>CANJKZ010000072.1:4137500-5502500 GCA_947471745.1 Closterium sp. Naga37s-1 | reverse complement strand
AAAAGTGTCGACTCACCTCACATCTCCACTCCATGGTGTCTAGTCGCATCACATCACCCAAAAAAGTGTCGACTCACCTCACATCTCCACTCCATGGTGTCTACTCGCATCAAATCACCCAAAAAAGTGTCGACTCACCTCACATATCCACTCCATGGTGTCTAGTCGCATCACATCACCCAAAAAAGTGTCGACTCACCTCACATCTCGAGTCCATGGTGTCTACTCGCATCACATCACCCAAAAATGTGTCGACTCACCTTACATCTCCACTCCATGGTGTCTACTCGCATCAAATCACCCAAAAACATGTCGACTCACCTCACATCTCCACTTCATGGTGTCTACTCGCATCAAATCACCCAAAAAAGTGTCGAATCACCTCACATCTCCACTCCATGGTGTCTAGTCGCATCACATCACCCAAAAACGTGTCGACTCACCTCACATCTCCTCTCCATGGTGTCTACTCAATTCAAATCACCCAAAAAAGTGTCGACTCACCTCACATCTCCACTCCATGGTGTCTACTCGCATCACATCACCCAAAAACGTGTCGACTCACCTCACATCTCCACTCCATGGTGTCTACTCGCATCAAATCACCCAAAAACGTGTCGACTCACCTCACATCTCCACTCCATGGTGTCTAGTCGCATCACATCACCCAAAAACGTGTCGACTCACCTCACATCTCCACTCCATGGTGTCTACTCGCATCAAATCACCCAAAAACGTGTCGACTCACCTCACATCTCCACTCCATGGTGTCTACTCGCATCAAATCACCCAAAAACGTGTCGACTCACCTCACATCTCCACTCCATGGTGTCTACTCGCATCAAATCACCCAAAAAAGTGTCGACTCACCTCACATCTCCACTCCATGGTGTCTAGTCGCATCACATCACCCAAAAAAGTGTCGACTCACCTCACATCTCCACTCCATGGTGTCTAATCGCATCAAATCACCCAAAAAAGTGTCGACTCACCTCACATCTCCACTCCATGGTGTCTAGTTGCATCACATCACCCAAAAAAGTGTCGACTCACCTCACATCTCCACTCCATGGTGTCTTCTCACATCAAATCACCCAAAAAAGTGTCGACTCACCTCACATCTCCACTCCGTGGTGTCTACTCGCATCAAATCACCCAAAAACGTGTCGACTAACCTCACATCTCCACTCCATTGTGTCTAGTCGCATCACATCACCCAAAAAGGTGTCGACTCACCTCACATCTCCACTCCATGGTGTCTACTCGCATCAAATCACCCAAACACGTGTCGACTCACCTCACATCTCCACTCCATGGTGTCTATTCGCATCAAATCACCCAAACACGTGTCGACTCACCTCACATCTCCACTCCATGGTGTCTATTCGCATCACATCTCCCAAAAAAGTGTCGACTCACCTCACATCTCCACTCCATGGTGTCTACTCGCATCACATCACCCAAAAAAGTGTCGACTCACCTCACATCTCCTCTCCATGGTGTCTACTCAATTCAAATCACCCAAAAAAGTGTCGACTCACCTCACATCTCCACTCCATGGTGTCTACTCGCATCACATCACCCAAAAAGGTGTCGACTCACCTCACATCTCCACTCCATGGTGTCTACTGGCATCAAATCACCCAAAAAAGTGTCGACTCACCTCACATCTCCACTCCATGGTGTCTACTCGCATCACATCACCCAAAAACGTGTCGACTCACCTCACATCTCCACTCCATGGTGTCTACTTGCATCAAATCACCCAAAAAAGTGTCGACTCACCTCACATCTCCACTCCATGGTGTCTACTCGCATCACATCACCCAAAAACGTGTCGACTCACCTCACATCTCCACTCCATGGTGTCTACTTGCATCAAATCACCCAAAAAAGTGTCGACTCACCTCACATCTCCACTCCATGGTGTCTACTCGCATCACATCACCCAAAAAGGTGTCGACTCACCTCACATCTCCACTCCATGGTGTCTACTCGCATCAAATCACCCAAGAACGTGTCGACTCACCTCACATCTCCACTCCATGGTGTCTACTCGCATCACATCACCCAAAAACGTGTCGACTCACCTCACATCTCCACTCCATGGTGTCTACTCGCATCAAATCACCCAAAAACGTGTCGACTCACCTCACATCTCCACTCCATGGTGTCTAGTCGCATCACATCACCCAAAAAGGTGTCGACTCACCTCACATCTCCACTCCATGGTGTCTACTCGCATCAAATCACCCAAAAACGTGTCGACTCACCTCACATCTCCACTCCATGGTGTCTACTTGCATCAAATCACCCAAAAAAGTGTCCACTCACCTCACATCTCCACTCCATGGTGTCTACTCGCATCACATCACCCAAAAAAGTGTCGACTCACCTCACATCTCCACTCCATGGTGTCTAGTCGCATCACATCACCCAAAAAAGTGTCGACTCACCTCACATCTCCACTCCATGGTGTCTACTCGCATCAAATCACCCAAAAAAGTGTCGACTCACCTCACATCTCCACTCCATGGTGTCTAGTCGCATCTCATCACCCAAAAAAGTGTCGACTCACCTCACATCTCCACTCCATGGTGTCTTCTCACATCAAATCACCCAAAAAAGTGTCGACTCACCTCACATCTCCACTCCGTGGTGTCTACTCGCATCACATCACCCAAAAACGTGTCGACTAACCTCACATCTCCACTCCATTGTGTCTAGTCGCATCACATCACCCAAAAAGGTGTCGACTCACCTCACATCTCCACTCCATGATGTCTACTCGCATCAAATCACCCAAACACGTGTCGACTCACCTCACATCTCCACTCCATGGTGTCTACTTGCATCAAATCACCCAAAAAAGTGTCGACTCACCTCACATCTCCACTCCATTGTGTCTACTCGCATCACATCACCCAAAAAAGTGTCGACTCACCTCACATCTCCACTCCATGGTGTCTAGTCGCATCACATCACCCAAAAAAGTGTCGACTCACCTCACATCTCCACTCCATGGTGTCTACTCGCATCAAATCACCCAAAAAAGTGTCGACTCACCTCACATCTCCACTCCATGGTGTCTAGTCGCATCACATCACCCAAAAAAGTGTCGACTCACCTCACATCTCCACTCCATGGTGTCTACTCACTTCAAATCACCCAAAAAAGTGTCGACTCACCTCACATCTCCACTTCATGGTGTCTACTTGCATCACATCACCCAAAAAGGTGTCGACTCACCTCACATCTCCACTCCATGGTGTCTACTTGCATCAAATCACCCAAAAAAGTGTCGACTCACCTCACATCTCCACTCCATGGTGTCTACTCGCATCACATCACCCAAAAATGTGTCGACTCACCTCACATCTCCACTCCATGGTGTCTAGTCGCATCACATCACCCAAAAAAGTGTCGACTCACCTCACATCTCCACTCCATGGTGTCTACTCGCATCAAATCACCCAAAAAAGTGTTGACTCACCTCACATCTCCACTCCATGGTGTATAGTCTCATTCAATCACCCAAAAAAGAATCGACTCACCTCACATCTCCAATCCATGGTGTCTAGTCGCATCACATCACCCAAAAAAGTGTCGACTCACCTCACATCTCCACTCCATGGTGTCTACTCACATCAAATCACCCAAAAAAGTGTCGACTCACCTCACATCTCCACTCCATGGTGTCTACTCGCATCACATCACCCAAAAAGGTGTCGACTCACCTCACATCTCCACTCCATGGTGTCTACTTGCATCAAATCACCCAAAAAAGTGTCGACTCACCTCACATCTCCACTCCATGGTGTCTACTCGCATCAAATCACCCAAAAACGTGTCGACTCACCTAACTCCTCCACTCCATGGTGTCTACTTGCATCAAATCACCCAAAAAAGTGTCGACTCACCTCACATCTCCACTCCAGGGTGTCTACTCGCATCACATCACCCAAAAACGTGTCGACTCACCTCACATCTCCACTCCATGGTGTCTACTCGCATCAAATCACCCAAAAACGTGTCGACTCACCTCACATCTCCACTCCATGGTGTCTAGTCGCATCACATCACCCAAAAATGTGTCGACTCACCTCACATCTCCACTCCATGGTGTATAGTCGCATTCAATCACCCAAAAAAGAATAGACTCACCTCACATCTCCACTCCATGGTGTCTATTCGCATCACATCACCCAAAAAAGTGTCGACTCACCTCACATCTCCACTGCATGGTGTCTACTCGCATCACATCACCCAAAAAAGTGTCGACTCACCTCACATCTCCACTCCATGGTGTCTAGTCGCATCACATCACCCAAAAATGTGTCGACTCACCTCAAATCTCCACTCCATGGTGTATAGTCGCATTCAATCACCCAAAAAAGAATCGACTCACCTCACATCTCCACTCCATGGTGTCTAGTCGCATCACATCACCCAAAAAAGTGTCGACTCACCTCACATCTCCACTCCATGGTGTCTACTCACATCAAATCACCCAAAAAAGTGTCGACTCACCTCACATCTCCACTCCATGGTGTCTACTTACATCAAATCACCCAAAAACGTGTCGACTCACCTCACATCTCCACTCCATGGTGTCTAGTCGCATCACATCACCCAAAAAAGTGTCAACTCACCTCACATCTCCACTCCATGGTGTCTACTCACATCAAATCACCCAAAAAGGTGTCAAATCACCTCACATCTCCACTCCATGGTGTCTACTCGCATCAAATCACCCAAAAAAGTGTCAACTCACCTCACATCTCCACTCCATGGTGTCTAGTCGCATCACATCACCCAAAAAAGTGTCGACTCACCTCACATCTCCACTCCATGGTGTCTACTCACATCACATCACCCAAAAAAGTGTCGACTCACCTCACATCTTTACTCCATGTTATCTAGTCACATCACATCACCCAAAAAAGTGTCGACTCACCTCACATCTCCACTCCATGGTGTCTAGTCGCATCACGTCAACCAAAAAAGTGTCGACTCACCTCACATCTCCACTCCATGGTGTCTACTTGCATCAAATCACCCAAATAAGCGTCGACTCACCTCACATCTCCACTCCATGGTGTCTACTCGCATCACATCACCTAAAAATGTGTCGACTCACCTCACATCTCCACTCCATGGTGTCTACTCGCATCACATCACCCAAAAACGTGTCGGCTCACCTCACATCTCCACTCCATGGTGTCTAGTCGCATCACATCACCCAAAAAGGTGTCGAGTCACCTCACATCTCCACTCCATGGTGTCTACACGCATCAAATCACCCAAAAACGTGTCGACTCACCTCACATCTCCACTCCATGGTGTCTACTCGCATCAAATTACCCAAAAAAGTGTCAACTCACCTCACATCTCCACTCCATGGTGTCTACTCGCATCAAATCACCCAAAAACGTGTCGACTCACCTCACATCTCCACTCCATGGTGTCTACTCGCATCAAATCACCCAAAAAAATGTCCACTCACCTCACATCTCCACTCCACGGTGTCTACTTGCATCAAAACACCCAAAAAAATGTCGACTCACCTCACATCTCCACTCCATGGTGTCTACTCGCATCACATCACCCAAAAATGTGTCGACTCACCTCACATCTCCACTCCATGGTGTCTAGTCGCATCACATCACCCAAAAAAGTGTCGACTCACCTCACATCTCCACTCCATGGTGTCTACTCGCATCAAATCACCCAAAAAAGTGTTGACTCACCTCACATCTCCACTCCATGGTGTATAGTCTCATTCAATCACCCAAAAAAGAATCGACTCACCTCACATCTCCAATCCATGGTGTCTAGTCGCATCACATCACCCAAAAAAGTGTTGACTCACCTCACATCTCCACTCCATGGTGTCTACTCACATCAAATCACCCAAAAAAGTGTCGACTCACCTCACATCTCCACTCCATGGTGTCTACTCGCATCACATCACCCAAAAAAGTGTCGACTCACCTCACATCTCCACTCCATGGTGTCTACTCGCATCACATCACCCAAAAACGTGTCGGCTCACCTCACATCTCCACTCCATGGTGTCTAGTCGCATCACATCACCCAAAAAGGTGTCGACTCACCTCACATCTCCACTCCATGGTGTCTACACGCATCAAATCACCCAAAAACGTGTCGACTCACCTCACATCTCCACTCCATGGTGTCTACTTGCATCAAATTACCCAAAAAAGTGTCAACTCACCTCACATCTCCACTCCATGGTGTCTACTCGCATCAAATCAACCAAAAAAGTGTCGACTCACCTCACATCTCCACTCCATGGTGTCTACTCGCATCAAATCACCCAAAAACGTGTCGACTCACCTAACTCCTCCACTCCATGGTGTCTACTTGCATCAAATCACCCAAAAAAGTGTCGACTCACCTCACATCTCCACTCCAGGGTGTCTACTCGCATCACATCACCCAAAAACGTGTCGACTCACCTCACATCTCCACTCCATGGTGTCTACTCGCATCAAATCACCCAAAAACGTGTCGACTCACCTCACATCTCCACTCCATGGTGTCTAGTCGCATCACATCACCCAAAAATGTGTCGACTCACCTCACATCTCCACTCCAGGGTGTCTACTCGCATCACATCACCCAAAAACGTGTCGACTCACCTCACATCTCCACTCCATGGTGTCTACTCGCATCAAATCACCCAAAAACGTGTCGACTCACCTCACATCTCCACTCCATGGTGTCTAGTCGCATCACATCACCCAAAAATGTGTCGACTCACCTCACATCTCCACTCCATGGTGTATAGTCGCATTCAATCACCCAAAAAAGAATCGACTCACCTCACATCTCCACTCCATGGTGTCTATTCGCATCACATCACCCAAAAAAGTGTCGACTCACCTCACATCTCCACTGCATGGTGTCTACTCGCATCACATCACCCAAAAAAGTGTCGACTCACCTCACATCTCCACTCCATGGTGTCTAGTCGCATCACATCACCCAAAAATGTGTCGACTCACCTCACATCTCCACTCCATGGTGTATAGTCGCATTCAATCACCCAAAAAAGAATCGACTCACCTCACATCTCCACTCCATGGTGTCTATTCGCATCACATCACCCAAAAAAGTGTCGACTCACCTCACATCTCCACTGCATGGTGTCTACTCGCATCACATCACCCAAAAAAGTGTCGACTCACCTCACATCTCCACTCCATGGTGTCTAGTCGCATCACATCACCCAAAAAAGTGTCGACTCACCTCACATCTCCACTCCATGGTGTCTACTCACATCAAATCACCCAAAAAAGTGTCGACTCACCTCACATCTCCACTCCATGGTGTCTACTTACATCAAATCACCCAAAAACGTGTCGACTCACCTCACATCTCCACTCCATGGTGTCTAGTCGCATCACATCACCCAAAAAAGTGTCGACTCACTTCACATCTCCACTCCATGGTGTCTACTCGCATCAAATCACCCAAAAAAGTGTTGACTCACCTCACATCTCCACTCCATGGTGTATAGTCTCATTCAATCACCCAAAAAAGAATCGACTCACCTCACATCTCCAATCCATGGTGTCTAGTCGCATCACATCACCCAAAAAAGTGTCGACTCACCTCACATCTCCACTCCATGGTGTCTACTCACATCAAATCACCCAAAAAAGTGTCGACTCACCTCACATCTCCACTCGATGGTGTCTACTCGCATCACATCACCCAAAAAGGTGTCGACTCACCTCACATCTCCACTCCATGGTGTCTACTTGCATCAAATCACCCAAAAAAGTGTCGACTCACCTCACATCTCCACTCCATGGTGTCTACTCGCATCAAATCACCCAAAAACGTGTCGACTCACCTAACTCCTCCACTCCATGGTGTCTACTTGCATCAAATCACCCAAAAAAGTGTCGACTCACCTCACATCTCCACTCCAGGGTGTCTACTCGCATCACATCACCCAAAAACGTGTCGACTCACCTCACATCTCCACTCCATGGTGTCTACTCGCATCAAATCACCCAAAAACGTGTCGACTCACCTCACATCTCCACTCCATGGTGTCTAGTCGCATCACATCACCCAAAAATGTGTCGACTCACCTCACATCTCCACTCCATGGTGTATAGTCGCATTCAATCACCCAAAAAAGAATCGACTCACCTCACATCTCCACTCCATGGTGTCTATTCGCATCACATCACCCAAAAAAGTGTCGACTCACCTCACATCTCCACTGCATGGTGTCTACTCGCATCACATCACCCAAAAAGGTGTCGACTCACCTCACATCTCCACTGCATGGTGTCTACTCGCATCACATCACCCAAAAAAGTGTCGACTCACCTCACATCTCCACTCCATGGTGTCTAGTCGCATCACATCACCCAAAAAAGTGTCGACTCACCTCACATCTCCACTCCATGGTGTCTACTCACATCAAATCACCCAAAAAAGTGTCGACTCACCTCACATCTCCACTCCATGGTGTCTACTTACATCAAATCACCCAAAAACGTGTCGACTCACCTCACATCTCCACTCCATTGTGTCTAGTCGCATCACATCACCCAAAAAAGTGTCGACTCACTTCACATCTCCACTCCATGGTGTCTACTCGCATCAAATCACCCAAAAAAGTGTTGACTCACCTCACATCTCCACTCCATGGTGTATAGTCTCATTCAATCACCCAAAAAAGAATCGACTCACCTCAGATCTCCAATCCATGGTGTCTAGTCGCATCACATCACCCAAAAAAGTGTCGACTCACCTCACATCTCCACTCCATGGTGTCTACTCACATCAAATCACCCAAAAAAGTGTCGACTCACCTCACATCTCCACTCCATGGTGTCTACTCGCATCACATCACCCAAAAAGGTGTCGACTCACCTCACATCTCCACTCCATGGTGTCTACTTGCATCAAATCACCCAAAAAAGTGTCGACTCACCTCACATCTCCACTCCATGGTGTCTACTCGCATCAAATCACCCAAAAACGTGTCGACTCACCTAACTCCTCCACTCCATGGTGTCTACTTGCATCAAATCACCCAAAAAAGTGTCGACTCACCTCACATCTCCACTCCAGGGTGTCTACTCGCATCACATCACCCAAAAACGTGTCGACTCACCTCACATCTCCACTCCATGGTGTCTACTCGCATCAAATCACCCAAAAACGTGTCGACTCACCTCACATCTCCACTCCATGGTGTCTAGTCGCATCACATCACCCAAAAATGTGTCGACTCACCTCACATCTCCACTCCATGGTGTATAGTCGCATTCAATCACCCAAAAAAGAATCGACTCACCTCACATCTCCACTCCATGGTGTCTATTCGCTTCACATCACCCAAAAAAGTGTCGACTCACCTCACATCTCCACTGCATGGTGTCTACTCGCATCACATCACCCAAAAAAGTGTCGACTCACCTCACATCTCCACTCCATGGTATCTACTTGCATCAAATCACCCAAAAAAGTGTCGACTCACCTCACATCTCCACTCCATGGTGTCTCCTCGCATCACATCACCCAAAAAAGTGTCGACTCACCTCACATCTCCACTCCATGGTGTCTAGTCGCATCACATCACCCAAAAAAGTGTCGACTCACCTCACATCTCCACTCCATGGTGTCTACTCGCATCAAATCACCCAAAAACGTGTCGACTCACCTCACATCTCCACTCCATGGTGTCTACTTGCATCAAATCACCCAAAAAAGTGTCGACTCACCTCACATCTCCACTCCATTGTGTCTACTCCATGTTATCTAGTCACATCACATCACCCAAAAAGTGTCGACTCACCTCACATCTTCAGTCCATTGTGTCTACTCGCATCACATCACCCAAAAACGTGTCGACTCACCTCACATCTCCACTCCATGGTGTCTACTCGCATCAAATCACCCAAAAACGTGTCGACTCACCTCACATCTCCACTCCATGGTGTCTACTTGCATCAAATCACCCAAAAAAGTGTGGACTCACCTCACATCTCCAGTCCATTGTGTCTACTCGCATCACATCACCCAAAAAAGTGTCGACTCACCTCACATCTCCACTCCATGGTGTCTAGTCGCATCACATCACCCAAAAAAGTGTCGACTCACCTCACATCTCCACTTCATGGTGTCTACTCGCATCAAATCACCCAAAAAAGTGTCGAATCACCTCACATCTCCACTCCATGGTGTCTAGTCGCATCACATCACCCAAAAAAGTGTCGACTCACCTCACATCTCCACTCCATGGTGTCTACTCACTTCAAATCACCCAAAAAAGTGTCGACTCACCTCACATCTCCACTCCATGGTATCTAATCGCATCAGATCACCCAAAAACGTGTCGACTCACCTCACATCTCCACTCCATGGTGTCTACTCGCATCACATCACCCAAAAACGTGTCGACTCACCTCACATCTCCACTCCATGGTGTCTACTCGCATCAAATCACCCAAAAACGTGTCGACTCACCTCACATCTCCACTCCATGGTGTCTACTTGCATCAAATCACCCAAAAAAGTGTCGACTCACCTCACATCTCCAGTCCATTGTGTCTACTCGCATCACATCACCCAAAAAAGTGTCGACTCACCTCACATCTCCACTCCATGGTGTCTAGTCGCATCACATCACCCAAAAAAGTGTCGACTCACCTCACATCTCCACTCCATGGTGTCTACTCGCATCAAATCACCCAAAAACGTGTCGACTCACCTCACATCTCCACTCCATGGTGTCTACTCGCATCAAATCACCCCAAAACGTGTCGACTCACCTCACATCTCCACTCCATGGTGTCTAGTCGCATCACATCACCCAAAAAAGTGTCGACTCACCTCACATCTCCACTCCATGGTGTCTACTCACATCAAATCACCCAAAAAAGTGTCGACTCACCTCACATCTCCACTCCATGGTTTCTACTCGCATCACATCACCCAAAAACGTGTCGACTAACCTCACATCTCCACTCCATTATGTCTAGTCGCATCACATCCAAAAAGGTGTCGACTCACCTCACATCTCCACTCCATGGTGTCTACTCGCATCAAATCACCCAAAAACGTGTCGACTCACCTCACATCTCCACTCCATGGTGTCTACTTGCATCAAATCACCCAAAAAAGTGTCGACTCACCTCACATCTTCAGTCCATTGTGTCTACTCGCATCACATCACCCAAAAAAGTGTCGACTCACCTCACATCTCCACTCCATGGTGTCTAGTCGCATCACATCACCCAAAAAAGTGTCGACTCACCTCACATCTCCACTCCATGGTGTCTACTCGCATCACATCACCCAAAAAAGTGTCGACTCACCTCACATCTCCACTGCATGGTGTCTACTCGCATCACATCACCCAAAAAGGTGTCGACTCACCTCACATCTCCACTGCATGGTGTCTACTCGCATCACATCACCCAAAAAAGTGTCGACTCACCTCACATCTCCACTCCATGGTGTCTAGTCGCATCACATCACCCAAAAAAGTGTCGACTCACCTCACATCTCCACTCCATGGTGTCTACTCACATCAAATCACCCAAAAAAGTGTCGACTCACCTCACATCTCCACTCCATAATGTCTACTCGCATCACATCACCCAAAAAGGTGTCGACTCACCTCACATCTCCACTCCATGGTGTCTACTTGCATCAAATCACCCAAAAAAGTGTCGACTCACCTCACATCTCCACTCCATGGTGTCTACTCGCATCAAATCACCCAAAAACGTGTCGACTCACCTAACTCCTCCACTCCATGGTGTCTACTTGCATCAAATCACCCAAAAAAGTGTCGACTCACCTCACATCTCCACTCCAGGGTGTCTACTCGCATCACATCACCCAAAAACGTGTCGACTCACCTCACATCTCCACTCCATGGTGTCTACTCGCATCAAATCACCCAAAAACGTGTCGACTCACCTCACATCTCCACTCCATGGTGTCTAGTCGCATCACATCACCCAAAAATGTGTCGACTCACCTCACATCTCCACTCCATGGTGTATAGTCGCATTCAATCACCCAAAAAAGAATCGACTCACCTCACATCTCCACTCCATGGTGTCTATTCGCTTCACATCACCCAAAAAAGTGTCGACTCACCTCACATCTCCACTGCATGGTGTCTACTCGCATCACATCACCCAAAAAAGTGTCGACTCACCTCACATCTCCACTCCATGGTATCTACTTGCATCAAATCACCCAAAAAAGTGTCGACTCACCTCACATCTCCACTCCATGGTGTCTCCTCGCATCACATCACCCAAAAAAGTGTCGACTCACCTCACATCTCCACTCCATGGTGTCTAGTCGCATCACATCACCCAAAAAAGTGTCGACTCACCTCACATCTCCACTCCATGGTGTCTACTCGCATCAAATCACCCAAAAACGTGTCGACTCACCTCACATCTCCACTCCATGGTGTCTACTTGCATCAAATCACCCAAAAAAGTGTCGACTCACCTCACATCTCCACTCCATTGTGTCTACTCCATGTTATCTAGTCACATCACATCACCCAAAAAGTGTCGACTCACCTCACATCTTCAGTCCATTGTGTCTACTCGCATCACATCACCCAAAAACGTGTCGACTCACCTCACATCTCCACTCCATGGTGTCTACTCGCATCAAATCACCCAAAAACGTGTCGACTCACCTCACATCTCCACTCCATGGTGTCTACTTGCATCAAATCACCCAAAAAAGTGTGGACTCACCTCACATCTCCAGTCCATTGTGTCTACTCGCATCACATCACCCAAAAAAGTGTCGACTCACCTCACATCTCCACTCCATGGTGTCTAGTCGCATCACATCACCCAAAAAAGTGTCGACTCACCTCACATCTCCACTTCATGGTGTCTACTCGCATCAAATCACCCAAAAAAGTGTCGAATCACCTCACATCTCCACTCCATGGTGTCTAGTCGCATCACATCACCCAAAAAAGTGTCGACTCACCTCACATCTCCACTCCATGGTGTCTACTCACTTCAAATCACCCAAAAAAGTGTCGACTCACCTCACATCTCCACTCCATGGTATCTAATCGCATCAGATCACCCAAAAACGTGTCGACTCACCTCACATCTCCACTCCATGGTGTCTACTCGCATCACATCACCCAAAAACGTGTCGACTCACCTCACATCTCCACTCCATGGTGTCTACTCGCATCAAATCACCCAAAAACGTGTCGACTCACCTCACATCTCCACTCCATGGTGTCTACTTGCATCAAATCACCCAAAAAAGTGTCGACTCACCTCACATCTCCAGTCCATTGTGTCTACTCGCATCACATCACCCAAAAAAGTGTCGACTCACCTCACATCTCCACTCCATGGTGTCTAGTCGCATCACATCACCCAAAAAAGTGTCGACTCACCTCACATCTCCACTCCATGGTGTCTACTCGCATCAAATCACCCAAAAACGTGTCGACTCACCTCACATCTCCACTCCATGGTGTCTACTCGCATCAAATCACCCCAAAACGTGTCGACTCACCTCACATCTCCACTCCATGGTGTCTAGTCGCATCACATCACCCAAAAAAGTGTCGACTCACCTCACATCTCCACTCCATGGTGTCTACTCACATCAAATCACCCAAAAAAGTGTCGACTCACCTCACATCTCCACTCCATGGTTTCTACTCGCATCACATCACCCAAAAACGTGTCGACTAACCTCACATCTCCACTCCATTATGTCTAGTCGCATCACATCCAAAAAGGTGTCGACTCACCTCACATCTCCACTCCATGGTGTCTACTCGCATCAAATCACCCAAAAACGTGTCGACTCACCTCACATCTCCACTCCATGGTGTCTACTTGCATCAAATCACCCAAAAAAGTGTCGACTCACCTCACATCTTCAGTCCATTGTGTCTACTCGCATCACATCACCCAAAAAAGTGTCGACTCACCTCACATCTCCACTCCATGGTGTCTAGTCGCATCACATCACCCAAAAAAGTGTCGACTCACCTCACATCTCCACTTCATGGTGTCTACTCACATCAAATCACCCAAAAAAGTGTCGACTCACCTCACATCTCCACTCCATGGTGTCTACTCACATCAAATCACCCAAAAAAGTGTCGACTCACCTCACATCTCCACTCCATGGTTTCTACTCGCATCACATCACCCAAAAACGTGTCGACTAACCTCACATCTCCACTCCATTATGTCTAGTCGCATCACATCCAAAAAGGTGTCGACTCACCTCACATCTCCACTCCATGGTGTCTACTCGCATCAAATCACCCAAAAACGTGTCGACTCACCTCACATCTCCACTCCATGGTGTCTACTTGCATCAAATCACCCAAAAAAGTGTCGACTCACCTCACATCTTCAGTCCATTGTGTCTACTCGCATCACATCACCCAAAAAAGTGTCGACTCACCTCACATCTCCACTCCATGGTGTCTAGTCGCATCACATCACCCAAAAAAGTGTCGACTCACCTCACATCTCCACTTCATGGTGTCTACTCGCATCAAATCACCCAAAAAAGTGTCGAATCACCTCACATCTCCACTCCATGGTGTCTAGTCGCATCACATCACCCAAAAAAGTGTCGACTCACCTCACATCTCCACTCCATGGTGTCTACTCACTTCAAATCACCCAAAAAAGTGTCGACTCACCTCACATCTCCACTCCATGGTATCTAATCGCATCAGATCACCCAAAAAGGTGTCGACTCACCTCACATCTCCACTCCATGGTGTCTACTTGCATCAAATCACCCAAAAAAGTGTCGACTCACCTCACATCTCCACTCCATGGTGTCTACTCGCATCAAATCACCCAAAAACGTGTCGACTCACCTCACATCTCCACTCCATGGTGTCTACTTGCATCAAATCACCCAAAAAAGTGTCGACTCACCTCACATCTCCACTCCATGGTGTCTCCTCGCATCACATCACCCAAAAAAGTGTCGACTCACCTCACATCTCCACTCCATGGTGTCTAGTCGCATCACATCACCCAAAAAAGTGTCGACTCACCTCACATCTCCACTCCATGGTGTCTACTCGCATCAAATCACCCAAAAACGTGTCTACTCACCTCACATCTCCACTCCATGGTGTCTACTCGCATCAAATCACCCAAAAACGTGTCGACTCACCTCACATCTCCACTCCATGGTGTCTAGTCGCATCACATCACCCAAAAAAGTGTCGACTCACCTCACATCTCCACTCCATGGTGTCTACTCACATCAAATCACCCAAAAAAGTGTCGACTCACCTCACATCTCCACTCCATGGTTTCTACTCGCATCACATCACCCAAAAACGTGTCGACTAACCTCACATCTCCACTCCATTATGTCTAGTCGCATCACATCCAAAAAGGTGTCGACTCACCTCACATCTCCACTCCATGGTGTCTACTCGCATCAAATCACCCAAAAACGTGTCGACTCACCTCACATCTCCACTCCATGGTGTCTACTTGCATCAAATCACCCAAAAAAGTGTCGACTCACCTCACATCTCCACTCCATGGTTTCTACTCGCATCACATCACCCAAAAACGTGTCGACTAACCTCACATCTCCACTCCATTATGTCTAGTCGCATCACATCCAAAAAGGTGTCGACTCACCTCACATCTCCACTCCATGGTGTCTACTCGCATCAAATCACCCAAAAACGTGTCGACTCACCTCACATCTCCACTCCATGGTGTCTACTTGCATCAAATCACCCAAAAAAGTGTCGACTCACCTAACATCTTTACTCCATGGTGTCTTGTCGCATCACATCACCCAAAAACGTGTCGACTCACCTCAGATCTCCACTCCATGGTGTCTACTCGCATCAAATCACCCAAAAAAATGTCGACTCACCTCACATCTCCACTCCATGGTGTCTACTTGCTTCAAATCACCCAAAAAAGTGTCGACTCACCTCACATCTCCACTCCATGGTGTCTTCTTCGCATCACATCACCCAAAAAAGTGTCGACTCACCTCACATCTCCACTCCATGGTGTCTACTCGCATCACATCACCCAAAAACGTGTCGACTCACCTCACATCTCCACTCCATGGTGTCTACTCGCATCAAATCACCCAAAAACGTGTCGACTCACCTCACATCTCCACTCCATGGTGTCTACTTGCATCAAATCACCCAAAAAAGTGTCGACTCACCTCACATCTCCAGTCCATTGTGTCTACTCGCATCACATCACCCAAAAAAGTGTCAACTCACCTCACATCTCCACTCCATGGTGTCTAGTCGCATCACATCACCCAAAAAAGTGTCGACTCACCTCACATCTCCACTTCATGGTGTCTACTCGCATCAAATCACCCAAAAAAGTGTCGAATCACCTCACATCTCCACTCCATGGTGTCTAGTCGCATCACATCACCCAAAAAAGTGTCGACTCACCTCACATCTCCACTCCATGGTGTCTACTCACTTCAAATCACCCAAAAAAGTGTCGACTCACCTCACATCTCCACTCCATGGTATCTAATCGCATCAGATCACCCAAAAAGGTGTCGACTCACCTCACATCTCCACTCCATGGTGTCTACTTGCATCAAATCACCCAAAAAAGTGTCGACTCATCTCACATCTCCACTCCATGGTGTCTACTCGCATCAAATCACCCAAAAACGTGTCGACTCACCTCACATCTCCACTCCATGGTGTCTACTTGCATCAAATCACCCAAAAAAGTGTCGACTCACCTCACATCTCCACTCCATGGTGTCTCCTCGCATCACATCACCCAAAAAAGTGTCGACTCACCTCACATCTCCACTCCATGGTGTCTAGTCGCATCACATCACCCAAAAAAGTGTCGACTCACCTCACATCTCCACTCCATGGTGTCTACTCGCATCAAATCACCCAAAAACGTGTCGACTCACCTCACATCTCCACTCCATGGTGTCTACTTGCATCAAATCACCCAAAAACGTGTCGACTCACCTCACATCTCCACTCCATGGTGTCTAGTCGCATCACATCACCCAAAAAAGTGTCGACTCACCTCACATCTCCACTCCATGGTGTCTACTCACATCAAATCACCCAAAAAAGTGTCGACTCACCTCACATCTCCACTCCATGGTTTCTACTCGCATCACATCACCCAAAAACGTGTCGACTAACCTCACATCTCCACTCCATTATGTCTAGTCGCATCACATCCAAAAAGGTGTCGACTCACCTCACATCTCCACTCCATGGTGTCTACTCGCATCAAATCACCCAAAAACGTGTCGACTCACCTCACATCTCCACTCCATGGTGTCTACTTGCATCAAATCACCCAAAAAAGTGTCGACTCACCTCACATCTCCACTCCATGGTGTCTCCTCGCATCACATCACCCAAAAAAGTGTCGACTCACCTCACATCTCCACTCCATGGTGTCTAGTCGCATCACATCACCCAAAAAAGTGTCGACTCACCTCACATCTCCACTCCATGGTGTCTACTCGCATCAAATCACCCAAAAAGTGTCGACTCACCTCACATCTCCACTCCATGGTGTCTACTCGCATCAAATCACCCAAAAACGTGTCGACTCACCTCACATCTCCACTCCATGGTGTCTAGTCGCATCACATCACCCAAAAAAGTGTCGACTCACCTCACATCTCCACTCCATGGTGTCTACTCACATCAAATCACCCAAAAAAGTGTCGACTCACCTCACATCTCCACTCCATGGTTTCTACTCGCATCACATCACCCAAAAACGTGTCGACTAACCTCACATCTCCACTCCATTATGTCTAGTCGCATCACATCCAAAAAGGTGTCGACTCACCTCACATCTCCACTCCATGGTGTCTACTCGCGTCAAATCACCCAAAAATGTGTCGACTCACCTCACATCTCCACTCCATGGTGTCTACTTGCATCAAATCACCCAAAAAAGTGTCGACTCACCTCACATCTCCACTCCATGGTGTCTACTCGCATCAAATCACCCAAAAACGTGTCCACTCACCTCACATCTCCACTCCATGGTGTCTAGTCGCATCACATCACCAAAAAAGGTGTCGACTCACCTCACATCTCCACTCCATGGTGTCTACTCGCATCAAATCACCCAAAAACGTGTCGACTCACCTCACATCTCCACTCCATGGTGTCTACTTGCATCAAATCACCCAAAAACGTGTCGACTCACCTCACATCTCCACTCCATGGTGTCTACTCGCATCACATCACCCAAAAAAGTGTCGACTCACCTCACATCTCCACTCCATGGTGTCTAGTCGCATCACATCACCCAAAAAAGTGTCGACTCACCTCAAATCTCCACTTCATGGTGTCTACTCGCATCAAATCACCCAAAAAAGTGTCGACTCACCTCACATCTCCACTCCATGGTGTCTGTTCGCATCACATCACCCAAAAAGTGTCGACTCACCTCACATCTTTACTCCATGGTGTCTTGTCGCATCACATCACCCAAAAACGTGTCGACTCACCTCAGATCTCCACTCCATGGTGTCTACTCGCATCAAATCACCCAAAAAAATGTCGACTCACCTCACATCTCCACTCCATGGTGTCTACTTGCTTCAAATCATCCAAAAAAGTGTCGACTCACCTCACATCTCCACTCCATGGTGTCTTCCTCGCATCACATCACCCAAAAAAGTGTCGACTCACCTCACATCTCCACTCCATGGTGTCTACTCGCATCACATCACCCAAAAACGTGTCGACTCACCTCACATCTCCACTCCATGGTGTCTACTCGCATCAAATCACCCAAAAACGTGTCGACTCACCTCACATCTCCACTCCATGGTGTCTACTTGCATCAAATCACCCAAAAAAGTGTCGACTCACCTCACATCTCCAGTCCATTGTGTCTACTCGCATCACATCACCCAAAAAAGTGTCGACTCACCTCACATCTCCACTCCATGGTGTCTAGTCGCATCACATCACCCAAAAAAGTGTCGACTCACCTCACATCTCCACTTCATGGTGTCTACTCGCATCAAATCACCCAAAAAAATGTCGAATCACCTCACATCTCCACTCCATGGTGTCTAGTCGCATCACATCACCCAAAAAAGTGTCGACTCACCTCACATCTCCACTCCATGGTGTCTACTCACTTCAAATCACCCAAAAAAGTGTCGACTCACCTCACATCTCCACTCCATGGTATCTAATCGCATCAGATCACCCAAAAAGGTGTCGACTCACCTCACATCTCCACTCCATGGTGTCTACTTGCATCAAATCACCCAAAAAAGTGTCGACTCACCTCACATCTCCACTCCATGGTGTCTACTCGCATCAAATCACCCAAAAACGTGTCGACTCACCTCACATCTCCACTCCATGGTGTCTACTTGCATCAAATCACCCAAAAAAGTGTCGACTCACCTCACATCTCCACTCCATGGTGTCTCCTCGCATCACATCACCCAAAAAAGTGTCGACTCACCTCACATCTCCACTCCATGGTGTCTAGTCGCATCACATCACCCAAAAAAGTGTCGACTCACCTCACATCTCCACTCCATGGTGTCTACTCGCATCAAATCACCCAAAAACGTGTCGACTCACCTCACATCTCCACTCCATGGTGTCTACTTGCATCAAATCACCCAAAAACGTGTCGACTCACCTCACATCTCCACTCCATGGTGTCTAGTCGCATCACATCACCCAAAAAAGTGTCGACTCACCTCACATCTCCACTCCATGGTGTCTACTCACATCAAATCACCCAAAAAAGTGTCGACTCACCTCACATCTCCACTCCATGGTTTCTACTCGCATCACATCACCCAAAAACGTGTCGACTAACCTCACATCTCCACTCCATTATGTCTAGTCGCATCACATCCAAAAAGGTGTCGACTCACCTCACATCTCCACTCCATGGTGTCTACTCGCATCAAATCACCCAAAAACGTGTCGACTCACCTCACATCTCCACTCCATGGTGTCTACTTGCATCAAATCACCCAAAAAAGTGTCGACTCACCTCACATCTCCACTCCATGGTGTCTCCTCGCATCACATCACCCAAAAAAGTGTCGACTCACCTCACATCTCCACTCCATGGTGTCTAGTCGCATCACATCACCCAAAAAAGTGTCGACTCACCTCACATCTCCACTCCATGGTGTCTACTCGCATCAAATCACCCAAAAACGTGTCGACTCACCTCACATCTCCACTCCATGGTGTCTACTCGCATCAAATCACCCAAAAACGTGTCGACTCACCTCACATCTCCACTCCATGGTGTCTAGTCGCATCACATCACCCAAAAAAGTGTCGACTCACCTCACATCTCCACTCCATGGTGTCTACTCACATCAAATCACCCAAAAAAGTGTCGACTCACCTCACATCTCCACTCCATGGTTTCTACTCGCATCACATCACCCAAAAACGTGTCGACTAACCTCACATCTCCACTCCATTATGTCTAGTCGCATCACATCCAAAAAGGTGTCGACTCACCTCACATCTCCACTCCATGGTGTCTACTCGCGTCAAATCACCCAAAAATGTGTCGACTCACCTCACATCTCCACTCCATGGTGTCTACTTGCATCAAATCACCCAAAAAAGTGTCGACTCACCTCACATCTCCAGTCCATTGTGTCTACTCGCATCACATCACCCAAAAACGTGTCGACTCACCTCACATCTCCACTCCATGGTGTCTACTCGCATCAAATCACCCAAAAACGTGTCCACTCACCTCACATCTCCACTCCATGGTGTCTACTCGCATCAAATCACCCAAAAACGTGTCGACTCACCTCACATCTCCACTCCATGGTGTCTACTTGCATCAAATCACCCAAAAACGTGTCGACTCACCTCACATCTCCACTCCATGGTGTCTACTCGCATCACATCACCCAAAAAAGTGTCGACTCACCTCACATCTCCACTCCATGGTGTCTAGTCGCATCACATCACCCAAAAAAGTGTCGACTCACCTCACATCTCCACTTCATGGTGTCTACTCGCATCAAATCACCCAAAAAAGTGTCGACTCACCTCACATCTCCACTCCATGGTGTCTGTTCGCATCACATCACCCAAAAAGTGTCGACTCACCTCACATCTTTACTCCATGGTGTCTTGTCGCATCACATCACCCAAAAACGTGTCGACTCACCTCAGATCTCCACTCCATGGTGTCTACTCGCATCAAATCACCCAAAAAAATGTCGACTCACCTCACATCTCCACTCCATGGTGTCTACTTGCTTCAAATCACCCAAAAAAGTGTCGACTCACCTCACATCTCCACTCCATGGTGTCTACTCGCATCACATCACCCAAAAACGTGTCGACTCACCTCACATCTCCACTCCATGGTGTCTACTCGCATCAAATCACCCAAAAACGTGTCGACTCACCTCACATCTCCACTCCATGGTGTCTACTTGCATCAAATCACCCAAAAAAGTGTCGACTCACCTCACATCTCCAGTCTATTGTGTCTACTCGCATCACATCACCCAAAAAAGTGTCGACTCACCTCACATCTCCACTCCATGGTGTCTAGTCGCATCACATCACCCAAAAAAGTGTCGACTCACCTCACATCTCCACTTCATGGTGTCTACTCGCATCAAATCACCCAAAAAAGTGTCGAATCACCTCACATCTCCACTCCATGGTGTCTAGTCGCATCACATCACCCAAAAAAGTGTCGACTCACCTCACATCTCCACTCCATGGTGTCTACTCACTTCAAATCACCCAAAAAAGTGTCGACTCACCTCACATCTCCACTCCATGGTATCTAATCGCATCAGATCACCCAAAAAGGTGTCGACTCACCTCACATCTCCACTCCATGGTGTCTACTTGCATCAAATCACCCAAAAAAGTGTCGACTCACCTCACATCTCTACTCCATGGTGTCTACTCGCATCAAATCACCCAAAAACGTGTCGACTCACCTCACATCTCCACTCCATGGTGTCTACTTGCATCAAATCACCCAAAAAAGTGTCGACTCACCTCACATCTCCACTCCATGGTGTCTCCTCGCATCACATCACCCAAAAAAGTGTCGACTCACCTCACATCTCCACTCCATGGTGTCTAGTCGCATCACATCACCCAAAAAAGTGTCGACTCACCTCACATCTCCACTCCATGGTGTCTACTCGCATCAAACCACCCAAAAACGTGTCGACTCACCTCACATCTCCACTCCATGGTGTCTACTCGCATCAAATCACCCAAAAACGTGTCGACTCACCTCACATCTCCACTCCATGGTGTCTAGTCGCATCACATCACCCAAAAAAGTGTCGACTCACCTCACATCTCCACTCCATGGTGTCTACTCACATCAAATCACCCAAAAAAGTGTCGACTCACCTCACATCTCCACTCCATGGTTTCTACTCGCATCACATCACCCAAAAACGTGTCGACTAACCTCACATCTCCACTCCATTATGTCTAGTCGCATCACATCCAAAAAGGTGTCGACTCACCTCACATCTCCACTCCATGGTGTCTACTCGCATCAAATCACCCAAAAACGTGTCGACTCACCTCACATCTCCACTCCATGGTGTCTACTTGCATCAAATCACCCAAAAAAGTGTCGACTCACCTCACATCTCCAGTCCATTGTGTCTACTCGCATCACATCACCCAAAAACGTGTCGACTCACCTCACATCTCCACTCCATGGTGTCTACTCGCATCAAATCACCCAAAAACGTGTCCACTCACCTCACATCTCCACTCCATGGTGTCTAGTCGCATCACATCACCAAAAAAGGTGTCGACTCACCTCACATCTCCACTCCATGGTGTCTACTCGCATCAAATCACCCAAAAACGTGTCGACTCACCTCACATCTCCACTCCATGGTGTCTACTTGCATCAAATCACCCAAAAACGTGTCGACTCACCTCACATCTCCACTCCATGGTGTCTACTCGCATCACATCACCCAAAAAAGTGTCGACTCACCTCACATCTCCACTCCATGGTGTCTAGTCGCATCACATCACCCAAAAAAGTGTCGACTCACCTCACATCTCCACTTCATGGTGTCTACTCGCATCAAATCACCCAAAAAAGTGTCGACTCACCTCACATCTCCACTCCATGGTGTCTGTTCGCATCACATCACCCAAAAAGTGTCGACTCACCTCACATCTTTACTCCATGGTGTCTTGTCGCATCACATCACCCAAAAACGTGTCGACTCACCTCAGATCTCCACTCCATGGTGTCTACTCGCATCAAATCACCCAAAAAAATGTCAACTCACCTCACATCTCCACTCCATGGTGTCTTCCTCGCATCACATCACCCAAAAAAGTGTCGACTCACCTCACATCTCCACTCCATGGTGTCTACTCGCATCACATCACCCAAAAACGTGTCGACTCACCTCACATCTCCACTCCATGGTGTCTACTCGCATCAAATCACCCAAAAACGTGTCGACTCACCTCACATCTCCACTCCATGGTGTCTAGTCGCATCACATCACCAAAAAAGGTGTCGACTCACCTCACATCTCCACTCCATGGTGTCTACTCGCATCAAATCACCCAAAAACGTGTCGACTCACCTCACATGCCCACTCCATGGTGTCTACTTGCATCAAATCACCCAAAAAAGTGTCGACTCACCTCACATCTCCACTCCATGGTGTCTACTCGCATCACATCACCCAAAAAAGTGTCGACTCACCTCACATCTCCACTCCATGGAGTCTAGTCGCATCACATCACCCAAAAAAGTGTCGACTCACCTCACATCTCCACTTCATGGTGTCTACTCGCATCACATCACCCAAAAAAGTGTCGACTCACCTCACATCTCCACTCCATGGTGTCTAGTTGCATCACATCACCTAAAAAAGTGTCGACTCACCTCACATCTCCACTTCATGGTGTCTACTCGCATCAAATCACCCAAAAAAGTGTCGACTCACCTCACATCTCCACTCCATGGTGTCTAGTCGCATCACATCACCCAAAAAAGTGTCGACTCACCTCACATCTCCACTCCATGGTGTCTACTCACTTCAAATCACCCAAAAAAGTGTCGACTCACCTCACATCTCCACTCCATGGTATCTACTCGCATCAGATCACCCAAAAAGGTGTCGACTCACCTCACATCTCCACTCCATGGTGTCTACTTGCATCAAATCACCCAAAAAAGTGTCGACTCACCTCACATCTCCACTCCATGGTGTCTACTCGCATCAAATCACCCAAAAACGTGTCGACTCACCTCACATCTCTACTCCATGGTGTCTACTTGCATCAAATCACCCAAAAAAGTGTCGACTCACCTCACATCTCCACTCCATGGTGTCTACTCGCATCACATCACCCAAAAACGTGTCGACTCACCTCACATCTCCACTCCATGGTGTCTACTCGCATCAAATCACCCAAAAACGTGTCGACTCACCTCACATCTCCACTCCATGGTGTCTAGTCGCATCACATCACCCAAAAAGGTGTCGACTCACCTCACATCTCCACTCCATGGTGTCTACTCGCATCAAATCACCCAAAAACGTGTCGACTCACCTCACATCTCCACTCCATGGTGTCTACTTGCATCAAATCACCCAAAAAAGTGTCGACTCACCTCACATCTCCACTCCATGGTGTCTAGTTGCATCACATCACCTAAAAAAGTGTCGACTCACCTCACATCTCCACTTCATGGTGTCTACTCGCATCAAATCACCCAAAAAAGTGTCGACTCACCTCACATCTCCACTCCATGGTGTCTAGTCGCATCACATCACCCAAAAAAGTGTCGACTCACCTCACATCTCCACTCCATGGTGTCTACTCACTTCAAATCACCCAAAAAAGTGTCGACTTACCTCACATCTCCACTCCATGGTATCTACTCGCATCAGATCACCCAAAAAGGTGTCGACTCACCTCACATCTCCACTCCATGGTGTCTACTTGCATCAAATCACCCAAAAAAGTGTCGACTCACCTCACATCTCCACTCCATGGTGTCTACTCGCATCAAATCACCCAAAAACGTGTCGACTCACCTCACATCTCTACTCCATGGTGTCTACTTGCATCAAATCACCCAAAAAAGTGTCGACTCACCTCACATCTCCACTCCATGGTGTCTACTCGCATCACATCACCCAAAAACGTGTCGACTCACCTCACATCTCCACTCCATGGTGTCTACTCGCATCAAATCACCCAAAAACGTGTCGACTCACCTCACATCTCCACTCCATGGTGTCTAGTCGCATCACATCACCCAAAAAGGTGTCGACTCACCTCACATCTCCACTCCATGGTGTCTACTCGCATCAAATCACCCAAAAACGTGTCGACTCACCTCACATCTCCACTCCATGGTGTCTACTTGCATCAAATCACCCAAAAAAGTGTCGACTCACCTCACATCTCCACTCCATGGTATCTAGTCGCATCACATCACCCAAAAAAGTGTCGACTCACCTCACATCTCCACTCCATGGTGTCTATTCGCATCAAATCACCCAAAAAAGTGTCGACTCACCTCACATCTCCACCCCATGGTGTCTAGTCGCATCACATCACCCAAAAAAGGTGTCGACTCACCTCACATCTCCACTCCATGGTGTCTACTCACATCAAATCACCCAAAAAAGTGTCGACTCACCTCACATCTCCACTCCATGGTGTCTACTCGCATCACATCACCCAAAAACGTGTCGACTGACCTCACATCTCCACTCCATTGTGTCTAGTCGCATCACATCACCCAAAAACGTGTCGACTCACCTCACATCTCCACTCCATGGTGTCTACTCGCATCAAATCACCCAAAAACGTGTCGACTCACCTCACATCTCCACTCCATGGTGTCTACTTGCATCAAATCACCCAAAAAAGTGTCGACTCACCTCACATCTCCACTCCATTGTTTCTACTCGCATCACATCACCAAAAAAAGTGTCGACTCACCTCACATCTCCACTCCATGGTGTCTAGTCGCATCACATCACCCAAAAAAGTGTCGACTCACCTCACATCTCCACTCCATGGTGTCTACTCGCATCAAATCACCCAAAAAAGTGTCGACTCACCTCACATCTCCACTCCATGGTGTCTAGTCGCATCACATCACCCAAAAAAGTGTCGACTCACCTCACATCTCCACTCCATGGTGTCTACTCGCATCACATCACCCAAAAACGTGTCGACTAACCTCACATCTCCACTCCATTGTGTCTAGTCGCATCACATCACCCAAAAAGGTGTCGACTCACCTCACATCTCCACTCCATGGTGTCTACTCGCATCAAATCACCCAAAAACGTGTCGACTCACCTCACATCTCCACTCCATGGTGTCTACTTGCATCAAATCACCCAAAAAAGTGTCGACTCACCTCACATCTCCACTCCATTGTGTCTACTCGCATCACATCACCCAAAAAAGTGTCGACTCACCTCACATCTCCACTCCATGGTATCTACTCGCATCAGATCACCCAAAAAGGTGTCGACTCACCTCACATCTCCACTCCATGGTGTCTACTTGCATCAAATCACCCAAAAAAGTGTCGACTCACCTCACATCTCCACTCCATGGTGTCTACTCGCATCAAATCACCCAAAAACGTGTCGACTCACCTCACATCTCCACTCCATGGTGTCTACTTGCATCAAATCACCCAAAAAAGTGTCGACTCACCTCACATCTCCACTCCATGGTGTCTACTCGCATCACATCACCCAAAAACGTGTCGACTCACCTCACATCTCCACTCCATGGTGTCTACTCGCATCAAATCACCCAAAAACGTGTCGACTCACCTCACATCTCCACTCCATGGTGTCTAGTCGCATCACATCACCCAAAAAGGTGTCGACTCACCTCACATCTCCACTCCATGGTGTCTACTCGCATCAAATCACCCAAAAACGTGTCGACTCACCTCACATCTCCACTCCATGGTGTCTACTTGCATCAAATCACCCAAGAAAGTGTCGACTCACCTCACATCTCCACTCCATGGTGTCTACTCGCATCACATCACCCAAAAAAGTGTCGACTCACCTCACATCTCCACTCCATGGTGTCTAGTCGCATCACATCACCCAAAAAAGTGTCGACTCACCTCACATCTCCACTCCATGGTGTCTATTCGCATCAAATCACCCAAAAAAGTGTCGACTCACCTCACATCTCCACCCCATGGTGTCTAGTCGCATCACATCACCCAAAAGAGGTGTCGACTCACCTCACATCTCCACTCCATGGTGTCTACTCACATCAAATCACCCAAAAAAGTGTCGACTCACCTCACATCTCCACTCCATGGTGTCTACTCGCATCACATCACCCAAAAACGTGTCGACTAACCTCACATCTCCACTCCATTGTGTCTAGTCGCATCACATCACCCAAAAACGTGTCGACTCACCTCACATCTCCACTCCATGGTGTCTACTCGCATCAAATCACCCAAAAACGTGTCGACTCACCTCACATCTCCACTCCATGGTGTCTACTTGCATCAAATCACCCAAAAAAGTGTCGACTCACCTCACATCTCCACTCCATTGTGTCTACTCGCATCACATCACCAAAAAAAGTGTCGACTCACCTCACATCTCCACTCCATGGTGTCTAGTCGCATCACATCACCCAAAAAAGTGTCGACTCACCTCACATCTCCACTCCATGGTGTCTACTCGCATCAAATCACCCAAAAAAGTGTCGACTCACCTCACATCTCCACTCCATGGTGTCTAGTCGCATCACATCACCCAAAAAAGTGTCGACTCACCTCACATCTCCACTCCATGGTGTCTACTCGCATCAAATCACCCAAAAAAGTGTCGACTCACCTCACATCTCCACTCCATGGTGTCTACTCGCATCACATCACCCAAAAAAGTGTCGACTCACCTCACATCTCCACTCCATGGTGTCTACTCGCATCATATCACCCAAAAACGTGTCGACTAACCTCACATCTCCACTCCATGGTGTCTAGTCGCATCACATCACCCAAAAAGGTGTCGACTCACCTCACATCTCCACTCCATGGTGTCTACTCGCATCACATCACCCAAAAACGTGTCGACTAACCTCACATCTCCACTCCATGGTGTCTACTTGCATCACATCACCCAAAAAGGTGTCGACTCACCTCACATCTCCACTCCATGGTGTCTACTCGCATCAAATCACCCAAAAACGTGTCGACTCACCTCACATCTCCACTCCATGGTGTCTACTTGCATCAAATCACCCAAAAAAGTGTCGACTCACCTCACATCTCCACTCCATGGTGTCTACTCGCATCAAATCACCCAAAAAAGTGTCGACTCACCTCACATCTCCACTCCATGGTGTCTAGTCGCATCACATCACCCAAAAAAGTGTCGACTCACCTCACATCTCCACTCCATGGTGTCTATTCGCATCAAATCACCCAAAAAAGTGTCGACTCACCTCACATCTCCACCCCATGGTGTCTAGTCGCATCACATCACCCAAAAAAGGTGTCGACTCACCTCACATCTCCACTCCATGGTGTCTACTCACATCAAATCACCCAAAAAAGTGTCGACTCACCTCACATCTCCACTCCATGGTGTCTACTCGCATCACATCACCCAAAAACGTGTCGACTAACCTCACATCTCCACTCCATTGTGTCTAGTCGCATCACATCACCCAAAAACGTGTCGACTCACCTCACATCTCCACTCCATGGTGTCTACTCGCATCAAATCACCCAAAAACGTGTCGACTCACCTCACATCTCCACTCCATGGTGTCTACTTGCATCAAATCACCCAAAAAAGTGTCGACTCACCTCACATCTCCACTCCATTGTGTCTACTCGCATCACATCACCAAAAAAAGTGTCGACTCACCTCACATCTCCACTCCATGGTGTCTAGTCGCATCACATCACCCAAAAAAGTGTCGACTCACCTCACATCTCCACTCCATGGTGTCTACTCGCATCAAATCACCCAAAAAAGTGTCGACTCACCTCACATCTCCACTCCATGGTGTCTACTCGCATCACATCACCCAAAAACGTGTCGACTAACCTCACATCTCCACTCCATTGTGTCTAGTCGCATCACATCACCCAAAAAGGTGTCGACTCACCTCACATCTCCACTCCATGGTGTCTACTCGCATCAAATCACCCAAAAACGTGTCGACTCACCTCACATCTCCACTCCATGGTGTCTACTTGCATCAAATCACCCAAAAAAGTGTCGACTCACCTCACATCTCCACTCCATTGTGTCTACTCGCATCACATCACCCAAAAAAGTGTCGACTCACCTCACATCTCCACTCCATGGTATCTACTCGCATCAGATCACCCAAAAAGGTGTCGACTCACCTCACATCTCCACTCCATGGTATCTACTCGCATCAGATCACCCAAAAAGGTGTCGACTCACCTCACATCTCCACTCCATGGTGTCTACTTGCATCAAATCACCCAAAAAAGTGTCGACTCACCTCACATCTCCACTCCATGGTGTCTACTCGCATCAAATCACCCAAAAACGTGTCGACTCACCTCACATCTCTACTCCATGGTGTCTACTTGCATCAAATCACCCAAAAAAGTGTCGACTCACCTCACATCTCCACTCCATGGTGTCTACTCGCATCACATCACCCAAAAACGTGTCGACTCACCTCACATCTCCACTCCATGGTGTCTACTCGCATCAAATCACCCAAAAACGTGTCGACTCACCTCACATCTCCACTCCATGGTGTCTAGTCGCATCACATCACCCAAAAAGGTGTCGACTCACCTCACATCTCCACTCCATGGTGTCTACTCGCATCAAATTGTTGAGTGATACTACCATTCGCATTCACGTCTGTCTGCCTCCCATCATATGTTCGTGCGTTGCATGCGTGTTGTGAGTGTGTGCAAGAATTTGTGTTTTGTGCGGTTTGGTTTTTCTGAGTGTGTGTGTGAATGTTATTTGGCTTGAGCAGATATCTGAAGTGACTCCTCTGCTCAAGAGCTTTCCGAGGAACCAAGTATCGCTTCAATCGGAGCACGAACAAGAAAGTTACGAACGTTGGAGTTCGTATGCTTTTGATATTTGGTTGTGGTGACTATGGGAAGTTGTGGGGTTGACTAAATATGGGGTACAGACTTTTGGGGGTTGGGAAATTCGTCTTTTCTACTGTAGTTGCTGCCAAATGGTTGGGAGAAACCAAACCAGGTTGGCAAGTGTGGCCAAGTTGGGTTGAGGTGGATTGTGGAGGTTGGGATAGTGACAAAGGTCAAAGTTGGGTTGCCTATGGGGAAGGGAATTGTATGGCATGGGGTTTCCTTGGTTGGGGACTCTCTTGGGACCTTCCCTCTCGTCCTCCTCATCCCCTCCTACCTGGTTCTATTGCTACTCTAACTTTCTTGTGTGAACTTGTGAGATCATTGTGATTGAGTTACGTTTTCTATGGCAGCATACCCCCTAGTGCGCCGAAGTTCATAACTCGAGTTATACTCCATATTCTGATACTATTCAAATTGGGAAAGATAGCCACGGTCAAGGGCTACAACATACTCGAGTTTGAAAGAATTCTAACAGTGGACCTTTCGTCGACGACGTTTCTTGTGACGACGACTTTTCTGTCCAGAATTGTAGTTGACGATTTTGAGATATTTCAGCCCTTAATCTTCATAGACTCCGTCCTTAATCTCTAACAAGTGGTATCAGAGCTGATTAAGGACCTTGTGGGGAGTCTACTGAAGTGTGAAGACCCTCCTAGACCCACCATGGCCTGTGGGCGTGCCTAAGTGGAGTTCTGGAGGTTGGATGTGACTTCCGCTAAGGGGAAACTCTGCCGAAATTTCGTTGGCGCTGACACTTGTGAAGATTGTGTGGATCTACATTGTGACCAGCAAAAGGGGGAGCTGAAACCTCTGATTGGGAGCAGAGGAGATGAATCAAGGGAGTGGAGATGCAGCTGAGAAGAGGAGTGAGCCGCCACCATCCAAGATTGAAGCTTTGGATGGCTCCAACTATGAGGAATGGAGCGGGCGGATGCGGAGCGCCTTCAAGCGCTACAAGCTGCTGAAAATTGCAATGGGAGAGGAGAAGATGCCGGGGGAAGGAGATGCCCGCGATCGGTGGATTGAGAAGAGCGCGGTGCTGTACGACCTCATCCTCCAATCGGTCAACAACGACATGTTCCAGCACATCAAGGATTTGGTGGAGTTGGATGATTCCGGACCGAAGGCATGGAAGCTGCTACGCGACGTGATTCAGCCCAACACGCTGCCGATGGTGATTGTGTTGGAGAAGGAGTTGGCTGCCCTCTCCATGAAACCGGGAGATGATGTGAAACGGGTCCTTGACAAGATCAAGGACACCTATGCGAGGATGGCAGCGGCGGGCAGCGAAGTGTCGCAGATGCAACAGTGCACCAAGATCATCTCGGTGCTCGACAACTCGTGGGACAACCTCATCCCCACCCTCAACGTTCAGCAGGACAAATGGACGCCTGAGTGGCTACGGCAGCAGATTCTGCAGGAGGACTTCCGCAGACGCCACACGGGAGGTGGTGCTGCCAACAAAACTGCTGAGGGGTATGGAGCTGCAGGAGGCAGCAGAGGAAGAGGGGGAGGGAGAGGCCGAGGCCGTGGGAGAGGCTTTGGCAGAGGGAGAGGCCGAGGTGACTACAATGAGGGGCATGGGAGCTCTGGTGGCAGGGGGAGCACCCGAATGGAGGGTGCGTGCTGGTACTGCAAGAAGGCTGGACACCCGTGGTTCAAGTGTTTCAGCCGGCCTGAGGGATGGGCCCCTCCAGGCATGAAGCCGCCAAGTGGTGAACGTGCACGCGGTGGCGCTGTGCAAGGTTCAGGTGCACAAGGTGATGGTGCACAAGGTAAAGCCGACCCTGGGATGTTCCTCATGGTTGAGGATGTGCAAGGGAGTGGGGGTGATGTGGGTTCAGTTGGGAAGGTTGTGATGCACCCCCTCACTCACTGGGTGATCGATTCAGGTTGCACGAGTCATATGACCCCACGGGCAGATTTGCTTGATGAGGTAAAACCTCCTGGGAAGATCAAGTTTGTGGCTGCCGCTTCAGGTGCTTTGCTCCCTGTGATTGGTGTTGGGAATGCCAAGGTGATGGGAGCCAATGGAGAGCTTGTGGGGCTTGGGAATGTGCTGTTGGTTGAAGGTTTGTCCGCTAACCTTCTTTCTGTGCGCCGGCTGCAGAAGAGCAAGGCTGAAGTTACCTTCGGCCCAACCAGCTGCCGTGCAAAGCTTGGGAAGTTGTTGCTGTGGAAATTGGAGGAGAAGAGCAGCTGCATCAAGGACTTGTGGCAGCTGCCCATCATCCCTTGGAAGGGGAAACCACCAGCAACGGCAAAGGCAGCGGCAGCGGCTAAAGCAACTGCGGGAGGAGAGGAGACTGCACCAACTGCTGGGGCCCTGGATGCAGTCAAGAAGGTGCAGCAGCCACAACAGCCACATGGTGAGGTGCTTGCTGGTGTGGATGCGACAGCTGCATGGGCAAAGGCTTCATCTGGGAGTGGTGAGGCTGATTGGGAGACGTGGCATGAGAGGCTGTGCCATGTGAACATTCCTATGCTGCAGAAGTTGGTAAAGGATGGGTGCTTAAAGGGGCTGGAGGTGAAGGGGGGAGCAAAGGAGATTGGGAGCTGCCCTACCTGCCTTGAGACCAAATTCACGAAGTTTCCCTTCAGAAGCAGCACAGGACCAGCCAAGGCACCACTTTCACTAGTGCACATGGATGTGGTGGGCCCCACGAGGGCCCTTTCTCTCTCGGGCAGCCGCTACTTCTTGACGATTGTGGACGACCACACGCGTGCGGTGTGGGTGTACCCTCTCAAGACTAAGGGGGAGGTGGCAGCGGCTGTTCTTAAGGAGTGGATGCCGAGAGCACAAAGGGAAAGCGGACACAAGGTGAAGGTGATCCGCACTGACAACGGAGGAGAGTTCATCGGCGCTGATTTTGAGAAGGAGCTGAAGCGGAAGGGGATCCAGCATCAGCTCACAGTGCCTTACAACCCTCAGCAGAATGGCGTGGCTGAGCGGTTCAACCGGACCCTGCAGGAAGGTGCTCGCACTCTCCTTGGGCGTGCAGGGCTGCCGGATCCGTTTTGGGTGACAGCACTGCGGCAGGTCGTTGTTGTGAAGAACAGGGTGCTGGCGACTGTGGGGGACAAGCAGTGGGTCCCCTACACCAAGTGGTATGGGATTGCACCAGCTGTGAACATGCTGAGAGCCTTTGGGTGCATGGTGGTGTTTCATGTGCCTAAGGAGAAGAGGGGAAAACTGGAAGCTTCTGGGAGATGGGGTGTGCACTTGGGGCTTGCTAAGGATCACAAAGGCTGGCTGATTTGGGACTTGACCAGCCAGCAGCTGAGTGTGTCAAGGGATGTGAAGTTCCTTGAGTCCTTGTACTACAAGGAGTGGAAGCAGCAGCAGCAGCAGAAGCTTCCAACGACACCGCTAATTGTAGAGGCCGATGAGGTGCAGCGGCCTTCAAGGCAAGTGGAGGTTTCTGTCTCTGAGAATGAGATCTCTGGGGTGACAGAGGATGGGGGAGAACCTGAGGTGGAGGAGCAGCAGCAGCAGCAACAGCAGCAGCAGCCGCAGCAGCAGGAGGAGCAAGGTGCTCCACAAGGTGCCGGACGTACGGCTGACCGTCCTAGGAGGGATGTGCGCCCTCCTAACAGGCTGACCTATGCAAGCCGTGGCAAGCCAAAGGTGGTAAGGGCTGGGAGTGTGGCTGAGCAGTGTGATGAGGATGAGATAGCACACTGCTACTGGGCAGCCGTCCCTGAGCCCAAGACGCTAGCTGAGGCATTGAGCGGGCCCGATGCTGAAAAGTGGAAGCAGAGTGTGAAGGAGGAGTATGATTCTCTGCTAGAGAATGAGACGTGGGAGCTGTGTGAGCTGCCACCTGGGAAGAAGGCCATTTCTTCCAAGCTGATTTTCAGGCACAAGTACGGACCTGATGGGGCGCTGACCCGCTACAAGTCAAGGCTTGTGGCTAAGGGGTTTCAGCAGACAAAGGGAAAGGACTTCAACGAGCTCTATGCTCCTGTGGGGAAAGGCACAACACTTCGGGTGTCATTGGCAATGGCAGCATACCGTGGATGGCGGGTGAAGCAGATGGACATCACCACCGCCTTCCTCAATGGGATCATTCTGGAGGAGCTGTACATGTTACAGCCTGAGGGTTTGGATGATGGGAGCGGCAGGGTGTGCAGGCTGAAGAAGGCCATCTATGGCCTGAAGCAGGCTCCTCGTGCATGGTACCACAAGTTAGAGGAGACTCTGCTGGCTGGGGGTTTCAAGAAGAGTGAGTGTGATCACAGCTTGTTCCTGCTGCAGGAGAAGGAGCAGTTTCTCATGCTCCTGGTGTATGTGGATGACATCCTGCTCTTCTCTGAGTCGTCTGCAATGATTGAGCATGTGGAGGAGATGCTGGAGATGCAGTTTAAGTGCTCCAAGATGGGAGATGTGAAGTACTATTTGGGCATGCATGTGGAGAGGGACCTTGACAAGGGAGTGTTGAGGTTGCACCAGAGAAAGTATTGTGAGGGGCTGGCTGAGAAGTATGGGCTGCAAGATGGAGGAAAGCCAGCCACCCCACTGCCTTCGGGGTTCACTGTGGAGCCCTGTGCTGAAGAGGAGGTGGTGGGTGAGAGTGACAGGAAGCTGTTTCATTCCATGGTGGGGGCACTCAATTATGCGGCTAACCACACGCGGCCTGACATTGCCTTTGCTACATCCAGGCTTGCAAGTGTGGTTTCACGCCCCAGTCATGAGCAGCTGGAAGCGGCCAAGAGGTTGGTCCGCTATGTGAGCGCTACGGCATTAGTGGGCTTGGAGTACAGTGCTGTGCGACAAAGGCTGCAGAGGGGTGCAGCTGATTTGGGCAAGGGGGAGATGCTCCTGACCTGCTACACCGACGCTAGCTTCAACTCTGTGAAGGCGGATGGCACCAGCATTGGAGGCTATGTGTGCCTGTTTGGAGGTGGTGCTGTGAGCTGGCGCAGCAAGAAGCAGAACGAGGTGGGGCAGTCCTCGTGTGAGACAGAGTACATGGCTCTGCATCATGGGGCAAAGGAGGTGGTGTGGCTGAGGCGTTTGTTGGAGGAGATCGGAGTGTGCCAAAAGGATCCAACTGTGATTTTCTGTGACAACGAGTCGGCTGTGAAGCTTGCTAAGAATGCTTGCCTTCATGGGCTGACGAAGCACATCAGGCCTAAGTGGCATTGGGTGAGGAGGCTCCTGGACAAGGAGGTGCGGCTGGAGATTGTGAAGACCCATCAGCAGGCGGCTGACATTCTCACCAAGCGCCTGGCTGAATCTGAGCATTGGAAGGGCATGAAGCTTGCTGGGATGAGTGTGCATTGAGGATGCATGCTTGAGCTATGGCATGTGGGATGATGGTTGGCAGCCAGAGGGGGAGTTTGTTGAGTGATACTACCATTCGCATTCACGTCTGTCTGCCTCCCATCATATGTTCGTGCGTTGCATGCGTGTTGTGAGTGTGTGCAAGAATTTGTGTTTTGTGCGGTTTGGTTTTTCTGAGTGTGTGTGTGAATGTTATTTGGCTTGAGCAGATATCTGAAGTGACTCCTCTGCTCAAGAGCTTTCCGAGGAACCAAGTATCGCTTCAATCGGAGCACGAACAAGAAAGTTACGAACGTTGGAGTTCGTATGCTTTTGATATTTGGTTGTGGTGACTATGGGAAGTTGTGGGGTTGACTCAATATGGGGTACAGACTTTTGGGGGTTGGGAAATTCGTCTTTTCTACTGTAGTTGCTGCCAAATGGTTGGGAGAAACCAAACCAGGTTGGCAAGTGTGGCCAAGTTGGGTTGAGGTGGATTGTGGAGGTTGGGATAGTGACAAAGGTCAAAGTTGGGTTGCCTATGGGGAAGGGAATTGTATGGCATGGGGTTTCCTTGGTTGGGGACTCTCTTGGGACCTTCCCTCTCGTCCTCCTCATCCCCTCCTACCTGGTTCTATTGCTACTCTAACTTTCTTGTGTGAACTTGTGAGATCATTGTGATTGAGTTACGTTTTCTATGGCAGCATACCCCCTAGTGCGCCGAAGTTCATAACTCGAGTTATACTCCATATTCTGATACTATTCAAATTGGGAAAGATAGCCACGGTCAAGGGCTACAACATACTCGAGTTTGAAAGAATTCTAACAGTGGACCTTTCGTCGACGACGTTTCTTGTGACGACGACTTTTCTGTCCAGAATTGTAGTTGACGATTTTGAGATATTTCAGCCCTTAATCTTCATAGACTCCGTCCTTAATCTCTAACACAAATCACCCAAAAACGTGTCGACTCACCTCACATCTCCACTCCATGGTGTCTACTTGCATCAAATCACCCAAAAAAGTGTCGACTCACCTCACATCTCCACTCCATGGTGTCTACTCGCATCACATCACCCAAAAAAGTGTCGACTCACCTCACATCTCCACTCCATGGTGTCTAGTCGCATCAAATCACCCAAAAAAGTGTCGACTCACCTCACATCTCCACCCCATGGTGTCTAGTCGCATCACATCACCCAAAAAAGGTGTCGACTCACCTCACATCTCCACTCCATGGTGTCTACTCACATCAAATCACCCAAAAAAGTGTCGACTCACCTCACATCTCCACTCCATGGTGTCTACTCGCATCACATCACCCAAAAACGTGTCGACTAACCTCACATCTCCACTCCATTGTGTCTAGTCGCATCACATCACCCAAAAACGTGTCGACTCACCTCACATCTCCACTCCATGGTGTCTACTCGCATCAAATCACCCAAAAACGTGTCGACTCACCTCACATCTCCACTCCATGGTGTCTACTTGCATCAAATCACCCAAAAAAGTGTCGACTCACCTCACATCTCCACTCCATTGTGTCTACTCGCATCACATCACCAAAAAAAGTGTCGACTCACCTCACATCTCCACTCCATGGTGTCTAGTCGCATCACATCACCCAAAAAAGTGTCGACTCACCTCACATCTCCACTCCATGGTGTCTACTCGCATCAAATCACCCAAAAAAGTGTCGACTCACCTCACATCTCCACTCCATGGTGTCTAGTCGCATCACATCACCCAAAAAAGTGTCGACTCACCTCACATCTCCACTCCATGGTGTCTACTCGCATCACATCACCCAAAAACGTGTCGACTAACCTCACATCTCCACTCCATTGTGTCTAGTCGCATCACATCACCCAAAAAGGTGTCGACTCACCTCACATCTCCACTCCATGGTGTCTACTCGCATCAAATCACCCAAAAACGTGTCGACTCACCTCACATCTCCACTCCATGGTGTCTACTCGCATCAGATCACCCAAAAAGGTGTCGACTCACCTCACATCTCCACTCCATGGTGTCTACTTGCATCAAATCACCCAAAAAAGTGTCGACTCACCTCACATCTCCACTCCATGGTGTCTACTCGCATCAAATCACCCAAAAACGTGTCGACTCACCTCACATCTCCACTCCATGGTGTCTACTCGCATCACATCACCCAAAAACGTGTCGACTAACCTCACATCTCCACTCCATTGTGTCTAGTCGCATCACATCACCCAAAAAGGTGTCGACTCACCTCACATCTCCACTCCATGGTGTCTACTCGCATCAAATCACCCAAAAACGTGTCGACTCACCTCACATCTCCACTCCATGGTGTCTACTCGCATCAGATCACCCAAAAACGTGTCGACTCACCTCACATCTCCACTCCATGGTGTCTACTTGCATCAAATCACCCAAAAAAGTGTCGACTCACCTCACATCTCCACTCCATGGTGTCTACTCGCATCAAATCACCCAAAAAAGTGTCGACTCACCTCACATCTCCACTCCATTGTGTCTACTCGCATCACATCACCCAAAAAAGTGTCGACTCACCTCACATCTCCACTCCATGGTATCTACTCGCATCAGATCACCCAAAAAGGTGTCGACTCACCTCACATCTCCACTCCATGGTGTCTACTTGCATCAAATCACCCAAAAAAGTGTCGACTCACCTCACATCTCCACTCCATGGTGTCTACTCGCATCAAATCACCCAAAAACGTGTCGACTCACCTCACATCTCCACTCCATGGTGTCTACTTGCATCAAATCACCCAAAAAAGTGTCGACTCACCTCACATCTCCACTCCATGGTGTCTACTCGCATCACATCACCCAAAAACGTGTCGACTCACCTCACATCTCCACTCCATGGTGTCTACTCGCATCAAATCACCCAAAAACGTGTCGACTCACCTCACATCTCCACTCCATGGTGTCTAGTCGCATCACATCACCCAAAAAGGTGTCGACTCACCTCACATCTCCACTCCATGGTGTCTACTCGCATCAAATCACCCAAAAACGTGTCGACTCACCTCACATCTCCACTCCATGGTGTCTACTTGCATCAAATCACCCAAAAAAGTGTCGACTCACCTCACATCTCCACTCCATGGTGTCTACTCGCATCACATCACCCAAAAAAGTGTCGACTCACCTCACATCTCCACTCCATGGTGTCTAGTCGCATCACATCACCCAAAAAAGTGTCGACTCACCTCACATCTCCACTCCATGGTGTCTATTCGCATCAAATCACCCAAAAAAGTGTCGACTCACCTCACATCTCCACCCCATGGTGTCTAGTCGCATCACATCACCCAAAAGAGGTGTCGACTCACCTCACATCTCCACTCCATGGTGTCTACTCACATCAAATCACACAAAAAAGTGTCGACTCACCTCACATCTCCACTCCATGGTGTCTACTCGCATCACATCACCCAAAAATGTGTCGACTAACCTCACATCTCCACTCCATTGTGTCTAGTCGCATCACATCACCCAAAAACGTGTCGACTCACCTCACATCTCCACTCCATGGTGTCTACTCGCATCAAATCACCCAAAAACGTGTCGACTCACCTCACATCTCCACTCCATGGTGTCTACTTGCATCAAATCACCCAAAAAAGTGTCGACTCACCTCACATCTCCACTCCATTGTGTCTACTCGCATCACATCACCAAAAAAAGTGTCGACTCACCTCACATCTCCACTCCATGGTGTCTAGTCGCATCACATCACCCAAAAAAGTGTCGACTCACCTCACATCTCCACTCCATGGTGTCTACTCGCATCAAATCACCCAAAAAAGTGTCGACTCACCTCACATCTCCACTCCATGGTGTCTAGTCGCATCACATCACCCAAAAAAGTGTCGACTCACCTCACATCTCCACTCCATGGTGTCTACTCGCATCAAATCACCCAAAAAAGTGTCGACTCACCTCACATCTCCACTCCATGGTGTCTAGTCGCATCACATCACCCAAAAAAGTGTCGACTCACCTCACATCTCCACTCCATGGTGTCTACTCGCATCACATCACCCAAAAACGTGTCGACTAACCTCACATCTCCACTCCATTGTGTCTAGTCGCATCACATCACCCAAAAAGGTGTCGACTCACCTCACATCTCCACTCCATGGTGTCTACTCGCATCAAATCACCCAAAAACGTGTCGACTCACCTCACATCTCCACTCCATGGTGTCTACTTGCATCAAATCACCCAAAAAAGTGTCGACTCACCTCACATCTCCACTCCATTGTGTCTACTCGCATCACATCACCCAAAAAAGTGTCGACTCACCTCACATCTCCACTCCATGGTGTCTAGTCGCATCACATCACCCAAAAAAGTGTCGACTCACCTCACATCTCCACTCCATGGTGTCTACTTGCATCAAATCACCCAAAAAAGTGTCGACTCACCTCACATCTCCACTCCATGGTGTCTACTCGCATCAAATCACCCAAAAAAGTGTCGACTCACCTCACATCTCCACTCCATGGTGTCCAGTCGCATCACATCACCCAAAAAAGTGTCGACTCACCTCACATCTCCACTCCATGGTGTCTACTCGCATCACATCACCCAAAAACGTGTCGACTAACCTCACATCTCTACTCCATTGTGTCTACTCGCATCACATCACCCAAAAACGTGTCGACTCACCTCACATCTCCACTCCATGGTGTCTACTCGCATCAAATCACCCAAAAACATGTCGACTCACCTCACATCTCCACTCCATGGTGTCTACTTGCATCAAATCACCCAAAAAAGTGTCGACTCACCTCACATCTCCACTCCATTGTGTCTACTCGCATCACATCACCCAAAAAAGTGTCGACTCACCTCACATCTCCACTCCATGGTGTCTAGTCGCATCACATCCCCCAAAAAAGTGTCGACTCACCTCACATCTCCACTCCATGGTGTCTACTCGCATCAAATCACCCAAAAAAGTGTCGACTCACCTCACATCTCCACTCCATGGTGTCTAGTCGCATCACATCACCCAAAAAAGTGTCAACTCACCTCACATCTCCACTCCATGGTGTCTAGTCGCATCATATCACCCAAAAACGTATCGACTAACCTCACATCTCCACTCCATTGTGTCTAGTCGCATCACATCACCCAAAAAGGTGTCGACTCACCTCACATCTCCACTCCATGGTGTCTACTCGCATCAAATCACCCAAAAACGTGTCGACTCACCTCACATCTCCACTCCATGGTGTCTACTTGCATCAAATCACCCAAAAAAGTGTCGACTCACCTCACATCTCCACTCCATTGTGTCTACTCGCATCACATCACCCAAAAAAGTGTCGACTCACCTCACATCTCCACTCCATGGTGTCTAGTCGCATCACATCACCCAAAAAAGTGTCGACTCACCTCACATCTCCACTCCATGGTGTCTACTCGCATCAAATCACCCAAAAAAGTGTCGACTCACCTCACATCTCCACTCCATGGTGTCTACTCGCATCAAATCACCCAAAAAAGTGTCGACTCACCTCACATCTCCACTCCATGGTGTCTAGTCGCATCACATCACCCAAAAAAGTGTCGACTCACCTCACATCTCCACTCCATGGTGTCTACTCGCATCACATCACCCAAAAACGTGTCGACTAACCTCACATCTCTACTCCATTGTGTCTAGTCGCATCACATCACCCAAAAACGTGTCGACTCACCTCACATCTCCACTCCATGGTGTCTACTCGCATCAAATCACCCAAAAACGTGTCGACTCACCTCACATCTCCACTCCATGGTGTCTACTTGCATCAAATCACCCAAAAAAGTGTCGACTCACCTCACATCTCCACTCCATTGTGTCTACTCGCATCACATCACCCAAAAAAGTGTCGACTCACCTCACATCTCCACTCCATGGTGTCTAGTCGCATCACATCACCCAAAAAAGTGTCGACTCACCTCACATCTCCACTCCATGGTGTCTACTCGCATCAAATCACCCAAAAAAGTGTCGACTCACCTCACATCTCCACTCCATGGTGTCTAGTCGCATCACATCACCCAAAAAAGTGTCGACTCACCTCTCATCTCCACTCCATGGTGTCTACTCGCATCACATCACCCAAAAACGTGTCGACTAACCTCACATATCCACTCCATTGTGTCTAGTCGCATCACATCACCCAAAAAGGTGTCGACTCACCTCATATCTCCACTCCATGGTGTCTACTCGCATCAAATCACCCAAAAACGTGTCGACTCACCTCACATCTCCACTCCATGGTGTCTACTTGCATCAAATCACCCAAAAAAGTGTCGACTCACCTCACATCTCCACTCCATTGTGTCTACTCGCATCACATCACCCAAAAAAGTGTCGACTCACCTCACATCTCCACTCCATGGTGTCTAGTCGCATCACATCACCCAAAAAAGTGTCGACTCACCTCACATCTCCACTCCATGGTGTCTACTCGCATCAAATCACCCAAAAAAGTGTCGACTCACCTCACATCTCCACACCATGGTGTCTAGTCGCATCACATCACCCAAAAAAGTGTCGACTCACCTCACATCTCCACTCCATGGTGTCTACTCACATCACATCACCCAAAAACGTGTCGACTAACCTCACATCTCCACTCCATTGGGTCTAGTTGCATCACATCACCCGAAAAGGTGTCGACTCACCTCACATCTCCACTCCATGGTGTCTACTCGCATCAAATCACCCAAAAACGTGTCGACTCACCTCACATCTCCACTCCATGGTGTCTACTTGCATCAAATCACCCAAAAAAGTGTCGACTCACCTCACATCTCCACTCCATTGTGTCTACTCGCATCACATCACCCAAAAAAGTGTCGACTCACCTCACATCTCCACTCCATGGTGTCTAGTCGCATCACATCACCCAAAATAGTGTCGACTCACCTCACATCTCCACTCCATGGTGTCTACTCGCATCAAATCACCCAAAAAAGTGTCGACACACCTCACATCTCCACTCCATGGTGTCTAGTTGCATCACATCACCCAAAAAAGTGTCGACTCACCTCACATCTCCACTCCATGGTGTCTACTCACTTCAAATCACCCAAAAAAGTGTCGACTCACCTCACATCTCCACTCCATGGTATCTACTCGCATCACATCACCCAAAAAGGTGTCGACTCACCTCACATCTCCACTCCATGGTGTCTACTCGCATCAAATCACCCAAAAACGTGTCGACTCACCTCACATCTCCACTCCATGGTGTCTACTTGCATCAAATCACCCAAAAAAGTGTCGACTCACCTCACATCTCCACTCCATGGTATCTACTCGCATCACATCACCCAAAAACGTGTCGACTCACCTCACATCTCCACTCCATGGTGTCTACTCACATCAAATCACCCCAAAAAGTGTCGACTCACCTCACATCTCCACTCCATGGTGTCTACTCGCATCACATCACCCAAAAACGTGTCGACTCACCTCACATCTCCACTCCATTGTGTCTAGTCGCATCACATCACCCAAAAAGGTGTCGACTCACCTCACATCTCCACTCCATGGTGTCTACTCGCATCAAATCACCCAAAAACGTGTCGACTCACCTCACATCTCCACTCCATTGTGTCTACTCGCATCACATCACCCAAAAAAGTGTCGACTCACCTCACATCTCAACTCCATGGTGTCTAGTCGCATCACATCACCCAAAAAAGTGTCGACTCACCTCACATCTCCACTCCATGGTGTCTACTCGCATCAAATCACCCAAAAAAGTGTCGACTCACCTCACATCTCCACTCCATGGTGTCTAGTCGCATCACATCACCCAAAAACGTGTCGACTCACCTCACATCTCCACTCCATGGTGTCTACTCGCATCAAATCACCCAAAAAAGTGTCGACTCACCTCACATCTCCACTCCATGGTGTCTACTCTCATCACATCACCCAAAAAAGTGTCGACTCACCTCACATCTCCACTCCATGGTGTCTACTCACTTCAAATCACCCAAAAAAGTGTCGACTCACCTCACATCTCCACTCCATGGTGTCTACTCGCATCACATCACCCAAAAAGGTGTCGACTCACCTCACATCTCCACTCCATGGTGTCTACTTGCATCAAATCACCCAAAAACGTGTCGACTCACCTCACATCTCCACTCCATGGTGTCTACTCGCATCAAATCACCCAAAAATGTGTCGACTCACCTCACATCTCCACTCCATGGTGTCTACTTGCATCAAATCACCCAAAAAAGTGTCGACTCACCTCACATCTCCACTCCATGGTGTCTACTCGCATCACATCACCCAAAAACGTGTCGACTCACCTCACATCTCCACTCCATGGTGTCTACTCGCATCAAATCACCCAAAAACGTGTCGACTCACCTCACATCTCCACTCCATGGTGTCTAGTCGCATCACATCACCCAAAACGGTGTCGACTCACCTCACATCTCCACTCCATGGTGTCTACTCGCATCAAATCACCCAAAAACGTGTCGACTCACCTCACATCTCCACTCCATGGTGTCTACTTGCATCAAATCACCCAAAAAGGTGTCGACTCACCTCACATCTCCACTCAATGGTGTCTACTCGCATCACATCACCCAAAAAAGTGTCGACTCACCTCACATCTCCACTTCATGGTGTCTAGTCGCATCACATCACCCAAAAAAGTGTCGACTCACCTCACATCTCCACTCCATGGTGTCTACTCGCATCAAATCACCCAAAAAAGTGTCGACTCAGCTCACATCTCCACTCCATGGTGTCTAGTCGCATCACATCACCCAAAAAAGTGTCGACTCACCTCACATCTCCACTCCATGGTGTCTACTCACTTCAAATCACCCAAAAAAGTGTCGACTCACCTCACATCTCCACTTCATGGTGTCTACTCGCATCACATCACCCAAAAACGTGTCGACTCACCTTACATCTCCACTCCATGGTGTCTACTCGCATCAAATCACCCAAAAACATGTCGACTCACCTCACATCTCCACTCCATGGTGTCTACTCGCATCAAATCACCCAAAAACGTGTCGAATCACCTCACATCTCCACTCCATGGTGTCTACTCGCATCAAATCACCCAAAAAAGTGTCGACTCACCTCACATCTCCACTCCATGGTGTCTAGTTGCATCACATCACCCAAAAAAGTGTCGACTCACCTCACAACTCCACTCCATGGTGTCTACTCGCATCACATCACCCAAAAAAGTGTCGACTCACCTCACATCTCCACTCCATGGTGTCTAATTGCATCAAATCACCCAAAAAATTGTCGACTCACTTCACATCTCCACTCCATGGTGTCTAGTCGCATCACATCACCCAAAAAAGTGTCGACTCACCTCACATCTCCAGTCCATGGTGTCTACTCGCATCAAATCCACCAAAAAAGTGTCGACTCACCTCACATCTCCACTCCATGGTGTCTAGTCGCATCAAATCACCCAAAAAAGTGTCGACTCACCTCACATCTCCACTCCATGGTGTCTAGTCGCATCAAATCACCCAAAAAAATGTCGACTCACCTCACATCTCCACTCCATGGTGTCTAGTCGCATCACATCACCCAAAAACGTGTCGACTCACCTCAGATCTCCACTCCATGGAGTCTACTTGCATCAAATCACCCAAAAAAGTGTCCACTCACCTCACCTCTCCACTCCATGGTGTCTACTTGCATCAAATCACCCAAAAAAATGTCGACTCACCTCACATCTCCACTCCATGGTGTCTACTCGCATCACATCACCCAAAAAAGTGTCGACTCACCTCACATCTCCACTCCATGGTGTCTAGTCGCATCACATCACCCAAAAAACTGTCGACTCACCTCACATCTCCACTCCATGGTGTCTACTCGCATCAAATCACCCAAAAAAGTGTTGACTCACCTCACATCTCCACTCCATGGTGTATAGTCTCATTCAATCACCCAAAAAAGAATCGACTCACCTCACATCTCCAATCCATGGTGTCTAGTCGCATCACATCACCCAAAAAAGTGTCGACTCACCTCACATCTCCACTCCATGGTGTCTACTCACATCAAATCACCCAAAAAAGTGTCGACTCGCCTCACATCTCCACTCCATGGTGTCTACTTACATCAAATCACCCAAAAACGTGTCGACTCACCTCACATCTCAACTCCATGGTGTCTAGTTGCATCACATCACCCAAAAAAGTGTCGACTCACCTCACATCTCAACTCCATGGTGTCTAGTTGCATCACATCACCCAAAAAAGTGTCGACTCACCTCACATCTTTACTCCATGTTGTCTAGTCACATCACATCACCCAAAAAAGTGTCGACTCACCTCACATCTCCACTCCATGGTGTCTAGTCGCATCACGTCAACCAAAAAAGTGTCGACTCACCTCACATCTCCACTCCATGGTGTCTACTTGCATCAAATCACCCAAAAAAGTGTCGACTCACCTCACATCTCCACTCCATGGTGTCTACTTGCATCGCATCACCTAAAAAAGTGTCGACTCACCTCACATCTCCACTCCATGGTGTTTACTTACATCACATCACCCAAAAATGTGTCGACTCACCTCACATCTCCACTCCACGGTGTCTATTCGCATCACTAAACCCAAAAAAGTGTCGACTCACCTCACATCTCCAATGCATGGTGTCTACTCGCATCACATCACCCAAAAAAGTGTCGACTCACCTCACATCTCCACTCCATGGTGTCTAGTCGCATCACATCACCCAAAAATGTGTCGACTCACCTCACATCTCCACTCCATGGTGTATAGTCGCATTCAATCACCCAAAAAAGAATCGACTCACCTCACATCTCCACTCCATGGTGTCTAGTCGCATCACATCACCCAAAAAAGTGTCGACTCACCTCACATCTCCACTCCATGGTGTCTACTCGCATCAAATCACCCAAAAAAGTGTCGACTCACCTCACATCTCCACTCCATGATGTCTACTTACATCAAATCACGCAAAAACGTGTCGACTCACCTCACATCTCCACTCCATGGTGTCTAGTCGCATCACATCACCCAAAAAAGTGTCGACTCACCTCACATCTCCACTCCATGGTGTCTACTCGCATCAAATCACCCAAAAAAGTGTCGACTCACCTCACATCTCCACTCCATGGTGTCTAGTCGCATCACATCACCCAAAAAAGTGTCGACTCACCTCACATCTCCACTCCATGGTGTCTACTCGCATCACATCACCCAAAAACGTGTCGACTCACCTCACATCTCCACTCCATGGTGTCTACTTGCATCAAATCACCCAAAAAAGTGTCGACTCACCTCACATCTCCACTCCATGGTGTCTACTCGCATCACATCACCCAAAAACGTGTAGACTCACCTCACATCTCCACTCCATGGTGTCTACTCGCATCAAATCACCCAAAAACGTGTCGACTCACCTCACATCTCCACTCCATGGTGTCTAGTCGCATCACATCACCCAAAAAGGTGTCGACTCACCTCACATCTCCACTCCATGGTGTCTACTCGCATCAAATCACCCAAAAACGTGTCGACTCACCTCACATCTCCACTCCATGGTGTCTACTTGCATCAAATCACCCAAAAAAGTGTCGACTCACCTCACATCTCCACTCCATGGTGTCTACTCGCATCACATCACCCAAAAAAGTGTCGACTCACCTCACATCTCCACTCCATGGTGTCTAGTCGCATCACATCACCCAAAAAAGTGTCGACTCATCTCACATCTCCACTCCATGGTGTCTACTCGCATCAAATCACCCAAAAAAGTGTCGACTCACCTCACATCTCCACTCCATGGTGTCTAGTCGCATCACATCACCCAAAAAAATGTCGACTCACCTCACATATCCACTCCATGGTGTCTACTCACTTCAAATCACCCAAAAAAGTGTCGACTCACCTCACATCTCCACTCCATGGTGTCTACTCGCATCACATCACCCAAAAACGTGTCGACTCACCTTACATCTCCACTCCATGGTGTCTACTCGCATCAAATCACCCAAAAATATGTCGACTCACCTCACATCTCCACTCCATGGTGTCTACTCGCATCAAATCACCCAAAAAAGTGTCGACTCACCTCACATCTCCACTCCATGGTGTCTACTCGCATCAAATCGCCCAAAAACGTGTCGACTCACCTCACATCTCCACTCCATGGTGTCTACTCGCATCAAATCACCCAAAAACGTGTCGACTCACCTCACATCTCCACTCCATGGTAACTAGTCGCATCACATCACCCAAAAAAGTGTCGACTCACCTCACATCTCCAGTCCATGGTGTCTACTCGCATCAAATCCACCAAAAAAGTGTCGACTCACCTCACATCTCCACTCCATGGTGTCTAGTCGCATCAAATCACCCAAAAAAGTGTCGACTCACCTCACATCTCCACTCCATGGTGTCTACTCACTTCAAATCACCCAAAAAAATGTCGAATCACCTCACATCTCCACTCCATGGTGTCTAGTCACATCACATCACCCAAAAACGTGTCGACTCACCTCAGATCTCCACTCCATGGTGTCTACTCGCATCAAATCACCCAAAAAAGTGTCCACTCACCTCACATCTCCACTCCATGGTGTCTACTTGCATCAAATCACCCAAAAAAATGTCGACTCACCTCACATCTCCACTCCATGGTGTCTACTCGCATCACATCACCCAAAAAAGTGTCGACTCACCTCACATCTCCACTCCATGGTGTCTACTCGCATCACATCACCCAAAAACGTGTCGACTAACCTCACATCTCCACTCCATTGTGTCTAGTCGCATCACATCACCCAAAAAGGTGTCGACTCACCTCACATCTCCACTCCATGGTGTCTACTCACTTCAAATCACCCAAAAAAGTGTCGACTCACCTCACATCTCCACTCCATGGTGTCTACTCGCATCACATCACCCAAAAACGTGTCGACTCACCTCACATCTCCACTCCATGGTGTCTACTTGCATCAAATCACCCAAAAAAGTGTCGACTCACCTCACATCTCCACTCCATGGTGTCTACTCGCATCACATCACCCAAAAACGTGTCGACTCACCTCACATCTCCACTCCATGGTGTCTACTCGCATCAAATCACCCAAAAACGTGTCGACTCACCTCACATCTCCACTCCATGGTGTCTAGTTGCATCACATCACCCAAAAAGGTGTCGACTCACCTCACATCTCCACTCCATGGTGTCTACTCGCATCAAATCACCCAAAAACGTGTCAACTCACCTCACATCTCCACTCCATGGTGTCTACTTGCATCAAATCACCCAAAAACGTGTCGACTCACCTCACATCTCCACTCCATGGTGTCTACTCGCATCAGATCACCCAAAAAAGTGTCGACTCACCTCACATCTCCACTCCATGGTGTCTATTCGCATCAAATCACCCAAAAAAGTGTCGTCTCACCTCACATCTCCACTCCATGGTGTCTAGTCGCATCAAATCACCCAAAAAAATGTCGACTCACCTCACATCTCCACTCCATGGTGTCTAGTCGCATCACATCACCCAAAAACGTGTCGACTCACCTCAGATCTCCACTCCATGGTGTCTACTCGCATCAAATCACCCAAAAAAGTGTCCACTCACCTCACATCTCCACTCCATGGTGTCTACTTGCATCAAATCACCCAAAAAAGTGTCGACTCACCTCACATCTCCAGTCCATGGTGTCTACTCGCATCAAATCCACCAAAAAAGTGTCGACTCACCTCACATCTCCACTCCATGGTGTCTAGTCGCATCAAATCACCCAAAAAAGTGTCGACTCACCTCACATCTCCACTCCATGGTGTCTACTCACTTCAAATCACCCAAAAAAATGTCGAATCACCTCACATCTCCACTCCATGGTGTCTAGTCACATCACATCACCCAAAAAAGTGTCGACTCACCTCAGATCTCCACTCCATGGTGTCTACTCGCATCAAATCACCCAAAAAAGTGTCCACTCACCTCACATCTCCACTCCATGGTGTCTACTTGCATCAAATCACCCAAAAAAATGTCGACTCACCTCACATCTCCACTCCATGGTGTCTACTCGCATCACATCACCCAAAAAAGTGTCGACTCACCTCACATCTCCACTCCATGGTGTCTACTCGCATCACATCACCCAAAAACGTGTCGACTAACCTCACATCTCCACTCCATTGTGTCTAGTCGCATCACATCACCCAAAAAGGTGTCGACTCACCTCACATCTCCACTCCATGGTGTCTACTCACTTCAAATCACCCAAAAAAGTGTCGACTCACCTCACATCTCCACTCCATGGTGTCTACTCGCATCACATCACCCAAAAACGTGTCGACTCACCTCACATCTCCACTCCATGGTGTCTACTTGCATCAAATCACCCAAAAAAGTGTCGACTCACCTCACATCTCCACTCCATGGTGTCTACTCGCATCACATCACCCAAAAACGTGTCGACTCACCTCACATCTCCACTCCATGGTGTCTACTCGCATCAAATCACCCAAAAACGTGTCGACTCACCTCACATCTCCACTCCATGGTGTCTAGTTGCATCACATCACCCAAAAAGGTGTCGACTCACCTCACATCTCCACTCCATGGTGTCTACTCGCATCAAATCACCCAAAAACGTGTCAACTCACCTCACATCTCCACTCCATGGTGTCTACTTGCATCAAATCACCCAAAAACGTGTCGACTCACCTCACATCTCCACTCCATGGTGTCTACTCGCATCAGATCACCCAAAAAAGTGTCGACTCACCTCACATCTCCACTCCATGGTGTCTATTCGCATCAAATCACCCAAAAAAGTGTCGTCTCACCTCACATCTCCACTCCATGGTGTCTAGTCGCATCAAATCACCCAAAAAAATGTCGACTCACCTCACATCTCCACTCCATGGTGTCTAGTCGCATCACATCACCCAAAAACGTGTCGACTCACCTCAGATCTCCACTCCATGGTGTCTACTCGCATCAAATCACCCAAAAAAGTGTCCACTCACCTCACATCTCCACTCCATGGTGTCTACTTGCATCAAATCACCCAAACAAATGTCGACTCACCTCACATCTCCACTCCATGGTGTCTACTCGCATCACATCACCCAAAAAAGTGTCGACTCACCTCACATCTCCACTCCATGGTGTCTACTCGCATCAAATCACCCAAAAAAGTGTCGACTTACCTCACATCTCCACTCCATGGTGTCTAGTCGCATCACATCACCCAAAAAAGTGTCGACTCACCTCACATCTCCACTCCATGGTGTCTACTCACTTCAAATCACCCAAAAAAGTGTCGACTCACCTCACATCTCCACTCCATGGTGTCTACTCGCATCACATCACCCAAAAACGTGTCGACTCACCTCACATCTCCACTCCATGGTGTCTACTTGCATCAAATCACCCAAAAAAGTGTCGACTCACCTCACATCTCCACTCCATGGTGTCTACTCGCATCACATCACCCAAAAACGTGTCGACTCACCTCACATCTCCACTCCATGGTGTCTACTCGCATCAAATCACCCAAAAACGTGTCGACTCACCTCACATCTCCACTCCATGGTGTCTAGTCGCATCACATCACCCAAAAAGGTGTCGACTCACCTCACATCTCCACTCCATGGTGTCTACTCGCATCAAATCACCCAAAAACGTGTCGACTCACCTCACATCTCCACTCCATGGTGTCTACTTGCATCAAATCACCCAAAAAAGTGTCGACTCACCTCACATCTCCACTCCATGGTGTCTACTCGCATCACATCACCCAAAAAAGTGTCGACTCACCTCACATCTCCACTCCATGGTGTCTAGTCGCATCACATCACCCAAAAAAGTGTCGACTCATCTCACATCTCCACTCCATGGTGTCTACTCGCATCAAATCACCCAAAAAAGTGTCGACTCACCTCACATCTCCACTCCATGGTGTCTAGTCGCATCACATCACCCAAAAAAGTGTCGACTCACCTCACATATCCACTCCATGGTGTCTACTCCCTTCAAATCACCCAAAAAAGTGTCGACTCACCTCACATCTCCACTCCATGGTGTCTACTCGCATCACATCACCCAAAAACGTGTCGACTCACCTTACATCTCCACTCCATGGTGTCTACTCGCATCAAATAACCCAAAAATATGTCGACTCACCTCACATCTCCACTCCATGGTGTCTACTCGCATCAAATCACCCAAAAAAGTGTCGACTCACCTCACATCTCCACTCCATGGTGTCTACTCGCATCAAATCGCCCAAAAACGTGTCGACTCACCTCACATCTCCACTCCATGGTGTCTACTCGCATCAAATCACCCAAAAACGTGTCGACTCACCTCACATCTCCACTCCATGGTAACTAGTCGCATCACATCACCCAAAAAAGTGTCGACTCACCTCACATCTCCAGTCCATGGTGTCTACTCGCATCAAATCCACCAAAAAAGTGTCGACTCACCTCACATCTCCACTCCATGGTGTCTAGTCGCATCAAATCACCCAAAAAAGTGTCGACTCACCTCACATCTCCACTCCATGGTGTCTACTCACTTCAAATCACCCAAAAAAATGTCGACTCACCTCACATCTCCACTCCATGGTGTCTAGTCGCATCACATCACCCAAAAACGTGTCGACTCACCTCAGATCTCCACTCCATGGTGTCTACTCGCATCAAATCACCCAAAAAAGTGTCCACTCACCTTTCATCTCCACTCCATGGTGTCTACTTGCACCAAATCACCCAAAAAAATGTCGACTCACCTCACATCTCCACTCCATGGTGTCTACTCGCATCACATCACCCAAAAAAGTGTCGACTCACCTCACATCTCCACTCCATGGTGTCTACTCGCATCAAATCACCCAAAAAAGTGTCGACTCACCTCACATCTCCACTCCATGGTGTCTAGTCGCATCACATCACCCAAAAAAGTGTCGACTCACCTCACATCTCCACTCCATGGTGTCTACTCACTTCAAATCACCCAAAAAAGTGTCGACTCACCTCACATCTCCACTCCATGGTGTCTAGTCGCATCACATCACCCAAAAAGGTGTCGACTCACCTCACATCTCCACTCCATGGTGTCTACTTGCATCAAATCACCCACAAAAGTGTCGTCTCACCTCACATCTCCACTCCATGGTGTCTACTCGCATCAAATCACCCAAAAACGTGTCGACTCACCTCACATCTCCACTCCATGGTGTCTACTTGCATCAAATCACCCAAAAAAGTGTCGACTTACCTCACATCTCCACTCCATGGTGTCTACTCGCATCACATCACCCAAAAACGTGTCGACTCACCTCACATCTCCACTCCATGGTGTCTACTCGCATGAAATCACCCAAAAACGTGTCGACTCACCTCACATCTCCACTCCATGGTGTCTAGTCGCATCACATCACCCAAAAAGGTGTCGACTCACCTCACATCTCCACTCCATGGTGTCTACTCGCATCAAATCACCCAAAAACGTGTCGACTCACCTCACATCTCCACTCCATGGTGTCTACTTGCATCAAATCACCCAAAAAAGTGTCGACTCACCTCACATCTCCACTCCATGGTGTCTACTCGCATCAGATCACCCAAAAAAGTGTCGACTCACCTCACATCTCCACTCCATGGTGTCTAGTCGCATCAAATCACCCAAAAAAGTGTCGACTCACCTCACATCTCCACTCCATGGTGTCTAGTTGCATCAAATCACCCAAAAAAATGTCGACTCACCTCACATCTCCACTCCATGGTGTCTAGTCGCATCACATCACCCAAAAACGTGTCGACTCACCTCAGATCTCCACTCCATGGTGTCTACTCGCATCAAATCACCCAAAAAAGTGTCCACTCACCTCACATCTCCACTCCATGGTGTCTACTTGCATCAAATCACCCAAAAAAATGTCGACTCACCTCACATCTCCACTCCATGGTGTCTACTCGCATCACATCACCCAAAAAAGTGTCGACTCACCTCACATCTCCACTCCATGGTGTCAACTCGCATCAAATCACCCAAAAAAGTGTCGACTCACCTCACATCTCCACTCCATGGTGTCTAGTCGCATCACATCACCCAAAAAAGTGTCGACTCACCTCACATCTCCACTCCATGGTGTCTACTCACTTCAAATCACCCAAAAAAGTGTCGAGTCACCTCACATCTCCACTCCATGGTGTCTACTCGCATCACATCACCCAAAAAGGTGTCGACTCACCTCACATCTCCACTCCATGGTGTCTACTTGCATCAAATCACCCACAAATGTGTCGACTCACCTCACATCTCCACTCCATGGTGTCTAGTCGCATCACATCACCCAAAAACGTGTCGACTCACCTCACATCTCCACTCCATGGTGTCTACTTGCATCAAATCACCCAAAAAAGTGTCGACTCACCTCACATCTCCACTCCATGGTGTCTACTCGCATCACATCACCCAAAAAAGTGTCGACTCACCTCACATCTCCACTCCATGGTGTCTACTCGCATCAAATCACCCAAAAAGGTGTCGACTCACCTCACATCTCCACTCCATGGTGTCTAGTCGCATCACATCACCCAAAAAAGTGTCGACTCACCTCACATCTCCACTCCATGGTGTCTACTCACTTCAAATCACCCAAAAAAGTGTCGACTCACCTCACATCTCCACTCCATGGTGTCTACTCGCATCACATCACCCAAAAACGTGTCGACTCACCTCAGATCTCCACTCCATGGTGTCTACTCGCATCAAATCACCCAAAAAAGTGTCGACTCACCTCACATCTCCACTCCATGGTGTCTAGTCGCATCACATCACCCAAAAAAGTGTCGACTCACCTCACATCTCCACTCCATGGTGTCTACTCACTTCAAATCACCCAAAAAAGTGTCGACTCACCTCACATCTCCACTCCATGGTGTCTAGTCGCATCACATCACCCAAAAAAGTGTCGACTCACCTCACATCTCCACTCCATGGTGTCTACTCGCATCAAATCACCCAAAAAAGTGTCGACTCACCTCACATCTCCTCTCCATGGTGTCTAGTCGCATCACATCACCCAAAAAAGTGTCGACTCACCTCACATCTCCACTCCATGGTGTCTACTCACTTCAAATCACCCAAAAAAGTGTCGACTCACCTCACATCTCCACTCCATGGTGTCTACTCGCATCACATCACCCAAAAACGTGTCGACTCACCTCACATCTCCACTCCATGGTGTCTACTTGCATCAAATCACCCAAAAAAGTGTCGACTCACCTCACATCTCCACTCCATGGTGTCTACTCGCATCACATCACCCAAAAACGTGTCGACTCACCTCACATCTCCACTCCATGGTGTCTACTCGCATCAAATCACCCAAAAACGTGTCGACTCACCTCACATCTCCACTCCATGGTGTCTAGTCGCATCACATCACCCAAAAAGGTGTCGACTCACCTCACGTCTCCACTCCATGGTGTCTACTCGCATCAAATCACCCAAAAACGTGTCGACTCACCTCACATCTCCACTCCATGGTGTCTACTTGCATCAAATCACCCAAAAAAGTGTCGACTCACCTCACATCTCCACTCCATGGTGTCTACTCGCATCACATCACCCAAAAAAGCGTCGACTCACCTTACATCTCCACTCCATGGTGTCTAGTCGCATCACATCACCCAAAAAAGTGTCGACTCATCTCACATCTCCAGTCCATGGTGTCTACTCGCATCAAATCACCCAAAAAAGTGTCGACTCACCTCACATCTCCACTCCATGGTGTCTAGTCGCATCACATCACCCAAAAAAGTGTCGACTCACCTCACATATCCACTCCATGGTGTCTACTCACTTCAAATCACCCAAAAAAGTATCGACTCACCTCACATCTCCACTCCATGGTGTCTACTCGCATCACATCACCCAAAAACGTGTCGACTCACCTTACATCTCCACTCCATGGTGTCTACTCGCATCAAATCACCCAAAAATATGTCGACTCACCTCACATCTCCACTCCATGGTGTCTACTCGCATCAAATCACCCAAAAAAGTGTCGACTCACCTCACATCTCCACTCCATGGTGTCTACTCGCATCAAATCGCCCAAAAACGTGTCGACTCACCTCACATCTCCACTCCATGGTGTCTACTCGCATCAAATCACCCAAAAACGTGTCGACTCACCTCACATCTCCACTCCATGGTAACTAGTCGCATCACATCACCCAAAAAAGTGTCGACTCACCTCACATCTCCAGTCCATGGTGTCTACTCGCATCAAATCCACCAAAAAAGTGTCGACTCACTGTTGAGTGATGCTACCATTCGCATTCACGTCTGTCTGCCTCCCATCATATGTTCGTGCGTTGCATGCGTGTTGTGAGTGTGCACAAGAATTTGTGTTTTGTGCGGTTTGGTTTTTCTGAGTGTGTGTGTGTGAATGTTATTTGGCTTGAGCAGATATCTGAAGTGACTCCTCTGCTCAAGAGCTTTCCGAGGAACCAAGTATCGCTTCAATCGGAGCACGAACAAGAAAGTTACGAACGTTGGAGTTCGTATGCTTTTGATATTTGGTTGTGGTGACTATGGGAAGTTGTGGGGTTGACTCAATATGGGGTACAGACTTTTGGGGGTTGGGAAATTCGTCTTTTCTACTGTAGTTGCTGCCAAATGGTTGGGAGAAACCAAACCAGGTTGGCAAGTGTGGCCAAGTTGGGTTGAGGTGGATTGTGGAGGTTGGGATAGTGACAAAGGTCAAAGTTGGGTTGCCTATGGGGAAGGGAATTGTGTGGCATGGAGTTTCCTTTGGTTGGGGACTCCTTGGGACCTTCCCTCTCGTCCTCCTCATCCCTTCCACCTGGTTTAGTGCTACTCCAATTCTCTTGTGTGAACTTGTGTGAACTTTGTGATTGAGTTAAGATTCTATGGCAGCATACCCCCTAGTGCGCTGAAATCGATAACTCAAGACACACTTCACCTTTCCGTACGATTCAACTTGGGAATTGTAGCCACAGAGTAGAGCTACAACATATCTGAGTTTGGTGAAGTTTTAACCGTGAAATTTCCGTCGACGGCGTTTCTTGTGAACTCGACTTTTCTGTTCAGAAACTAGGCCCAACGATGTTGAGATATTTTGGCTCCTAATCTTCATAGACTCCGTCCTTAGTCTCTAACAAGTGGTATCAGAGCTGATTAAGGACTTTGTGGAGAGTCTACTGAAGTGTGAAGACCCTCCTAGACCCACCATGGCCTGTGGGCGTGCCTAAGTGGAGTTCTGGAGGTTGGATGTGACTTCCGCTAAGGGGAAACTCTGCCGAAAGTTCGTTGGCGCCGACACTTGTGAAGATTGTGTGGATCTACATTGTGACCAGCAAAAGGGGGAGCTGAAACCTCTGATAGGGAGCAGAGGAGATGAATCAAGGGAGTGGAGATGTAGCTGAGAAGAGGAGTGAACCGCCACCATCCAAGATCGAAGCTTTGGATGGCTCCAACTATGAGGAATGGAGCGGGCGGATGCGGAGTGCCTTCAAGCGCTACAAGCTACTGAAAATTGCAATGGGAGAGGAGAAGATGTCGGGGGAAGGAGATGCCCGCGATCGGTGGATTGAGAAGAGCGCGGTGCTGTACGACCTCATCCTCCAATCGGTCAACAACGACATGTTCCAGCACATCAAGGATTTGGTGGAGTTGGATGATTCCGGACCGAAGGCATGGAAGCTGCTACGCGACGTGATTCAGCCCAACACGCTGCCGATGGTGATTGTGTTGGAGAAGGAGTTGGCTGCCCTCTCCATGAAACCGGGAGATGATGTGAAACCGGTCCTTGACAAGATCAAGGACACCTATGCGAGGATGGCAGCGGCGGGCAGCGAAGTGTCGCAGATGCAACAGTGCACCAAGATCATCTCGGTGCTCGACAACTCGTGGGACAACCTCATCCCCACCCTCAACGTTCAGCAGGACAAATGGACGCCTGAGTGGCTACGGCAGCAGATTCTGCAAGAGGACTTCCGCAGGCGCCACACGGGAGGTGGTGCTGCCAACAAAACTGCTGAGGGGTATGGAGCTGCAGGAGGCAGCAGAGGAAGAGGGGGAGGGAGAGGCCGAGGCCGTGGGAGAGGCTTTGGCAGAGGGAGAGGCCGAGGTGACTACAATGAGGGGCATGGGAGCTCTGGTGGCAGGGGGAGCACCCGAATGGAGGGTGCGTGCTGGTACTGCAAGAAGGCTGGACACCCGTGGTTCAAGTGTTTCAGCCGGCCTGAGGGATGGGCCCCTCCAGGCATGAAGCCGCCAAGTGGTGAACGTGCACGCGGTGGCGCTGTGCAAGGATCAGGTGCACAAGGTAAAGCCGACCCTGGGATGTTCCTCATGGTTGAGGATGTGCAAGGGAGTGGGGGTGATGTGGGTTCAGTTGGGAAGGTTGTGATGCACCCCCTCACTCACTGGGTGATCGATTCAGGTTGCACGAGTCATATGACCCCACGGGCAGATTTGCTTGATGAGGTAAAACCTCCTGGGAAGATCAAGTTTGTGGCTGCCGCTTCAGGTGCTTTGCTCCCTGTGATTGGTGTTGGGAATGCTAAGGTGATGGGAGCCAATGGAGAGCTTGTGGGGCTTGGGAATGTGCTGTTGGTTGAAGGTTTGTCCGCTAACCTTCTTTCTGTGCGCCGGCTGCAGAAGAGCAAGGCTGAAGTTACCTTCGGCCCAACCAGCTGCCGTGCAAAGCTTGGGAAGTTGCTGCTGTGGAACTTGGAGGAGAAGAGCAGCTGCATCAAGGACCTGTGGCAGCTGCCCATCATCCCTTGGAAGGGGAAACCACCAGCAACGGCAAAGGCAGCGGCAGCGGCTAAAGCAACTGCGGGAGGAGAGGAGACTGCACCAACTGTTGGGGCCCTGGATGCAGTCAAGAAGGTGCAGCAGCCACAGCAGCCACATGGTGAGGTGCTTGCTGGTGTGGATGCGACAGCTGCATGGGCAAAGGCTTCATCTGGGAGTGGTGAGGCTGATTGGGAGACGTGGCATGAGAGGCTGTGCCATGTGAACATTCCTATGCTGCAGAAGTTGGTAAAGGATGGGTGCTTGAAGGGGCTGGAGGTGAAGGGGGGAGCAAAGGAGATTGGGAGCTGCCCTACCTGCCTTGAGACCAAATTCACGAAGTTTCCCTTCAGCAGCAGCACAGGACCAGCCAAGGCACCACTTGAACTAGTGCACATGGATGTGGTGGGCCCCACGAGGGCCCTTTCTCTCTCGGGCAGCCGCTACTTCTTGACGATTGTGGACGACCACACGCGTGCGGTGTGGGTGTACCCTCTCAAGACTAAGGGGGAGGTGGCAGCGGCTGTTCTTAAGGAGTGGATGCCGAGAGCACAAAGGGAAAGCGGACACAAGGTGAAGGTGATCCGCACTGACAACGGAGGAGAGTTCATCGGCGCTGATTTTGAGAAGGAGCTGAAGCGGAAGGGGATCCAGCATCAGCTCACAGTGCCTTACAACCCTCAGCAGAATGGCGTGGCTGAGCGGTTCAACCGGACCCTGCAGGAAGGTGCTCGCACTCTCCTTGGGCGTGCAGGGCTGCCGGATCCGTTTTGGGTGACAGCACTGCGGCAGGTCGTTGTTGTGAAGAACAGGGTGCTGGCGACTGTGGGGGACAAGCAGTGGGTCCCCTACACCAAGTGGTATGGGATTGCACCAGCTGTGAACATGCTGAGAGCCTTTGGGTGCATGGTGGTGTTTCATGTGCCTAAGGAGAAGAGGGGAAAACTGGAAGCTTCTGGGAGATGGGGTGTGCACTTGGGGCTTGCTAAGGATCACAAGGGCTGGCTGATTTGGGACTTGACCAGCCAGCAGCTGACTGTGTCAAGGGATGTGAAGTTCCTTGAGTCCTTGTACTACAAGGAGTGGAAGCAGCAGCAGCAGCAGAAGCTTCCAACGACACCGCTAATTGTCGAGGCCGATGAGGTGCAGCGGCCTTCAAGGCAAGTGGAGGTTTCTGTCTCTGAGAATGAGATCTCTGGGGTGACAGAGGATGGGGGAGAACCTGAGGTGGAGGAGCAGCAGCAGCAGCAGCAGCAGCAGCAGCAGCAGCAGCAGCAGCAGCAGCAGCAGCAGCAGGAGGAGCAAGGTGCTCCACAAGGTGCCGGACGTACGGCTGACCGTCCTAGGAGGGATGTGCGCCCTCCTAACAGGCTGACCTATGCAAGCCGTGGCAAGCCAAAGGTGGTAAGGGCTGGGAGTGTGGCTGAGCAGTGTGATGAGGATGAGATAGCACACTGCTACTGGGCAGCCGTCCCTGAGCCCAAGACGCTAGCTGAGGCATTGAGCGGGCCCGATGCTGAAAAGTGGAAGCAGAGTGTGAAGGAGGAGTATGATTCTCTGCTAGAGAATGAGACGTGGGAGCTGTGTGAGCTGCCACCCGGGAAGAAGGCCATTTCTTCCAAGCTGATTTTCAGGCACAAGTACGGACCTGATGGGGCGCTGACCCGCTACAAGTCAAGGCTTGTGGCTAAGGGGTTTCAGCAGACAAAGGGAAAGGACTTCAACGAGCTCTATGCTCCTGTGGGGAAAGGCACAACACTTCGGGTGTCATTGGCAATGGCAGCAAACCGTGGATGGCGGGTGAAGCAGATGGACATCACCACCGCCTTCCTCAATGGGATCATTCTGGAGGAGCTGTACATGTTACAGCCTGAGAGTTTGGATGATGGGAGCGGCAGGGTGTGCAGGCTGAAGAAGGCCATCTATGGCCTGAAGCAGGCTCCTCGTGCATGGTACCACAAGTTAGAGGAGACTCTGCTGGCTGGGGGTTTCAAGAAGAGTGAGTGTGATCACAGCTTGTTCCTGCTGCAGGAGAAGGAGCAGTTTCTCATGCTCCTGGTGTATGTGGACGACATCCTGCTCTTCTCTGAGTCGTCTGCAATGATTGAGCATGTGGAGGAGATGCTGGAGATGCAGTTTAAGTGCTCCAAGATGGGAGATGTGAAGTACTATTTAGGGATGCATGTGGAGAGGGACCTTGACAAGGGAGTGTTGAGGTTGCACCAGAGAAAGTATTGTGAGGGGCTGGCTGAGAAGTATGGGCTGCAAGATGGAGGAAAGCCAGCCACCCCACTGCCTTCGGGGTTCACTGTGGAGCCCTGTGCTGATGAGGAGGTGGTGGGTGAGAGTGACAGGAAACTTTTTCATTCCATGGTTGGGGCACTCAACTATGCGGCTAACCACACACGGCCTGACATTGCCTTTGCAACATCCAGGCTTGCCAGTGTGGTTTCACGCCCCAGTCATGAGCAGCTGGAAGCGGCCAAGAGGTTGGTCCGCTATGTGAGTGCAACGGCATCAGTGGGTTTGGAGTACAGTGCTGTGAGGCAGAGGCTGCAGAGGGGTGCAGCTGATTTGAGCAAGGAGGAGATGCTCCTGACCTGCTACACTGACGCTAGCTTCAACTCGGTGAAAGCGGATGGCACCAGCATTGGAGGCTATGTGTGCCTGTTCGGAGGTGGTGCAGTGAGCTGGCGCAGTAAGAAGCAGAATGAAGTGGGGCAGTCCTCGTGTGAGACAGAGTACATGGCCCTGCATCATGGGGCAAAGGAGGTGGTGTGGCTGAGGCGTTTGTTGGAGGAGATTGGAGTTGGTCAGAGGGAGCCGACTGTGATTTTCTGTGATAATGAGTCGGCGGTGAAGCTAGCGAAGAATGCTTGTCTTCATGGGCTGACCAAACACATCAGGCCTAAGTGGCACTGGGTGAGAAGGCTCCTGGACAAGGAGGTGCGGCTGGAGATTGTGAAGACCCATCAGCAGGCGGCTGACATTCTCACCAAGCGCCTGGCTGAATCTGAGCATTGGAAGGGCATGAAGCTTGCTGGGATGAGTGTGCATTGAAGATGCATGCTTGAGCTATGGCATGTGGGATGATGGTTGGCAGCCAGAGGGGGAGTTTGTTGAGTGATGCTACCATTCGCATTCACGTCTGTCTGCCTCCCATCATATGTTCGTGCGTTGCATGCGTGTTGTGAGTGTGCACAAGAATTTGTGTTTTGTGCGGTTTGGTTTTTCTGAGTGTGTGTGTGAATGTTATTTGGCTTGAGCAGATATCTGAAGTGACTCCTCTGCTCAAGAGCTTTCCGAGGAACCAAGTATCGCTTCAATCGGAGCACGAACAAGAAAGTTACGAACGTTGGAGTTCGTATGCTTTTGATATTTGGTTGTGGTGACTATGGGAAGTTGTGGGGTTGACTCAATATGGGGTACAGACTTTTGGGGGTTGGGAAATTCGTCTTTTCTACTGTAGTTGCTGCCAAATGGTTGGGAGAAACCAAACCAGGTTGGCAAGTGTGGCCAAGTTGGGTTGAGGTGGATTGTGGAGGTTGGGATAGTGACAAAGGTCAAAGTTGGGTTGCCTATGGGGAAGGGAATTGTGTGGCATGGAGTTTCCTTTGGTTGGGGACTCCTTGGGACCTTCCCTCTCGTCCTCCTCATCCCTTCCACCTGGTTTAGTGCTACTCCAATTCTCTTGTGTGAACTTGTGTGAACTTTGTGATTGAGTTAAGATTCTATGGCAGCATACCCCCTAGTGCGCTGAAATCGATAACTCAAGACACACTTCACCTTTCCGTACGATTCAACTTGGGAATTGTAGCAGCAGAGTAGAGCTACAACATATCTGAGTTTGGTGAAGTTTTAACCGTGAAATTTCCGTCGACGGCGTTTCTTGTGAACTCGACTTTTCTGTTCAGAAACTAGGCCCAACGATGTTGAGATATTTTGGCTCCTAATCTTCATAGACTCCGTCCTTAGTCTCTAACACTCACCTCACATCTCCACTCCATGGTGTCTAGTCGCATCAAATCACCCAAAAAAGTGTCGACTCACCTCACATCTCCACTCCATGGTGTCTACTCACTTCAAATCACCCAAAAAAATGTCGACTCACCTCACATCTCCACTCCATGGTGTCTAGTCGCATCACATCACCCAAAAACGTGTCGACTCACCTCAGATCTCCACTCCATGGTGTCTACTCGCATCAAATCACCCAAAAAAGTGTCCACTCACCTCACATCTCCACTCCATGGTGTCTACTTGCATCAAATCACCCAAAAAAATGTCGACTCACCTCACATCTCCACTCCATGATGTCTACTCGCATCACATCACCCAAAAAAGTGTCGACTCACCTCACATCTCCACTCCATGGTGTCTACTCGCATCAAATCACCCAAAAAAGTGTCGACTCACCTCACATCTCCACTCCATGGTGTCTAGTCGCATCACATCACCCAAAAAAGTGTCGACTCACCTCACATCTCCACTCCATGGTGTCTACTCACTTCAAATCACCCAAAAAAGTGTCGACTCACCTCACATCTCCACTCCATGGTGTCTACTCGCATCACATCACCCAAAAAGGTGTCGACTCACCTCACATCTCCACTCCATGGTGTCTACTTGCATCAAATCACCCACAAAAGTGTCGACTCACCTCACATCTCCACTCCATGGTGTCTACTCGCATCAAATCACCCAAAAACGTGTCGACTCACCTCACATCTCCACTCCATGGTGTCTACTCGCATGAAATTGCCCAAAAACGTGTCGACTCACCTCACATCTCCACTCCATGGTGTCTACTCGCATCAAATCACCCAAAAACGTGTCGACTCACCTCACATCTCCACTCCATGGTAACTAGTCGCATCACATCACCCAAAAAAGTGTCGACTCACCTCACATCTCCAGTCCATGGTGTCTACTCGCATCAAATCCACCAAAAACGTGTCGACTCACCTCACATCTCCACTCCATGGTGTCTAGTCGCATCAAATCACCCAAAAAAGTGTCGACTCACCTCACATCTCCACTCCATGGTGTCTACTCACTTCAAATCACCCAAAAAAATGTCGACTCACCTCACATCTCCACTCCATGGTGTCTAGTCGCATCACATCACCCAAAAACGTGTCGACTCACCTCAGATCTCCACTCCATGGTGTCTACTCGCATCAAATCACCCAAAAAAGTGTCCACTCACCTCACATCTCCACTCCATGGTGTCTACTTGCATCAAATCACCCAAAAAAATGTCGACTCACCTCACATCTCCACTCCATGGTGTCTACTCGCATCACATCACCCAAAAAAGTGTCGACTCACCTCACATCTCCACTCCATGGTGTCTACTCGCATCAAATCACCCAAAAAAGTGTCGACTCACCTCACATCTCCACTCCATGGTGTCTAGTCGCATCACATCACCCAAAAAAGTGTCGACTCACCTCACATCTCCACTCCATGGTGTCTACTCACTTCAAATCACCCAAAAAAGTGTCGACTCACCTCACATCTCCACTCCATGGTGTCTACTCGCATCACATCACCCAAAAAGGTGTCGACTCACCTCACATCTCCACTCCATGGTGTCTACTTGCATCAAATCACCCACAAAAGTGTCGACTCACCTCACATCTCCACTCCATGGTGTCTACTCGCATCAAATCACCCAAAAACGTGTCGACTCACCTCACATCTCCACTCCATGGTGTCTACTTGCATCAAATCACCCAAAAAAGTGTCGACTCACCTCACATCTCCACTCCATGGTGTCTACTCGCATCACATCACCCAAAAACGTGTCGACTCACCTCACATCTCCACTCCATGGTGTCTACTCGCATCAAATCACCCAAAAACGTGTCGACTCACCTCACATCTCCACTCCATGGTGTCTAGTCGCATCACATCACCCAAAAAGGTGTCGACTCACCTCACATCTCCACTCCATGGTGTCTACTCGCATCAAATCACCCAAAAACGTGTCGACTCACCTCACATCTCCACTCCATGGTGTCTACTTGCATCAAATCACCCAAAAAAGTGTCGACTCACCTCACATCTCCACTCCATGGTGTCTACTCGCATCAGATCACCCAAAAAAGTGTCGACTCACCTCACATCTCCACTCCATGGTGTCTAGTCGCATCAAATCACCCAAAAAAGTGTCGACTCACCTCACATCTCCACTCCATGGTGTCTAGTTGCATCAAATCACCCAAAAAAATGTCGACTCACCTCACATCTCCACTCCATGGTGTCTAGTCAGATCAGATCACCCAAAAACGTGTCGACTCACCTCAGATCTCCACTCCATGGTGTCTACTCGCATCAAATCACCCAAAAAAGTGTCCACTCACCTCACATCTCCACTCCATGGTGTCTACTTGCATCAAATCACCCAAAAAAATGTCGACTCACCTCACATCTCCACTCCATGGTGTCTACTCGCATCACATCACCCAAAAAAGTGTCGACTCACCTCACATCTCCACTCCATGGTGTCAACTCGCATCAAATCACCCAAAAAAGTGCCGACTCACCTCACATCTCCACTCCATGGTGTCTAGTCACATCACATCACCCAAAAAAGTGTCGACTCACCTCACATCTCCACTCCATGGTGTCTACTCACTTCAGATCACCCAAAAAAGTGTCGACTCACCTCACATCTCCACTCCATGGTGTCTACTCGCATCACATCACCCAAAAAGGTGTCGACTCACCTCACATCTCCACTCCATGGTGTCTACTTGCATCAAATCACCCACAAAAGTGTCGACTCACCTCACATCTCCACTCCATGGTGTCTACTCGCATCAAATCACCCAAAAACGTGTCGACTCACCTCACATCTCCACTCCATGGTGTCTACTTGCATCAAATCACCCAAAAAAGTGTCGACTCACCTCACATCTCCACTCCATGGTATCTACTCGCATCACATCACCCAAAAACGTGTCGACTCACCTCACATCTCCACTCCATGGTGTCTACTCGCATCAAATCACCCAAAAACGTGTCGACTCACCTCACATCTCCACTCCATGGTGTCTAGTCGCATCACATCACCCAAAAAGGTGTCGACTCACCTCACATCTCCACTCCATGGTGTCTACTCGCATCAAATCACCCAAAAACGTGTCGACTCACCTCACATCTCCACTCCATGGTGTCTACTTGCATCAAATCACCCAAAAAAGTGTCGACTCACCTCACATCTCCACTCCATGGTGTCTATTCGCATCAGATCACCCAAAAAAGTGTCGACTCACCTCACATCTCCACTCCATGGTGTCTAGTCGCATCACATCACCCAAAAAAGTGTCGACTCATCTCACATCTCCACTCCATGGTGTCTACTCGCATCAAATCACCCAAAAAAGTGTCGACTCACCTCACATCTCCACTCCATGGTGTCTAGTCGCATCACATCACCCAAAAAAGTGTCGACTCACCTCACATATCCACTCCATGGTGTCTACTCACTTCAAATCACCCAAAAAAGTGTCGACTCACCTCACATCTCCACTCCATGATGTCTACTCGTATCACATCACCCAAAAACGTGTCGACTCACCTTACATCTCCACTCCATGGTGTCTACTCGCATCAAATCACCCAAAAACATGTCGACTCACCTCACATCTCCACTCCATGGTGTCTACTCGCATCAAATCACCCAAAAAAGTGTCGACTCACCTCACATCTCCACTCTATAGTGTCTACTCGCATCAAATCGCCCAAAAACATGTCGACTCACCTCACATCTCCACTCCATGGTGTCTACTCGCATCAAATCACCCAAAAACGTGTCGACTCACCTCACATCTCCACTCCATGGTGTCTAGTCGCATCACATCACCCAAAAAAGTGTCGACTCACCTCACATCTCCAGTCCATGGAGTCTACTCGCATCAAATCCACCAAAAAAGTGTCGACTCACCTCACATCTCCACTCCATGGTGTCTAGTCGCATCAAATCACCCAAAAAAGTGTCGACTCACCTCACATCTCCACTCCATGGTGTCTAGTCGCATCAAATCACCCAAAAAAATGTCGACTCACCTCACATCTCCACTCCATGGTGTCTAGTCGCATCACATCACCCAAAAACGTGTCGACTCACCTCAGATCTCCACTCCATGGTGTCTACTCGCATCAAATCACCCAAAAAAGTGTCCACTCACCTCACATCTCCACTCCATGGTGTCTACTTGCATCAAATCACCCAAAAAAATGTCGACTCACCTCACATCTCCACTCCATGGTGTCTACTCGCATCACATCACCCAAAAAAGTGTCCACTCACCTCACATCTCCACTCCATGGTGTCTAGTCGCATCACATCACCCAAAAAAGTGTCGACTCACCTCACATCTCCACTCCATGGTGTCTACTCGCATCAAATCACCCAAAAAAGTGTTGACTCACCTCACATCTCCACTCTATGGTGTATAGTCTCATTCAATCACCCAAAAAAGAATCGACTCACCTCACATCTCCAATCCATGGTGTCTAGTCGCATCACATCACCCAAAAAAGTGTCGACTCACCTCACATCTCCACTCCATGGTGTCTACTCACATCAAATCACCCAAAAAAGTGTCGACTCGCCTCACATCTCCACTCCATGGTGTCTACTTACATCAAATCACCCAAAAACGTGTCGACTCACCTCACATCTCCACTCCATGGTGTCTAGTTGCATCACATCACCCAAAAAAGTGTCGACTCACCTCACATCTCCACTCCATGGTGTCTAGTTGCATCACATCACCCAAAAAAGTGTCGACTCACCTCACATCTTTACTCCATGTTGTCTAGTCACATCACATCACCCAAAAAAGTGTCGACTCACCTCACATCTCCACTCCATGGTGTCTAGTCGCATCACGTCAACCAAAAAAGTGTCGACTCACCTCACATCTCCACTCCATGGTGTCTACTTGCATCAAATCACGCAAAAAAGTGTCGACTCACCTCACATCTCCACTCCATGGTGTCTACTTGCATCACATCACCTAAAAAAGTGTCGACTCACCTCACATCTCCACTCCATGGTGTTTACTTACATCACATCACCCAAAAAAGTGTCGACTCACCTCACATCTCCACTCCATGGTGTCTATTCGCATCACATCACCCAAAAAAGTGTCGACTCACCTCACATCTCCACTGCATGGTGTCTACTCGCATCACATCACCCAAAAAAGTGTCGACTCACCTCACATCTCCACTCCATGGTGTCTAGTCGCATCACATCACCCAAAAATGTGTCGACTCACCTCACATCTCCACTCCATGGTGTATAGTCGCATTCAATCACCCAAAAAAGAATCGACTCACCTCACATCTCCACTCCATGGTGTCTAGTCGCATCACTGAGAAGAAACGAGGAATGGAATGACTAAGGGAAAGTTGGGTACAAAATGCAAACCCTAGAAAACTGTACCCCATATGTGCTACCCCTCTATAGCCTACAGTAGCTCTGTCATATAAATCTGACACACCCCCATAGGCAAAGTGGGGGAGAGCAAGGGGTCACAAGACCAGTCAAGCAAAGCAAAGCAAGCTCAGGGTGGATCACAAAGTCACCACACATTCCGAGCACAGGTTCAAGGCCACAAGGCCAGTTCACATGCAGGATTACATATATATATAAGGCTAGACAAGCAAGAGCAGGTGTATATATATATGCAACAGTACAAACAAGGTCAAGGGGTGAGCAAGTGAGGCAAGGTAGGCACAAGGCCCAGCTGAGTACAGAAACGCTGATGATCACAAGGCGCAAGTGCCTTGGTGAAGATATCAGCAGTGTTGGCCTGAGAGGCCACGTACGCAAGCCGCAGCTGACCACGCTGCTGTAGCTCACGAGCAAGGAAGTAGCGGAGAGCAATGTGCTTCGTTCTGTGCTCCAGTCTCTGCTCTCCACACAAGGCCAGCATGGCCTTGTTGTCTACGTACAGCACTGGAGGAGAACGAGGCGGCTCTCCGAGGTCACTCAGCAGGTAGGTGAGCCAGCGAAGCTCCTGTGCAGCCATGGCCCCGGCGTAGATCTCAGCCTCACAACTGGAGCCGAGAACAGAAGACGAGCGGGTAGCCCGCCACGAAACAGAGCCGGAACCAAGGCTGAAGGTGTAACCCTGTGACGACCGCTGCGTAGCCTGGTCGTCAGCCCAAGAAGCGTCTGCGTGCCCAGTGAGGACCACTGGACTCTGCCCTCCAAGCACAAGCCCCATGCCCGACGTACTGCACAAGTAACGCAACACCCTCTTCGCTGCAGCCATGTGCTCCGGTCTGTGTCTCCCAGGAGCAACATAGCGTGCGAGAATGCTAAGAGGGTATGCGAGGTCAGGTCGTGTGCAGGTCATCAGGTACATGAGGCAGCCAACAAGCTCTGGGTACGGGCCACTCGACTCTACGGACTCATCCGAAGGCAGAGCTGAGAGCGAGTGGCGAGTAGGCAGAGGAGTGGCCTGAGGCGAGGAGTACGTGAAGCCAAAGCGCTGAAGGACCTGCTGCACCATGTGTGACTGAGTCAGGGTAATGGTGCGGCGTGCTCTGTCCCGGGTGATCTGCAAGCCAAGGTAGCTGCGCAGTTCACCCAGGTCTGTGCACGTGTGTCTCTTCTGCAGCTCGGACTTCACGTGGGCGAGTCCAGCAGTGTCAGCTGTGGCAAAGACCAAGTCGTCGACGTACACGAGGATGTAGAACGGCGGCAAAGAAGTGTCGGTGCGCAGAAACAGCGACGGGTCGGCAGTAGAGGGAGCAAACCCAAGAGCCGCAAGTGTAGTCCTCAGTGTGTCGTGCCACTCACGCGGTGCCTGGCGGAGACCGTAGACTGGCCGCCGGAGGCTCCACTGGGTGCCAGGAGGAAAAGACCCAGTGAAGCCAGGTGGGCGACGCAGCCAGATCTCCTCGTGCAGGCTGCCCTGCAAGAAAGCAGTGCTGAAGTCAAGAGAGTGCAGCTCGTAGTCGCGGTGAGCAGCTATGTGCAGCAGTACCCGAAGAGTGGTCATCTTCGGGGTGGGAGAGAAGGTCTGAAAGTAGTCAACTCCCTGCCGCTGACTGAAGCCACGAGCCACGTAACGCGCCTTGAAGACAGGCGGAGAACCCGGCGGCCGCTTCACCCTGAAAATCCACATGCCACTGACGATGTTCGCCCCAGGCGGGGGAACCTCGTCAACGTAGGTGCCTGTGGACTTCCAGGAAGCCATCTCTGTGTCCATAGCTGCCTGCCACTGAGAGGAGTAGGGACCCTCTATCGCCTCCGCGTAAGAGCGCGGAGTCGGGATGTCAAGTGCATCCGGGTCTCCCTCAGGGGTAAGCAGTACGGACACGAGATGAGGTGAAGCAGCAGCCAAACACTGGAACTCCTCCTGCCTGTCCTCAAGGACGTCTGTGCCAAGGGCACACTCACCCCCGACGGACGGAGGACAGACAGACTCAGACTCAGTGACAAGACAAGCAGCGTAGTCTAGACGACAGCGAGCAGCAAAGTCGACGAGCTCAGCAACTAGGGCAGACGCAGCAGTAGACGCAAAGGAAGGGTCAGTGACGACAGTAGCAAGGAGACGCGTGACAGTAGGACTGGCAGCACGAAGAGAGTCCGACTCCGGGTCGGGAAGAGCAGGAAGAGAGGACTCAGGAGGAGAAGGCAAAGGGGCACGCAGAGGAGCAGTAGACGGACGCAGAGACATCCGGTGCGTGCCAGTGACAGGAGGAGGACGCTGACGCGAACCACAACCACTAGCGCGAGCAGTACGACAGGCGACGCAGGACGCGACGCAGGCTCACGACGCTCAGCAAGACCTCCAGTAGGACCAGTGTAGGGAGAAGGAGCGGGCAGTGGGGAGGCCGGCTGTAACTGTAACTGTGACAGGACAGGTTGTGGACACTCTAAGGGAGGAGGAGGACCAGGAGAAGGCGGGAGACCAAGAACCTGCTGAAGGAGCGGAACGAAGTACGGCCGAGGCCGCGCGGCGACTCTAGACACAGCAGGGACAGCACCAGTACCCCCAGCGGCAGCACCAGCGCCAGCAGCACCTCCAGCTCCAGTACCTCCAGCAGCACCAGTAGCACCCCCAGCAGAACCGCCTCCAGGACCGACAGCAGTAGCCTCAGCGTCAACACCCTCCGCAGCTCCAGCTCCAGTCGTACCCGTAGGCCCAGCAGCTCCAGTACTCCCAGTACGAGCACCTCCGGGACCCGCGGCACCAGCACCCTCAGTAGCCGAAGAACCTCTAGCACCAGCAGCACGCCTCCAGCGCTGGGCAAACCACTCGCGCAGCTCCTGTGGAGAGAGTGGCTCCCGCCGAGACGAAGCACCCGGAGAACCTCCAGGCTCAGCACCGCCAGACGCCACACAAGCAGGCCCAGCTCCCTCAGGCTCCGCACCCCCAGGCTCAGCACCTCCAGGCGTAGCACCCCCAGGCTCAGCACCCCCAGGCTCAGCACCCCCAGGCTCAGCACCCCCAGTAGTAGCACCTCCAGGCTCAGTACCCCCAGGCTCAGCACCCCCAGTAGTAGCACCCTCAGGCTCAGCACCCCCAGGCGTAGCACCCACACGCTCAGCACCCCCAGCGTCAGCACCCCCAGGCTCAGCACCCTCAGCAGCACCAGAGTCACCAGTAACCTCGACAGGCTCGACTGCGTCTACCTAGGACACACCTGAAGGGGCAGGACCCTGAGGGGGGAGGGGGTCTACCGGGGGGGACCTGGCACAAGGAAGAGCGGTGGTGGGGGGAGGGACGGAGTGCGGTAGGGGAAGAGGCGGTAGTAGGGGACCGACTCGTCAAACGTGACGTCCTGGGAGGACAGAACACGGCGAGAGGTGGGGTGGTAGAACTGCCACCCTGGCGCGTCAGGGGGGAAGCCAAGGAAGACGCAAGGAGCAGCACAAGGGGACAGCTTGTCCGCAGACAAGTCGCGGACAAACGCCCGAGATCCCCAGACACGGAACGCAGACGCATCGCCAACCTTCCCCGTCCACAGCAAAGCTGGGGAGGTCTCCGGCCTGGAGACCCTAGGGTGAAGGTTGATCTGATGCGCCGCGTACCGAACCGCAAACGGCCACAGAAAATGGGGGGCAGCCGCATGCATCATGGACGTACGGGCGACGTCCATGACCATGCCAATGCGGCGCTCAGCAATCCCATTTTGCTGTGGAGAGTCCGGAAGCGTGAAGGTCTGGCGGATGCCTCGCGCACGACAGTAGGCTCGCAGAAGGCCAGAGGAGAACTCTCCACCTCTGTCAGAGTGCAGACGCAGAACAGGAAAGTCCGAGCCGAAGCTCTGCCTGAGCTGGAGACGAGCTGCGCGGATCTAGTCGATCAACACCTCAGTGACATCACCCTTGCTGCGCAAGGGGAAGACTGTGGTGTAACGCGAGTAGTCGTCAACCACCAGCAGGAAGTAGCGCTCGTGACCCTGTCCACGGACGCGGGCCGGGCCCCACACGTCCATGTGAAGCGTCTGCAGCGGGGCCTCTGTCGGAGGAAACTGGGAGGAGTGAGGGGCAGCCCGCTGCCGCCCCTCGACACAGGGGACGCAGGTAGGGCCAGGCCCCGGAGGAAGGGGAGGGAGGGACCGGGGAAGACCAGAGACAAGGACACGGGAGGCCATGCCTCGGAGACGAAGCAGGGAGGGGTGACCAAGGCGGTGGTGCCAGAGGAGAGTCTCGTGAGACAGGAGGCGACACGAACAGGGGGCAGACTCAGGACCAGACCTAGACGCTGCAGCAAACACCTGACCCGACGCAGCTACCTGACCAGACGCAGTGACTGGAGGAGACGTAGTGGTCAGGGTGTACAGGCTCGACCCCGGCCGACGGGTAAACGTGGCCAGGTGTCGGCCAGTCCGAGCGTCCGTGCAGTGGGTCACCCGCTGACTCGCAGGAGTGAACTGGTGAACCCCCGCATCCTGTAGGTCAGCACCACTCACCAAGTTCGTAGAGAACGAGGGGAGGTAAAGACCAGACAGGGTGCCAGAGGGGGCCGCCGGACACGGGAGGATAGTGGAGAAGTGAGCAAGGACAGGACCCCCAGAGGGGTCTGCCAGAGAGACCGCAACTGGCCGGCCAAGCGGCGTGAGTGTGGTGCGGTCTCGAAAGAAGGAGCGAGAAGCCCCCGAGTCAAGGGTGAAGGTGTGGGAGGCCGAAGCCGACGCAGAACCTGAGAGAGCAGACTCACCAGCACCTGAGGGAGCAGACGCACCTAGAGCAGCAGCCTCGCTAGCACCTAGAGCAGCAGCCTCACCAGTACCTAGAGCAGCAGTCTCAATGCCCGGGTCGGGCGGAAAACACCGGTAACAGTCACCCTCATCACTAATAGTCACAGTATACATAGCAGCAAGAATAGCATCAAAGTCAAGGTCAAAGACAGCGACACCCGCCCTAGACAGCTCACCCCAGCGGGGGATCTCAGTGGCCTCAGGGAACTGGTGACGCCAAGCGTCCGTCAGGCGGCCAAAGCAGCGCTGGGTGGAGTGCGCCCCCCCGCACTGGTCACCCGCGCGGTCGCCGGTGCGGAGGACGTAGGTGCACGGACCAGTACCCCCACCCCGCTGGCGTGCAGCGTACCACTCACGGAGCTGCTGAGGGGGGGGGATGTCACGAGTGCGCTGCTGCTGCTGCTGCTGCTGCTGCTGGCGCTGACCACCACCGGAGCCGACCCTCTGCGCAGCGCCACCCCGACCAGCTCCACCTCCTCCGCCGCCGCCTCCTCCACCGCCGCTACCTCCGCTCCCACCGCCACCGCCGCCGCTGCCTCCGCCTCCACCGCCGCCACCGACACCTCCACCCCCACCACCACCCCCACCGCCACCCCCACCCCCTCCACTGCCTCCACCGCCGCCTCCACCGCCCCCGCTAGCTCCTCCAGTGCCCCTGCCCCCCTTGCCCTTGCCAGGGCGGCGTCTCCCGCTAGGGGTAGACGCCGCACCGACCGACTCAAGCCCAACGAGGTCGGCCGCAGCAGCAGAGGCAACAGAGGGCAAAAGGGGGGAGGGGGATCACCCCTCAAAGATGGGGGTGCGAGGGTCACCACGAGAGGCTCCTACAGCGACTATGCTCTTCTCTGCTGCTAGGAGGGACTTCTCGAGGAGGTCAACGGTGAGAGTGGTGGGGCAAACTGAGAGGAAGTGGTCCCTGACTACGCGAAGGGAGTCAGGGAGCCGGGTGACTATGTAGTAGAGGGTGATGTACATGGGGGGGGGGGTTCTTGGCGCAGAACTCAGCAGGAAGCGCAGCGCGGTAGCGAGTGTCACTAGTGCGTAGGTGCGTAATGAGGTCAGCGACTGTGGGAAAGGCAGCAAGGTCAGGGAAGAGGTACGGTAGCATGAGGCGGCTCAGTGCAGCAGTGGCAGGGGAGGAGTAGCGCGCAACTATAGCGTCGTACAAGGTGTGAGCACTCTTGTACTGGCTAAAGTGCGCACGCTCAGAGGTAGGCAGGTGGCGACGCACAGCAAGACGTGCAGCAGCATCGCGCGTGGCCCACTGTGAGCGAACAGTGGCGTCAGCATCAGCAGCGGGGGCAGGGGAGGCACCAAAAGTGAGGTCAAAGAGGGAGAGGCCGTCTGCTCTGTCGCACTGTAAGAAAAGCTGCAGGTCATCTATCCAGACGTCAAAGTCAATGGCCCGACCCTCAGCATCAAAAGCGAGGACACTAGGGGTAGCCATGACAGCAGTAGACTAGCAGCGCAAACAGTAGGGTGAGGGCAGTGCTGTGAAAGAGGCGCTGCTCTTACCGGACAGGGCGGCTCGGGTGGCTCGGTTGCAGGGCGGCTCGGCGGCTCGGCTGCTGGGCGGCTCGGCGGCTCGGCTGCAGGGCGGCTCGGCGGCGCGGCTGCTGGGCGGCTCGGCGGCTCGGCTGCTGGGCGGCTCGGCGGCTCGGCTGCTGGGCGGCTCGGCGGCTCGGCTTCTGGGCGGCTCGGCTGCCGGGCGGCTCGGCGGCTGGGCGGCTCGGCTGCTTGGCGGCGCGGCGGGGCCGCTGAGAGGGCGGCGCCCGGGGCCGCTGGGAGGAGGCGGCGAGGCCGCTGAGAGGAGGCGGCGGGGCCGCAGGTAGGTGGCGGGGCCGCTAGTAGGTGGCGGGGCCGCCGGTAGGTGGCGGGGCCGCTGGTAGGTGGCGGGGCCGCAGGTAGGTGGCGGGGCCAGCACAGGTAGGTGGCGGGGCCGCGGGTAGGTGGCGGGGCCGCTGGTAGGTGGCGGGGCCGCAGGTAGGTGGCGGGGCCGCTAGGAGGTGGCGGGGCCGCAGGTAGGTGGCGGGGCTGCAGGTAGGTGGCGGGGCCGCTAGTAGGTGGCGGGGCCGCAGGTAGGTGGCGGGGCCGCTAGTAGGTGGCGGGGCCGCAGGTTGGTGGCGGGGCCGCACAGGTAGGTGGTGGGGCCGCACAGGTAGGTGGCGGGGCCGCGGAGGGCGGCGACGAGCCGTAGGGGGCCGTGAGGGGCCGCGCGAGGGGCCGTAAGGGGCGTAAGGGGCCGCGCGAGGGGCCGTAAGGGGCGGCACGAGGGGCCGGAAGGGCGGCGCGACGGGCGCGACGGGCCGTAAGGGCGGCACGAAGGGCCGTAAGGGGCGGCGCGACGAGCCGTGAGGGGGCCGCTAAGGGCGACGCGACGGGGCCGTGAGGGGCCTAGCGAGGGCGCGACGGTAGGGGGGGAGCACCCAGGGCGCGACTCGGGCCTGAGCGAAGCGCGCTCCGGGCAGGAAAAAAAAAATTCGTGGTGGTGGGCCCTAGGAATCGTTCCCACTAGGGAACCTGCTCGATACCATGAGAAGAAACGAGGAATGGAATGACTAAGGGAAAGTTGGGTACAAAATGCAAACCCTAGAAAACTGTACCCCATATGTGCTACCCCACTATAGCCTACAGTAGCTCTGTCATATAAATCTGACAATCACATCACCCAAAAAAGTGTCGACTCACCTCACATCTCCACTCCATGGTGTCTACTCACATCAAATCACCCAAAAAAGTGTCGACTCACCTCACATCTCCACTCCATGGTGTCTACTTACATCAAATCACCCAAAAACGTGTCGACTCACCTCACATCTCCACTCCATGGTGTCTAGTCGCATCACATCACCCAAAAAAGTGTCGACTCACCTCACATCTCCACTGCATGGTGTCTAGTTGCATCACATCACCCAAAAAAGTGTCGACTCACCTCACATCTCCACTCCATGGTGTCTACTCGCATCAAATCACTCAAAAAGGTGTCAAATCACCTCACATCTCCACTCCATGGTGTCTACTCGCATCAAATCACCCAAAAAAGTGTCAACTCACCTCACATCTCCACTCCATGGTGTCTAGTCGCATCACATCACCCAAAAAAGTGTCGACTCACCTCACATCTCCACTCCATGGTGTCTACTCACATCACATCACCCAAAAAAGTGTCGACTCACCTCACATCTTTACTCCATGTTATCTAGTCACATCACATCACCCAAAAAAGTGTCGACTCACCTCACATCTCCACTCCATGGTGTCTAGTCGCATCACGTCAACCAAAAAAGTGTCGACTCACCTCACATCTCCACTCCATGGTGTCTACTTGCATCAAATCACCCAAATAAGTGTCGACTCACCTCACATCTCCACTCCATGGTGTCTACTCGCATCACATCACCTAAAAATGTGTCGACTCACCTCACATCTCCACTCCATGGTGTCTACTCGCATCACATCACCCAAAAACGTGTCGGCTCACCTCACATCTCCACTCCATGGTGTCTAGTCGCATCACATCACCCAAAAAGGTGTCGACTCACCTCACATCTCCACTCCATGGTGTCTACTCGCATCAAATCACCCAAAAACGTGTCGACTCACCTCACATCTCCACTCCATGGTGTCTACTCGCATCAAATCACCCAAAAAAGTGTCGACTCACCTCACATCTCCACTCCATGGTGTCTACTCGCATCAAATCACCCAAAAACGTGTCGACTCACCTCACATCTCCACTCCATGGTGTCTACTCGCATCAAATCACCCAAAAACGTGTCAACTCACCTCACATCTCCACTCCATGGTGTCTAGTCGCATCAAATCACCCAAAAAAGTGTCGACTCACCTCACATCTCCACTCCATGGTGTCTACTCGCATCAAATCACCCAAAAAAGTGTCGACTCACCTCACATCTCCACTCCATGGTGTCTAGTCGCATCACATCACCCAAAAAAGTGTCGACTCACCTCACATCTCCAGTCCATGGTGTCTACTCGCATCAAATCACCCAAAAAAGTGTCGACTCACCTCACATCTCCACTCCATGGTGTCTAGTCGCATCAAATCACCCAAAAAAGTGTCGACTTACCAAACATCTCCACTCCATGGTGTCTAGTCGTATCAAATCGCCCAAAAAAGTGTCGACTCACCTCACATCTCCACTCCATGGTGTCTAGTCGCATCACATCACCCAAAAAAATGTCGACTCTGTCAGAACATCATAGCTCATGCATATTGTGTAGGCTATAGTGGGGTACTCCATAAGGGGTACAACCCAATTAGGGTTAGTACTTGTACTCAATTCATTCATAGTTCATCCATTCCTGTTTTCTTGATTCACATGGTATAGAGCGGGTTCCTACATGGGACCGTTCCTTCCTAAGGGCCCACCATAAGAATTTTTTTTTTAGCTGCCCGCGCACATTGCGCCCTGCCCTAAAAATTTTTTTTTAGCGGCCCCTACGCTGCCCCTACGCGGCCCCTACGCCGCCTCCCACGCGCCCCCTATGCGGCCCCTGGCGGCGCCCTGACGAGGCCCCTGCCGGCGCCCTATCGCGGCCCCTGACGCGCCCCCTGGTGGCGCCCTGACGCGGCCCCTGGCGGCGCCTGACGCGGCCCTGACGCGGCCTGACGCGGCCCCTGGCGGCGCCCTGACGCGGCCCCTGCCGCGGCCCTGACGCGGCCCTGCCGCGGCCCCTGACGCGGCCCTGACGCGGCCTGCCGCGGCCCCTGCCGCGGCCCTGAAGCGGCCCCTGACGCGGCCCTGACGCGGCCCTGACGCGGCCCTGCCGCGGTCCCTGGCGGCGCCCTGACGCGGCCCCTGACGCGGCGCCCTGACGCGGCCCCTGCCGCGGCCCTGACGCGGCCCTGCCGCGGCCCCTGACGCGGTCCTGACGCGGCCTGCTGCGGCCCCTGCCGCGGCCCTGAAGCGGCCCCTGACGCGGCCCTGACGCGGCTCTGCCGCGGCCCTGACGCGGCCCTGACGCGGCCCCTGACGCGGCCCCTGCCGCGGCCCCTTACGCGGCCCTGACGCGGCCCTGCCGCGGCCCCTGGCGGCGCCCTGACGCGGCCCCTGACGCGGCGCCCTGACGCGGCCCTGCCGCGGCCCCTGACGCGGCCCCTGCCGCGGCCCCTGACGCGGCCCCTGACGCGGCCCCTGTCGCGGCCCCTGACGCGGCCCCGCCACCTACCTTTCCGGCCCCGCCGCCTCCTCTCAGCGGCCCCGCCGCCTCCTCTCAGCGGCCCCGCCGCCTCCTCCCAGCGGCCCCGGACGCCGCCCTCTCAGCGGCCCCGCCGAGCCGCCCAGCAGCCTAGCCGCCCAGCAGCTGAGCCACCGAGCCGCCCAGCAGCCGAGCCGCCGAGCCGCCCAGCAGCCGAGCCGCCCAGCAGCAGAGCCGCCGAGCCGCCCAGCAGCCGAGTCGCTGAGCCGCCCAGCAGCCGAGCCGCCGAGCCGCCCAGCAGCCAAGCCGCCCAGCAGCCGAGTCGCCGAGCCGCCCTGCAGCCGAGCCGCCCGAGCCGCCCTGTCCGGTAAGAGCAGCGCCTCTCTCACAGCACTGCCCTCACCCCACTGTTTGCGCTGCTAGTCTACTGCTGTCATGGCTACCCCTAGTGTCCTCGCTTTTGACGCTGAGGGTCGGGCCATTGACTTTGACGTCTGGATAGATGACCTGCAGCTTTTCTTACAGTGCGATAGGGCAGACGGCCTCTCCCTCTTTGACCTCACTTCTGGTGCCTCTCCTGCCCCCGCCACTGATGCTGACGCAACTGTTCGCTCCCAGTGGGCCACGCGCGATGCTGCTGCACGTCTTGCTGTGCGTCGCCACCTGCCTACCTCTGAGCGTGCGCACTTTAGCCAGTACAAGAGTGCTCAGACCTTGTACGACGCTGTAGTTGCACGCTACTCCTCCCCTGCCACTGCTGCACTGAGTCGCCTCATGCTACCGTACCTCTTCCCTGACCTTGCTGCCTTTCCCACAGTCGCTGACCTCATTACGCACCTACGCACTAGTGACACTCGCTACCGCGCTGCGCTTCCTGCTGAGTTCTGCGCCAAGAACCCCCCCCCCATGTACATCACCCTCTACTACATAGTCACCCGGCTCCCTGACTCCCTTCGCGTAGTCAGGGACCACTTCCTCTCAGTTTGCCCCACCACTCTCACCGTTGACCTCCTCGAGAAGTCCCTCCTAGCAGCAGAGAAGAGCATAGTAGCTGTAGGAGCCTCTCGTGGTGACCCTCGCACCCCCATCTTTGAGGGGTGTTCCCCCTCCCCCCTTTTGCCCTCTGTTGCCTCTGCTGCTGCGGCCGACCTCGTTGGGCTTGAGTCGGTCGGTGCGGCGTCTACCCCTAGCGGGAAACGCCGCCCTGGCAAGGGCAAGGGGGGCAGGGGCGCTGGAGGAGCTAGCGGGGGCGGTGGAGGCGGCAGTGGAGGAGGTGGAGGAGGTGGCGGTGGCGGTGGGGGTGGTGGCGGGGGTGGAGGTGTCGGTGGCGGCAGTGGAGGCGGAGGCGGCAGCGGCAGTGGCGGAGGGAGCGGAGGTGGCGGCGGTGGAGGAGGAGGCGGCGGAGGAGGTGGAGCTGGTCGGGGTGGCGCTGCGCAGAGGGTCGGCTCCGGTGGTGGTCAGCGCCAGCAGCAGCAGCAGCAGCAGCAGCGCACTCGTGACATCCCCTCCCCTCAGCAGCTCCGTGAGTGGTACACTGCACGCCAGAGGGGTGGGGGTACTGGTCCGTGCACCTACGTCCTCCGCACCGGCGACCGCGCGGGTGAGCAGTGCGGGGGTGCGCACTCCACCCAGCGCTGCTTTGGCCGCCTGACGGACGCTTGGCGTCACCAGTTCCCTGAGGCCACTGAGATCCCCCACTGGGGTGAGCTGTCTAGGGCGGGTGTAGCTGTCTTTGACCTTGACTTTGATGCTATTCTTGCTGCCGTGTATACTGTGACTATTAGTGATGAGGGTGACTGTTACCGGTGTTTTCCGCCCGACCCGGGCATTGAGACTGCTGCTCTAGGTACTGGTGAGGCTGCTGCTCTAGGTGCTAGCGAGGCTGCTGCTCTAGGTGCGTCTGCTCCCTCAGGTGCTGGTGAGTCTGCTCTCTCAGGTTCTGCGTCGGCTTCGGCCTCCCACACCTTCACCCTTGACTCGGGGGCTTCTCGCTCCTTCTTTCGAGACCGCACCACACTCACGCCGCTTGGCCGGCCCGTTGCGGTCTCTCTGGCAGACCCCTCTGGAGGTCCTGTCCTTGCTCACTTCTCCACTGTCCTCCCGTGTCCGGCGGCCCCCTCTGGCACCCTGTCTGGTCTCTACCTCCCCTCGTTCTCTACGAACTTGGTGAGTGGTGCTGACCTACAGGATGCGGGGGTTCACCAGTTCACTCCTGCGAGTCAGCGGGTGACCCACTGCACGGACGCTCGGACAGGCCGCCACCTGGCCACGTTTACACGTCGGCCAGGGTCGAGCCTGTACACACTGACCACTGCGTCTCCTCCAGTCCCTGCGTCTGGTCAGGTAGCTGCGTCGGGTCAGGTGTTTGCTGCAGCGTCCAGGTCTGGTCCTGAGTCTGCCCCCTGTTCGTGTCGCCTCCTGTCTCACGAGACTCTCCTCTGGCACCACCGCCTTGGTCACCCCTCCCTGCTTCGTCTCCGGAGCATGGCCTCCCGTGTCCTTGTCTCTGGTCTTCCCCGGTCCCTCCCTCCCCTTCCTCCGGGGCCTGGCCCTACCTGCGTCCCCTGTGTCGAGGGACGGCAGCGGGCTACCCCTCACTCCTCCAAGTTTCCTCCGACAGAGGCCCCGCTGCAGACGCTTCACATGGACGTGTGGGGCCTGGCCCGCGTCCGTGGACAGGGTCACGAGCGCTACTTCCTGCTGGTGGTTGACGACTACTCGCGTTACACCACAGTCTTCCCCTTGCGCAGCAAGGGTGATGTCACTGAGGTGTTGATCGACTGGATCCGCGCAGCTCGTCTCCAGCTCAGGCGGAGCTTCGGCTCGGACTTTCCTGTTCTGCGTCTGCACTCTGACAGAGGCGGAGAGTTCTCCTCTGGCCTTCTGCGAGCCTACTGTCGTGCACGAGGCATCCGCCAGACCTTCACGCTTCCGGACTCTCCACAGCAAAATGGGATTGCTGAGCGCCGCATTGGCATGGTCATGGACGTCGCCCGTACGTCCATGATGCATGCGGCTGCCCCCCATTTTCTGTGGCCGTTTGCGGTTCGGTACGCGGCGCATCAGATCAACCTTCAGCCCAGGGTCTCCATGCCGGAGACCTCCCCAGCTTTGCTGTGGACGGGGAAGGTTGGCGATGCGTCTGCGTTCCGTGTCTGGGGATCTCGGGCGTTTGTCCGCGACTTGTCTGCGGACAAGCTGTCCCCTCGTGCTGCTCCTTGCGTCTTCCTGGGTTTCCCCCCTGACGCCCCAGGGTGGCAGTTCTACCACCCCACCTCTCGTCGTGTTCTGTCCTCCCAGGACGTCACGTTCGACGAGTCGGTCCCCTACTACCGCCTCTTCCCCTACCGCACTCCGTCCCTCCCCCCGCCACGCTCTTCCTTGTACCAGGTCCCCCCCCCGGTAGACCCCCTCCCCCCTCAGGGTCCTGCCCCTTCAGGTGTGTCCCAGGTAGACGCTGTTGAGCCTGTCGAGGTCGCTGGTGACTCTGGTGCTGCTGAGGGTGCTGAGCCTGGGGGTGCTGACTCTGGGGGTGCTGAGCGTGTGGGTGCTACGCCTGGGGGTGCTGAGCCTGGGGGTGCTGAGTCTGGGGGTACTACGACTGGGGGTGCTGAGCCTGGGGGTACTACGCCTGGAGGTGCTGAGCCTTGGGGTGCTGCGTCTGGGGGTGCTGAGCCTGGGGGTACTACGCCTGGAGGTGCTGAGCCTGGGGGTGCTACGCCTGGTGGTGCTGTGCCTGGCGGTTCTCCGGGTGCTCCTTCTCGCCGGGAGCCACTCTCTCCCCAGGAGCTGCGTGAGTGGTTTGCCCGGCGCTGAAGGCGAGCTGCTGGAGCTGCTGGAGCTGGAGGTGTTGCGGGTACTGGAGGTTCTGTTGCTGCTGAGGGAGCTGGTGCCACGGGTCCCGGAGGTGCTCGTACTGGGAGTACTGGAGCTGCTGGACCTGCGGGTACTTCTGGAGCTGGAGTTGCTGCGGGTGTTGGCGCGGAGGCTACTGCTGTCGGTCCTGGAGGCGGTCCTGCTGGGGGTACTACTGGTGCTGCGGGGGGTTCTGGAGCTGGAGCTGCTACTGGCGCTGGTGCTGCCACTGGGGGTGCTGGTGCTGTCCCTCCTGTGTCTGGAGTCGCCGCGCGGCCTCGGCCGTACTTCGTTCCGCTCCTTCAGCAGGTTCTTGGTCTCTCGCCTTCTACTGGTCCTCCTCCTCCCTTAGAGTGTCCACAGCCTGTCCCGTCGCAGTTACAGTTACAGCTGGCCTCCCCACTGCCTGCTCCGTCTCCCTACACTGGTCCTACTGGAGGTCTTGCTGAGCGTCGTGAGCCTGCGTCTCGCCCTGCGTCGCCTGTCCGTGCTGCTCGCACTAGTGGTCGCGGTTCGCGTCAGCGTCCTCCTCCTGTCCCTGGCACGCACCGGATGTCTCTGCGTCCGTCCACTGCTCCTCTGCGTGCCCCTTTGCCTTCTCCTCCTGAGTCTTCTCTTCCTGCTCTTGCCGACCCGGAGTCGGACTCTCTTCGCGCTGCCAGTCCTACTGTCACGCGTCTCCTTGCTACTGTTGTCACTGACCCTTCCTTTGAGTCCACTGCTGCGTCTGCTCTAGTTGCTGAGCTCGTCGACTTTGCCGCTCGCTGTCGCCTAGACTACGTCGCCAGTCTTGTTACTCAGTCTGAGTCTGTCTGTCCTCCGTCCGTCGGGGGTGAGTGTGCCCTTGGCACGGACGTCCTTGAGGACAGGCAGGAGGAGTTCCAGTGCTTGGCCACTGCTTCACCTCATCTCGTGTCCGTACTGCTTACCCCTGAGGGAGACCCGGATGCACTTGACATCCCGACTCCGCGCTCTTACGCGGAGGCGATAGAGGGTCCCTACTCCTCTCAGTGGCAGGCAGCTATGGACGCAGAGATGGCTTCCTGGAAGTCCACAGGCACCTACGTTGACGCTGTTCCCCCTCCTGGGGCGAGCATCGTCAGTGGCATGTGGATTTTCAGGGTGAAGCGACCGCCGGGTTCTCCGCCTGTCTTCAAGGCGCGTTACGTGGCTCGTGGCTTCAGTCAGCGGCAGGGAGTTGACTACTTTCAGACCTTCTCTCCCACCCCGAAGATGACCACTCTTCGGGTACTGCTGCACGTAGCTGCTCACCGTGACTACGAGCTACACTCTCTTGACTTCAGCACTGCTTTCTTGCAGGGCAGCCTGCACGAGGAGATCTGGCTGCGTCGCCCACCTGGCTTCACTGGGTCTTTTCCTCCTGGCACCCAGTGGAGCCTACGGCGGCCAGTCTACGGTCTCCGCCAGGCACCGCGTGAGTGGCACGACACACTGAGGACTACACTTGCGGCTCTTGGGTTTGCTCCCTCTACTGCCGACCCGTCGCTGTTTCTGCGCACCGACACTTCTTTGCCGCCGTTCTACATCCTCGTGTACGTCGACGACTTGGTCTTTGCCACAGCTGACACTGCAGGACTAGCCCACGTGAAGTCCGAGCTGCAGAAGAGACACACGTGCACTGACCTGGGTGAACTGCGCAGCTACCTTGGCTTGCAGATCACTCGGGACAGAGCACGCCGCACCATTACCCTGACTCAGTCACACATGGTGCAGCAGGTCCTTCAGCGCTTCGGCTTCACGTACTCCTCGCCTCAGGCCACTCCTCTGCCTACTCGCCACTCGCTCTCAGCTCTGCCTTCGGATGAGTCCGTAGAGTCGAGTGGCCCGTACCCAGAGCTTGTTGGCTGCCTCATGTACCTGATGACCTGCACACGACCTGACCTTGCATACCCTCTTAGCATTCTTGCACGCTATGTTGCTCCTGGGAGACACAGACCGGAGCACATGGCTGCAGCGAAGAGGGTGTTGCGCTACTTGTGCAGTACGTCGGGCATGGGGCTTGTGCTTGGAGGGCAGAGTCCAGTGGTCCTTACTGGGCACGCAGACGCTTCTTGGGCTGACGACCAGGCTACGCAGCGGTCGTCACAGGGTTACACCTTCAGCCTTGGTTCCGGCTCTGTTTCGTGGCGGGCTACTCGCTCGTCTTCTGTTCTCGGCTCCAGTTGTGAGGCTGAGATCTACGCAGGAGCCATGGCTGCACAGGAGCTTCGCTGGCTCACCTACCTGCTGACTGACCTCGGAGAGTTGCCTCGTTCTCCTCCAGTGCTGTACGTAGACAACAAGGCCATGCTGGCCTTGTGTCGGGAGCAGCGACTGGAGCACAGAACGAAGCACATTGCTCTCCGCTACTTTCTTGCTCGTGAGCTGCAGCAGCGTGGTCAGCTGCGTCTTGCGTACGTGGCCTCTGAGGCCAACACTGCTGATATCTTCACCAAGGCACTTGCGCCTTGTGACCATCAGCGCTTCTGTACTCAGCTGGGCCTTGTGCCTACCTTGCCTCACTTGCTCACCTCTTGACCTTGCTTGTACTGTTACATATATATATACCTGCTCTTGCTTGTCTAGCCTTTTTATATATATGTGTACTCCTGCTTGTGAACTGGCCTTGTGGCCTTGAACTTGTGCTCGGAATGTGTGGTGACTTTGTGATCCACCCTGAGCTTGCTTTGCTTTGCTTTGCTTGACTGGTCTTGTGACCCCTTGTTCTCCCCCACTTTGCCTATGGGGGTGTGTCAGAACATCATAGCTCATGCATATTGTGTAGGCTATAGTGGGGTACTCCATAAGGGGTACAACCCAATTAGGGTTAGTACTTGTACTCAATTCATTCATAGTTCATCCATTCCTGTTTTCTTGATTCACAGACTCACCTCACATCTCCACTCCATGGTGTCTACTCGCATCAAATCACCAAAAAACGTGTCGACTCACCTCACATCTCCACTCCATGGTGTCTACTCGCATCAAATCACCCAAAAACGTGTCGAAAATGTGAAAATGTGCAAAATGCAGCAGGCATGGTTCATTCGCCAGCACCAATGACCGATCATGCCCGTTACCCTCCCGCGCTCTTGCTGGCTTGGTAATATGTCCAAACGCACGCAGCCGCGTGACCGAACGGAAGAAAAACGCTCGGAATTGAGTGCCAAGTGCTTGTGATTGTGCTTCTGTACTCGTGCGACATCATTTTGCAGGGACGTGCATTCGGCCGTCAGTGCCGCGATTTCTTCAGAGCTTTCGTGGAGCTGTCGCAAAAGCTCGTTCAAACGGTCTTGCGTGAGCGTCGTGACGTCGATGTGTTCAGCCATAACGAAGGGCGTCGGCTCAGCTTAGTCTATGCGCAGTCGTGGCTGCACGCGTTTACGAACGCGAGGACAGTGGCTCCTAGCTGCTAAGGGGGCGTGAGTCCCTTCGAGGGAAAAAACAAAAGTTGATTTCCTGGGGTGCGGAGAGGCACGGTCCGAAAGAAAGTGGCTCTGATAACCAAGTGTTGCGGTTGCAATGAATCGAGGTGGCGAGGATTGCACTAGAGCGTTCAATTAGTACAACGTATGAGCGAAGGCATAAGCAAATACTTATACGCGAAAATGTGCAAACGGTAACGCGGAGCATGCAGCTAGCTAGTGCTACGCTGGCGCGAGGTTCGGGCTAGTCCCGAAGCGTAGGCAGACTCTGCTGCTCCAGCAGTGCGAGGTCTGGTGAAACAGTGCGCACGAAGTTGGTGAAGCCCCGTTAGCAGTAACGGGCGAACAACGGCTGCTGCTGTACGCGATGTGGACGGCCGCAGTGAGGAATAGCGAGAAAAATCCTTTCTGGTCGTCTTGGGACATGCATTCCAATATCAGTACTAGCAGTCCTCACTTTCAGAGCTTTGTTTGAGCACCTTTACTTTACAAACCAGCCAACTGCAGCTGGCAATTGTATGTCTACCATGCACCTGGCAGTCCTAATCAGACGTCCTTAATAGATAGTCTAAATGTCCTGCACGACTTGACGGCTTCATGAGCCGAGAGGAACAGCCACTCCTCCCCCAGCACCTCGAGAAACCCGGACGCAACGAGTTTGCGCAGCACCATGCGCGAGGGGTTGCTGATACCCAGCTGCACGCCCTGCTTGGACAGCAGCCCATGCAGCTCCTGCAGTGCGTGCGTGCCTGTCGTGTCTATGTCCGCCACGGGTGTGAAGTCCAACACGAAATGCTGCACAAGGGGGAGAAGGATCCACGCACAGAGATTGGAAAGAGGTGAGAAGAGCTGCGCTGGAAGAGTGCTCAGAGAACTGGAGTGCTGAGCTCTTGAGAGCCCACAAGAGGAGGGAATTGTGAGCACTGAGCTAGTGTGGCAGCAGAGGGGCGCACCTCACCGTTGGCACAACAGAGGGGTGAACAGGCGGGCGGGGGAATCCCCAAGTGCGTGGGCGTGGGCGAGGGTTAGGGCAACATACCGTGATGCTGTCGCCGTTGTGGTTGTCTCTGTACGCGTCGGCGAGCGAGAGCACCTTCTCGCGCACGTAGTTGGCGTTGGGGAAGTAGAGCGGCCCGTCCACACGCAGCACGAACACGCCCTCCGTCACCTCCGCCTGCAGGTACTGCTGAATGTTGCGATACACGCCCGTGCCCGGCACCAGCCCCAGCGTGGCCAGGTGCGGCCGCGTGATCTGCACGAGAATCTTGAGCATGGACAGGCACACGCCCACCAGCAGCCCCGTCTCCACCGAGTCAAACAGAATGCCCAGAAACGTGCCGAGCGCGACAATGAAATCCACCTTGTCGGCCTTCCAGATCTTCCAGATGGCCTCGTAGTCCAGCAAGCCTAGCACCGCGTTGATGATGATCGCCGCTAGCGTCGCGTTCGGCAGGTACTGGAACGCGGGGGTCACCCACAGCAGCGTGATCATGACAACAAACGACATCACGATGTTGGTCAGCATGGTGGCGCCGCCCGCGTTGAAGTTGACGGCGGAGCGCGAGAACGACCCCGTGGTGACGTAGCTCGACGTGAACGACCCCGCGATGTTCATCGCGCCCAGCGCGATCATCTCCTTGTTCCCGTCCACATGGTAACCCTGTAACGCGGCGAACGTCCGCGCGATGGCCGACGCTTCCGTGAGCGCGACGAGCCCCGCGATGAGCCCCACGACGGCGGCGTCCGCCGCGTCCTGCCCCGACAGCTGCAGCTTGCCCAGCGACCCCAGCCCCGCCAACCCCTTCTGCATCTTGCCCACCTTGGGCACGGGCGCGTTCGTCAGCCACACGGCGAGCGTCGATACGATCACGGCCATCATGGGCCCCACGCAGTTGAGGTAGAAAAACACCTTGCTGACCACCTTGCGGCCCTTGAAGTGGTGCGCCAAGAAGCGCAGCGTGAGGAGGAAGGTGAGCATGGACATGCCGATGAGGAACGCGCGCCAATTGAACTGGTCCGTGTTCTGAAAGACGTACTCGAGCACCGACACGATGTCCGTCTCCTGCGTGAACGACGTGTACCCCAGCAGCCCGCGCAGCTGCTGCAGCGCGATCGTGATGGCGGCGCCCGCCATGAACCCCACGATGACCGCGTGGCTCATGAAATCGATCACGAAGCCGAGGCGGAAGATGCCCATCGCGAGCTGGTAGATGCCCGCGAAGAAGGTGGAGGTGATGGCGAGGTTCAGGTACTGCGCGGACTGCTTTTCCGAGTCGTAGTACTTGGTGAGCAGGTCGCCTAGTAGGAGCGACACCACCGCCACCGGCCCGATCGCGATGTGCCGCGACGTGCCCAGCACCGCGTATATCAGCGGCGGCACGAAGCTGCTGTCTGGAAGGGGAAAAAGGGAGACGGCGGGAGCGTGGAGGGGAGGAGAAGCGGGAGACGTTAAGAATGTGTTGAAGGAGTGGGGGGAGAGAGGGGGGGCTTAGAGAATCATGGAGGAAAGTAACGCGACGCGACGAACCAGCTGTTGGCAACTGAGAGGAGGTTCAATGCGACCGCAGAGAAGCGGGGGGGGGGGGGGGGGGGGGGGGGCGGAACGAATGTAAACTGCGAATTGCGCGGAGGGCTGCGAAAGGGGCTTACAAAGTCCGTTGATGGGCGGCAGCTTGGCGAGCTTCGCGTATCCGAGATCCTGCACGGGAGGCGACGACAGGAAAGGGGGACGGCGGAACGCGTTGAGGCAATGGGGGAGCGAAGCGCAGCGCGTGGGAGGAGCGCGTCCGCATTGAGCAGGAAGGAGCGTTCGGATCGCGAAAATGATGCGGGGAAGAGTCTACTGAAAAGCTGGCAACGCCGCTCACCTGGGGGACGGCGAGACTAGCAATGGTGAGCCCTGCGACGACGTCGCCGAAGAGGTTGGAGAACTTGTAGTTGGATACCCACTCGAGGATGGGGAACACGTAGAACAGCGCCATCTTCGCGCGCTGCGCCGCCGTCTTGCCGCGGTACGTCTTGAAAGGGTCGCTGTCGATGACCATGAGCTGCTTCACCGGCGCGAACGTCTCCTTCAGCTCGTCCTTTATCGACGCGTGCGGCACCATCACCTGGTGCTCGCGCGACGACCCCTGCTCGCGCGACAACGGCGGCTGCTCGTCATTCACCGCCTCGATCGACGCACCCATGGCGGCTTTTCTGCGGTGTACCGCTAGTAGAGGGACGAAAGCGTCAAGACGTGCGGAAAGTCGTATATGGAGGAGCTAGGCTAGAAAACTAAGGCTGGAACACACTACGGAGCAAATAATGCAGCAACTTCTAGATTCTGGAAAGAGGAACGCTTATCCTGTGTGGCTGCCTTATCATTCAACTTGTGGTGAGAAAAGATATATGAGGACAGGACACACCCAGGAGCGAGGACTGGTGCTGACAAGCTCCTGTTAGAGCGGAGAGAACGCGCGCATTCGGGCTCTCCGTCCGAAACGAGTCCAGATCAGATGCAACAGGGGAGGAGGCTTGGTCTGGGTTCCGCTGCGCGCGGGCAACATCGCGAATGGGGCGGAAAAAGCTCATCGCGAAGCTGGCTTTGGTTTGCCTCGACAGGACAGGTGCGGGGACCTTGGGCTACATCGCGCGCGCCGGAGTTCTAGGCAGTGTGGAGTGGAGAATCTGTGCCCTTGTGCACACCAAACCATGAAAACCACGCACCGCACCGCAGATTGCACAGCCTCTCCAAACAAACCCCTTCCCAAGAAAACGCGGGGCGGGGACCAGGAGCCAAGCAGACTGCACAGAACGAGGCCAGCAGCGCAAAAAATGGCGGTGGCCTGAACAAAGGTTTGGGGGAGGGAGGGAAAAGTGGTGGTGTGCGGGGAACGTGCGGACAGGCTTGGTGTTCAGACAGCCACCAAACCAATTGGCTGGACCCCTCCCCACACTTGGGCCCTCGATGTGCGGGATCCGAGGCGCGGAGATATGGTTCGTCAGCCACCGAACCAATAGCATGCCGAGCTAGAAAACCCTCCATCCCGAATTGGAGCCACCAAGCGAACCAAAGCAGCCATGCATTTTGGCTGCTGAATTCATCCGTGTTGGGGGAACACGTGGTTGGTGTGGCGAGATGTGCGGCTCTGCCTCTGGTCGAGACGCCAAACGGTCTGATTCAGTGTTTCAAGACAATGGCCTACATTGACCAGATTCAGTGTGTCGAGTCTTCAGCTTTGTAACACCCTTACTGTACATTGTTTCAAAGACTGCTAAACAGCCACTTGGTGAAATCTCAAAGGATAGTGTGTGGTGAAGCTCATGTTCGCCAATCTCAAAGAAACAGAACCATTACTTCGAATGAAAACAAAATAGGCCTGAAGGTACAACTGCAAATGAGTATTTACAAAACGCTGATCGGATACGAAAAGCAAGTAGTGCTAGCAAAGCATGTCATATTGCAACTGCTGCATCTACTTCTGTGTCTGTGCGAACAACGATAGGCCCCACTCGCTTCCACCCTGCCCCTTTTTCTCCTCGGCAGTGAATGCATTCGGCAATACTGAAGATGGTGTGTGGCGTGGTGCGGCAGCAGCCGCCCAGCACTGCCGCCCCGGCGCTCACCCACTCGGGTGCGTACGACACAAAGCCGTCATCACTCAGCCCACTGCATGGCTGCACGGAGGGAGAGATGTGGCAAGGCCCAAGGGGGAATAGAGGAGAATAGGGTGCTAGCGCGTGAAATGGGTGAGGGGCGTGTGGAAGGGAGATCACTTATCACATGACTCAAGGGACGGACGGAGAGTGAGGCGAGGGGATCGGTGGGTGATGGAGCAGTATGCAGCAGTAGAGAAGGGGACAGAACGACAGAGGAGCAAAGCAGAGCAGAAAATAGCAGGGAGTGGAGAGGAGCAGAGGGGCGCAAAGCGGAGCGGGGCAGAGCACGCACCACCCATTCCTTGTTAATGCCGTCCCACGCCTCGCCACTGTTGGGGTACACCACCAGTGGCTTCGATGTCTCCTGTCATGCGAGCAGACACGGGCAAGAGAGGAAAGGGAGGAATGAGGGGTAAGAGAGGAGGGGCTTGGTGAGGCCGTCCCACGCCTCCCCACAGTTGGAATACACCACCAGTGGCTTCGATGTCTCCTGCCATGTGGCCACACATGCAGAATGAATGAAAGGGGGAGGGAAGGAGGGGCAAAACAGGAGGGGCTTGTTTAATCTAAATTGTCTGCCTACTGCCAAGGTAATGCTTATTCCGTTTCCTCATGTTCAGCGGTGTTTTGAAAAGCGTAACATGGCACAGCCCACCCCGAACAGAACCGCTTCCACCCTCTTCTGCCTCACCTTCCGAGCGGCATGCAGCAGTGGCAGGATGAAGCGGGGCGGCGTGCAGTTGATCCCCACGGCCACCACGTGCGGGCTGGCAGCAGCGGTGGCGATGCAGGAAGAGAAGAGGTCGCCTGACGGTGCCGTGCGGCCGTCCTTGCTGTTGAAGCTGATCCACGCTGGCACTGCTGCTGCGCCCGAGGCAGCCTGCTCCTCTAGCAGCTGCACCAGGGCCTGAGGAGAGGGGGAGGGCGGGGAGAGGGTGTAGGAGGAATGGGCAGAGGGCGGTGAGGAGAGTTGGGAGGGTGGCGGTGCCAAGGAGATGAGATGCACCGAGGAGAAGGAGTGCATCAGCATGGTATAGGAGTGACGAATCATGGCAAGCCGTGAAAGGAATGCCATGAGATGGCATCGTGTGGTAAGGCATGGTATCGAAAGGACATGGGGTATGGCAAGGACATGGGGTATGGCAAGGACATGGGGTATGGCAAGGACATGGGGTATGGCAAGGACATGGCACCACCTGACATGACACGTGGTATGGCACAGCATGGTGTGTACCTGAGCCTCGATGTGGCACGGGATGGTCTCCATGGCTATGATGTCCGGCCCTGCTGCTGCCAGCACCTGCTCCCCCCAGGCAAGGCGGACCCAGCACGGACGACACGCCACCAGGGGCAGCATACAGGGACGGAACACACCAATTGCGGCACACCAAAGGCGGCACAGCAAGGGGCGGCACGACACGTGGACAGCATGAGCTGAAGAAGAGCCCCAACGGAATACCACAGGCATGTGAAGGTTGGGAAGCAGATGAAGAGCAACACGGATGTCACATGCAGCTCGACCATGCCGTGCAGCAGGATTAACGCTGGGCATGGCATGGTATGGCACGCACCTGCAGTCTGCGGCGGTGGAAGTCCATGAGTCGTTCCACTGTCATATCCGCGCCATAGTCGCCACTGCAGGGGGACACAAGGGGGCGGGCCGCGGGATACCAGGACACGGGACACATGTGTTCCCCGTGCAAGCATACGAGACACAGCACGGATGAGCGCGGTGGAAGTCCATGAGTGCTTCCACTGTCATATCCGCGCCATAGTCGCCACTGCAAGGGGTGGGGGAGAGGGTGGGCCGCAGGGCACCAGGACACGAGACGCATGTGCTCTCCGGGCAAGGATGCGACGCAGGTAGAAGGATGCTTAAAGTACATCTGACGCAGAAAAGTGTTTCCCCACCTCATTCCACTCTCTCATGTTTACTCTCACCCGTGAGTATATCTGAGGGTGCACTTCAGTTCACCCAACCCTCTTCACTGCACGTCTGCGCAACCTCCACCTGCCGCCAAGCCTGTGCTTCTCGCATCCCCTGCCCAACTGCTCGTGCACCCACCTCTACCCCCACTCCTACCTGCACCCGCACTCCCACCCCAATCCACAATCAACCGCAACCCACGAACCTGTAATCGCACGCAACTGTTCTCGCACGCACCCCACCCCATCCCACCCCACCGCACCCGCACCCCCACCCACCTGTACTCGGAGCCGTCCGCGAGGAACGCGCCGTAGCTGCCGACGGACGCCGCCACCAGCGGCTTCACGCGTCCCGCCACGCGCTCAACGCCGCCCTCCGCGCGCTCCACCCGCTCCCCCCTCCGCTCCGCCTCCGCGCAGTACTGCGCCCAGAAGCGGTCCCGCGCCTCCCCCACCAGCTGCACGCTCCGCGCCAGCAGCGCCTCCGCCTGCCCCTTCGACAGCCCGCGCGCCGTGAAGCCCTCTATGGTCGCCTGGGGGGCGCCGAGGTGCGGGGACGAGTGGGTGGATGGGGAATGGCGGGAAGACGGGGGAGGAAGAGAGGGCGGAAAGGCAAAGACGAAACGAGAACGGAAGGCGGAAAAGGAGGATAATTAGAAAACGCGGTACAAATCGATTAAGATTGTCCAAGCAACTACGCATAAGTCGCGGGGGAAGATTGAGGTAGATCCAGAAAAATCTGAGGTGGGATACGAGGATTGGGTGGACGATGGCGGAATGTTAATGCTGAATCATTTTATTGTTTGGATACGTGGTGGGTAGTGACACGTGCCGAGTGACAAATGTTTAAGCAGCCTCATACTGGCAGTGTTTCCGCGAATCAGCGCTACTTGCCTAAAATAGCACTACTTGCCTGAAGTGGCAACTCATCGAGCTACAGCACCCGCACCTGGTACGACGCGGAGATGGAGATGTCGGCGCCCGCGCGGTAGTAGTCCAGATGAACCTGCGCGTGCCGATGGGGGAAAGGGGTTGGGGGCGGCCAGAATGGGGGGGAATGGGGGGCAGATGAACGAATGGTTGGTACGGGTGAGAGTCGGAGGGCACGGGGGAACCATCACTCGCTGCTCTGGCGGTCTGTCAGCGGCGGCACGTGCAACGGACGGTTTCCGCTGCGTACGTGTAGTCCGATCCGCGGGACGCGCCATGCCTGTCAAATGTAGCGATGCGGGCGCGCTCAGCACGACGCGGCTACAGCCATGACTGCCTCAGGCTGCACCGCCACTCGTTCCTCGCAAATCCCGACTAACGACAAAGATTTGCCCGTTGCCAACCGCAGCGCACCTTGCGAACGAGGCTGGAAGCTTCCTCCTCCATGAGGCACTTGGCGGACCAGAGCGGGTCGTTGAGGTCCGCGCCGCGCAGCTCCAGCTCCGTCGCCAGCCCGCCGTCCAGCACCGCGCACCCGCCGCGCGCCGCAATCACCGCCGCCAGCAGCCCGTACTTCTCCGCCACTCCTACCCCGCTCGACTGCGCATTACGGCTTCCGCCGGGGTCCGCGTGCTGTTGCGCTTGCGAGTCGATTCCCCCGAAGCTTCCGCCGGAATGAACGGCGGACGCCGCTGCGGCACGGAAGGTCCCGGGTGCCATTCGCGCGGTTTGCGAAAGAGGTTTGATGATTTGCGTGAAAGAGGAGACTAGATTACGAGTCGCGACACGAGATGATGATAGCGAAGAAGAGTCAACGAGAAAGTGCGGAGGAGGTCGAGAAAGCGTCGTCATAAGAGAGCGGCGAGGAGCAAGAAACGGCGAGGATGAGGGAAGCGAGAGACCACCGAGGGTGTGCAACAGAGTTCACAAGTGGGCGGGCTGTTGAGAGCTTTGGTGCGAGCCGAGGCGAAACGAGCAAGTGAGAAAGCCGAGTGTGTGCAGGGGAACGTTGGTGATGGCAGGGTTGCGGCATGTGCGACACCTGGGGCGCTGTGGTCCTTTTCGCATTCGCATATTCATTCGCATATGCATTTCCCTCTCCCGCTCCCTATCCGCCGCGACTTTAGTCAGGTCGAAGATCCAACCAGAGGCGATGGAATGCGAGGGATTTGACGGTGCGATCGTGACTAGAGGGAATCGGGGTTTCCATGGCATTGCTGCGCTGGACTGGGTGTTCGGCCACGCGCTCGAGCTCGCGAACACGTCAGACGAGCTGATTTGCTGACAGCTGTACACGGGAACTGACAGAAGCTTTCAACAACCGTTTGCACACGAGTTCATTGAACCAGAAAACAGTCCACCCAGCGAGGTTAGCGCGGACACAGAGAATGGGGACTCTTGGGTCCCAATCGTGAAACGACCTTCTGGTCGGTGATCCAGGATTGCTTCCTCGGGTCGCTGAATCACATACGCGGGAAAAGGTCCTCCGCGAGTGGTGCTCCGTCTCTGGACACCCCCTTTTAATTGTCCACATTCGAAGCCCCAGATTGGCGCCTATGTATAATAGTAAATGAACTCTTAAGTTTGAGTAAGACAGTATTGGTTCCAAGGTATGCATACTATGCTTGATACTTCCAGGAGATTGAAGCAGCTGTGAATGTGCTAGTCTCGTTCAGCAATCACACTACGTCTTTTTCTAAGCTGAACTCTACAATCGATTGGACCGCATGAAAACAAAACAACCGACTAACACTGCACTGTTGAGATGAAGTCGCACATTCCTGAGAGTGCTTTTGAGCCGCAACACGAAGTCCGAACCAGCATCAGGATACGATGAGACAAGCTTCACTTGCGCATGGCAAAGAGCCCAGGAGGGCCGGCAGAGGCAGGCGAGGCTGGCATGAAAGAATGGGAGGCCGGTGCTGCAGGCTTGTTGGCAAACGCCCCAAAGCCCCCTCCTGAATTATGATGATGATGATGATGATGATGATGGCAACACATGGTGGCATGGGCATTCACATGGGGGGTTATGGGTCAAGGGGTGTTGAGGTGATGAGATCATGGGTTAGGCACAGGAAAGGACTTGACATGTAAAGCATGTATGAGTCATGGGTCAAGTAACTGAGTTGGGTTGGAACTGGGTTGCAAACCCCAGGCGCCACGCACCTCCCTGGGCGGCACCAGCAAAGCCGCCTCCTGTCGCCAACCCAGCGAATGGAGACACAGCTGGTGCTGCCGCAGATAACTGGGCAGCAGCCCCAAACGCAGGGGCACCTGAAATGTTTCGCGTCTGCCCGAACGCGCCCAGAGCGAAGCCTGTCCCTGAGCTGGGAGAGGTTTGGGCAGCAGCAGGGGCAGCAGCAGCTCCGAAGGGGGAGGAGGGGGAGGCAGGGAAGGCAAAGGGACCAGCAGTAGTGCCAAAGGGGCGAGGGGCGACTGGAGAGGGAGTGCCGAGAGAAGAGGGAGCACCGAAGGGGGAGGAGGAGGCAGGGGAGGAGGATGAAGCGGCAGGGAGTGCGAAGGAGGCCGGTGCAAAGAGATTAGGAGAGGTGCTGTTGGCGCCAAAGGCAGGCTGGGAGGCTGGCGAGAAGGCAGAGGCAGAGGCGGGAGAGGCGAAGGAAGGGGCGCCGAAAGGAGAGCCTCCAAAGGGGTTGGCAGGGGTGGTGGAGGGGCGGGGAGCAGAGGAGCAAAATCCCAGCGAGGCAAAGGCGCCTGCAGCACTGGTGGGTGGTGCAGTTGCTCCTCCTTGCTCCTCCTCCATCCCCTCATCGTCCCCTCCCTCCCCCCCTGCTGCCATGGGGGCGGGCTGAGGGGAAGGTGACCTGGGCGGCTGGAAGGGAGAGGGGGTGGAGAGAGGGGCTGTTGGCAAGGCAGGGGCGGGGGAGGAGGGGGCGAATGGGGATGACTGGGAGGCGAAGGGAGAGGTGAAGGATGGGAAGGCAACGGCTGGGGCAGCAGCAGAAGCTGTGGCTGCTGTTGCTGCTGCTGCTGGTGTGGTGGCTGCTGCTGGGGAGGAAGTGGGTGATGGGGTGGTGGAGGGAGCAGCAGCAGAAGAGGCAGCACTAGAGGGGCCAACAGCAGCAGCGGAGGTGGGGGTGACAGCGGCAGGAGCACCAGCGGAAGGAGGGGTGAGTGGTTTGGAGGAGAAGAGGGGCGTGGTGGTGGAGAAGAGCGGAGGGCGGGAGGCAGGTGCAGGGGCAGAGGAGAACGGGGAGGAGAAGGAAGGGAGAGCAGAGGAGAAGCCAGAGAGGGGAGAGGATGGGGTGGGGGAGGGTGCTGCAGCAGCAGCGGATGCTCCTGATGGGGCTGCGGCTGTAGCATTCGCACTCAGCTTAACAGCAGAGGCAGCAGCAGAGGCAGCGGTTTCTGATGCTGCTGTGGCTGTGCCTGTGCTGGCAGCACTGGCAGCACTGGTGACGGCGGCAGCAGTAGAAGTAGTGGCAGGCGGAGTGGCAGTGGGTGCCTTGGCGGGCTGTTTGGGAAGCTGGAAGGGATTGCTGGCCTGGGAGAATGGTGAGGCGGACGAAAATGGGGAGACGGAGGAGAAAGGGGAGGTTGAGGAGAATGGTGAGGGAGAGGAGGAGAAGGGGGAGGAGGAGAAGGGAGTTGAAGAGAACGGGGAGGCACTTGCAGTGGTGGTGAAGGGGGATGGCTTGGTGGCCGGTGCAGTGAAGGGCGAGGGAGAGGAGGAGGGGGAGGAGAAGGGAGAGGAGAATGAGGAGGTGGATTGTGAGGAGGAAGCAAAGCCGAAGGGAGAGGTGGAGGGTGGCTTGGAGGCAGCTGAGAGAGAGGGAGCGGCGAGAGTAGAGGATGCTGATGCTGCCCCTGCCAATGCTGCCCCTGCTGTTGGCTGCGAGGAGACGGGTGAGGGGCTGAAGAGGGATGGAAATGGGGACGTGGTGGGCTTGGCAGTTGTTGAGAAGAGAGGGGAAGCACTGCCAGCACCAGCAGTACTTGCCCCTCCTGCTCCCCCTGCCATGCCTGCTGCTGTTGCTGCTGGCTTCTTCCCGGCTGTAGCGGCAGTTGCAGCAGTCGAGGCGGGCAGGAAGGGGGCAGGAGAGGACACAGCAGCGGGCGTGGGGGAAGGGGAGGGGGAGCGGGACGCATGGGCAGGGGAGGGCGATGCGGCGCGGGCAGGGGGGGAGGGAGAGCGAGCGGGAGGAGAGAATGAGGCAGAAGCAGAAGGAGGTGGGGCGGGGGAGATGGGCTTGGATGGAGGTGCAGCTGGTGTGTGTGTCTCTACATCCCTGTTAGCTTTGGCTTTCGGCCTCAGCTTCATTCTGGGTGCTGCAGGTGAGCGTGTGGCAGGCACACGTGCTGGTTGTGCTCGTGCTGTTGGTGCCGGTGCTTCAGTACGGCCTGGGCGGGGGAAGCGGGGAGAAGGGAGACAGACGGAATGCAGACAAGAGAGGGAGAAGGGTTGGCTGGCTTGGCAGGGTTGTAGCAGCGGTGCATGGATGCATGAGCTTGTGATATGATGTGGCTCTACGGTGTGGTATGATAGCACGTTACCATGCCACGGCCTGGTTACATATGAGGATACAAGAGGAGACTTGGATTTATCCACTTGTCAATGGAAAGTGGTGCACAACAAGGGATGAAGGGAAGTCAGCAAGGCAGCATGACGGCACGGCAGCAGCAGAGAGGCAGCAGAGGGGCAGCAGGGGGGCAGCAACCGCATCAGCAGCAGAAAGAGCAGAGCAGAGCAGGCGGGCGCGTACCAGAGGGGAGGGGGGTAGGGCCGCCCAAAGAGGAGAGGCCTGGAAGGGGGCGCTTGGGGGTGGGGGAGGAGCGCGAGGGCGACGAGAGGAGTCGCAGCGGCAGAGCCTGGAGCAGGGAGAGGGTGGGGAGGGGGAGAGGGATGGGAGGAAATGGGCAGTCATGAGAGGCTGTGCGGCAGTGTGAGGTGGGGAAATGCTATAGCAGCTGGCTTCTGGGAAAACCAGGTGGGGATGTGTTAGAGCAGCTAAGACGAGCACACGTGGGAGGGGAGACAGCAGCAGCAGAGCACACGTGGGAGGGGAGACAGCAGCAGCAGAGCACACGTGGGAGGGGAGACAGCAGCAGCATCAGAGCACTGCACTCCCTCTGCTGCCACACACACCACCTCCCTTCCATCCCGCCTACACAAGCTCAATTCCTTTCCCCATCAGTCAACATCCTCTCCCCCTCCTCCAAACATTCCCCCCCCACCCACCTTCCTCGTGGCACCCATGCTGCGCCTTGGAGTGCCCATCGCACCTCCCTCTCCCCTACCTCCCCCCCTCCGCCCTTCCTCCTCCACCCCCTCCCACTCCCTCCCTCCTCCCCTTCCCAACCGCTCTCCAACACTGTCCAACCCCCACTCCTTTGCATCTGCCCTCTTCCCCTTCCTCTCCCCCACCCCATTCTCCCCCCCGCCCCCCTCCTCCTCTCCCCCCACCTCCAGGTCCCCTGCACTCAGCCCTATCCTCCCAGACGCTCGTCTCTTGCCGTCCCCTTCCCCCTGCCTCCCCTCCCCTCCCCACACGCCCCTTCCCCCTCCTCCCCATCCCCCTCCCCTTCCCTCTCCCCCCCCATCCTCCAGAGACTCAAGAATCGCTGCTGCTGTCACGGATCCCGTCTTCCCCCGCACCCCCGTCCCCCCACACCCGCCCTTGCGCTTCTCCCTCTCCCGTCCCCGTCCCCCACTCGTTCCCTCTCCTTCAGGGGCATCCAGAAGGTGGGGAAGGCGAGTGTGGGGGGAGGAACCGGGGGAGGCACGGCGGCGGGCGCAGGGAGGGGAGGGGAGCGGGGGGAGGGCGAGGCGGGAGCGCAGGAGGGCGGTTTGGTGCAGCAGGTGGGAGGCCACTGCCAGCTGCGCGTTCACTGTTGCCGCTAGGGGCGGCCAGGGGGAGGGAGGGGAAGCGCTGCAGAGGGGTTGCGGGGAAGGGGCAGAGGGGAAGGGAGGGTGATGATGGGAGGGAGGAAAGAGTAGGGGAAGGATAGTTATGAGCAGAAGGGGAAGAGGAAGAAAACAAGAAAACAAGAGGAATGGATGCCGGCATGAGAGGTGGATGGAGAGGTGATGCGGAGATGGACTGGACTGGAGGCACAACAGCGACCGTAGGGGCGCAGCGGAAGAGGCACGGCAGTGGACCAGGGGTGTGCGAGCCAAGACAAAGGGCATCAGATTAGTGGTTCGGTTGGGTGCAAGGACTGGGGTTTGGGGTTCTGGGTTCAGAGTGTCAATGCCAACGCACCCGTGGCGCCCTGCAGCAGCAGCCACGTTGAGCCCACCAAATCGATCGGTAAGCGATGAGAAATCCTCCTCGCCCCCACACCCCCCACTGTACCCCACACCTTGCCCCGGCCACACGCCCCCATGCCCCCTCCGATTAGTCCTCGCCCTCCGCTCTCTCTCCTCTCGCTCCCGATCCCTCTGCTCCTGGCGGCGCCGTGCCTCCTCCTCCTGCGCCATCTGCTGCAGCTCTGCCAGGCGCACCCGCACCTCCTGGTGGGGGGGAAGAGGGGAAGGGCGAAGAAGGTTGGGAAGGGGGAAGGGGGTGAAAGGAGAGGAAGCGCAGAGAATGGAGAGTCAAACAGCTGCTGCAGCTCTGCCAGGTGCACCCGCACCTCCTGGAAGGGGGGATGGGAGGGGAGAGGGGAGCGCAGAGAACCAAATTTTTGACAAGATTGCATTCCTGGGGAGTGATGGGAAGACAGGGAGGGCGAGATGGGAGAGGCGCAGACGGAAAACGAGGGGCAGAGCGGTGGAAAGGGGTGATGCAGGCAGGTGAGGGGTCGAAAGGCTCACCAAAAGGATTACGAGGGAGGCAGGGAGGGAGAAGACACTTAAGACAAGCAAGCAACATCTTAACCGCACCTGTCTGAGGGCGAGCACGCGTTGGCACTGCTGCTCCAGCGATGGTGGCAGCATCTGGTCGGCGTGCAGCGAGGCGAGTGAGGGGGACGCGAGCAGGCGCACCCAGTGAGATGCGCGGGTTGAGCCCTCACTACCTGCACCCTTCCCACCCACCTGTCTGAGGGCGAGTACGCGTTGGCGCTGCTGCTCCAACGATGGTGGCAGCGGCTGGTCGGCGTGCAGCGAGGTGAGTGAGGGGGACGCGACCAGGCGCATCCAGTGCGAGGCGCGCACCACCCTGTCCTCCGCTGGTGGGGGGGAGGGGGAAGAGGGGGAATGGACAGATGAAATGGGGTGGGCGAGGGGGAAATGGGGACGAGAGCAGGCGCACCCAGTGGGATGCGCGCACCACCCTGTCCTCCGCAGGTGGGGGGGAAGGGAAAGTGTGAGGGATGGCGAGGGGGGGTTTTTAGTCGACTCAAAAGCGGCAGCGGCTGGTCGGCATGCAGCAAGGAGAGTGAGGGAGACGCGAGCAGGCGCACCCAGTGGGACGCCCGCACCACCTTGTCCTCCGCTGGTGGGGGGGGGAAAAGGAGTGGGGGAGGGCGAGGGGGTTTTTTTATTCGACTCACAAAGCGGCAGGGGCTAGTCGGCATACAGTGAGGCGAGTGAGGGGGAGGCGAGCAGGCGCACCCAGTGGGACGCTCACTCTGCTTGTCCCACCACCATTCTCCCTTTACACCAACCAACCCCCCCTTCCAACACCCTCCCCTCCCCCCTCTGTCTGCACCCCCTCCTCCTAGCCCCGCCCTCTCACTCACCCATAAAATTATCATCCCTCAGCTCCTCCACCAGCCCTCTCAACTCCTCTACACCGCTCTTAAACCCTTTCACAGCGCTCCCCATCTCCCTCACGCGCCCCTCCACCTCCTTCAGCCTCTCCCCCAGCGGCCCCCCCTCCACTGCGCCCTGCACCTCCGCGCTCATCCCCCTCATCTCCCCCATTGCTGCTATCAGCGCCTCTATCACCCCCCCTGCTGCCGCTGCTGGTGGGGGGGATTGCGCAGGGGAGCGTTTGGGGAGCAGCGAGCGGCGCTGGTCGGGGGAGAGAGCGGTGGGGAGGAGTGTGGAGGGGTGTGGGAAGACTGCTTCCGCTTTGGGCATGGGTGGCCGCGTTGCCTCTTCTGGTTCATATACCTCCCCTTCTTCCTCCTCTTCCTCCTCTTCCTCCCCCTCTTCATACTCTTCCTCATATTCCTCCTCCTCCCCTTCCTCATACTCTTCCTCACCTTCCTCCCCTTCGTACTCCTCCCCTTCCTCGTATTCTCCCTCCTCCTCTTCCTCTTCCCCTTCCTTCTCCTCCTCCCTCCCTGTCCTCCCCACCACAAACGCTCCTTTGGTAGGCAACCGTCTTTCATCCAACGACCCTGCTGCTGCCGCCACAGCAGCAGCACCAGCAGCAGCACTAGCAGTAGCGTTAGCAGCAGCACTAGCAGTAGCACTAGCAGCAGCATCAGCAGCAGCAGCACGAGTGGCAGCAGCAGAGGCGTTGAAAGGAGGGCCTTGCAGAGGAGCGTTGAAAGGCAGGCCTTGCAGAGGAGCGCTCTTAGAGCCGAACGGGGCGAAGGGCGACGAGGAGGAGCCGGGGGGGGCGAAGGGGGAGGCGGAGGTGGGGGGCGCGAATGGGGGGAAGGCGGATGGGGCAGCTGGGGGGGAATCTTTAGCAGCAGGGGCAGCGGGGAAGGGGAAGGGGGAGGCGGGTTTGGAGGTGGAGGAGGGGAAGGGGAAGGGAGAGAGGGGCTTGGAGGAGTCAGGGGGGCGGGAGAAGGGGGCGAAGAGAGTGGAGGAGGGCGCAGGGGCGAGGGGGGAAGGGGAGGCCGCGGGGGGAGAGGCTGAACTGGCAGCAGGGGGGGCAGCAGCGGTGGGAGTTTTGGCTGGTTTTGCAGGTGGCATGGCGAAGGGGGAGGCTGGGGTTGGGGACTTGGGGGCGAAGGGGGAAGAGGCAGCGCCGAAGAGGGGGGCAGCACCAAAGGCAGGAGCAGAGCCAAAGGCAGGGGCAGAGCCAAAGGCAGGGGCAGAACCAAAGGCAGGGGCAGAACCAAAGGCAGGGAATGCAGAGGAGAAAGGAGCGGGGGAGGAGGAAGGTGGGGAAAACGCAGGGGCAGTGGCAGAGGCAGCAGCAACAGAGGCGGCAGCACCAGCCACAGCAGCAGCAGTGGCAGCAGCGGCGGGGGAGGGATGCATGAGGCGCTGCAGAAAGGGTTGTGAGGCATCCGGCTTAAGGGACGACGCTGCTGCTCCCCCCATGGGGGACACCTTCACTGCTGGCGCCCCCTGCCCCGCCCCCCCCGCTCCCCCCACTCCCCCCACGCCTTCCCCAGCTGCATCACCGGGCGGCGGGGATGGGCTGCTAGCCGTGTCCTCATCCTCATCCTCCCCCTCCCTCTTCCCCCCCCCCTGGGCCGCCACGACTCCAGGGTGGAGGCGTGAAGGGGGGAGTGTGGGGCGTGAGGTAGGGGGGGGAGTGGCGGGGGGGCTGGAGGCGCGGCTCTGGAGGGAGGCGGTGGGGGGCGATGGGGGAGCGAGCAGGGGGAGGGAGGCGAGGGGAGGCGGGAGGGGGAGGGGAGGGTGGACGAGGGACGGGCCTTCTAACTTGTCGAGACTGCCGAGGGGGGACGGGGAACGGGATGGGAAGGGAAAGGGGAGGGGAGGGGCAAGAGAAAATTAGAGTTTTGGTGATGGGCTGATGGGCTGATGGGTGATGGCTGATGGCTGATGGCTGATGGCTGATGGGCTGAAGTGGATGTGAAGAGATAGCACAGGAGGCAAAGGGGCAAGCGGCCAGGTGAGGTAAGAGCAGAGAAGAGTAGAGTCGCGCAGAGTGCCTACCGCGTGAGGGAGAAGGCGTAGAAGCAGCAGTCGAGGGTGACAGCGAGCAGCAGAGGCGTGGCGGGCAGCGGTGAGGAGAGAAGAGCGCATACAGGGCAAAGGAGCAAGGGAGAAGAAGCGAGAGCCTACTGCGTGAGGGAGAAGGCGTAGAAGCAGCAGTCGAGGGTGAAAACGAGCAGCAGAGGCGTGGCTGGCAGTGAGGGAGAAGGAGAGAAGGGGAGAGCCTACCGCGTGAGGGAGAAGGCGTAGAAGCAGCAGTCGAGGGTGACAGCGAGCAGCAGAGGCGTGGTGGGCAGCGGCGTGTCATCGTCCCGTGGGTCCATGGGGCTCACTGCGCCCCATGCTGAGCACACATCCATTGCTGCCCCCACCACCTGGTTGTCGTCCCCGCTCTCTGCAGTGAGGAGAGTCGGGGGTGTGAGGGCGGGGGATAGAGGGTAGGGTGCGCATTAGGTGAAGAAAGTGGGTCTATGGGGCTCAGTGCAGCCCATGCAGAGCACACATCCATTGCTGCCCCCACCACCTGGTTGTCGTCTCCGCTCTCCACAGGGCAGTGGGGAGGAAAGAAGGGAGAAGGGGGACTTGGGGAGTTGGATATGCACAAGCGCGAAATGAAGGGTTTAAGAGGTCCGCTGCCATGCCGGCCACGTGGCAGTCATCTCCCCGTTCCCATCCCCCCGTTCCCATCCCCCCGTTCCCATCCCCCCGTTCCCATCCCCCCGTTCTCATCTCCCCGCTCTCATCCCCCCAATCTTATCCCCTCGTTCTTATCCCCTCGTTCTTATCCCCTCGTTCTTATCCCCTCGTTCTTATCCCCTCGTTCTTATCCCCTCGTTCTTATCCCCTCGTTCTTATCCCCTCGTTCTTATCCCCTCGTTCTTATCCCCCCTTCTATGCACAACCCTTGAGCCATCCCCTCACCCTGCTTCTGAATGCACGCCAGCCAGCGGTCGTTGGCAATCTCACACACCCGCGCCTTGCCCCACCCCCCGCCCTCCTGCTCCTCCTCTTTCTCCTTGCTCGCAGCGGAGGAGGAAGGTGCGGGGAACCATCCGAGCACGTTGACGTGGTAGTCCCTGCTGCGCTGACACACCGGCACCGCCACCTGCCTGCTCATGCTCATGTGCATGCACGTTGCACACACAGACACATGAGGGCACGCACACACAGACACATGAGGGCACGCACACACAGACACATGAGGGCACGCACACACAGACACATGAGGGCACGCACACACAGACACATGAGGGCACGCACACACAGACACATGAGGGCACGCACACACAGACACATGAGGGCACGCACACACAGACACATGAGGGCACGCACACACAGACACATGAGGGCACGCACACACAGACACATGAGGGCACGCACACACAGACACATGAGGGCACGCACACACAGACACATGAGGGCACGCACACACAGACACATGAGGGCACGCACACACAGACACATGAGGGCACGCACACACAGACACATGAGGGCACGCACACACAGACACATGAGGGCACGCACACACAGACACATGAGGGCACGCACACACAGACACATGAGGGCACGCACACACAGACACATGAGGGCACACACACACAGACACATGAGGGCACGCACACAGAGACACATGAGGGCACGCACACACAGACACATGAGGGCACGCACACACAGACACATGAGGGCACGCACACACAGACACATGAGGGCACGCACACACAGACACATGAGGGCACGCACACAGACACATGAGGGCACGTACACACAGACACATGAGGGCACGCACACAAAGACACATGAGGGCACGCACACACAGACACATGAGGGCACGCACACACAGACACATGAGGGCACGCACACACAGACACATGAGGGCACGCACACACAGACACATGAGGGCACGCACACACAGACACATGAGGGCACACACACACAGACACATGAGGGCACGCACACACAGACACATGAGGGCACGCACACACAGACACATGAGGGCACGCACACACAGACACATGAGGGCACGCACACACAGACACATGAGGGCACGCACACAGACACATGAGGGCACGCACACAGAGACACATGAGGGCACGCACACAAAGACACATGAGGGCACGCACACACAGACACATGAGGGCACGCACACACAGACACATGAGGGCACGCACACACAGACACATGAGGGCACGCACACAGACACATGAGGGCACGCACACACAGACACATGAGGGCACGCACACAAAGACACATGAGGGCACGCACACACAGACACATGAGGGCACGCACACACAGACACATGAGGGCACGCACACACAGACACATGAGGGCACGCACACACAGACACATGAGGGCACGCACACACGCATGAGAGCACGCACACACACGAGCACGGGCACGCACAAGAGCACAGGTACACACAAGAGCACAGGTACACACAAGAGCACAGGTACACACAAGAGCACAGGTACACACAAGAGCACAGGTACACACAAGAGCGCAGGTACACACAAGAGCACAGGTACACACAAGAGCACAGGTACGCACAAGAGCACAGGTACACACAAGAGCACAGGTACACACAAGAGCACAGGTACACACAAGAGCACAGGTACACACAAGAGCACAGGTACGCACAAGAGCACAGGTACACACAAGAGCACAGGTACACACAAGAGCACAGGTACACACAAGAGCACAGGTACACACAAGAGCACAGGTACACACAAGAGCACAGGTACACACAAGAGCACAGGTACGCACAAGAGCACAGGTACACACAAGCAGAGAGAGGGAGGGTGAGGGATGGGGTAGGGGCCATGTGGGCACGTTGAGCGAAGCCAACCATAACATAACATGCATGCAAAACGATGTCATGGGTGGGCCAATATGTTGCTGTTGAAAGACACATGCATGGGGAAGGGGACGGAGGGCATGCAACAGTGGGATGTGGAGGAGAAGCACGGCACGCACCACTGCTGCAGCGTGGCCAGTAGCATGCCGCCACCTGGCACGTCCTCCACGCCGGCAAACGCCCCCTCCAGCTGGCGCACCTGCTTGCTGCTCGCCTCCTGCCCAGCCTCACAGGGACACCACGGGAGGGCAGGTGCAGGTGAGAGGGCGAACAGGAGGGGGGTAAGAGAGAGTGAGTAAGAGAGGTGCTGTGGTGCTGAGTCGAGTCAGAAATAAGTGCTCTAAGGAACACAAACAGCCCACCTGCTTGCTGCTCTCCTCCTGCCCGCCCACACAGGGATGCAACGAGAAGGCAGGTGGGGGGGTGGAACATGCTGTAGGCAGCAGGAGCAGTGAAACTGCTGCAAATGCTGCTGGAAAGGCACACAGTGACACAGCGGTCCTGGCAAGGCAGTGGTGACGCAGAGAGGGGAACACCTCGTGCAGGTTGCCGTGCAGCGAGGAGAGGCAGAAGAGCGAGCGCGTGGGCTCCCCAAAGTCCTCGTCCTCCGCCTCCCCCTCCACTAGCAGCGCGTTTGAAGTGTGCAGGCAGAGAGAGGCGTACCTGCCTGGTGCTGCAGCAGAGAGCATACCTCGTGCAGGTTGCCGTGTAATGAGGAGAGGCAGAAGAGTGAGCACGTGGGCTCCCCAAAGTCCTCGTCCTCCGCCTCCCCCTCCACTAGCAGCGCGTTGGGCGCCACCCAGCGCATTGATGTCACTGATGCACACGGGCAGCGCAACAGAGCAACACGTGCAGCGAGCACACACGCAGTGCACAAACACAGAGAACACACGTCACGGCATGCAGTGCAGTGCAGTGCAGTGCGCGGGAAGGAATGAGCACATGAAGACGCGAGGGTGCTCTCACTCACCCAAGGTGGGGCAATCGCCCAAGGGGGGCAGGGCGAGGGAGAGCGAGAAGAGCGGCAGCAGCAGGTCGGAGTGGAAGGTGAGGCGCGCTGAGGCGGAGCACACGAGTAGGTGGGGCTAGGGGTGCTCTCACTCGTCCCAGGTGCGGTTAGGGGTGCACTCACCCGTGGTGGGGTTGGGGGTGCACATGCACTCACTTACCCGTGGTGGGGCTTGGGGTGCTCTCACTCACCCGAGGTAGGGCAATCGCCCAAGGGGGGGAGGTCGAGGGAGAGGGAGAAGAGCGGCTGCAGCAGGTCGGAGTGGAAGGTGAGGCGCGCTGAGGCAGAACACACCGCCAGGAACATGCCGCAGGGGCTCCAGGAGGCTGAGAGGGCGGCATGAGGAGGGGAGGAGAGACAGGGTGGAGTGAGGGAGGTGGAGGGATGAGAACATGCCATCAGCAAGGGATGTGTAACACGAGTTTGGCATGCATACCAGCAGCGGCGCCATCAGCAACGAGCTTGAGTCCTGCCTGCCCCACGCGCCCTGCCAGCACCACCCCCCCCTCCGTGCGCATCATAAAGCTCCCCGCCACCTCCGGATTCCACCCCCACTCCGCCACGCGCGCGCCTTCTTCTCGCTCTCCGCCCCGTCCCGCGGCCTGCAGGGCGTCCGCCACGCGCACAGTGTGCAGGGGCGCGGGGGGGTTCTCCATGCGCGCTGCTGCGCCGCTCGCCTCCGCCGCCTTGCACGCCGCCCCCTCCGCCACCAGCGCCTGGCCGTGCAGAGAAAGGGGAAGAGGGGGGCGATGGGAGGTGGAAGGATTTAGGAGAGGACGGAGGGAGGTGAAGGAAGGAGGGAGGTGAAGGAAGGAGGGAAGTGGGGAGGCAGGAAAGTGGGGAGGCAGGAAAGTGGGGAGGCAGGAAAGTGGGGAGGCAGGGAAGTGGGGAGGCAGGAAAGTGCTTGCGCGTTGAAAAACAGTTTCGACCTGGATCCACACGCAGGAAAGTGCTTGCGCGTTGAAAAACAGTTTCGACCTGGATCCACACGCAGGAAAGTGCTTGCGCGTTGCTGCCGGCGCTACAGCCGCCAGAGCGACGCGTATCCCACGCGCGGTCTCACCTCCTCGTCTGTCTTGAGCATAGGAGACGGCGCCACCAGCGCCGGCAGGCTGTAGAGCGCGACGCGCGCGCCCGCTACAACCGCCAGCGTGAGCTCGTCCGCCGCCAGCGCTACAGCCGTGATGCCGTCCTGGCGGTAGCGCCGCACGGCTGTAGCGCCGGCGTAGAGCGGCGCGTCGAGGAACGTGTCGCCCGCCTCGGCGCGGCGCTTGTAGCCCATGGCGACCACGAGCAGATCGCGCGTGTGCGCCGCGTAGAATCCTGCGACGCCCGACGCGGGATGCGGTGGGGAGGGATGGGAAGGTGAGGAAATGGGAGTTGAAAGGAAGGGATGGAGGCAAGGAGAAACAACCAACATGACAGAGAATGTTTATAGCCGGCGTGGGGATTGATTCACAGTCGACATAAAAATGCAATCATTAGATGCGGATGGCTGTGCGAGGCGAGGGAGCAGCGGGTGAGCCGCGAGTACCGCAAGCGCCGGCGAGCACGGAGACGCCGAACTTGTTAGAAACCGCCAGGCGCGGCCCGCCGGGAGGCAACGACAGCCCGTCCCCTCCAAGCCCGCCGCTGTCATCCTCGCCGTCAGATCCTGGCCGTCCATCGCCGCGCCGACTCGCATCCTGCACGTCCTTGGCCGACGCGAGGCGGAATTCGACGCCGAGCTTTTTGAAGAAGATGTTGTCCACGCGCTCCGCCGGCACGCGGGTAGGCTCCATCAGTACGATCGCGAGAGCATAGGATGACTGATTGCGTGAAGCGCGCCGATTAGACACATCGAATTGAGATTATGATCAGAAAACAGATCAGAGAAACAGAGGTGGAGATTAAAGCCGGCGGCCCAAATTGTTCATGCTTTTAAAAGTTGACCAGAGGGAGTTTTTCTGGTGTGGGCTTTGGCGAGAGTTTCCGATTTCGTCTAGGTTCGTTTTTTTCGCGAGACCCAGCCAACCCTCGGTTTTCCCCCTGGTGAGTGAATCTGTCTTCGAAAGTCCCAAATTGCAAGTGCGTGACTTTCAAAAGCTTGGACACTCAACTTCGTCAAGTTTTAAAAACTTGACCCTCGCGGCCCGCAATTTGGGACGCGGGCTTTAAGGTTAGGCTGGTGCGATCAAAACAAATATAAGTTTCCTCGGTTAAAATTGGTTGCGTATTCATTAAAACCAGGGTGCACATTCAATTGGATTTCTGTCAAAGGTTAACCTTTGACCTCGGGGTTACTCAGTGATTTAGGAATATCTGGGGGGAGTGTTCGCTTCAGCAGGTGAACATTTGAACCCTCGAGATTTGGCAAATGTATACCGAAGTCTGTCAGAACATTATATAGCTTATGCTGTTGTGTAGGCTATAGTGGGGTATCCCATAGGGGGTACAACCCAATTAGGGTTTTACATATGTACTCACCTCATTCATAGTTCATCCACTCTCGTTCTTCATTCTTCTCATGGTATCGAGCAGGTTCCCTCGTGGGAACTGTTCCTAGGGCCCACCGTTTTTTTTCCTGCCCGGAGCGCACTCTGCCCCTACCCGAGTCGCGCTCCCCTCTCTCTTGGCCCCTAGTGGCCCCTTTAGCCGCCCGTCACGGCCCTTAGACGCCCGCGCGCCGCCCGTCCCGGCCCCTTAGACGCCCGCGCGCCGCCCGTCAAGGCCCCCTAGACGCCCGTGCGCCACCCGGCCCGGCCCCTAGACGCCCGCGCGCCGCCCGTCCCGGCCCCTAGACGCCCGCGCGCCGCCCGTCCCGGCCCCTAGACGCCCGCGCGCCGCCCGTCCCGACCCCTAGACGCCCGCGCGCCGCCCGTCCCGGCCCCTAGACGCCCGCGCGCCGCCCGTCCCGGCCCCTAGACGCCCGCGCGCCGCCCGTCCCGGCCCCTCGACGCCTGCGCGCCGCCCGTCCCGGCCCCTCGACGCCCGCGCGCCGCCCGTCCCGGCCCCTCGCCGCCCGTGAGCCGCCCGTCCCGGCCCCTAGACGCCCGCGCGCCGCCCGTCCCGGCCCCTAGACGCCCGCGCGCCGCCCGTCCCGGCCCCTAGACGCCCGCGCGCCGCCCGTCCCGGCCCCTCGACGCCCACGCGCCGCCCGTCCCGGCCCCTAGACGCCCGCGCGCCACCCGGCCCGACCCCTAGACGCCCGCGCGCCGCCCGTCCCGGCCCCTCGACGCCCGCGCGCCGCCCGTCCCGGCCCCTCGACGCCCGCGCGCCGCCCGTCCCGGCCCCACGCCGCCCGTGCGCCGCCCGTCCCAGCCGCGCGCCACCGTCTCGGTCCCCACGCCGCCTGTGCCGCTGAGGAGCTGAGCCGCCCGAGCCGCCCGAGCCGCCCGCACCGCCCGAGCAGCCCGAGCCGTGCTGCCCCTCAGCAGCACAACCGAGCCGCCCGACAGCAGAGCAGCCGAGCCGCCCAGCAGCCGAGCCGCTCAACAGCCGAGCCGCCCAGCAGCCGAGCCGCCCAGCAGCCGTGCCGCCCAGCAGCGGAGCCGCCGAGCCGCCGAGCCGCCCGACAGCCGAGCCGCCGAGCCGCCGCGCCGCCCTCCTTCCGGGCCGCCCGACCTGTCCAGTCTGGTGAGCACAGCGCCCTTTCACTGCACTGCCCTCACCCTACTGTTTGCGCTGCCAGTCGTCTAGGGTCATGGCTACCCCTAGTGTTCTAGTCTTTGACGCTGAGGGTCGGGCCATTGACTTTGAGGTCTGGGTGGATGACCTGCAGCTGTTCTTACAGTGCGATAGGGCAGATGGTCTCTCTCTCTTTGACCTCACCTCTGGCGCCTCCACTGCCCCTGCTGCTGACGCCGACGCCACTGTTCGCTCCCAGTGGGCCACGCGCGACGCTGCTGCACGTCTTGCTGTGCGTCGCCACCTCCCTACCTCCGAGCGTGCACACTTTAGTCAGTACAAGAGTGCTCAGACCTTGTACGACGCTGTAGTTGCGCGCTACTCCTCCCCTGCCACTGCTGCACTGAGTCGTCTCATGCTACCGTACCTCTTTCCTGACCTTGCTGCCTTTCCCACAGTCGCTGACCTCATTACGCACCTCCGCACTAGTGACACTCGCTACCGCGCTGCACTCCCTGCTGACTTCTGCGCCAAGAACCCCCCCCCCATGTACATCACTCTTTACTACATAGTCACTCGCCTTCCTGACTCCCTTCGCGTAGTCAGGGACCACTTTCTCTCTGTCTGTCCCACCACTCTCACTGTTGACCTCCTCGAGAAGTCCCTCCTAGCGGCCGAGAAGAGCATAGTCGCTGTAGGGGCCTCTCGTGGTGACCCGCGCACCCCCATCTTTGAGGGGTGTTCCCCCTCCCCCCTTCTGCCCTCTGTTGCCTCTGCTGCTGCGGCCGACCTCCTTGGTCTTGAGTCGGTCGGTGTGGCGTCTGCCCCTAGTGGGAGACGCCGCTCTGGCAAGGGCAAGGGGGGCAAGGGCGCTGGAGGAGCGAGCGGGGGCGGTGGAGGTGGAGGTGGCGGCAGTGGGGGGAGTGGGGGTGGCGGTGGGAGTGGAGGTGGGGGTGGAGGAGTCGGTGGCGGCAGTGGAGGCGGAGGTGTCGGCGGCGGTGGCAGTGGGAGCGGGGGTGGCGGAGGTGGCGGCGGCGGAGGCGGAGGTGGAGGCGGCGGCAGTAGCGGAGGCGGCGAAGGCGGAGGAGGCGGCGGGGGTGGAGGTGGTGCTGGTCGCGGGTCTTCGCAGAGGAGTGGCTCCGGTGGTGGCTCGCGCCAGCAGCAGCAGCGTGGTCGTGACACCTTGTCCCCTCAGCAGCTTCGTGAGTGGTACACTGCGCGTCAGCGAGGTGGGGGTTTTGGTCCGTGCTCCTACGTTTTGCGCACCGGCGACCGTGCGGGTGAGCAGTGTGGGGGTCCCCACCCCACTCAGCGCTGCTTTGGCCGCCTGACGGACGCGTGGCGTCACCAGTTCCCGGAGGCCTCAGAGATCCCTCGTTGGGGTGACCTGTCCAGGGCGGGTGTTGCCATCTATGATCTTGACTTTGATGCTATTCTCTCTGCCATGTATGCTGTGTCTATTAGTGATGAGGGTGACTGTTACCGGTGTTTCCCGCCCGATCCGGGTATTGAGACTGCTGCTCTAGGTCCTGGTGAGGCTGCTGCCCTAGGTGCTTGCGACGCTGCTGCCCTAGGTGCTCGTGTGTCTGCGTCCTCAGGTACTGGTGAGTCTGCGCTCTCAGGTACTACGTCGGCTTCGGCCTCCCTCACCTTCACCCTTGACTCTGGGGCGTCTCGCTCCTTCTTTAGGGACCGCACCACACTCACACCGCTGAGTCGACCGGTTGCAGTGTCTCTGGCTGACCCCTCTGGGGGTCCTGTCCTGTCTCGCTTCTCCACAGTCCTCCCGTGTCCGGCGGCTCCCTCTGGCACCCTGTCTGGTCTCTACCTCCCCTCGTTCTCTACGAACCTGGTGAGTGGTGCTGACCTACAGGATGCGGGTGTACACCAGTTCACTCCTGCGCGTCAGCGGGTGACGCACTGTACAGAGGCTCGCACAGGCCGACACCTGGCTACGTTTACCCGTCAGCCGGGGTCGAGCCTGTACACACTGACCACTGCGTCTCCTCCCGTTACTGAGTCTGGTAGAGTCGCTTCGTCGGGTCAGGTGTTTGCTGCTGCGTCCAGGTCTGGTCCTGAGTCTGCCCCCTGTTCTTGTCGTCTCCTGTCTCACGAGACTCTTCTCTGGCACCACCGTCTTGGTCACCCCTCTCTGCTTCGGCTCAGAGGCATGGCCTCCCGTCTTCTAGTGTCTGGTCTTCCCCGGTCCCTCCCTCCCCTTCCTCAGGGCCCTGGCCCTACCTGTGTCCCCTGTGTCGAGGGGCGCCAGCGTGCTGCCCCTCACTCCTCCCAGTTTCCTCCGACAGAGGCCCCGTTGCAGACGCTCCACATGGACGTGTGGGGCCCAGCCCGCGTCCGTGGGCAGGGTCACGAGCGCTACTTCCTGCTCGTTGTTGACGACTACTCGCGTTACACCGCAGTCTTCCCCTTGCGCGGCAAGGGTGATGTCACTGAGGTGCTGATCGACTGGATCCGCGCAGCTCGTCTCCAGCTCAGGCAGAGCTTTGGCTCCGACTTTCCTGTTCTGCGTCTGCACTCGGACAGAGGCGGAGAGTTCTCCTCTGGCCTTCTGCGAGCCTACTGTCGTGCACGAGGCATCCGTCAGACCTTCACGCTCCCGGACTCTCCGCAGCAAAATGGGATTGCTGAGCGCCGCATTGGCATGGTCATGGACGTCGCTCGTACGTCTATGATGCATGCGGCTGCCCCCCATTTTCTGTGGCCGTTTGCGGTGAGGTACGCGGCACGTCAGATCAACCTTCACCCCAGGGTCTCCAGGCCGGAGACCTCCCCAGCCTTGCTGTGGACCGGGAAGGTGGGCGATGCGTCGGCGTTCCGGGTCTGGGGATCTCGGGCGTTTGTCCGCGACTTGTCTGCGGACAAACTGTCCCCTCGTGCTGCTCCTTGCGTCTTCCTGGGGTTCCCCCCAGACGCGCCTGGGTGGCAGTTCTACCACCCCACCTCTCGCCGTGTTCTGTCCTCTCAGGACGTCACGTTCGACGAGTCGGTACCCTACTACCGCCTCTTCCCCTACCGCACTCCGTCCCCCCCCCCCGCCCCCGCTCTTCCTTGTACCAGGTCCCCCCCCGGTAGACCCCCTCCCCCCTCAGGGTCCTGCCCCTTCAGGTGTGTCCCAGGTAGACGCAGTCGAGCCTGTCGAGGTCACTGGTGACTCTGGTGCTGCTGGGGGTGCTGAGCCTGGGGGTGCTGGGCCTGGGGATGCTGGGCCTGGGGGTGCTGAGCCTGGGGGTGCTGAGTCTGGGGGTGCTGAGCCTGGGGGTACTGAGCCTGGGGGTGCTGAGCCTGGGGGTGCTGAGCCTGGGGGTTCTGAGTGTGGGGGTGCTACGCCTGGGGGTGCTTTGCCTGGGGGTGCTGGACCTGGGAGTGCTGCGCCTGGAGGTCCTCCGCCTCGAGTTTCTACGCGTGCTTTGTCTCGCCGGGAGCCACTCTCTCCACAGGAGCTGCGCGAGTGGTTTGCCCGGCGCTGGAGCCGTGCTGCTGGTGCTGGAGGTTCGTCGGCTACTGAGGGTGCTGCTGTTGCGGGTCCCGGAGGTGCTCGTACTGGGAGTACTGGAGCTGCTGGGCCTGCGGGTTCGACTGGAGCTGGTGCTGCTGAGGGTGTTGGAGCTGAGACTACCACTGGCGGTCCTGCTGGGGATGCTCCTGGTGTTGCTCGAGGTTCTGGAGCTACTGGAGGTGCTGCTGGAGCGGGTGCTCCTGCTGGGGGTACTGGTGCTGTCCCTGCTGTTTCTGGCGTAGCTACGCGGCCTCGACCGTACTTCGTTCCACTCCTGCAGCAGGTTCTTGGTCTTCCGCCCTCTCCTGGTCCTCCTCCTCTCTTGGAGGGTCCACAGCCTGTCCCGTCGCGGTCACTGCTACAGCCTACCTCCCCTTTACCTGCTCCTTCTCCCTACACTGGTCCTACTGGAGGTCTTACTGAGCGTCGTGAGCCTGCGTCTCGCCCTGCGTCGCCTGTCCGTGCTGCTCGCGCTAGTGGTCGTGGTTCGCGTCAGCGTCCTCCTCCTGTCCCTGGCACGCACAGGATGTCTCTGCGTCCGTCTACTGCTCCTCTGCGTGCCCCTTTGCCTTCTCCTCCTGAGTCCTCTCTTCCTGCTCTTCCCGACCCTGCGTCGGACTCTCTTCGTGCTGCCAGTCCTACTGTCACACGTCTCCTTGCTACTGTTGTCACTGACCCTTCCTTTGAGTCCACTGCTGCGTCTGCCCTAGTTACTGAGCTCGTCGACTTTGCTGCTCGCTGTCGTCTAGACTACGCTGCTAGTCTTGTTGCTGAGTCTGTCTGTCCTCCGTCCGTCGGGGGTGAGTGTGCCCTTGGCACGGACGTCCTTGAGGACAGGCAGGAGGAGTTCCAGTGTCTGGCAGCTACTTCACCTCATCTCGTGTCCGTACTGCTTACCCCTGAGGGAGACCCGGATGCACTTGACATCCCGACTCCGCGCTCTTACGCGGAGGCGATAGAGGGTCCCTACTCCTCTCAGTGGCAGGCAGCTATGGATGCAGAGATGGCTTCCTGGAAGTCCACAGGCACCTACGTTGACGCTGTCCCCCCTCTTGGGGCGAACATCGTCAGTGGCATGTGGATCTTCAGGGTGAAGCGGCCGCCGGGTTCTCCGCCTGTCTTCAAGGCACGTTACGTGGCTCGTGGCTTCAGTCAGCGACAGGGAGTTGACTACTTTCAGACCTTCTCCCCCACCCCGAAGATGACCACTCTTCGGGTGCTGCTACACGTTGCTGCTCACCGTGACTACGAGCTGCACTCTCTCGACTTCAGCACTGCTTTCTTGCAGGGCAGCCTGCACGAGGAGATCTGGCTGCGCCGCCCACTTGGCTTCACTGGGTCTTTCCCTCCTGGTACCCAGTGGAGTCTCCGGCGTCCAGTCTACGGTCTCCGCCAGGCGCCACGTGAGTGGCACGACACACTGAGGACTACGCTTGCGGCTCTTGGGTTTGCTCCTTCTACTGCCGACCCGTCGCTGTTTCTACGCACCGACACCTCTCTGCCGCCGTTCTACATCCTCGTGTACGTCGACGACTTGGTCTTTGCCACAGCTGACACTGCTGGACTCGCCCACGTGAAGTCCGAGCTGCAGAAGAGACACACGTGCACAGACCTGGGTGAACTGCGCAGCTACCTTGGCTTGCAGATCACCCGGGACAGAGCACGCCGCACCATTACCCTGACTCAGTCACACATGGTGCAGCAGGTCCTTCAGCGCTTCGGCTTCACGTACTCCTCGCCTCAGGCCACTCCTCTGCCTACTCGCCACTCACTCTCAGCTCTGCCTTCGGATGAGTCAGTAGAGTCGAGTGGCCCGTATCCAGAGCTTGTTGGCTGCCTCATGTACCTGATGACCTGCACACGACCTGACCTTGCATACCCTCTTAGCATTCTTGCACGCTATGTTGCTCCTGGGAGACACCGACCAGAGCACATGGCTGCAGCGAAGAGGGTGTTGCGATACTTGTGCAGTACGTCGGGCATGGGACTAGTGCTTGGAGGGCGGAGTCCAGTGGTCCTCACTGGGCACGCGGACGCTTCTTGGGCTGACGACCAGGCTACGCAGCGGTCGTCGCAGGGTTACACCTTCAGTCTTGGTTCCGGCTCTGTCTCGTGGCGAGCTACTCGCTCGTCCTCTGTTCTCGGCTCCAGTTGTGAGGCTGAGATCTACGCCGGGGCCATGGCTGCACAGGAGCTTCGCTGGCTCACCTACCTGCTGACTGACCTTGGAGAGCCGCCTCGTTCTCCTCCAGTGCTGTACGTAGACAACAAGGCCATGCTGGCCTTGTGTCGAGAGCAGCGCTTGGAGCACAGAACGAAGCACATTGCTCTCCGTTACTTTCTTGCTCGTGAGCTGCAGCAGCGTGGTCAGTTGCGACTTGCGTACGTGGCCTCTCAGGCCAACACTGCTGATGTGTTCACCAAGGCACTTGCGCCTTGTGACCATCAGCGCTTCTGCACTCAGCTGGGTCTTGTACCTGTCTTGCCTCACTTGCTCTCCTCTTGACCTTACTTGTACTGTCACATATATATACCTGCTCTTGCTTGTCTAGCTCTATATATATATGTGTACTCCTGCATGTGAACTGGCCTTGTGGCCTTGTCGTTGTGCTCGGACTGTGTGGTGACGTTGTGATCCACCCTGAGCTTGCTCTGCTTTGCTTGACTGGTCTTGTGACCCCTTGTTCTCCCCCACTTTGCCTATGGGGGTGTGTCAGAACATTATATAGCTTATGCTGTTGTGTAGGCTATAGTGGGGTATCCCATAGGGGGTACAACCCAATTAGGGTTTTACATATGTACTCACCTCATTCATAGTTCATCCACTCTCGTTCTTCATTCTTCTCAAAGTCATCGAAAGTGCTTCCGCCAATTCGTTTCCCCCCTCCCCATACCTATTCCGCTCCCACCGAAATTGTTTCCCCTTCCCCCACAATATCGTCTCACCCCCTTTCCCCTTTCCGCCAACCCAGTTGCCCTCCCCTTGATCCCCAATTTCTAGATCCAAGTGTTATCAATTTCTCCCCTGCCAAGCCTCATCTCTCACGGACGAAAAGCCCCATGCTCGCCCATTCTCAACTATTTATTCGCTACTCGTCAACCAATCAGCAGTTCCCGCAAACATGCCGCCCAAAATTTAGCCTGGAGTCGCGTTGAATGTGTACCCTGGTTTTAACGACTCTCTACCATTACTCAAACTTAATATAGAAACCAGAAGTGACAGCCTATGTGCCCTTCATTCAAAAACTACACTACCTCTGCTATCCTTGTTGTTACGAATAGTGAAAGATGGAGAGTTACTGTGCACTCCTGACAGTAGCAATCGAAGCATGCAGTACCGAGGCTGAAGACGAAAAGGCGGAAGTGACGCGAAGGTTCGTACGGTTACGGAGCATCTGGAACGTCGGGGCAGAAAGCATCAGGCAGCAGCAGTGGCGAGGATCCTGCCCGAGCAGTTCGTAACCGTCTGGAGTCGCACGGTTGGGTTTCGCTGCAATAAGGGAATGTACCCCTTAGAGTACATGGCTAGCTAGGTCGTTTCGTATTCCACCTTGTACTCTTATTTATATGTTTGTATTTGCATGATTTAATCATCTCAATCATTTTACATTCACTCTGATTTGAGGTCAAGGGCCCACCACCACTACCTAGTTGTGTGCGAACCTTTCTGAGGTGATCCTGGTTACGATCAACTTCTGATCGCACCATGGTATGAGAGCGACTCAGGAATCCTTCGCACTGCCACCTCCGAAATCTTCGGCGATCGAAAGGTGGCGTCCGGCACACGCTCGCGTGTAAGGATGGACGGAGGATCTGGAGGTCAGACGAATCTGACCGCTGAAGCGCAGCCCTAACCCAGCTGTGACAAACGAGGAAACGACGACGATTGGGACCGCCGTCCTTGTTAAACATATGTTTATATGTTATAGTTTAGGTAGGCTTTAGTGGGGTACTCACTGTGGGGTACAACCCCTTAGTTTTTCCTTTTGTACCAAAAAACTCTCGATAGTCCAACCATCCCTTGCCTAGGAGCTTAACATGGCATCTAGAGCATAGGTCCTTAGGACCTAGGATTAGGGCCCACCGGTTACCATATTACCTCACCTGCCTTGCCTACTGCCCGCGCGCGCCTTGGCTGCACGCGCGCGGCCCCTTTTTTTTTTCCCGCGCGCGCCTCTTAAGCAGCCCGCGCGGCCCGTTTAGGCCCCGCCCGCGCAGCCCATTTAGGCCCCGCCCGCGCGCCACTTACGCCGCCCGCGCGCAGCCTGCTTAGGCCACGCCCGCGCAGCCCGCCGCCGCACGCAGCCCACAGCCGCGCGCAGCCCGTCGCCACGCGCAGCCAGGAGCCGCGCGCAGCCCGTCGCCACGCGCAGTCAGGAGCCGCACGCAGCCCGTCGCCACGCGCAGCCAGCAGCCGCGCGCAGCCCTCAGCCGCACGCAGCCAGCAGCCGTGCGTGCCCTGCTCGTGTGCCTGCCTGCGCGGCCCGCTGCTGCCTAGCCCGCTGCCTTAGAAAGCGCGCGGCCTGCTGCTGTCTAGCACGCCGCCTTAGGAGCTTGAGTGCGGCAAGCTACTGCCCTGCAAGTTGCATGTGTTGCCTGCTGCCTGCTACCTCTGTCTTAGCCTGTGGTCTACTGCCTGCTGCCTCCTGTCTACTGCCTGCTGTCTCTGTCTTTGCCTGCGGCCTGCTGCCTACTGCCTCTTGTCCGCTGCCTGCTGCCTACTGCCTTTGCCTGCTGCCGTTATGACGACGCCTAACGTTCTCGCGTTCGAGCCTGACGGTCGCCCCATAGAGTTCGCTGTGTGGTTAGACGACCTCCAACTGTTCCTTCTGACCGATGCCAAAGAGGGCGTTTCACTGTTCGATTACGTGTCTGGCACTGCCGTTGCTCCTGCTGCCGATGCTCCTGCTCTTGAACACTCGCAGTGGCAGACTCGCGATGCTGCTGCACGCCTAGCTATTAGGAACCATCTGCCGATTACTGAGCGCGCGCATTTCAGCCAGCACAAAACTGCTAAGAAGTTGTACGACGCTGTAGTTGCGCACTACTCCTCCCCGGCCACTGCAGCCATAGGTCGGCTCATGCTACCCTACCTGTTCCCCGACCTTTCCTCGTTCACCACTGCTGAGGACCTCATTTCTCACCTGCGCGCTACTGACACTCGCTTTCGTGCTGCCCTTTCAGCCGAGTTCTGCGCCGCAAACCCCCCCCCCCCCCCCCCCCCCCCCCGATGTACTTCACTCTCTATTTCCTCGTCACCCGCCTCCCTGACACTCTTAGCTCTGTCAGGGACCACTTCCTAGCGCTAGACCCCACCACTCTCACTGTCGACGACTTCGAGAAGCACCTCCTCGCAGCAGAGAAGAACATCCTCACTGTAGGTGCTGCTCGTGGCACTCCTCGCTCTCCCCTCTTTGAGGGGTGCTCCCCCTCCCCTCTCACCCCCTCCTAGGCCTCCGCAGCTGCTGCTCACGACTACCTTGGTGCTGATGAGGTCGGAGCTGCTTCCGCTCCTAGTGGGAAGCGTCGCAGCGGCAGGGGCGGCAGGGGTGGCAGGGGCGGTGGGGGTGGCGGTGGAGGTGGCGGTGGTGCAGGCGGCGGGGGAGTGTCAGAACATTATATAGCTTATGCTGTTGTGTAGGCTATAGTGGGGTATCCCATAGGGGGTACAACCCAATTAGGGTTTTACATATGTACTCACCTCATTCATAGTTCATCCACTCTCGTTCTTCATTCTTCTCATGGTATCGAGCAGGTTCCCTCGTGGGAACTGTTCCTAGGGCCCACCGTTTTTTTTCCTGCCCGGAGCGCACTCTGCCCCTACCCGAGTCGCGCTCCCCTCTCTCTTGGCCCCTAGTGGCCCCTTTAGCCGCCCGTCACGGCCCTTAGACGCCCGCGCGCCGCCCGTCCCGGCCCCTTAGACGCCCGCGCGCCGCCCGTCAAGGCCCCCTAGACGCCCGTGCGCCACCCGGCCCGGCCCCTAGACGCCCGCGCGCCGCCCGTCCCGGCCCCTAGACGCCCGCGCGCCGCCCGTCCCGGCCCCTAGACGCCCGCGCGCCGCCCGTCCCGACCCCTAGACGCCCGCGCGCCGCCCGTCCCGGCCCCTAGACGCCCGCGCGCCGCCCGTCCCGGCCCCTAGACGCCCGCGCGCCGCCCGTCCCGGCCCCTAGACGCCCGCGCGCCGCCCGTCCCGGCCCCTCGACGCCTGCGCGCCGCCCGTCCCGGCCCCTCGACGCCCGCGCGCCGCCCGTCCCGGCCCCTAGACGCCCGCGCGCCACCCGGCCCGACCCCTAGACGCCCGCGCGCCGCCCGTCCCGGCCCCTCGACGCCCGCGCGCCGCCCGTCCCGGCCCCACGCCGCCCGTGCGCCGCCCGTCCCAGCCGCGCGCCACCGTCTCGGTCCCCACGCCGCCTGTGCCGCTGAGGAGCTGAGCCGCCCGAGCCGCCCGAGCCGCCCGCACCGCCCGAGCAGCCCGAGCCGTGCTGCCCCTCAGCAGCACAACCGAGCCGCCCGACAGCAGAGCAGCCGAGCCGCCCAGCAGCCGAGCCGCTCAACAGCCGAGCCGCCCAGCAGCCGAGCCGCCCAGCAGCCGTGCCGCCCAGCAGCGGAGCCGCCGAGCCGCCGAGCCGCCCGACAGCCGAGCCGCCGAGCCGCCGCGCCGCCCTCCTTCCGGGCCGCCCGACCTGTCCAGTCTGGTGAGCACAGCGCCCTTTCACTGCACTGCCCTCACCCTACTGTTTGCGCTGCCAGTCGTCTAGGGTCATGGCTACCCCTAGTGTTCTAGTCTTTGACGCTGAGGGTCGGGCCATTGACTTTGAGGTCTGGGTGGATGACCTGCAGCTGTTCTTACAGTGCGATAGGGCAGATGGTCTCTCTCTCTTTGACCTCACCTCTGGCGCCTCCACTGCCCCTGCTGCTGACGCCGACGCCACTGTTCGCTCCCAGTGGGCCACGCGCGACGCTGCTGCACGTCTTGCTGTGCGTCGCCACCTCCCTACCTCCGAGCGTGCACACTTTAGTCAGTACAAGAGTGCTCAGACCTTGTACGACGCTGTAGTTGCGCGCTACTCCTCCCCTGCCACTGCTGCACTGAGTCGTCTCATGCTACCGTACCTCTTTCCTGACCTTGCTGCCTTTCCCACAGTCGCTGACCTCATTACGCACCTCCGCACTAGTGACACTCGCTACCGCGCTGCACTCCCTGCTGACTTCTGCGCCAAGAACCCCCCCCCCATGTACATCACTCTTTACTACATAGTCACTCGCCTTCCTGACTCCCTTCGCGTAGTCAGGGACCACTTTCTCTCTGTCTGTCCCACCACTCTCACTGTTGACCTCCTCGAGAAGTCCCTCCTAGCGGCCGAGAAGAGCATAGTCGCTGTAGGGGCCTCTCGTGGTGACCCGCGCACCCCCATCTTTGAGGGGTGTTCCCCCTCCCCCCTTCTGCCCTCTGTTGCCTCTGCTGCTGCGGCCGACCTCCTTGGTCTTGAGTCGGTCGGTGTGGCGTCTGCCCCTAGTGGGAGACGCCGCTCTGGCAAGGGCAAGGGGGGCAAGGGCGCTGGAGGAGCGAGCGGGGGCGGTGGAGGTGGAGGTGGCGGCAGTGGGGGGAGTGGGGGTGGCGGTGGGAGTGGAGGTGGGGGTGGAGGAGTCGGTGGCGGCAGTGGAGGCGGAGGTGTCGGCGGCGGTGGCAGTGGGAGCGGGGGTGGCGGAGGTGGCGGCGGCGGAGGCGGAGGTGGAGGCGGCGGCAGTAGCGGAGGCGGCGGAGGCGGAGGAGGCGGCGGGGGTGGAGGTGGTGCTGGTCGCGGGTCTTCGCAGAGGAGTGGCTCCGGTGGTGGCTCGCGCCAGCAGCAGCAGCGTGGTCGTGACACCTTGTCCCCTCAGCAGCTTCGTGAGTGGTACACTGCGCGTCAGCGAGGTGGGGGTTTTGGTCCGTGCTCCTACGTTTTGCGCACCGGCGACCGTGCGGGTGAGCAGTGTGGGGGTCCCCACCCCACTCAGCGCTGCTTTGGCCGCCTGACGGACGCGTGGCGTCACCAGTTCCCGGAGGCCTCAGAGATCCCTCGTTGGGGTGACCTGTCCAGGGCGGGTGTTGCCATCTATGATCTTGACTTTGATGCTATTCTCTCTGCCATGTATGCTGTGTCTATTAGTGATGAGGGTGACTGTTACCGGTGTTTCCCGCCCGATCCGGGTATTGAGACTGCTGCTCTAGGTCCTGGTGAGGCTGCTGCCCTAGGTGCTTGCGACGCTGCTGCCCTAGGTGCTCGTGTGTCTGCGTCCTCAGGTACTGGTGAGTCTGCGCTCTCAGGTACTACGTCGGCTTCGGCCTCCCTCACCTTCACCCTTGACTCTGGGGCGTCTCGCTCCTTCTTTAGGGACCGCACCACACTCACACCGCTGAGTCGACCGGTTGCAGTGTCTCTGGCTGACCCCTCTGGGGGTCCTGTCCTGTCTCGCTTCTCCACAGTCCTCCCGTGTCCGGCGGCTCCCTCTGGCACCCTGTCTGGTCTCTACCTCCCCTCGTTCTCTACGAACCTGGTGAGTGGTGCTGACCTACAGGATGCGGGTGTACACCAGTTCACTCCTGCGCGTCAGCGGGTGACGCACTGTACAGAGGCTCGCACAGGCCGACACCTGGCTACGTTTACCCGTCAGCCGGGGTCGAGCCTGTACACACTGACCACTGCGTCTCCTCCCGTTACTGAGTCTGGTAGAGTCGCTTCGTCGGGTCAGGTGTTTGCTGCTGCGTCCAGGTCTGGTCCTGAGTCTGCCCCCTGTTCTTGTCGTCTCCTGTCTCACGAGACTCTTCTCTGGCACCACCGTCTTGGTCACCCCTCTCTGCTTCGGCTCAGAGGCATGGCCTCCCGTCTTCTAGTGTCTGGTCTTCCCCGGTCCCTCCCTCCCCTTCCTCAGGGCCCTGGCCCTACCTGTGTCCCCTGTGTCGAGGGGCGCCAGCGTGCTGCCCCTCACTCCTCCCAGTTTCCTCCGACAGAGGCCCCGTTGCAGACGCTCCACATGGACGTGTGGGGCCCAGCCCGCGTCCGTGGGCAGGGTCACGAGCGCTACTTCCTGCTCGTTGTTGACGACTACTCGCGTTACACCGCAGTCTTCCCCTTGCGCGGCAAGGGTGATGTCACTGAGGTGCTGATCGACTGGATCCGCGCAGCTCGTCTCCAGCTCAGGCAGAGCTTTGGCTCCGACTTTCCTGTTCTGCGTCTGCACTCGGACAGAGGCGGAGAGTTCTCCTCTGGCCTTCTGCGAGCCTACTGTCGTGCACGAGGCATCCGTCAGACCTTCACGCTCCCGGACTCTCCGCAGCAAAATGGGATTGCTGAGCGCCGCATTGGCATGGTCATGGACGTCGCTCGTACGTCTATGATGCATGCGGCTGCCCCCCATTTTCTGTGGCCGTTTGCGGTGAGGTACGCGGCACGTCAGATCAACCTTCACCCCAGGGTCTCCAGGCCGGAGACCTCCCCAGCCTTGCTGTGGACCGGGAAGGTGGGCGATGCGTCGGCGTTCCGGGTCTGGGGATCTCGGGCGTTTGTCCGCGACTTGTCTGCGGACAAACTGTCCCCTCGTGCTGCTCCTTGCGTCTTCCTGGGGTTCCCCCCAGACGCGCCTGGGTGGCAGTTCTACCACCCCACCTCTCGCCGTGTTCTGTCCTCTCAGGACGTCACGTTCGACGAGTCGGTACCCTACTACCGCCTCTTCCCCTACCGCACTCCGTCCCCCCCCCCGCCCCCGCTCTTCCTTGTACCAGGTCCCCCCCCGGTAGACCCCCTCCCCCCTCAGGGTCCTGCCCCTTCAGGTGTGTCCCAGGTAGACGCAGTCGAGCCTGTCGAGGTCACTGGTGACTCTGGTGCTGCTGGGGGTGCTGAGCCTGGGGGTGCTGGGCCTGGGGATGCTGGGCCTGGGGGTGCTGAGCCTGGGGGTGCTGAGTCTGGGGGTGCTGAGCCTGGGGGTACTGAGCCTGGGGGTGCTGAGCCTGGGGGTGCTGAGCCTGGGGGTTCTGAGTGTGGGGGTGCTACGCCTGGGGGTGCTTTGCCTGGGGGTGCTGGACCTGGGAGTGCTGCGCCTGGAGGTCCTCCGCCTCGAGTTTCTACGCGTGCTTTGTCTCGCCGGGAGCCACTCTCTCCACAGGAGCTGCGCGAGTGGTTTGCCCGGCGCTGGAGCCGTGCTGCTGGTGCTGGAGGTTCGTCGGCTACTGAGGGTGCTGCTGTTGCGGGTCCCGGAGGTGCTCGTACTGGGAGTACTGGAGCTGCTGGGCCTGCGGGTTCGACTGGAGCTGGTGCTGCTGAGGGTGTTGGAGCTGAGACTACCACTGGCGGTCCTGCTGGGGATGCTCCTGGTGTTGCTCGAGGTTCTGGAGCTACTGGAGGTGCTGCTGGAGCGGGTGCTCCTGCTGGGGGTACTGGTGCTGTCCCTGCTGTTTCTGGCGTAGCTACGCGGCCTCGACCGTACTTCGTTCCACTCCTGCAGCAGGTTCTTGGTCTTCCGCCCTCTCCTGGTCCTCCTCCTCTCTTGGAGGGTCCACAGCCTGTCCCGTCGCGGTCACTGCTACAGCCTACCTCCCCTTTACCTGCTCCTTCTCCCTACACTGGTCCTACTGGAGGTCTTACTGAGCGTCGTGAGCCTGCGTCTCGCCCTGCGTCGCCTGTCCGTGCTGCTCGCGCTAGTGGTCGTGGTTCGCGTCAGCGTCCTCCTCCTGTCCCTGGCACGCACAGGATGTCTCTGCGTCCGTCTACTGCTCCTCTGCGTGCCCCTTTGCCTTCTCCTCCTGAGTCCTCTCTTCCTGCTCTTCCCGACCCTGCGTCGGACTCTCTTCGTGCTGCCAGTCCTACTGTCACACGTCTCCTTGCTACTGTTGTCACTGACCCTTCCTTTGAGTCCACTGCTGCGTCTGCCCTAGTTACTGAGCTCGTCGACTTTGCTGCTCGCTGTCGTCTAGACTACGCTGCTAGTCTTGTTGCTGAGTCTGTCTGTCCTCCGTCCGTCGGGGGTGAGTGTGCCCTTGGCACGGACGTCCTTGAGGACAGGCAGGAGGAGTTCCAGTGTCTGGCAGCTACTTCACCTCATCTCGTGTCCGTACTGCTTACCCCTGAGGGAGACCCGGATGCACTTGACATCCCGACTCCGCGCTCTTACGCGGAGGCGATAGAGGGTCCCTACTCCTCTCAGTGGCAGGCAGCTATGGATGCAGAGATGGCTTCCTGGAAGTCCACAGGCACCTACGTTGACGCTGTCCCCCCTCTTGGGGCGAACATCGTCAGTGGCATGTGGATCTTCAGGGTGAAGCGGCCGCCGGGTTCTCCGCCTGTCTTCAAGGCACGTTACGTGGCTCGTGGCTTCAGTCAGCGACAGGGAGTTGACTACTTTCAGACCTTCTCCCCCACCCCGAAGATGACCACTCTTCGGGTGCTGCTACACGTTGCTGCTCACCGTGACTACGAGCTGCACTCTCTCGACTTCAGCACTGCTTTCTTGCAGGGCAGCCTGCACGAGGAGATCTGGCTGCGCCGCCCACTTGGCTTCACTGGGTCTTTCCCTCCTGGTACCCAGTGGAGTCTCCGGCGTCCAGTCTACGGTCTCCGCCAGGCGCCACGTGAGTGGCACGACACACTGAGGACTACGCTTGCGGCTCTTGGGTTTGCTCCTTCTACTGCCGACCCGTCGCTGTTTCTACGCACCGACACCTCTCTGCCGCCGTTCTACATCCTCGTGTACGTCGACGACTTGGTCTTTGCCACAGCTGACACTGCTGGACTCGCCCACGTGAAGTCCGAGCTGCAGAAGAGACACACGTGCACAGACCTGGGTGAACTGCGCAGCTACCTTGGCTTGCAGATCACCCGGGACAGAGCACGCCGCACCATTACCCTGACTCAGTCACACATGGTGCAGCAGGTCCTTCAGCGCTTCGGCTTCACGTACTCCTCGCCTCAGGCCACTCCTCTGCCTACTCGCCACTCACTCTCAGCTCTGCCTTCGGATGAGTCAGTAGAGTCGAGTGGCCCGTATCCAGAGCTTGTTGGCTGCCTCATGTACCTGATGACCTGCACACGACCTGACCTTGCATACCCTCTTAGCATTCTTGCACGCTATGTTGCTCCTGGGAGACACCGACCAGAGCACATGGCTGCAGCGAAGAGGGTGTTGCGATACTTGTGCAGTACGTCGGGCATGGGACTAGTGCTTGGAGGGCGGAGTCCAGTGGTCCTCACTGGGCACGCGGACGCTTCTTGGGCTGACGACCAGGCTACGCAGCGGTCGTCGCAGGGTTACACCTTCAGTCTTGGTTCCGGCTCTGTCTCGTGGCGAGCTACTCGCTCGTCCTCTGTTCTCGGCTCCATTTGTGAGGCTGAGATCTACGCCGGGGCCATGGCTGCACAGGAGCTTCGCTGGCTCACCTACCTGCTGACTGACCTTGGAGAGCCGCCTCGTTCTCCTCCAGTGCTGTACGTAGACAACAAGGCCATGCTGGCCTTGTGTCGAGAGCAGCGCTTGGAGCACAGAACGAAGCACATTGCTCTCCGTTACTTTCTTGCTCGTGAGCTGCAGCAGCGTGGTCAGTTGCGACTTGCGTACGTGGCCTCTCAGGCCAACACTGCTGATGTGTTCACCAAGGCACTTGCGCCTTGTGACCATCAGCGCTTCTGCACTCAGCTGGGTCTTGTACCTGTCTTGCCTCACTTGCTCTCCTCTTGACCTTACTTGTACTGTCACATATATATACCTGCTCTTGCTTGTCTAGCTCTATATATATATGTGTACTCCTGCATGTGAACTGGCCTTGTGGCCTTGTCGTTGTGCTCGGACTGTGTGGTGACGTTGTGATCCACCCTGAGCTTGCTCTGCTTTGCTTGACTGGTCTTGTGACCCCTTGTTCTCCCCCACTTTGCCTATGGGGGTGTGTCAGAACATTATATAGCTTATGCTGTTGTGTAGGCTATAGTGGGGTATCCCATAGGGGGTACAACCCAATTAGGGTTTTACATATGTACTCACCTCATTCATAGTTCTTCTCAGGGAGGTGGAGGTGGTGGGGGTGGTCGTGGGGGTGGAGGCGGTGGAGGTGGTGGTGGGGGCTGCGGAGGCACTGGGAGCGGTGGAAGGGGCAGCAGCGGCGGTGGGGGAGGAGGGAGCGGTGGTGGCAGTGGTGGTCAGGTCCAGCAGCAGCCGCAGCAGCAGCAGCAGCAGCAGCAGCAGCAGCAGCAGCATCAGCGTCAGCGCCAGACCCCCACTTCCCAGCAACTTCTTGACTGGTATGCCGGGCGTGGGGCTTCTGGGGGTCCTGGTCGCTGCCCCTATATCATCCGCACAGGTCCCCGCGCTGGTCGCCAGTGCACAGGTTTTCACACTGAGCAGCGCTGCTTCGCTCGGCTTAGCGACGCCTGGCGCGCCAAGTTTCCTGATGCTCCTGAGTTCCCCAACTGGGCAGACTTGCTTAGGCGTGATGTACCTATCTTTGATCTTGACTATGAGGCAATTCTTGCTGCTATGTATGTATTGTCTGTTAGTGCTGAGGGTGACTGCTACTTGTGTGTGCCGCCGGATCCTGGTATAGCCCCTGCAGCACTAGGTGCTTGTGAGTCTGCTCCCCTTGGTACTGCGCCTGCACAGGCCTTGCACACCTTTACACTTGACTCTGGTGCTTCCCGCTGTTTCTTTCGCGACAGTACCACAGTCACTCCCCTCCCTGCACCTGTTCCTGTCTCACTGGCTGACCCCTCTGGGGGCCCAGTGCTTGCACGGTCTTCCACTGTGCTTCCGTGTCCGGCGGTCCCGTCTGGTGAGCTGTCTGGTCTCCACCTCCCCTCGTTCTCTACAAACTTGGTGAGTAACGCTGTCCTCCAGGATGCGGGGGTTGACACCTTCACCCCTGGACGGCAGCGTGTGGCGATTTGCACGTGCTCCCAGTCTGGCCGCCACCTGGCCACGTTCACTCGTGCGCCAGGGTCCAGTCTGTACACCCTCACCACTGCGTCGCGCTCCGCCCCTTTGTCTCCCCAGTTACACGCGTCTGCTCAGGTAGCTACACAGTGTGAGTGTCGCCACCTGTCGCACGACACTATCCTGTGGCACCACCGCCTTGGTCACCCCTCCCTGCCTCGCCTTCGTAGCATGCACTCTCGCTTCCTGGTCTCTGGTCTTCCCAGGTCTCTGCTTGCCCTCCCTCCCTCGCCTGCGCCGCCCTGCGTTCCTTGCGTCGAGGGGCGGCAGCGCGCCGCTCCTCACTCCTCCTCGTTCCCTCCCACAGAGGCTCCACTGTAGACTCTCCACCTGGACGTGTGGGGCCCAGCCCGCGTCCGTGGACAGGGCCACGAGTGGTACTTCCTGCTGGTTGTCGACGACTACACACGTTACACCACGGTCTTCCCCTTGCAGCGCAAGGGGGATGTCCCTGCTGTTCTGATCCCCTGGATCCGCACTGCTCGTCTCCAGCTCAGCGAGCGGTTCCAGTCGGACTTTCCTGTCCTGCGTCTGCACTCTGACCGAGGTGGTGAGTTCTCCTCAGACCTCTTGGCAGCCTTCTGTGCGGAGCACGGCATCCACCAGACATTCACGCTTCCGGCCTCTCCGCAGCAGAATGGGGTTGCTGAGCGCCGCATTGGCGTAGTCATGGAGGTCGCTCGTACCTCCATGTTCCATGCGGCTGCCCCCCATTTTCTGTGGCCGTTTGCGGTCCGGTACGCCGCGCATCAGCTCAACCTTTGGCCCCGTGTCTCCTTGCCGGAGACCTCGCCCACACTGCTGTGGACGGGGAAGGTTGGCGACGCGTCGCGTTTCCGGATCTGGGGTGCTCGTGCCTTTGTTCGCGATACCACTGCGGACAAGCTCTCCCCTCGCGCCATTCCTTGCGTCTTCCTTGGCTTTGTCCTTGACGCGCCTGGCTGGCAGTTTTACGACCCCGCCTCGCACCGTGTCTTTGCGTCTCAGGACGTCACCTTTGACGAGTCGGTCCCCTTTTACCGCCTCTTCCCCTACCGCACTGCTCCTCGCCCCCCCCCGCCGCTCTTTCTCGCCCCAGGTCCTCCCCAGGTAGACCCCCTCCCCGCGCCAGGTCCTACTCCTTCAGGTGTCTCTCAGGTAGACCCCCCCGCGTCTGCGCCTGTTGAGGTCACTGATGACTCCGGTCCTGCTGGGAGTGGTGTTGTCCCTGGGGGTGCGGAGCTTGGGGGTGCTGAGTCTGGGGGCGCTGAGCGTGTGGAGCCTGGAAGTGCTGAGCCTGCGCGTGAGGAGCCTGGAGGTGCTGTGTCTGGGGGTGCTGCGTCTGGAGGTGCTGCGTCTGGGGGTGCTGAGCCTGCGTGTGCGGAGCCTGGGGGTGCTGAGTCTGGGGGTGAGTCGCCTGAGGGTTCTGAGACTGCTTTTACGCGGTCTCCTTGGAGTAGCCGTCTTCGTCCGCGTGTGCCCCTCACCTCCCAGCAGCTGCACGTCTGGTACCGTCGCCGTCAGCGTCGCGCTTCTGCACCTCAGGGCTCTACTGCTGGGGGTTCGTCTGCTGGTGTCGCTGGTCCCGGAGGTGCTCGTACTGGGGGTACTGGAGCTGCTGGGGCTGGCGGTGTTGTGACTGAGGGTACTGGAGCTGCAGAGGGTGCTGGAGCTGCTGGAGGTACTGGAGCTGCTGGAGGTGCTGGCGGTGCTGGACTTGCTGAGGGTCCTGGAGCTACTGGTGGTGCTGGAGCTGCTGAGGGTACTGGAGCTGCTGGAGGTGCTGGAGCTGCTGGAGCTGCTGGAGCTGCTGGAGGTGCTAGAGGTGCTGGTGCTGGTGGCACTGCTCAGCCGTGCCTGTTCTTCGCTCCGCCGTCTCCGTCGTCTCAGCCACCACCTGACTCTGCACTTCGCCAGGTTCTTAGTCTTCCCTCGTCTACTGGTCTTCCGTTACAGCCTGGCTCACCGCTGCCTGCTCCTTCTCCGTACACAGAGCAGACTGGGGGCCTTGCTGAGCGTCGTGAGCCTGCGTCGCGTCCTGTCTCACCTGTCCGTTCTGGTCGTTCCGGGCGTCGTGTTCCTCGTCAGCGGCAGCCGGCTGTCCCCGGCCCTCACCTTGTAGTTCGTCGTCCTTCCTCTCCTCCGCCACGTGTTCCTCTGCCGTCTCCCCCTGCGTCCTCTCTGCCTGTCGTTACTGACCCTGCGTCTGACCAGTTTCATGCTGAGCACTCTACTGTCACGCGTCTGCATGCCACTGTTGTCACTGACCCGTCGTTTGAGTCTGCTACTGCGTCTGCCTTAGTCGCTGAGCTTGTTGACTTTGCTGCTGCCTGTCGTCTCGACTACGCCGCCAGTCTTGTTGCTGAGTCTGAGTCTGTCTGTCCTCCGTCCGTCGGGGGTGAGTGTGCTCTTGGCACGGACGTCCTTGAGGACAGGCAGGAGGACCTTGAGTGTCTTGCAGCCGCTGCGCCTCATCTCGTGGCCATGCTGCTTGCCCCTGAGGGAGACCCGGATGCACCAGACATCCCTACCCCACGCTCTTACGCTGAGGCAGTCGCGGGTGAGTACTCCTCTCAGTGGCAGACAGCCATGGACGCAGAGATGGCATCCTGGAAGTCCACAGGCACCTACGTCGACGAGGTTCCCCCTCCTGGGGCGAACATTGTCAGTGGCATGTGGATTTTCAGGGTGAAGCGGCCGCCAGGTTCTCCGCCTGTCTTCAAGGCTCGTTACGTGGCTCGAGGCTTCAGTCAGCGAGAGGGAGTTGACTTCTTCCAGACCTTCTCCCCCACCCCAAAGATGACCACTCTTCGGGTGCTGCTACACGTTGCCGCTCAGCGTGACTACGAGCTTCACTCTCTTGACTTCAGCACAGCCTTCTTACAGGGCAGCCTGCACGAGGAGATATGGGTGCGCCGCCCTCCTGGCTTCACTGGGTCGTTCTCTCCTGGTACCCAGTGGAGCCTCCGGTGGCCGGTCTAAGGTCTCCGCCAGGCGCCACGTGAGTGGCACGACACACTGAGGACGACACTTGCGGCTCTTGGGTTTGCTCCGTCGACTGCTGACCCGTCGCTATTTCTGCGCACCGACACTTCACTGCCACCGTTCTACATCCTCGTGTACGTCGACGACTTGGTTTTTGCCACTGCTGACACTGAGGCTCTCGCCCTGGTGAAGTCGGAGCTGCAGAAGAGACACACGTGCACAGACATGGGTGAGCTGCGCAGCTATCTTGGCTTGCAGATCACCCGGGACAGAGCACGCCACACCATCACACTGACTCAGTCACACATGGTGCAGTAGGTCCTTCAGCGCTTCGGCTTCACCTGGTCCTCAGCACAGGCCACTCCTCTGGCCACAGGTCACTCGCTCTCAGCTCCACCTTCGGACGAGTCCGTAGAGCCGAGTGGTCCTTACCCAGAGCTAGTGGGCTGCCTCATGTACCTGATGACCTGCACTCGTCCTGACCTTTCGTACCCTCTTGGCCTTCTGGCTCGCTACGTGGCTCCTGGTCGGCACCGAAAGGTGCACATGGATGCTGCTAAGAGGGTACTAAGCTACTTGTGCAGTACATTAGGCATGGGGCTCGTGCTTGGAGGACGGGGTGACGTTGTCCTCACTGGTCACTCAGACGCCTCTTGGGTTGACGACCAGGCTATGCAGCGGTCGTCACAGGGTTACACCTTCAGCCTTGGTTCTGGTTCAGTTTCCTGGCGTTCTACACGTTCGTCTTCGGTTCTCTGCTCCAGCTGTGAGGCCGAGATCTACGCCACAGCCATGGCTGCACAGGAGCTACGTTGGCTCACCTACCTGCTGACCGACTTGGGAGAGCGGCCTCGTTCTCCTCCAGTTCTGTACGTCGACAACAAGGCTGCCATTGCCTTGTGTCAGGAGCACAGACTGGAGCACAGAACGAAGCACATCGCTCTACGTTACTTCCTTGCTTGAGAGCTACAGCAGCGTGGCCAGCTTCGTCTTGCTTACGTGGCCACTCGGGCCAACACTGCTGATATATTCACCAAGGCCCTTCCGCCTGGTGATCATCAGCGTTTCTGCACTTTGTTAGGCCTTGTTCCCACGCTTCCTCACTTGCTGTAGGCTTTGTTTGTACTGTGATCTATATGTATACCTGCATGCTTGCTCTTGTAGGTAGATATCACTGTGCTGTTGTTGTTACACATATATCTCTGCTTGTGAACTGGCCTTGTGGCCTTTTGCTTGTGCTCAGACTGCGTGGTGACGTTGTGATCCACCCTGAGCTTGCTTTGCACTTCGTGCCTGGCCTTGTGACCCTCTGTTCTCCCCCACTTTGCCTATGGGGGTGTGTCAAACATATGTTTATATGTTATAGTTTAGGTAGGCTTTAGTGGGGTACTCACTGTGGGGTACAACCCCTTAGTTTTTCCTTTTGTACCAAAAAACTCTCGATAGTCCAACCATCCCTTGCCTAAGAGCTTAACAGTCCTCGCACAACTGCTTCAACGACACACCAGCTTGGAGCAAGGACTCCAAATATTGCAGAATGGCGACCCGCGAACATCTTCCCAACCCTCTCAACCGGCCTCAAATGGCCACAATACTGCCCCGCACACCTTCTCCCTTGAAACGAATGGCTCAACTCCCAAGACTCCCCGTCCCAGCGAAGAAGCAATTCTCTTTGCTCAATCAAGGTTCCTGAGCATATAAAAAATAAAGACAAGTGTGTGTTTTGACGGCAGAGAATTCTATACGTGGAGCTTCGAACTGGAGCTGCTGTTGCAAAACGCACAGGTATTCCACTATTTCGACGGGAGTTACACCGCTGACGCCATGGCTCAATATTACAACGAGTCACTGATGGCGTACGGCGTCATACTACGGAACATGTCACCGGCGGACCAGCTGAGCATACGATCGTACAAGACAAAATCTGCTCCTGCCCTTGATGCCTGGCGACATCTGATTGGAGTCTACCAACCGAAGGATTCGGTTTCATCGAGCCGCCTGCTCCAGCAGCTACTGGAGACAAAAATGGGCCCAGGGGAGAAGGCCAATAGCTACATTAATCACTGTCGGAGCCTGCGCAATCAAATAGCGAAATTGGGAAGCAGCATTTCCGAAGAGATCGTCGTGAACATCGTGCTTCAAGGGCTCGGCCCAGAATGGCGGCCCTGCAAGGCGCTGCTCCGACAGCAAGGGGTTATCTTGGAAGCCGCCCTATACACCGCCCTTCTCGTCGAACAGAGAGATATGGACCAGCAGTGAACAGCGCCGCGACGAGACCGGGAACGCCTCGCTTTCTACGCGGCCAACACAGAAGAGCGACGGCCGCGGCTCATTTACTGCAAAATCTGCAGAAACTTCGGGCACTTGGCAGATCGATGAAAATTCCAATCTCGCCCTTGCCAGACAAATCCGAGCACCTGGTCCGGCCAACAAGACGTACGAAACGACACGCGTTAAGCCTAGGGGCACCAACCCCCATCGCGCAACCTGAACCCAGCGGTTCAGCAGCAGCAGCCATCATAGTCTGCTCCAGTCCGCAACGTCATCGGCAACATGACCATGACGAAAACAAGCGGATCACGTCGTCCCTGTGTGCGCACGCCGTCACGTGAGCCAGCACGCCACCCAATCGGAGCGTTCACGGATAACAATCCGTTCACCACTCGCCACGATTTCAACGACAACGACGACCATGATTGGAACCTTCCAATCCCGTTGCTTGAAAGCCCCCCGCACGTACCTGATACGCGGGCGGCACCGATCGATTGGATCTCACGCGAGCAATTTCTAAAGTTCGACACGCCACACATCATCACGCCGCGACTGGCGCTGCTCGCACGTGACGACAACAAGTGCTACAACACCTGGTACCCGGACAGCTGTTGCGGGCACCACATGGTCGGATCTGAGCGTTTCGTCTCCAACGCCGTCGCAACCCCCACTGTCACTTATGTCACCGTTGCGAACAATACCCGCCTGCGCGCAAACACGCAAGGAATCGTCGTGCTGAAAGCACGGGGAAGCCTCACGCACATCACACTGAATTATGTGCTCATATTCGAGAACCAGCGCTTCAATCTTCTCTCGGCGGCACAACTCATGGATTGCGGAGTCGAGCTCAGCACTGACCTCCGCACGTGCGACATTCTTCTGCACTGCACAGCGCCGAAGAAGGCGCGCTGGCAGATCAGTCAGGCACACTCCGAGAACGGAGTGTACATCCTCGGTTTTGATATCCCCGACTGCAGCGGCCACTCAAAGGATTTAATCGACCTTGTTCCCTTGCGCTTCGAGCGCATTCACCACTCCAACTGGAAGCACCCCGATGGGAGACCCTGGGTGCCACATCATTCGCACCCTCGCGAAGTCGCGCTGCACTACCCCGGGCCTGATGGCATTTGCAGGGATTGCCACACGCCGACTGCTTCGACGAGTGCCATCGTCTGACGCGGACTCGCGGCGATCGCCGAAGCTGAGCGATTCGCGCCGCCTAAAGAGGGGATGTCGACCATGGAGCTCGAAATCGCGACGCGCAACATCTACGGCACGGCGGAACATCCTCTCCCCGAACCCGTATCCCGCCATCTCCAGGGGATCTTGCGTGGCACAAACATCGGCACCTTCGACGCGGAAGGAACTCCGCACCCCTACACGAAGGAAGCCTTCCTGAAGATCTACCCCCACTGGCGCGACCCCGACCCCAAGAAGAAACTTTCCATAGCGCAAGAAGAGGAGCTGGCGCGATGCGAAGCGGAGGAGCTTTGCCAGCGCAGTCTCGCCGAGTCACGTGGTACGTTTGCCTTCGGCGGATGGGGCGCTGAAGAAGAGGAAAGCGCCTCCAATGAAGGGGGGTTGGGGAACCTCCGGCGGATGGGGAACGAGCGACACTGGCGGATGGGGCGCCGCAACTGGCGGCAACACCAACGGCACCTGGGCAAGTGCGAGCGGCAGATGGGGCACCGCATCTGGCGGCGGAAGTGGTTGGGGCACCTCCGGCGGAGGCTGGGGAACTTCCCGCAAAGACCAAAGGGGGGAAGAAGTAGCAGAGGCAGAACCTCCTGTTATTCCTCTCGGTCGTCCCCCACACCGACCTGCACCTGCGCTACCCCCACCAGACGTCCAGCCGCACCGCGACCCTTGGGATACCACTGATTGGGGGAATGAGCCCTCAACCCCCCGTCGTATAGTCTACGGACCTGACCCCGAGCCGCGCAAGCCCACCTTTTTCCCCGGAACGATCCCCGGTACCAACATCCCCTTCTTCATGATTCTCGACAGGGAATTCTTGGCACTGATGCTGACGACGGCGAACGGCGAAGAAGAAGAAGCAGCGCCGGCGGAACCTGCCCCAGTACCTGACGAGGACCCCGAAGCAGCAAACGCGCGCTACATGCGCACCTCTGGATTCCGCACCAACGATGACCTCTGGCACCAGCGCCTCGGTCACCCCTCGCGCGTAACGCTGAAGAACTGCATCGAGGCCGACGTATTTGCGTCTGGCGCACTCTTGCGCCCCGACGGCACCGAAGTAAGGGGCACCTCGCAGCCGCGCAACTGCACCGTCTGCCCTGAAGCCGCAAGTCATCAACCCTTCCCCTTGCTAGAACCCGGAACCAACCGCTACGCCAAACTGGAGAAGGTGTATAGCGACTTCCTCGTCGTAGGCTACTGCGGAACCAACGATGAGCAGTACACGCTCACCTTCATCGACGCGGGAACCCACTATGTGTGGGTTGTGAACCTGGAGGCCCGCAGCAGAGCCTACAAGGCCTTCTGCCTTTGGTTGGCACACGCGCAGCAGCAGTCCGGAGAGAAATTGAATATCTGGCAGTCGGACGGAGTGGCGGAGTTTCGCAGCAAGGAAATACAGGACTACCTAGCGCAGAAAGGAATCGAGCATCACGTCTCCCTCCCCTACGCACACCAGCAGCAGGGCGTTGCCGAGCGCACTAACCACACGCTCATGACGAAGGTGCGAGTGCTGCTGAAGCAGTCCAAGCTTCCCCGGACGTATTGGACGTACGCGATGCACCACATCGTGCGGGTGCATAATCTGCTGTCAACTACCGTGATCATCGGGAACCTGTCTCCAGATCTGAAGAGGACGGGCACGAAGGGCGACACATCCATGCTCCGCGTGTGGGGATGCATGGTGCAGTACCGCCCGCCGACATCAACCATCGGCAAATTCGCAAGCCGCGCGCACTGGGGGATTCATCTCGGCATCAGCCGCGAATACAAAGCATGGCTCATTCTGGACCTCATCAGCCAGAAAATCACAAAGGCGCGCGACGTAGTCTTCTACGAACGTCTCTTCCTCGGCCAGTTCCGCGAAGGCGAGCGGACAAACGCAAATCACATTTACGCCAACGACGGGCATAGCTATGCCACGCCCGAGGATGAAGCCGCCGCAGCCATCCTGGAGCAAGATACCAGACGAGAATTCACAGTTCGTAACCGTCTGAATTCGCACGGTTAGGTTTCGTTGCAATAAGGGAATGTACCCCTTAGGGCATGTTCCTACGGCCCCTTGTTAGGGCCGCCTCTTGTCAGCCTCGCTAAATTCACCTGTAATTCGGCTGGAGCGAGAAACCTCTTGTCAGATGTACTTGCCGGTTTGCAGTTGTGTGCGAACTTGAATGTTGGATGATGTGGCACGCTGCGACCCAACCGCGGGCATCAATTTGTGATGTCCCATGAGAACCGCGAGTGGTTCAATATGCGAAATTGCCACATCATCGTAGAACACATCGCACACAACACAAACTCAACAACCCACGTAGTCTCAGCCTAGCATCGAAGGTCCACAAATAAAAGCACGCACAAAACATCCAGAGAAGCAACAACTATTTCTAACTAGTAGGCGTACTATGACCGATGTTCCGTTCCTCCCATGTCTGCCAATAGTATGGCATGCGTTTTATTACAACTCCTTCTTAGACTGTGCCACGAAGGCCTGCATTCAACTGCTAGAGCACATCGACGCCGCAGAGCAGGAAGAGATGTGTGTAGGGTCCCGAAGTGACCTGCGCACGCGGAACCGGGGATTACGGCGGCGGAGACTAGACGTGTGGGAGGATGAGATGGCATCGATGTCGGACGAGACGTTTACTGACCTGTTCCGCATAAACCGGGCCATATTAGATCTCATATGCGAAGGAATGCACCATATATTGCACCCAGTCATACATAGGCACGCATTGCCCATCCGAGTAGCTATTTTGATCCCCATAAAATACTTCGCGAGCGCCATGGCGTACATCGATCTTGCATTCTGGTTCGGGGTCCCGAAAACGCTATGTCATAGGCTTGTTGATATGTTTCTGCAGAATTTTCCGCGCGTTTTTTAAAAGGACTGGGTCCGATTTCCAACGCAGGAAGAGATGCGGGTCATGGCGGAGGAATTTAAAAGCGTGAAAGGTGTTCCAGCGGTTATTGGTGCTATTGATGGCACCCATTGTGGAGAGGAGAACGCGAATGGATGAACTATGAATGAAGTGAGTACATATAGGAAACCCTAATTGGGTTGTACCCCCTATGGGATACCCCACTATAGCCTACACAACAGCATAAGCTATATAATGTTCTGACACACCCCCATAGGCAAAGTGGGGGAGAACAAGGGGTCACAAGACCAGTCACGCAAAGCACAGCAAGCTCAGGGTGGATCACAAAGTCACCACACAGTCCGAGCACAACGACAAGGCCACAAGGCCAGTTCACATGCAGGAGGACACATATATATATAGAGCTAGACAAGCAAGAGCAGGTATATATATGTGACAGTACAAGCAAGGTCAAGAGGAGAGCAAGTGAGGCAAGAAAGGTACAAGACCCAACAGAGTGCAGAAGCGCTGATGGTCACAAGGCGCAAGTGCCTTGGTGAACACATCAGCAGTGTTGGCCTCAGAGGCCACGTACGCAAGTCGCAACTGACCACGCTGCTGCAGCTCACGAGCAAGAAAGTAACGGAGAGCAATGTGCTTCGTTCTGTGCTCCAAGCGCTGCTCTCGACACAAGGCCAGCATGGCCTTGTTGTCTACGTACAGCACTGGAGGAGAACGAGGCTGCTCTCCAAGGTCAGTCAGCAGGTAGGTGAGCCAGCGAAGCTCCTGTGCAGCCATGGCCCCGGCGTAGATCTCAGCCTCACAACTGGAGCCGAGAACAGAGGACGAGCGAGTAGCCCGCCACGAGACAGAGCCGGAACCAAGACTGAAGGTGTAACCCTGCGACGACCGCTGCGTAGCCTGGTCGTCAGCCCAAGAAGCGTCCGCGTGCCCAGTGAGGACCACTGGACTCCGCCCTCCAAGCACTAGCCCCATGCCCGACGTACTGCACAAGTAGCGCAACACCCTCTTCGCTGCAGCCATGTGCTCTGGTCGGTGTCTCCCAGGAGCAACATAGCGTGCAAGAATGCTAAGAGGGTATGCAAGGTCAGGTCGTGTGCAGGTCATCAGGTACATGAGGCAGCCAACAAGCTCTGGGTACGGGCCACTCGACTCTACGGACTCATCCGAAGGCAGAGCTGAGAGCGAGTGGCGAGTAGACAGAGGAGTGGCCTGAGGCGAGGAGTACGTGAAGCCGAAGCGCTGAAGGACCTGCTGCACCATGTGTGACTGAGTCAAGGTAATGGTGCGGCGTGCTCTGTCCCGAGTGATCTGCAAGCCAAGGTAGCTGCGCAGTTCACCCAGGTCTGTGCACGTGTGTCTCTTCTGCAGCTCGGACTTCACGTAGGCTAGTCCAGCAGTGTCAGCTGTGGCAAAGACCAAGTCGTCGACGTACACGAGGATGTAGAACGGCGGCAAAGAAGTGTCGGTGCGCAGAAACAACGACGGGTCAGCAGTAGAGGGAGCAAACCCAAGAGCCGCAAGCGTAGTCCTCAGTGTGTCGTGCCACTCACGCGGTGCCTGGCGGAGACCGTAGACTGGCCGTCGGAGGCTCCACTGGGTGCCAGGAGGGAAAGTCCCAGTGAAGCCAGGTGGACGGCGCAGCCAGATCTCCTCGTGCAGGCTACCCTGCAAGAAAGCAGTGCTGAAGTCAAGAGAGTGGAGCTCGTAGTCGCGCTGAGCGGCTATGTGCAGCAGCACCCGAAGAGTGGTCATCTTCGGGGTGGGAGAGAAGGTCTGAAAGTAGTCAACTCCCTGCCGCTGACTGAAGCCACGAGCGACGTACCGCGCCTTGAAGACAGGTGGAGAGCCCGGCGGCCGCTTCACCCTGAAGATCCACATGCCACTGACGATGTTCGCCCCAGGAGGGGGCACCGCGTCAACGTAGGTGCCTGTGGACTTCCAGGACGCCATCTCTGCATCCATAGCTGCCTGCCACTCAGAGGAGTAGGGACCCTCTACGGCCTCCGCGTAAGAGCGCGGAGTCGGGATGTCTAGTGCATCCGGGTCTCCCTCAGGGGCAAGTAGTACGGACGCGAGACGAGGTGAAGCAGCAGCCAGACACTGGAACTCCTCCTGCCTGTCCTCAAGGACGTCCGTGCCAAGAGCACACTCACCCCCGACGGACGGAGGACAGACAGACGCAGACTCAGCAACAAGACCGGCAGCGTAGTCTAGACGACAGCGAGCAGCAAAGTCGACGAGCTCAGCAGCAAGCGCAGACGCAGCAGTGGACTCAAAAGAGGGGTCAGTGACGACAGTAGCAAGGAGACGTGTGACAGTAGGACTAGCAGCACGAAGAGAGTCGGACTCTGGGTCGGTAAGTGCAGGAAGGGAGGACTCAGGAGGAGAAGGCAAAGGGGCACGCAGAGGAGCAGTGGACGGACGCAAAGACATCCGGTGCGTGCCAGGGACAGGAGGAGGACGCTGACGCGAACCGCGACCACTAGCGCGAGCAGCACGAACAGGCGACGCAAGACGAGACGCAGGCTCACGACGCTCAGCAAGACCTCCAGTGGGACCAGTGTAAGGAGAGGGAGCAGGAAGTGGGGAGGCGGGCTCTAACTGGGACTGTGACTGAACAGGCGGTGGACACGCTGCAGGAGGAGAAAGACCAAGAACCTGCTGTAGGAGTGGAACGAAGTACGGCCGAGGCCGCGCGGCGACTCCAGACACAGCAGGGACAGCACCCTCAGCAGCAGCACCAGCGCCAACAGCACCTCCAGCGGCAGGACCTCCAGCAGCACCAGCAGCACCCGCAGCAGGACCACCGCCAGGAACGACAGCAGCAGTCTCAGCACCAACACCCGCAGCAGCTCCAGCTCCAGGCGGACCCGAGGGCCCAGCAGCTCCGGGACCAGCGGCACAAGTACCCTCAGCAGTCGAAGGAGCTCCAGCTCCAGCAGTACGTCTCCAGCGGCGAGCAAACCACTCGCGCAGCTCCTGTGGAGAGAGGGGCTCCCGCCGAGGCGAAGCACCCGGAGAACCGCCAGGTCCCGCACCGCCAGACGCCACAAGGGGAGGTCCAGTGGCCGCAGGCTCCGCAGCTCCAGGCTCAGCAGCTCCAGACGCAGCACCCCCTGGCTCAGCACCCCCAGTCGCAGCACCCCCAGGCTCAGCACCCCCAGACTCCGCACCCCCAGGCTCAGCACCCCCAGTCACAGTACCCCCAGGCTCAGCACCCCCAGACTCAGCACCCCCAGGCTCAGCACCCCCAGGCTCAGCACCCACGCGCGTAGCACCCTCAGAGTCAGCACCCCCAGGCTCAGCACCCGCAGCAGGACCAGAGTCACCAGCAACCTCGACCGGCTCGACTGCGTCTACCTGGGACACACCTGAAGGGGCAGGACCCTGAGGGGGAAGGGGGTCTACCGGGGGGGGACCTGGCACAAGGAAGTGCGGTGGCGGGGGGAGGGAAGGAGTGCGGTAGGGGAAGAGGCGGTAGAAGGGGACTGACTCGTCGAACGTGACGTCCTGGGAGGACAGAACACGACGAGAGGAGGGGTGGTAGAACTGCCACCCTGGGGCGTCAGGGGGGAAGCCGAGGAAGACACAGGGAGCAGCACGAGGGGACAGCTTGTCCGCAGACAAGTCGCGGACAAACGCCCGAGATCCCCAGACACGGAACGCAGATGCATCGCCGACCTTCCCCGTCCACAGCAGAGCTGGGGAGGTCTTCGGCATGGAGACCCTGGGGTGAAGGTTGATCTGATGCGCCGCGTACCGAACCGCAAACGGCCACAGAAAATGGGGGGCAGCCGCATGCATCATGGACGTACGGGCGACGTCCATGACCATGCCAATGCGGCGCTCAGCAATCCCATTTTGCTGTGGAGAGTCCGGAAGCGTGAAGGTCTGGCGGATGCCTCGTGCACGACAGTAGGCTCGCAGAAGGCCAGAGGAGAACTCTCCACCTCTGTCAGAGTGCAGACGCAGAACAGGAAAGTCCGAGCCGAAGCTCTGCCTGAGCTGGAGACGAGCTGCGCGGATCCAGTCGATCAACACCTCAGTGACATCACCCTTGCTGCGCAAGGGGAAGACCGTGGTGTAACGCGAGTAGTCGTCAACCACCAGCAAGAAGTAGCGCTCGTGACCCTGTCCACGGACGCGGGCCGGGCCCCACACGTCCATGTGAAGCGTCTGCAGCGGGGCCTCTGTCGGAGGAAACTGGGAGGAGTGGGGGGCAGCCCGCTGCCGCCCCTCGACACAAGGGACGCAGGTAGGGCCGGGCCCCGGAGGAAGGGGAGGGAGGGACCGGGGAAGACGAGAGACAAGGACACGGGAGGCCATGCCTCGGAGACGAAGCAGGGAGGGGTGACCAAGGCGGTGGTGCCAGAGGAGAGTCTCGTGCGACAGGAGGCGACACGAACAGGGGGCAGACTCAGGACCAGACCTGGACGCAGCAGCAAACACCTGACCCGACGCAGCTACCTGGCCAGACGCAGGGACAGGAGGAGACTCAGTGATCAGGGTGTAGAGACTCGACCCCGGCCGACGCGAAAACGTGGCCAGGTGTCGGCCTGTGCGGGCGTCCGAGCAGTGGGTCACCCGCTGACTCGCAGGAGTAAACTGGTGAACCCCCGCATCCTGCAGGTCAGCACCACTCACCAAGTTCGTCGAGAACGAGGGGAGGTACAGACCAGACAAGGTGCCCGAGGGGGCAGCCGGACACGGGAGGACAGTGGAGAAGTGAGAGAGGACAGGACCCCCAGAGGGGTCAGCCAGGGAGACTGCAACCGGCCGGCCAAGCGGCGTGAGTGTGGTGCGGTCTCGAAAGAAGGAGCGAGAAGCCCCTGAGTCAAGCGTGAAGGCGAGGGAGGCCGAAGCCGACGCAGTACCTGAGAGCGCAGCCTCACCAGTACCTGAGAGTGCAGACGCACTGGCACCTAGAGCAGCAGCCGCAGAAGTACCTAGCGCAGCAGTACCAATGCCCGGGTCGAGCGGGAAACACCGGTAACAGTCACCCTCCTCACTAATAGTCACAGCATACATGGCAGCAAGGATAGCATCAAAGTCAAGATCAAAGATAGCTACGCCAGCCCTAGACAGCTCTCCCCAACGGGGAATCTCACTAGCCTCGGGGAACTGCTGACGCCAAGCGTCCGTCAGGCGGCCAAAGCAGCGCTGGGTGGGGTGGGCACCCCCACACTGCTCACCCGCGCGGTCGCCGGAACGAAGGACGTAGGTGCACGGACCAAAACCCCCACCCCGCTGACGCTGCGTGTACCACTCACGGAGCTGCTGGGGCGGGGGGATGTCCCGCGAACGCTGCTGCTGCTGCTGCTGCTACTGACGCTGGCCACCACCAGAGCCGCTACGCTGCGGGGCACCACCCCGACCAGCTCCACCCCCTCCGCCACCGCCGCCTCCACCTCCACCACCACCGCTGCCTCCGCTCCCACCGCTGCCGCCACCACCGCCTCCTCCTCCGCTGCTGCCACCGCCACCACCGCCCCCGCCACCACTCCCACCGCCACCCCCACTCCCTCCGCCGCCTCCACCGCCACCTCCACCGCCCCCGCCAGTTCCACCCGCGCCCTTGCCCCCCTTGCCCCTGCCAGGGCGGCGTCTCCCGCTAGGGGCAGACGCCGCGCAGACCGACTCAAGACCAAGCAGGTCGGCAGCAGCAGCAGAGGCAACAGAGGGCAGCAGGGGGGAAGGAGAACACCCCTCAAAGATGGGGGTGCGAGGGTCACCACGAGAGGCTCCTACAGCGACGATGCTCTTCTCCGCCGCCAGGAGGGACTTCTCGAGGAGGTCGACAGTGAGAGTGGTGGGACAGACTGAGAGGAAGTGGTCCCTGACTACGCGAAGGGAGTCAGGGAGGCGTGTGACTATGTAATAGAGAGTGATGTACATGGGGGGGGGGTTCTTGGCGCAGAACTCAGCAGGAAGGGCGGCGCGGTAGCGAGTGTCACTAGTGCGGAGGTGCGTAATGAGGTCAGCGACAGTGGGAAAGGCAGCAAGGTCAGGAAAGAGGTACGGTAGCATAAGGCGGCTCAGGGCAGCAGTGGCAGGGGAAGAGTAGCGCGCAACTACAGCGTCGTACAAGGTCTGAGCACTCTTGTACTGACTAAAGTGCGCGCGCTCAGTGGTAGGCAGGTGGCGACGCACAGCAAGACGTGCAGCAGCATCGCGGGTGGCCCACTGAGAGCGAACAGTGGGGTCAGCATCAGCAGCAGGGGCAGGAGAGGCGCCAGAGGTGAGGTCAAAGAGGGAAAGACCGTCCGCCCTATCGCACTGTAAGAACAGCTGCAGGTCGTCGACCCAGACCTCAAAGTCAATGGCTCGACCCTCAGCGTCAAAAGCGAGGACACTAGGGGTAGCCATGACGACGACAGTGTAGTAGTGCAAGCAGTAGGGGAAGGGCACGCAGTAACAGTGGTGCTGTGCTCACCAGGCAGGGCAGGTCGGGCGGCTCGGCAGTAGGGCGGCCCGGCGGCTGGGCGGCTCGGCGGCTCGGCTGCTGGGCGGCTCGGCTCCCAGGCGGCTCGGCGGCAGGGCGGCTCGGCGGCAGGGCGGCTCGGCGGCAGGGCGGCTCGGCGGCTCGGCTCCCGGGCGGCTCGGCGGCAGGGCGGCTCGGCGGCAGGGCGGCTCGGCTCCCGGGCGGCTCGGCTGCTGGGCGGCTCGGCGGCAGGGCGGCTCGGCGGTCGTAGGCGGCGGGGCCGGTGAGGATAGGCGGCGGAGCCGCGTAGGTGAGGGCGGCGGGGCCGCGAAGTGAGGGCGGCGGGGCCGCGACGGGAGGGCGGCGGGGCCGCGAAGGTGAGGGCGGCGGGGCCGCGTAGGCAAGGGCGGCGAGGCCGCGACGTGAGGGCGGCGGGGCCGCGACGTGAGGGCGGCGGGGCCGCGTAGGTGAGGGCGGCGGGGCCGCGTAGGCAAGGGCGGTGGGGCCGCGACGTGAGGGCGGCGGGGCCGCGACGTGAGGGCGGCGGGGCCGCGACTTAAGGGCGGCGGGGCCGCGTAGGTGAGGGCGGCGGGGCCGCGACGTGAGGGCGGCGGGGCCGCGACGTGAGGGCGGCGGGGCCGCGTAGGCAAGGGCGACGGGGCCGCGATGTGAGGGCGGCGGGGCCGCGACGTGAGGGCGGCGGGGCCGCGACTTAAGGGCGGCGGGGCCGCGTAGGTGAGGGCGGCGGGGCCGCGACGTGAGGGCGGCTGGGCCGCGACGTAAGGGCGGCGGGCTCGCGTAGGTAAGGGCGGCGCAACGGGCCGCTAGGGGCGACACGGAGGGTCGCTAAAAAAAAAGGAAAGCGCGCCTCGGGGCGCGCTTCGGTGGGCCCTAGAAACAGTCCCTAGGAGGGGACCTGCTCTGATTCCATGTGGAGAGGAGAACGCGAATGGATGAACTATGAATGAAGTGAGTACATATAGGAAACCCTAATTGGGTTGTACCCCCTATGGGATACCCCACTATAGCCTACACATCAGCATAAGCTATATAATGTTCTGACACCCATGTCCAGATCCGGGGAATGGAAGGGCATCGATCGGAGTATTACACGCGCAAATCACAGTATGCCGTACAACTGCAAATAACATGCGACGCTAGAGGAATTATATGGGATTATTTGATAGTCTTTCCGGGCACAGCTCATGACCAGCGTGTGTTCATACAATCCAACCTCTACAAACGACTGGAAAATGGTGACATCGCCCCATACCAGCTAGTCGGCGATGCAGCTTATCCCCTCCGCGCCTATTGCCTCACGCCATTGCACGCTCCGACTGGACGCCTCATGCTCGAGTGGCAGCAGACGTTCAACTACTGCCAATCTGCAACCCGCATGTCCGTGGAACGCACGATCGGACAGTTCAAGGGCCGGTATCGACTGTTCGCTGGCCGTCACGATTGTGCGCTCTGGCGGGTTCTTGCCGGCGCCAGTTGTATGGTTATTCTGCACAATATGGGCATTGGGATGGCAGGGCCACGCATGAAGACCCTGAACATCAGATGGGCGGGACTCGTGGTGGACGCGCGGAGAACTCGCAGAGTATAACTGGGAGGCGTGTGACGTTGTCACGCCGTTCGAACTGAAGGAACGATGTAAAAGGCTCGGAATGGCACTGCATGACCAATACCTTAAGAGACGTCGTCGCGACGCCACTCTTCAACCTCGTCGCTGAGCGTGGCATTGTCGTCGTCCGGCCAAGCGTCGTCACCGCCACCACGTCCACAGGAGAAGCGAAGCGGGCGACTAGTCTGAGAGTGCTGGCTTGCCATCCACTCCCGGATTACTCCGGTGATCTGGGAGACGCCCTCCTGTGAGCATCGCGTGAGAGTGTCGGCCAAAAGTTGAGCAGCAGCCATAGTTGCTGTCTCGTTTATCCTACGTTTTGCGCTCGGGGGGGTGCTATGAACTGCAGGCACAAAGGCATTGGAATTAATAAATTGTATACCCATCAAAATGCAATGTATGAAACCGGGTGTTTGATTGCGTACTTTGGTTCAATAGCAAAAGGTGAAGAACTACTTAGTCACAGCGGCATGATGAATAACTCACATGTCTTCGTCGTAGCGTCGGTTTCCGCGGGCCTAGGGATGTTCAATCCTGGATCGACGGTGACATCGTCAGAACCGCCACCATCTAGTGCATGAGGGTCCGCCGCTGCAGTGTCTTTATAGAATAGGACCATCCACTCCCACCATGGGGGCTTGATGACAGTCGCCCCACCCGATGCTGAGTCCCCCTTTGACACCTGCTTCCACAAGGCCTTCAACCGTTTCCACTGGCAGGTGCACGCGGTAGCGTTACGGCTCCAGTGGGGGTGCTGGAGCTTGATGTGCTCGCAGAGACGCAGCCAGTATTGCGAGCCTTGCTTCCCGGTCATTTGCTGCAGCTCGTCCTTCGTAAACCAACGAGCCGCAACTAGGATGGTCGATTCCTTTAGCGACCACTCGATACGAGCGCCAGGCCCCGGGCTGCTGGTCACCTTAACAGGGCTGCGCACTGCAGCCTTTCCCTTCCGCTTCCCGTCTGAGCTCGAGGCAGCCTCAGCTTGCTGGTGATCGGCTTGAGCAGCTGTTGCATCGTCCTGATCAGGGCCGTTGTATTCAGCACCACCGTGCCAGGCTGCTACGGTATCGTCGCGATCGGAGCCGGCAGCATCGTCCTCATCGTCCGAATCCTTCTCAATGTCATCGTTGTCAGTGCCATATCCACGGGGCAAGACGGTCGCTTGCTTCGGGGTTGAGCTCGTGGCTCCCACACTACGTAACGGGCGTGCGGTTGGTTTTCCGGCCGCGATTTCGGCGTTCATCCATTTAACATAGGCAAGGTCCTCCACATTCCACCCTTCGTCCTCTGCTACGCCAACTGGTCCTTTGCGTTTGCGTGCCATGGCTAGCTGCTGAAGCGCGATGTTGATGTTAGGAAGCTTGCTCATGGTTCTGTATGCATTAACAGATCTATGCACTTCGATGTTGGTGTTGGTTCCTTCTTTGTTTTGTTTTGTAGGAAGTGTCCAACGTACAGGTGCTCTAGATGGCTGTATGGCGGGAAATGAGATAAATGTTGGGAATCGTGAACATTGAGCACGTAAGATTCCCGGTGCACATTCGCCACGTCACGGTCGTGCGCAGGTTAAGGTGACGGGCGAGGATCATGCAATGACGCTTACGCGTCTTCTTTGGACGTGCACTGTGGGTTCCGCAAGGTTGAGCGACATGGTGCGATCGATTGCGTTCACGGTACAAGCCTGACAAGAGGCGTTCTATAACGTGCATACAACAAATAGCGAAGCTGATAAGAGGATGCCCTGACAAGGGGCCGTAGGAACATGCCCTAACATCGTGTTATGGCATATTCATACAGCCCCTTATCATGCCAACCTCTTATCAGGCTCGCGTCACAACACACTGAAATTTCCCTAAACCCAAAAACCTTTGCGAATTTTACTAGGCAAAAATGCGAAGCTGATAACGTACGAGGTGTCCCTGATGTTGGAAACAACTGATTTAGGCGCCTCTGTCGTGTCGAAACACCAAGACAGAAGCGAAGTAGCTCGTATCGAAATATCGGTGAGTCAACCCTCGGAGGTTGAATAACTGTTGGAGGTTACGCGAAAGTCAAAGGTCAGCGACCTTTGACCTGACAAATGCAGCGCGACAGCAAGGACAACCAACTGTCTCGATACTGAGCAGTTGCCCGAGTCGACACTGTATCGAACCGCAACAGCAACAGTAAAACAGTTAACTGTATCTCTTCATATTCCTTTGTGTTCTTATAAAAGCTTGTATCTCTTTTATTATCATCAACTTACTTTGCCCTCACATACTAGTGCAAGGTGGTTCACAACTCTTTAATTAACGCTTCCGCTACTACACCAACTCTACCCAGAGTTCACCCCTGCAAAGATCCTAAAGGGTTTTTCAGCCTAACATGGTATGAGAGCTATCAGGGGGAATTCAACTTCTATACCGACAACATCAACAAGCATGGCTACACAAAAGGAAAGGAGCAACTCCAACGGCTCCCAGGGCACTACTCCTACTCCACCTCCTGCCTCTGGCCTACAGACAGAGGAGGGCACAGCAACAAGACCCAGAGCAACATCTACCGAGACTCCCGCGAATCAACCTGCAGACTTCGACCAGAGCATGATGGAGAAGTTTTTCTCCTTCATGTCCTTCTACGAGCAACACCAACAATCGGCACCTGCGCAGTCACACAACAGCAACAACAACGGAGCAACACCCATGAGTCTCGACGGCTCATCATATGCACGAGGAAATCAACAACAGCAGCCTACCTTTGCTCCGTACGAGCGCGGGTCCATCAGCTTTATGCCACACCCACAGCCTTCACCTGGACAAGAAAAATCCCTGGACGCATTACAAGTTCAGTCGCAGTTCGCACACGTTCTGAAGATGCAGACGTCAAGACCTTTCGATGGAAAGGACTTCTTCACCTGGTCATTCGAGTTCGAGCATATGATGGAAGGCGCGCAGATACTCGGGTTCTTCGACGGGTCTTTGCCATACCCAACAAACGGCACACAGTACGAGAAGCAGCAGTATACCTATCAGTCAATGATGGTGTACACGATCCTACTGAGGAATATCACCCCGACTCAACAGCAGAACATAAGGTCTTACCGAGGTTACGGCAACTCCGCGGAGCTCGCGTACAACCACCTGAAGAGCCTGTATCAAGCAACAGACAGCGTAAGCCAAAGTCGGTTAATGGCGCAACTGACAACGGTTGAAATGAAACCAGGGGAGAAAGGAATGGCGTATATCAGTCGATGTCGCGAGTTGCGCGACAAGCTTCTTCGATGCGGAGGGTCGATCTCTGAAGACGCCTTCGTGACAGTCATCATCGGCGGCCTCGGTCCTCAATGGCGTGCCACAAAGGCCATTCTCCGAGCTCACGGAAGAATCTCCGAATCAGCGCTCTGCGCCGAAATCCACGCCGAGCAGCAAGACATGGACCTGCAAGAAGAACGACACAAAAAGGAGACATCAGCACCGGAATTCGCGTTCCACACTCAGCAACGCTACAACAACAACAACAACCGGCAGCAACAACCGAAGCTAGTACCTCCGTTCTGCCACATCTGCAAAACTTCAGGACACCCGCGTACGCACTGCCCAAATCGTCAACAGTCAACAACTCCACAGCAGCAACTTCGACCTTCAAGCAGCCAAATCGCCTCAACGCAAGCAAATCCCACGACCCAGATTCAAGCCTCAACGACTTCAACGGGACAACCTGCACAAGGAGCAAGAAACATCGTCAGCTGCATGGCAAAGCTGAGTGACTCCTGCATCACCGAGTCACCACCACACTACTCACCGGAAGAACAACTCGACGAAACCACACCCCGCCGCGAGTCACTTCAGCCGAACCCGACATACGCCGCCATCGCCCAAAGCGAACCATCCGGAAAAGACACATGGTTCTTGGACAGTTGCTGCGGACAGCACATGTGCTCCTCGGAACACTTCGTTCAACGAGAACACCAACTTCAACGCGAAGTTGTCATTACAGTCGCCAACAATCAGAACCTGCGAACACGACGACAAGGCGTAGTTCAACTTCAGTCAAGGGAAACAAACGTTATACTGCAGATGTCAAAAGTACTAATCGCAGAGGGACTCGGCTACAACTTACTGAGCGTCAGTCAGCTAATGGCGAAAGGGATTCACCTCGAAGCAGACAGCACCACCCAAGAATTCAAGATGTATCATGGGAGAGGAGGACTTTACATCAGCAAGGCGGTCCTCAAGAACAACGTCTTCGTTCTTGATTTCGTTCCTGATCTTGGCACCGCCGACAGCGACGCCATCGTTAACTTCACCAACTGGACACACCCTCCAGACCTTGATCCAGACTTCAGTCCAGAAGGCTTCTGGTACTCACACACCATCCCTGAAGCAGAAAGAACAAGGGCGTTAGCAACAATTCAGACAACATCAACAGCAGCAGAGACAACTTCGGCAGCAGCAGAGACAACATCGGCAGCAGTAGAGACAACATCGGCAGTAGCAGAACCATTAACGGCAACAGCAGGAACGTCAACACCAATTGCTGGTCCTTCAACGACACCGCTCCTCATCGACGACACACCACCGACACCCGCGCAACAACTACACCCAGCACCACAAGAAGTTCATCGTAGCACCAACTTCACCGCCAACTTCTACTCCAACTCCGATATGTACCGACGATCACCCGGACATCGCGCCGACGAAAGCACCTGGCACGCAAGGATGGGACACCCAAGCAACACAGTATTAAACAATACGATAAGAGCAGGAGTACTCGACAAGGACTCACTCCTACTGACCGACGGACGAGAACTTCAACGAGTACGCGGAACGTGCTTCACCTGCCCTGAAGGTGACTTACCACATCGACCGTTTGCGTCTCATCACAACCCGAGCGCACCCGCGTACGCACACCTCGAGAAGGTGTATAGCGACATCCTGTACAATCAGGAACCAGGACAAGTAATATACAACTATACAATCACCTTCATCGACGCCGCCACCCGTTACGTCTGGCACCTAAACCTCCCTAGCCGCGACATGGCATTCGCAGCCTTCGTTGCCTGGCTACCAGTAGCAGAGAGAGAATCGGGCGTGAAACTGAAAAGCTTCCAGTCAGACGGAGGAGGAGAATACACCTCTCAGCGATTCAAGCAGTACCTGGCGGAAAGGGGAATCAAGCGGCTCATCTCCCTTCCCTACGCCCATCAGCAGCAAGGTGTAGCAGAAAGAATGAACAGGACCTTGCAGAACAGCATGCGCAAACTGTTACGTGGCATGCGGCTACCCAACCACCAGTGGCCTGCGGCAATGGACCACGCCGTCATGCTGCACAACTTGCTCTCGTCATCATCGCTTCCAAACAACGCATCACCGCATCTGCTATGGACAGGAAAACAGGGCAGCACAAAAATGTTACGAATATTCGGATGCATGGTACAGTACCGACCCCCAGCAGCACGAGCGGGCCAATTTTCTCAACGAGCACAGTGGGGACTACACCTGGGAATCGAAAAGAACTACAACGCGTGGAAAATCTTCGACGTCCATTCCAAGGAAACAGTAGCAGCACGTGATGTAATTTTCTACGAACGACTCACGCTCCAGACATACCTTGCCAACCTGCAAGAAGTCCAGGATCCCACAGGTGGTTTTCGCGGTGACCGAGCCTTCGCCTCAGCAACGGACGAAGCTGACTGGACGAGCAGAATGTGGACAACGCATCAGAAGAAGCCGGACCTCTTCCGTTCTGCTCCGTGGACGTTCCCATGGACGAAGATAACCCTCGCGAAAGTGTCAACGCCGAAACCTTCTACTATTTCGCCGACAACGGTTACGTAACACCTGTGACAGTCAACACCAACGAAGCAGAACGAGTAGGACCCAACTTCATACCTGATCCAGAAGCGGGAGATGAAGCAGCTTATCCCGAGGACGCAAATCTTCCCCGCTACTCACAGAGTGGACTGCAAATTCTCGGACTCGTCACCGCAGTCCACGGCACCGCCATTCCTAAAGAGCCTGCGACGGTTCAACAGGCTCTGGGGGGGGAGCATAAGGAAAAATGGCGCGAAGCCATGGACAAGGAGCTGAAGGCACTGGAGGAACGCAACACGTGGAAAGTGGTTCCTATCGGCGTGGCACGGAACAAGACAGTGCTCACCGGGAAGTGGGTCTTCCGTGTGAAGACAAAGGCTGACGGCACCATTGACAAATTTAAGGCTCGCTGGGTTGTACGCGGCTTCGACCAAGAACACGGACGCGACTTCACCGAAACTTTCGCTCCGGTTAGCCGCCACACCTCACTACGCATTCTCCTCGCAATCGCCGCCATGAAGAAGAAGAAGCTGCGACAAATTGACGTCGCGAACGCGTTTCTCTACGCACCTGTTGATGCAGAAATTTTCGTCGAGCTACCGCACGGCTCCCACAGAGAACCCAACCAAGTCTGCCAGCTACTCAAGTCACTCTACGGCATCAAGCAGGCTCCGCGACTGTGGCAACAGTACCTGCACACTCGCCTCATCCGCATCGGCTTCAAGCAACTACCGCACGATCAAGGCATGTACCGGCTCACAAAAAACGACGACTACATCCTACTAATCGTCTACGTGGACGATCTCCTTTACATCGGCTCGAATGACGGCATCACTACGTGGTTCGAAGGGGAGCTGCAGCGAGATCTCACGCTCACAGTTTCATCTACCGTCACTCAGTACCTCGGCCTCAACATCCGGGAAGAGGAGGACGCGATCTACCTCAGCGCCGAGAAATATGCCGACACCATCGCCAAACGCTTTACGCTCACTCCGACAGCCATCTCCACGCCATACCGCTACACGGCAGGGAACGACAAAGGAAGCTCCGCTCTACTCAAGCCCGCCGGCATACGAGACTACCAGAAGAAGCTGGGATGTCTTCTCTTCGCAGCCGTCACATGTCGCCCCGACCTCTCATACTCCGCAAGCCAGCTCGCCACCTACCTCAAGAAGCCTGAAGCAGAACATCTGGCGGAGCTCGACCGCGCTCTTCACTACTTCGTCAGCACCCCAACGATCGGCCTAACTTACTACAAGAACGCAACCACACCGACTAAGTTAATCGGCTACGTCGACGCTGATCACGCTGGCGACTCCGACAATAGGCGCTCCCGCACCGGCTACATCTACCGCCTCGAACCTATCGGACCTATCTCTTGGCAGTCGAGCAAGCAGGAATTAATTGCCCTCTCGTCAGCTGAAGTAGAATATATTGCACTCTGCTCAGCCACCAAGGAAGGACTCTATCTTCGCGAGCTGCTGGAAGAAGCGAAGTTAGCCGAGTTACCCAACTTTACCCTGTTCTGCGACAACCAGTCAGCAATTCGCATCGCCAACAAGAACGGCTTCGCAAACAGGACGAAACACATCGCCCTGCGGTATTTCTTCGTGAATGATGAGATCGAGAAGGGAAGGCTCGAGCTGTCATACTGTCCCACGTCTGAGATGGCAGCTGACTACCTGACCAAGAAGCTCGGAAAACAGAAGTTCGAATACTGCATGTTGCTGACTGGACAGAGCCACGTCAGCGACACTCCAGAAGCGAAGGGGAGTGTTGGAAACGACTGATTTAGGCGCCTCTGTCGTGTCGAAACACCAAGACAGAAGCGAAGTAGCTCGTATCGAAATATCGGTGAGTCAACCCTCGGAGGTTGAATAACTGTTAGAGGTTACGCGAAAGTCAAAGGTCAGCGACCTTTGACCTGACAAATGCAGCGCGACAGCAAGGACAACCAACTGTCTCGATACTGAGCAGTTGCCCGAGTCGACACTGTATCGAACCGCAACAGCAACAGTAAAACAGTTAACTGTATCTCTTCATATTCCTTTGTGTTCTTATAAAAGCTTGTATCTCTTTTATTATCATCAACTTACTTTGCCCTCACATACTAGTGCAAGGTGGTTCACAACTCTTTAATTAACGCTTCCGCTACTACACCAACTCTACCCAGAGTTCACCCCTGCAAAGATCCTAAAGGGTTTTTCAGCCTAACACCTGATAAGGGGTTGTAGGAACATGCCCTTATATGATATATTGTAATGAATTTTATCGACATTCCTTATCGCGACCATCAACATCGCGTACAGCAGCATCCGTTGTTCGCCCATTACTGCTAACGGGGCTTTGCCAACTTCGCGCGCACTGTTTCACCAAACCTTGCATCGCTGGCCCAGCCAAGTCGGCCTACGCTTCGGGACTAGCCCGAACCTCCATGCTTGCGTAGCACTAGCTAGCTCGCACGCACCGCGTAACCGTTGCATGTTTTCGCACATAAGTATTCGCTCATGCCTTCGCTCATTTTTTGTACTCGTTGAACACTCTAGTGCAATCCTCGCTACCTACAGGTAGATTCATTGCACCCGTAACATATATACAGTTATGGATTTCATAATTCTAGTATACGTGATATATTGGAGATGTCGCAGATGTGGTTTGAACTTAACATACAATTTGTAGTGTGCCAGCAGAACTGACGTGGCACCAGCGTCAACCCTATCACTTGATTGTTGAGCCGCGGTTGCTGACCTATCACGGGCCTGCTTGCGTCAGGAAGGAGGACGCAAAAGGGAGTGACTGTTCCTTGTTAGGCGACATACGTGGCTGAGCAAGCAGCGGGAAAAGCGAGGGATAGGGTTCGGTTCGGGGGAAGGCTCCGCCTTGGCGGGCTGTTATACAAATGGCACACCTGGTGCAGAGTGTGCAGAGCTGCTCTTGCGCACCTAGACGCCCACGATTGACATGACACCACATTCCACCACGCAAGAGATTTCAATAACCCACAATACTGCGTTGAAAGTAGTCGCAAGAGTGATTCCAAGGGCGCAAACCTGATCTTCGACTTGATCGCTGTGCCTTTGCGTCCGCCCGCATTGCTCCGCCCTGGCGCGCCAAACCCCTGCCCGTCCCGCCATGCATCAAGCCCATTCATCCGCGTATCCGCACTGAAACGAACCAGAATCCAGGCAGCCAGGCGGGGCGAGCAGGCGTCATGTTGGGCATCTGTTGCTGCGTCTTCTCTCAGGAGTCAGGTGGCAGGTGCTTCGCCTCCCAGGCTCCCAGCCCAGCTCCTATTTCACATGCGCTCGAAACCCTACCTGCTGTTCCAGGTGACCTACCTTCATCGCAACGATCGATTGTTGCCTTTCGGTCTCGGTTCTGCTGCTTGGAGCCTAGCTGCCATGTTGAAGCTAGAGGTCAGGCACTTGAATCACATGCCATCCATTTTTTCCCGTGTAAACCGCCGTTGGTCTGTCCTCCGTTTTGAGAGTGATTTGCCGTCCTAGTGCATCCGTTATGTCGTTTGTTGCAGTCTTCTAGGGTTGCGTCTCTCGACTGAACTTATCCTCACGATTACGTTTAGTGTTTATCAGCTAACAAGCTTCGCCTTGTTGTTCAGTGTTAGCATCTCTTGCTTTTCGTTCGCGCCATTACGGTCGCAGTCATTCGGCCTTATTAGTCGACGCCTCCTTTTCCAGTCCTTGTCCTGTTCTTATCGTTACGTCGCTCTTTCCGTATCTTCCTAACTCGTGCCATTCTTTTCTCTCTGCCACCACACCTTTCTCCCCTCTTCTTACCTCCCCCCGCTCCTTCAGGTTCAGACTACGGCCTGCGAGGAGGTATTATCTTGATGATGTCACATCGTGGATTGAACCATCACGCTTTCCGCGATTAATTTAAATTTGTATACGGCTTATCCCTATACTCGGTCCAATCGAGCCACGCTAGTCAATAATGGACAGTCTACCGGCGGGGTTTGACAAGGATTTGTTAAAGGCGGCACTGGCGTCGCTACGCGATGAGGACAGTAGCGGCAGCGGGGGCGGGGGAATGGAGTTGACGGACGATTTGGTATCCCGCGTGGGGCAGCGCCTACAGCACCTGCAGGCCCTCGCCGCCGCGCGGGCGCCGCCCAAGTCCCCCACACTTGCGCCCAACTCCCCCGCAGTTGCGCCCAATTCCCCCGCTGTAGCTGCGCCTGACGGTCAAGGGGGAAGTGTGTTGGGTTCTCCCGCCGTACAGGCGGGAGAACCTCAAAGAGAAGCCCAGGGGGAGCAGGCGGAACACGGCCGCAGCGAGTTGGGCGCAGATGGCGCAGGGGATAATGCTGGAGACACGGGACATGTATCGCAAACGGGGCATGCTATAGCGGACACTGGGCGAAATGACCATGAGGCGGCGGATGGTGGGGGGGGAGCGGGGAAATCCGGCGAAGGGGCGAATGTCGCGCGTGGCGGAGATAAGGAGGCAGGCGGAGCGGAGCAGACAGGGCAGGAGGGCGGGAATGGGACAGCGCTCCCGACCGAGGGGGACGCGAATGGGGGCTTTGTCAAAAGGGCAGGGGAAGGTGAAGGGGAAGGAGCGGAGGGCGGAATGGGCGGAAATTCCAGTACGCCAGCTGCGCAGGCGAACACCGCACCGGTAGCGGGAGCGGTGGCGCACGCGGAGGAGAATGCGGAGAAGATTGTATTGGCGGGATACAGCAATGAGCGCGACCAGCGAAGCAGCGATAACGAACATCAACATGCACAGGGGCAAGCGCATGGGCAAGCGCATGGGCAAGCGCATGGGCAAGGGCATGGGCAAGCGCATGGGCAAGGGCAAGAGCAGGGGCAAGGGCTAGGCGCAAGCCGCCAGCTGACTCCCACCCCTGGCGCGCAGGATATAGCGCCCGCAGCGGCGGTAATCAACAGCCCCGCGCAGGTCGCAGCGGAGCCAGCCGGCGGAGAAGCGGCAGCGGGGCGCGGAGCCGACTCTTTCGCGGAAGAGAGACCGGGGAACGGCGGGGCGGGCGGGGAAGGGTCGGACGGGATGGGCGGAGACGGCGGGGATGGCGGAGAGGACGAGGATTCGGAAGAGGGAGTGGAGAAGGAAGCGAGTCGCATGCTGTCTTCGCAGTACCGCGGGGTGGTGCCGCAGCCGAACGGGCGGTGGGGCGCGCAGATCTACGAGAAACACAGCCGCGTGTGGCTCGGCACGTTCAACGGCGAGGAAGACGCGGCGCGCGCGTACGACCGCGCCGCGCTCAAGTTCCGAGGGAGGGATGCGATGACGAACTTTCGGCCGATGCCCGAGTCGCACCCCGAGATCTGCTTCATCATGTCGCAGCCCAAAGAGAAGGTGCGCCGCCCCTCACTCGCCGCTCCCGCTCCCACATGCTCCGCCCCCCGCCCCCCTCCCTCCGGCCTCCTCCCCCCGCGCTCCTCCCGCGGCGCTCCTCCCCCTCACTTCCTCCCCTCCGCCTCCTCCCCCCGGCATCTACCCACCGCGCTTCTTCCGCCTCTCGATCTGCCTGGTTTGATCATTGCTCCCCGCATCCGCCCTCACCCGCCTGTCGTGTTTCTGCTCCGCCTTTCATGGGGCTATCCTCACTTTCCTCTCTCTTTCTTTGCACCCGCTCTCTCCTCCGTTACCCTGCCCCCTCAGTCAAATTTCCCTGCCCTCGTCCCGCTTTGCACCCTGCGCCATGCGCCATCTCTCTTCCCCCATGTCGTATGTCGTCTGATTCTTCCCCTTTCTCCTGCGCCCATCCCCGCCACTCTCCCCCATCCAAACCCCCGTCCCCGCGCGCAGCTGGTGGACATGCTGCGCAAGCACACATTCGAGAACGGACTTTTGAGTCGACTCCAGAGTTAACATGCACCCCCCACTTTTTCCCCGCTTCTCCGCTTCTCCCCCCCTCCCTGCGCGCAGCTGGTGGACATGCTGCGCAAGCACACGTTCGACGAGGAGCTCGCCAACGCGAACCTCGCGGAAGCCGTCACGTCTCCGCCTGCACCGCCCAACGCGCACGCGCTCGCGCTCCCCGCGCCTTCCGCGCAGCATGGGCAGGGGCAGGGCGCGCTGATGCTGCCGGCGCAGGGGCAGGCGCATCCCCACGACCCCCCTTACCCCGGACATTCTCCGCTCTCGCTTCCGCCATCCGCGCATCTCCACCCCGCGTCCCCCGCCTTCCCCGCCGGTTCCTCCCCCTCTGCGCCGCTCGGCCCAGGTCGCCCCGCGCAAGACGGCGCGGGGACGCCCCTCCGCATCGTTGGGAGCGCGGGCGCTCCCGCAGGCGCGGGAATGGGCGGTGGGCGGGAACTGGGGTTCCCCGCTGCGGACGCGGCGCAGTCAGGCAGAGGGGGGTTCCATGGAGGAGGGGGCGGAGCAGGGGGAGGAGCGGGACCAGGCGGGTATGGCGGAGGCGGCGGGCAGGTGATGGGGGCAACCGGGGGAGGCGCAATGGCAGGATCGATGGGGGGAGGCATGGGCGGAACGATGGGCGGAGGCGGCGGGAGCGGGGGGGGCGTGAGCATGGCGGGGAAGGAGCATCTGTTTGAGAAGGCGGTGACGCCCAGCGACGTGGGGAAGCTGAATCGGCTGGTGATTCCCAAGCAGCACGCGGAGCGCTGCTTCCCGCTCGACCCCAACCTGCCCACGCCCGCCATGACGCTCTCCTTTGAGGACGAAGCTGGCAAACACTGGCGCTTCCGGTGAGTTTTGAGTCAACTCGATAGTGAGTTTTGTGGTGATTCAAAACACATCTCGACCCCAACCTGCCCAACCCCGCCACGCCGCTCTCGTTTGAGGACGAGGCGGGCAAACACTGGCGCTTCCGGTACGACTCTCAGCCACAGCCACAGCTGCTGCTGCTGCCTCTGCCATACACGAAGCCATAGCCTTCGCCGCGCCTGTAGTTCGCCTGCTATCTGTTCCTCCGTGTGCCCCTCAATTCCAGCCTATTCCATTACTCGTCGCGCACCCTTCATCGCATCTGCGCCCTTCATCGCATCTGCGCCCTTCATCGCATCTGCGCCCTTCATCGTATCTGCGCCCTTCATCGCATCTGCGCCCGTCATCGCATCTGCGCCCTTCATCGCATCTGCGCCTTTCATCGCATCTGCGCCCTCTTCCCCCACCTTCCGACTTCTCCATGCCTCTGCTCACCACACCAAACCCCCTCACCCCCCCTTCCCCCCTTTCTTTCTTCCTCCCGCTCCCTCTCCTCTTCCTTCGTCCCCCCAGGTACTCGTACTGGAACAGCAGTCAGAGCTACGTGCTGACCAAGGGGTGGAGCCGCTTTGTCAAGGAAAAGCTGCTCGTCCCGGGGGACATCGTCTACTTCCACCGGGGCACCGCGGGGGACCTCTTTATAGGCTTCCGCCGCCGCCCCGCGCAGGGCTTCGCGCCCTCCGCCGCCGCATCCAGCGGGGGCGCGGGAGCCGCGCTGGGCTCCGCGGATGGGGCGCAAGACGACCCCATGGGGCTGCAGGGGAGGTCCTGGCGGAGGCCTTCCCCGCCCCGCCAGGCGGGCGGGGGGTATGGGGGGTTTGGTGGGGGCGGGCAGCGGAGAGCGGAAGGGGGGGGGTATGGGCGGGACGAGGGGGAGGATAGTATGGATGGGGAGGTGGGGAGTGTAGGCGGGGGGGGGGGAGGGGGCGGGGCGGAGCAGGGGAAGTTAGGGGCGAGCAATCTCGCGGCGCTGACTGCAGCGAAGCTTCCTGCGTCGCTTCTAGCACAGCTGGGCCCGTCGGGCGTGGCGCAGCTGGCGTCACTGCTGACGTCAGTGACAGGTCAGGGTGGGCTGACCCCTGCCGTGCTGCTCTCCCACATCCAGCAGATTCAACGTCAGAAGCAGCAGCAGCAGCAGCAGCAACAGCAACAGGCGCCGCTGCAGCAGCAGGAGCAGAAAGAGGAGGAACTAGAGGAGGAAGAGGAGGACGAGGAGGACCATCCGTTACAGCAGGGGCAGGGGCAGGGGGGGGGTGCAATGGAGGGCGAGGGGGCAGTGAGCGAGATAGTCCCGGGGGTGGTGAAGGGATCAGTACAAGAGCAGCTGGTGAATGCTGCAGTGGCAAAGGGATTAGCGGCGGGGCTGTCGAGGGACCAGATCGTGTCGTCCATTGCCGCCCTGCTCGCGCAGCAGCAGGCCATGCGCATCTCCTCCTCCGCTACAGACAAAGCCGGTGATGCGCACGGCGGGGCGGCGTCGCATGGGGACGGCGGTGCGGGCGCCACGGGGGGGATGGGCGCGCCGTCGTTGCTAGTAGCGCCTGGAACAGCGGGGGCAGGAGCGCCAGGTGGAGGAATCGGGGGAATGGGCGGGATGGGGGGAATGAATACAGACGGTCACGGGCAAGAGGCAGCATGGGACCAGGGCGGTCCCTCCCAACCTCCCCCCTCCCTCCACCCGCCCCTCTTCCACATGCCGCAGTCACTACCTCCCCTGGGTGGCACCCGCCCGGGGGGCTACGGAGGGGCGGGGGGGCTGGCGGGGAGGAAGCGGGCAGCACCAGAGGATTCGGCAGAGCCGTCAGGGAGTCGGGGGGACGTGGGGGACGGGGGCGCGGACGATGGCGCATCCATGGCGTCAGGCATGGGCGGAGGGAAGCGCATGGCCTCTCTTGCTGCTGCTGGCAGTGCGGCTGCTGGCGGGGGTGGAGGCGGGGGTTTTGGGGGAGGTGGTGTAGGGCTGGGGGGGTTGATGGGTGCGCGGATGAGTGGGCTTGGTGATGGTGGTAGGGAGGCTTCTGGCGGCTCTCCGTTCTACCAGCACCAGCAACAGCACAACCAGCAGCAGAACCAGCAGATGCCGCAGATGCAGCAGCAGTCACGAGGGGGGTTCATGGGAACAGGGAGCATGGGAGCAGCAGGTGGAGCAGCAGGCGGCGCAGGGACAGCAGGAGGCGGCGGAGGTGGTGGTGGTGGTGGTTTAGGGGGCAGAGGGGGGTCGCCCCCTTCTAGTTTGGGCCCTGAACGCTCAGGCAACTCCTCCCCTGGTGCAGCAGGCACGGGCATGATGGGGGGCACGGGGGATGGGGCAGGGGCAGGCGGAGGGGGATTGGGGGGGCTGTCAGGGTCAGCAGACGCAGCAGGCATGGGGGTAGGGAGCATGGCGGATAATGCAGGGGGAGCGGGCGCGCGGGGCGGAGCGGCAGGGGGAGGAGGGGGAGGCGGAGGCGCCGGGGGAGAGGAGAGCTTGAGAGTGAAGTGCTTTGTAGAGGGGTCACCGTTTGGTGTGTCGGTGGATCTGAGTCGGTTCCAGTCGACGCAGGAGCTGAGGGAGGCACTGCTGTCGGTGACAGAGGGGTCGTCTGTGGTGTACCAGGACCGCGAGGGGGATATGATTCTGCTGGGCGACGAGTCATGGGAGTTCTTTTTGAAATCCGTTCGGCGGATGTACATCCGCCGGTGAACCAGTAGCTTGTAAGGTGGCTCAGGTCACAGAGGGGTCGTCTGTGGTGTATCAGGACCATGAGGGCGACATGATCCTCCTGGGAAATGAGTCCTGGGAGTTTTTTTTGAAATCGGCGCACCGCATGTACATCCGCCGGTGACCAGATGGCGTGTGAGGCTATGTGGAGAAAGACGCGTCCAGCGTCCTGGACGCATGCGTCCAGACGCTGGACGCTAGTTTAGGGCCCCCGAGACGCAGCAAAAGACGCAGGTCCGGGCAGCCAAAAAAAACCCCCGGGCAGCCAAAAAAAAGTTATAGGGCAGATGGAAGAGGGGGTAAGAGGGGGGGGGGGGGGGGGGGAACACACTTTCATAGCAAAATTTCTCCTCAACAACAAAATTTCAGCCACAACAATAGAACATGAAGGTGAGCCCCAAATTTCCATAATCACAATTAGTCCAAGGGTTGTTTAGCATGCATGCATACTACCACTAACTAACATGCATCACTCATCCTCCTCGCTCTCCATCCCTTTCTCCTCCTCCTTCTCCAAATCCTCCTGCTCCTTGTACTCGTCGAAGGTGAGGTCATCCTCATCCACCTCCACCTCTCCATCCTCCTCAAGCTTGTACCCCTCGGGAAGGGGTCGGGGGGGAATGTTCCCCTCCACTATTCCCGCCTTCCTGACTTCCCCACTCGGCCCCGCACCCGCCGCACCCTTGTGGTGGTTGTGCACAACGTTCCAGTTGTGCGCAACGAACACAAGGTCGCGAACACAAGGAGCTAGCCATAACGGTGGTGCGCGGAAAGGAGCTAAAACCACTAGGGTTTTTGAAAGAGAATTGGGTTGTGAGAAAAGGGAGCACAAATGAGAGGTTTCATGAACTAAATGGGCTTTGTGGGGGTGGTGGACCACAAAGGTTGGGTTTCCTAGTTGTGGAGTGGTGGAGAGGGGTTGGATTTCCAAATCAATTTTGCAAAAAGGGGAGGGGGTTAGGGGTGAATTAGATGGCTGGTTTTGGGGGTCGAATTTGCTTGGGGGGTGTCGAATTTCGGCGAAATTGACATTCGCGACGAAATCGCGAATGTCAATTTCGCGATCGCGAAAAAAAAAAAATCTCGGTCTGCCCGAAAAAATTTCCAGGGTGCGTCCTGCGTCCGGACGCGCGTCCTGCGTCTTTGCGTCCGGACGCTGCGTCCGGACGCAGGACGCAGGGATGCCCCAGCGTCTTTCTCCACATAGGTGTGAGGTGGCTCAGGTGACAGTGGGGTCGTCTGTGGTGTACCAGGACCGTGAGGGCGACATGATCCTCCTTGGAGACGAGTCCTGGGAGTTTGAGGTGCATGTACATTCATGGCTGAGATGATGGTTGACATGTGGGGTCCAGCAGACCCCTGTACTTTATCAGAGTAAGTATTTTAGTAAGGCAATGATGTACTGGTAACGTGTAGGCAACCTATAGATTAAAAGCAGCCGTCTTTTCCCGTGGCTGCCAACTGTAGGATTAGCTGCAGTTACCTCAGGTTGCTGGACAGACTTCCAGCCCAATGTTGTGGAAATAAAACATAAGCATTGAACTAACGGAGATTATAGAGCGCCTCCATGACTGCCACTATGACGAATCTTGCGAGGGACGGCATTCCCAATATCCAACCATCCGCATTTCTTTCGGGGTTGAACTCTGGAAGCACCACGTAACGGCGGCGACGGTTTGCGAAACAGACCGTGACACATCCCAGGCTCACACCTGTTTGTGTCAGGCGAAGTTCGCGTTATCTCCTAACGCCGTCGCGATTGACGGCCCGTCAACCCCGAGATTCAAGAGGAACACGAACGTGATTGGATTGGACCAGGTGACACCTGGGGCACCAGTCCTCCCCCCATTCACCTCCATCCTGTCATAACGCGGTCTCACAAACACCCCTTCCTGCGTGCCCCTCCCCCCCGCCTTCTCCGCCTCCCGCAAATCCACCTTCCAGTTAAGCACAAGTCAAATTATCTTCGGGTTTCCATCCAGTCACTCTAGCGTCAGGTTCGATCTCGGTTTCTCACTGCCAATAGTCCTTGCATCGAGAACGAGATCCGTCCCGAGACCCCTTCGTCAGGTTCGTCGCCATGTCGGAGCTCGAGATTAGATTCAAGAAGGCCGCGTACTTGATCCGCAATGGCCCGCCGAATCCCAAGGCGACCACCGAGGAGAAGCTCAAGTACTACTCCTTCTTCAAGCAGGCCACCGAGGGCGACGTGAAGGGATCCCAGGTACTTTTGAAATGTCTCAAATTGTTCCTTGGTAGGAAAACCTTTGTGCATCGCTGTTCCGCGTGAGAACGGCTCCTTCCTAGCGACTGTACGAGTCGCTTCATTAGCACACCCTCCCTATCACGCATTAACGTATGCACGTCGTCTTAGCGAACGCACGTCACGGATCTTCACGCGCATTCTAATCCGTTCGCGACACTTGTGTTGTGCGTGGCAGCCGCTGTTCATTCAATTCGAGGCGCGGCAGAAGTGGGACGCGTGGAACGCGATCAAGGGCATGTCAGCGGAGGAGGCGATGCAGAAATACATTGATATCCTCGCCGCCGACGACCCCAACTGGGAGTCGCACCCCGTGCTCGCTGACTTCAAGCCCGAGTAATCCCCTGTTTCGAAAATATAGATTCCAAGAAATCCGTTGGTGAACGCACCATGCCGTGAAGGCCCAGCCTGGTGTGGTGACGCTGAGCCTTTTTGTTTTTTTACAATGCGTTTTCATGTGTTGTTATGGTTAGGGGTTAGTGCAGCCTGACAGGCCATCTTGCTCTCATCGCTATGTTCAGGGATGAAAGAAAAATGAATATTCCTGGTTCGCCCTTGGTGTCATGAGGCTCCTGTCCATGTGGGCTTGCTAAGCTCTCCAGTATTGAGCCAGTCAGTTCATATACAGAAATGCTCCAAGAAGCCTATACCGTAAGCTCCCGGATATAAGACCTCCCGGAATACAAGACCCCCGGGTGGGTAAACATTGTTAGAATTTGAAGTGAGTTTGTAGGATCATACTACTTAGGATGGTAACTTCCTGTCGTAGCGGAAGTCTTATATGAGTTAAGCCAGTTGTGAAGGCTTTGTCTAGACTTTGATAAAGTCTATGTAGTGATATGTTTCAGGATCAAAATGTCTCTGAAATCAGATATATTATAAAATGACAAACATACAAAAAATATATACCTAGAGAAAAGTACCTGTTCGCCTACTGTACTGTGCTATTCTTATCTTGAAACGGTACGTAACTATTCGCGAAGTCTATAGCTACGTGCTGACGTCTGTCAGAACTAGCAGTAGAAAGTAAGAATGAAGAAAGGAGGGGTTTCACTAGCAAGCAGTTGAGTACATATAGGAAACCCTAGATTGGGTTGTACTCGCTATAGAGCACCCCACTGCAGGCAAGACAAATACAACATTCTGACAACGTCATCCTAGGTCGCGTAGCGCTTTGCTGACGTCAGCCTATCGGTACTTTACTGTACTACACGAATTTCCTTGAAGTGCTTTACGTCTCGATATTATCTCAACACTCCCCTTCACTTCTAGGAGTTCGGTGTAGTTTAAGCGGTTGTCTCAGAAACGCCGCTGAGCTGGTTGCAGTGATGGAACTTCTGTCATGTCAGCTTCTTGGTAAGTGAATCAGCTGCCATGTCATTAGTGGAGCAGTAGACAAGACGCATTCTCCCCTTGTCGATCGCGTCCTTGACGAAGAAGTAACGCAGTGAGATGTGTTTCGTGCGATTAACGAAGCCAGGTTTGTTGGCGATGGTAATCGCACTTTGGTTGTCGCACTGCAACGTAAACTGGTTCGGCGTGACGAACTTTGCTTCGTCGAGCAGTTCCTGTAAGTATAGTCCTTCTCGAGTTGCAGCACACGCGGCAATGAATTCTGCTTCAGCCGAGGAAAGTGACACCAGTTTCTGTTTTGATGAGTTCCATGATGAGAAGAAACGAGGAATGAGAATGACCAAGGGAAAGTTGGGTACAAATGTAAACCCTAGAAAACTGTACCCCATATGTGCTACCCCACTATAGCCTACAGTAGCTCTGTCATATAAATCTGACACACCCCCATAGGCAAAGTGGGGGAGAACAAGGGGTCACAAGACCAGTCAAGCAAAGCAAAGCAAGCTCAGGGTGGATCACAAAGTCACCACACATTCCGAGCACAAGTTCAAGGCCACAAGGCCAGTTCACATGCAGGATTACATATATATATAAGGCTAGACAAGCAAGAGCAGGTGTATATATATATGCAACAGTACAAACAAGGTCAAGGGGTGAGCAAGTGAGGCAAGGTAGGCACAAGACCCAGCTGAGTACAGAAGCGCTGATGATCACAAGGCGCAAGTGCCTTGGTGAAGATATCAGCAGTGTTGGCCTGAGAGGCCACGTACGCAAGCCGCAGCTGACCACGCTGCTGTAGCTCACGAGCAAGGAAGTAGCGGAGAGCAATGTGCTTCGTTCTGTGCTCCAGTCTCTGCTCTCGACACAAGGCCAGCATGGCCTTGTTGTCTACGTACAGCACTGGAGGAGAACTAGGCGGCTCTCCAAGGTCAGTCAGCAGGTAGGTGAGCCAGCGAAGCTCCTGTGCAGCCATGGCCCCGGCGTAGATCTCAGCCTCACAACTGGAGCCGAGAACAGAAGACGAGCGGGTAGCCCGCCACGAAACAGAGCCGGAACCAAGGCTGAAGGTGTAACCCTGTGACGACCGCTGCGTAGTCTGGTCGTCAGCCCAAGAAGCGTCTGCGTGCCCAGTGAGGACCACTGGACTCTGCCCTCCAAGCACAAGCCCCATGCCCGACGTACTGCACAAGTAACGCAACACCCTCTTCGCTGCAGCCATGTGCTCCGGTCTGTGTCTCCCAGGAGCAACATAGCGTGCGAGAATGCTAAGAGGGTATGCGAGGTCAGGTCGTGTGCAGGTCATCAGGTACATGAGGCAGCCAACAAGCTCTGGGTACGGGCCACTCGACTCTACGGACTCATCCGAAGGCAGAGCTGAGAGCGAGTGGCGAGTAGGCAGAGGAGTGGCCTGAGGCGAGGAGTACGTGAAGCCGAAGCGCTGAAGGACCTGCTGCACCGTGTGTGACTGAGTCAGGGTAATGGTGCGGCGTGCTCTGTCCCGGGTGATCTGCAAGCCAAGGTAGCTGCGCAGTTCACCCAGGTCTGTGCACGTGTGTCTCTTCTGCAGCTCGGACTTCACGTGGGCGAGTCCAGCAGTGTCAGCTGTGGCAAAGACCAAGTCGTCGACGTACACGAGGATGTAGAACGGCGGCAAAGAAGTGTCGGTGCGCAGAAACAGCGACGGGTCGGCAGTAGAGGGACCAAACCCAAGAGCCGCAAGTGTAGTCCTCAGTGTGTCGTGCCACTCACGCGGTGCCTGGCGGAGACCGTAGACTGGCCGCCGGAGGCTCCACTGGGTGCCAGGAGGAAAAGACCCAGTGAAGCCAGGTGGGCGACGCAGCCAGATCTCCTCGTGCAGGCTGCCCTGCAAGAAAGCAGTGCTGAAGTCAAGAGAGTGCAGCTCGTAGTCGCGGTGAGCAGCTATGTGCAGCAGTACCCGAAGAGTGGTCATCTTCGGGGTGGGAGAGAAGGTCTGAAAGTAGTCAACTCCCTGCCGCTGACTGAAGCCACGAGCCACGTAACGTGCCTTGAAGACAGGCGGAGAACCCGGCGGTCGCTTCACCCTGAAAATCCACATGCCACTGACGATGTTCGCCCCAGGCGGGGGAACCTCGTCAACGTAGGTGCAAGTGGACTTCCAGGAAGCCATCTCTGTGTCCATAGCTGCCTGCCACTGAGAGGAGTAGGGACCCTCTATCGCCTCCGCGTAAGAGCGCGGAGTCGGGATGTCAAGTGCATCCGGGTCTCCCTCAGGGGTAAGCAGTACGGACACGAGATGAGGTGAAGCAGCAGCCAAACACTGGAACTCCTCCTGCCTGTCCTCAAGGACGTCCGTGCCAAGGGCACACTCACCCCCGACGGACGGAGGACAGACAGACTCAGACTCAACGACAAGACTAGCAGCGTAGTCTAGACGACAGCGAGCAGCAAAGTCGACGAGCTCAGCAACTAGGGCAGACGCAGCAGTGGACTCAAAGGAAGGGTCAGTGACGACAGTAGCAAGGAGACGCGTGACAGTAGGACTGGCAGCACGAAGAGAGTCCGACTCCGGGTCGGCAAGAGCAGGAAGAGAGGACTCAGGAGGAGAAGGCAAAGGGGCACGCAGAGGAGCAGTGGACGGACGCAGAGACATCCGGTGCGTGCCAGGGACAGGAGGAGGACGCTGACGCGAACCACGGCCGCTAGTGCGAGCAAGACGGACAGGCGACGCAGGGCGAGACGCAGGCTCACGACACTCAGCCAGACCTCTAGTAGGACCAGTGTAGGGAGAAGGAGCGGGCAGTGTGAAGGCCGGCTGTAACTGTAACTGGGACGGGACAGGCTGTGGACACTCTAAGGGAGGAGGAGGACCAGTAGAAGGCGGGAGACCAAGAACCTGCTGAAGGAGCGGAACGAAGTACGGCCGAGGCCGCGCGGCTACTCCAGACACAGCAGGGACAGCACCAGCACCCCCAGCGGCAGCACCAGCGCCAGCAGCACCTCCAGCTCCAGTACCTCCAGCAGCACCAGTAGCACCCCCAGCAGGACCGCCTCCAGGACCGACAGCAGTAGCCTCAGCGCCAACACCCTCAGCAGCTCCAGCTCCAGGCGTACCCGCAGGCCCAGCAGCTCCAGTACTCCCAGTACGAGCACCTCCGGGACCCGCGGCACCAGCAACCGCAGCAGTCGAAGAACCTCCAGCTCCAGCAGCACGCCTCCAGCGTCGGGCAAACCACTCTCGCAGCTCCTGTGGAGAGAGTGGCTCCCGCCGAGACGAAGCACCCGGAGAACCTCCAGGCTCAGCACCGCCAGACGCCACACGAGCAGGCCCAGCTCCCTCAGGCTCCGCACCCCCAGGCTCAGCACCTCCAGGCGTAGCACCCCCAGGCTCAGCACCCCCAGGCGTAGCACCCCCAGGCTCAGCACCCCCAGGCTCAGCACCCCCAGTAGTAGCACCCCCAGGCTCAGCACCCCCAGGCTCAGCACCCCCAGTAGGAGCACCCTCAGGCTCAGCACCCCCAGGCGTAGCACCCACACGCTCAGCACCCCCAGAGTCAGCACCCCCAGGCTCAGCACCCTCAGCAGGACCAGAGTCACCAGTAACCTCGACAGGCTCGACTGCGTCTACCTGGGACACACCTGAAGGGGCAGGACCCTGAGGGGGGAGGGGGTCTACCGGGGGGGGACCTGGCACAAGGAAGAGCGGTGGCGGGGGGAGGGACGGAGTGCGGTAGGGGAAGAGGCGGTAGTAGGGGACCGACTCGTCAAACGTGACGTCCTGGGAGGACAGAACACGGCGAGAGGTGGGGTGGTAGACCTGCCACCCTGGCGCGTCAGGGGGGAAGCCAAGGAAGACGCAAGGAGCAGCACGAGGGGACAGCTTGTCCGCAGACAAGTCGCGGACAAACGCCCGAGATCCCCAGACACGGAACGCAGACGCATCGCCAACCTTCCCCGTCCACAGCAAAGCTGGGGAGGTCTTCGGCATGGAGACCCTGGGGTGAAGGTTGATCTGATGCGCCGCGTACCGAACCGCAAACGGCCACAGAAAATGGGGGGCAGCCGCATGCATCATGGACGTACGGGCGACGTCCATGACCATGCCAATGCGGCGCTCAGCAATCCCATTTTGCTGTGGAGAGTCCGGAAGCGTGAAGGTCTGGCGGATGCCTCGTGCACGACAGTAGGCTCGCAGAAGGCCAGAGGAGAACTCTCCACCTCTGTCAGAGTGCAGACGCAGAACAGGAAAGTCCGAGCCGAAGCTCTGCCTGAGCTGGAGACGAGCTGCGCGGATCCAGTCGATCAACACCTCAGTGACATCACCCTTGCTGCGCAAGGGGAAGACCGTGGTGTAACGCGAGTAGTCGTCAACCACCAGCAAGAAGTAGCGCTCGTGACCCTGTCCACGGACGCGGGCCGGGCCCCACACGTCCATGTGAAGCGTCTGCAGCGGGGCCTCTGTCGGAGGAAACTGGGAGGAGTGGGGGGCAGCCCGCTGCCGCCCCTCGACACAAGGGACGCAGGTAGGGCCGGGCCCCGGAGGAAGGGGAGGGAGGGACCGGGGAAGACGAGAGACAAGGACACGGGAGGCCATGCCTCGGAGACGAAGCAGGGAGGGGTGACCAAGGCGGTGGTGCCAGAGGAGAGTCTCGTGCGACAGGAGGCGACACGAACAGGGGGCAGACTCAGGACCAGACCTGGACGCTGCAGCAAACACCTGACCCGACGCAGCTACCTGACCAGACGCAGTGACTGGAGGAGATGCAGTGGTCAGTGTGTACAGGCTCGACCCCGGCCGACGTGTAAACGTGGCCAGGTGTCGGCCTGTCCGAGCGTCCGTGCAGTGGGTCACCCGCTGACTCGCAGGAGTGAACTGGTGAACCCCCGCATCCTGTAGGTCAGCACCACTCACCAAGTTCGTAGAGAACGAGGGGAGGTAAAGACCAGACAGGGTGCCAGAGGGGGCCGCCGGACACGGGAGGACAGTGGAGAAGTGAGCAAGGACAGGACCCCCAGAGGGGTCTGCCAGAGAGACTGCAACTGGCCGGCCAAGCGGCGTGAGTGTGGTGCGGTCTCGAAAGAAGGAGCGAGAAGCCCCCGAGACAAGGGTGAAGGTGTGGGAGGCCGAAGCCGACGCAGTACCTGAGAGAGCAGACTCACCAGCACCTGAGTGAGCAGACGCACGAGCACCTAGAGCAGCAGCCTCGCTAGCACCTAGAGCAGCAGCCTCACCAGTACCTAGAGCAGCAGTCTCAATGCCCGGGTCAGGCGGAAAACACCGGTAACAGTCACCCTCATCACTAATAGTCACAGCATACATGGCAGCAAGAATAGCATCAAAGTCAAGGTCAAAGACAGCTACACCCGCCCTAGACAGCTCGCCCCAGCGGGGGATCTCAGTGGCCTCAGGGAACTGGTGACACCAAGCGTCCGTCAGGCGGCCAAAGCAGCGCTGGGTGGAGTGCGCACCCCCGCACTGCTCACCCGCGCGGTCGCCGGTGCGTAGGACAGAGGTGCACGGACCAGTACCCCCACCCCGCTGGCGTGCAGCGTACCACTCACGGAGCTGTTGAGGGGGGGGGATGTCACGAGTGCGCTGCTGCCGCTGCTGCTGCTGCTGCTGGCGCTGACCACCACCGGAGCCGACCCTCTGCCCAGCGCCACCCCGACCAGCTCCACCTCCTCCGCCGCCGCCTCCTCCACCGCCGCCACCTCCGCCACCTCCGCTCCCACCGCCACCGCCGCCGCCGCCTCCGCCTCCACTGCCGCCACCGACACCTCCACCCCCGCCACCACTCCCACCACCACCCCCACCCCCTCCACTGCCGCCACCGCCACCTCCGCCACCCCCGCCAGCCCCTCCAGCACCCTTGCCCCCCTTGCCCTTGCCGGTGCGGCGTCTCCCGCTCGGGGCAGACGCAGTGCCGACCGACTCGAGACCAACGAGGTCGGCCGCAGCAGCAGAGGCAACAGAGGGCAAAAGGGGGGAGGGGGAACACCCCTCAAAGACGGGGGTGCGAGGGTCACCACGAGAGGCTCCTACAGCGACTATGCTCTTCTCTGCTGCTAGGAGGGCCTTCTCGAGGAGGTCAACGGTGAGAGTGGTGGGGCAAACTGAGAGGAAGTGGTCCCTGACTACACGAAGGGAGTCAGGGAGCCGGGTGACTATGTAGTAGAGGGTGATGTACATGGGGGGGGGGTTCTTGGCGCAGAACTCAGCAGGAAGCGCAGCGCGGTAGCGAGTGTCACTAGTGCGGAGGTGCGTAATCAGGTCAGCGACTGTGGGAAAGGCAGCAAGGTCAGGGAAGAGGTACGGTAGCATGAGGCGGCTCAGTGCAGCAGTGGCAGGGGAGGAGTAGCGCGCAACTACAGCGTCGTACAAGGTGTGAGCACTCTTGTACTGGCTAAAGTGCGCACGCTCAGAGGTAGGCAGGTGGCGACGCACAGCTAGACGTGCAGCAGCATCGCGTGTGGCCCACTGTGAGCGAACAGTGGCGTCGGCATCAGCAGCAGGGGCAGGAGAGGCACCAGAGGTGAGGTCAAAGAGGGAGAGACCGTCTGCCCTATCGCACTGTAAGAAAAGCTGCAGGTCATCTACCCAGACGTCAAAGTCAATGGCCCGACCCTCTGCGTCAAAGGCGAGGACACTAGGGGTAGCCATGACAGCAGTAGACTAGCAGTGTGAACAGTAGGGTAAGGGCAGTGCAGTGATAGAGGCGCTGCTCTTACCGGACAGGGCAGCTCGGGCGGCTCGGCGGCTCGGCAGGACGGCGGCTCGGGCGGCTCGGCGGCTCGGGCGGCTCGGGCGGCTCGGGCGGCTCGGCAACTCGGCGGCCCGGGCGGTTTGGCGGTCGGCTGCTGGGCGGCTCGGCGGCTCGGCGGCTCGGCTGCTCGGCTGCAGGACGGCTCGGCGGCTCGGGTGCTCGGCTGCTGGGCGGCTCGGCGGCTGGTGTGGTTGGTGACGACCGCGGCAGCAGTCGCAGAAGCTGTGGCGACTGCTGCTGCAGAGACGGCTGCGGCTGCTGCCTCAGGGACGGCGGCTGCCGGCCGCTAGGGGCCGCGAAGAGCAGCGGAGAGGCCGTGAAGGGCGCCACGAGGGGCCGTCGAGGGCGGCGACAGGCCGTGAGAAGGCCGCAGAAGGCGGCTCGAGGGGCCGCGCGGGGGGGGGGCGTAAGGGGCCGACTGGCGACGGGAGGGGCCGAAGGGGCCGCGGGAGGGCCCGTAAGGGTAGCGCGAGGGGCCGTAAGGGCGGCACGAGGGGCCGTAAGGGCGGCACGAGGGGCCGTGAGGGCGGCGCGACGGGCGCGACGGGCCGTAAGGGCGGCGCGACGGGCCGTAAGGGCGGCACGAGGGGCCGTGAGGGCGGCGCGACGGGTCGTAAGGGCGGCGCGACGGGCCGTAAGGGCGGCGCGACGAGCCGTAAGGGCGGCGCGACGAGCCGTAAGGGCGGCGCTAGGGAGCCGTGAGAGGGCCGCTAAGGGCGACACGACGGGGCCGTGAGGGGCCTAGCGAGGGCGCGACGGTAGGGAGAGCACACAGGGCGCGACTCGGGCCGGAGCGAAGCGCGCTCCGGGCAGGAAAAAAAATTCGTGGTGGTGGGCCCTAGGAATCGTTCCCACTAGGGAACCTGCTCGATACCATGAGAAGAAACGAGGAATGAGAATGACTAAGGGAAAGTTGGGTACAAATGTAAACCCTAGAAAACTGTACCCCATATGTGCTACCCCACTATAGCATACAGTAGCTATGTCATATAAATCTGACACATGAAATTGGGCCAATTGGCTCGAGACGAAAAATGTAACCTGTTCGTGACCGGCGATCTGACGTGTCACCAGCGTGGTCTGCGTCGACATATCCGCTGAGGTACATTTTGTCGGTCGGTTTTCGTGTGTTGAAGATCAGCCCGACTGTTGGTGTTGCAACAAAATAGTGTAGAGCACGCTGAAGATCGAGATGATGTTCTTCTTTTGGGCAGCGTAAAAACTGTGCGAGATAACTTGCGACGTACGCAAGGTCGGGACGACACGTGACTGCTGCGAAGAGAAGGCACCCAAGTTGCTGCTGGTACAGTTGTAAACCAGCTGCCGAATGTTTGGTGTCGTTGAAAATGTACCCAGTGGGTGTAGACCGAAACGGTGTAGCGACGCAATTTGTAGGAATCTTGAAACGCTTAGCAAGTGACTCAGCATACCGTATGGCCCCGGATATAAGCGCAGGCCTATTATAAGCGCATGTGCTTGTATCTGGAGCAATGCGCTTATGGCCGATCCTCATTTATAAGCGCACCCCCTGTAAAACCTTGATTTATTATAAGCGCACGTATAATTCTAAAATTTAAACCAGATTAAAACGGTAGCGATTTCAAATTTTGCAGTGAGGATACAACTATTTTCGCTTCGATTGACTTTCGAGGACCTCACATACTGCGCGTCCAGTCAGTATGAGCTGGCATTTCTGATAGTGACGTGTAAATTTTCCCCTGTGCGCCGGCAGAAAATCGCTCACGCGCGAATCTGAATTGCGACTCGCTACCACTTCGATTCGATTGAAATCACAAGAAGGAGATGTACAGTTTGGTGCCAATGAATTTTAAATTTGCATTTGTTATTATATAAGCGCATGCGCTTATAAATCTGACTCAATTATAAGCGCACCCCCCCAAAAAACACTGTTTTATTATAAGCGCAGGTGCGCTTATATCCGGGGTATTACGGTACTTCGATGCTGTGAGGTGGATTGCGGAAGAAGTTCGCGAAATATTTAACCCAAGAAATTGGGTTACTTCGGTAGAAACAGTTAAGTCAAGGGACTTCTTCAAATCTGCTTCGATGCGATCACCCAGAGAAGCCGAGGAACTTACGTAGAGTTTATCATCTACGTAAGCCACAAGTAGCGCGTAGCTCCCCTTGTCGTCTAGTCGATACATTCCGGGGTCATGCGGCAGTTGTCGGAATCCAACCTCTGTAAGTTTTATGTTCAAATGTTGCTGCCACAGTCGCGGTGCTTGTTTGATGCCATACAGTGATTTCTTGAGCTTGCAGACACTTGGCGGACTTGTCGGATATGTATGCGGATATTCGACGTAGATTTCGGCATCGACGTCAGCGTATAGAAATGCGTTGGAGACATCAATTTGTCGAAGCGGAAAATTCTTCGCAGCTGCTTCGCAGATAACGAGACGAACACTTGTGTGTCGGCTGACCGGGGCGAAGGTTAGCGTGTAGTCAACCCCATGAGTTTGGTCAAAACCACGAACAACCCACCTTGCCTTGTTTTTCATAAGAGCCGTCAGCTTTCGTCTTCACCCTGAAAACCCATTTTTCGGTAAGAATATTTTTATTTGTAGCTTTTTCGATGGGTATGAGATCCCAAGTCTCCCGTTTTTCCAGGGCAGCCAGTTCACGATCCATGGCTTCACGCCATTTTTCGCGATGTGGTCCTGAAAGGGCCTGTCGGGCAGTTTTCGGTTCTGCGATTTCTGAAGAATTATGCTGTACTGCTGCTGCGAGTCCCAGTATCTGAAGCCCAGTTTGATAATTAGGACTGTCGTCGGTCCGTCCTGCGAAATTGAAAGATTCACACTGTTCACCATTTGCCCCCCCAATTTCGTCAGGATCGACGCGTATGCTGCTGTCAGTTACAGCTGGCATGGGACGTCGTTGATCGTGTCAGAATCCCAACCACTAGACCATTGGGATAAAAGGGCTTGTTTCAGTTGCAGGTCAGTGCGCCCATAACCCCCCAGGCAAACGCGCCTGTAACCCCCCTTAGGATCGATCGGGGATCTCACAGTGTAGCTCTACTGACAGATCGTCCACCAGGTAAGTATGATGAACTTCACGAACATCGTCGGGATGAGCGTCGACGAGTGGAATGAATTCCGGAAATCCGGAAGACGTGGTTGGAATAGGTGGATCAGGAGCGGCTTCACGTGCACCGTCAATGTCAGGTTCTTCGCTGGCAGCGAGTTCGGCGTCAGCACTGGCGAATGAGCGAACACCGTGGAAAAGTGTAGCAGGGTCACGCTGCGTGGCAATGTACTGTTCGAAGACAGGAAGGGTCAGATTTTCGTAGAAAATACAGTCGCGGGTAGGAATTAAAAAGTCGACTGCGATAATCCAGAATACGCCATGCAGAAAACTGCTTCTCAAGGCCGAGATGAAGACCCCACTTAGCACGTTGATCGAACTTTCCGAGCGGAGCGGTGGGAGGACGATATTGCACAACACACCCAAAAACTCGAAGAAGTTTCGTAGTGCCCAATTTTCCTGTCCATAACAAGTGAGGTGATGCGTTGTTTGGTAAAGCCGATGAAGACAGGAGGTTGTGCAACAGCGTTGCATGGTCCATCGCGAAGGGCCAGTAGAGTGGGCCGAGTTGAGACTGTGCGAGTAGTGCTCGCATCTTTTCTTGCAAGGTACGATTGAGGCGTTCAGCTACACCGCTCTGCTGATGAGCGTGAGGAAGTGAGAACAGACGCCGTATGCCTCGTTCTTGCAGGTACGCTGTAAACTCGAGGCTGCGATATTCCCCAGCTCCGTCACACTGGAAGCTTTTGAGTTTTGTGTCAGACTCGCGTTCTGCGAGAGGTAGCCATGTCTGAAACGCTGTGAAAGCAAGAAAACGGTTAGTCATGTTACCAATCCAGATGTATCGAGTAGAAGCTTCAGTGAACGTGATAACATATTTCTCGCCGTTGAACCCTTCCGCAGGTAAGTTTAGAATATCGCTGTAAACTTTTTCCATCAATCGATAATCCTCAGCTCCAGGAAAATGAGTCGGGTATGGTTCGTGCGGTAGATTTGCTGCTGGGCAGATCAAGCAGGGTGATGGACGATTAACCGGTTTCATTTCGAGGCCGCCAGGTAAGAGAAGAGAATTTTTGTCGAGAACAGCTGCTTTGATTGTGTTGTTGAGCTTAGATTGCGACGGATGACCAAGACGCTTATGCCAGGTTTCTGCAGTTGCTTTGTGTCCTTGTGCGCGCAGATAATAATCGGCGTTAGCGAAGAAAGATAACAGTAGCCGATGACCGTCAGCGTGAACATGATCTGTGACTGGTGGAATAAACCTGGTAAGGTTAGGAGGTGGTATTTTGATTTCGACGTCGATGGATTCGCCAGGTGAAAGAACCAACTCCCCGCTTTCTTGATCTGATGCTGCAGGTTTAGGCTCAACACCGACAAGTCGTCCGGAGTCGAGGACTTCTATGTCAGCGACGCGCTGCTCTGCTTCAGTGAGAAGACGTCGATCACGATCAGCCGGTGTTTCTCCCCAAGTGGTCTCGTCAGGTTCCTGTGCCCCCCAAGTGCCTTCACCCGTGGCCATATTCGTCGTATCTCCCCAACCACCAGCAAGATAATCTCGGGAGTTCTGGACGTCGTTCAAACCTTGGTTGTCGAAGGTCAGCATGACTGCGGCAGCCGTGGTCGAAGACGTGGGTACAACTCCATCACGAGGAACGGTATCATCGGTGTAATCGATGTCATCACGATGTTCCCATGGGCCAAGAGAGAGAATATTCTCGGAGTCGGCAGTGGTGCGTTCAGGTACAAAGTTGAGAACGAACACACCGTTTTGTTCAATTGCCGTGCCGAGTTTCTTGTCTCCATATTTTAAAGTAAACTTGCCCGGTTCACCAAGAAGAGTAATGCCATTCCTCATGAGCTGTGCAGATGACATCAGATTGAAGCCAAGTCGAGGAACGAGGAGTACATCGTTAAGATGAAGACTGAAGTCTTCGTCAACAGAATCGAGAATGACGTTACCCATCCAGTGCGCTGTAAGACGTTGATTGTTGGCGACGGTTACAACGCATGGATTCTGAAGACGACGCTGATTGATGACGAAGCGATTTTCTGATGAACACATATGCTGGCCGCAACAGCTGTCAAGATACCAAGTGTTGGACCCTTCCAAGGTATGTGCAAGGTTGGCGTAGACCTCGGGTGGTATGGGCGTGTTGAGTTCATCATTGAAGTTATTGTGAATACGTTCCTCAGCGTTAGGATCGTAGACTGTAGAAACTGACGTCATACAATTAATAACTTCTTTCGCTTGTGTCTTGGCAGGTGTAGTAGACGGCTTCGCAGAGTTCGGCTTCGCAGTATCCTGCTTCACAGCTTCCTGCTTCTCAGCTGCCTGCTTCTCAGCTTCACCTGAAGAATCGTTGGAATGTTTCGGTGTAGTCCGCTTCCAAGATGGTTTATCTTTCGACCAGCAGGTATCAATAGTATGACCTGCTTTGCGACAAAAGGAACAAACGGGTTTGTGACGTGGATTAGAGTAAAAACTGACTGTGTTGTTGACCACCTTTTTCCCTCCTCGAGCGTTGTGCACGTCCATATCCTGCTGCTCGGCGATGAGAGCGGCACAGCGTGCCCCCTCGGACAACTGTGCTTGCATCCGAAGTATAGAGCGACATTGTCGCCATTCTGGTCCAAGACCCGCGAGTAGCACCGTGTGAAACATAGCGTCGGGGAAGTACCCTCCACATTTCTGAAGTTGATCACGCAAATTTCGAGCGCGGTTGATATACTGCGTCACCTTCTCGCCGTTTATCATCTGTATATTTGACAGTTGCGTCAAAATTTTACTCTGGTTGACAGTGTCCTTTGCCATGTGAACCCCTTGCAGGTATAACCAAGCTGCTTCAGCAGGAGCGACACTGGTACGAAAAGAACGAATTCCGAGCTGTTCAGTCGGTGTCAGATTACGAACGAGAACTGTGTATGCAGTCAGCGACGCCGATCGAAAAGTGGCTTGTTGAAGGGGGGACCCGTGAGATGGAAAGGGTGCTGTGCCGTCGTACAGCTGCCAGAACCCCGCGGTCTGAACAAGAAGCTCAAACTCAAAGCTCCATGTATAAAAGTCTTGACCGTTAAAAGGCATTGTCGTTTTAATTTTCGTTGGATTTGCAGAAGCAGGAATATAATTTTCGGTACCGTCAGCTGATTGTAGCTGATAAAGTGATGGCACCCGTGACCCGTGTTGTGTTTGTTGTCCTTGTCCAGCAGGAACAAAAGAGAAGGAGTTGTTCGACCCGTCACTTCCTTGTGGCATCTGACCATGCTGATAACTGGAGCCATCAATACTCATAGGAGTTGGAAACATCTGGTTAAGTGACAAGACGGCAGCATTAACACGTTGTTGAAGATTTGCTGGCTGGTAAGCACCTTGATATTGATAAGGTCCAGTCGGTACGAAATTGGACTGTTGTCCTGGTTGACTAGAAGAACCAGTGACTGCAGCTGCAGCTGTTGTAGCTGTTGTTGCTGCTGTTGCTGCGGCTGCTGTCGATGATGCCGCTGCTGTAGTTGTGTGTACAGACTGATTGCTCAGTGGCATGCCGTACATCGGTTGTTGCTGATATTGTTGTTGTTGTTGTTGCTGCAGATTTGAATTATCAGCAGCTGGAGACGCTGTTGGGCGTGATGGGCTCGTAACAGAAGAGTCGTTGTTGGACCGTGGAGATCCAGACATAGTTGTAGAGTATGTAGTTGGAAGTTTGTAGTATCCTAAGACGCTCGCAATACCATGTTAGAATTTGAAGTGAGTTTGTAGGATCGTACTACTTAGGATGGTAACTTCCTGTCGTAGCGGAAGTCTTATATGAGTTAAGCCAGTTGTGAAGGCTTTGTCTAGACTTTAATAAAGTCTATGTAGTGATATGTTTCAGGATCAAAATGTCTCTGAAATCAGATATATTATAAAATGACAAACATACAAAAAATATATACCTAGAGAAAAGTGTGAAAATGAGAACGAGAATGGATGAACTATGAAATGAAGTGAGTACAAATATGAAACCCTAATTGGTTGTACCCCCTATGGGATACCCCACTATAGCCTACACAACAGCATAAGCTACAATGTTCTGACACACCCCCATAGGCAAAGTGGGGGAGAACAAGGGGTCACAAGACCAGTCAAGCAAAGCAAAGCAAAGCAAGCTCAGGGTGGATCACAAAGTCACCACACAGTCCGAGCACAGGGTCAAGGCCACACGGCCAGTTCACATGCAAGAGTACACACATATATATAAAGCTAGACAAGCAAGAGCAGGTATATATATATGTGAGAGTACAAGCAAGGTCAAGAGGAGAGCAAGTGAGGCAAGACGGGCACAAGACCCAGCTGAGTGCAGAAGCGCTGATGATCACAAGGCGGAAGTGCCTTGGTGAAGACATCAGCAGTGTTGGCCTCAGAGGCCACGTACGCAAGCCGCAACTGTCCACGTTGCTGTAGCTCACGAGCAAGGAAGTAGCGGAGAGCAATGTGCTTTGTTCTGTGCTCCAGTCGCTGCTCTCGACACAAGGCCAGCATGGCCTTGTTGTCTACGTACAGGACTGGAGGAGAACGAGGCGGCTCTCCAAGGTCGGTCAGCAGGTAGGTGAGCCAGCGAAGCTCCTGTGCAGCCATGGCCCCGGCGTAGATCTCAGCCTCACAACTCGAGCCAAGAACAGAAGACGAGCGAGTAGCCCGCCACGAAACAGAGCCGGAACCAAGGCTGAAGGTGTAACCCTGTGACGACCGCTGCGTAGCCTGGTCGTCAGCCCAAGAAGCGTCCGCGTGCCCAGTGAGGACCACTGGACTCCGCCCTCCAAGCACTAGCCCCATGCCCGACGTACTGCACAAGTAGCGCAACACCCTCTTCGCTGCAGCCATGTGCTCTGGTCTGTGTCTCCCAGGAGCAACATAGCGTGCAAGAATGCTAAGAGGGTATGCAAGGTCAGGTCGTGTGCAGGTCATCAGGTACATGAGGCAGCCAACAAGCTCTGGGTACGGGCCACTCGACTCTACGGACTCATCCGAAGGCAGAGCTGAGAGCGAGTGGCGAGTAGACAGAGGAGTGGCCTGAGGCGAGGAGTACGTGAAGCCGAAGCGCTGAAGGACCTGCTGCACCATGTGTGACTGCGTCAGGGTAATGGTGCGGCGTGCTCTGTCCCGGGTGATCTGCAAGCCAAGGTAGCTGCGCAGTTCACCCAGGTCTGTGCACGTGTGTCTCTTCTGCAGCTCGGACTTCACGTGGGCGAGTCCAGCAGTGTCAGCTGTGGCAAAGACCAAGTCGTCGACGTACACGAGGATGTAGAACGGCGGCAGAGAGGTGTCGGTGCGTAGAAACAGCGACGGGTCGGCAGTAGAAGGAGCAAACCCAAGAGCCGCAAGCGTAGTCCTCAGTGTGTCGTGCCACTCACGTGGCGCCTGGCGGAGACCGTAGACTGGACGCCGGAGACTCCACTGGGTACCAGGAGGGAAAGACCCAGTGAAGCCAGGTGGGCGACGCAGCCAGATCTCCTCATGCAGGCTGCCCTGCAAGAAAGCTGTGCTGAAGTCAAGAGAGTGCAGCTCGTAGTCACGGTGAGCAGCAACGTGCAGCAGTACCCGAAGAGTGGTCATCTTCGGGGTGGGGGAGAAGGTCTGAAAGTAGTCAACTCCCTGCCGCTGACTGAAGCCACGAGCCACGTAACGCGCCTTGAAGACAGGCGGAGAACCCGGCGGCCGCTTCACCCTGAAGATCCACATGCCACTGACGATGTTCGCCCCAGGAGGGGGGACAGCGTCAACGTAGGTGCCTGTGGACTTCCAGGAAGCCATCTCTGCATCCATAGCTGCCTGCCACTCAGAGGAGTAGGGACCCTCTATCGCCTCCGCGTAAGAGCGCGGAGTCGGGATGTCAAGTGCATCCGGGTCTCCCTCAGGGGTAAGCAGTACGGACACGAGATGAGGTGAGGCAGTTGCCAGACACTGGAACTCCTCCTGCCTGTCCTCAAGGACGTCCGTGCCAAGGGCACACTCACCCCCGACGGACGGAGGACAGACAGACTCAGACTCAGCGACAAGACTAGTAGCGTAGTCTAAGCGACAGCGAGCAGCAAAGTCGACGAGCTCAGTAACGAGAGCAGACGCAGCAGTAGACTCGAAAGAAGGGTCAGTGACAACAGTAGCAAGGAGACGCGTGACAGTAGGACTGGCAGCACGAAGAGAGTCCGACTCCGGGTCGGCAAGAGCAGGAAGAGAGGACTCAGGAGGAGAAGGCAAAGGGGCACGCAGAGGAGCAGTGGACGGACGCAGAGACATCCGGTGCGTGCCAGGGACAGGAGGAGGACGCTGACGCGAACCGCGACCACTAGTGCGAGCAGCACGGACAGGCGACGCAGGGCGAGACGCAGGCTCACGACGCTCAGCCAGACCTCCAGTAGGACCAGTGTAGGGAGAAGGAGCAGGCAAAGGGGAGGTAGGCTGCAACTGTAGCTGGGACGAGACAGGCTGTGGACACTCTAAGGGAGGAGGAGGACCAGTAGAAGGTGGAAGACCAAGAACTTGCTGCAGGAGTGGAACGAAGTACGGTCGAGGCCGCGCGGCGACGCTAGAAGCAGCAGGGACAGCACCAGAACCCTCAGCAGGAGCACCCGCCCCAGCAGCACCACCAGTAGCTCCAGAACCTCCAGCAGCACCAGGAGCACCCCCAGTAGGACTGCCAGCGGTAGTCTCAGCGCCAACACCCTCAGCAGCACCAGCTCCAGTGCACCCAGGACGAGTACCTCCGGGACCCGCGACCGCAGCACCCTCAGCAGCCGAAGGACCTCCAGCACCAGCAGCACGCCTCCAGCGCCGGGCAAACCACTCACGCAGCTCCTGTGGCGAAAGTGGCTCCCGGCGAGACGAAGCACTCGGAGAACCTCCAGGCGGAGCACCTCCAGGCTCAGCACCCCCAGGCGTAGCACCCCTAGGCTCAGCACCCCCAGACGTAGCACCCCTAGGCTCAGCACCCCCTAGACGTAACTATTCGCGAAGTCTATAGCTACGTGCTGACGTCTGTCAGAACTAGCAGTAGAAAGTAAGAATGAAGAAAGGAGGGGTTTCACTAGCAAGCAGTTGAGTACATATAGGAAACCCTAGATTGGGTTGTACTCGCTATAGAGCACCCCACTGCAGGCTAGACAAATACAACATTCTGACAACGTCATCCTAGGTCGCGTAGCGCTTTGCTGACGTCAGCCTATCGGTACTTTACTGTACTACACGAATTTCCTTGAAGTGCTTTACGTCTCGATATTATCTCAACAAACATTACAAGACCCCCCCTAAACTTGTGCACTAGTGTTTTAAAAGGCATTTAGATGCATTTTCATGTGTTTTTCAAGAATGATAAGGGTGTGAACACAGATTCAGGCCTACTAATTGTTGGAATGCTAGGCAGAATCAAGAAACAGAAAAGAGAGGATTTCACTAGCATGCAGTTCAGTACATATAGCAAACCCTAATTCGGGCTGTACTCGCTATAGAGTACCCCACTGCAGGCTACACAAACATCACATTCTGACACACCCCCATAGTCAAAGTGGGGTACAATCAAAACAACAAGCAGGCAAAGAAGTAGTTCACAAGTATAAGCAAAGCTAGAGGCAGTCACAGAGGGCAAGTGAGGAGGAGGAGAAACTGTGAGGGCGAGAAGATGGGAGGCGACGGCTGAAGCTGCAGACACACAGGCAGCAGGAGTGCGCAGCACTGTCGCTACCAGGCTAAACCCGGACTACACGGCGACAGGCGCAGCTGGCTCACTGTGCTCCCAGGAGTGCACACACTGTGGCTACTGGGCGCAGAGCCCCGGACTACTCAGGCCACAGGGGGTCGTGGCTCTCTGGACTACCAGGAGTGCTCACACTGTGGCTACCGGGCGCAGAGCCCTGGACTACTCAGGCTACAGGGGGTCGTGGCTCTCTGGACTTCATGCGCTGCGGACGACAAGTCGGCTACCTCCGGTCAACCTCCCCCAACTGTCCCACACCTCGTTCACACACTCCCTGCTGCACCTCTAGCACTGCTCACTCGCCACCCCCCTCAAACGACTCCGACGGCTCCAACACATCCACCCCCCTCAGCGGCAGCTGCAGCAGTGGGAGACGGAGGAGGAGGAGGAGAAGGGGACGGCTCACACACACGGCACCCCCATACTCTCCACCCCCAAACCCTAACACAGGAACGCAGGCAGCAGCGGGGGTGGGGCGCAGTCAGGAGCTCGGGGGACGGCGTGCGGCAAGGGGGGAGACAGTACGGGCCGCACACGGGCCTGGTGCAGCCCGTACGAACTGCGCGCGGGCTGCCCGAGCCGCGCGCGGGCCTGGCGCAGCCCGTACGAGCCGTGCGCTGGGCTGGCGCAGGCCGTACAGGCCGCGCGCGGGCCTGGCGCAGCCCGTACCGGCCGCGCGCGGGCTGTACGGGCCGCGCGCGGGCCTGGCGCAGCCCGTACGGGTCGCGCGCGGGCCTGGCGCAGGTCGCGCGGGCCGCGTCTGGCGACGGGGGGCGACGCGACGGTTCGACGGGGCAGAAAACCGCCGCGCGCCTCGGGGCGCGCGGCGGGAAGAAAAATCGCTGCGCGCCCGGAGCGCGCGGCAGGCAGGAAACAGCACGCGCCCGGGGCGCGCTACAAGCAGTAGAGCAGCTGAAGCATCGGGTGGGACCCACCCACAGGATCGACCCAGGAGGGTCAACCTGCTCTGATAGCATGTTGGAATGCTAGGCAGAATCAAGAAACAGAAAAGAGAGGATTTCACTAGCATGCAGTTCAGTACATATAGCAAACCCTAATTCGGGCTGTACTCGCTATAGAGTACCCCACTGCAGGCTACACAAACATCACATTCTGACACTAATCCCACACTGGGTTGACTGTTCATGAAAACAATAGCAATATGGGGGAAAAAAACAGCCAGATTTCAATGTTATGGGCGCAGCCAGATTCAATTAGGTCACAACCAGATTTCATTGTGATGTACCTATATCGCAAATACTCACATCCGCGGACCTATCGAGGATAAAAACAAAATATCAAGCATCCAGATCAATGAGGCATTTGAATACACATTTAAAATAAACGTCCATATCATAGGACCCGGGTACTAAACAATCTTTACCCTTCAACAAGACCCCCCCCATTTTTTTTTTATGAATTTTACATAAGACCCTAGGGTCTTACCTATCCGGGAGCTTACGGGTACAGAAACAGCTACAGTGTTGAAATCAGGGATGTACCTTGCCAATGTAGCAAGCCACATAACACTCCCTAATTCTACATCCAGGATAGAGGAACACCTCGAAGGTTCAACTGAGCTCGCCAGGCAGGCAGCATGAAAGCCTGAACACAAGGCTGCATGCCATTCTGTTTGCCAGCCTGCATGCCAGCGTGCATGCTCTAGAAGCCAGGCAGCACAGTGAGGTCAGCAATGCCTTCCGGCAGTCTCGCAATCCTGCTCAGCAGCCCCAGGCGGTTCTTGCGCAGCTGCTCATCCTCCTGCATCCCCAGTGCCACACACCCAGGTGAAATTTAGTGATCGCGTCAAAACCACAATACCGAGTCGAGATGCAAGCGATCACAACCAGGGCAAGAGTTAGCACATAGATAGAGACAGACAGACATGCTCCAACATCAGCAACAGAAGCGTGCAGTGGTGTTGTGGGGTTCCGGGTGTTGAGTGTGCTGTGGGGGACGGGAGTGTGCATTGAGGGGTTTGGGGTTCAGGGTGTGGTGGGGGGTGGGGGGTGAGGAGTGGAAATAGATATGATGTCATGTTGCTGGCTGGTGGCTTGGCTTACCGCCATGACGAACACGTTTGCAAAGAAGCCTTCAAGCGGGTCAAGGAGCGCCATGGATGCATCAGCAAAAGCCTTGATGCACATGTCTGTATGCGTGACATGTGCCTGGCTGGTTGGCTTACCGCCATGACGAACACGTTCGCAAAGAAACCTTCAAGAGGGTCGATGAGAGCCATGGATGCATCGGCAAATGCCTTGATGCTCATGTCTGTATGCATGCCGTGTTGGGAGGGCGCAAGGGGGAGAGAACGCACGAAATATATATCTTCATTGCATGTGTTGGGGATGCAGATATGCCTGGTGTGATGAGATGGCCAATGATCAGGGTAAATGGTGAGGCAGAGGTGTATGCTGTGGTGAAAACGGCAATGGCTAGACCAGCTTAGAGACATGTCAGTACATGGCTGAATGCGTTATGAATGGTGCATGAATGTGATGTGGATGCAAGACGATGCGATACATGATATGTGGGCCGATGTGACATGATATGTGGGACGATGTGACATGATATGTGGGACGATGTGACATGATATGTGGGCCGATGTGACATGATATGTGGGACGATGTGACATGATATGTGGGCCGATGTGACATGATATGTGGGACGATGTGACATGATATGTGGGCCGATGTGACATGATATGTGGGACGATGTGACATGATATGTGGGCCGATGTGACATGATATGTGGGACGATGTGACATGATATGTGGGACGATGTGACATGATATGTGGGACGATGTGACATGATATGTGGGACGATGTGACATGATATGTGGGACGATGTGACATGATATGTGGGACGATGTGACATGATATGTGGGACGATGTGACATGATATGTGGGACGATGTGACATGATATGTGGGACGATGTGACATGATATGTGGGACGATGTGACATGATATGTGGGACGATGTGACATGATATGTGGGACGATGTGACATGATATGTGGGACGATGTGACATGATATGTGGGACGATGTGACATGATATGTGGGACGATGTGACATGATATGTGGGACGATGTGACATGATATGTGGGACGATGTGACATGATATGTGGGACGGTGTGACATGATATGTGGGACGATGTGACATGATATGTGGGACGATGTGACATGATATGTGGGACGATGTGACATGATATGTGGGACGATGTGACATGATATGTGGGACGATGTGACATGATATGTGGGACGATGTGACATGATATGTGGGACGATGTGACATGATATGTGGGACGATGTGACATGATATGTGGGACGATGTGACATGATATGTGGGACGATGTGACATGATATGTGGGACGATGTGACATGATATGTGGGACGATGTGACATGATATGTGGGACGATGTGACATGATATGTGGGACGATGTGACATGATATGTGGGACGATGTGACATGATATGTGGGACGATGTGACATGATATGTGGGACGATGTGACATGATATGTGGGACGATGTGACATGATATGTGGGACGATGTGACATGATATGTGGGACGATGTGACATGATATGTGGGACGATGTGACATGATATGTGGGACGATGTGACATGATATGTGGGACGATGTGACATGATATGTGGGACGATGTGACATGATATGTGGGACGATGTGACATGATATGTGGGACGATGTGACATGATATGTGGGACGATGTGACATGATATGTGGGACGATGTGACATGATATGTGGGACGATGTGACATGATATGTGGGACGATGTGACATGATATGTGGGACGATGTGACATGATATGTGGGACGATGTGACATGATATGTGGGACGATGTGACATGATATGTGGGACGATGTGACATGATATGTGGGACGATGTGACATGATATGTGGGACGATGTGACATGATATGTGGGACGATGTGACATGATATGTGGGACGATGTGACATGATATGTGGGACAATGTGACATGATATGTGGGACGATGTGACATGATATGTGGGACGATGTGACATGATATGTGGGACGATGTGACATGATATGTGGGACGATGTGACATGATATGTGGGACGATGTGACATGATATGTGGGACGATGTGACATGATATGTGGGACGATGTGACATGATATGTGGGACGATGTGACATGATATGTGGGACGATGTGACATGATATGTGGGACGATGTGACATGATATGTGGGACGATGTGACATGATATGTGGGACGATGTGACATGATATGTGGGACGATGTGACATGATATGTGGGCCGATGTGACATGATATGTGGGCCGATGTGACATGATATGTGGGACGATGTGACATGATATGTGGGACGATGTGACATGATATGTGGGACGATGTGACATGATATGTGGGACGATGTGACATGATATGTGGGACGATGTGACATGATATGTGGGACGATGTGACATGATATGATATGTGGGACGATGTGACATGATATGTGGGACGATGTGACATGATATGTGGGACGATGTGACATGATATGTGGGACGATGTGACATGATATGTGGGACGATGTGACATGATATGTGGGACGATGTGACATGATATGTGGGACGATGTGACATGATATGTGGGACGATGTGACATGATATGTGGGACGATGTGACATGATATGTGGGACGATGTGACATGATATGTGGGACGATGTGACATGATATGTGGGACGATGTGACATGATATGTGGGACGATGTGACATGATATGTGGGACGATGTGACATGATATGTGGGACGATGTGACATGATATGTGGGACGATGTGACATGATATGTGGGACGATGTGACATGATATGTGGGACGATGTGACATGATATGTGGGACGATGTGACATGATATGTGGGACGATGTGACATGATATGTGGGACGATGTGACATGATATGTGGGACGATGTGACATGATATGTGGGACGATGTGACATGATATGTGGGACGATGTGACATGATATGTGGGACGATGTGACATGATATGTGGGACGATGTGACATGATATGTGGGACGATGTGACATGATATGTGGGACGATGTGACATGATATGTGGGACGATGTGACATGATATGTGGGACGATGTGACATGATATGTGGGACGATGTGACATGATATGTGGGACGATGTGACATGATATGTGGGACGATGTGACATGATATGTGGGACGATGTGACATGATATGTGGGACGATGTGACATGATATGTGGGACGATGTGACATGATATGTGGGACGATGTGACATGATATGTGGGACGATGTGACATGATATGTGGGACAATGTGACATGATATGTGGGACGATGTGACATGATATGTGGGACGATGTGACATGATATGTGGGACGATGTGACATGATATGTGGGACGATGTGACATGATATGTGGGACGATGTGACATGATATGTGGGACGATGTGACATGATGCAATGAATGTGCCATGGGCACAGAAGAAGTAGACACTCACCAGTGGAGACCTCCGCATCCACGTGCTTGAACGCGTCCCACAGAGTCCTCTCCGCGTCCGACTCAAATAGCTCCTCCCTCACCTGCACTCAAGCTCCCCCCCCCCCCCCACACACACACGAGAGAGCTCCACATCATCCCCAGTGTCATGTTTATCGTCAGACTGCGATGCGAGACAAGCAGACATGATTAACTCCCGAGCGCTAGACATGCACACAGGCACTCCTCATGGTCACCACGAGCAACCAATGTATGTTCTGGTTGCCAGAGCATGCCAGGCCACAAGTGTGCAGCTCGCATCACGGAAGCTCATGAGGCGCCTCTCACAGCTCATGAGGCGCCTCTCACAGCTCATGAGGCGCCTCTCACAGCTCATGAGGTGCCTCTCACAGCTCATGAGGCGCCTCTCACAGCTCATGAGGCGCCTCTCACAGCTCATGAGGCGCCTCTCACAGCTCATGAGGCGCCTCTCACAGCTCATGAGGCGCCTCTCACAGCTCATGAGGCGCCTCTCACAGCTCATGAGGCACCTCTCACAGCTCATGAGGCGCCTCTCACAGCTCATGAGGCGCCTCTCACAGCTCACCTGCCAGTCCACATCCACCTCCTTGCCGCGCACAATCCTTGTTGGCCGTGCATACGCTGCCACGATCTTTTCAAGCTGCCCGGACGCCTCTAGCTCCTCCATCTGGTATCAGGGCAGGCAGCGGGGCAGACAGCACGGTTACAGGTTGTCAGCAGAGACAAAAAGTGAGTGGCCTGGCAATCTTGAGAATTCTCATGAGTGTCACACAATGTCATGTCAAGGAGGCCCTCTGTGGCGTGTGACAGTGTCACACAATGTCATGTCACAACGTCACATCACACAATGTCATGTCACAACGTCACATCACACAATGTCATGTCACAACGTCACATCACACAATGTCATGTCACAACGTCACATCACAGCAGAGAGGATTCGCGTGCCACAATGCGCCACCACTCACCTCCGCCACGGATCGTGCAGCCAGGGTGGGCACAGAGCCTCGCTCCTCCAGCACACTTTGCACCGCCTCCACTGCCTTCACTGCCTCATGCACCAAGTGACTGCTGAGCGGCCTCCACACCCAGCTTTACAACTCACCTCCGCCACGGATCGTGCAGCGAGCGCTGGCACAGAGCCCCGCTCCTCCAGCACGCTTCGCACCGCTTCAACCGCCGCCCCGCGGTCCACCAGGAACTGCTCCAAGCGGCGCACTATGAAGGACTCCACCTGCAGTTGGGGGATGGGGGAGGGAGAAAAACTGCTGCTTGAGGCGGCGCACTATAAAGGCCTGCACTTGAAACCCAGGGAGGGGAAAAAAGAGATTGAAAGGGAGTTTGAGGCACGTGAGGCACAACAGGATGAGACAGCTTGAGGCGCCCCTACCACCGCCTCCACTGCCGCCCTGTGGCCCACCAGGAACTGCTCCAGGCGGCGCACTGTAAAGGCCTGCACCTGGAATGGGCGGCGGAGGGTGGGAAGGGTTGGAATAGACAACGTGGTAGGGAGTAGGTGGGAGTCTGAAGCACCCCACTCAACTATCTCATTCTCAACGATTCTCAATTCTCAACCACCAGTTCCCCTATTCCAGTGTGGCAGGCTGCGGGGGTGACCTCCACGGCTGCACGGGTGCTGCTGCCTGCTGAGGGCTAGGGAGACCTTGCGAAGACCAACTCACCTGCTGTAGCGCTGCCGGGGGCTGCACAAATGCTGCATAGTGCTGATGGGTATTGCCGAATCTCAGCCACCACCTCACCTGCTCCAGTGTAGCGGGAGTGACCTCCACAGACTGCACAGAAGCTGCTGCCTGCAGGGCCGTGGAGAGGTGCAGATGGGAATGCACACTTGCTGGCAAACAAACACCTCACCTCACCTCACCTCACCTCACCTCACCTCACCTGCTCCAGGGTAGCGGGAGCGACTTCAACAGGCTGCACGGACGCGGCTGCCTGCAGGGCTGTTGAGAGGTGCAGGTCCATGTTGCTTGCTACCAGCGCCTCCACCTGCCATAATCGACGCAACGAGGTGCAAGCAGGTGAAAGGAGGTGAGAAAGCAGTTGAATAGATAGGTGCGGGCTTGTGCTATTCACCATTAGCGCTTCCACGCCGCCATGAACACCATGCGTGTGATGAGAGGAGGTGAGAAGAGGTGAGAAGAGGTGAGAAGAGGTGAAAGCAGGTGAAAGCACTCACACGAAGGGAGAAGTAAAAGCAAGTGCAAGAGTGAGCGCAGCAGCCATATGATGGAGCAGGGCGTGGAAACAATCAGGTGAGGACAGGAGTCGGGGCAGGGGTGAGTCTAAGCAGGTGTTGGGGCAGGGGTGAGTCTTAGCAGGTGTTGGGGCAGGGGTGGGTTGGCGCAGTGGCAGCTCACAAGGCCGTATGCGGAGCGGCGAAGACCAAAGGGGTCGGCAGAGGCAGAGGGCTCACAGCCGATGGCGAACAGCCCCACGAGACTGTCAAGCCTGCGAGAGAGTGAAGGGGGGCGGGGATGGGAGGGAGCAGGGTGTGGGCAGTGGGCGGTGGTGTGAGTGAGGGACACTGGAGGGCTCACAGCCGATGGCGAACAACCCCACGAGACTGTCAAGACTGCGAGAGAGGGGAGAGACGAAGGGGAGGAGGGACTGAGCAATGGGTGCTAAGATCTGTGGCGAGGGGCACTTGAGGGCTCACAGCCGATTGCAAAGAGGCCCACGAGACTGCCAAGCCTGCGAGAGAGAGTGGGGAAAACGGGAGGGAGCGGGTGTGGAGAGTGGGCACTGTGGACGGACGGGGCTAGGGGCACTACATGGGTTGGACAGACTTCATTGTCAGTGGCAAAGAGCCCCCCAGACTGTCAAGCATGAATGAATGAGGGCATGGTGCAGCGGAGAAGCAGACGTGGGCGTTGTGGAAGGTGAGAGGAGAGGTGAATGGGTCACAGACGATGGTGCAGAGAGTCCACCATACTGGCCGAATGGCAAGAAGAGCACTCAGCTAGCAGGTGACCTTTTAAGCCGAGTCAAAGGGAGAGAGGGGAGAAGAGGGACGGGCATACCTGGTGGCGAGGGAGAGCACAAGGCCAGGGGCTGTTTTCGGCAGCTGGTCGCCTGCTGACCGTGGCAGCACACACTCGAATATGGCCCTGCTTACCTGGATGGGGGGGGGGGGGGAGGGTTAGGGGTGGGAAGAGGGGGAGGGCAGGTGCAGGGAGTAGAGGTGGGATACATTGTATCTGTATAAAAAAAAGCTGTCCCGACTTATCCTCGACAAACCGAGGCAGCACACACTCGAATACAGCCCTGCTCACTTGTGGGGCGGACAGGTGGGGGTTGGAGAGGAGGAAAGGCGAGCAGGAAAGGAAAGGAAGATGGCGATCGGCATGCCATGAGTCCACGCTGGTCGCAGCAGCACAGACTCGAATATCGTAGCCCAGAAAATACCATCACCACGGCAGTCCCAAGCTGCTTCCATACCGCCTTCTTCCATGCCTACTATCCCTCCCTCCTCCTCCTCTCCCACCCCATACACTCACCGCCTCCCCCAGCCCTTCTCTCTCCGCGTAATTTCGGCCCATGATCCCCGCCAGTCCAGTAAACTCCATCACCACGGCACTCCCAAGGTCAACCATGCACAGCCGAAGCTGGAGCGCTTGCCTACACCACAGCAGCAGCCCTCTTGTTCCCACACACTCACCTCCTCCCCCAATCCCTCTCTCTCCGCGTAGTGTCGCCCCATGATCCCCGCCAGGCCTGTAAACTCCATCACCACGGCTGTCCCGAGGTCTGCCATGCACAGCCGCGCTGCCTGCTGCGCTGCAGCGGAGTCCGATGGAGAGAGGTGCAGAGCGGTGCAGAGGAGCGGTGTTATGGCCTCTATGCGCTCGCTCTTGTCCAACATGGAACCCAGCTTCGCCTGGCAGGTGGAGGGGGAGAGAAGGATAGAAGGATAGGTGCAATGGGAGAGGGAGGCCGGGATAAGTAACGAAGAGGGAATAGAGCAGCATGGAGCAGCGTGAAGGCCGCTGTGCGCTCGCTCTTGTCCAACATTGATCCCAGCTTCGCCTGGTGGGAGGGAGGAGGACAGAAAACACGGGACAATCGGATAGGGCGGTAGCGGAAAAGGTGGAGGGAAAGAGGAAGAAAACGGGGATGGCTCAGTGAAGAAGGTATGCCTCCTACTTTCTGCTGCTGTCTGTACCTCACGTGATAGGGGACATTTGTGCTCTGTGCTTCCACTGTTGGAAAACGGTATGGACAGTGGCGGCCAGTCTGGTTTGGAGGAAGACACGAAACGATTTTTGAGTCGACTCAAAAAGTGGCGGCCAGTCTGGTTTGAGTCGACTCAAAAAGTGGCGGCCAGTCTGGTTTGGAGGAAGACACGAAACGGAGGTGGAGGTAGAACAGCGTGAAGCAGAGTCAGGGAGAGGAAGGCACATGGAAGGTGCAGAGAGATGGGAAGGAAGGAACCTGGAAGGTGATGCCCTTGAGCTTCTCCCGGAAGGACTCCAGCGGATGTGCCGTGTCACTGTTGTAGAAGAAGCGCGCGTCCTCGTAGCGGGCACTGTGGGGGGGAGGGTGGGGGGAAGATGGGTACCAAGGGGATGTGCACAGTGATAAGAGAACAAGGGAGGGATGGTCGGTGTCGCTGTTGTAAAAGCAGCGCGCATTCTCGCGGCGCGCACTGTGGAGGAAGTAGGGAGGGATGGAAACGGGGAATGGTCGAACGGTGTGAACAAAAATGGGAGGGCGATGGGTAGCAGCAGCTATTACTGTTGTAAAAGAAGCACGCATCCTTGTAACCCACCACCCTTTCTCCAACCCTCCTCCCCCCCCCCCCCCCCCACCCACTCACCGCAGCACCGACTCGTTCCCGGCCCGCACTGCCGCTTCGTCCAGCTTCCCGTTCGGCACCGCCACAAAGTACGGAAGAAGCTTCCCGGAAGCTGCGTCCTGCACCGGGAAGTACCTCTGATGCTTCCTCATCACCATCACCAGCACCTCGGGCGGTAGGTCAAGGAAGCTGCGGTCGAAGCTTCCTAGAAGCGGCACGGGTGACTCCACCAGGTTTGCCACCTCAGCAAGGAGGTCCCCTCTGGCATCTTCTGGGATGCTTCCTCCCACCGATGCCGCCAGCTCACTGCTTGCCGCCCAGATTGCGTCTTTACGCTCCTGGCAGATTGGCACATGGAAAGGCGGCAGCACATGACAGGCATGGCACGAGGCAGGGAGACAAGGAGGCAGAAGTAAGTGGTACTGAGTGCGTCTTTACATTTCTGACAGGTTGGCAGATGGGAGCTGTTAGGAGATGACAGGCAATGACCCGAGGCATTTAGGAGAGGGTTGATGGGAGGAGAGGGGTGATGGGAGGAGAGGGGTGATGGGAGGAGGTGGGTGCGAGGAGAAAGGAGGCGGCGAACCAACATTATGTTGCATCTAGTGTGTGGTCACATTGGGTGGTGATCGGTGGCGATGCGTGACAGCAGGCAAGGGGAGCAGCATTGGGAGGGACGGGTCACACCTGGATGGAGAGGGTGATGCCTGCAGCTGCGATGGCTGCTGCGTACTCCTCCGCGGATGGTAACTGGTGTAGTGTGGTGTGATGTGTGGTGTGGGATGGTATGGTGTGGTGTGGTGTGGCACGAAGGGGATGGATGAGAATTCTTAGAATGAGATCAAGAGTTACAACACTACTGAGTGCTACTCTGCACATGACAGCTGGTGCGGTGTCACGCGTGGGGGTTGGATGGGATGTGATGCATGGGGACGCGGATGGGAGAAGAGCATACGGAGGGAAAGGGAAGGAGATGAAAGATGGCTCAGGCCGGCAGAGAAGCAGAGTGATTTGAATCAGGAAGCATGTGGCAGCCCTGACTGAACGCATCTAAAGCACGTAGCTCACCTGCACTCGTGTCTCTGGAGCGTTCCTGAGCAGCCATGACTCATTGCCTGACGCCAGCCCTGCATAGGCGAACGGCACCACCGTGTTGCCGTGCATTGCCAGCAGCCACCGAATGGGACGGCTGAACGCCACCTGTGTGGAAGGGTGAGGGATGGGGGTAGGGATGGGGATACGGTGAACAAGCGAAGGTTGGGGTTGGGTGAAAGGGCACCACGGCGTGGCCGATGCATGGCCAGCAGCCACCTGATGGGGCGGCTGAACGCCACCTGTGGTGCGGAGTGGTGAGGGGCAGGGGTGCGGTGAAGGAAGGAACGTTGGGGTTGGGTGAAGGGCAGCATCATGCCGCCGAGCATGGCCAGCAGCAGCCACATGCGGGGTGAGATGAAGGAGGTGGGGTAAGGTGGGACGAGGCCAATGAACGAACCTTGGGTTGGGCGTGCACGGGCAGAGGGGTGATGGCTGGCTCCAGCAATCATTACAGGCGGGCTGTCAAAGCCTTCTCAACTCGAAGCACACATGAGAGGTCACCGTACCAGTTTGGAAAAGGCGAGCCCAGCAATCAACGAATCACTCGTGCTCTGCTACCCTGTCATCACTCGTGCTCTGCTACCCTGTCATCACTCGTGCTCTGCTACCCTGTCATCACTGTGATCACCACCGCGTGCACACCCACCTGGGAGTTCCGCCGCATGGTTTTAGGAAACGCAATCCCTGCAATGACCCCAGGCAGCTGCTCCCCCAGCACCGCCTATGCAGGTCTTCCCTCGTCGCTCACACTCCTACTCTGTTACCCAATTGCTTATGTCGTCTCCGCATGCCCACCTGCCAGCTGCACACCCACCTGGGAGTTCCATCGCATGGTTTTGGGAAACGCAATCCCAGCAATCACGGCCGGCAGTTGCTCCCCCAGCACCGCCCACGCGGGTCGGCTCTCCTCGCTCACGCTCGCCCACACGTACTCCACGCCCTTGTCGTCCGCACGCGTGGTTACCGCCTCCGCGGTTACCGCGTTACGCTTGCAGAAGCCCTCTAGCGCCTGGGTGGGAAGGAGCAACGGGCTTTCATTACGAGACATTCTTTTTTTTGCGTCCTGGAATGAATGCAGCCACATCCTATTGAATACCGCTCATACGCTGCACCGCCTGCTCATACGCTGCACCGCCTGCTCATACGCTGCACCGCCTGCTCATACGCTGCACCGCCCGCTCATACGCTGCACCGCACGCTCGTACGCTGCACCGCCTGCTCATACGCTGCACCGCCCGCTCATACGCTGCACCGCCCGCTCATACGCTGCACCGCCCGCTCATACGCTGCACCGCCTGCTCAAAAGCTGCACCGCTCGCTCATACGCTGCACCGCCCGCTCATACGCTGCACCGCACGCACATACCTTAGTGGGCTTGCCGTCCTTGTCAAATGCCTTGTTCGCAGGCGGTCCCCGCACCTCCCGCTGCTCGCGCTGCTGCCACGCTGCCAGCCCCCCCACCTGCACCGCCACCCTCCTAGGTGTGCCCTCCACACGCACTGATTCATACGGGAGTCGCAGGCGGGCGAGCAGAGGCGGGATGGCTGCTTGCAACTGGGAGAGGGAGGGTGGAGAATGGGAGAGGGAGGTAGAGTGATGATGAGAATCAACGCCACCCTCCTGGGTGAGCCCTCCACGCGCACTGATTCGTACAGCAGTCGTAGGCGAATGAGCCGAGACGGGATGGCTGCTCGCAACTGGCAGAGAAGGGGGGGAGAAGGGTGGAGAATGGGAGTGGGGGACACAGTGGGGAGGGGATGAGAATGAGCAGCTGGTTCAGCGAAGATGAATTCTGGAATGGCCGTAGAAACCCAGTCCCAGTGCACCCACCTGGGCAACAGCGCTGCTGACATCATCAGGCGGCAACTCCTCTGTACCGATCTCCACCACTAGTATCCGCCCCTTGCCCTCCCCCGCCTCCTCGCCGCCCGCACTCGCCACTCCGTCTTGCGCCGCCACATCCGCGGACGGCCATGTGTCGCCTGTTGGCTGCGCCACATCAGCGTCCGCCCGGCCCAATGGGAAGTCGAGCTTCTCCCGCGTGTCGACCCACAATTGGGCACACTGACGCGCCAGGCTGGCTTGGGGATTGAGGGTGACGGGACCAAAAGGAGGACACAGGGGGAGGGAAAGAGGGAAAGGAGAAAGGGGTGGGGTGGGGAGGAATGATGGGAGAGCTTTCAAGCAAGTGGGTTATTCTATAATCTGTAATCCTTTTTCATTGGTTTCCAAAATCATGTCAAAACGGATATCTTGATTGTAGGACTGCCATGCACTTATGCACACCGCACTGCACCCATGCACACCGCACTGCACCCATGCACACCGCACTGCACCCATGCACACCGCACTGCACCCATGCACACCGCACTGCACCCATGCACACTGCACTTCATTCACCTCCGCATGCGGCCGAAGAAGCACGCTCTCTAAGTGACGCCCACAGCACTCCTCGCATCCAGAATGCAACCATACATGCCCCATACTGCACCCATGCGCACCATACTACACCGAACTGCACACACCTCCTCATACGGCCGAAGAAGCGAGCTCTCTCAGTCACCCCAACAGCACCCCTGGCATCCAGAATGTTGAACGCATGGGACGTCTTGAGCACATGGTCGAACCTATTGTGGGGGATGGGTGGTGCGTGGGTAGGCAGGCAGAGGGCAGCAAAAAGACATATCTCTCTCAGTGACCCCAAGAGCACCCCTCACGTCCAGAATGTTGAACGCATGCGATGTCTTGAGCACATGGTGGAACCTGCACCGGGGCACGGGGATTGGATTGGTGTGATGTGAATGAGGTGACAGCGGGGTGGGCATGGGATATAGAAGACAACGATGGACGCGTGGGATGTCTTGAGCACCTGCAGGGGGGCACGGGGATGAGCAGTGGGATGCCAGGGGCTGGATACGGGGTGGCTTGACAATAAACAATAACTGCTTGTGGGTTGCATATGGGGGTTGCATACAGGGGTTGCAGCACCCTCCAACCATCCCCCAACCAGGCCCCCCACTACTCACGCGGGGATGGCCAGCTGCTTATCGATAAGCGCCTGTGCCTCGGCATCATAGAGATCAAAGCGCCGCTTCACCCGCTCCGTGTCTGCCTCGAGCATGTTGAAGCAGCTCATCTCCCTCTCGTTCTCCAGAAACAGCTCCCCGTAGGTGACACCGGGGGCATAGGCGATGCGCTTAAAATGGTCAACGCCCTGACAAGGCGAGAGAGAGGGAGATGAGCATGTTGACAGGGGGAGAATGAGAGGGGGAGTGACAGACAGGAGACGTGTGACTGGCCGTGCATGTTGGTTGAAGCAGATGATCTCTCTCTGATTCTTCAGAATCAGCTTCCCGTAAGTCTCTCCATTAACATAGGCAAAGCGTTTCAAGTAATCCACACTCTGATTGGTCCACACACACACCTGCAGGCTCATGATGATGCGCTCCAGGCCGTACGTGATCTCCACTGACACTGGCGATAGTGGCATGCCCCCTGCCTGCACGCAATGCAACGGCATGAACACATAATAAAATCATGCATGCAGCAACACAACACACATGCACATGACAGCAAGCATGCGGGTGCAGGGTCATGTGCAGCAGCAATAGGGTCATGTGCAGCAGCAATAGGGTCATGTGCAGCAGCAATAGGGTCATGTGCAGCAGCAATAGGGTCATGTGCAGCAGCAATAGGGTCATGTGCAGCAGCAATAGGGTCATGTGCAGCAGCAATAGGGTCATGTGCAGCAGCAATAGGGTCATGTGCAGCAGCAATAGGGTCATGTGCAGCAGCAATAGGGTCATGTGCAGCAGCAATAGGGTCATGTGCAGCAGCAATATGGTCATGTGCAGCAGCAATAGGGTCATGTGCAGCAGCAATAGGAAAGATTGCAGCAGAAAACGCTCATTGAATGCAGCAAAGAAAGCAGGGTTGGAATGAAAGCGCAGTGGAATGAGGTACAATGTGCTGCCATGCTTCCTGCTCCACTCAACTCTCTTCACCATGCCACCCCTTCTCCCTAAGCCAACCCTCCTCTCTGCTGCAACAAGCACCTCTGTCTCCCCACCTCGCACCCATCCCAACCGCACTGAACCTGCTGGACTGGAAGTAGGTGAACTGGGTGATCTCCACGCCTCCCAGCCCAGCCCCCACCAACGAGCACGGGCGACTCCCAGTTGTCCTCCACACCCATTCCAACCGCTCTCTCTCCCCCCACCGACCCACCCCAACCGCACTGCACCGCACTGCACCTGCTGGAAGTAGGTGAACTGCGTGATCTCCATGCCATCGAGCCACACCTCCCAGCCCAGCCCCCACGCGCCGAGCACAGGCGACTCCCAGTTGTCCTCCACGAATCGCACGTCGTGCTGCCGGCTGTCGATGCCCAGCGCTGCTAGACTGCCTAAGTAGAGCTCTTGTGCATTGCCTGGGTCTGGCTTCAGGATAACCTGGGAGGGTGGGGGGAGAATGAAGGGGAGCTCAGAGCACGGGCGACTCCCAGTTGTCCTCCACGAAAGGCACGTTGTGGTCAGTGCGGTGCAGTGCGGTTGGGGTGGGTGGGATGAGCACGCCGTGCTGCTTGCTGTCGATGACCAGCGCTGCCAGGCTCCCCAGGTAGACTTGCGGGGCTGGCTTATGCATTGCCTGGGTCTGGCTTCAGGATGACATGCGGGGTGACATGGGAGGAGAAGAGGGGAGAGGGGGGGAGAAGCGCCCCTACCCCACCTGGAACTGCGTGTGGCGCTGCACGCGGTTGGGATTATCCCAACCGCGTCGTCGGGGCGAATGGAGGGCTCCACGTACGCCACTCGCCACGCCTCGGGGCCCAGCACGACACGCGCAGAAAGGTGGCGGATGGGGGGGGCAATGCAGCGCACAGGGGGAATGCCCTGGGAGGCAATGCAGCGCACAGGGGGAATGCCCTGGGAGGCAATGCAGCGCACAGGGGGAATGCCCTGGGAGGCAATGCAGTGAGGTATGCGCGTGCAGCAGAGGCCAGCAGGGAGCAGCAGAGAGCACCTGAGAGCACCTGAGAGCACCTGAGAGCACCTGAGAGCACCTGAGAGCGCCCCAACCCACCTGAAACTGCGTATGGCGCTGCACGCGATTCGGATTATCCCCGAAGCGGCTGTCGTCGGGGCGCATGGAGGGTTCCACGTACGCCACTCGCCACGCCTCGGGACCCAGCACGCGCAGGAACGTGGCGGGATTCATGGTGCCCGCGCCCACCTCCGTGCTGCTCGGCTGTAGCACCGCGCACCCCACTCCCGCCCAGTACTCCTGTCATGGGGAGGAGTGGTGGGGAGATAGGGGGGATGAGGGATTGTGAGACATGCCTCGGGAGCCCTCTAACTCAAGGCAGGCGCAGGAAGGTGGCGGGATTCATGGTGCCCGCGCCCACCTCCGTGCTGCTCGGCTGTAGAACCGCGCACCCCACTCCCGCCCAGTATTCCTATCGGGGTGGGGAGTGAAGGGGTACTGCGGTGGTGGGGGGAAAGGAGGGCATTGTGAGTCGCCTCTCAAGTCACGCGCAGGAAGGTGGCGGGATTCATGGTGCCCGCGCCCACCTCCGTGCTGCTCGGCTATAGCACCGCGCACCCCACGCCCGCCCAGTACTCCTGTCATGGGTGGGGGTTTGGAGGTGCGCGGGGGGGGAAAGGGGAAAAGAGGACATTGTGAGGCGCCCCTCAAGGCACGCGCAGGAAGGTGGCGGGATTCATTGTGCCCGCTCCCACCTCCGTGTTGCTCGGCTGTAGTACGGCGCACCCCACGCCCGCCCAGTACTCCTGTCGTGCGATAAGGTGGAGGAGGCGGGGGAGACGCGCATGGGGGAATGAGGGCGTTGGGACGTGAGTCTGGTGCAGCACGGAACAGCATTCCTGTGAAACACGGATTCTTCGCACGCGTAATAGCCCGATCACGTCTAAACGTCACTAAACTGTAATCAGACGTCGCGGCATTAAGCGAAACGGTGGCATCGTGCTAGACGCGGGTTATTTTTAACACAATTCGGCACCCCATTGGTAACCCGGTTACACCTGGAGTCGCTGAATTGCGTCCTGAAACGTCAGCGTTCCGGCTCTAGGTGTCTTCCCGCTCTCCCCAGCCCCACTGCTCCGCAACTCTTCCGCCTCCGCGCGGGTCCCATCCGCGGATACGCCCGCTGGCGCAGTTTCCGCCGACACAGGTGCCGTGGAGAGCTCCGCGCGCGGAGAAAGAAAATGCGCGAGGCGGGAAGAGCTTCCGCGCGCGTAGCTCGGTGGAAACGTGAGCGGGCGGCCGCGGAGGGCGCTCGGGGGGAGCGCACGAAGGGATCGGCGGAAGACGTGCGGCGCTAACGGCTGGAGATTTGGCGCGACTAGAGACATACGGGAAAGGATTCTCGACGCCATTGCGTCTACCTAGCGCCGATTGCCCAGCCCTGCTAGCTCGCGAACCGCGTGATACCTGGAAAGTACAAATGAGTCGTGGCGGGTTCACCAAAACCCTAGCGTAGCAAGAATTTTGAAGGTGCTTAGGGGAATCGTTATAGTGTCACTGCGTTTGTACCGTAGATAAGGTGACAACAGTTACTTTTCAGACAGTAAAGACGAAAGCCGGTTTGTTGATTATAATGCAGATAATATCTCATGGCTAAATTAGCGCTCCTCAGAAGTACATGAAATAGGACAAGAGCTAATGATAAGAGTTTGCAACTAGAAAAAGGGATCGATTGCAGACATAATGTAGAAACTTTTGATGCAAAATTCACAAATGTAGCATACACATGGTTGTATCGTGGATTTGGAACGTTTTCTGTTGTAAAGTGTTTATATTGCAACTGTTACCCAATCGTCTGTGCTGCCATGCCCAATCCCCAGGCTCCCTGGCGTCAATCAGCGCCAGCAAGGTCGCAAGGCAGCTTCGCTCAATCCATTGCGAAGAATTCAACCAGTCAGATCACCCAGGTTACCCCGTCAACCGTCAGATTTCCCACCGCCTGCCGCTAGATTGAGCGGCAGGGAACCCCGTTACCCCAGCCGTCGCATCTTTGACGGGAACAATTCCACAATTGTCGCACCTCTCTAAAGCTGCATCCGCCTCCCCCACACGCCCACACTTGGGCGATGTTCGGCAGGCCAGGGAATACAGGGGGGGTTGGGGCGAGGGATCCAAAATGACCAGCCTCGCCCCTAGTTGGATGGGTCAACTCTGGGTCCACCAGAGTTGACCCCACGTCCGAGGTCTTGGCGCAAGCGGAGAGTCGGGGGGAGCTCACGGGATGGAAACAACGAGATGGCGGGGGGGGGGGGGGTGGAAGCTGCACCGTACAAGAAGAGAAACTTCCACCCTACAAAAGGGTTGTCGCATGCCAAAAACAAATGCCCGACACGCTGTACGCATAGGTGAAAAGGGTAAAAATTGGATTAAAAAAAAAGGGGAAGAACAGTGAGGTGTGAGCGTCCCGCTGAACCAAACGCATGGGAAGATTAGAAACAGAGACAGCTCGTGATTAGGGCCATTGCAAGCCTCACTTTAGGGTTAGCGCAAATGGCGGAACCTATTCGTTTCAACCTACATTTTGAGAGGGAAGTTGGGTGGGATACCTTTTTGTTTTTTACTTTCTTTTCAGGGTAATGCCATGTTCGATAGGAGGGGATTGACCGCGGGATCTGGCTGGATTCTTCGGTTTTGAGCGGCAGGCCAGGGAATCCAAGTTTCATTCCCCCCCTCTAGTGCGGAGGCTTTCCGCCAAGGGGGGGGTTGTGGGGGGGATGCGGCGCGGGCGACACTCTAGCATGGGGTTCGCGTCGCCTTGAAGGCCCACGTTCGGACTGTTTTTCACATTTTTCTTGTCCTGATCGCACTGTTTTGCATGGTTCTCCAAGGTCGAACCTGGTGGCCCGGCATTTTGATCCTCCCTCAAACCCTCTCCCTTGGCTGCCGAACATCGCCTTGCAAAACGCCAATACCAGCGACTTGTGCACCTACCAGGGACACCTGGGGGAGGTAGACCTGGGAATCTTCCCCGTAGCTTCCAGCAGTGAAACCGCATCTAGAAGCCGGCTTGCATCCCCGGCTGTAGCATACGCATGGATAAGACAAGAGTAAGTGAGAGCATCGGGAGCGTAACCGGTACGTCTCATTGTCTCAATGGTGTTTTCGGCTTCTTCCCACAGGCCTTCCCGGGACTGGGCGGCAAGCAAGGCGATATGGGTGGCAGTGTTTGGCGTGTGCCCGGCACACTTCATGGCCTCGAAGACCGCTGCTGCGTCAGCGGCCGATCCGCACCGTCCAAACGCGTCGATCGGACCGTTGCAGGTGCGGCGATTCGGGCGGCAGCCGGATCTCCGCATTGCCTCTACAGTGGCCTCGACTTTCGGCAGCATCTGCGCCTGGCCGTAGCAGCGAATCAGGGTCACCACGTCACCACGTCGGGCTTGATCCCGCTCGCTGCCAGCTCATCCATAACCCATGCCACGTCACCAAAGAGCTTGTTCTTCCCGTAAATATCTAGGAGAATGTTGAAGGTGAAAAGATTTGGAAACAGCCCTGCTGTAGCATTGTCTCGTAAGCTTCCCTCGCTTTTTCAACCTGCCCGCCCTTCCCGTACGCTGCAATTAGGGCAGTGTAGGAAAAAGCATCTGGCTAAGGAGGGAGAATGAGATCATCCTTAGTGTCCTTCAACCCGTGCCCCTGCTTCCTCGCTCTGATCCCTCAACCCCTGCCCCTGCTTCCTCGCTCCCTCCCTCCTCCCTCTGCGCGCTCCCACTCTCAATTACACAACTCAATCCCTCTCCCCTACCTTCTGCCATTCCCTTTCCCACTGCCAATCCTCCGATCTTCCCCTCCCCTCCTGTAACAAGTGGGGTCTGCTCTGGAGGCAGCGTGAAGCGCACGGGAGGTGAAAGCATGCAGCAGCAGCGTGCAGCTGCGAACGTGGGCAGCAAGGGGGCGGAAGTGAGCAGGACGTGGGGGACCCACGTGAGAAGGGCGAAACTGAGGTTTCGTGCCTTGACTAACTTGGGAAGACTTCCGTGTGGGACAGGTGGCGAGGGAACAATATCGAAGAGTTAGAAAAGGACACGTGTATGATAGCAGTGAGTTACAAATTTGAAAAACGATGATGTGACTCGATGTCGGGGCTGGCCACCCGAATCGACATTCCGAGCCGCATTTCTGAAATGTATGTACTGTACATATAAAAATGCATTCGTAGGAATTAGAGTAGAAGTTGCTGTTTTCTCTTTCTGCTTGTTCTTCCTGTCTTCTAAGGAAAAGCCCTTTGAGTGAAATTCTCAGCCAGAAACACTAGAACAAGCCCAAGAGCCGTTGAGCTTGTTCCACCTCCCCTCTCCCCTCCCCCATCCCCTCCCCCATCCCCTCCCCCCTCCCCTCCCCCTTCCCCCCCCCCTTCCCCTCCGCCTCCCCCTCCGCCTCCCCCCCCCGCAGCATGGACCCCACAATCCCACGCGCCTCCCGCCACAGCCCCTTGCGCGCGCACGTGCTGATCATCTTGTTATAAGTCACCAGATTCGGCCGCACGCCCGCCTCCAGCATGGATTCCAGCACCGAATGGGCGAGTGCCACGTGGACAGCCTTCCCGTACACGTCCAACAGCGCGTTGTACGTGAAACGTGTCGGTTTCAGCCCTGTCGCCCGCATTTCCGCAAAGATTCGCTCCGCTTCTTAGATGTACTGGGCAGCTGCTGACACTGTAGCTGCTGCCGCGGCTGATGGAACTGTAGCTGTCGTTTGTCGTGTAGTGGCTGGTACTGTGTCGGGCAGAGTCACTATTGCTACTGTCACTGCTGCTATCCTCTGCTGCTGCTGCTGCTGCTGCTGCTTCTGGCGCCAGGGATGCTGAAACGGCTGCTGCTGGTAAGGCACATCCCCCACATCCTCATCCACAATCGCAAGCACACGCGGAGATCATCGTGTTATACGTGTACTCATCCGGGGTCAATCCAGCGGTCCGGATCTCCTCCAGCAGCGACGTCATGTGGTGGAAACACCCACGCTTGCGCGCATGCGCAGCAGATCATCCGATTCATGCGCGGGGATGGGGGAGCCGACGGGCAGATAAGGAGTGAAAGCGCGCTCATCATCGCAGTGTATGCCCGCCCGTCGAGCGCGCATCTGTCCAACACGAGCGCGCGGAACAGATCGTTCGTTTCCCGGGCGGGGAGTACGCGGAAAGGGTAGGGGAAGGGGTGGAGGGGAGTGGGGGGAAGGGTAGCAGGGAATCAACGGAGGGGACGGGGACGGGGAGCGAGAGCGGGTCTATAATGGCAATAAATGGTTACACAATCGTATCCTTCCGTTAAAGTCACATCATGACGCACCCCCCCCCCCCCCCTCGTTACACTCACATTCGGGCAGTCGCATCGGCTCAGTATGCGCAGCACCAGCGACACCATCGGGTTCCCGCGCTCACGCCCCGCCTCTTCCCCCTCCGCGCAGCTTCCGCCGATCTTTCCGCACCCGCGCGCCCAGTGAAACACCGCAACCGCATCCCGCCACCGCCCTTGTTCCCCAACCCCTTCAAAATCGTCATAAAATCACTCGCGGATATCTCCCCCGACGATTCCCCTTCCCCTTTCTCCGTCAATTCCCCGCCCGTTCCGCGGAGCTCCAGCGCGCGTCCGCCCTCATCGCATCCGGGACCATCCGCGCGCCCATCGCCCGCCCGCCCTTGCTCACGACGCAGATCACCGATCCACTCTCCCATCAGCGCGCGTCCGCCCTCATTATCTATTCCTCTTCTCCGCCGCCGCTTCCGCAGATGCGCTGAGCACCCATTCCGCCTTCCCCCGCTCCCCGTCTGCGCCGAGCAGCAGGCGGCGGAACGCGCGCTGGTCGGCGGGGGAAATCCCCGAGTTCCACGGCTGCCCCAGCCGCCGCTCCTTCCCCAAACGCACCCTCCGCCGATGCCCCTCCTCCTCCTCCTCCTCCTCCTCCTCCTCCTCCTCCTCCTCCTCCTCCTCCTCCTCCTCCTCCTCCTCCTCCTCCTCCTCCTCCTCCTCCTCCTCCTCCTCCTCCTCCTCCTCCTCCTCCTCCTTCTCGTCAGTCAAACAACCCTCATCTTCCGCCCGGGCTCCCCCCTCCCCCCGCCGCTGCTCTGCCTGCCCGTCCCTGCACCTCTGCGCGTCTAAGCTCCGCCCGCTGTCGTCTCCTTTTCCTCCACGGGTTGCGTCGGCGGAAGGCGCAAGGCGGAGCGCGCTGGAAATCGCCCCCGCGGTCTGCGTGGTAACACGGGCGACCCTTCTCGCCCCTGCACCGACATTCTGCGCGAAGACTGGCGACGAATTGCGAGTTGTCGCGCATTCCAGCCGATTCGTCGCATTGGGTCGCAACAGCAACGGTTTGCGCGAGAGCGTCGCTATTCGAGCTGCTCTGACGATCATGCGATCCAGGACTCAACGGCGAAACTGCCGCGAAGGCGCTGGCCCCCGCGGCTTCAACCGTGGGGATCACGGCGCCGGACGCGCCGGAAAACGTGGGAGCGGCGGTGGTGGCGGTGATGGCACGGTGGAGTAAGACTGGCTGTGTCGGCGATAAGAATGGGTGACTGTTAAATGCGAAGATAACGGCGACGCGGTACTAGGGTGTACAAGGCGTAACGGCGACGCGGCAGCTGCAGGTGGGAGTGAGTGGTTGAAGGGTGTATGGCGCGCGGTCGGAAGAGCGGGAATGGATGCGCAAAGGTGTGGCGGAATGGCGGCGACTGGCGTGGGGAACGCCATTCTGCGGACCGACTGCACGCACCGTCGCCCACGCTTGTGCCTTCAAATCGACTTAGAAGCAAGCAAGTTGACTCGAAGAGACCGATCGACTAAGAGACTCAACCGCATGCACCGTTTCCTATCGCTGCTACTTAGCAAAGCCCCACGCTTCGACGTTGTGAAACGAGTAGTTTCGCATGATCGTCAAGCGCGACGGCTCATAGCTGATTCACATCAAGAGAAAGCACGTTCCACGCACAAACCAATTCTCGCGCAAGGGCGACGTCAGGTTGTACATTTCTCAACCTGATGTCGCCCAAAGAGATTCAGATTGGGGGGAATCTGGGCTGCAAGGCGATGCGGAAGTGGCACTTTGATGGAGATTCTTTCCAGGAAGGATTCTCGCTATAGAGAGAGCCTTTTGCCAAGTCTGTTTACGAATATTTGGATAAACGCTAACCAGCCACTTAAATTGACGACCATTGCTCCCTATTACTGTAGCACGCGAGAATCGTCGTCCAATCTGCACAAAGTCGCCGTGGTCATCACGTTGCAAGGCAGCTTCATCCAGTGTCGCGGAGTTTCTGTGTGAAGATTCCTAAGCACTTGTTGTGACGTCAAAGGGCAGAGATTGGCGGCGGAACTCCCAAAAGTTCGTCGCACAGCCTCGTTCGATCGTCGCATTGTCATGTCAGTCACACCATGCTCTGTCTGCCCAATGGTTTTTGGGTCGCTGTCACTGGTTGGTCGGCAGCCAGAGTCCTTGTTTCAATATGGTGATGTGTGGAGATTCTCCCATCCGCACGGTACACAGCACCTGGATGTTATGCTGGGTGATGATACAGTATTGGCGCGGAAATGAATGATGATGACCTTCGGGTCGCCTTTTGTTTTTCGCCAGACTGGGATACTTGCTGCAAACCAGTTCAGGGAGACTTCAAGGTCTGTTTGTGGGCAGCCTGATAGACAAACAAGAAGAAACACACATCCGGTTTTGGGGTGTTCTTGGGGATGGTTGGAGTAATATAAATTCGGGAAACACATTCGCACTTTTTGAGGCATTCCGTTCATCAGCCCTTTCCACGGGCACAGCTAAAAAAAAAAATCATCTGCAAATCCCAATTTGTGGGGTGGGGACCACCGCTGACACTGTCCCGTCCCTTATTGGTGTGCTGTCGCAAAAGATATCCACTCGAGGGCAATGGCAATGGTGGTCGCTCGATGGTCGCCCGCCACCCGCCAATGTGCTGATTTGGCGCTCTAATCCGTGCAGCACAGCCCCTTACTCCTACCAGCATGTCACTGCTGAAGGATAAGATTTTGGCGCGGAACTGAGCGATGCTTTTCGCTCAGGTCGCTCATTTGTCGTCAGCCCAGTCTCATCCCATCCCAAGTCAGCTTCCCACGACTTGCTGCAGTTTTGTGGGGATGGTTCCTTGGCGACGTTTGTGCTTGTGACGTCAACAGCGAGACTTTCCCAGCCTCCTCTTTCCCTCGCTTTCGTCCACAATGAGGTACTTACGCACTGAACATCACCGTCAGGCAACGCGCTTCGGATTTGTGGTTTGTGGGCAGTTGGAAGGAGCTTCGGAAAAATCGAAACTCAAAAGCTTCGCTTCCTAGAATCGCAATCAAGAAGTTTCAGTATCACTGGAGGGATTGAGGTTTGGAAAAAAAAGGCCGTGACGGGCTGATATAGGAATATAATTACATGCATTATATTATAACTGCCTGTAGTGTAGACTTAATGTAGTTCTAAACTTGTTTGGTGGTGCACCTCTCTTTTCCTTGCATATATGTTTCCAACTTTCTATAGTGAAACCCCCTTCCTTTCTACTCTAGATAGTTGCATAGCACCCAAACCCTAGGCACTACTAAGCTTATCTTAACAGCTGATTCTTAAGCAACGGAAATATGCTGGTCCTGGTTTTAGAGTCTTGAAAATGAGGGAAACACATCCCATGCGATATTCTTATCCTGAAAACTTTTTGACAGTCAACAACTGGTGGTGACCACCACACCCAACAAGGTTGCTGTAATTTGCCGCTCACCTGTACAGTTTTGGCTTTCGGACTGTTGTGCTGTTCTGCTCTGCTCCATTCTCCCATTCATTTAGGGTTTCTCATAGAACCTCCTCACAGACCACGGACAGGAAAACGCTGCAAACTGAAGCGGCTCAAAACAAACCGCTAAGTAGAGCCGCTTACCGAGCCGCACAGCCACTCGGTTCTGGTGTTCAGGGTTCCAATCCAGGTGACGAACCGGCGTGACGTAGGTTCTCCCTCATCCAGAACCACCTCCGATTTTGGCAAGAACTTTACCATACAGTGGCTTAGCATTCTTAGAACTATAGCCCACGATTTCTCTTCAACTACTTTCAAACGGATGACTCTGGAGTTCTGCCACCGCCATTCGCCCCCAACGCTAATATTCAACCCGCTTCCATCCACGCCCCCGCCCCCCGCCCGGCCTACCTCTCAAACTCCAGAGGTAAACGTTGTTACGTCAAAATTTATTGACTTTTCCAGCGTCATGTTTCTTGGATGTCCATGTTGGACCGTGATCTAACTTATTTTTGCTCTTCTGGCAGGCACAACGCCTTGGTATTCCTACCCTTTGCAACTCAAGGCCGAAGATCCATTTCGATTTACAACAGCATTGGCAAAGACGCTATTTACAACAGCTAATCTCTGCTGCTCATGAAGATCCACGTCTACTTCAGTCAATCACGAAGATCCACTTCTCTGCTGGTCAACCCTGGAGATCCGCCACCACTACCATTCGCCGCAAACACCAACCTTGAACCACTTCCATCCACACATCGCCCCCCGCCGTGCCTACCTCACGACCTCCAGAGGTACGTTTGCTTTGAATGCTTTTGCTGTAATTTTCTTTAAATGTCCTTGTTGAAACGCGTTCTGACATTTTCTTTTGTTGTACCTTTGGCGTGCAGAATCAAATACCTTGACCTTCCGTAAACGTCCTTGGGAGCAGACACCGTCAAGGAATTCATCAGGCATCATTAAATGATTTTGGGACTTTGAGTCCGGCGCTTCGGGCTTCCGGTTATATGACCGGCGTTTCCACCTGGCGACGAGGGTGGGCGTGCGTTGGGAAGGCTCCGCCTTCCACCTTCCAAGCCTCCAGCGTTTTGCCTGACCGACGTTTTGCCTCCAACAGCAACTGGGAAGTCTCTTTCCCCTTGCTTCTTTCCCCTCGTCGTCCGTTTTCCATTTGTTTCGTCATTTCGTGTTTCGCACTTCGTTCCGCGCTATATCACTCGTCCTCCATTTCGCATTTTTCCACCGTCCCTCTGATACACTTGGCTGTAGTTTAGTAGATGTCCTCCGCGGGTTGGGTAGATCAGCTCCTCCCTCTGCTAGCTGCAGCCGGCGTATCATGGACGTCCATCCCATCCTATCCATCCATCCCATCCATCCATCACGTATCATCGACGCTTCCTTGTGTTGTTTTCGTGTCCGCTTTCAATTTCGCATTTCGTTTCCTTGTTTTTGTTTTCTTTTACTTTCCAATCTGTTAGTTTCTGTTTACTAACTCCGTGCATCCGTCTGTGCATTCCTTCCCCCTGTTTTTCAGCAATCATGGCGTCTTCACTCAAGATTGCGTATTCACTCAATCTGGTTTCTTCACTCAAGCTTCAAAGGAGTGGAGGGGAGCTGCAACTCCGCAAGCTTCAACCATTTTGACCTTCAACAGTAAGCAATGTTATTCCCTCAATAACCTTTCTTATTTTCAGCCAAGTCTCTTTCAATGAATAGTTCCGTTTTATGCTTTGCGTTTTATGTTTTACTCATCGCGTTCGTGTGTTACATGTGCAGACAAAGAGCGGCGGACCCTCTTGGAGCTGCGGACGGGGATCTCCTTTAGCGGTGGGCGCGGGAGCTCCAAGGAGGTCCCTTAGCTTCAACACTTTCTTCACTTGTAAGCAATGTTAGTCATTTTAGCCATGTTAGTCATTTGCAATCCAACGTTCCGTTTTATGATTTATGTGTTATAGTGAACTAATTGCATTTATGTTTTATGTGCAGAAAAGGAGCTCGGAGAAAGACCCTTTTCGGATCAGCGCCTTGGGAATGGCGCACACGGATCAACGCCTTGGGAACGGCGCACGCGGATCAGCGCCTTGGGAGCGGCGCACGCGGATCAGCGCCTTGGGAGCGGCGCACGCGGATCAGCGCCTTGGGAGCGGCGCGCGCGGATCAGCGCATTGGGAGCGGCGCAAGCAAACCAGCGCATTGGGAATGGCGCACGCGGATCAGCGCCTTGGGAGCGGCGCATGCGAATCAGCGCCTTGGGAGCAGCGCACGCGGATCAGCACCTTGGGAATAGCGCACGCGGATCAGCACCTTGGGAGCAGCGCACGCAGATCAGCTCGCAAAGTAAGCTTCTCTCTCTCTCTCTCTCTCTTTGTTGCCGTTTGGCTGCTGCTTTATGCATACTTCAGATTTCATGCTTGCTGTTTACTTGTCGCTTGAGATATTCTTTCTGTGAGCGCTATAGCAAGTTCTGATTTCGTGCAGGGAAGGCAGCCGACGCTGCTGGAGTTGAAGTGCCACTGCTGGAGTTGAAGTGACGCTGCTGCAGCTGAAGTGATGCTGCTGGAGTTGAAGTGACGGCGGTGGAAGGATCTGAACGGCGGTAGAAGGATCTGAAAGGCGGTGGAAGGATCTGAACGGCGGTGGAAGGATCTGAAAGGCGGTGGAAGGATCTGAACGGCGGTGGAAGGATCTGAAAGGCGGTGGAAGGATCTGAAAGGCCGTGGAAGGATCTGAAAGGCGGTGGAAGGATCTGAAAGGCGGTGGAAGGATCTGAAAGGCGGTGGAAGGATCTGAAAGGCGGTGGAAGGATCTGAAAGGCCGTGGAAGGATCTGAATGGCGGTGGAAGGATCTGAGCGGCGGTGGAAGGATCTGAAAGGCGGTGGAAGGAGGAGCTGCTGGGATGGCATGGCATGGCGCTGCAATTACAAAGTAAGCTGTCTCCTTACGCTGTCTCTTTATGCTCTAGTTCTTGACTCTTTTTAATTTTCCAGCCATGTCTATGTCACTATACTGACTTGGTGTATTCTTCCTGTGCAGGAAACAAGGAGCTGCTGGGAGGGCTACTGGGAGGAGCTGCTGGGAGGAGCTGTTGGGAGGAGCTGCTGGGAGGATCTGCACTGCAGGGCGCTGCAACTTTCAAGCTGGAACCCACAAAGTAAGTTCTGTTTTTACAAGCTCTCTCCCAGCAAGCTGTCTCCTTGCTCTGTTTCGCACTTGATTCAACATTCGTTTTTTTCCCAGCCATGTGTATTTCACTTTACTTACTCGATTTTTTTGTCCTATGCAGAAAACACGGATTCCGCCGCGCAATGGGTGCTGCCTGGGTGCCTCGACCAGGAGGGGGCTGAGCTGTGGCTGAGACGTGGCCGAGGCTTGATGGGGCCTTGGAGTGGCAAGCATGAGTCAGACATGCAGCAGCGCTGTTCCACACTGGGGAGGGTGTGGGGGGCAGAGTTCGGATACCCGTTCCAGTGGTGCTGTGATGAGCAACCGGGCCGGGACGATTTTGGAGCCCTGACGGTGTGCAGACGGCCGGCCGGCGTCTGTATATTGGAGGGAGGTTCAGGCCTTCAAATCGTTCTGGGCACCCGAATGGCGAGGTAGCATCACTGCTGGAGTGATTTATGAGCTCTTCAAGTCAGTATCACACCAGGGCGGGTGTGGAGGGCTTGAGCGCTAATGAGGCCAGTACCACATCGGGGTGTGTAGAGAGGGAGAGAGAGAGAGAGAGAGAGAGAGAGAGAGAGAGAGAGAGAGAGAGAGAGAGAGTAGTCCACACCGGAGTGGGTGTGGAGAAATCTCCTCTTTCCATTTAAGAGCTTTCCCACACTGGGGTGGGTGTGGGGGTTTCGCGCTCAGTCACTTGAAGGCTTTCCCACACCGGGGTGGGTGTGGGGGGCTCTCGGTCTCCTAGGCTAGTCCACACCCAGGTGGGTGTGGCTAGACCTCAGCATCAAAGGGAAAAACCACAGTGGGGTGGGTGTGGCTAGGGCAAGCTCGTTTAAGCACTGCTGGAATTGGTTTGCTCTACGTTGCAAGGTCCACACTGGAGTGGGTGTGGCTAGAGCAAGCTCGATTTGGTCCACACCGAGGTGGGTGTGGCTTGCTCTACGTTGGAAGGGATTTTTAGCCGAGTTATACAGCAGTACCTGTAATGCCTCCGGGTCTCGGCCCGTAAGCATCGCGCCAGGAGATGCTGATGGGACGGATTTTTATCCCTGGCTCTGATGGTGAAGCCTAAAAAAAAAAAAAAAAAAAAACTACTTAAGACTGGCTAGATGGGGAAGTGAAACGGAGAAGTGAAAGACGGTGGTTGGCTGGATGGAGAAGTTAAAGAGATTATGGCTGGATGGTGAAGTCCATGGTGGCCATGGAGGGAGAAGGAAAGGTGGTGAACGATGGTGGTTGGCTGGATGATGAAGTGAAAGATGGTGAAAAGTGGTGGTTGGCTTGATGGTGAAGTCAAGAGGGTGATGGCTGAACTTGCAGTGCAGTGCTATTCTTCCAAGGGTGATGGCTGGACTTGCAGTGCAGTGCTACCGTCATCGCCCGGATATAAGACATATATGCTAGAATGTGAGCAAATGAATGAAACAGAGAAGAGAGGGATTGCACTAGCAAACAGTTGAGTACATATAGCAAACCCTAGATTGGGCTGTACTCACTATTGAGTACCCCACTGCAGGCTAGACAAACATAACATTCTGACTCACCCCCATAGCCAAAGTGGGGTGTAATCAGCACAACAAGCAAAGCAAAGCAAAAAACAAGCTCTGGGTGGATCAAAATGTCACCACACATTTTGAGCACAAGTACGAGAAGCAACAGTTTATAGTTCACAGTAATAAGTAAAGCTAGAGGCTATCACAGAGGGCAAGTGAGGAGGAGGAGGCTGGACTGATAAGAAAGGAGATAGGAGGCAACGGCTGAAGCTGCAGACACACGGGCAACAGGAGCGGCTCGCACTGTGGCTACCGGAGGCGCACCTCCGGACTACAGGAGTAACTGGCTCCGCGGCTAAGACGAGCGGCAAGAGCAACGGACCCACGGGCGTCTGGCGCAGCAGGCTCGCTGGGCTACCGGAGGCGCACCTCCGGACTACTGGCGCTGCTGACGACACAACGGCTACCTCCACCCAACCTCCCTCTAACTGTCTCACCCCCCCTTTCACACACCCCCCGCTGCACCCCTAGTTTCACTCCCACGACACACCCCCATAGTATCAACCCGTAGTCTCCCACACACCCACCCCCCTCAGCGGCAGCTACAGTAGTGGGAGACTGAGGAGGAGGAGGAGGGGACAGGAGGTAGCACGCGGGCTGCAGAAGGGGCAGCGCGGGCTGCAGAAGGGGCAGCGCGGGCTGCAGAAGGGGCAGCGCGGGCCCCCAAGGGCGCCACAGAGGGCGACGGCACGGGTGGAGGGGGGGCCGCGCGCTGGCCCCAAGGGCGCCACGACAGGCATCAGGAGGGGGGGGGCGCGCTCTGGCCCCCAATGGCGCCACGACGGGCGACAGGGATGGGGGCCGCACGGGCCCCCGAGGGCGCCACGGCGGGCGTCAGGAGGAGGCCGCGCGCGGGCCCCCGAGGGCGCCACTGCGGGCGTCAGGAGGGGGCCGCGCGCGGGCCCCCGAAGGCGCCTCGACGGGCGACGGGAGGGGCCCGCGCGCGGGCCCCCATAGGCGCCACGCCGTGCGACGGAAGGGGGGGGCGCGTGGGCCCCCGATGGCGCCACGACGGGCGACGAGGGGGCCGCGCACGAGCCCCCCGGGGCGACGAAACCGCCGTGCGCCCCGGGGCGCGCGACGGGCAGGGCACCGTCGCGCGCCACGGGGCGCACGACGGGCAGATCAGGGCGTCGCGCTGCCCCCAGGGCGGCGCGACGGGCAGAAAACCGCCGCGCGCCCCTAGCGCGCGGCGGGAAGAAAAAGGGCTGCGCGCCATGGGCGCGCGGCAGGCAAGAAGATAGCGCGCGCCCGAGGCGCGCGATAGGCAGTAAAGGCAGCGGAAGTATTGGTGGGCCCATCAACAGGATCGACCTAGGAGGGTCGACCTGCTCTGATTCCATGTTAGAATGTGAGCGAATGAATGAAACAGAGAAGAGAAGGATTGCACTAGCAAACAGTTGAGTACATATAGCAAACCCTAGATTGGGCTGTACTCACTATTGAGTACCCCACTGCAGGCTAGACAAACATAACATTCTGACAATATATGTCTTATCTCGTACACTAGAAAAAATGCTTGGGTTATCTTGTATTTGGGGAGGTTTTGGGTGTCTTATAAGTCTTATAAATGGAAACTTTTTAAACTACCGTACTTATATTTTTTTTCACACATCTTGAAGAGATTTTCTCATAATGAGTGTGGATGTTGCGAAGGTGCAACTTCGGCAACCATTGTTCGGGAAGCCACGTCATGGAAAATACTCGCAGAGGCAAATTTGGTAGTACCTGAGTCGGCACGTGGAAGAATTCGCGCATCGCAAGGGTAAAAATGTACGCGGTATTTCAAGTTTCACTATAATATACTGCAGTTTCGATTATACAACACATATGTCTTATCTTGTACACACAAACAGGTGTCTTATAATAAGGCTAGCCTGTTTATAAGAGACACCCGAACAATAGACAACCCCTGTCTACTACCGTGATCTCCCGGTTACAAGACCCCCCCGCATAAAAGCCCCGTGGGTCTTCTATCCGGACCAGGGGTCTTTTATTATGTCAGTCCTGGAGAGGACCCGCCTTTTGACCCAATTCATTATAAGACCCCCCCTCTTTTGCATGGGTGCTGTTCAACCGGTGAGCTGCTTAGCGAGTCACAAGAAAAAAACACCAAATTCACGTTGTGGGGCGAATTTGTGGTCAATGGAATCGTCATGCCACATCGATCATGAACTTTTGCTGCCCGTCACGCGAGAAACGCTGACGTACCTGTCACAATTGGGCATTACAGGAACTGTGACGCGTGGCAAAAATTGATGTGCGCGAATCGAGAGTGGCGATAGGATTCCCCGTTTTGAGCTGTATTCGAATTCGGAAATGATTTTTTTTGTGTGATTTATAAATGTCCAGGGATCTTATGCACTCTATGCCATCAGAGAAGACCCCACAACCCATTTTTAGCACATTTAGGATAAGACCCTCAGGTCTTCTAGGCGGGAGATCACGGTATTCAACACTGTCTACTATCCGGGCGATGACGGTATTCTTCTAGGGGTGATGGCTGGACTTGCAGTGTAGTGCTACCGTATTCTTCTAAGGGTGATGGCTGGACTTGCAGTGTAGTGCTATTCTTCTAGGGGTGATGGCTGGACTTGCATTGCAGTGCTATTCTTCTAGGGGTGATGGCTGGACTTGCAGTGCAGTGCTATTCTTCTAGGGGTGATGGCTGTGTTGGGCTGAAAAAAAAAGTCCTTACGATCGTTCAAGACTAAAGTCTCAGAGTAGTGATGTATTTAGCGAAAGCGTAACAGTGGATTGAGTGAACCACCTTGTACTAGCATGTGAGAACAATATGAATCGATTAAAGCAAAGAGATACAAGGATATATATATCATTACAAGGAATACGAAGGGTTTAACTGAAACTGCTGTTGCGGTTCGATACAGCGACGACTCGGGTAGCTGCTCAATAACGAGTCAGTTATTTGTCCTTGCTGCCGCGCTGCCTTTGTCAAGTCAAAGGTTGCTGGCCTTTGACTTTCGCTTCAACCTCCTGCTGTTGTCGCCTAGTCAACCGCTTTGGTTGACTCGGTGTTGCTTTCCTGTGAGTATACTTCTCTTTTTGTTGTAGTTTTCGATACTTCAGAAGCGTAAACTAAATGTTTCCAACACTCCCCTTCGCTTCTGGAGTGTCATCGCCTTCGTTGCTGGTGATGTGGCCCTGTCCAATCAGTAGCATGCAGTACTCCAACTTCTGCTTTCCAGGTTTCTTAGTTAGATAATCTGCTGCCATCTCGGACGTAGGGCAGTAGGATAGCTCGCATCTCCCTTTCTCGATCTCGTCCTTCATAAAGAAGTAGCGTAGGGCGATGTGCTTCGTTCGGTTCGCAAACCCACTCTTGTTCGCTATGCGAATTGCAGATTGGTTGTCGCAGAAGAGGGAGAAGCTGGGTAACTGAGCCAGCTTTGCTTCTTCCAGTAGTTCGCGAAGGTACAGTCCTTCCTTGGTGGCTGAGCAGAGTGCTATATATTCGGCTTCAGCAGAGGAGAGTGCAATTAGTTCTTGTTTTCTCAACTGCCACGAGATAGGTCCGACGGGCTCAAGTCGATAGATATAGCTGGTGCGTGGTCAGCGTCCACGTAGCCGATTAGCTTTGGAGTAGTGGTTTTGATCTTGTGGTAGGTTAGGCCGGTCGTTGGCGTGCTGACGAGGTAGTGTAAGGCGCGGTCGAGTTCGGCCATATGCTTTGCTTCAGGCCGCTTGAGGTGGGTAGCAACCTGACTCGCTGAGTATGATAGATCCGGTCGGCAGGTGACGGCTGCGAAGAGCAGACAGCCCAGTTTTCGTTGGTAGTCGCGTAGGCCGGCAGTTCCAAGCAGGTTGGATTCTTCCTGGTGATTTCCCGCGGTGTAGCGGTAGGGCGTGGAAATGGGGGCTGGTGTCAGTCCGAAGCGTTTTGCGATGGTGTCGGCATATTTTGCGGCGCTGAGGTAGATCGCGTTCTCTCCATCTAGAATGTTGAGCCCGAGGTACTGGGTCACGGTAGAAGAAACCGTGAGTGAGAGGGCCTGTTGTAGCTCCCCCTCAAACCAGTTGGTGATGCCGTCGGTGGAGCCTATGTAGAGTAGGTCGTCTACATACGATGAGTAGAATGTACTCGGCTTCCTTTGTGAGCCTGTACATGCCTTGGTCGTGTGGCAATTACTGAAAGCTGATGCGGATTAGTCGGGCGAGTAGGTACTGCTGCCATAGCCGCTGAGCTTGCTTGATGCCGTACAAGGATTTCACCAGCTGACAGACTTGATTAGGGTCTGTGTTGGACCCGTGTGGTTGCTCGACAAAGATTTTGGCGTCGACGGGAGCGTAGAGGAACGCGTTGGCTACATCGATTTGGCGGAGCTTCTTCTGCTTCATGGCGGCTTTTGCGAGGAGAATTCGAAGGGAGGCATGTCGGCTGACTGGCGCGAAAGTCTCGGTGAAGTCTCGCCCTTGCTCTTGATCAAAGCCACGTACGACCCATCGCGCTTTGAATTTGTCGATTGTCCCGTCAGCTTTCGTTTTCACGCGGAAGACCCACTTTCCCGTGAGGACGGTTTTGTTGCGTGCCACTCCGATGGGTACTATCTTCCAGGTGTTTCTGTCTTCCAGCGCTTTTAACTCCCTGTCCATGGCTTCACGCCATTTTTCCTTGTGTTCCCCCCCCAGATCCTGCTGAACCGTAGCAGGCTCTCTCGGCATTGGTGTGCCATGGACTGCGGTGACGAGTCCAAGAAAATGCAGCCCACTCTGTGTGTAGCAACAGAGATTTGGGTCCTCGGGATAAACTGCTTCGTCTCCCGCTTCTGGATCAAGTAAGAAGTTGGGGCCTATGCGTTATGAAACGTTTGTGTTGACCGGCTGTGGTGTAACGTAACCGTTGTCGGCAAAGTCGTAGTAGACTTCGGCGTTGATGCTTTCGTGAGGATTTTCGTTGTCCATCGGAATGGGTACCGAACAGTAGGGAAGAGGTCCAGCTTCCTCTGATGCTCCGTCCACGTTTTGTTCATCCCAATCAGCCTTATCTGCTGGCGAGGCAAAGGCTTGGTAGCCACAGAAGCCGCCCATGAGGTCTCGTTCTGCTGCCAAGTTGTCCATGTACATTAGGAGAGTGAGTCGTTCGTAGAAAATCACGTCACGTGCTGCTACTATTTCCTTCGAGTGGACGTAAAAAATCTTCCACGCGTTGTAATGTTTTTCGACGCCCAGGTGTAGTCCCCACTGTACGTGTTGTGAGAATTGTCCAGCTCGTGCAGTGTGTGGTCGGTACTGTACCATGCAGCCAAAAACTCATAACATTTTTGTATTGCCCAATTTTCCTGTCCACAGCAGATGCGGTGATGCGTTGTTCGGAAGCGAGGATGACGAAATCAAGTTGTGCAATAGCACAGCGTGGTCCATCGCCTCAGGCCACTGATGGTTGGGTAGCTGTATGCCACGTAGCAGCTTGCGCATGGTGTTTTGGAGGGTCCTGTTCATTCTTTCTGCCATGCCTTGCTGCTGATGAGCGTAGGGAAGAGAAATGAGTCGCTTGATGCCTTTCTCCGCCAAGTATTGCTTGAACTGCTTTGACTAATATTCTCCTCCTCCGTCTGACTGAAAGCTTTTCAGCTTCACTCTTGATTCTCTTTCTGCTACGGGGAGCCAAGCGACGAATGCTTCGAAGGCCATGTTGCGACTTGAAAGGTTGAGGTGCCAGACGTATCTGGTGTCGGCGTCGATGAACGTGATTACGTAGTTGTATGCCCCTTGTCCGCTTTCGCGGGTGTACATTATGTCGCTGTAGACCTTCTCCAGTGGTGCGTATGCTGGCGCGCTTGGGTTGTGGTGAGAGACGAACGGCTGATGGGGTAAGTCGGCTTCAGGGCAGGTAAAGCAGGTTCCGCGGACTCGTTGAAGTTCTTTGCCGTCGGGTAAAAGTAGTGAGTCTTTATCGAGCACTCCTGCTCTTATCGTGTTGTTCAGTGTCGTGTTGCTTGGAGGTCCTAACCTTTGATGCCATAGTGATTTGTCGGCGCGATGTCCAGGTGAACGTCTGTACAGATCGGAGTTGGAGTAAAAACTTGCGGTGATGTTGGTGCTTCTGTGAGCTTCACGTGGGGCGGGAGTCAGTTGTTGAGTGGGTGTCGGTGCTGATGGAGAGCTGGCAAGTGGTGCTGGTGCTATTGTTGTTGTTTCTGCTTCTGTCGGTGTTGCTGCTGCTGCTGCCGATGTTGATGCTGCTGCTGTTGTCTCTGCTGCTATTGTCTGTTGAATCACTGCTAACGCCCTTGTCCATTCTGCTTCAGGTATGGTGTGCAAGTACCAGAAACCTCCGGGGCTGAAGTCTGAGTCGAGATCTGGTGGGTGCGACCAAGTGGTGAAGTTGGCGATCGCGTCGCTGTCAGCAGTTCCTTGATCTGGGTCGAAGTCGAGAACGAAGACGTTGTTCTTGAGAACTGCCTTCCCGATGTTAAGTCCTTCCTTCCCGTTGTACAGCTTGAACTCCTAAGTGGTGATGTCGGCTTCAAGGTGAATCCCTTTTGCCATGAGCTGGCAGCAAGTTGTAGCCCAGTCCTTCTGCAATCAAAACCTTTGACATCTGTAAAACGACGTTAGTCTCGCGGGTCTGAAGTTGAACTATTCCTTGTCGTAGTGTGCGCAGGTTCTGGTTGTTGGCGACGGTGATCACGACTTCCCGCTTGAGGCGTTGTTCCTGTTGAACAAAGCGATTTGACGAGCACATGTGTTGTCCGCAGCAGGTGTCCAAGAACCAAGTATCTGGACCGGACGGTTCGCTCTGTGCGATAGCTGCGTATGTCGGGTTGGTTCCAGTGATTCCCGACGAGGTGTGCTTTCGTCGAGCAATTCTTCTGGTGAGTAGGTCGGTGGTGAAGCGGTGATGCAGGAGTCTGTTCTTGTCATACAGCTTATGATGTTTCTTGTTCCTCGTGCAGGTTGTGACGTTATCGTTGAAGGCGCCTAATTGGAAGGATGCTGCTGTGTGGAAGTCACTTGACTACTTGAAGGTCGAAGTTGGCGTGGTGATGAAGTCGATTGCTGCTAATTCGGGCAATGGATGCGAGAGTGTCCTGACGTTCGGCAGAGATGACAGAACGATGGGACGTATCTTCGTGCTTGGTGCTCTTATTGTCGGTTGTTGTTGTTGTTGCGCCGCTGAGTGTGAAAGATGAATTCCGGTACTGATCCTCTTTTCTTTCGTCGTTCTTCTTGCAGGTCCATCTCTTGTTGTTCGGCATGAATTTTGGTGCAGAGTTTTGCTTCGAGTGATTCTTCCGTGGGCTTGGAGGTGTGAGAACAATAGGAATGGATGATTGAACTAGAAAGCAGAAGGGTACAAGTAGAAAACACAAAAGTGTTGTACCCTCTAAGGACTACCCCACTACAGCCTAAACAGACTATAGTAGATATAAGTTTGACACACCCCCATAGGCAAAGTGGGGGAGAACAAGGGGTCACAAGACCAGTCAAGAAAGACAAAGCAAGCTCAGGGTGGATCACAAAGTCACCACACAGTCTGAGCACAAGCAAAGGGCCATAAGGCCAGTTCACATGCAGAGTTATATAAAGGAAAGCAAACAATACAGTGAACACAACCTAGCAAGTGTAAGCATGCAGGTATAAGTATATAGAGTACAGTACAAGCAGAGTCAAGAAGTCAACAAGTGAGGCACAGTAGGTACAAGACCTAACACAGTACAGAAACGCTGATGATCACAAGGCTGAAGTGCCTTGGTGAAAACATCAGCAGTGTTGGCTTGAGAGGCCACGTAAGCTGGCCACGCTGCTGCAACTCTCGAGCAAGGAAGTAGCGCAGAGCAATGTGCTTCGTTCTGTGCTCCAGTCTGTGCTCCTGACACAAGGCCAGCATGGCCTTGTTGTCGACGTACAGAACTGGAGGAGAACGAGGCGCCTCTCCCAAGTCGGTCAGCAGGTAGGTAAGCCAGCGAAGCTCCTGTGCAGCCATGACTCCAGCGTAGATCTCAGCCTCACAACTGGAGATGAGAACAGAAGAAGAGCGGGTAGACCGCCAAGAGACAGAGCCGGAGCCAAGACTAAAGGTGTAACCCTGTGACGACCGCTGCGTAGCCAAGTCGTCAACCCAGGAGGCGTCAGCGTGACCAGTGAGGACAACTCGAGCCCGTCCTCCAAGCACGAGCCCCATGCCTGATGTACTGCACAAGTATCGCAACACCCTCTTCGCAGCATCCCAGTGCACCTTTCGGTGCCTGCCGGGAGCCACGTAGCGAGCCAGAAGGCTGAGAGGGTATGCGAGGTCAGGTCGTGTGCAAGTCATCAAGTACATGAGGCAGCCCACAAGCTCTGGATACGGGCCACTCGGCTCTACGGACTCGTCCGAAGGTGGAGCTGAGAGCGAGTGACCGGTAGGCAGAGGAGTGGACTGTGGCGAGGAGTACGTGAAGCCGAAGCGCTGAAGGACCTGCTGCACCATGTGTGACTGAGTCAAGGTAATGGTGCGCTGTGCTCTGTCCCGGGTGATCCGCAAGCCAAGATAGCTTGTCAGCTCACCCAAGTCTGTGCACGTGTGTCTCTTCTGCAGCTCGGACTTCACATGGGCGAGAGCCTCCGTGTCAGCAGTAGCAAAGACAAGGTCGTCTACGTACACAAGAACGTAGAACGGTGGCAGAGTAGCGTCAGTGCGTAGAAACAGAGAAGGGTCAGCAGTGGAAGGAGCAAAACCAAGAGCAGCAAGAGTCGTCTTGAGCGTGTCGTGCCACTCACGGGGCGCCTGGCGGAGACCGTAGACTGGCCGCCGGAGGCTCCACTGGGTACCAGGAGGAAACGACCCAGTGAAGCCAGGTGGGCGGCGCAGCCAGATCTCCTCGTGCAGGCTGCCCTGTAGGAAGGCTGTGCTGAAGTCAAGCGAGTGGAGCTCGTAGTCACGCTGAGCGGCAACGTGCAGCAGTACCCGAAGAGTGGTCATCTTCGGGGTAGGGGAGAAGGTCTGGAAGAAGTCAACTCCCTGTCGCTGACTGAAGCCACGTGCAACGTAACGCGCCTTGAAGGCAGGCGGAGAACCCGGCGGCCGCTTCACCCTGAAGATCCTCATGCCAGTGACGATGTTCGCCCCAGGTGGGGGAACCTCGTCGACGTAGGTGCCTGTGGACTTCCAGGAAGCCATCTCTGCGTCCATGGCTGCCTGCCACTGAGAGGAGTAGGGACCCTCTATCGCCTCTGCGTAAGAGCGCGGGGTCGGGATGTCTAGTGCATCCGGGTCTCCCTCAGGGGCAAGCAGCATGGACACGAGATGAGGTGAAGCAGCGGCAAAGCACTCAAGGTCCTCCTGCCTGTCCTCAAGGACGTCCGTGCCAAGAGCACACTCACCCCCGACGGACAGAGGACAGACAGACACAGACGCAGACTCAGCAACAAGACTAGCGGCGTAGTCTAGGCGACAGGCTGCAGCAAAGTCAACAAGCTCAGCAACAAGAGCAGACGCAGCAGAGAACTCAAACAGGGGGTCAGTGATAGCAGTGGCCAGAAAGCGCGTGACAGTAGGACTAGCAGCACGAAGGGAGTCAGACTCCGGGTCCGGACCGTCAGGAAGAGAGGACGCAGGAGGAGAGGGCAGAGGGACACGCTGTGGAGCAGTAGAAGGACGCAGTGTCATAGAGTGAGTGCCTGGGACAGGAGGAAGACGCGGACGCGAAACACGACCAGCGCGAACAGAACGGACAGGCGACGTAGAACGAGACACAGGCGACACAGGACGCGACTCAGGCTCACGACGCTCCGTAAGACCTCTAGTCGGTCCAGAGTAAGGAGAAGGACCAGGCAGCGGAGAGGCCGGCTGTAACTGCGACTGAGACGGGACAGGCGGTGGACTCAGGGAAGGAGGAGGAGGAGCAGGAGAAGGCGGGGAGCCAAGAACCTGCTGAAGAAGCGGAACGTAGTACGGCCGCGGCCGCACAGCGCCTCCAGAAACAGCAGAGACAGAACCGGTACCCTCAGCCTCAGGGTCTCCAGTCCCAGCAGCACCTCCAGCAGCTCCAGCACCAGCAGCACCTCCAGCAGCTCCAGCACCAGCACCACCTCCAGCAGCGCCAGCACCTCCAGTAGCTCCAGGAGTACCTCCAGCACCAGCAGCACCTCCAGCAGCTCCAGCACCAGCACCACCTCCAGCAGCACCAGCACCTCCAGCAGCTCCAGCACCAGCAGCACCTCCAGCAGCTCCAGCACCAGCACCACCTCCAGCAGTGCCAGCACCTCCAGTAGCTCCAGTAGCACCTCCTGCACCAGCAGTACCTCCAGCAGCTCCAGCACCAGCACCACCTCCAGCAGCACCAGCACCACCTCCAGCAGCGCCAGCACCTCCAGCAGCTCCTGCACCAGCAGCACCTCCAGCAGCAACCCGACAGCGCCGAGAGTACCACTCACGAAGCCGCTGTGGAGAGAGGGGCTCCCGCCGCGACGGGACACCTAGAGCACCTCCAGACTCAGCACGCGCAGGCTCAGCACCTCCAGACACAGTACCCTCAGGCGCCACACCCCCAGGCTCAGCACGTCCAGTCTCAGCACCCCCAGACTCAGCACCCCCAGACTCAGCACCCCCAGTCTCAGCACCCCCAGTCCCCGCACCCGCAGGGTCAGCACCCCTAGCAGCACCTGAGTCGACAGCTACCTCGACCGGCTCGGCAGGGTCTACCTGGGACACACCTGAGGGGGCAGGACCCTGGGGGGGGAGGGGGTCTACCAGGGGAGTACCTGGTGACAGGAAGAGTGGCGGGGGGGGGGGAGAGGCAGTGCGGTAGGGAAAGAGACGGTAGTACGACACCGACTCGTCGAACGTGACGTCCTGAGAGGACAGAACACGACGCGAGGTGGGGTGGTAGAACTGCCACCCGGGTGCGTCAGGAGGGAAGCCAAGGAAGACACAGGGAACGGCACGGGAGGACAGCTTGTCCGCTGTAGTATCGCGGACAAAAGCTCGAGATCCCCAGACACGGAACGCAGACGCATCGCCAACCTTCCCCGTCCACCGCAGAGTAGGTGTGGTCTCCGGCAAGGAGACACGAGGCTGAAGGTTGATCTGATGCGCAGCGTACTGAACCGCGAACGGCCACAGAAAATGGGGAGCAGCCGCATGGATCATGGACGTACGAGCGACGTCCATGACCATGCCAATGCGGCGCTCAGCAATCCCATTTTGCTGCGGGGAGGCCGGAAGCGTGAACGTCTGGCGGATGCCCTCCGAACGACAGAAGGCCCTCAGGAGGTCGGAGGAAAACTCCCCGCCTCTTTCCGAGTGCAGACGCAGAACAGGAAGGTCTGAGCCGAAACTCTCACTGAGCTGGCGACAAGCACCGCGGATCCAGTCGATCAACACCTCAGGAACCTCACCCTTGCTGCGCAAGGGGAAGACTGTGGTGTAACACGAGTAGTCATCAACGACCAGGAGGAAGTAGCGCTCGTGACCCTGTCCACGGACGCGGGCTGGGCCCCACACGTCCATGTGAAGAGTCTGCAGAGGAGCCTCAGTCGGAGGAAACGAGGAGGAGTGAGGGGCGGCGCGCTGCCGGCCCTCGACACAAGGAACACAGGTGGGGGCAGGCCCCGGAGGAAGGGGAGGGAGGGACCTGGGTAGACCCGAGACAAGGGCACGGGAGGCCATACCTCGAAGACGAGGCAGGGAGGGGTGACCAAGGCGGTGGTGCCAAAGGAGAGTCTCGTGTGCCAGAGGACGACACGAGCAGGGGGCAGACGCAGGACTAGACCTGGACGCGGCAGCAAACACCTGACTGGACGCAGCTACCTGACCAGACGCAGAGACCGGAGGAGGCGCAGTAGTCAGTGTGTACAGACTCGACCCTGGCCGACGAGTGAACGTGGCCAGGTGGCGGCCCGTCCGAGAGCAAGTGCAGTGGGTCACACGCTGACCTCCAGGGGTGAACTGGTCAACCCACGCGTCCTGGAGGTCAGCTCCACTCACCAGGTTCGTAGAGAACGAGGGGAGGTGGAGTCCCGACAGCAAGCCCGACGGGGCCGCAGGACACGGTAGGACAGTGAGGAGTGTGCAAGGACTGGGCCCCCTGAGGGGTCAGCCAGGGAGACCGCAACAGGCCGACTGAGCGGCGTGAGCGTGGTGCTGTCTCTAAAGAAAGGGCGCGAAGCACCAGAGTCAAGTGTGAAAGTGTGCAAGACCGCGGCAGGCGCAGCACCAGAGAGAGCAGACTCACCTGTACCTGGGGCAGTAGACTCACCAGCGCCTAGAGCAGCAGCCTCACCAGCACGTGGAGCAGGAGACGTACAAGCACCTAGAGCAGCAGCCTCACCAGCACCTAGAGCAGCAGACTGGATACCGGGGTCAGGCGGCAGACATACGTGACAGGCACCCTCAGCACTAGTAGACAATGCATACATGGCAGTGAGGATAGCATCATAGTCAAGAGCAAATATATCTACCCTCTGCCTAAGCAGCTCCACCCAGTCGGGGAGCTCAGCGTCGTCGCCAAACTCTGTACTCCAGGCGTCGCTCAGACGGGCGAAGCAGCGGGACCCTGTGTGACCAACCGTCCCGCAAGGCTGACCAGTCCGGACACCCGTGCGAATGACGTACGGGCAGCAAGCAGGACTCAGCGACCCTCTACTCTGCGCGTACCACTCACGAAGCTGCTGGGGCGAAAGAGCCTCGCACGGACGACGCTGCAGCTGCACCTGGCCACTACCTGAAGCTCCCGAACTACCCACTCCAGGGCGAATCCCACTACGGCCACCCCGACAACCCCAACTAGCGTACCACTCACGAAGCTGCTGGGGCGTGAGGGACTCACGAGGACGGCCCTGGAGCTGCATCTGGCCACGCCAGGAGCAGCAGTAGCAGCAGGAGCAGCAGGAGCAGCAGTAGCAGCAGGAGCAGCAGTAGCAGCAGTAGCAGCAGGAGCAACAGTAGCAGTAGCTGCAGCAGTAACAGCAGGAGCAGCGCGGGCAGGACAGTTCTTACCAGTGGTGGGAAGGGCAGGCGCACGACGGCAGCGACGGCGGGGTCGCTACAGCGGTAGGGAGGGGCCGCGACCGCGGCAGGGATCCCCGCGGCAGCTGCTGCAGGGCGGGGCAGGGCCGCGACGGCAGCTGTAGCAGGGCGGGGACAGGGCCGCGACGGCAGCTGCTGCAGCGCGGGGCAGGGCCGCGACGGCAGCTGCTGCAGGGCGGGGCAGGGCCGCGACGGCAGCTGCTGCAGGGCGGGGCAGGGCCGCGACGGCAGCTGCTGCTGCGCGGGGCAGGGCCGCGACGGCAGCTGCTGCAGGGCGGGGCAGCCCGCGACGGTGGCTGCTGTAGGGCGGGGCAGGGCCGCGACGGCAGCTGCTGCAGGGCCGGGACAGGGTCGGGGCCGATGCGGGGCCGCGTAAGGGGCCGCGACGGGCCTAGAAGGGGCCGCGACAGGCCTAGAAGGGGCCGCGACGGGCCTAGAAGGGGCTGCGACGGGCCTAGAAGGGGCCGCGACGGGCCTAGAAGGGGCCGCGACGGGCCTAGAAGGGGCCGCGAAGGGCCGAGAAGGGGCCGCGACGGGCCTAGAAGGGGCCGCGACGGGCCGTGAAAGGGGCCGCGACGGGCCTAAAAGGGGCCGCGACGGGCCTAGTAGGGGCCGCAACGGGCCTAGAAGGGGCCGCGAAGGGCCTTGAAGGGGCCGCGATGGGCCTAGACAGGGCCGCGAAGGGCTGTGAAAGGGGGCCGCGACGGGCCTAGAAGGGGCCGCGGAAGGGGCCGCGGAAGGGGCCGATGCGGGGCCGCGTAAGGGGCCGCGACGGGCCTAGAAGGGGCCGCGACGGGCTGTGAAAGGGTCGCCACGGGCCACAAGGGGGGCCGCTACGGGCCACGAAGGGGCCACTACGGGCGCAAAGGGGCCTCTACGGGCCGTGAGGGAGGGGGCGCTACGGGCCGCGAAGGTCAGGCGCGACGCGCGCGTCGGGCAGGTAAGGAAAAAAAAAATCGTTTTAGTGGTGGGCCCTTAGGAAAAAATCGCTCTATACCATGTGAGAATAATAGGAATGGATGCTTGAACTAGAAAGCAGAAGGGTACAAGTAGAAAACACAAAAGTGTTGTACCCTCTAAGGACTACCCCACTACAGCCTAAACAGACTATAGTAGATATAAGTTTGACAGGAGGATGGGTCGAGTGGAGCGCCACTGAGGACCAAGACCTGCGATGACGACAGTGATGAACGCTTCTTCGGATATTGATACGCCGCATCGAAGGAGTCTATCACGCAGGCCGCGACAGCGACTGATACATGCCATTCCCTTTTCGCCGGGTTGCATTTGAACCGTTGTTAATTGCGTTATGAGACGACCTTGATTGACGCTATCGGTTGCTTGATATAGGTTCTTCATGTGGTTGTACGCGAGCTCGACTGAGTTTTTGTATCCGCGATAAGACTGGATGTTCTGCTGCTCGTTTGTTGTTATGTTTTCGCAGAAGTATGGTGTACGCCATCAATGACTGGTATGTGTACTGCTGCTTGTCGTACTATGTCCCGTGCATTGGATATGGCAGGGAGCCGTCAAATAAGCCAAGGATTTGAGCGCCTTCCATCATCAGCTCGAATTCGAAGGACCAGGTATAGAAGACATTTCCGTCAAACGGTGTTGATGTTTGTAGTTTTAGCACGTGTGTGAATTGTGACTGCTGTTAGAATCAGGAACGGAATGAATGAACTAGAAAGCAGGTGGGTACAAGTAGCAAACCTAGAAGTGTTGTACCCTATAAGAACTACCCCACTACAGCCTAAACAGACTATAGCATATAAGTTTGACACACCCCCATAGGCAAAGTGGGGGGGAGAACAAGAGGTCACAAGACCAGTCAAGAAAGGCAAAGCAAGCTCAGGGTGGATCACAAAGTCACCACGCAGTCTGAGCACAAGCAAATGGCCACAAGGCCAGTTCACATGCAGAGTTATATAAAGGAGAACAAACAATACAGTGAACACGACCTAGCAAGTGTAAGCATGCAGGTATATGTATAGAGAGTACAGTACAAGCAGAGTCAAGAAGTAAGCAAGTGAGGCAAAGTAGGTACAAGGCCTAGAACAGTACAAAAACGCTGATGATCACAAGGCTGAAGTGCCTTGGTGAAAACATCAGCAGTGTTGGCCTGAGAGACCACGTAAGCAAGACGAAGCTGGCCACGCTGCTGCAACTCTCGAGCAAGGAAGTAGCGCAGAGCAATGTGCTTCGTTCTGTGCTCCAGTCTGTGCTCCTGACACAAGGCAAGCATGGCCTTGTTGTCGACGTACAGAACTGGAGGAGAACGAGGCGCCTCTCCCAAGTCGGTCAGCAGGTAGGTGAGCCAGCGTAGTTCCTGTGCAGCCATGGCCCCAGCGTAGATCTCAGCCTCACAACTGGAGCTGAGAACAGAAGAAGAGCGGGTAGACCGCCAAGAGACAGAACCGGAGCCAAGACTAAAGGTGTAACCCTGTGACGACCGCTGTGTAGCCAAGTCGTCAACCCAGGAGGCGTCTGCGTGACCAGTGAGGACAACTCGAGCCCGTCCTCCAAGCACGAGCCCCATGCCCAACGTACTGCACAAGTAGCGCAACACCCTCTTCGCAGCATCCCAGTGCACCTTTTGGTGCCTACCGGGAGCCACGTAGCAAGCCAGAAGACTGAGAGGGTATGCGAGGTCAGGTCGTGTACCAGTCATCAGGTACATGAGGCAGCCCACAAGCTCTGGATACAGGCCACTCGGCTCTACGGACTCGTCCGAAGGTGGGGCTGAGAGCGAGTGACCGGTAGGCAGAGGAGTGGACTGTGGCGAGGAGTACGTGAAGCCGAAGCGCTGAAGGACCTGCTGCACCATGTGTGACTGAGTCAAGGTAATGGTGCGCTGTGCTCTGTCCCGGGTGATCCGCAAGCCAAGATAGCTTGTCAGCTCACCCAGGTCTGTGCACGTGTGTCTCTTCTGCAGCTCGGACTTAACGTGGGCGAGTGCCTCAGTGTCAGCAGTAGTAAAGACGAGGTCGTCTACGTACACGAGAACGTAGAACGGCGGCAGAGTGGTGTCAGTGCGTGAAAACAGAGAAGGGTCAGCAGTGGAAGGAGCAAAACCAAGAGCAGCAAGAGTCGTCCTCAGTATGTCGTGCCACTCACGGGGTGCCTGGCGGAGACCGTAGACTGGCCGTTGGAGGCTCCACTGGGTACCAGCAGGAAACGACCCAGTGAAGCCAGGTGGGTGGCGCAGCCAGATCTCCTCGTGCAGGCTTCCCTGTAGGAAGGCTGTGCTGAAGTCAAGCGAGTGGAGCTCGTAGTCACGCTGAGCGGCAACGTGCAGCAGTACCCGAAGAGTGGTCATCTTCGGGGTAGGGGAGAAGGTCTGGAAGAAGTCAACTCCCTGTCGCTGACTGAAGCCACGTGCAACGTAACGCGCCTTGAAGGCAGGCGGAGAACCCGGCGGCCGCTTCACCCTGAAGATCCTCATGCCACTGACGATGTTCGCCCCAGGTGGGGGAACCTCGTCGACGTAGGTGCCTGTGGACTTCCAGGAAGCCATCTCGGCGTCCATGGCTGCCTGCCACTGAGAGGAGTAGGGACCCTCTATCGCCTCTACGTAAGAGTGCGAGGTCGGGATGTCTGGTGCATCCGGGTCTCCCTCAGGGGCAAGCAGCATGGACACGAGATGAGGTACAGCAGCGGCAAAGCACTCAAACTCCTCCTGTCTGTCCTCAAGAACGTCCGTGCCAAGAGCACACTCACCCCCGACGGACGGAGGACAGACAGACGCAGACGCAGACTCAGCAACAAGACTAGTGGCGTAGTCTTGGCGACAGGCTGCAGCAAAGTCAACAAGCTCAGCAACAAGAGCAGACACTGCAGTGGACTCAAACAAAGGGTCAGTGACAGCAGTGGCCAGAAAGCGCGTGACAGCTGGACGAGCAGCACGAAGGGAGTCAGACTCAGGGTCCGGACCGTCACGAAGAGAGGACGCAGGAGGAGACGGCAGAGGGACACGCTGTGGAGTAGTGGAAGGACGCAGAGTCATAGAGTGAGTGCCAGGGACAGGAGGAGGACGCGGACGCGAAACACGACCAGCGCGAACAGTACGGACAGGCGACGCAGAACGAGACACAGGCGACACAGGACGCGACTCATGCAACACAGGATGCGACTCAGGCTCACGACGCTCCGTAAGACCTCTAGTGGGTCCAGAGTAAGGAGAAGGACCAGGCAGTGGAGAGGCCGGCTGTAATTGCGACTGGGACTGGACAGGCGGTGGACTCAGGAAAGGAGGAGTAGGACCAGGTTAAGGCGGGAGACCAAGAACCTGCTGAAGGAGCGGAACGTAGAACGGCCGCGGCTGCGCAGCGCCTCCAGAAACAGCAGAGACAACACCAGTACCCTCAGCCCCAGGGTCTCCAGCTACAACTCCTGCAGCACCACCAGTCCCAGCAGCTCCAGTACCTCCAGTACGAGCACCTCCAAGACGTCCAACAGAACTAGTACAACCAGCAGCTCCAGCAGCTCCAGCACCAGCAGCACCTCCAACAGCTCCAGCACCAGCAGCACCTCAAGCAGCTCCAGCAGCACCTCCAGTAGCTCCAGCAGCTCTAGCACCAGCAGCACCTCCAGCAGCTCCAGCACCAGCAGCACCTCCAGCAGCTCCAGTAGCACGGCGACAGCGCCGAGCGTACCACTCACGAAGCCGCTGCGGAGAGAGAGGCTCTCGCCGCAACGGGACACCCGGAGAACCTCCAGACTCAGCACGCGTAGGCTCAGCACCCCCAGACGCAGCACCCCCAGGCTCCACACGCTCAGGCTCAGCACCCCCAGACTCCACACGCTCAGGCTCAGCACCCCCAGGCTCCATACGCACAGGCTCAGCACCCCCAGACCCCACACACTCAGGCTCAGCACCCCAAGGCTCCACACCCCCAGTCCCCGCACCTGCAGGCTCAGCTCCCCTAGCAGCACCTGAGTCGACAGCTACCTCGACCGGCTCGGCAGGGTCTACCTGAGACACACCTGAGGGGGCAGGACCCTGAGGGGGGAGGGGGTCTACCGGAGGAGTACTTGGTGCGAGGAAGAGTGGCGGGGGGGGGAGAGAGGCAGTGCGGTAGGGAAAGAGACGGTAGTAAGACACCGACTCGTCAAACGTGACGTCCTGAGAGGACAGAACACGACACGAGGTGGGGTGGTAGAACTGCCACCCAGGTGCATCAGGGGGGAAGCCAAGGAAGACGCAGGGAAAGGCACGGGAGGACAGCTTGCCCGCTGAAGTATCGCGGACAAAAGCTCGAGATCCCCAGACACGGAACGCGGACGCATCGCCAACCTTCCCCGTCCACCTCAGAGTAGGTGTGGTCTCCGGCAAGGAGACACGAGGCTGAAGGTTGATCTGATGCGCAGCGTACTGAACCGCGAACGGCCACAGAAAATGGGGAGCAGCCGCATGGATCATGGACGTACGAGCGACGTCCATGACCATACCAATGCGGCGCTCAGCAATCCCATTTTGCTGCGGGGAGGCCGGAAGCGTGAACGTCTGGCGGATGCCCTCCGCACGACAGAAGGCCCTCAGGAGGTCGGAGGAAAACTCACCACCTCTGTCCGAGTGCAGACGCAGAACAGGAAGGTCCGAGCCGAAACGCTCGCTGAGCTGGCGACGAGCACCGCGGATCCAGTCGATCAACACCTCAGGGACCTCACCCTTGCTGCGCAAGGGGAAGACTGAGGTGTAACGCGAGTAATCATCAACGATCAGCAGGAAGTAACGCTCGTGACCCTGTCCACGGACGCGGGCTGGGCCCCACACGTCCATGTGAAGAGTCTGCAGAGGAGCCTCTGTCGGAGGGAACGTGGAGGAGTGAGGAGCGGCGCGCTGCCGGCCCTCGACACAGGGAACACAGGTAGGGGCAGGCCCCGAAGGAAGGGGGGAGGGACTGGGGTAGACCCGAGACAAGGGTACGGGAGGCCATACCTCGAAGACGAGGCAGGGAGGGGTGACCAAGGCGGTGGTGCCAAAGGAGAGTCTCGTGCGACAGAGGACGACATGAGCAGGGGGCAGACTTTGGACTAGACCTGGACGCGGCAGCAAACACCTGACTAGACGCGGCTACCTGACCAGACGCAGAGACCGGAGGAGACGCAGTAGTCAGTGTGTACAGACTCGACCCTGGCCGATGGGTGAACGTGGCGAGGTGGCGGCCCGTCCGAGGGCAAGTGCAGTGGGTCACACGCTGACCTCCAGGGGTGAACTGGTCAACCCACGCGTCCTGGAGGTCAGCTCCACTCACCAGGTTCGTAGAGAACGAGGGGAGGTGGAGTCCCGACAGCAAGCCCGACGGGGCCGCAGGACACGGTAGAACCGTGGAAGAGTGCGCAAGGACTGGGCCCCCAGAGGGGTCAGCAAGGGAGACTGCGACAGGCCGACTAAGCGGCGTGAGTGTGGTGCTGTCGCGAAAGAAAGAGCGCGAAGCACCAGAGTCAAGTGTGAAAGTGTGCAAGGCCTCAGTAGGTGCAGTACCAGAGAGAGCAGACTCACCAGCACCTGGAGCAGCAGACTCACCAGTACCTGGAGCAGCAGACGCACTAGCACCTAGAGCAGCAGCCTCAATGCCCGGGTCGGGCGGGACACTCAGGTAACAGTCACCCTCAGCACTATCAGTCAAAGCATACATGGCAGCAAGGATAGCATCGAAATCAAGATCAAAGATAGCCACGTTCTGCCTAAGCAGATCACCCCAGCGAGGGAGCTCAACAGCGTCAGGAAACTGGGCACGCCAGGCGTCAGTCAAGCGACCGAAGCAGCGCTGCGCAGTGTGTGGCAGCCCGCACGTCTCCCCACGACGCCCGCCGGTGCAAAGAACGTAAGTGCAGGGACCAACACCCCCAGACCTCCCACGCCCAGCGTACCACTCACGAAGCTACTGGGCCGACGGGGTCTCACGGGAACGCAGCTGCTGCTGGCGCTGGCTACCACCAAAGCCTCCACGCTGCGCGGCTGCACCTCGACCAGCACCACCGCCGCCGCCACCTCCACCACCGCTGCCGCTGCCTCCACCACCGCTGCCGCTGCCTCCACCACCTCCGCCGCTGCCTCCACCACCTCCACCGCCGCCACTGAAGCCCCCACTCCCGGCACCACCCCCACCTCCACCTCCACCCCCTCCGCCTCCGCCACCGCCTCCGCCTCCGCCCCCGCCGTCCCCTCCACCACCCTTGCCCCCCTTGCCCTTGCTGTTGTGGCGTCTCCCACTAGGGGCAGACACAACCCCGACCTCCTCAGTGCCAACGAGGTCGACAGCAGCAGCAGAAGCAACAGAGGGGAGAAGGGGGACAGGGGAACACCCCTCAAAGAAAGGGGTGCGACGGTCGCCGCGAGAAGCACCTACAGCTAAGATACTCTTCTCAGCTGCAGCGAGGCGCTCCTCTAGCAGGTCGACAGTGAGCTCGGTGGGGCAAAGGGAGAGAAAGTGGTCCCTAACTGAAGAAAGGGAGTCAGGGAGGCGGGTGATTAGGTAGTAAAGGGTGATGTACATGGGGGGGGGGGGGGGGGTTCTTGGCACAGAACTCAGTGGGAAGGGCAGCGCGGTAGCGGGCGTCACTAGTGCGGGGGTGAGCAATGAGGTCAGCGACTGTGGCAAAGGCGGCAAGGTCAGGGAAAAGGTACGGCAGCATGAGGCGGCTGAGGGCAGCAGTGGCAGGGGAGGAGTAGCGCGCAACTACAGCGTCGTACAAAGACTGAGCAGTCTTGTACTGGCCAAAATGCGCGCGCTCAGCAGGCGGCAGGTGACTACTACGAACAGCAAGACGAGCAAAAGCGTCACGATTGGTCCACTGCGAGCGAACCGTACTATCAGCAATGGCAGTAGGAGCAGTAGAGACACCGGACGTGTGATCGAAAAGGGATACCCCATCCCTAGAGTCACACTGAAGAAAGAGCTGCAGGTCGTCAACCCACACGTCAAAGTCAACTGCACGCCCCTCAGCATCAAAGGTAAGAACAGTAGGGCTAGCCATAGCAGCAGTAGCAGTAGTAGCAGCAGTAGCAGCAGTGGCAGCAGAAGCAGGGCAAGCAGAAGGGCAGCGCGGCTCGGCAGTGCGGCGCGGCTCGGCTGGGCGGCGCGGCTTGGCAACGGCGGCGCGGCTCGGCTGGGCGGCGCGGCTCGGCAGGGCGGCGCGGCTCGGTTCCTGGCAGCGCGGCGCAGCAGCAGGCGGCGCGGCGCGGCAGGACAGCGCAGGTGCTTACCGGGGGTGGGTGCAGGGCAGGGCCGCGACAGGGGCAGCTGCAGGGCAGGGCCGCGACAGAGGGCGGCTGCAGGGTAGGGGCTGCGACGGGCGGCGAAGGCAGGGCCGCAACAGTGGGCGGCCGCAAGGCAGGGCCGCGACAGGGGCGGCAGCAGAGCAGGGCCGCGACAGGGGCGGCTGCAGGGCAGGGGCCGCAACAGCGGCGAAGGCAGGGCCGCAACTGGGGCGGCAGCAGGGCAGGGCCGCGACAGGGGGCGGCTGCAGGGCAGAGGCCGCGACGGGCGGCTAAGGTAGGGCTGCGACTGGGGCGGCAGTAGGGCAGTGGCCGCGACAGGGGGTGGCTGCAGGGCAGAGGCCGCGACGGGCGGCGAAGTGCTGGGCAGTGGCTGCGACAGGGCGGTTGCTGGGCAGAGGCCGCGACGGGCAGCAAACAGGCCGCGACGGGCGGCAAAGGGGCCGCGACGGGCGGCGAAAAGGCCGCAACGGGCGGCAAAGGGGCCGCAACGGGCGGGAAAGGGGCCGCAACGGGCGGCAAAGGGGCCGCGACGGGCCAGGAACAGGCCGGGACGGGCCGGCTGAGAAGGGGCCGGCTAGGGAAGGGCAGGCGACTGCGTAGCTAGGGCAGGCGCGAGGCGCGCTTCGGGCAGGGCAGGAAAAATTCGTGGTGGGCCCTAAAAAAAAACGTTCCCACAAGGGAACCTGCTTAGAATACCATGTTAGAATCAGGAACGGAATGAATGAACTAGAAAGCTGGTGGGTACAAGTAGCAAATCTATAAGTGTTGTACCCTATAAGAACTACCCCACTACAGCCTAAACAGACTATAGCATATAAGTTTGACAACTGCAACTGAAATGCACCCAGTGTCTTCGTCTCTTGTCCAGGTGGGAGCTGATTCGGCATGAAGCTGAGAGAGCCGCGTTGAGGTACATACAGTGTGAAGGTAGGCTGTTGATTTCCGCGCGCAAAAGATGAGCCATCGAGACTCATGGGAGTGACTCCGTTGTTGTTGTCGCTGTTGTTTGACTGCGCAGGTGCCGCTTGTTGATTTTGCTCGTAGAACGACATGAACGAGAAAAATTTCTCCATCATACTTGGGTCGATGCCGATTGCTTGGTTCGCAGGAGTCTCAGTTGACTCAGCAGCTGGCCTTTGAGTTGTGCCTCCTTCGGTCTGCAGTCCAGAGGCTGGCGGTGGAGTAGGAGTAGTACCGGGAGATCCAGTAGACGAGCTTCTTTCCTTCTGTGTTGCCAATGTCTGCTGATGTTGCAGGAAGTTGATCAAAGTTGAGTTTTGTCTTGTAGGCTCTCATACCATGTTGGGCTGAAAAATCAAAGTCATTAGGATCATTCAAGACTAAACTCTTCGAGTAGTGATGTATTTAGCGGAAGCGTAATAGTGGATTGAGTGAACCACCTTGTACTAGTATGTGAGAACAAGATGAATTGATCAAAGCAAAGAGATACAAGGATATTTTTATATGATTACAAGGAAAATGAAGGGTTTAACTGTAAATGTTGTTGCGGTTTGATACAGCGACGACTCGGGTAACTGCTCAATAACAAGTCAGTTATTTGTCCTTGCTGTCACGCTGCCTTTGTCAAGTCAAAGGTCACTGACCTTTGACTTTCGCTTCAACCTCATGCTATTGTCACCTAGTCAACCGCTTTGGTTGACTCGGTGTTGCTTCGCTGTGAGTATACTTCTTATTTTGTTGTAGTGCTCGATACTTCAGAAGCGTAAACTAAATGTTTCCAACAGGCTGGACTTGCAGTGCAGTGCTATTCCTCTAGGGGTTGATGGCTGAACTTGCAGTGGATTTCTTTTAGGGTAGGGGTGATGGCTGGACTTGCAGTGAATTCCTTCTAGGGGTGATGGCTGGACTTGCAGTGAATCTCTTATAGGGGTTAATGGCAGGACATGCATTGAATTTCTTCGAAGGGACCAAACTTGCAGTGAGCTTGTTCTAGGGGGAATCCCATGTGCAGTGAGATTGTTCTAGGGGTGACCCCATGTGGTGCAGTGAGATTGTTCTAGGGGTGACCCCATGTGGTGCAGTAAACTTGTTCTAGGGGTGACCCCATGTGGTGCAGTGAACTTCTTCTAGGGGGAACCCCATGTGCAGTGAGCTTGTTATAGGGGGAACCCCATGTGCAGTGAGCTTGTTCTAGGGGGGACTACGTTTGTCAATAATGCTAAACTAGAAACGTGCTTGTTTAGAGCACACGGGTTATTTAGAACCCCATCGCGACACGGGTTTGCAATAGAGCTCATGGGACAGCAAAGGAATTTCCCAGCTACAGCTCCGTGTAACAGCTCAGCTACATACTATTTTCGTCCCGCACTTGTTCTTTCGCAGCCTTGTTCACGCCCGCCTTCTCCCACTGCTCCATGTATCCATGCTCTGTCCTCTCAATCCCCTCTCTCTTTTCTTCCTTTTCACGCCTCTGCTCCATGCATGAGGCTGCATCCATGCTTCCATGAGGCTGCCTCTGTCCTCTCAATCCCCACAGCGAGTAGCCCTCTCTTCTCTTCCTGATGCCTAAGGCATGATGCTTGATGCCTGATGCCTGATGCCTGATGCTTGATGGCTGATGCCTCTGCCTCTCAATCCCCTCCTGATGCCTGAGCATGATGGCTGATGCCTTGCAGGACGTTTCCGCCTCTGCCTCCTTGCTCAGCCTGCATGTGACAGGAAAGAGACGGGGGAGTGAGAGAACTAGCGGTGAGAGCATGCTGTAACGCATGCTAATGGGTATGCTGTAACTCATGCCAACATGCATCCTGCAAGTGATACCAACACTCTGTATTGAGTGAGGGAATGAGGTGGTTATTGGTATGCTTGCATGATAAGTATGCATAAAGAGGGGATTGAGAGGATGATGCCAGATGATTGAGGAAATGAGATGATGCCTGAATGAGGGAATGCGGTGATGCCTGAAAGAGGGAAAGGGGTGATGCCTGAATGAGGGAATGCGGTGATGCCTGACTGAGGGAATGCGGTGATGCCTGAATGGGGGAATGCGGTGATGCTTGAATGAGGGAATGCGGTGATGCCTGAATGAGGGAATGCGGTGATGCCTGACTGAAGGAATGCTGTGATGCCTGAATGGGGGAATGCGGTGATGCCTGAATGAGGGAATGCGGTGATGCCTGACTGAGGGAATGCTGTGATGCCTGAATGGGGGAATGCGGTGATGCCTGAATGAGGGAATGCGGTGGTGCCTGAATTAAGGAATGCAGTGATGCCTGAATGAGGGAATGCGGTGATGAGGGTGCAGGGGGGATGAGGGTGCAGGGGGGATGAGGTTGCAGGGAGGATGAGGTTGCAGGGGAGATGACAGTAGAGAAAGGATGAGGTAGAGGGAGGGATGAGGGTAGGGAACGGATGAGGGTAGAGAAAGGATGAGGGTAGAAGGAGGGATGAGGACGAAGCAGTGCTCCCGAAGACAAACACGTTAAGAATAGGAAACGACCATGACAATGCCACCTCACGATCGTCGTTGCTGACAATAAGACAAGGACATGGAACTAGGAGGGAGTCAAAAGAACGCAAACCATAACAAGAGGATAGGCTCAAAAAAAGGAAGGGGAAACGTGGGTTGGAAAGGGGTGGGAGGGGGGGGGGGCGGCGATGAAATGGCTGATAAGTTTTGGGGAGCAGTTGAATCACCTTGTTGTTGTGACTGATCCGCCATGCCATGCCATCAGGGTGGGATGGATGGCACTGATGATGTGAGATGGGGATTATGTGACGTTGCAATGTGATCGATGTGACGCGAGGTGCGCAGACACGTGTGAGCAAAGTCACGTTGCAGGCTTGGCCACGCATAAGTCATGTACAAATGACCAGTGCACATGCAGAGCAGGCGCATAAAGTTATAGAAACGTCGCTGGTAGCATGCATAGGCCAGAACCAGCAGAACAGAGTCCAGACAGCACCCTTTTTGAATCAAACGTCATGAATGTGCACTCATTGCTGCTGGCGCCACTCACTCCCCAAGTCCTGAAAAGGTCGTCTGAGCTCGAGTTGACTCAGTATGCTGGCACGATAGTAGTAGCGTGAAAACGTGGACACCGTTGCTACCTGCACTCCCTGCTGCTACCTGCACTCCCTGCTGCTACCTGCACTCCCTGCTGCTACCTGCACTACCTGCTTCTACCTGCACTCCCTGCTGCTTCCTGCACTCCCTGCTGCTACCTGCACTCCCTGGTGGTGCGAGAGGTAGTGCATACGTGGACACTGCCTGCGTGTCTTCTGTTGCTACCCACACTCCTTCCTGCTACCTACACACAAGTGAGTCAGCTATGCACACAAGTGAGTCAGCTATGCACACACGTGAGTCAGCTATGCACATGTGGTTTCACTGCTTCAACCATTCTCGTTCAGCAGTGGTTTCACTGCTTCAACCATTCTCGTTCCTGTTGCTGCCACTCGCGATGCAACCCAGCCCAGTGATGCAGTTCTGTTTGAAGCAGTGTTGCAGCCATTCTCGTTCCTTTATCTCCTGTTTCTCCCCGCCTGCCCTTCCCTCTCGTTCTCGCTCCCCCTACTTCTTCCCTGGACTGCCCTTCTCTTCCCTTCACTCCTCTGCTCCCCTCCCCTTCATGGCCCCCACTCCACTACTACCCCCCGTTTCCCGCCGTCGCCTCCCATCCACATGGCGTGTCTCATCTGCATGGCATGTGTGACTCATCTGCGTGCATGTGTGTGTGTGACATCTGCACTACATGACATGTGTGTGATATCTGCACTGCATGGCATGTGTGTGACATCTGCATTCCATGGCATGTGTGTGACATCTGCACTGCATGGCATGTGTGTGTCATCTGCACTGCGTGGCATGTGTGTGTCATCTGCACTGCATGGCATGTGTGTGTCATCTACACTGCATGGCATGTGTGTGTCATCCGCATGGCAGTGGCAGCGCTGCAAGAGAGGCACTTGAAGCTGCGCCGAAGGCTGCTGGGGTGAGTTTTTTATTCCCCTTCTTGCCTTCTCCTTTCCCTGCTTTCCCACCCTCAAAAGAACCCCCCACACTCCCCCACCCCCTGCTCCTTTTCCCCCTTCTTGATTCTCGTTTGTGTGTGAATGCGCTCCTCTTCCACCTTCACCCCATGGCGTGCATTCATAACTCGAGTGGCTCAACTGCAGTCGGAATTCCACCAGAACTCTCAACACAACACACTAACATGTGCCGCACCCCCCCTGCGTTACACTCACACCCCATGGCATGCAGGCGTGCGTTCATGACTCGAGTGGCTCATCTGCAGTCGGAATACCACCTGCACTTCGAGCACAACACACTGACATGCGCCACATAACAGCAGCAACAGCGCCATCAGCAACAGAAGCAGAAGCAGCAGTAGCAGCAGCAGCGTCATCAGCAGCAGAAGCAGAAGCAGCAGTGGATGTGGCAGCAGCAGGCATCACAGCGCTCTGTTAATCCTCTCCTTCCCCACTCCCCCACAGCCTCAGGCATCGCAGCGCTCTGCATGACTGTAGTAAGTAGAGGTAAGGATACATGGGGTAAAGGGAGGAGGGTGGGTGGGAAGTATGGGAGCATGCGGGGAGTTCATTGCCTTAGGGGCAGCATCCTCAGGAGTTGTGGCTTGTGGGTCGGGGTATGGTTGGTGGAATCTGCGCGGCACGGCACTCGGTGCTCAAATAACGGATATGGCGTTCAAGGCTTAATGGACACCGTCAGAGTCGACCGGCCGGCGGCTCTGGTTCACGTCAGCTCAGGTTACGTCAGGGGTGGGATTTGAGTCCTGGGCCGAAAGCGCCTTTTCACTGCCACACCTCGACCCACAGGCCCAGCCTCTTGATTGGCTTTTTCTTAAAGAAAGTGGGCTGTCTGTCTGTTGCTCCCACTGCTGACAGGTAAAGGTTGCGAGGGGCTGGGAGGGGGGGAAAGTGATAGTGGTGAGAGGAAGGTAGGGGGCTGAAACCCCTTGGGTGGATGAGTGAGAAAGAAAGGGGCTGAGTCCTTTTGAGTGGGTGAGAGAAAGGGTAAGGGGCTAAAAACCCATTGGGTGGGTCAGTGAGAGGGAATGGGGCTGACTGGAACACCTTGTGTGGGTGAGTAAGAGTGAAGTGATTGGGAAAGGGGCTGAAACCCCTTGGATGGGTGAGTGAGTGGGAAGAGAGTGGGAAGAGGGCTGAAACCCCTAAGGCGGGTGATTGTGAAGAGGAGGGTGCTGAATCCCCGAATCTGGGTTAGTGGAAGACCATGGGGTTGGAATCCTGAGGTTGGGTGGGTGAGGTGAGTGGAAAGGAGTGGAGCTGAAATCCTTACCTTGGGTGAGTGAAAGAGAATGGGGTTGACACCCTAAGGAGGGTGGGTGAGTTGAAGGGAAGGGTGCTGAACCCTTTGTGCGGGTGAGTGGAAGAGCATGGTGTGGAAGCCTATAGGATGGGGGTTGAAACTTGAAACACAAGGGTGTTTGGTGGGTGAGTGGAAGAAAAAGGGCCTGAAACCCTTAAGTTGGGTGTGTGGAAGGAAATTGTTTTGTTGAACGCTACAGTGTGGGCTGCTTGTGGTGGAAACGGTTGTCAAGCGCCACGTGCTGCAGAATGCAACAGCCCTGCCATGCGAGCCGTGCCCTTTGTTGGAAACAATTGATTTAAGCGCCTCTGTCGTGTCGAAACACCAAGTCAGAAGCGAAGCAGAACATATCGAAGCATCAGCGAGTCAACCCTCGGAGGTTGAACAACTGCTGGAGGTTACGCGAAAGTCAAAGGTCAGCGACCTTTGACCTGACAAGTACAGCGCGACAGCAAGGACAAACAACTGACTCACTATTGAGCAGTTGCCCGAGTCGTCACTGTATCGAACCGCAACAGCAATGGTAAAACGGTTATTAGTTATAACCCTTCATATTCCCTTGTATTCTTATAGAAGCTTGTATCTCTTTGTTATTAATCAATCTACTTTGCCCTCACATACTAGCGCAAGGTGGTTCATAAGTTCTTATTAAGACGCTTCCGCTATTACATTGTCCTACTCAGAATTTAGTCCTGCAAAGATCCTAAGGGCTTTTCTCAGCCCAACATGGTATGAGAGCTGTCAGGACAAATTCAACTACAACCAAGACACCCACAACATCACAAGACATGGCAACGCAGAAGGAGAGAAGCTCCTCTAACGGCTCTCCCGGTACTACTCCTACTCCACCTCCTGCCTCTGGCCTACAGACAGAGGAGGGTACGGCAACAAGACCAAGAGCAACGTCTTCAGAAACTCCCGCAAATCGAGCCGCGGCCTTCGACCCAGACTTGATGGAGAAATTCTTCTCCTTCATGTCCTTCTACGAACAACACCAGCAAAGGGCACCTGCACAGTCAAACAACAGCAACAACAACAACGCAACACCGATGAGCCTCGACGGTTCATCTTACGCACGAGGAAATCAGCAACAACCTACCTTCGCCCCGTACGAACCTCAGCGTGGCTCCGTCAGCTTCATGCCACGCCAGCAGCCTTCACCTGAGCAAGAGAAGACACTAGATGCACTTCAACTTCAGTCATAGTTTGCGCACGTTTTAAAACTGCAGACGCCAAGACCATTCGACGGAAAGGACTTCTTTACCTGGTCATTCGAATTCGAACTGATGATGGAAGGCGCGCAGATTCTTGGCTTCTTTGACGGGTCCCTGCCATATCCAACACACGGCACACAGTACGACAAGTAGCAGTACACGTATCAGTCAATGATGGCGTACACAATACTACTGAGAAACATCACTCCGAATCAGCAGCAGAATATACGGTCTTACCGGGGATACGGCAACTCTGCAGAGCTCGCGTACAACCACCTGAAGAACCTGTATCAAGCAACAGACAGCGTCAATCAAAGTCGGTTAATGGCGCAACTGACGACAGTCGAAACGAAACCGGGCGAAATGGGGATGGCGTATATCAGCCGTTGTCGCGAATTGCGCGACAAACTCATTCGATGCGGAGGGTCGATCTCAGAAGACGCCTTCGACACAGTCATCATCAGCGGCCTCGGTCCTCAGTGGCGCTCTACCCGCGCCATACTCCGAGCCCACGGAAAAATATCAGAAGCAGCACTCTGCGCCGAGATCCACGCTGAGCAGCAAGATATGGACCTGCAAGAAGAACGACACAAGAAGAAGGCATCAGTGCCCGAATTCGCATTCCACACTCAACGGCGCTACAACAACAACAACTATCGGCATCAACCGAAACCAGTACCTCCGTTCTGTCACCTTTGCAAGACGTCAGGTCACCCCCGTACACACTGCCCAAACCGGCCGCTTCGCCCTTCAAGCAGTCAAGTCGCCTCAACGCAAGCGAATCCGACCTCTCAAGTACAAGCCTCAACAACATCGACGGGACAACCTGCACAAAGAACAAGGGACATCGTCAGCTGCAGGGCAAGATTGACCGACTCCTGCATTACTGAATCACCGCCGCACTACTCACCAGAAGAACAACTCGACGAAAGGACTCCACGTCGAGAAACACTACAACCGAACCCAACGTACGCAGCAATCGCCCAAAGCGAACCATCTGGGAAAGATACGTGGTTCTTAGACAACTGCTGCGGACAGCATATGTGCTCTTCAGGACGCTTTGTTCAACGTGAACACCAACTTCAACGCGAGGTCGTCATCACCGTCGCCAACAATCAGAATCTGCGCACACGACGACAAGGCGTAGTGCAACTTCAGTCACGAGAAACAAACGTCATACTGCAGATGTCGAAGGTTTTAATAGCAGAAGGGCTCGGTTACAACCTACTAAGCGTCAGTCAACTGATGGCGAAGGGCATAAACCTCGAAGCAGATAGCACCACTCAGGAGTTCAAGTTATATAACGGGAAAGGCGGTCTCTACATCTGGAAGGCGGTCCTGAAGAGTAACGTCTTCGTCCTCGACTTTGTCCCAGATCTCGGCACTGCTGACAGCGACGGGATCGTCACCTTCACCTCCTGGACACACCCGCCAGATCTTGACCCCGACTTCAGTCCAGAAGGCTTCTGGTACTCGCACACCATCCCTGAGACAGAACGAACAAGAGCATTAGCAACAATTCAACACTCGGCAGCAGCAAAGACAACATTAGCAGCAGCAGAGACAACATCGGCAGCAGCAGAGACAACATCGGCAGCAGCAGAGACAACATCGGCAGCAGCAGAAACAACGGCAGCAGCAGCAGCAACATCGACACCAATCGCTGGTCCTTCAACTGCATCGGCTCAAATCGACGACACTCCACCGACTCCTGCGCAACAGCTTAACCCAACACCACGAGAAGTACATCGAAGTGCAAAATTCACCGCAAACTTCTACTCCAACTCCGACTTGTATCGTCGCTCACCCGGACATCGCGCTAGCGAAGACATCTGGCACGCACGAATGGGACATCCAAGCAACACGGTGTTAAACAACACAATCAGAGCAGGAGTACTCGACAAAGATTCACTGCTCCTAACCGATGGAAGCGAACTTCGACGAGCGCGTGGAACATGCTTTACCTGCCCCGAAGCTGACTTACCACATCGGCCATTCACTTCTCACCACAACCCCAGCGCACCAACTTACGCACCACTTGAGAAAGTGTACAGCGACATCCTGTACAATCGCAAACCTGGACAAGGAGCATACAGCTACACCATCACGTTCATCGATGCCGCTACGCGTTACGTTTGGCACCTTAACCTTCCGAGCAAGGACATGGCTTTCGAGGCCTTCGTCGCTTGGCTCCCAGTAGCAGAACGAGAATCAGGCGTGAAACTAAAAAGCTTCCAGTCAGACGGAGGAGGAGAATACACCTCATAGAGGTTCAAGCAGTACTTGGCAGAAAGAGGAATCAAGAGGCTCATCTCGCTTCCCTACGCCCATCAACAGCAAGGCGTGGCAGAACGGATGAATCGAACTCTCCAGAACACCATGCGCAAATTACTGCGTGGCATGCGACTGCCCAATCACCAATGGCCTGAGGCGATGGACCACGCCGTCATGCTGCACAACTTGCTTTCGTCATCATCACTACCGAACAACGCATCACCGCACCTGCTGTGGACAGGAAAACAGGGCAGCACAAAAATGTTAAGAGTTTTCGGCTGCATGGTACAGTATCGCCCACACACTGCAAGAGCCGGAAGATTTTCTCAACTCGCACAGTGGGGACTACACCTGGGCATCGAAAGAAATTACAACGCGTGGAAGATTTTCGACGTCCACTCCAAAGAAACAGTAGCAGCACGTGATGTCATTTTCTACGAACGACTCACCCTTCCGACGTATCTTGCCAACCTGGAAGAAGATCGGGACCCCACAGGTGGCTTCCGTGGTGACCGAGCCTTCGCCTCGGCAGCAGACGAAGCTGACTGGGACGAGCAGAACGTGGATGAAGCCTCGGAGGAAGCCGGACCTCTCCCTTACTGCTCCGTCGATGTCCCAATGGATGACGAAAATCCTCGCGAAAGCTCCAACGCCGACGTATTTTACCACTTCGCCGACAATGCTTACGTTACACCCGCAGAAGTCAACACCAACGAAGCAGAACGCATAGGGCCCAACTTCATACCTGACCCAGAAACAGGTGACGAAGCAGCCTATCCCGCGGACACAACTCTCCCCCGCTACACACAGAGTGGCCTCCAGATACTCGGCCTCGTCACCGCGGTCCACGGCACGGAGACTCCTAAGGAGCCTGCCACAGTTCAGCAGGCTCTGGGGGGGGAGCATAGGGAAAAATGGTGTGAAGCCATGGACAAGGAACTGAAAGCACTGAAGGAACGCAACACTTGGAAAGTCGTCCCTATCGGCGTGGCACGAAACAAGACAGTACTCACCGCGAAGTGGGTCTTCCGTGTGAAGACAAAGGCAGACGGCACCATCGACAAGTTTAAAGCGCGCTGGGTCGTACGCGGTTTCGACCAAGAGCACGGACGTGACTTCACTAAGACATTCGCTCCGGTCAGCCGACACACCTCACTACGAATTCTCCTTGCGATCGCCGCCATGAAGAAAAAGAAACTGCGGCAAATTGATGTCGCCAACGTATTTCTCTACGCACCTGTCGACGCAGAAATCTTCATCGAACTACCACATGGCTCCAACGGAGAACCTAATCACGTCTGTCAGCTGCTGAAGTCATTGTACGGCATCAAACAGGCCCCAAGACTGTGGCAGCAGTACCTACACGCTCGACTTACTCGCATCGGATTCCGGCAGCTACCGCACGACCAAGGCATGTACCGGCTCACGAAAGGCGACGACTATATTTTACTAATCGTCTACGTAGACGATCTACTCTACATCGGGTCGACCGACAACGTCACTACCTGGTTCGAAGGGGAGCTACAGAAAGACCTCACGCTCACAGTCTCATCTACCGTCACGCAGTACCTCGGCCTCAACATCCAGGAAGGAGAAAGCGCGATCTACCTCAACGCCGCAAAATATGCCGACACCATCGCCAAACGCTTCGCACTCACGCCAACTACCATCTCCACGCCATACCGCTACACGGTAGGAAGTCACAAGGAAGACTCCACTCCACCCAAGCCTGCCAGGATACGCGACTACCAGAGGAAGCTGGGATGCCTTCTCTTTGCGGCTGTCACCTGCCGCCCGGACCTATCATACTCCGCAAGTCAACTCGCCACCTACCTCAAAAGGCCTGAAGTTGAACACATGACGGAACTCGATCGCGCTCTTCACTACCTCGTAAGCACTCCAACGATCGGCCTGACCTACTACAAGGACAGAACTACAACGCCCAAGTTAATCGGCTACGTCGACGCCGACCACGCCGGAGATTCTGACAACAGGCGCTCGCGCACAGGCTACATCTACCGCCTCGAGCCTATCGGACCTATCTCGTGGCAGTCGAGTAAGCATGAATTAATCGCTCTCTCCTCAGCCGAAGCAGAATATATCGCACTCTGCTCAGCCACCAAGGAAGGATTGTACCTTCGCGAACTCCTGGAGGAGGCGAAGCTGGCTCAGTTACCAAGCTTCTCCCTGTTTTGCGATAACCAGTCGGCAATTCGGATAGCCAACAAAAACGGATTCGCGAACAGGACGAAGCATATCGCCCTGCGATATTTCTTCGTGAAGGACGAGATCGAGAAGGGGAGACTTGAGCTGTCTTACTGTCCCACGTCCGAGATGGCAGCTGATTACTTGACCAAGAAACTCGGAAAACAGAAGTTTGACTACTGCATGCTGCTGACTGGACAGAGCCACGTCACCAGCAGCGACACTCCAGAAGCGAAGGGGAGTGTTGGAAACAATTGATTTAAGCTGTTAAAGTTTAGAAGAAAGAAGAAGATTGCACTAGCAAGAATGGGGATACAAATAGCAAAACCCTAGAAGAGTTGTACTCGCTATAGAGCACCCCACTACAGGCTAGAGCATAATATTCTGACACACCCCCATAGCCAAAGTGGGGTGTAATCAGCAGAGCAAGCAAAAGAAAACAAGCTCAGGGTGGATCACAATGTCACCACACATTCTGAGCACAAGTACAAGAGGTAGCAGTTTTATAGTTAACAAATATAAGCAAAGCTAGAGGCTATCACAGAGGGCAAGTGAGGAGGAGGAGAGACTGTGGGGGAGAGAAGATGGGAGGCGACTGCTGACGCTGCAGACACACAGACGAGCTGCTGGCTCAGTGGCTACCGGAACAGCGCTCCGGACTACTGGGGTAACTGGCCCCGCGGCTAAAAGTAGCGGCAGACGAGCAACGGACCCACGGGCGACTGGCGACTACCGGAGATTGTAGCCTCCGGACTGCTGCTGCTGCTGACGACACGACGACCGCCTCCATTCAACCTCCCCCAACTGTCCCACCCCCATTTCACACACCCCCTGTTCAAACCCTAGCTCTACTCACACTCCACCCCCCTAGCACCACTCCGTACACTCCCACACATCCACCCCCCTCAGCGATAGCTGCAGCAGTGGGAGACGAAGGAGGAGGAGGAGCAGGCGACGCCACACACCCGCCACCCCCCAACCGCCACCCCCCAACCGCCACCCCCCAAACCCTAAAAACAGGGTAGGGAGGTAGGGGGGGGGGGGCAACACGCGGCGACGGGAGTTGGGCCGGGGCAGGTCGGGGCCGGGGCAGGTCGGGGCCGGGGCAGGTCCGGGACGGGGCAGCAGGGGCCGCGCACGGCTCCCCTGGGCAGCGCGACGGGGCAGCAGGGCCGCGCGACGGGGCAGCAGGGGCCGCGCGCGGCTCCCCTGGGCAGCGCGACGGGGCAGCAGGGCCGCGCGACGGGGCAGCAGGGGCCGCGCGCGGCTCCCCTGGGCGGCGCGACGGGTCCCCGTCGCCCGTCGCAGCGCCTCCCGGGGGCGACGCGGCGAGTGACGGGGCAGAAACCCGTCGCGCGCCTCGGGGCGCACGGCGGGCAGAAAACCGCCGCGCGCCTCGGGGCGCACGGCGGGCAGAAAACCGCCGCGCGCCTCGGGGCGCACGGCGGGAAGAAAAACTGCCGCACGCCACGGGGCGTGCGGCACAGAGAGTAGCAGTAGCAGTTGCAGCGGAAGCAACAAGGTGGTGAGCCCACCCACAGGATCGATCCAAGGGGATCGACCTGCTCTGATAGCATGTTAAAGTTTAGAAGAAAGAAGAGGATTGCACTAGCAAGAATGGGGATACAAATAGCAAAACCCTAGAAGAGTTGTACTCGCTATAGAGCACCCCACTACAGGCTAGAGCATAATATTCTGACATAAGCGCCTCTGTCGTGTCGAAACACCAAGTCAGAAGCGAAGCAGAACATATCGAAGCATCAACGAGTCAACCCTCGGAGGTTGAACAACTGCTGGAGGTTACGCGAAAGTCAAAGGTCAGCGACCTTTGACCTGACAAGTACAGCGCGACAGCAAGGACAAACAACTGACTCGCTATTGAGCAGTTGCCCGAGTCGTCACTGTATCGAACCGCAACAGCAATGGTAAAACGGTTATTAGTTATAACCCTTCATATTCCCTTGTATTCTTATAAAAGCTTGTATCTCTTTGTTATTAATCAATCTACTTTGCCCTCGCATACTAACGCAAGGTGGTTCATAAGTTCTTATTAAGACGCTTCCGCTATTACATTGTCCTACTCAGAATTTAGTCCTGCAAAGATCCTAAGGGCTTTTCTCAGCCCAACACCCTTGGCTCTGTATGCAGTGTGAGTTATGAAAGGAAGACGGAACTGGTATCTGAGGCACTGGATGGGGTTTCAGTTTTTCAGGTTTCAAGCTGGCGCAAAAATGGGGTTTCAATTCAAAGCCCAAATTGTGGGCCAGCGGATGGGGGCACACCAAATGGATATCAGTTGGCCAGATCTGCCAGGTGTGACATGAGATGAGAAGGTGGTACTAAGATGCTTGAGTGTTGGTTTTGGCAGCTAAATGCTCCACTTCCAGGAATCAAGCCGAGCGCTTGCCAGTGACATTGAGAATAAGTACCTAGTCTACAGGATTTGAATTAGAGTTCATGTTTGAAGTTGCTCTCTATAGGAGGGTTTCTGTTATAGTGCCTACTAGCAGGAGCTATAAAACGTCATCATTGACCAAGTTAAAATTGTGAATATTGTACCCACAACATTTCGCTGACTTAGGCTGGTATATTGGGATTTTTTTAACCGCACATTTTGCAGCGAAGTTTGTTGAGCAGAACACGAGCGTCAACTGTCCCCCCTGGCTCATGCTCTTTGTCGGATGCAAGCCGAAACAGCTGTCGCCTGAGGGTCTTCGCTAAAGCTGACATCGCCCACACACACTCCACCATTGTTTCATTCATGCCCTTTGTCGTTTTTGTCTCGATAGCCTGTTTGGTGTGATTGAGACAAGTGGTCGTGGATTTATACTCTTTACAAACTCACTTTCTTGCGAATATTGTTTTCAGCTCAATGTGTACACTGATTTTGCTTGACAAAGAGGTTTTCGACCACACAACAGTTTTGTCCAATCAGACGACTCGCAACAGCCAACACAATGAGTACCACGCAGAGAAACCTAGGGCTGCGCGCATCCTTGCGGGTGTGGCGGCCTTCTCACGCGCAAGGAGAAGCGCCAGTGCGCGAATCCAAGCTAAGGAACGACATCCGCAAGGTGAAGTGCCCGCGCAACCCTTCCCGCCCGTGGATTTTGCCGCCCCTCGTGTCTTTCTGTTGCACTGTTTTCTGCCATGGCTAGGCAGGGGAAGTTCAACCCTTTCTCCTGGTGTGTGCAGGATCAGGTTACATTGTCGTTCTTCGCCTTCAAGTGTGATAATGGGATGTCCGACGCCTACTAATGCAGACATAACTCTCTTGTGACCAGCGGCTTTCGGGTATTTTCGCGTTAACGTTTCTTAGTGTCTCACAGGGAGGGTCACATTCGCGGTTGCCAAGTCGTTCTTATCAGTCGTGGAATTTTCGCAACGAGTATGCGCAGCTCGCATGTCGCCATCGGACGGTTAGTCGTCGCTCTAAGGAGAATTAGTCGCTTGTAATCTCTGTCCTTTTTCATTTCCATTCTCTGTACGGTGCGTGTATCGAAGCTTCGTAACGAAGTGTACGCCAAGCATTTTCTGGTGATAAAATAGCCGCTTGCTTCCCGCCATAGCCGACCCTCGCCATACTCTTTCCGAACGAAAAAAGCTCGCGGAATGTGCTGCCAGACGGATGCTATCTGAGGTGATGCCGGGAGCGCGGCTCGGAGGTCGCTCTCTCGCCTGACAGCGAGCTTTAATGGCCAGCGAGTCGCCTCTGCATCGCCCTCCGCCACACTCTCTCGCGTCACGGTCTCCTGTCGCCTCCACCTGCCATGCACAAGCAGCAGCTGTAGCCAGCGCTTTTGCCGCCGCAACACCCGCCATTGTAGCTGACCCTCGTTCTTCGTCGGCCGCTACTTCCGCTGCCGAATCTACTGCGGCTCCCTTTTTTCGAAGTCTTTTCGTTAGCGCGTCATTTGGGGGAGATTTTGCGTTGCAGATCCAAAATCAACGGTCAATGGAGCCTGCTAATCCAGAATCGACGGTAGATAGTGAAATAGGTACCGCAAGGGATAGTGCGCCTCGAGTGGCCTCCTCCGTAACTCGCGAAGATGACGATCAAGCAATGGACGGCGGAGATTTTGTCCGGTACCACAGCGATCCGCGGCCGAAAAAATCCGGCAAATTGGGCGGAATCGGCGGAATGGGCGGAATAGGCGGAATGCGCATGTCGAATCTGGGGAAAGCGTTAGGGTTGCGCGAGTCGGCGCGGGAAAAAGCAGATGCGGGGAGCGAAGGGGGAAGTAGCGGTTCAAGTCACGCGCGACCAGCTGCGCCTTCCGCTCCCCCCGCGCACTTGCGCCCGCACCGCGGCTATCTCAAGCAGATGTCCATGCCCGCGGGGAAAGCCACGACCGATTCAGCCGCCGCAGCCGCCGTAGCTGCCGCAGCCGCAGCGCGCGGAGCAGAGGGGAGGAGCGGGGGAGCGAGCGGGGGAAAGGGTGGCGGAACGGGGGGAGACAAATTGCGGTGGGGGGAGTGGATGGGGCGTCCGCAGCATCAAGAGGGGAGAGGGGGAAGCAGGGGCGCGGGGGGAACGGGCGGGGATAACGTGGGAGGGGCGAGCATGCGTGTGGGATGGTTGGGCGCATCTGGACGGTCGGATTTCGCGATTATTGTGACGAGGACAAGTGGCGCGATCTGGTTGGAGGAGATGCACAGGCGGAGGGTGCATCATGCGCTGTGCGGTTTTGGGCGGGAAAGGAAGAGCCTTGAGGCGTTTGCAATGGCACAGCAGCGGAAAGAGGAAGGGGAAGGTATAGCGGGGAAGGAAAACCAAGGGGAGACTGGGGCAGAGGGTGGAACGGAGGGTGGAGCAGAGGGGGAAGACAAGGGATTAGAGGGAAAAGAGGAGATTCAGAAAGGACCGGCGAGTTCTACTCGTGCTGCAGCTGCTGCATTAGCTATTCCGCCTAAGCTAGTTCCTGGTGCGTTAAAGCGTGCTCCGTTAACCAGGAAGGTCAAACGGGGACTGGAAGGCGTGGGGGATGGGGCAGTGTACAGTGGGGTTACTGTAGAAGGTGTGCTTATAGGGGGGGTTATGCAAGCGGGTAATGCTGCCAGTGGGGCTGGTGGGGGTCGCACTGGTTTGGACGGGGATTTGGGAAAAGAGGTTGGGGAAAACAGGGATGGCGGTAGGGGGGACGAGAATGGGGGGGTTGGCGGAGAGAGGGGAGATGGGGGCGGAAGTAGAGAAGGGGGAGGTGGGGGAAGTGGGGAAGAGGAAGGGGATCGGGAGGAAAGGGGGTCGGGTTTTGCTCTAGAGGAGCAAGGAGAAGACGAGGAGGAGGAGGAAGAAGAAGAAGAGAGTTTAAGAGGAGATGAGGAAGCGGACGAGGATGAAGAGGGAGGAGCGTTGACGAGACGGTCAGCCAGCAGTGGCAGCGCTATTATCAGAAGGAGAAGGTTACAGGAAGAAGCGAGGGAAAGAGGCGAGAGAGGAGCAGCAGCAGCCGCAGCAGGAGCCGCAGGGGGAGGGAGGGGAGGAGCACGGGTGCAGCGGGGAAGCAGCGGGGGAGGAGCAGCAGCGCACGTGCCCCATTGGAGGAGAGCCAGCGGGGGAGGCGACGGGGAGAGATGGCAAACAGCAAGATACGAACCGAGCCCAACCGTTTCAATCGACTGTACCATGTCCTCTACTGCCTCCTCGCCCCTAGACCCTGCTCTCATGCAATCCCCGTACTACCCACACCATATCCTGCCGCACAACCTGCCGCCCCTGCACGTGCAGAATCGGCAGCACAGGCGACAGCTGTCGAATCAGTCGTTCCCTGTGGGGTTGCAGCAGCAGGGCCCTCGCTCCCCTCTCTTCTCCATGCCTCGAGATGCTGGGCTCCCCCCTGCTCCTGCTCCCGCTGTCGCTGTTTCTGCTGCTGGTTCCGGTTCTGGTGCTGTTAGTGCTGGTGCTGGGGGTGCCGGTGGTGTCGGTGGTAATGACAGTGCTGGTTTTAGTGGTGCGGAGGTTCTATCTCTTGGGCAGCAAGGGGATGGAGAAGGAGCAGGAGCTGCAGCGGCAGCACTGTTAGACTTAGAGGAGGGTGTGGATCAGAGCGAAGAGAAGGACGATGAGAAGGACGAGGAGAAGGACGAGGAGGAGAGCGCAGAGCAGAGTGGAGAGCAGAGCATGCAGCAAAGCTCAAGCGCGGGGCGGAGGAGAGTGATGGCCCGTTTCCCTCGGGCTATGTCCACTCCTGCTGGAATAGGCAGGTCGCCTTTAGGGGGGAGCAGCCCTCTGTCTGACGTGGATGATGGAGAGGAGGGTGGGAAGCGTGGGGGGGAGAGTGAGGAGGAGAGTGAGGAGGGAAGTGGGGAGGGGAGTGAGGGAAGTGAGGAGGGGAGTGGGGATGCGAGTGAGGGGGGAGGAGGGGGGAGTCCGCACATGAGTGATGGCGAGATGGGTGGTCTGCACGAAACCATCACTGAATGTACTGAGCCTTCCGAACACAGCCACAACCACCACCGCGAATCCTCATCCCCTTTACAACACAACCCAGTATCGTCACCACGTGCCGGAACAGCCGCCGCAATTGCAGCCGCTGCCGAAGCAGCGAACCCGAGCCTGCCGCCGACCCTGGCCTCTCTGGGGAAGAAAGCCGAAGCAACACTGTCGACCCGAACCTACCGAGACAAGGACGGTATAGAGTGGCACAAACGTGGGCCTCTTACCGAAGCTGCTGCTGTGGAATTTGATACCGAGCCTATGGACATGCCTGCTGTGGTGGATCGGTATGGGTTTGTGGCGGAGGAAGGGGAGGGGAGGGAGGGGAATGGGGGAGGGGAGGAGGTGAGAGGGGTGGCAGGGGTGCATCCTCCGCAGGCTAGCTTGTTGGAGAAGGAGGAGCGGCTTTTGTTCATCAAGTAAGGACGAGCTTGATTGTTTGTTGAGCATTGTGCCTGTGTGCATCAGTTAAGAGTATGATTGTGTGGCAAGTGACGTGCTTCTGTGCGTCGAGTAAGCATTGGTGTCACAGAAAGTCTTCTTCTCTGTACCTCTTCGTATCGCCTTCTTTTAGAGGATGCCTCGTGCTGCACATGGCTTGGGTCTGTGTGCAACGCAGCGCCTGGCATCCTCTTGTCTGTATCCTAATTTTTCTGCATGTATGGCCTGGCTCTAATTCTCTCACCCCCCAATCCCCCCCTCTCTGCACTCTGCTTATCATCTCTCCCCTCTTCCACTCTCTCCTCCTTCTCTCCGACCCTCTGCCATTTCTGAATCAATTCAAATGCCATCTCTCCCGTTCGTTGTCTCTTCCGTCTTCCCTTCCATTCTCAATCCAATCAGGGAGGAGAGGGAAGTGCGCAGGTGGCGCGCTATGATTGGTCTAGGGCCCATGGATTGGAACCTCTACGAGAGGAAACACCCCCGGGAGGTCAAGAAGCGGATAAGACAAGGCGTGCCGGACTGCCTGCGCGGGATCGTGTGGCAGCTTTTGTCTGGTAGCCGGGAGTTCCTGCTGATGAATGAAGGCGCGTATGAGGTGAGCCGTGGTTGGAAGGTTTTGAGAGTCCTTCAGTGCATGTGCTCCAATAACGAGAAGAACCCCCATTCCTTTCTCCCCCCTTCCTGCACCCCTCTCATCCCCGTTATTGGCAGCACATGCTGCTGTACGAGCTATCCAACAACAAGATGGACACTATATGAAAATCCCATCCCCTTCTTCCCCCTTCCTGCTCCTCTCTCATCCCCGTTATTGCTTGGCAGCACATGCTGCTGTACGAGCCATCCAACAACGAGATGGACATCATTCGATTTATAACAACATGCCCCCTTCCCTTTCTCTCCCCTTTCTGCTCGCCTCTTTCATCCCCGTTATTGGCAGCACATGTTGCTGTACGAGCTATCTAACAACGAGATGGACATCATACGAGACATCAACCGCACCTTCCCCACACACGTCTACTTCATGCAAAAGCACGGCCCGGGGCAGAGGGCGCTGTTTAATGTGCTCAAAGCTTACAGCGTTTATGACAAGAAGATTGGCTATGTGCAGGTGAGAGGGTAAGAAGATTGGGCACGTGCAGTGCAGGTAATAGGATGAGAGGCATCAACCGCACCTTCCCCACGCATGTATACTTCACGCAGAAGCACGGCCCGGGGCAAAGAGCACTCTTTAACGTGCTCAAGGCTTACTCTGTCTACGACAAGAAGATTGGATACGTGCAGGTAAGGGCAAGAGAGGTATCGGCATCAACCGCACCTTCCCCACGCACGTCTACTTCATGCAAAAGCACGGCCCGGGGCAGCGCGCTCTTTAACGTGCTCAAGGCTTACTCTGTCCAAGTCAAGAAGATTGGCTACATGCAGGTGAGAGGGTAAGAAGATTGGGCACGTGCAGTGCAGGTAAGAGGCTGAGAGGCATCAACCACACCTTCCCCACGCACGTCTATTTCATGCAAAAGCACGGCCCGGGGCAGAGAGCACTCTTTAACGTGCTCGAGGCGTACTCTGTCTAAGTCAAGAAGAATGTATGTGCAGGTATAAACTGAAAAGATTCTCGAGCAACAGGGCTCTGGCTGAGGTGCCTAGAATCCAAGGCAGAGGGCACTGTTCAACGTTCTCAAGGCGTACTCTGTCTATGACAAGAAGATTGGATACGTGCAGGTGGGTGGAAGGGAGGTACGTGACTGCAGATTAAGAAAGAATCGGCTGCAAACGGCTAGACGCCTTCAGGCTGCTCAAGTGTCGTGTAGATCATACAGTGTGCCCCTCTGCTCTGCGCTCTCGCCCACCTTTTTTTTTCTCCTCTGCGTTGTTCCACCCCACCAGGGCATGGGCTTCATAGCGGGCCTGATGCTTCTCTACATGGCGGAGGAGGACGCCTTCTGGCTGCTCGTTGCGCTCATGAAGGGCGCCAACCACACCTCGCTCGAAGGAATCTTCCTCGTAAGTGCCGTGAACCTTCCTTGTGAGTGCTCTGAGTTCTCCTCGTCTCGTAAGGACCTGCCGTTGCTCCAGCAGTACCTCTTCCCTTCCAGTGTGATCACCTTTCCTGATCCTCGACTCGAGTGCCTGCCCTCTCTTCACTCTGCTACCTCATCCCATTATCCCCCTTCTCTTCTCATCGCCTGATCCCCTGTCCTCCTTATCTTCCCCCTTCTCAGGTGGGTCTGCCGCTAGTGCAGCAGTACCTCTTCCAGTTTGACCGCCTGCTGCACTAGTGCCAGTCACTTCCTCATTCTGCTATCACATCCCCTTTTTAATTTACATTTTGTGTCTTATCCCCCTCTGCTTTCTTCTCCCAGGTGGGTCTACCCCTAGTGCAGCAATATCTCTTCCATTTTGACCGCCTGCTGCACGAGTGCATGCCGCATCTGGCACGGCACATGGAGGGGGAGGGAGTGACCGTATTTACATGCTGCTATCTCGTCCCCTTACCCCTTGTCTCTTCTCACCCCTCCCTCTCGTTTTCCCCTTCTCTCTCCTTCTCAGGTGGGTCTACCCCTAGTGGAGCAGTACCTGTTCCAGTTCGACCGCCTCTTACACGAGTGCATGCCGCAGCTGGCACGGCACATGGAGGGGAAAGGAGTGACGCTGCACTCATGCTGCTATCTCATCACTTCTCATCCCCTGATCCCTCTCTTCCCCCCACCCTCCAGGTGGGTCTACCACTGGTCCAACAATATCTCTTCCAGTTCGACCGCCTCTTACACGAGTGCATGCCACAGCTGGCACGGCACATGGAGGGGGAGGGGGTGACGCCATCCATGTACGCGTCTCAGTGGTTCATCACCGTCTTCGCCTACAGCTTCCCCTTCGCAACAACGCTCAGGATATGGGACGTGTTTCTCTTTGAGGTGAGGCGCCACCTTGCTTTCAACTCAGTGGCATGGTTGTCGCGGTGTATTTGCGATCCATTGAGATGAGTGAGTCCCCTCCAAAAGCACAAGGGGAGGGGGGACGCCGTCCATGTACGCGTCTCAGTGGTTCATCACCGTCTTCGCCTACAGCTTCCCGTTTGCAACAACTCTCAGGATATGGGACGTGTTTCTCTTTGAGGTGAGGCGCCACCTTGCTTTCAACTCAGTGGCATGGTTGTCGCGGTGTATTTGCGATCCATTGAGATGAGTGAGTCCCCTCCAAAAGCACAAGGGGAGGGGGGACGCCGTCCATGTACGCGTCTCAGTGGTTCATCACCGTCTTCGCCTACAGCTTCCCGTTTGCAACAACTCTCAGGATATGGGACGTGTTTCTCTTTGAGGTGAGGCGCCACCTTGCTTTCAACTCAGTGGCATGGTTGTCGCGGTGTATTTGCGATCCATTGAGATGAGTGAGTCCCCTCCAAAAGCACAAGGGGAGGGGGGACGCCGTCCATGTACGCGTCTCAGTGGTTCATCACCGTCTTCGCCTACAGCTTCCCGTTTGCAACAACTCTCAGGATATGGGACGTGTTTCTCTTTGAGGTGAGGCGCCACCTTGCTTTCAACTCAGTGGCATGGTTGTCGCGGTGTATTTGCGATCCATTGAGATGAGTGAGTCCCCTCCAAAAGCACAAGGGGAGGGGGGACGCCGTCCATGTACGCGTCTCAGTGGTTCATCACCGTCTTCGCCTACAGCTTCCCGTTTGCAACAACTCTCAGGATATGGGACGTGTTTCTCTTTGAGGTGAGGCGCCACCTTGCTTTCAACTCAGTGGCATGGTTGTCGCGGTGTATTTGCGATCCATTGAGATGAGTGAGTCCCCTCCAAAAGCACAAGGGGAGGGGGGACGCCGTCCATGTACGCGTCTCAGTGGTTCATCACCGTCTTCGCCTACAGCTTCCCGTTTGCAACAACTCTCAGGATATGGGACGTGTTTCTCTTTGAGGTGAGGCGCCACCTTGCTTTCAACTCAGTGGCATGGTTGTCGCGGTGTATTTGCGATCCATTGAGATGAGTGAGTCCCCTCCAAAAGCACAAGGGGAGGGGGGACGCCGTCCATGTACGCGTCTCAGTGGTTCATCACCGTCTTCGCCTACAGCTTCCCGTTTGCAACAACTCTCAGGATATGGGACGTGTTTCTCTTTGAGGTGAGGCGCCACCTTGCTTTCAACTCAGTGGCATGGTTGTCGCGGTGTATTTGCGATCCATTGAGATGAGTGAGTCCCCTCCAAAAGCACAAGGGGAGGGGGGACGCCGTCCATGTACGCGTCTCAGTGGTTCATCACCGTCTTCGCCTACAGCTTCCCGTTTGCAACAACTCTCAGGATATGGGACGTGTTTCTCTTTGAGGTGAGGCGCCACCTTGCTTTCAACTCAGTGGCATGGTTGTCGCGGTGTATTTGCGATCCATTGAGATGAGTGAGTCCCCTCCAAAAGCACAAGGGGAGGGGGGACGCCGTCCATGTACGCGTCTCAGTGGTTCATCACCGTCTTCGCCTACAGCTTCCCGTTTGCAACAACTCTCAGGATATGGGACGTGTTTCTCTTTGAGGTGAGGCGCCACCTTGCTTTCAACTCAGTGGCATGGTTGTCGCGGTGTATTTGCGATCCATTGAGATGAGTGAGTCCCCTCCAAAAGCACAAGGGGAGGGGGGACGCCGTCCATGTACGCGTCTCAGTGGTTCATCACCGTCTTCGCCTACAGCTTCCCGTTTGCAACAACTCTCAGGATATGGGACGTGTTTCTCTTTGAGGTGAGGCGCCACCTTGCTTTCAACTCAGTGGCATGGTTGTCGCGGTGTATTTGCGATCCATTGAGATGAGTGAGTCCCCTCCAAAAGCACAAGGGGAGGGGGGACGCCGTCCATGTACGCGTCTCAGTGGTTCATCACCGTCTTCGCCTACAGCTTCCCGTTTGCAACAACTCTCAGGATATGGGACGTGTTTCTCTTTGAGGTGAGGCGCCACCTTGCTTTCAACTCAGTGGCATGGTTGTCGCGGTGTATTTGCGATCCATTGAGATGAGTGAGTCCCCTCCAAAAGCACAAGGGGAGGGGGGACGCCGTCCATGTACGCGTCTCAGTGGTTCATCACCGTCTTCGCCTACAGCTTCCCGTTTGCAACAACTCTCAGGATATGGGACGTGTTTCTCTTTGAGGTGAGGCGCCACCTTGCTTTCAACTCAGTGGCATGGTTGTCGCGGTGTATTTGCGATCCATTGAGATGAGTGAGTCCCCTCCAAAAGCACAAGGGGAGGGGGGACGCCGTCCATGTACGCGTCTCAGTGGTTCATCACCGTCTTCGCCTACAGCTTCCCGTTTGCAACAACTCTCAGGATATGGGACGTGTTTCTCTTTGAGGTGAGGCGCCACCTTGCTTTCAACTCAGTGGCATGGTTGTCGCGGTGTATTTGCGATCCATTGAGATGAGTGAGTCCCCTCCAAAAGCACAAGGGGAGGGGGGACGCCGTCCATGTACGCGTCTCAGTGGTTCATCACCGTCTTCGCCTACAGCTTCCCGTTTGCAACAACTCTCAGGATATGGGACGTGTTTCTCTTTGAGGTGAGGCGCCACCTTGCTTTCAACTCAGTGGCATGGTTGTCGCGGTGTATTTGCGATCCATTGAGATGAGTGAGTCCCCTCCAAAAGCACAAGGGGAGGGGGGACGCCGTCCATGTACGCGTCTCAGTGGTTCATCACCGTCTTCGCCTACAGCTTCCCGTTTGCAACAACTCTCAGGATATGGGACGTGTTTCTCTTTGAGGTGAGGCGCCACCTTGCTTTCAACTCAGTGGCATGGTTGTCGCGGTGTATTTGCGATCCATTGAGATGAGTGAGTCCCCTCCAAAAGCACAAGGGGAGGGGGGACGCCGTCCATGTACGCGTCTCAGTGGTTCATCACCGTCTTCGCCTACAGCTTCCCGTTTGCAACAACTCTCAGGATATGGGACGTGTTTCTCTTTGAGGTGAGGCGCCACCTTGCTTTCAACTCAGTGGCATGGTTGTCGCGGTGTATTTGCGATCCATTGAGATGAGTGAGTCCCCTGCAAAAGCACAAGGGGAGGGGGGACGCCGTCCATGTACGCGTCTCAGTGGTTCATCACCGTCTTCGCCTACAGCTTCCCGTTTGCAACAACTCTCAGGATATGGGACGTGTTTCTCTTTGAGGTGAGGCGCCACCTTGCTTTCAACTCAGTGGCATGGTTGTCGCGGTGTATTTGCGATCCATTGAGATGAGTGAGTCCCCTCCAAAAGCACAAGGGGAGGGGGGACGCCGTCCATGTACGCGTCTCAGTGGTTCATCACCGTCTTCGCCTACAGCTTCCCGTTTGCAACAACTCTCAGGATATGGGACGTGTTTCTCTTTGAGGTGAGGCGCCACCTTGCTTTCAACTCAGTGGCATGGTTGTCGCGGTGTATTTGCGATCCATTGAGATGAGTGAGTCCCCTCCAAAAGCACAAGGGGAGGGGGGACGCCGTCCATGTACGCGTCTCAGTGGTTCATCACCGTCTTCGCCTACAGCTTCCCGTTTGCAACAACTCTCAGGATATGGGACGTGTTTCTCTTTGAGGTGAGGCGCCACCTTGCTTTCAACTCAGTGGCATGGTTGTCGCGGTGTATTTGCGATCCATTGAGATGAGTGAGTCCCCTCCAAAAGCACAAGGGGAGGGGGGACGCCGTCCATGTACGCGTCTCAGTGGTTCATCACCGTCTTCGCCTACAGCTTCCCGTTTGCAACAACTCTCAGGATATGGGACGTGTTTCTCTTTGAGGTGAGGCGCCACCTTGCTTTCAACTCAGTGGCATGGTTGTCGCGGTGTATTTGCGATCCATTGAGATGAGTGAGTCCCCTCCAAAAGCACAAGGGGAGGGGGGACGCCGTCCATGTACGCGTCTCAGTGGTTCATCACCGTCTTCGCCTACAGCTTCCCGTTTGCAACAACTCTCAGGATATGGGACGTGTTTCTCTTTGAGGTGAGGCGCCACCTTGCTTTCAACTCAGTGGCATGGTTGTCGCGGTGTATTTGCGATCCATTGAGATGAGTGAGTCCCCTCCAAAAGCACAAGGGGAGGGGGGACGCCGTCCATGTACGCGTCTCAGTGGTTCATCACCGTCTTCGCCTACAGCTTCCCGTTTGCAACAACTCTCAGGATATGGGACGTGTTTCTCTTTGAGGTGAGGCGCCACCTTGCTTTCAACTCAGTGACATGGTTGTCGCGGTGTATTTGCGATCCATTGAGATGAGTGAGTCCCCTCCAAAAGCACAAGGGGAGGGGGGACGCCGTCCATGTACGCGTCTCAGTGGTTCATCACCGTCTTCGCCTACAGCTTCCCGTTTGCAACAACTCTCAGGATATGGGACGTGTTTCTCTTTGAGGTGAGGCGCCACCTTGCTTTCAACTCAGTGGCATGGTTGTCGCGGTGTATTTGCGATCCATTGAGATGAGTGAGTCCCCTCCAAAAGCACAAGGGGAGGGGGGACGCCGTCCATGTACGCGTCTCAGTGGTTCATCACCGTCTTCGCCTACAGCTTCCCGTTTGCAACAACTCTCAGGATATGGGACGTGTTTCTCTTTGAGGTGAGGCGCCACCTTGCTTTCAACTCAGTGGCATGGTTGTCGCGGTGTATTTGCGATCCATTGAGATGAGTGAGTCCCCTCCAAAAGCACAAGGGGAGGGGGGACGCCGTCCATGTACGCGTCTCAGTGGTTCATCACCGTCTTCGCCTACAGCTTCCCGTTTGCAACAACTCTCAGGATATGGGACGTGTTTCTCTTTGAGGTGAGGCGCCACCTTGCTTTCAACTCAGTGGCATGGTTGTCGCGGTGTATTTGCGATCCATTGAGATGAGTGAGTCCCCTCCAAAAGCACAAGGGGAGGGGGGACGCCGTCCATGTACGCGTCTCAGTGGTTCATCACCGTCTTCGCCTACAGCTTCCCGTTTGCAACAACTCTCAGGATATGGGACGTGTTTCTCTTTGAGGTGAGGCGCCACCTTGCTTTCAACTCAGTGGCATGGTTGTCGCGGTGTATTTGCGATCCATTGAGATGAGTGAGTCCCCTCCAAAAGCACAAGGGGAGGGGGGACGCCGTCCATGTACGCGTCTCAGTGGTTCATCACCGTCTTCGCCTACAGCTTCCCGTTTGCAACAACTCTCAGGATATGGGACGTGTTTCTCTTTGAGGTGAGGCGCCACCTTGCTTTCAACTCAGTGGCATGGTTGTCGCGGTGTATTTGCGATCCATTGAGATGAGTGAGTCCCCTCCAAAAGCACAAGGGGAGGGGGGACGCCGTCCATGTACGCGTCTCAGTGGTTCATCACCGTCTTCGCCTACAGCTTCCCGTTTGCAACAACTCTCAGGATATGGGACGTGTTTCTCTTTGAGGTGAGGCGCCACCTTGCTTTCAACTCAGTGGCATGGTTGTCGCGGTGTATTTGCGATCCATTGAGATGAGTGAGTCCCCTCCAAAAGCACAAGGGGAGGGGGGACGCCGTCCATGTACGCGTCTCAGTGGTTCATCACCGTCTTCGCCTACAGCTTCCCGTTTGCAACAACTCTCAGGATATGGGACGTGTTTCTCTTTGAGGTGAGGCGCCACCTTGCTTTCAACTCAGTGGCATGGTTGTCGCGGTGTATTTGCGATCCATTGAGATGAGTGAGTCCCCTCCAAAAGCACAAGGGGAGGGGGGACGCCGTCCATGTACGCGTCTCAGTGGTTCATCACCGTCTTCGCCTACAGCTTCCCGTTTGCAACAACTCTCAGGATATGGGACGTGTTTCTCTTTGAGGTGAGGCGCCACCTTGCTTTCAACTCAGTGGCATGGTTGTCGCGGTGTATTTGCGATCCATTGAGATGAGTGAGTCCCCTCCAAAAGCACAAGGGGAGGGGGGACGCCGTCCATGTACGCGTCTCAGTGGTTCATCACCGTCTTCGCCTACAGCTTCCCGTTTGCAACAACTCTCAGGATATGGGACGTGTTTCTCTTTGAGGTGAGGCGCCACCTTGCTTTCAACTCAGTGGCATGGTTGTCGCGGTGTATTTGCGATCCATTGAGATGAGTGAGTCCCCTCCAAAAGCACAAGGGGAGGGGGGACGCCGTCCATGTACGCGTCTCAGTGGTTCATCACCGTCTTCGCCTACAGCTTCCCGTTTGCAACAACTCTCAGGATATGGGACGTGTTTCTCTTTGAGGTGAGGCGCCACCTTGCTTTCAACTCAGTGGCATGGTTGTCGCGGTGTATTTGCGATCCATTGAGATGAGTGAGTCCCCTCCAAAAGCACAAGGGGAGGGGGGACGCCGTCCATGTACGCGTCTCAGTGGTTCATCACCGTCTTCGCCTACAGCTTCCCGTTTGCAACAACTCTCAGGATATGGGACGTGTTTCTCTTTGAGGTGAGGCGCCACCTTGCTTTCAACTCAGTGGCATGGTTGTCGCGGTGTATTTGCGATCCATTGAGATGAGTGAGTCCCCTCCAAAAGCACAAGGGGAGGGGGGACGCCGTCCATGTACGCGTCTCAGTGGTTCATCACCGTCTTCGCCTACAGCTTCCCGTTTGCAACAACTCTCAGGATATGGGACGTGTTTCTCTTTGAGGTGAGGCGCCACCTTGCTTTCAACTCAGTGGCATGGTTGTCGCGGTGTATTTGCGATCCATTGAGATGAGTGAGTCCCCTCCAAAAGCACAAGGGGAGGGGGGACGCCGTCCATGTACGCGTCTCAGTGGTTCATCACCGTCTTCGCCTACAGCTTCCCGTTTGCAACAACTCTCAGGATATGGGACGTGTTTCTCTTTGAGGTGAGGCGCCACCTTGCTTTCAACTCAGTGGCATGGTTGTCGCGGTGTATTTGCGATCCATTGAGATGAGTGAGTCCCCTCCAAAAGCACAAGGGGAGGGGGGACGCCGTCCATGTACGCGTCTCAGTGGTTCATCACCGTCTTCGCCTACAGCTTCCCGTTTGCAACAACTCTCAGGATATGGGACGTGTTTCTCTTTGAGGTGAGGCGCCACCTTGCTTTCAACTCAGTGGCATGGTTGTCGCGGTGTATTTGCGATCCATTGAGATGAGTGAGTCCCCTCCAAAAGCACAAGGGGAGGGGGGACGCCGTCCATGTACGCGTCTCAGTGGTTCATCACCGTCTTCGCCTACAGCTTCCCGTTTGCAACAACTCTCAGGATATGGGACGTGTTTCTCTTTGAGGTGAGGCGCCACCTTGCTTTCAACTCAGTGGCATGGTTGTCGCGGTGTATTTGCGATCCATTGAGATGAGTGAGTCCCCTCCAAAAGCACAAGGGGAGGGGGGACGCCGTCCATGTACGCGTCTCAGTGGTTCATCACCGTCTTCGCCTACAGCTTCCCGTTTGCAACAACTCTCAGGATATGGGACGTGTTTCTCTTTGAGGTGAGGCGCCACCTTGCTTTCAACTCAGTGGCATGGTTGTCGCGGTGTATTTGCGATCCATTGAGATGAGTGAGTCCCCTCCAAAAGCACAAGGGGAGGGGGGACGCCGTCCATGTACGCGTCTCAGTGGTTCATCACCGTCTTCGCCTACAGCTTCCCGTTTGCAACAACTCTCAGGATATGGGACGTGTTTCTCTTTGAGGTGAGGCGCCACCTTGCTTTCAACTCAGTGGCATGGTTGTCGCGGTGTATTTGCGATCCATTGAGATGAGTGAGTCCCCTCCAAAAGCACAAGGGGAGGGGGGACGCCGTCCATGTACGCGTCTCAGTGGTTCATCACCGTCTTCGCCTACAGCTTCCCGTTTGCAACAACTCTCAGGATATGGGACGTGTTTCTCTTTGAGGTGAGGCGCCACCTTGCTTTCAACTCAGTGGCATGGTTGTCGCGGTGTATTTGCGATCCATTGAGATGAGTGAGTCCCCTCCAAAAGCACAAGGGGAGGGGGGACGCCGTCCATGTACGCGTCTCAGTGGTTCATCACCGTCTTCGCCTACAGCTTCCCGTTTGCAACAACTCTCAGGATATGGGACGTGTTTCTCTTTGAGGTGAGGCGCCACCTTGCTTTCAACTCAGTGGCATGGTTGTCGCGGTGTATTTGCGATCCATTGAGATGAGTGAGTCCCCTCCAAAAGCACAAGGGGAGGGGGGACGCCGTCCATGTACGCGTCTCAGTGGTTCATCACCGTCTTCGCCTACAGCTTCCCGTTTGCAACAACTCTCAGGATATGGGACGTGTTTCTCTTTGAGGTGAGGCGCCACCTTGCTTTCAACTCAGTGGCATGGTTGTCGCGGTGTATTTGCGATCCATTGAGATGAGTGAGTCCCCTCCAAAAGCACAAGGGGAGGGGGGACGCCGTCCATGTACGCGTCTCAGTGGTTCATCACCGTCTTCGCCTACAGCTTCCCGTTTGCAACAACTCTCAGGATATGGGACGTGTTTCTCTTTGAGGTGAGGCGCCACCTTGCTTTCAACTCAGTGGCATGGTTGTCGCGGTGTATTTGCGATCCATTGAGATGAGTGAGTCCCCTCCAAAAGCACAAGGGGAGGGGGGACGCCGTCCATGTACGCGTCTCAGTGGTTCATCACCGTCTTCGCCTACAGCTTCCCGTTTGCAACAACTCTCAGGATATGGGACGTGTTTCTCTTTGAGGTGAGGCGCCACCTTGCTTTCAACTCAGTGGCATGGTTGTCGCGGTGTATTTGCGATCCATTGAGATGAGTGAGTCCCCTCCAAAAGCACAAGGGGAGGGGGGACGCCGTCCATGTACGCGTCTCAGTGGTTCATCACCGTCTTCGCCTACAGCTTCCCGTTTGCAACAACTCTCAGGATATGGGACGTGTTTCTCTTTGAGGTGAGGCGCCACCTTGCTTTCAACTCAGTGGCATGGTTGTCGCGGTGTATTTGCGATCCATTGAGATGAGTGAGTCCCCTCCAAAAGCACAAGGGGAGGGGGGACGCCGTCCATGTACGCGTCTCAGTGGTTCATCACCGTCTTCGCCTACAGCTTCCCGTTTGCAACAACTCTCAGGATATGGGACGTGTTTCTCTTTGAGGTGAGGCGCCACCTTGCTTTCAACTCAGTGGCATGGTTGTCGCGGTGTATTTGCGATCCATTGAGATGAGTGAGTCCCCTCCAAAAGCACAAGGGGAGGGGGGACGCCGTCCATGTACGCGTCTCAGTGGTTCATCACCGTCTTCGCCTACAGCTTCCCGTTTGCAACAACTCTCAGGATATGGGACGTGTTTCTCTTTGAGGTGAGGCGCCACCTTGCTTTCAACTCAGTGGCATGGTTGTCGCGGTGTATTTGCGATCCATTGAGATGAGTGAGTCCCCTCCAAAAGCACAAGGGGAGGGGGGACGCCGTCCATGTACGCGTCTCAGTGGTTCATCACCGTCTTCGCCTACAGCTTCCCGTTTGCAACAACTCTCAGGATATGGGACGTGTTTCTCTTTGAGGTGAGGCGCCACCTTGCTTTCAACTCAGTGGCATGGTTGTCGCGGTGTATTTGCGATCCATTGAGATGAGTGAGTCCCCTCCAAAAGCACAAGGGGAGGGGGGACGCCGTCCATGTACGCGTCTCAGTGGTTCATCACCGTCTTCGCCTACAGCTTCCCGTTTGCAACAACTCTCAGGATATGGGACGTGTTTCTCTTTGAGGTGAGGCGCCACCTTGCTTTCAACTCAGTGGCATGGTTGTCGCGGTGTATTTGCGATCCATTGAGATGAGTGAGTCCCCTCCAAAAGCACAAGGGGAGGGGGGACGCCGTCCATGTACGCGTCTCAGTGGTTCATCACCGTCTTCGCCTACAGCTTCCCGTTTGCAACAACTCTCAGGATATGGGACGTGTTTCTCTTTGAGGTGAGGCGCCACCTTGCTTTCAACTCAGTGGCATGGTTGTCGCGGTGTATTTGCGATCCATTGAGATGAGTGAGTCCCCTCCAAAAGCACAAGGGGAGGGGGGACGCCGTCCATGTACGCGTCTCAGTGGTTCATCACCGTCTTCGCCTACAGCTTCCCGTTTGCAACAACTCTCAGGATATGGGACGTGTTTCTCTTTGAGGTGAGGCGCCACCTTGCTTTCAACTCAGTGGCATGGTTGTCGCGGTGTATTTGCGATCCATTGAGATGAGTGAGTCCCCTCCAAAAGCACAAGGGGAGGGGGGACGCCGTCCATGTACGCGTCTCAGTGGTTCATCACCGTCTTCGCCTACAGCTTCCCGTTTGCAACAACTCTCAGGATATGGGACGTGTTTCTCTTTGAGGTGAGGCGCCACCTTGCTTTCAACTCAGTGGCATGGTTGTCGCGGTGTATTTGCGATCCATTGAGATGAGTGAGTCCCCTCCAAAAGCACAAGGGGAGGGGGGACGCCGTCCATGTACGCGTCTCAGTGGTTCATCACCGTCTTCGCCTACAGCTTCCCGTTTGCAACAACTCTCAGGATATGGGACGTGTTTCTCTTTGAGGTGAGGCGCCACCTTGCTTTCAACTCAGTGGCATGGTTGTCGCGGTGTATTTGCGATCCATTGAGATGAGTGAGTCCCCTCCAAAAGCACAAGGGGAGGGGGGACGCCGTCCATGTACGCGTCTCAGTGGTTCATCACCGTCTTCGCCTACAGCTTCCCGTTTGCAACAACTCTCAGGATATGGGACGTGTTTCTCTTTGAGGTGAGGCGCCACCTTGCTTTCAACTCAGTGGCATGGTTGTCGCGGTGTATTTGCGATCCATTGAGATGAGTGAGTCCCCTCCAAAAGCACAAGGGGAGGGGGGACGCCGTCCATGTACGCGTCTCAGTGGTTCATCACCGTCTTCGCCTACAGCTTCCCGTTTGCAACAACTCTCAGGATATGGGACGTGTTTCTCTTTGAGGTGAGGCGCCACCTTGCTTTCAACTCAGTGGCATGGTTGTCGCGGTGTATTTGCGATCCATTGAGATGAGTGAGTCCCCTCCAAAAGCACAAGGGGAGGGGGGACGCCGTCCATGTACGCGTCTCAGTGGTTCATCACCGTCTTCGCCTACAGCTTCCCGTTTGCAACAACTCTCAGGATATGGGACGTGTTTCTCTTTGAGGTGAGGCGCCACCTTGCTTTCAACTCAGTGGCATGGTTGTCGCGGTGTATTTGCGATCCATTGAGATGAGTGAGTCCCCTCCAAAAGCACAAGGGGAGGGGGGACGCCGTCCATGTACGCGTCTCAGTGGTTCATCACCGTCTTCGCCTACAGCTTCCCGTTTGCAACAACTCTCAGGATATGGGACGTGTTTCTCTTTGAGGTGAGGCGCCACCTTGCTTTCAACTCAGTGGCATGGTTGTCGCGGTGTATTTGCGATCCATTGAGATGAGTGAGTCCCCTCCAAAAGCACAAGGGGAGGGGGGACGCCGTCCATGTACGCGTCTCAGTGGTTCATCACCGTCTTCGCCTACAGCTTCCCGTTTGCAACAACTCTCAGGATATGGGACGTGTTTCTCTTTGAGGTGAGGCGCCACCTTGCTTTCAACTCAGTGGCATGGTTGTCGCGGTGTATTTGCGATCCATTGAGATGAGTGAGTCCCCTCCAAAAGCACAAGGGGAGGGGGGACGCCGTCCATGTACGCGTCTCAGTGGTTCATCACCGTCTTCGCCTACAGCTTCCCGTTTGCAACAACTCTCAGGATATGGGACGTGTTTCTCTTTGAGGTGAGGCGCCACCTTGCTTTCAACTCAGTGGCATGGTTGTCGCGGTGTATTTGCGATCCATTGAGATGAGTGAGTCCCCTCCAAAAGCACAAGGGGAGGGGGGACGCCGTCCATGTACGCGTCTCAGTGGTTCATCACCGTCTTCGCCTACAGCTTCCCGTTTGCAACAACTCTCAGGATATGGGACGTGTTTCTCTTTGAGGTGAGGCGCCACCTTGCTTTCAACTCAGTGGCATGGTTGTCGCGGTGTATTTGCGATCCATTGAGATGAGTGAGTCCCCTCCAAAAGCACAAGGGGAGGGGGGACGCCGTCCATGTACGCGTCTCAGTGGTTCATCACCGTCTTCGCCTACAGCTTCCCGTTTGCAACAACTCTCAGGATATGGGACGTGTTTCTCTTTGAGGTGAGGCGCCACCTTGCTTTCAACTCAGTGGCATGGTTGTCGCGGTGTATTTGCGATCCATTGAGATGAGTGAGTCCCCTCCAAAAGCACAAGGGGAGGGGGGACGCCGTCCATGTACGCGTCTCAGTGGTTCATCACCGTCTTCGCCTACAGCTTCCCGTTTGCAACAACTCTCAGGATATGGGACGTGTTTCTCTTTGAGGTGAGGCGCCACCTTGCTTTCAACTCAGTGGCATGGTTGTCGCGGTGTATTTGCGATCCATTGAGATGAGTGAGTCCCCTCCAAAAGCACAAGGGGAGGGGGGACGCCGTCCATGTACGCGTCTCAGTGGTTCATCACCGTCTTCGCCTACAGCTTCCCGTTTGCAACAACTCTCAGGATATGGGACGTGTTTCTCTTTGAGGTGAGGCGCCACCTTGCTTTCAACTCAGTGGCATGGTTGTCGCGGTGTATTTGCGATCCATTGAGATGAGTGAGTCCCCTCCAAAAGCACAAGGGGAGGGGGGACGCCGTCCATGTACGCGTCTCAGTGGTTCATCACCGTCTTCGCCTACAGCTTCCCGTTTGCAACAACTCTCAGGATATGGGACGTGTTTCTCTTTGAGGTGAGGCGCCACCTTGCTTTCAACTCAGTGGCATGGTTGTCGCGGTGTATTTGCGATCCATTGAGATGAGTGAGTCCCCTCCAAAAGCACAAGGGGAGGGGGGACGCCGTCCATGTACGCGTCTCAGTGGTTCATCACCGTCTTCGCCTACAGCTTCCCGTTTGCAACAACTCTCAGGATATGGGACGTGTTTCTCTTTGAGGTGAGGCGCCACCTTGCTTTCAACTCAGTGGCATGGTTGTCGCGGTGTATTTGCGATCCATTGAGATGAGTGAGTCCCCTCCAAAAGCACAAGGGGAGGGGGGACGCCGTCCATGTACGCGTCTCAGTGGTTCATCACCGTCTTCGCCTACAGCTTCCCGTTTGCAACAACTCTCAGGATATGGGACGTGTTTCTCTTTGAGGTGAGGCGCCACCTTGCTTTCAACTCAGTGGCATGGTTGTCGCGGTGTATTTGCGATCCATTGAGATGAGTGAGTCCCCTCCAAAAGCACAAGGGGAGGGGGGACGCCGTCCATGTACGCGTCTCAGTGGTTCATCACCGTCTTCGCCTACAGCTTCCCGTTTGCAACAACTCTCAGGATATGGGACGTGTTTCTCTTTGAGGTGAGGCGCCACCTTGCTTTCAACTCAGTGGCATGGTTGTCGCGGTGTATTTGCGATCCATTGAGATGAGTGAGTCCCCTCCAAAAGCACAAGGGGAGGGGGGACGCCGTCCATGTACGCGTCTCAGTGGTTCATCACCGTCTTCGCCTACAGCTTCCCGTTTGCAACAACTCTCAGGATATGGGACGTGTTTCTCTTTGAGGTGAGGCGCCACCTTGCTTTCAACTCAGTGGCATGGTTGTCGCGGTGTATTTGCGATCCATTGAGATGAGTGAGTCCCCTCCAAAAGCACAAGGGGAGGGGGGACGCCGTCCATGTACGCGTCTCAGTGGTTCATCACCGTCTTCGCCTACAGCTTCCCGTTTGCAACAACTCTCAGGATATGGGACGTGTTTCTCTTTGAGGTGAGGCGCCACCTTGCTTTCAACTCAGTGGCATGGTCGTCGCGGTGTATTTGCGATCCATTGAGATGAGTGAGTCCCCTCCAAAAGCACAAGGGGAGGGGGGACGCCGTCCATGTACGCGTCTCAGTGGTTCATCACCGTCTTCGCCTACAGCTTCCCGTTTGCAACAACTCTCAGGATATGGGACGTGTTTCTCTTTGAGGTGAGGCGCCACCTTGCTTTCAACTCAGTGGCATGGTTGTCGCGGTGTATTTGCGATCCATTGAGATGAGTGAGTCCCCTCCAAAAGCACAAGGGGAGGGGGGACGCCGTCCATGTACGCGTCTCAGTGGTTCATCACCGTCTTCGCCTACAGCTTCCCGTTTGCAACAACTCTCAGGATATGGGACGTGTTTCTCTTTGAGGTGAGGCGCCACCTTGCTTTCAACTCAGTGGCATGGTTGTCGCGGTGTATTTGCGATCCATTGAGATGAGTGAGTCCCCTCCAAAAGCACAAGGGGAGGGGGGACGCCGTCCATGTACGCGTCTCAGTGGTTCATCACCGTCTTCGCCTACAGCTTCCCGTTTGCAACAACTCTCAGGATATGGGACGTGTTTCTCTTTGAGGTGAGGCGCCACCTTGCTTTCAACTCAGTGGCATGGTTGTCGCGGTGTATTTGCGATCCATTGAGATGAGTGAGTCCCCTCCAAAAGCACAAGGGGAGGGGGGACGCCGTCCATGTACGCGTCTCAGTGGTTCATCACCGTCTTCGCCTACAGCTTCCCGTTTGCAACAACTCTCAGGATATGGGACGTGTTTCTCTTTGAGGTGAGGCGCCACCTTGCTTTCAACTCAGTGGCATGGTCGTCGCGGTGTATTTGCGATCCATTGAGATGAGTGAGTCCCCTCCAAAAGCACAAGGGGAGGGGGGACGCCGTCCATGTACGCGTCTCAGTGGTTCATCACCGTCTTCGCCTACAGCTTCCCGTTTGCAACAACTCTCAGGATATGGGACGTGTTTCTCTTTGAGGTGAGGCGCCACCTTGCTTTCAACTCAGTGGCATGGTCGTCGCGGTGTATTTGCGATCCATTGAGATGAGTGAGTCCCCTCCAAAAGCACAAGGGGAGGGGGGACGCCGTCCATGTACGCGTCTCAGTGGTTCATCACCGTCTTCGCCTACAGCTTCCCGTTTGCAACAACTCTCAGGATATGGGACGTGTTTCTCTTTGAGGTGAGGCGCCACCTTGCTTTCAACTCAGTGGCATGGTTGTCGCGGTGTATTTGCGATCCATTGAGATGAGTGAGTCCCCTCCAAAAGCACAAGGGGAGGGGGGACGCCGTCCATGTACGCGTCTCAGTGGTTCATCACCGTCTTCGCCTACAGCTTCCCGTTTGCAACAACTCTCAGGATATGGGACGTGTTTCTCTTTGAGGTGAGGCGCCACCTTGCTTTCAACTCAGTGGCATGGTTGTCGCGGTGTATTTGCGATCCATTGAGATGAGTGAGTCCCCTCCAAAAGCACAAGGGGAGGGGGGACGCCGTCCATGTACGCGTCTCAGTGGTTCATCACCGTCTTCGCCTACAGCTTCCCGTTTGCAACAACTCTCAGGATATGGGACGTGTTTCTCTTTGAGGTGAGGCGCCACCTTGCTTTCAACTCAGTGGCATGGTTGTCGCGGTGTATTTGCGATCCATTGAGATGAGTGAGTCCCCTCCAAAAGCACAAGGGGAGGGGGGACGCCGTCCATGTACGCGTCTCAGTGGTTCATCACCGTCTTCGCCTACAGCTTCCCGTTTGCAACAACTCTCAGGATATGGGACGTGTTTCTCTTTGAGGTGAGGCGCCACCTTGCTTTCAACTCAGTGGCATGGTTGTCGCGGTGTATTTGCGATCCATTGAGATGAGTGAGTCCCCTCCAAAAGCACAAGGGGAGGGGGGACGCCGTCCATGTACGCGTCTCAGTGGTTCATCACCGTCTTCGCCTACAGCTTCCCGTTTGCAACAACTCTCAGGATATGGGACGTGTTTCTCTTTGAGGTGAGGCGCCACCTTGCTTTCAACTCAGTGGCATGGTTGTCGCGGTGTATTTGCGATCCATTGAGATGAGTGAGTCCCCTCCAAAAGCACAAGGGGAGGGGGGACGCCGTCCATGTACGCGTCTCAGTGGTTCATCACCGTCTTCGCCTACAGCTTCCCGTTTGCAACAACTCTCAGGATATGGGACGTGTTTCTCTTTGAGGTGAGGCGCCACCTTGCTTTCAACTCAGTGGCATGGTCGTCGCGGTGTATTTGCGATCCATTGAGATGAGTGAGTCCCCTCCAAAAGCACAAGGGGAGGGGGGACGCCGTCCATGTACGCGTCTCAGTGGTTCATCACCGTCTTCGCCTACAGCTTCCCGTTTGCAACAACTCTCAGGATATGGGACGTGTTTCTCTTTGAGGTGAGGCGCCACCTTGCTTTCAACTCAGTGGCATGGTTGTCGCGGTGTATTTGCGATCCATTGAGATGAGTGAGTCCCCTCCAAAAGCACAAGGGGAGGGGGGACGCCGTCCATGTACGCGTCTCAGTGGTTCATCACCGTCTTCGCCTACAGCTTCCCGTTTGCAACAACTCTCAGGATATGGGACGTGTTTCTCTTTGAGGTGAGGCGCCACCTTGCTTTCAACTCAGTGGCATGGTTGTCGCGGTGTATTTGCGATCCATTGAGATGAGTGAGTCCCCTCCAAAAGCACAAGGGGAGGGGGGACGCCGTCCATGTACGCGTCTCAGTGGTTCATCACCGTCTTCGCCTACAGCTTCCCGTTTGCAACAACTCTCAGGATATGGGACGTGTTTCTCTTTGAGGTGAGGCGCCACCTTGCTTTCAACTCAGTGGCATGGTTGTCGCGGTGTATTTGCGATCCATTGAGATGAGTGAGTCCCCTCCAAAAGCACAAGGGGAGGGGGGACGCCGTCCATGTACGCGTCTCAGTGGTTCATCACCGTCTTCGCCTACAGCTTCCCGTTTGCAACAACTCTCAGGATATGGGACGTGTTTCTCTTTGAGGTGAGGCGCCACCTTGCTTTCAACTCAGTGGCATGGTTGTCGCGGTGTATTTGCGATCCATTGAGATGAGTGAGTCCCCTCCAAAAGCACAAGGGGAGGGGGGACGCCGTCCATGTACGCGTCTCAGTGGTTCATCACCGTCTTCGCCTACAGCTTCCCGTTTGCAACAACTCTCAGGATATGGGACGTGTTTCTCTTTGAGGTGAGGCGCCACCTTGCTTTCAACTCAGTGGCATGGTTGTCGCGGTGTATTTGCGATCCATTGAGATGAGTGAGTCCCCTCCAAAAGCACAAGGGGAGGGGGGACGCCGTCCATGTACGCGTCTCAGTGGTTCATCACCGTCTTCGCCTACAGCTTCCCGTTTGCAACAACTCTCAGGATATGGGACGTGTTTCTCTTTGAGGTGAGGCGCCACCTTGCTTTCAACTCAGTGGCATGGTTGTCGCGGTGTATTTGCGATCCATTGAGATGAGTGAGTCCCCTCCAAAAGCACAAGGGGAGGGGGGACGCCGTCCATGTACGCGTCTCAGTGGTTCATCACCGTCTTCGCCTACAGCTTCCCGTTTGCAACAACTCTCAGGATATGGGACGTGTTTCTCTTTGAGGTGAGGCGCCACCTTGCTTTCAACTCAGTGGCATGGTTGTCGCGGTGTATTTGCGATCCATTGAGATGAGTGAGTCCCCTCCAAAAGCACAAGGGGAGGGGGGACGCCGTCCATGTACGCGTCTCAGTGGTTCATCACCGTCTTCGCCTACAGCTTCCCGTTTGCAACAACTCTCAGGATATGGGACGTGTTTCTCTTTGAGGTGAGGCGCCACCTTGCTTTCAACTCAGTGGCATGGTTGTCGCGGTGTATTTGCGATCCATTGAGATGAGTGAGTCCCCTCCAAAAGCACAAGGGGAGGGGGGACGCCGTCCATGTACGCGTCTCAGTGGTTCATCACCGTCTTCGCCTACAGCTTCCCGTTTGCAACAACTCTCAGGATATGGGACGTGTTTCTCTTTGAGGTGAGGCGCCACCTTGCTTTCAACTCAGTGGCATGGTTGTCGCGGTGTATTTGCGATCCATTGAGATGAGTGAGTCCCCTCCAAAAGCACAAGGGGAGGGGGGACGCCGTCCATGTACGCGTCTCAGTGGTTCATCACCGTCTTCGCCTACAGCTTCCCGTTTGCAACAACTCTCAGGATATGGGACGTGTTTCTCTTTGAGGTGAGGCGCCACCTTGCTTTCAACTCAGTGGCATGGTTGTCGCGGTGTATTTGCGATCCATTGAGATGAGTGAGTCCCCTCCAAAAGCACAAGGGGAGGGGGGACGCCGTCCATGTACGCGTCTCAGTGGTTCATCACCGTCTTCGCCTACAGCTTCCCGTTTGCAACAACTCTCAGGATATGGGACGTGTTTCTCTTTGAGGTGAGGCGCCACCTTGCTTTCAACTCAGTGGCATGGTTGTCGCGGTGTATTTGCGATCCATTGAGATGAGTGAGTCCCCTCCAAAAGCACAAGGGGAGGGGGGACGCCGTCCATGTACGCGTCTCAGTGGTTCATCACCGTCTTCGCCTACAGCTTCCCGTTTGCAACAACTCTCAGGATATGGGACGTGTTTCTCTTTGAGGTGAGGCGCCACCTTGCTTTCAACTCAGTGGCATGGTTGTCGCGGTGTATTTGCGATCCATTGAGATGAGTGAGTCCCCTCCAAAAGCACAAGGGGAGGGGGGACGCCGTCCATGTACGCGTCTCAGTGGTTCATCACCGTCTTCGCCTACAGCTTCCCGTTTGCAACAACTCTCAGGATATGGGACGTGTTTCTCTTTGAGGTGAGGCGCCACCTTGCTTTCAACTCAGTGGCATGGTTGTCGCGGTGTATTTGCGATCCATTGAGATGAGTGAGTCCCCTGCAAAAGCACAAGGGGAGGGGGGACGCCGTCCATGTACGCGTCTCAGTGGTTCATCACCGTCTTCGCCTACAGCTTCCCGTTTGCAACAACTCTCAGGATATGGGACGTGTTTCTCTTTGAGGTGAGGCGCCACCTTGCTTTCAACTCAGTGGCATGGTTGTCGCGGTGTATTTGCGATCCATTGAGATGAGTGAGTCCCCTCCAAAAGCACAAGGGGAGGGGGGACGCCGTCCATGTACGCGTCTCAGTGGTTCATCACCGTCTTCGCCTACAGCTTCCCGTTTGCAACAACTCTCAGGATATGGGACGTGTTTCTCTTTGAGGTGAGGCGCCACCTTGCTTTCAACTCAGTGGCATGGTTGTCGCGGTGTATTTGCGATCCATTGAGATGAGTGAGTCCCCTCCAAAAGCACAAGGGGAGGGGGGACGCCGTCCATGTACGCGTCTCAGTGGTTCATCACCGTCTTCGCCTACAGCTTCCCGTTTGCAACAACTCTCAGGATATGGGACGTGTTTCTCTTTGAGGTGAGGCGCCACCTTGCTTTCAACTCAGTGGCATGGTTGTCGCGGTGTATTTGCGATCCATTGAGATGAGTGAGTCCCCTCCAAAAGCACAAGGGGAGGGGGGACGCCGTCCATGTACGCGTCTCAGTGGTTCATCACCGTCTTCGCCTACAGCTTCCCGTTTGCAACAACTCTCAGGATATGGGACGTGTTTCTCTTTGAGGTGAGGCGCCACCTTGCTTTCAACTCAGTGGCATGGTTGTCGCGGTGTATTTGCGATCCATTGAGATGAGTGAGTCCCCTGCAAAAGCACAAGGGGAGGGGGGACGCCGTCCATGTACGCGTCTCAGTGGTTCATCACCGTCTTCGCCTACAGCTTCCCGTTTGCAACAACTCTCAGGATATGGGACGTGTTTCTCTTTGAGGTGAGGCGCCACCTTGCTTTCAACTCAGTGGCATGGTTGTCGCGGTGTATTTGCGATCCATTGAGATGAGTGAGTCCCCTCCAAAAGCACAAGGGGAGGGGGGACGCCGTCCATGTACGCGTCTCAGTGGTTCATCACCGTCTTCGCCTACAGCTTCCCGTTTGCAACAACTCTCAGGATATGGGACGTGTTTCTCTTTGAGGTGAGGCGCCACCTTGCTTTCAACTCAGTGGCATGGTTGTCGCGGTGTATTTGCGATCCATTGAGATGAGTGAGTCCCCTCCAAAAGCACAAGGGGAGGGGGGACGCCGTCCATGTACGCGTCTCAGTGGTTCATCACCGTCTTCGCCTACAGCTTCCCGTTTGCAACAACTCTCAGGATATGGGACGTGTTTCTCTTTGAGGTGAGGCGCCACCTTGCTTTCAACTCAGTGGCATGGTTGTCGCGGTGTATTTGCGATCCATTGAGATGAGTGAGTCCCCTCCAAAAGCACAAGGGGAGGGGGGACGCCGTCCATGTACGCGTCTCAGTGGTTCATCACCGTCTTCGCCTACAGCTTCCCGTTTGCAACAACTCTCAGGATATGGGACGTGTTTCTCTTTGAGGTGAGGCGCCACCTTGCTTTCAACTCAGTGGCATGGTTGTCGCGGTGTATTTGCGATCCATTGAGATGAGTGAGTCCCCTCCAAAAGCACAAGGGGAGGGGGGACGCCGTCCATGTACGCGTCTCAGTGGTTCATCACCGTCTTCGCCTACAGCTTCCCGTTTGCAACAACTCTCAGGATATGGGACGTGTTTCTCTTTGAGGTGAGGCGCCACCTTGCTTTCAACTCAGTGGCATGGTTGTCGCGGTGTATTTGCGATCCATTGAGATGAGTGAGTCCCCTGCAAAAGCACAAGGGGAGGGGGGACGCCGTCCATGTACGCGTCTCAGTGGTTCATCACCGTCTTCGCCTACAGCTTCCCGTTTGCAACAACTCTCAGGATATGGGACGTGTTTCTCTTTGAGGTGAGGCGCCACCTTGCTTTCAACTCAGTGGCATGGTTGTCGCGGTGTATTTGCGATCCATTGAGATGAGTGAGTCCCCTCCAAAAGCACAAGGGGAGGGGGGACGCCGTCCATGTACGCGTCTCAGTGGTTCATCACCGTCTTCGCCTACAGCTTCCCGTTTGCAACAACTCTCAGGATATGGGACGTGTTTCTCTTTGAGGTGAGGCGCCACCTTGCTTTCAACTCAGTGGCATGGTTGTCGCGGTGTATTTGCGATCCATTGAGATGAGTGAGTCCCCTCCAAAAGCACAAGGGGAGGGGGGACGCCGTCCATGTACGCGTCTCAGTGGTTCATCACCGTCTTCGCCTACAGCTTCCCGTTTGCAACAACTCTCAGGATATGGGACGTGTTTCTCTTTGAGGTGAGGCGCCACCTTGCTTTCAACTCAGTGGCATGGTTGTCGCGGTGTATTTGCGATCCATTGAGATGAGTGAGTCCCCTCCAAAAGCACAAGGGGAGGGGGGACGCCGTCCATGTACGCGTCTCAGTGGTTCATCACCGTCTTCGCCTACAGCTTCCCGTTTGCAACAACTCTCAGGATATGGGACGTGTTTCTCTTTGAGGTGAGGCGCCACCTTGCTTTCAACTCAGTGGCATGGTTGTCGCGGTGTATTTGCGATCCATTGAGATGAGTGAGTCCCCTCCAAAAGCACAAGGGGAGGGGGGACGCCGTCCATGTACGCGTCTCAGTGGTTCATCACCGTCTTCGCCTACAGCTTCCCGTTTGCAACAACTCTCAGGATATGGGACGTGTTTCTCTTTGAGGTGAGGCGCCACCTTGCTTTCAACTCAGTGGCATGGTTGTCGCGGTGTATTTGCGATCCATTGAGATGAGTGAGTCCCCTCCAAAAGCACAAGGGGAGGGGGGACGCCGTCCATGTACGCGTCTCAGTGGTTCATCACCGTCTTCGCCTACAGCTTCCCGTTTGCAACAACTCTCAGGATATGGGACGTGTTTCTCTTTGAGGTGAGGCGCCACCTTGCTTTCAACTCAGTGGCATGGTTGTCGCGGTGTATTTGCGATCCATTGAGATGAGTGAGTCCCCTCCAAAAGCACAAGGGGAGGGGGGACGCCGTCCATGTACGCGTCTCAGTGGTTCATCACCGTCTTCGCCTACAGCTTCCCGTTTGCAACAACTCTCAGGATATGGGACGTGTTTCTCTTTGAGGTGAGGCGCCACCTTGCTTTCAACTCAGTGGCATGGTTGTCGCGGTGTATTTGCGATCCATTGAGATGAGTGAGTCCCCTCCAAAAGCACAAGGGGAGGGGGGACGCCGTCCATGTACGCGTCTCAGTGGTTCATCACCGTCTTCGCCTACAGCTTCCCGTTTGCAACAACTCTCAGGATATGGGACGTGTTTCTCTTTGAGGTGAGGCGCCACCTTGCTTTCAACTCAGTGGCATGGTTGTCGCGGTGTATTTGCGATCCATTGAGATGAGTGAGTCCCCTGCAAAAGCACAAGGGGAGGGGGGACGCCGTCCATGTACGCGTCTCAGTGGTTCATCACCGTCTTCGCCTACAGCTTCCCGTTTGCAACAACTCTCAGGATATGGGACGTGTTTCTCTTTGAGGTGAGGCGCCACCTTGCTTTCAACTCAGTGGCATGGTTGTCGCGGTGTATTTGCGATCCATTGAGATGAGTGAGTCCCCTCCAAAAGCACAAGGGGAGGGGGGACGCCGTCCATGTACGCGTCTCAGTGGTTCATCACCGTCTTCGCCTACAGCTTCCCGTTTGCAACAACTCTCAGGATATGGGACGTGTTTCTCTTTGAGGTGAGGCGCCACCTTGCTTTCAACTCAGTGGCATGGTTGTCGCGGTGTATTTGCGATCCATTGAGATGAGTGAGTCCCCTCCAAAAGCACAAGGGGAGGGGGGACGCCGTCCATGTACGCGTCTCAGTGGTTCATCACCGTCTTCGCCTACAGCTTCCCGTTTGCAACAACTCTCAGGATATGGGACGTGTTTCTCTTTGAGGTGAGGCGCCACCTTGCTTTCAACTCAGTGGCATGGTTGTCGCGGTGTATTTGCGATCCATTGAGATGAGTGAGTCCCCTCCAAAAGCACAAGGGGAGGGGGGACGCCGTCCATGTACGCGTCTCAGTGGTTCATCACCGTCTTCGCCTACAGCTTCCCGTTTGCAACAACTCTCAGGATATGGGACGTGTTTCTCTTTGAGGTGAGGCGCCACCTTGCTTTCAACTCAGTGGCATGGTTGTCGCGGTGTATTTGCGATCCATTGAGATGAGTGAGTCCCCTCCAAAAGCACAAGGGGAGGGGGGACGCCGTCCATGTACGCGTCTCAGTGGTTCATCACCGTCTTCGCCTACAGCTTCCCGTTTGCAACAACTCTCAGGATATGGGACGTGTTTCTCTTTGAGGTGAGGCGCCACCTTGCTTTCAACTCAGTGGCATGGTTGTCGCGGTGTATTTGCGATCCATTGAGATGAGTGAGTCCCCTCCAAAAGCACAAGGGGAGGGGGGACGCCGTCCATGTACGCGTCTCAGTGGTTCATCACCGTCTTCGCCTACAGCTTCCCGTTTGCAACAACTCTCAGGATATGGGACGTGTTTCTCTTTGAGGTGAGGCGCCACCTTGCTTTCAACTCAGTGGCATGGTTGTCGCGGTGTATTTGCGATCCATTGAGATGAGTGAGTCCCCTCCAAAAGCACAAGGGGAGGGGGGACGCCGTCCATGTACGCGTCTCAGTGGTTCATCACCGTCTTCGCCTACAGCTTCCCGTTTGCAACAACTCTCAGGATATGGGACGTGTTTCTCTTTGAGGTGAGGCGCCACCTTGCTTTCAACTCAGTGGCATGGTTGTCGCGGTGTATTTGCGATCCATTGAGATGAGTGAGTCCCCTCCAAAAGCACAAGGGGAGGGGGGACGCCGTCCATGTACGCGTCTCAGTGGTTCATCACCGTCTTCGCCTACAGCTTCCCGTTTGCAACAACTCTCAGGATATGGGACGTGTTTCTCTTTGAGGTGAGGCGCCACCTTGCTTTCAACTCAGTGGCATGGTTGTCGCGGTGTATTTGCGATCCATTGAGATGAGTGAGTCCCCTCCAAAAGCACAAGGGGAGGGGGGACGCCGTCCATGTACGCGTCTCAGTGGTTCATCACCGTCTTCGCCTACAGCTTCCCGTTTGCAACAACTCTCAGGATATGGGACGTGTTTCTCTTTGAGGTGAGGCGCCACCTTGCTTTCAACTCAGTGGCATGGTTGTCGCGGTGTATTTGCGATCCATTGAGATGAGTGAGTCCCCTCCAAAAGCACAAGGGGAGGGGGGACGCCGTCCATGTACGCGTCTCAGTGGTTCATCACCGTCTTCGCCTACAGCTTCCCGTTTGCAACAACTCTCAGGATATGGGACGTGTTTCTCTTTGAGGTGAGGCGCCACCTTGCTTTCAACTCAGTGGCATGGTTGTCGCGGTGTATTTGCGATCCATTGAGATGAGTGAGTCCCCTGCAAAAGCACAAGGGGAGGGGGGACGCCGTCCATGTACGCGTCTCAGTGGTTCATCACCGTCTTCGCCTACAGCTTCCCGTTTGCAACAACTCTCAGGATATGGGACGTGTTTCTCTTTGAGGTGAGGCGCCACCTTGCTTTCAACTCAGTGGCATGGTTGTCGCGGTGTATTTGCGATCCATTGAGATGAGTGAGTCCCCTCCAAAAGCACAAGGGGAGGGGGGACGCCGTCCATGTACGCGTCTCAGTGGTTCATCACCGTCTTCGCCTACAGCTTCCCGTTTGCAACAACTCTCAGGATATGGGACGTGTTTCTCTTTGAGGTGAGGCGCCACCTTGCTTTCAACTCAGTGGCATGGTTGTCGCGGTGTATTTGCGATCCATTGAGATGAGTGAGTCCCCTCCAAAAGCACAAGGGGAGGGGGGACGCCGTCCATGTACGCGTCTCAGTGGTTCATCACCGTCTTCGCCTACAGCTTCCCGTTTGCAACAACTCTCAGGATATGGGACGTGTTTCTCTTTGAGGTGAGGCGCCACCTTGCTTTCAACTCAGTGGCATGGTTGTCGCGGTGTATTTGCGATCCATTGAGATGAGTGAGTCCCCTCCAAAAGCACAAGGGGAGGGGGGACGCCGTCCATGTACGCGTCTCAGTGGTTCATCACCGTCTTCGCCTACAGCTTCCCGTTTGCAACAACTCTCAGGATATGGGACGTGTTTCTCTTTGAGGTGAGGCGCCACCTTGCTTTCAACTCAGTGGCATGGTTGTCGCGGTGTATTTGCGATCCATTGAGATGAGTGAGTCCCCTCCAAAAGCACAAGGGGAGGGGGGACGCCGTCCATGTACGCGTCTCAGTGGTTCATCACCGTCTTCGCCTACAGCTTCCCGTTTGCAACAACTCTCAGGATATGGGACGTGTTTCTCTTTGAGGTGAGGCGCCACCTTGCTTTCAACTCAGTGGCATGGTTGTCGCGGTGTATTTGCGATCCATTGAGATGAGTGAGTCCCCTGCAAAAGCACAAGGGGAGGGGGGACGCCGTCCATGTACGCGTCTCAGTGGTTCATCACCGTCTTCGCCTACAGCTTCCCGTTTGCAACAACTCTCAGGATATGGGACGTGTTTCTCTTTGAGGTGAGGCGCCACCTTGCTTTCAACTCAGTGGCATGGTTGTCGCGGTGTATTTGCGATCCATTGAGATGAGTGAGTCCCCTCCAAAAGCACAAGGGGAGGGGGGACGCCGTCCATGTACGCGTCTCAGTGGTTCATCACCGTCTTCGCCTACAGCTTCCCGTTTGCAACAACTCTCAGGATATGGGACGTGTTTCTCTTTGAGGTGAGGCGCCACCTTGCTTTCAACTCAGTGGCATGGTTGTCGCGGTGTATTTGCGATCCATTGAGATGAGTGAGTCCCCTCCAAAAGCACAAGGGGAGGGGGGACGCCGTCCATGTACGCGTCTCAGTGGTTCATCACCGTCTTCGCCTACAGCTTCCCGTTTGCAACAACTCTCAGGATATGGGACGTGTTTCTCTTTGAGGTGAGGCGCCACCTTGCTTTCAACTCAGTGGCATGGTTGTCGCGGTGTATTTGCGATCCATTGAGATGAGTGAGTCCCCTCCAAAAGCACAAGGGGAGGGGGGACGCCGTCCATGTACGCGTCTCAGTGGTTCATCACCGTCTTCGCCTACAGCTTCCCGTTTGCAACAACTCTCAGGATATGGGACGTGTTTCTCTTTGAGGTGAGGCGCCACCTTGCTTTCAACTCAGTGGCATGGTTGTCGCGGTGTATTTGCGATCCATTGAGATGAGTGAGTCCCCTCCAAAAGCACAAGGGGAGGGGGGACGCCGTCCATGTACGCGTCTCAGTGGTTCATCACCGTCTTCGCCTACAGCTTCCCGTTTGCAACAACTCTCAGGATATGGGACGTGTTTCTCTTTGAGGTGAGGCGCCACCTTGCTTTCAACTCAGTGGCATGGTTGTCGCGGTGTATTTGCGATCCATTGAGATGAGTGAGTCCCCTCCAAAAGCACAAGGGGAGGGGGGACGCCGTCCATGTACGCGTCTCAGTGGTTCATCACCGTCTTCGCCTACAGCTTCCCGTTTGCAACAACTCTCAGGATATGGGACGTGTTTCTCTTTGAGGTGAGGCGCCACCTTGCTTTCAACTCAGTGGCATGGTTGTCGCGGTGTATTTGCGATCCATTGAGATGAGTGAGTCCCCTCCAAAAGCACAAGGGGAGGGGGGACGCCGTCCATGTACGCGTCTCAGTGGTTCATCACCGTCTTCGCCTACAGCTTCCCGTTTGCAACAACTCTCAGGATATGGGACGTGTTTCTCTTTGAGGTGAGGCGCCACCTTGCTTTCAACTCAGTGGCATGGTTGTCGCGGTGTATTTGCGATCCATTGAGATGAGTGAGTCCCCTCCAAAAGCACAAGGGGAGGGGGGACGCCGTCCATGTACGCGTCTCAGTGGTTCATCACCGTCTTCGCCTACAGCTTCCCGTTTGCAACAACTCTCAGGATATGGGACGTGTTTCTCTTTGAGGTGAGGCGCCACCTTGCTTTCAACTCAGTGGCATGGTTGTCGCGGTGTATTTGCGATCCATTGAGATGAGTGAGTCCCCTCCAAAAGCACAAGGGGAGGGGGGACGCCGTCCATGTACGCGTCTCAGTGGTTCATCACCGTCTTCGCCTATAGCTTCCCGTTTGCAACAACTCTCAGGATATGGGACGTGTTTCTCTTTGAGGTGAGGCGCCACCTTGCTTTCAACTCAGTGGCATGGTTGTCGCGGTGTATTTGCGATCCATTGAGATGAGTGAGTCCCCTCCAAAAGCACAAGGGGAGGGGGGACGCCGTCCATGTACGCGTCTCAGTGGTTCATCACCGTCTTCGCCTACAGCTTCCCGTTTGCAACAACTCTCAGGATATGGGACGTGTTTCTCTTTGAGGTGAGGCGCCACCTTGCTTTCAACTCAGTGGCATGGTTGTCGCGGTGTATTTGCGATCCATTGAGATGAGTGAGTCCCCTCCAAAAGCACAAGGGGAGGGGGGACGCCGTCCATGTACGCGTCTCAGTGGTTCATCACCGTCTTCGCCTACAGCTTCCCGTTTGCAACAACTCTCAGGATATGGGACGTGTTTCTCTTTGAGGTGAGGCGCCACCTTGCTTTCAACTCAGTGGCATGGTTGTCGCGGTGTATTTGCGATCCATTGAGATGAGTGAGTCCCCTCCAAAAGCACAAGGGGAGGGGGGACGCCGTCCATGTACGCGTCTCAGTGGTTCATCACCGTCTTCGCCTACAGCTTCCCGTTTGCAACAACTCTCAGGATATGGGACGTGTTTCTCTTTGAGGTGAGGCGCCACCTTGCTTTCAACTCAGTGGCATGGTTGTCGCGGTGTATTTGCGATCCATTGAGATGAGTGAGTCCCCTCCAAAAGCACAAGGGGAGGGGGGACGCCGTCCATGTACGCGTCTCAGTGGTTCATCACCGTCTTCGCCTACAGCTTCCCGTTTGCAACAACTCTCAGGATATGGGACGTGTTTCTCTTTGAGGTGAGGCGCCACCTTGCTTTCAACTCAGTGGCATGGTTGTCGCGGTGTATTTGCGATCCATTGAGATGAGTGAGTCCCCTCCAAAAGCACAAGGGGAGGGGGGACGCCGTCCATGTACGCGTCTCAGTGGTTCATCACCGTCTTCGCCTACAGCTTCCCGTTTGCAACAACTCTCAGGATATGGGACGTGTTTCTCTTTGAGGTGAGGCGCCACCTTGCTTTCAACTCAGTGGCATGGTTGTCGCGGTGTATTTGCGATCCATTGAGATGAGTGAGTCCCCTCCAAAAGCACAAGGGGAGGGGGGACGCCGTCCATGTACGCGTCTCAGTGGTTCATCACCGTCTTCGCCTACAGCTTCCCGTTTGCAACAACTCTCAGGATATGGGACGTGTTTCTCTTTGAGGTGAGGCGCCACCTTGCTTTCAACTCAGTGGCATGGTTGTCGCGGTGTATTTGCGATCCATTGAGATGAGTGAGTCCCCTCCAAAAGCACAAGGGGAGGGGGGACGCCGTCCATGTACGCGTCTCAGTGGTTCATCACCGTCTTCGCCTACAGCTTCCCGTTTGCAACAACTCTCAGGATATGGGACGTGTTTCTCTTTGAGGTGAGGCGCCACCTTGCTTTCAACTCAGTGGCATGGTTGTCGCGGTGTATTTGCGATCCATTGAGATGAGTGAGTCCCCTCCAAAAGCACAAGGGGAGGGGGGACGCCGTCCATGTACGCGTCTCAGTGGTTCATCACCGTCTTCGCCTACAGCTTCCCGTTTGCAACAACTCTCAGGATATGGGACGTGTTTCTCTTTGAGGTGAGGCGCCACCTTGCTTTCAACTCAGTGGCATGGTTGTCGCGGTGTATTTGCGATCCATTGAGATGAGTGAGTCCCCTCCAAAAGCACAAGGGGAGGGGGGACGCCGTCCATGTACGCGTCTCAGTGGTTCATCACCGTCTTCGCCTACAGCTTCCCGTTTGCAACAACTCTCAGGATATGGGACGTGTTTCTCTTTGAGGTGAGGCGCCACCTTGCTTTCAACTCAGTGGCATGGTTGTCGCGGTGTATTTGCGATCCATTGAGATGAGTGAGTCCCCTCCAAAAGCACAAGGGGAGGGGGGACGCCGTCCATGTACGCGTCTCAGTGGTTCATCACCGTCTTCGCCTACAGCTTCCCGTTTGCAACAACTCTCAGGATATGGGACGTGTTTCTCTTTGAGGTGAGGCGCCACCTTGCTTTCAACTCAGTGGCATGGTTGTCGCGGTGTATTTGCGATCCATTGAGATGAGTGAGTCCCCTCCAAAAGCACAAGGGGAGGGGGGACGCCGTCCATGTACGCGTCTCAGTGGTTCATCACTGTTTTCGCCCACAGCTTCCCCTTCGCAACTGCTCTCAGAATACTGTTATGTTCGCCTACACCTCCGAATACTGCGACGCGTACATGGAAGGCGAGGACGTGATCCTCCTCGAGGTGAGGGAGGGCCCGTCCTTGTTGATCCCTGTGTAGCCTTGGTTGGTTGAGTTTGAGATTTCTGCGTAAGAAGAGGCGATGAGTATCTTATCCCTTCCCCCCCTCCCACCATGGCAGGGCATGAAGACAGTGTTCCGGGTGGGACTGGCTCTGCTGAAGCAGCAACAGGACGATCTGGTATGCCCTGCCTCCCCATGCACTGTCATCAACTCTTCTCTCTCTCCCTCTCTTCTCCCGCTCCTCATTTGCACCCTTTTTTCCCATGCCTTGCTCTTGCTTTCACCCCACTTTTACGTTGATTAACCCCGAAACTTTTGTTTTTGCATGACCCCTCTGCTCTTCATTCGCCCTTTCAGCTGCAGATGCCCTTTGAGGACCTCGTGCCTGCTCTCAGTACGTACCTCTCACCTTGCTTCTGGCGGCCTCAACTCCCCCTCACCCAAAACTCCTTGTCACCACAACAATGCCTCATTCCACCCCCCAACAGCTGCAGATGCCGTTTGAGGACCTCGTGCCCGCCCTCAGGACGTATCCTGACCGCATCCTGGAGCCAGACACACTGCTCAACGTCGCCTTCTCCTTCAATGTACGCACTAGTGGGGGTTAGATTGTAGACATTGGGGGTTTAAGGGTTAACGCCTTGAGTTTGGAGCTTGGCTCTGATGATCTCATGTCAAGCAGGGCTCCCTTACGACCGCATACTGGAGCCCAACACGGGGTTAGGTATAGAGCTGGAGATGGGTGGAGTATATGGCAATGCAGCATCCATCCCCCATGGCAGGGATCAAGGCGCATGGGGAGGCAGAGTGTGCAGCGATAGAGAGTCACTGTGCAACTATCCCTTTCCCTGTGTGCAATCTCCCTCCCCTTCTGTCCTTGCAGGTCTCAGAGCGGTTGAGGGAGCTAGAGGCTGAGTACAATGCGATGCAGCACCCTCCGCCCATAGCAGGGCCCACGGCTCATGGGGAGGGGGAAGGGGGAAGGCAGCAATGTAGGGCTTTCCCCCTCTGTGCATCCATCCCTCCCCTTTTGTCCTTGCAGGTCTCTGAGCGGCTAAGGGAGCTGGAGGCAGAGTACAATGCGATGCAGCACCATCTGTGTGCAATGACCCTCCCTCTGCTGTGTTTGATGCTCCTCTTTGTCCTCCCAGGTCTCAGAGCGGCTGAGGGAGCTGGAGGCAGAGTACAATGCGATGCAGCACCCACCGCCCATCACAGGGCCCAAGGCACATGGGGAGGCGGAGGAGGGGGAGAGGCACGAGGGGCAAGGAGGGGAGGGGCACCAACGGAAAGGTAGGGGTGGGAGAATGAAAGGGGGAGTGCATGAGTTATTAGGCGCTTCATACAGATTCATTGGGGGGGTTGAGGGAGGTAATTCTTCGCTGCCTCATGTACAGTCTGCGCAACTTCCTCTGCAATCTTCCCCTGTTCCTCATCTTCTCTTTCCCCTGTTCCTCATCTTCTCTTTCCCCTGTTCCTCATCTTCTTTCCCCTGTTCCTCATCTTCTCTTTCCCCTGTTCCTCATCTTCTCTTTCCCCTGTTCCTCATCTTCTCTTTCCCCTGTTCCTCATCTTCTCTTTCCCCTGTTCCTCATCTTCTTTCCCCTGTTCCTCATCTTCTTTCCCCTGTTCCTCATCTTCTCTTTCCCCTGTTCCTCATCATCTCTTTCCCCTGTTCCTCATCTTCTCTTTCCCCTGTTCCTCATCTTCTCTTTCCCCTGTTCCTCATCTTCTCTTTCCCCTGTTCCTCATCTTCTCTTTCCCCTGTTCCTCATCTTCTCTTTCCCCTGTTTCTCATCTTCTCTTTCCCCTGTTCCTCATCTTCTCTTTCCCCTGTTCCTCATCTTCTCTTTCCCCTGTTCCTCATCTTCTCTTTCCCCTGTTCCTCATCTTCTCTTTCCCCTGTTCCTCATCTTCTCTTTCCCCTGTTCCTCATCTTCTCTTTCCCCTGTTCCTCATCTTCTCTTTCCCCTGTTCCTCATCTTCTCTTTCCCCTGTTCCTCATCTTCTCTTTCCCCTGTTCCTCATCATCTCTTTCCCCTGTTCCTCATCTTTTCTTTCCCCTGTTCCTCATCTTCTCTTTCCCCTGTTCCTCATCATCTCTTTCCCCTGTTCCTCATCTTCTCTTTCCCCTGTTCCTCATCTTCTCTTTCCCCTGTTCCTCATCTTCTCTTTCCCCTGTTCCTCATCTTCTTTCCCCTGTTCCTCATCTTCTCTTTCCCCTGTTCCTCATCTTCTCTTTCCCCTGTTCCTCATCTTCTCTTTCCCCTGTTCCTCATCTTCTCTTTCCCCTGTTCCTCATCTTCTCTTTCCCCTGTTCCTCATCTTCTCTTTCCCCTGTTCCTCATCTTCTTTCCCCTGTTCCTCATCTTCTCTTTCCCCTGTTCCTCATCTTCTCTTTCCCCTGTTCCTCATCATCTCTTTCCCCTGTTCCTCATCTTTTCTTTCCCCTGTTCCTCATCTTCTCTTTCCCCTGTTCCTCATCATCTCTTTCCCCTGTTCCTCATCTTCTCTTTCCCCTGTTCCTCATCTTCTCTTTCCCCTGTTCCTCATCTTCTCTTTCCCCTGTTCCTCATCTTCTCTTTCCCCTGTTCCTCATCTTCTCTTTCCCCTGTTCCTCATCTTCTCTTTCCCCTGTTCCTCATCTTCTCTTTCCCCTGTTCCTCATCTTCTCTTTCCCCTGTTCCTCATCTTCTCTTTCCCCTGTTCCTCATCTTCTCTTTCCCCTGTTCCTCATCTTCTTTCCCCTGTTCCTCATCTTCTCTTTCCCCTGTTCCTCATCTTCTCTTTCCCCTGTTCCTCATCATCTCTTTCCCCTGTTCCTCATCTTTTCTTTCCCCTGTTCCTCATCTTCTCTTTCCCCTGTTCCTCATCATCTCTTTCCCCTGTTCCTCATCTTCTCTTTCCCCTGTTCCTCATCTTCTCTTTCCCCTGTTCCTCATCTTCTCTTTCCCCTGTTCCTCATCTTCTTTCCCCTGTTCCTCATCTTCTCTTTCCCCTGTTCCTCATCTTCTCTTTCCCCTGTTCCTCATCTTCTCTTTCCCCTGTTCCTCATCTTCTCTTTCCCCTGTTCCTCATCTTCTCTTTCCCCTGTTCCTCATCTTCTCTTTCCCCTGTTCCTCATCTTCTCTTTCCCCTGTTCCTCATCTTCTCTTTCCCCTGTTCCTCATCTTCTCTTTCCCCTGTTCCTCATCTTCTCTTTCCCCTGTTCCTCATCTTCTCTTTCCCCTGTTCCTCATCTTCTCTTTCCCCTGTTCCTCATCTTCTTTCCCCTGTTCCTCATCTTCTCTTTCCCCTGTTCCTCATCTTCTTTCCCCTGTTCCTCATCTTCTCTTTCCCCTGCTCCTCATCTTCTCTTTCCCCTGTTCCTCATCTTCTCTTTCCCCTGTTCCTCATCTTCTCTTTCCCCTGTTCCTCATCTTCTCTTTCCCCTGTTCCTCATCTTCTCTTTCCCCTGTTCCTCATCTTCTTTCCCCTGTTCCTCATCTTCTCTTTCCCCTGTTCCTCATCTTCTCTTTCCCCTGTTCCTCATCATCTCTTTCCCCTGTTCCTCATCTTTTCTTTCCCCTGTTCCTCATCTTCTCTTTCCCCTGTTCCTCATCTTCTCTTTCCCCTGTTCCTCATCATCTCTTTCCCCTGTTCCTCATCTTTTCTTTCCCCTGTTCCTCATCTTCTCTTTCCCCTGTTCCTCATCATCTCTTTCCCCTGTTCCTCATCTTCTCTTTCCCCTGTTCCTCATCTTCTCTTTCCCCTGTTCCTCATCTTCTCTTTCCCCTGTTCCTCATCATCTCTTTCCCCTGTTCCTCATCTTCTCTTTCCCCTGTTCCTCATCTTCTCTTTCCCCTGTTCCTCATCTTCTCTTTCCCCTGTTCCTCATCTTCTTTCCCCTGTTCCTCATCTTCTCTTTCCCCTGTTCCTCATCTTCTCTTTCCCCTGTTCCTCATCTTCTCTTTCCCCTGTTCCTCATCTTCTTTCCCCTGTTCCTCATCTTCTCTTTCCCCTGTTCCTCATCTTCTCTTTCCCCTGTTCCTCATCATCTCTTTCCCCTGTTCCTCATCTTTTCTTTCCCCTGTTCCTCATCTTCTCTTTCCCCTGTTCCTCATCTTCTCTTTCCCCTGTTCCTCATCATCTCTTTCCCCTGTTCCTCATCTTTTCTTTCCCCTGTTCCTCATCTTCTCTTTCCCCTGTTCCTCATCATCTCTTTCCCCTGTTCCTCATCTTCTCTTTCCCCTGTTCCTCATCTTCTCTTTCCCCTGTTCCTCATCTTCTCTTTCCCCTGTTCCTCATCATCTCTTTCCCCTGTTCCTCATCTTCTCTTTCCCCTGTTCCTCATCTTCTCTTTCCCCTGTTCCTCATCTTCTCTTTCCCCTGTTCCTCATCTTCTTTCCCCTGTTCCTCATCTTCTCTTTCCCCTGTTCCTCATCTTCTCTTTCCCCTGTTCCTCATCTTCTCTTTCCCCTGTTCCTCATCTTCTCTTTCCCCTGTTCCTCATCTTCTCTTTCCCCTGTTCCTCATCTTCTCTTTCCCCTGTTCCTCATCTTCTCTTTCCCCTGTTCCTCATCTTCTTTCCCCTGTTCCTCATCTTCTCTTTCCCCTGTTCCTCATCTTCTCTTTCCCCTGTTCCTCATCATCTCTTTCCCCTGTTCCTCATCTTTTCTTTCCCCTGTTCCTCATCTTCTCTTTCCCCTGTTCCTCATCATCTCTTTCCCCTGTTCCTCATCTTCTCTTTCCCCTGTTCCTCATCTTCTCTTTCCCCTGTTCCTCATCTTCTCTTTCCCCTGTTCCTCATCTTCTTTCCCCTGTTCCTCATCTTCTCTTTCCCCTGTTCCTCATCTTCTCTTTCCCCTGTTCCTCATCTTCTCTTTCCCCTGTTCCTCATCTTCTCTTTCCCCTGTTCCTCATCTTCTCTTTCCCCTGTTCCTCATCTTCTCTTTCCCCTGTTCCTCATCTTCTCTTTCCCCTGTTCCTCATCTTCTCTTTCCCCTGTTCCTCATCTTCTCTTTCCCCTGTTCCTCATCTTCTTTCCCCTGTTCCTCATCTTCTCTTTCCCCTGTTCCTCATCTTCTTTCCCCTGTTCCTCATCTTCTCTTTCCCCTGCTCCTCATCTTCTCTTTCCCCTGTTCCTCATCTTCTTTCCCCTGTTCCTCATCTTCTTTCCCCTGTTCCTCATCTTCTTTCCCCTGTTCCTCATCTTCTTTCCCCTGTTCCTCATCTTCTTTCCCCTGTTCCTCATCTTCTTTCCCCTGTTCCTCATCTTCTTTCCCCTGTTCCTCATCTTCTTTCCCCTGTTCCTCATCTTCTTTCCCCTGTTCCTCATCTTCTTTCCCCTGTTCCTCATCTTCTTTCCCCTGTTCCTCATCTTCTTTCCCCTGTTCCTCGTCTTCTTTCCCCTGTTCCTCATCTTCTTTCCCCTGTTCCTCATCTTCTTTCCCCTGTTCCTCATCTTCTTTCTCCTTGCCCTTATCCTTGCCCTTATCCTTGCCCTTATCCTTGCCCTTATCCTTGCCCTTATCCTTGCCCTTATCCTTTCCCTTATCCTTGCCCTTATCCTTGCCCTTATCCTTGCCCTTATCCTTGCCCTTATCCTTGCCCTTATCCTTTCCCTTATCCTTGCCCTTATCCTTGCCCTTATCCTTGCCCTTATCCTTGCCCTTATCCTTGCCCATCCCTTGGCCTGTCCTCCAATGTGCCCACCACCTCGCCTTCTCCCGTCTCCAGGATCCCGATTCCAGCTCCGCCAGAGAATCAAATCTGCATTTTCCCGCCCGCCCAAAGCATGATAGACTGCAGCCCATCACCCAAGTATGCTGCCGCAGCTGTTCTTTCATGCTCAGCTTTCCGCCTCCGCGTATCACCCTTCCCTGCACACGGCGTGGGTGGGCTCACAACTCCCTTCAAGCCACCAAACTTGCAACCACACCCACTCACAGCTAAGCCTCCCCTCTGCTGAGGCTGCACGGCACGCACACCACCCAGCCCTCCTCCGCATCCCATTTCGCAGTTCAGAGCCGCCCTCTTGAGCCCTTTCCCCGTCATTTCTCAGCCTGTCTACCAGCGCCCAACCCCCCACGCTCCCTCACATGCCTCCGGCAATCGCTGCTCGTCACTGCATGCCATGGCCCCGGGAAAGGCTGCTCTGTCGTGGTGCATGTAACAAAGAACTGTAACATATTCCTTAGTAAACTGCGGGACCTGCTGTTTCGTGAAGTGAATCTCTGCCTCATGTGTCTGGTCTGGTTAAGCGCTGGCAGCCAGCTGCAGTTCTTTATCTTCACTACCTGCTCTGTTACTCTCCCCATTTGGTTTTGTCCCTGTGCTGTCTCTGGTGTGTGTTAGCTGGTACCGTATTACCAGCATGACAGCTGGTACTGGTAGGTTCAGTTCCTGCTGCTTTATATACTGTAGCGTACCATTTTGGGTTTGCAATAACGTAGGTGTTTGTGTTGTATTTTGTCTAGTATGGATATATAATTCAATTCATTCTTCATGAAAGGCAGGCACGATTCAAACCAAACACAGCAGCAGCTCATCTCATCAACAGCCTCAACAACACGAACTATCCTGAAGCAGGGCTGCAACAGTGGTTGGGACAAGTGCATGTTCATCACCAAGCCTCAGCAGCAGCATTGGATTGCTTGCAGCATTTGATTGTTTCCAACAGCACACACCCCGAGCCGAGCCAGTTAAGAGCCAGACAAGATGTGATGCATTCACGGAGCAGCATCAGAATAGAAGCATGGCTGGAGCACCAGGTGGTATGGTAAGTGGGTCGATGCCCCAGCATATGGCTGCTGCACTCTCAGTGTGACACTGTGTATGCTATTACTAGAGCTAAGTTCCCAGTGAGGGCAAACACCTTAAGGTGCCGAACGGGTCTGTTAGGTACGGTAGGCACGGATGCAAATGCAAAGCAGAAACACATGCTTTGCCATACTCAGGCTGTCTGTCTGTCACCTACCACAAAGAGAGATCAATTAGGACAATCGCAGCAAAGGAAGAGGGATGGTAGCTGTTCGAGACAGGCTCCTGACCAGCACACCCCAAGCTGCCTCCGCTGCTGCCAAGAGGGCGGGGACTTGCGGGGGAAGGTGGGGCAGCAGGGGTCCCGCCACCCTGATACAGTCACGCAGGAGCATGACTGTAGTGGGCACGAGGGAGGGGAGGACTGTGGCACATCGGACGGCGGAGGGGAGGGCCGAGGAGAGGAAGTGGGTGGCAGCAGCCGTGTAGGTGAGCGTGTGGGCAAGCAGGCGAAGCACCTGGTTTGGATGGGTGGGAGGTGGTGTGGTGGGGTGGCCGGGGGGAAGTGTGGGGACACATACAGGGGGATGAGAGGGGTATGAGGACGAATGAGCAAGGTGGAAAGCATGTGGGGTGGATGGGAGTGGAGGAAAGGCTGACAGAGAGAGGGGAGGGCGGTTGAGAAGAAGAGCGGACGAGTGAGAGGGTGATGGTGCAGGGGAGATGCACTCACATAGGAGGCGAGGGGCAGAGCGTCGGGTGCATTGCTGCAGCACACAGCATACTCCGCCACTAGAGCCACCCCCATGAGCTGGCGTGCCATGATTGGCTGCTGCAGCAGCTCCCGTGCGAGGGCTGGGAGAAGGGAGCGTGTGGCTGGGGAGGCTGCAACCAGGGGAGGTACACATGTGAGAGAAAAGCCCTGCAGGAGAAGAAAGAGGGATAGAGGGGCAGAGGGACAGAGGGACAGAGCGCCAGAGGGGCAAAGGGGCAGAGGGACAGAGGGACAGAGAGAGAGAGAGCCAACCCCTTGGCGAAAACCGCCAAGAAAATGGCCTGCCACTTCAGCCAGCGCTGGTCAGTGGCCCTCCAGCGCTCTCAGGCGAATGCCCTGCACACCAAGGCCAGGGCAGGGATCAAGGCGGCGCACCCCCAGATGGCAGCAGACCCATGGCCGCTGCACCTAGGGGACATCCTCCACACGCTGGAGGGGTAGAGGGTCACTTAGGGGGGAGGAGGGTCAGAGGGATGGGTCAATGGGTCAGAGGGTCTAAGGGAGCCACGAGTCAAACCATATGTTTGTACCCCCGCTGAATTAATACAAAGGACCATTTGAGAGAGAAGGACGAAGGGCACGTATTGTGGCACATTTGCCAGAACGCATTGCGCGTGATGAGGGAGAGACGGCAAAAAGCAACCAAAGGTGGAATGGCTTCGAACATCAACTTGGAAGAGCAGGAAGGTACCTGGAAGGTGAGGAGGCGGAGCAACAGTGGGTGTTGGGCGATGAGTTGATCTAGGAAGGCGAAGAGCATGGCCTGGCACGCTCGCACATCACTGCCCTGCTGCCCCGCCTGCCACCGCTGCCTCTGTAGCTCATGCCTTTGTTGCTGACGCATCTTCCTCCATAGCCCTTTTTCCCCTTCCTCCTCCCCTACCCCCTCCTCCTCCCTTTCCTCCCCACCCTCCTCACCCTCCTGCTCGCCCTCCTCCTCACGCTCCTCATCCTCCTCTCCTTCCACCTCCTCCAACCTCTCAGCAATCTGGTCCACCCTCTCGCCCTCCTCCTCGCCTTCCTCCTGCAACTCACCACACATCTCCAAAACCATCTGAGCCACCACCCCCACCATCGCCACCACCCCATTCTCCACCTCCTCTCCACTCATCCGCTTTCCCAGCCTCGCCACAACCCCTTTGCTCAACCCCAACCCCACACCGAAACCCGAACCCACACCAGCACCAGGACCAGTCTGATTAGATCCTTTGCCTTCTTCGGATCCTGCCCTTGCCCCCCCTTTCCCTGCAACCACTCCTCCTCTCTCCCCTTTCTCCGCTGCTCCGGCTCCCCCTCTAGCCAGACCAGCAGTACCAGCAGCGGCAATGCTCCCACCTTTCCCAACCTTCTCTCCATCACCATTTGTACCCCCCCCACCGTTTTCCCCGCCTGCTCCCTCTGCCAGCTCAGCAACGCACGCCCTGCGGAAATCGTCCAGCTGGCGCGTCAGGATTGGCAGGAGGAGGCCGGAGAGGAGAGGAGGGGAGCGGAAGAGGAGGGGGTGGGAGGAGAGGAGGCGGAGGGGGAGAGTGAGGGCGTCTAGAGGGTGGGGGGGGCGGACGGGGAGGGAAGGAGGAGGTGGGGAGGGAGAAAATACTGGAAACAAGAAGGAAGGAGGGGAGGTGGAAGGTAGAGGTGGTGGGGAATGTGTGGAGAGAGGGAGTGGGGGAGAAGGCGAGAGGGAGAAGGGGGAGGGAGAGGAGGGAGGAGGGAAGTTCTGAGCTGGAATAGCTTCAACCACAGCTGGCATGAGAGCAAGATATCCCAGAGGGGGGATTCGGCTCCACCAATGGCAGAATGACACCTGGATAGCCCTCAGGTCCAGGATGGAGTGTGCTTGCTGCGAGTGCGACTGTAAGAGAGAAGGAAGCAGGCTGTTGATAATGACAAGCTCTGCCGCCCAATCCCTGACGTCAAACCCTGCGTCGGCCAGGGAGGCACTGGAAAACTTTCCCCTGCCTGTGTGCCTGCCCCTTTGCTTGCCCGTGATGCCTTTAGCAGCAGGCTGGGAGGCAGAGAGGGAGAGCGAGAGGGATAGAGAGAGCGGGAATTGGTAGGAATCGAGGAGAGCACAGAGAAGAATGGGAAACTCTTCCCGCTCACGCTGCTGCTGCTGCTGCTGCTGCTGCTGCTGCTGCTGCTGCTGCTGCTGCTGCTGCTGCTGCTGCTGCTGCTGCTGCTGCTGGCGGTGAATTGCATGGTCAGAGTGTGAGGCATGGAGGCCGTAGGCCAGAGCCCACTCGAGCGCCTGCAGCAGGTGATCAGGGCGAACGGACTCACGCACAGGGCTTGAAGTGAAGGAGATGAGAGGGGCGTTGGGACTGTTGGGAATGTCTGGGAGTAGGAGGGTTTGCAGGAGGGTATAGAGGATGCCTAGTGCGTGCTGATGTGGCAGACTGCCATCTGGCACTGTTGTTCCGTTTGTTGGAGTTGCAGCCAGGCGAGCTGAAGTGGATAATGTGGGGGATGATGTGGCGTTGGAATGTGCTGACGTGGCAGGGAGGGAGGGAGGGAGGAGGAGGTTGAGGTAGGGGAAGGTGCAGAGGGCTTTGGGGCGGGCGAGTGTGTGGAGAGGAGGGGGAGGAGGGCTTGTGAGGGAAGATGAATTGAAGGTGTCGAGATTTGTTGGTAAGGGCAGTCGAGGTGGCTGCCCGGGAAAATCGGGCAGCAGAGAAAACGCCAGAGACTGCCACTGCAAGCAGGAACGAGAATTCACAGGAAAAATGGGTTTTGAAAATATTGTACGCTGGGATATGTTGGCAAAAAGCCCAGTGAAAAGAGATTTGGCTATCGCGGAGAGAGAAAAAGGGAGAGAAATGAAAGTGACAGAAAGGCGGAGGAGTAGAATGAAAAAGAGAAAGATGTATTGTTAGGAAGAAATGGAGTGGGGAACAGAGAGTAAACTTAACATCAGTTATCCAGAAACCTCACAATGGGCATGGGCGGGAGAAGGCATGGAATAATATCTCACTTCAAAGGCAACAAGCAGGGCGTGCCAGCCAGAGGACCCGCAGCAGTAGTGGTGGTAGCAGCGCAACACACAGTGGGCAACAGATGGCAAACAAGCCGCACTCTCAAAAGCTGCAACACTCACAGTGGGCATGAGAGGGGCGAAGTCGAGGAACCTCTCTTCCATTGCAGCAAGCAGGGTGTGCCAGGGCAGGGCTCGCATCAGCAGCTGCCACCACTGCTGCACTGGCAGGGCCCGAATCACCACTGCACGGCATGCCTGCACCGATCCCCTGCTCCCTGCCATTGCCGTCCTTGCACTTCCAATCCTGCCACTCCTTCCACTGCCCTCCTCTCGCTCGTCTTCCACCTCTTTCTCCTCCTCTTCGCCCCCCTCTCCTCCCTCGCTTCCCTCTTCCCCTTCCGTCCACTCCTCTCCCACTTCTGGCAGCACGAATTCAGCCCCTGCACGTCCTTTCTTGCCCTGCACGCCCTCTGCCCCTCTCCTCTCCCCTCCCTCCTGCGTCCCTCTCCTCTCCCCCGCTTCTTGCACCCCTCTACTATCCCCACTCTCCCGCGCCCCTCGCTTCCTCTGCATCTCCTGCTCCCACAGCAGCACATACAGCGACCCCAACGCCCCCCGTGCCAACACCCTCTCCTCCTCACCCCAGCACATCTCCTCCAACCGCATAGTACCACTCATGTCTCCATTCCCACCCATCACCCCACCTCTTGACTCTGATTCGTTTTCCAAGGATGCAAGTTGGTGTGGAAGTTGTGTGGGGAGAAGGGGGGAGAGCAGAGCAGTGGGTGGGATGCCTGAGGTGGTGAGAAGGCAGGCCGGCCAAATGAGACGAAGGAGGGCTGAGCGAGAGAGGGGTTGGATGGCAGGGGTGAGAGGGCGTGTGGTGTGGGGGGAGAGGGTGGGAGTGGTGTTTGGAATGGTGGGGGAGGAGGTGGGGTGGAGGGGGGAGCGGGAGGGGTGCGAGGGGGACGGGTGGGCGGAGGAGGGGTGGGACGGGGAGGGGTGGGAACGGGGGACGTGAGAAGGGGAAGCGCGGGAGGGGGAGGGGTGCGAGGAGGGGAGAGAATAATGCGGGTGTGCCGGGGGGTGGCCGGAGGGGGGATGCGAGACGGGCGTGCGGGAGGGGTTAGGTGGAGGAACGGGGAGGGACGCGGAAGCAAGAGCAGAGACGAAGGAGGAGAGGAGGGAGGGGAATACGGGATGGATGGGGAGGGAGGCGGCATAGAGGCAGCGGAAGACAGGCGGGGTGGGGTTGATGTGGTGGAGGGCGAAGAGATGTGCTTGTAGCAGTAGATGCACACACTCTGCTGCCCGCACTGCTGCTGTCTGCGCTGCTGGTGCTCGCCGTGTTTCTGCTGGTTTGTCCACTGAGCCGGTGCAATTTCGGACCGTACTGTGGGCTTGGTTTGGCAAGCGCACGGATCCAACACACGGGTGTAGCGCTGCCACTGCTCTGACCACCTGCTTTGCAGAGAATAACGCAGGAGATGTAGCAGCAGTGCCGGCATTGTCACTGCCAGCAGAAGAAGCAGCATGATCGCGAGTGGCAGAGGCAGGAGGTGCAACAGCAGTGGCAGCAGTGCTGTTTGCATTCACGTTGAAACTTCCGCCACCTATTGCCGTGCCGGCAAGAAAGGTGAGTGAGGCGGTATTCACAGTCACAGGGAAGCTCAGGGTTTGCTGAATGAGCTGTGGACGGGGTAGAGACATGATAAGGGAGGCAGGGGGGAAGGGAAGGGGAAAGTGAACAGGTGGTTACAGGAGCCTCAAATGGCAAGTAGTGGGAGTGTGCACATACAGCAAGCTCATATGTACATTCATACAAACATTCACTTGCATCCACGTGCACACAAACACACGCACCTGTACCAGAGCGTCATGTCCTTTAAGCATCAGCTGCACCAGCACCCACAGCACCAGCACCTCGCTGCCCACATAGAACTCACACTCACACTCACGTGCACGTGCACACAAGCACACGCACCTGTACCAGAGCTTCATGCCTCTTGAGCATCAGCTGCACCAGCACCCAAACCACCAGCACTTCGCTGCCTCCTCTTCCCCCTCGCTCTGCCCCACCACTCCCCCATCCCCCCTCCTCTGCCCCCCCACTCCCCTCGGTGGCTCTGATTTGCTGTTGCTTTGAGGAAGAAGGTGTGGAACTGTTGTGAGACAGGGTGAGCGAGAGAGGCGCTGAGAGAATAGCACGTGCTGCTTGCAGGTAAAGAGTGTGGAGGAGAGGTGAGGAGGCGAGGGAGGGCAGGATGAGGGAGAGGAGGGAGAGAGAGAGGAGCACGAGCTCTTCAGGGATGAAGCAGGGTGCAGCCCCTGCAGCCCCTGCAGCCCCTGCAGCCCCTGCAGCCCCTGCAGCCCCTTCCTTGCTGTGCTGCTGATGGTGCTGGTGCTGCTGCCTGTCCTGGGACATCTTGGTGGGGTTTCCTGCTGTGGCTTGCACGATTGCTGACAGCCAAAACGACACCTGCAGCAACAGCAGCAGCAGCAGTGAAGGTGAGGAAGGGAAGGGCAACAAGAAAACTGGAAAAAGATGCTCGCATTATCCTGCCTAAATGCATGCACACCTCTTTGGCTGCCAGGCTGTCATGTGTAGCCTCTTCCAGCCGCACCACACCGCACCCGCACAACAGACAAAACACCCGCAGGCGCTGCGACAGTTCTGCTGACCATCTGCCGGCCGACTTTTGAGACGCCTCAACAGCCACCCCGCCGCCCTCCTTCAGACGCTCCTGTCCCTGCGAGCCCATTCTCCCTGCCATGCCACCACCACCCTTTTCCTGCTTCTCCTCCGTCCCTGTACCCTCCCCCTCACCCTCACCCTTACCCTCCCCACCCTCCCCACTCTCCACACGCCCCCAACCATGCCCCAGCCTCACATCCAGACCCACTCTCTCCGCCTCTGCCTCCGCTCCTCGCAGCAAAGCCGACCTGGCACGCCACATGACGCATTCCGATTGGCGGCCAGCAGCACCCACCACCCCACTTGTCTCCTGTTGCTCCTTCATCCCCACTCCTTGGGCATGTGAAACTAACGGCCCTTTTGTTGCATAGAAGAAATCCTGTGGATCAAATGCACTGAGGCACAGGAGTGATTGTAATGGGACGCTTCTTCTTGAAAGCAACACGTCCTCTGCTTCTCCCTCCCTCTCCCTCTCCTTCTCCCTCGCCTTCTCCCTCTCCCCTTGCTCTGCATGTCTCCTCACTGCATCCCCTTCCTTCTTTCCGCCTCTTTCCTCCCCTCCATCTCTCCTCTCTTCTTCCCCTTGTCCTATTTCCCTCCCTGGCAGCCTGTAAGGCGCTATAAGGAACCTCCAGCAACTGCTTCTGGCCAATTGGGGATCGGAGAGAGGAGGCAGGGAAGAGAGGAAGAACGCCAGCTCATCACCAATCAGATCCACCGTGATCTGCACTGCCAGCTCAGCAAGCACGCGCTGACTCAGCAACGCCGCCCGGCACGCCTTGGGAACCGCAAGAGGGTCTTCCAGCAACACGGGACCCGTAGATTTAGCCGTGGATCTGCTTGTTGACGTGGCAGCTGTAGCGGCAGACAGCTGGCAGATGCAGACCATGGCGAGAGAAGCTGCACGGAAGGTGCATGAGGCCCATTTTGTAGCAGTAAGACGAGCAGTGAGGGGGGTGGCAGTGCCGGTTGTGCTTGCCCGAGCATGGGTGTGAGCAGGGGAGCGAGCAGCTGAGGTAGGAGGAGGGGGAAGCGAGGATGGCAAAGGGGGGTGATGGTGGGAGGTGTGCTTATGATCTGCATAGTGTTGAATGGGACCCACCACACCAGGGAGCAACCCCTGTGCCTGCCGGTGCTGTAGCTCTTTCAGTGGGGGCGGCTTAGAGGAGAAGCTTCCAGGAAAGGCAAACGCATGCGGCCGCTTTGGACGCAGGGTCTGCTTAGCACCAGCACCAGTGCCAGTGGCAGTACCAGCAGCACCAGTACCAGTGGCAGCCCCGGCACCAGCAGCAGTGACAGCAGCACCAGTAGTGGCACCTTGCCTGCCTGCTGCCATGGGGTCTCTAGCATCCCTACCCGTAGTAGCAGCAGCAGCAGCGCCCCAATGGGTGCGATTGGGTTGCGGTTCAGGGTGAGACGATGGTGGGGAGGGTCGAGAGTGGGGAATGGACGAAGGTGTGGATGGAGATGTTTGGCCCAGGACTCGAGCGAGAAGCTTGATCGCGGAGGTTCGGAACTGCGGAGAGGTTTGGAGCACCAAGCCTGCAATCAGGCTCGGGCCGAGCCTTGAAGCCAGCAGTCCGAGAACAGCCAGACCTGTTGAACGAAGGGAGAGGGCCGAGACAGGAACTAGGTGACTTCTCAATGCAGGAAAGGGATTGGAATTCAAAGAAATTTTGAGAGATGAATGTAAGGAGCGTATTAAAAAAGTGGGGGAAAATATTACATTGTAGCGTTGTCTGTGTGTTACGAGTGGCTGACCTGGCGGCAGGAGAGAGGGGCACTTGAGCGCCAGTGCTGGCAGCAGGCAGAGCAGCTCTGGGAGAAACACAGGATCGTCAAATAGCCTCCTCTCCTCCTCCTCCTCCTCCTCCTCCTCCTCCTCCTCCTCCTCCTCCTCCTCCTCCTCCTCCTCCTCCTCCTCCTCCTCCGCCTCCTCCTCCTCCTCCTCCTCCTCCTCCTCCTCCTCCTCCTCCTCCTCCTCCTCCTCCTCCTCCTCCTCCCCCTCCACCCCTCTGCACCGCTCTCTAACCATTCGCGAGGCAGCAACACCCATCAATTCCTCCTCAAGACCTCCCAGGCCCCACTTCCCCAACCCTCCTCTCCCCCACACAACCCCCCCAGCTAACTGCCCCCACACTCCTCTCTTTCCCTTCCCTTCCCTGCCACGCCTCAACCTCAGCTTCTCCCACTCCTCTTCCTCCTCCTCCGCTCCTCCTGTCCCTCCTGCCACCGCCCGACGTTCACGCATGTGGACAAAAAAACGCACTGTGCACTGGCGCAGGAAGAAGACAGCCAACGCCGCCCGTTGCACCTGGAAATGTGAGGAACGCACCAAAAGAGTTTGAAACAGGATTTCCATTTAAGGATATGGCAGAAGTGTACATACACTAAGTGGCACTTTGCAATGGCAAGGCAGCAAACAGTCACACCATCGATTGACAGCAGGCATTGCACATGTGAGCTGTTGCAAGCAAGTGGGGAACAAGAAAAACATGAAAAATGCAAGGCAATACCGCTAGTAACCATCACGTCAACACTTGTTTGAAGCAGTTTCAACTCCCAATTCGCCAAATACGGAGTCAGCACTTCCCTCTCAACTCCCAATGAGTTAGTAAACCAAGAACCAGCCAGCAACAATGGCACCACAGCTCACCTCGTGGCCCATTTCAAACATCTCCGCAGCATCCAGCCGCGCTGCCCTTCCCCTTCCCCCTCGCTCTCCGCCTCCCCTATGCCCCCCTCCACTCCCCTCATTATCCCCCTCCTCCTTGACCTTTCCGTGCCTTGACACCTTCCCTCTCTCCCCCTTCTTTTCCTCCTCATCTCCCTCTTCTCCCTCCTCCGCCTTGACCTCCCCTTTCCCCCTCATTCCCCCCTCATCCTCCGCTCCCCTCCGCTTCCGCCGCTTCCGCGCCGGCTCCCCGGCACCTCGCTGTCCTCGGCGGCCCGAGTGCAGCTTCCGCCATCCGCGCAGCATTCCCGCGAGCCGCTTAATATCCGCGGCCACCGCGGCCGGCTCCAGCAGCGACACGTACTCCGCCAGTCGCGGTGCGAGCTGCGGGTTGAGCACTGCCCGCGACGCGGGGATTCGATCGAAAGCCATGCGATCTTGCATACGCGTTATGCGGTCAGAATCTAGGTTTCAAGTGACCAGAGTGAAATTAGAGTGAAAGTAATAACGGCGGCTGATCAGGGTCCAGACTCGCTACGCATCGCGCATTGCACGAAGGAGCCACTAATTATCTAGGAGGGTCTATGACCTCTCGTCTAAAAAGCAGAATCTCTCATAATCGTATACGATCAGTGCTTATGATACGAGAGAACAAGGAATGCGGGACATGCGGAGAGTTGAAGCAGACTCAGGTGCTTACTGTATGGTTTCTGCAGGTTGAAGTACTCGCTACAGAATGCCTCACGAGATTGAACAAAAGGAACTTAGCAGGAACAGTTCGAAGATTTTACTTCGAGTTCATTTACCCGCATTTCGCTGCTCTATTCGCCCGTCTCGCCAAACGAATTGGGCTTTTGATCACACTGCCTTGGCCATTCCGTCTCACTTTACTCTTGGGAAGGATTGGGGATTGCAGATTCGGACATTCCACACACACTCACGCTCTCTCTCACCACCCACATTCACACTCACGTTCTACCACTTCCACGCTCTCTCTCACGCATTCTGAGAACAAGCCGAGAACCAAGCCTCAGCGAGTCAGAGTTGCGTTGGATTAGGGACGTTGAAGCATTGCAGTCTCCGTGTACTGCTTCTAGAAACGTCGAACCGTACTAACGCCATCAGCAATTCTCGAGAATGTCTCACCATTCGTTACCCTCTCCTCGTGCTGACTTCAACGATCCCTCGGTGTCGCCACGCCCTCCTCGGGTGCTGCTCGTCGGGAATCTCTGTCACGACGCTATCACGCTGAAATCGGGGAAAACGGTCGAGGCGTTAGGCGGCTCGGTCGCGTACATCTCGCGCGTGCTCGACGCAGTCGGTGTGACGTCGCAATCCGTCGCAAAGGTCGGCTCGGATTTCAAGTACTGTGACGCGCTGGGCCCGAATTGCCGGCCGGTAGTGGTGGGTGGGGACGAGTCGGAGAGAAGGGGGTCAAACGGCCCTGCAGGGACAGCAGCAGCCAAGACGACCAAATTCTTCGCGGATTTCACTGGTGATGGGTCGCCATGGTTTAGTCCCCATTTCTAACGTGCCGTTCTGATCTCCCACATGCTGAGTCATTCTCCTAAAAGTACCTGATTTTCATTCCATTTGCGTCATTCCATTCCCACTTATTTCTTCCTTTAACTCCTTTCTTTCCTGGTTCCCCCCTATCAAATTATAACTGAACGTTCAGGCTCTGACCGCGTGCTTACAGCAGGCCACGTGTGCGAAGCCATAGAACCAGCAGATCTCCCCAGCTTCTCATGCTCATGTCCTTGCCCATGCGGATGCCAAGATTCATATCCATTGGCGAATCCTCATCCTGATCATCCCACTCCACCTGATGCTGCTGCCACTTCCGCTGGGGAGGACTGTGACTATAACAAAAGTGACTTAAGACGACCAGTTGGTGGTCAGAGTGCAGGAAGCTGCTCTCACGAGCCGATGTTTGATGTGGGAGTGGCTGCTGGTGTGGCGGGGGAGGTTCCACCAGCAACAGTGCGACACATTGCAGAAATCTCACGCCATACGGTGGCGGATCTACAGGTACCATGGCATGATAACCGAACATGGGACATAATTTACTACCTCTATACATCCTGTGATGTTTCTGTCTATTCATTTCTTTGCTCCAGTGAGTCACACTTCACCTGTTCACTCATGTGTTTTCTGCCCTTTCCCTACCCATTCAGTCGATGGTGCGTGACATTGATCCTGTGACAGGGGCTGTTGAATTGCTGCATCTTGAGAAGACCTCTTTTATGGGTCTCCTTCCGCGGATATCATATCTTAAGGTGCTGCACTGTTCCGTGTGCATACCTGGCACTCCATAGTACATTAGAGCAAGCTTTAAGAGTGTTGCAAGGTTATCGCATATTCTTATTGTAATAAGTGCTGTAGTATTTCTGCTCATCCGTATGCATCTTACCACCCATGAGCATCGTTTTTCTCCGTTTCCTCTCACGCCCTGCATGTCTCCAGGTCGCCAGTCATGAAGCTGCTTTCCTGGATATCAAGAAATGTGCTCAGCTGCTTGGCACAGCCCCGGCTAGGAATGCGGTAGAGAAATGCAATGGTAGTACAGATAATACCATTGGAGGAGCTGTGCTGCTGACTCAAGCTGAAAAAGGGTGTACAGTCATCACAAGGTAGGGACATACAATGCCTCATTACGCAATGGTGGTAATGTGCCATGTCAGTGTCTAATTCTGGTTCCGTTTACCAAAACCATTGTTGTGTGACGGATTCCGTTCCTCCCTCGTATTGCAGAGACAGAGAATTCGTGGTCCCCTCATTTCCTGCTGTGGAAGTGGATTCCACAGGTGCAGGTGATTCATTCATGGCAGGCTTCATTACAGGCCTGTGCTTAAATCGATCACTAGAGCAGGCAGTGCAGATGGGCTCATTCTTTGGCAGCATAGCTGTCGAGCAGGTTGGAGTGCCAATCATAGCACCGTCAATTGTTGCTCGATGGCAATCAGCCTTCAATGTAGACACATGATATGCATTTGTTTCTTCATATGCCATGGGAGTAGAAAGACCGAACTCAGGATGCATCCAGGCCAGCGTGGCTAGAAGGATGAATTGGAACGAGGGTATTAAAACCGGGGTGCACATTCAGCTGAATGTGCATCAAAGGTTATCCCTTGACTGAGTGGGTTACGAGGTGTGCTTTCAACCCCTTCAAGTCGAAATTCGTTTCCCCCCTCCCCCGCAATTTCGTTTCCCCACGCCCCCGCAATTTCATTTCCCCCTCCCCGTCGAAATTCGTTTCCCCCCTCCCCCGCAATTTTGTTTCCCCCCTCCCCCGCAATTTCGTTCCCCCCCCCTCCCGCCAATCTGTTTCATCCCTCCCGCCATTCGGTTTCACCCACTCCCGCCATTTCACCCCCTCCCGCCACCTACGAAATGCCCGAAGCTCTAGCGGAATCATTTTTTTGTCGCCCCTCGTGAGCCAATCACTGTTTTTCTCCAAACCCCCTTCCCAACATCTCAAGCCGAACCGCGTTGAATGTGCACCCTGGTTTTAAGAACGCGAAGTCAACGGCCCAAATGTCTACCAAATCTCCCTACGGTAGGCAGTGGAGGACCCCAATCCCCAATTAACCGTTACAGCTTCTGCTTTGTACGATATGAGTTTTTTTTGCAAAAAATGGAAATGTTACGGTACTACACCTAGCAATTTCTCGCCCCTGTTAGACCCAGAATCTCCCGGAATTCTTGATAACCCCGCGCTTATGTGGAAGCCTCTCGTTTCTCCAACATTCGAATCGGACGGTGGAAAGCCCGCGAAGCCTCTCGCAGCCTCCAGTGTGAAGTTTCGACAGCCAGCTGCTGCTCGCGGCGCCACGATCTGCTGGAAGCATCTAGAAAGTTTCGTGATGGACGGACAGGGAAGGCCTTCCCCAGCGGATTGGCAAGACAGAGAGCACCGTTGATAAAGCTCCTCCCCCCTCACACCAGCAGACATCTCAAATCTACAAATAGCTAAGCATGCAATTGCTTCAACAGATCTCAGTTTCCAGCTGAGAATTTTGCCTACTCCTCAGCTCCTTTGCAAAGCCCTCTTTCAGCGCACCCAATAACTCCTGCTTACAATTTAGACGCGATGGCCGCGAAGGGAGAAGGTCCCGCTATTGGTATCGATCTCGGTACCACCTACAGCTGTGTCGGTGTGTGGCAGCACGATCGCGTTGAGATTATCGCCAACGACCAGGGTAACCGCACCACCCCCTCCTATGTCGCCTTCACCGACTCGGAGCGTCTCATTGGCGATGCTGCGAAGAATCAAGTCGCCATGAACCCCATCAACACAGTTTTCGGTGAGTCCAAATGACTTTATGATTTAAACGTGATGATATAATCCAAGGCCTTTCACACACCGATGATTCAAATTGTTGATGATTACAGAGACCGAACATTGAACTCATTTGTTATGGTTTTCTTATACTGCGCAGATGCCAAGCGTTTGATCGGGCGTCGGTTCTCCGATGCTCCCGTTCAGAGCGACATCAAGCTGTGGCCGTTCAAGGTCACCTCAGGACCCGGCGAGAAGCCCATGATTGAGGTGCAGTACAAGGGTGAGACCAAGGTTTTCGCTGCGGAGGAGATCTCTTCCATGGTGCTCATCAAGATGAAGGAGATCGCTGAGGCTTACCTCGGAAGCACCATCAAGAACGCCGTCGTTACCGTCCCTGCTTACTTCAACGACTCTCAACGACAAGCCACGAAGGACGCGGGTGTCATCGCGGGCCTGAACGTCCTCCGTATCATCAACGAGCCCACTGCTGCTGCTATCGCTTACGGTCTTGACAAGAAGGCGACGAGCACCGGCGAGAAGAACGTTCTTATCTTCGATCTTGGCGGAGGAACCTTCGATGTGTCGCTGCTGACGATCGAGGAGGGTATCTTCGAGGTGAAGGCGACTGCTGGAGACACTCACTTGGGCGGTGAGGACTTCGACAACCGACTGGTGAACCACTTCGTTCAGGAGTTCAAGAGGAAGTACAAGAAGGACATCACTAACAACCCCAGGGCTCTCCGTCGTCTCCGTACTGCCTGCGAGCGTGCTAAGAGAACTCTTTCTTCGACGGCGCAGACTACCATTGAGATCGACTCTCTGTACGAGGGTATCGACTTCTACTCCACAATCACCCGTGCCAGATTCGAGGAGCTCAACATGGACATGTTCCGCAAGGTTAGTTCCTCCATTTCTTCCCAATCAGTCTATTGTCCTTGTACCGTTTGTTCAATTTGGAGGTTCATGGTTCTGATTTATGGTTTTAATTTATCCAACTTCTGAGCCTTGTACTTCTGATTTTCCTCCCCGCACTTGTACTTCGAATAGTAGTCCTAATTCTCTTTGCTCTTCCTGCGTTGCAGTGCATGGAGCCAGTTGAGAAGTGCCTCAAGGATGCCAAGATGGACAAGGGTGCGATCCACGACGTGGTGCTCGTTGGCGGGTCCACGCGTATTCCCAAGGTGCAGCAGCTCCTGCAGGACTTCTTCAACGGCAAGGAGCTCTGCAAGAGCATCAACCCCGACGAGGCCGTGGCGTACGGCGCGGCCGTGCAAGCGGCTATACTCAGCGGCGAGGGCAACGAGAAGGTGCAGGACCTGCTGCTGCTCGATGTTACTCCCCTGTCACTGGGTCTGGAGACTGCTGGCGGTGTCATGACCACTATCATTCCCAGAAACACTACTATCCCCACGAAGAAGGAGCAGGTGTTCTCTACCTTCTCCGACAACCAGCCTGGTGTGTTGATCCAGGTGTTCGAGGGTGAGCGCGCCAAGACCCGGGATAACCATCTGCTCGGCAAGTTCGAGCTGTCCGGCATCCCCCCTGCTCCCCGCGGTGTCCCTCAGATTACCGTCTGCTTCGACATTGACGCTAACGGTATTCTGAACGTCAGTGCCGAGGACAAGACTACCGGCCAGAAGAACAAAATCACGATCACCAACGACAAGGGTCGCCTCAGCAAGGATGAGATTGAGAAGATGGTTCAGGACGCGGAGAGGTACAAGGAGGACGACGAGCAGCACAAGAAGAAGGTTGAGGCGAAGAACTCCCTTGAGAACTACGCCTACAACATGCGCAACACCATCAAGGACGACAAGATCGCCAGCAAGCTTGACGCTGATGACAGGAAAAAGATAGAGGACGCCGTGCAGTCGACCATTGACTGGCTCGACCAGAACCAGCTGGGTGAGGTCGATGAGTTCGAAGACAAGATGAAGGAGCTGGAGGGCATCTGCAACCCCATAATTGCCAGGATGTACCAGGGAGCGGGTGGCGCTCCTCCTGAGGCTGATATGGATGGCGCTGGTGCCGGATTTGCCGGAGGTGCTTCCGGTGGTGGTGGATCTGCTGGGCCCAAGATTGAGGAGGTCGACTAATTCGAGAAATCCAGCTGATTGTTCGTTTAATCTTTTGAGACAGAAACATTCAAAATTTTAAGTCATTCATTGCGTTCAGTACAGAAACACACCAGAAACCCTCAATTGGGCTCAGAAACCCTCAATTGCGTTCAGTGCATAACATATTCTAACTGGCAATTAGTATCCAGAGGTGAACTGCTACCAGAGTCAAGATTTAGGTAATGCTGCAAGATGCATCATTGCACTTGAACCACAATTTCATCATCCACGCAATTTCTCTGGTCACTGAAAGCTCCAACTGGATGACTGTATCATTGGTAAAAGTACCTTTCCAAGCAATATGTCATGTTGAGTGAACTGTGCTCGAAACAACGGGCCTGAACGGTGAATATGCTGTTTCTGCTGTAATGTTCACCCAGCGAACAGAACCTCAGTCAGGCCGGCGGGAAAGCTTATTTCCTAGTCAGGCCGACTCCGATCCCATCTGGTCCTGACCTCATCTTACCCGGAAATCCGCCGTTATCTAGCCTCAGTCCGTACTGTAATCTGGCCGAGTGGTAACGTAACGTCGCGGCCTACCATGGATGCTTATGTCAAATTTATATATAGATTACATTTGTGTAGGCTGTAGTGGGGTAGCCCATAAGGGGTACAACCCAATTAGGGTTAGTACTTGTACCCAACTGTTTCATAGTTCAATTCATTCTCGTTCATTCTCTTGACATGGTTTCAGAGCAGGTCCTCTGCTAGGACCGTTTTTTTTTTTTTTTTGGCCCACCACTGCACTGCTCCTAGCGACCCTCGTGTCGCCCCTTGGCCCGTCGCCCCTAGGCCCGTCGCTCCTAGCCCGGCCCGTAGGCCCTAGCTAGAGCGCCCCTAGGCCCGTCGACCCCTAGCCCGCGCCCCGGCCCATCGACCCCTAGCCCGCGCCAGGCCCCGTCGACCCCTAGCCCGCGCCACGGCCCCGTCGACCCCTAGCCCGCGCCCCGGCCCCGTCTGTTGGGCTGAGAAAGCCCTTAGGATCTTTGCAGGGCAGAACTCAAGGGTAGGATGATGTAATAGCGGAAGCGTTTAATAAATGATTGTGAACCACCTTGCGCTTGTATGTGAGGGCAAAGTAAGTTAATAATAATAAAAGAGATACAAGCTTTTATAAGAATACAAAGGAGTATGAAGAGATACAGTTAACTGTTTTACTGTTGCTGTTGCGGTTCGATATAGTGTCGACTCGGGCAACTGCTCAGTATCGAGACAGTTGTTTGTCCTTGCTGTCGCGCTGCATTTGTCGGGTCAAAGGTCGCTGACCTTTGACTTTCGCGTAACCTCCAACAGTTGTTCAACCTCCGAGGGTTGACTCACCGATATTTCGATACGAGCTGCTTCACTTCTGTCTTGGTGTTTCGACACGACAGAGGCGCCTAAATCAGTTGTTTCCAACACTCCCCTTCGCTTCTGGAGTGTCGCTGCAAGTGACGTGGCTCTGTCCAGTCAGCAGCATGCAATATTCGAACTTCGACTTTCCGAGTTTCTTGGTCAAGTAATCAGCTGCCATCTCGGATGTGGGGCAGTAAGACAGCTCAAGTCTCCCCTTCTCGATCTCGTCCTTTACGAAGAAATATCGCAGGGTGATATGCTTCGTCCTGTTCGCAAATCCATTTTTGTTGGCTATGCGAATTCCCGACTGGTTGTCGCAAAATAGGGAGAAGCTGGGTAATTGGGCCAGCTTTGCTTCCTCCAGAAGTTCGCGAAGGTAGAGTCTTTCCTTGGTGGCTGAGCAAAGTGCGATATATTCAGCTTCAGCTGAAGAAAGGGCGATTAATTCCTGTTTGCTCGACTGCCATGAAATAGGTCCGATAGGCTCGAGACGGTAGATGTAGCCTGTGCGCGAGCGCCTGTTGTCAGAATCTCCGGCGTGATCGGCGTCGACGTAGCCGATTAGCTTGGGCGTTGTAGTTATATTCTTGTAGTAGGTTAGGCCGATCGTCGAGGTGCTTACGAGATAGTGTAAAGCGCGATCGAGCTCCTTCATGTGTTCGTCTTCAGGTCTTTTGAGGTAGGTGGCGAGTTGACTTGCTGAGTAAGATAGGTCTGGACGGCAGGTGACGGCCGCGAAGAGAAGGCATCCTAGCTTTCTCTGGTAGTTGCGTATGTCGGCGGGTTTCAGTGGAGCAGATTCTGCTTTGTCATTTCCTGCCGTGTAGCGGTATGGCGTGGAGATGGTAGTTGGCGTGAGTGCGAACCGTTTGGCGATGGTGTCGGCATACTTTGCGGTGTTGAGATAGATCGCGTCTTCTCCTTCTTGGATGTTGAGGCCGAGGTATTGCGTGACGGTAGATGAAACCGTGAGGGTGAGATCTTTTTGTAGCTCCCCTTCGAACCAGGTAGTAATGTCAGAATCCCAACCACTAGACCATTGGGATAAAAGGGCTTGTTTCAGTAGCGGGTCAGTGCGCCCATAACCCCCCAGGCAAACGCGTCTGTAACCCCCCCTAGGATCGATCGGGGATCTCACAGTGTAGCTCTACTGACACCCCCCCACACTGGGAGGCCCAGGACTGAGCACAGTGGCAATGGCCAACATGTGCATACACCGGGATTCGAACCCGAGACCGCTCTGATACCATGTCAGAATCCCAACCACTAGACCATTGGGATAAAAGGGCTTGTTTCAGTAGCGGGTCAGTGCGCCCATAACCCCCCAGGCAAACGCGCCTGTAACCCCCCCTAGGATCGATCGGGGATCTCACAGTGTAGCTCTACTGACAAGTAACGTTGTCGGTCGACCCGATGTAAAGCAGATCGTCTACGTAGACGATTAGTAGAATGTAGTCGTCGTCTTTCGTAAATCGATACATGCCTTGGTCGTGCGGCAGCTGCTTGAATCCGATGCGAGTGAGCCGAGCGTGCAAGTACTGCTGCCACAGTCTCGGGGCCTGTTTAATCCCGTACAGAGATTTTTGCAGTTGACAGACTTGATTGGGCTCTCCGTGAGAACCATGTGGGAGTTCGACGTAGATCTCTGCGTCGACGGGTGCGTAGAGAAAAGCATTGGCGACGTCAATTTGCCGCAGTTACTTCTTTTTTCATAGCGGCGACCGCGAGAAGAATCCGCAGTGAAGTATGTCGACTAACCGGTGCGAATGTCTCAGTGAAATCGCGTCCGTGCTCTTGGTCGAAGCCGCGTACGACCCAGCGTGCCTTGAACTTGTCGATGGTGCCATCTGCTTTTGTCTTCACACGGAAGACCCACTTCCCGGTGAGTATTGTCTTGTTTCGTGCCACGCCGATAGGAACCACTTTCCAGGTGTTGCGCTCCTGTAGTGCTTTCAGTTCCTTGTCCATGGCTTCACGCCATTTTTCCTTATGTTCCCCCCCAGAGCCTGCTGAACTGTGGCAGGCTCCTTAGGTGTATCCGTGCCGTGGACCGCGGTGACGAGACCAAGTATCTGAAGGCCACTCTGTGTGTAGCGGGGGAGTGTTGTGTCCGCGGGATAAGCTGCTTCGTCTCCTGATTCTGGGTCAGGTATGAAGTTGGGCCCTATGCGTTCGGCTTCGTTGGTGTTGACTTCTGCAGGTGTAACGTAACCAGTGTCGGCGAGGTCGAAATAAGTTTCGGCGTTGACACTTTCGCGAGGATTTTCGTCATCCATCGGGATGGGCACAGAACAGTAAGGGAGTGGTCCTGCTTCTTCCGAGGCGTTATCCACGTTCTGCTCGTCCCAGTCAGCTTCGTCTGCTGCCGAGGCGAAGTGTCGGTCACCACGGAAGCCACCTGTGGGATCCTGATTTTCTTCCAGGTTGGCAAGGTATGTCGGAAGGGTGAGTCGTTCGTAGAAAATGACGTCACGTGCTGCTACTGTTTCTTTGGAGTGGACGTCGAAAATCTTCCACGCGTTGTAATTTCTTTCGATGCCCAGGTGTAGTCCCCACTGTTGGGAAAATCGGCCGGCTCGTGCAGATGGGGGTCGGTACTGTACCATGCAGCCGAAAACTCTTAACATTTTTGTGCTGCCCTGTTTTCCTGTCCACAGCAGGTGCGGTGATGCGTTGTTCGGTAATGACGACGAAGAAAGCAAGTTGTGCAGCATGACAGCGTGGTCCATCGCTTCAGGCCACTGGTGATTGGGCAGTCGCATGCCACGCAGTAGTTTGCGCATGGTGTTCTGGAGGGTTCGGTTCATCCGTTCCGCCACGCCTTGCTGTTGATGGGCGTAAGGAAGCGAGATGAGCCTTTTGATTCCCTTTTCTGCCAAGAACTGCTTGAACCGCTGTGAGGTGTATTCTCCTCCTCCGTCTGACTGAAATCTTTTCAGTTTCTCGCCTGATTCTCGTTCTGCTACTGGGAGCCAAGCGATGAAGGCTTCGAAGGCCATGCCCTTGCTCGGGAGATTAAGGTGCCAAACGTAACGTGTAGCGGCATCGATGAAGGTGATGGTGTAGCTGTATGCTCCTTGTCCAGGTTCGCGGTTGTACAAGATGTCGCTGTAAACTTTCTCAAGTGGTGCATAAGCTGGTGCGCTGGGGTTGTGGTGCGAAGTAAATGGCCGATGTAGTAAGTCTGCTTCGGGGCAGGTAAAGCACGTTCCTCGTGCTCGTCGAAGTTCACTTCCGTCCGTTAGGAGTAGTGAATCCTTGTCGAGTACGCCTGCTAGGATTGTATTGTTTAACACCGTGTTGCTTGGGTGTCCCATTCGTGCGTGCCAGATGTCTTCGCTGGCGCGATGTCCGGGTGAACGACGATACAGATCGGAGTTGGAGTAAAAGGCGGCGGTGAAGTTGGCGCTTCTGTGAACTTCGCGAGGAGTGGGAGTTAGCTGCTGCGCAGGAGTTGGTGAAGTATTATCGATGTGTGGCGATGTTGAAGAACTTGCGACTGGTGTTGTAAGTGTTGTTGGAATTGCCGATGGTTCTGCTGCTGCCGATGTTGTTTCTGCTGCTGCCGATGTTGTTTCTGCTGCTGCCGATGTTATTTCTGCTGCTGCCGAGTGTTGAATTGTCGCTAATGCTCGTGTTCGTTCTGCTTCAGGGATGGTGTGCGAATACCAGAAGCCTTCTAGACTGAAGTCGGGGTCAAGATCCGGTGGATGTGTCCAAGAGGTGAAGGTGACGATCCCGTCGCTGTCGGCGGTGCCGAGATCTGGGACGAAGTCGAGGACGAAGACATTGTTTTTCAAGACTGCTTTTCCGATGTAGAGACCACCCTTGCCGTGGTATAACTTAAACTCCTGAGTGGTGCTGTCGGCCTCGAGGTGTATGCCCTTCGCCATCAGCTGACTGACGCTCAGTAAGTTGTAGCCGAGTCCTTCTGCTATCAAAACTTTAGACATCTGCAGTATGCCATTTGTCTCTCGTGACTGAAGTTGCACTACGCCTTGTCGTCGTGTGCGCAGGTTCTGATTGTTGGCGACGGTGATGACGACTTCACGTTGAAGTAGATGTTCACGTTGAACAAAACGCCCTGAGGAGCACATGTGCTGTCCACAGCAACTGTCCAAGAACCACGTATCCTTCCCGGATGGCTCGCTTTGAGCGATGGCTGCGTACGTTGGGTTTGGTTGAAGTGACTCGCGACGAGGTGTGCTGTTGTCGAGTTGTTCTTCCGGTGAGTAATGTGGTGGAGACTCGGTGATGCAGGAATCGGTCAGTCGTGTCATGCAACTGACAATGTTTCTTGTTTCTTGCGCAGGTTGTCCCGTCGATGTCGTTGAGATCGAGCTTGCTTGCGTTGAGGTAACTTGACTGCTTGAAGGCCGAAGCTGCCGCTGCGTCAGTGCTGATCGTTGTCGGTTAGGGCAGTGTGAGCGAGGATGCCCTGACATCTTGCAAAGGTGACAGAACGGAGGTACTGATTTCGGTTGATGCCGATTGTTGTTGTTGTAGCGTCGTTGAGTGTGGAATGCAAATTCGGGCACTGATGCCTTCTTCCTGTGTCGTTCCTCTTGCAGGTCCATGTCTTGCTGCTCAGCATGGATTTTGGCGCAGAGTGCTGCTTCTGATATCTTTCCATGTGCTCGAAGTATGGCGCGGGTGGAGCGCCACTGAGGACCAAGGCCGCCGATTATGACTGTGACGAAGGCATCTTCTGAAATCGACCCTCCGCATCGAAGGAGTTTGTCGCGCAATTCGCGACAACGGCTGATATACGCCATCCCCTTTTCGCCTGGTTTCATCTCGACTGTTGTCAGTTGCGCCATTAGCCGACTTTGATTTACGCTGTCTGTTGCTTGATACAGGTTCTTCAAGTGGTTGTACGCGAGCTCTGCAGAGTTGCCGTAACCCCGGTAAGACCGTATGTTCTGCTGCTGACTTGGAGTGATATTTCTCAGCAGGATTGTGTACGCCATCATTGACTGATACGTGTATTGCTGCTTGTCGTACTGTGTGCCGTGTGTTGGATATGGCAGGGACCCATCGAAGAAGCCAAGGATCTGCGCGCCTTCCATCATTAACTCGAACTCGAATGACCAGGTAAAGAAATCCTTTCCGTCGAAAGGTCTTGTCGTCTGTAGTTTTAAGACGTGCGCGAACTGCGACTGCACTTGAAGTGCGTCCAGTGTATTTTCTTGTCCGGATGCAGGCTGCGGGTGTGGCATAAAGCTGACGGAGCCACGCTGGGGCTCATACGGGGCAAAGGTAGGCCGTTGCTGTTGGTTTCCACGTGCGTAGGATGAACCGTCGAGGCTCATCGGTGTTGCGTTGTTGTTGCTGTTGTTTGACTGTGCAGGTGCCCCTAGCTGGTGCTGTTCGTAGAAGGACATGAAGGAGAAGAACTTCTCCATCATGTCTGGATCAAAGGCCGCAGCTTGATTTGCGGGAGTTTCCGAAGACGATGCCCTTGGTCTTGTTGCTGTACCCTCCTCTCTCTGTAGGCCAGAGGTAGGAGGTGGAGTAGGAGTAGTGCCAGGAGAGCCGTTAGAGGAGCTTCTCTCCTTCTGTGTTGCCATTTCTTGCGATGTTGTAGATTTCTTGTTTGTAGTCGAATTTGCCCTGACTGCTCTCATACCATGTTGGGCTGAGAAAGCCCTTAGGATCTTTGCAGGACAGAACTCAAGGGTAGGATGATGTAATAGCGGAAGCGTTTAATAAATGATTGTGAACCACCTTGCGCTTGTATGTGAGGGCAAAGTAAGTTAATGATAATAAAATAGATACAAGCTTTTATAAGAATACAAAGGAATATGAAGAGATACAGTTAACTGTTTTACTGTTGCTGTTGCGGTTCGATACAGTGTCGACTCGGGCAACTGCTCAGTATCGAGACAGTTGTTTGTCCTTGCTGTCGCACTGCATTTGTCGGGTCAAAGGTCGCTGACCTTTGACTTTCGCGTAACCTCCAACAGTTATTCAACCTCCGAGGGTTGACTCACCGATATTTCGATACGAGCTGCTTCGCTTCTGTCTTGGTGTTTCGACACGACAGAGGCGCCTAAATCAGTTGTTTCCAACACCGTCGACCCCTAGCCCGCGCCACGGCCCCGTCGACCCCTAGCCCGCGCCCCGGCCCGTCGACCCATAGCCCGCGCGCCCGGCCCCGTCGACCCCTAGCCCGCGCCACGGCCCCGTCCACCCCTAGCCCGCGCCCCGACCCGTCGACCCCTAGCCCGCGCGCTCGGCCCCGTCGACCCCTAGCCCGCGCCACGGCCCCGTCGACCCCTAGCCCGCGCCCCGGCCCGTCGACCCCTAGCCCGCGCGCCCGGCCCCGTCGACCCCTAGCCCGCGCCCCCGGCCCCGTCGACCCCTAGCCCGCGCCCCGGCCCGTCGACCCCTAGCCCGCGCCCCCGGCCCCGTCGACCCCGGGGTGCGGGCTAGGGGTCGACGGGCCGGGCGCGCGGGCTCGACGGGCCGGGCGCGCGGGCTAGGGGTCGACGGGCCGGGGCGCGGGCTAGGGGTCGACGGGGCCGTGGCGCGGGTTAGGGGTCGACGTGCCGGGGCGCGGGCTAGGGGTCGACGGGGCCGGGCGCGCGGGCTAGGGGTCGACGGGGCCGGGCGCGCGGGCTAGGGTCGATGTGCCGGCGCGCGGGCTAGGGGTCGATGGGCCGGGGCGCGGGCTAGGGGTCGACGGGGCCGGGGCGACCCCTAGCCCGCGCCACGACCCCGTCGACCCCTAGCCCGCGCCCCGGCCCGTCGACCCCTTGCCCGCGCCACGGCCCCGTCGACCCCTAGCCCGCTCCATGGCCAGGCCCCAAAATGTCAGGGTATTTTACCCTGATTGCCCTGATTGGTGGCCGCTTTTTTTTTTTAAGTACCCTGACGCAGTCAGACTCCCAGGCTTTAAACACTGACTGGAAATTTGTTTGAATTTTTTTACCCTTATAGAATCAAAGTTCGCGTTTCGTTCCCCTGACTTCATCAGTGTTCTTTCCCACTTACCCTGATACCGAGTTCCTCGAAGCGAGGATTCTGCTACACTACACATACACTGCACCTGTGACGCGGTGCCACTCTCCCATCTTGTCGCACCCGCCCTATGGTGAAAAACTGCCAAACCCCCCCACTGACCCCAAAGTTGCACCCATTGGTGTTTTTGGCAAGAATCGTGCCAGCGCACCCATGTTTGCTGCCAATACAGCTCATAGTCCCTGCCAACTGTGGCTGTTTTTGCCACAGCACGGCAAAACTGGCGCGATGCGTGGCTCGTCTTGCCCAGTGCTGCAGATGCCACGCCATCACGTAACATCCTGTACCTGCCATGGTTTCCCTCGCTGCATGTACAGCTTTTCGCGGTGCGGAGGGGGTCCTCCGTCCTTCCTTTCCAACCGGAAATCGTCTCTCTCACTTCTCTCTTGCACTTCCCCGAGTTCTCACGGAGTAGCACCAGCCAGTCATGCCAGCCGAGCAAGAGCCCGATTCGGAACCGTCTAGGGGCTCAAGAAACGGGCTCTCAGTTCTTGGCGTTCTTCCCAAGATTTCTGATAATTTCACCGTTCCCATCGCACAGCCGCCTCGTGACGCCTCGCCCGTGCGAAGCGTCGGCTATGTGTTTGCAGTCGAGCAGCCCACTTCTCCTAGTGCTTTTGAGCCGCACCTGTCGCTGGTTCTTGTTCCTGGCGGCGATGACGGCAGCTCAAGGCCTTCTACTGCGTCCCCGTCGACCGTGAACAGCACGCCGGGCAAAAGGCCGAGGATCGGGGTGAAATACACTCAGCAGAGGCTCTGGGCCGCACCGCCACCAAAGAACGATGCATCACCAACGCGCACCGAAGCTCGTGCCGATCCCAAACCACCAACCGAAACCGCTGAAGCTGAGTACGCAGCGTACAAGCACAGGTACGATACTAAGTGGGCAGGGAAATTCGAATGGTTACGGCTACATCGTCAGACCAACGGGAGACCTTCGCTGAAATGCAGTGTCTGCATGAAGTACGGCGATCCTACCGCTCGCACGAGCTACGGCCGTGACTTGCAAATTGGAACCATCCGTGTTCACTCATCCACCCGAGCACATAAACAGGCGCTGGAGAGCGAGGCTCGGTCACTTGCAGCAAAGGAGAAGCAAGTGACTTTGACAAGGTGGCAGGAGACGGATGCGTCAACTCGCCACATCATCCGCTGCCTGCATATCGCGATGTTCGTCTGCAAGGCCGACGCACCCATCGCGATGTTCGTCCCCCTGTGCTGGTTTCTCGCTAAGGAGGGACTTCCAGATCTTCCCCCCAACGGCGGCTACGGTGCATACTACACTGAGTACGTTAATTGTCTGTTGTTTGTTGTGCTTTTCGAATGACTGTTAGTGGGAGTTTTTAATCTAAATTGTGCGTTGTATGTGTTGCAGTTACGGTTTCAAGGAATCCCTTCGTGCGACATCCGCGTGCCTGCAGGAGACGCAGCGGCTTCACCTTCTGGAATCGCCGTGGATGTCCCTCTCGCTCGACGAAAGCACTGACCGCATCCACGGCAAACACCTCATCATTTACGTCACGTACCTCAAGAACAGGGCCGTCGTCAACGAGTTCCTCACCTTGATAACCGTGGATCGCGCTGACGCTGCTTCTTTGTCCTCCACTGTTGTGCAGTACCTGACCGGTATTGGTGTGGACTTGCAGAAAGTAACAGGCATCGCGACCGACGGAGCGAGCGTAATGGTGGGGAAGAACAATGGAGTGGTGGCGCGGCTCAGAATGCGTATACCTTACCTGGCGTCAACACACTGCATCGCGCATCGGTAACTATGATGTCTATGCTCGGTAGTTTCAAGTTCAGAGGATATGAACTCATGTATCTTGTTTTGAGCATGCAGGGAGGCACTTGCTGCAAAAGATGCCGCTGAAGCTGTCCCTGAGCTGAACATGATAGACGATGTCGTCCGTGCGTTTTCTGAGCTTATAGGGAGGAGCGGCGTGCAGTACCAGAAGTTTCAAAACCTGCAACGAGTGTACTGCAAGACGAATCTTGAGGCGCAGGGAATAAACACCGTCCGGTGGCTGTCGCGTGGCACCGTTGCCCGGCTCCTCGAGGTCTTGCCAGCCGCCATCGTCGTGCTCAAGGACTACAAGCCCGACTTGTACGAGGTTGTGACATCGTTCAAGTTTCATTGGCTACTACGCTTTCTTGCTGACATCCTGTGGGAGCTGAACCACTTGAACCAGCGGTTCCAGCAAAGACAGGTCAGTACTTGAGCTTAACTATAGTGACAAGACAAATGAACAAGTGCACTGCCCCTTACACCCCACCGTTGCTTCCTTGTGGTTGATGCAGATCGACGTCACGCTTGTGGCGCACATCGTGGAGCAGACGCGCATGCGGCTGAAGGCGCGGTACCTGAGCGGGGCACCTGGTCACACCTTTGGAAGCGGGGAGTACATGACTCTTCCCGATTTCTTCTTGAAGCACCAGAAGCAGGACAAGCGCGAGATGAAAGTTGAAGGCGTTGACTGCGAGGGAAATCCGGTGTCGTTCACTTTCGTTCTGCACGAGCGGCCGTTGAAAGGGCAGGAAACCGATGGCGACGTGACAACCTGCTATGAGCTATCGTTGAAATTTGTCTGCGCGATTGACAAGGAACTGGAGTGGCGGATGCGTGATCTCGCCAACCTGGAGGGTTCGAAGCTGTTCCACACCGCCTCTTACCTCACGGACGACGCCAAGCGCGTTGAGGCGTTCAAGCGCTGGCTGGGAAAACTGCACAAACTCTATCACGAGAAGCTGCCAGGTGTGTGGTGAAGCGTTGACTATCTGTCCGTTGTGATCATGCATGTTGTTTGAATTTGGTGCACCATCCGTGGCTTTTCTTCGTCTTCTGTTGGTCTAATACGCCCCATTCCACCCGGTGTATGCTACTTTAGCCCTATTTGACCCCCACCCCGTACACCAGGCTTCGACTTCAAGAAGGCGAGCAACGAACTGTGGATGTTCACATCCACACTGTTCAGCCAGCACAACGGGGAGGATTTCCACCAGGCGCTTTCGAACATGATGCGTGACGACGGCTGGCAGGAGTCATTCCCCAACATCATGAAGATGTGGCAGGCCGTCGCCGTTCTGCCGTTAAGCACGGTGGAATGTGAACGCGGGTTCAGCAAGCAGAACCTGATCAAAACGTGGGACAGAGGGTGCCTCTCGGACACCAGCCTGGAGCACCTCATGCGCTGTTCCCTTGTGCAGTATGAGGTGGACTGGTTTGAGGTGGTGGCTATCTTCAGGGGGGAGAAATTGCGCAGGTCTACAAAAGACTTCACCGGCAGCAACGAGAGCAAGACCTTGTTTGCACAAGAGGATGTAGAGGGGAGTGTGCCTACGGCAATGTAGGTGTAGATTAGTGGGACATTTTTCAGATGTATCGACTTTCTTAATGTAAAACAACCTCAAAGCATTGTGTGCGGGATTTTGCAGTAACAATCAGTGTTGGGTGCCTGTTTGCACTGACTAGATCAGAGTAATATTTTTTTTACCCTGCACCCATCAGACTTCGAAAAAATTCACCCTAGGACTCAGAGTTGGCCACAGTTGGAGCTCTGATTTGTAAGGGTGAGCCTAAACCCATATTGGGGCCTGTCCACGGCCCCGTCGACCCCTAGCCCGTGCCATGGCCCGTCGTGTTAGAATCTAGAATAGAACGAGAATGAATGAAACTAGGTAGGAGGGGGATACAAGTAGGAAACCCTAACAAAGCTGTACCCCCTAAGGCTAAACCCACTATAGCCTACACAATATGAACATATAATGTTTGACACACCCCCATAGGCTAAGTGGGAGACAACCAGATGGTCACAAGACCAGTCAAAGCAAAGCAAAGCAAGCTCAGGGTGGATCTCAAGGAAACCACACAAATTCTGAGCACAAGCAAGTGGTCACAAGACCAGTTCACATGCAGGTTGATAGTATAACAAGAGATACATTGATCACAACCTAGCAAGAGTAAACAAGCAGGTATATATATAGAGATCACAGTACAAGCAGAGTCAAGAAGTAAGCAAGTGAGGCCCAGTAGGCACGAGGCCTAGAACAGTACAGAAGCGCTGATGGTCACAAGGCTGAAGCGCCTTGGTGAACACATCAGCAGTGTTGGCCCGAGTGGCCACGTAACGCAGACGAAGCTGACCGCGCTGCTGCAGCTCTCGAGCAAGGAAGTAGCGCAGAGCGATATGCTTCGTTCTGTGCTCCAGTCTGTGCTCCTCACACAAGGCAATGGCAGCCTTGTTGTCGACGTACAGCACTGGAGGAGAACGAGGCCGCTCTCCCAAGTCGGTCAGCAGGTAGGTGAGCCAGCGTAACTCCTGTGCAGCCATGGCTGTGGCGTAGATCTCAGCCTCACAACTGGAGCTGAGAACAGAAGACGAGCGTGTAGAACGCCAAGAAACTGAACCAGAGCCAAGGCTGAAGGTGTAACCCTGAGACGACCGCTGAGTAGCCTGGTCGTCAGCCCAAGACGCGTATGAGTGCCCAGTGAGTACAACTCGGTCTCGTCCTCCAAGCACTAGCCCCATGCCCGACGTACTGCACAAGTAGCGCAACACCCTCTTAGCGGCATCCATGTGCTCCTTCCGGTGACGGCCAGGAGCGACATAGCGTGCAAGGATGCTAAGAGGGTATGCAAGGTCAGGTCGAGTGCAGGTCATCAGGTACATGAGGCAGCCCACAAGCTCTGGATACGGGCCACTCGGCTCTACGGACTCATCCGAAGGCAGAGCTGAGAGCGAGTGACCGGTAGGCAGAGGAGTGGGCTGAGGCGAGGAGTACGTGAAGCGGAAGCGCTGAAGGACCTGCTGCACCATGTGTGACTGAGTCAAGGTGATGGTGCGCCGTGCTCTGTCCCGGGTGATCCGCAAGCCAAGATAGCTTGTCAGTTCACCCAGGTCTGTGCACGTGTGTCTCTTCTGCAGCTCCGACTTCACGTGGGCGAGTGCCGCAGTGTCTGCAGTGGCAAAGACCAAGTCGTCGACGTACACGAGGATGTAGAACGGCGGCAGCGAGGTGTCGGTGCGTAGAAACAGCGACGGGTCAGCAGTAGAAGGAGCGAACCCAAGAGCCGCAAGTGTAGTCCTCAGTGTGTCGTGCCACTCACGTGGCGCCTGTCGGAGACCGTAGACTGGCCGCCGGAGGCTCCACTGGGTACCAGAAGGGAACGACCCAGTGAAGCCAGGTGGGCGGCGCAGCCAGATCTCCTCGTGCAGGCTGCCCTGTAGGAAAGCAGTGCTGAAGTCAAGAGAGTGGAGCTCGTAGTCACGCTGAGCAGCGACGTGCAGCAGAACCCGAAGAGTGGTCATCTTCGGGGTCGGGGAGAAGGTCTGGAAGAAGTCAACTCCCTCTCGCTGACTGAAGCCTCGTGCAACGTAACGCACCTTGAAGACAGGCGGAGAACCCGGCGGCCGCTTCACCCTGAAAATCCACATGCCACTGACGATGTTCGCCCCAGGTGGGGGAACCTCGTCGACGTAGGTGCCTGTGGACTTCCAGGAAGCCATCTCTGCGTCCATGGCTGTCTGCCACTGAGAGGAGTAGGGACCCTCTATCGCCATTGCGTAAGAGCGCGGAGTCGGGATGTCTGGTGCATCCGGGTCTCCCTCAGGGGCAACTAGCATGGACACGAGATGAGGTAAAGCAGCGGCAAAGCACTCAAACTCCTCCTGCCTGTCCTCAAGGACGTCCGTGCCAAGAGCACACTCACCCCCGACGGACGGAGGACAGACAGACTCAGACTCAGCAACTAGGCTAGCGGCGTAGTCGAGACGACAAGTGGCAGCAAAGTCGACAAGCTCGGCAACTAATGCAGACGCAGCAGTGGACTCAAAGGAAGGGTCAGTGACAACAGTAGCCAGGAGACGCGTGACAGTAGGACTGGCAGCACGAAGAGAGTCAGACTCAGGGTCAGCAAGAGCAGGAAGAGAGGACGCAGGAGGAGCCGGGAGAGGGACACGCTGGGGAGCAGTGGAAGGACGAAGCGCCATCTGGTGAGTGCCTGGGACAGCAGGAGGACGCTGACGCGGGACACGACGACCAGTGTGAGCAGCACGAACAGGCGACGCTCGACGAGACTCAGGCGACGCAGGACGAGACTCAGGCTCACGATGCTCCGTAAGACCTCCAGTCGGACCAGTGTAAGGAGAAGGACCAGGGAGAGGGGAGGCAGACGGTAACTGTGACTGCGACTGGACAGACGGAGGACACTCTAAGGAGGGAGGAGGACAAGGAGGAGGAGGCTGACCAAGAACCTGCTGAAGGAGCGGAACGAAGTACGGCCGCGGCCGCGCAGCGTCAGGGTCCTCAGCACCAGCAGCAGCTCCACCTCCAGGGTCCTCAGCACCAGCAGCAGCTCCGACTCCAGGGTCCACAGCACCAGCAGCAACTCCAACGCCCGGGTCCGCAGCACCAGCAGCAGCTCCAACGCCCGTGTCCTCAGCACCAGCAGCACCTCCAGAAGAAGCAGCACCTCCAGCAGCTCCAGCAGCCCCAGCACCAGCAGCACCTCCAGCAGCTCCAGCAGCACCAGCAGTACCACCAGCACTAGCAGCCCCTCCAGCAGCGTCAGCAGCACCAGCAGCTCCAGCACCAGCAGCACCTCCAGCAGCGCCAGAAGCACCGCCAGCAGCAGAACCTCCAGCAGCTGGGTCCGCGACACTAGGAGCGCCACTCCGAAGACTGCAGCGCCGTGGGTACCACTCTCGGAGCCGCTGGGGAGAGGGCAGCTCCCGCCTAGGAGGGGAAGCACTAGCACCAGCTCCAGCAGTACTCCTGGCTCCAGAAGCACCTCTCCTGAGGCTGCAGTACTGTAAGTACCACTCACGCAGCTGCTGTGAGGAGAGATCTCCTCCAGGTGTAGCACTCCCAGGCTCAGTACCTCTAGACTCAGCACCCCCAGACTCAGCACCCGCAGGCTCCGCACCCCCAGGCTCAGCACCCCCAGACTCCGCAACCCCAAGCTCCGCACCCCCAGACTCCGCAACCCCAGGCTCCGCACCCCCAGGCTCCGCACCCCCAGGCTCCGCACCCCCAGGCTCCGCACGCTCAGGCTCAGCACGCTCAGGCTCAGCACCCCTAGCAGGACGAGAGTCGACAGCTACCTCGACAGGCTCAACCGGGTCTACCTGGGACACACCTGAGGGAGCGGCACCCTGAGGGGGGAGGGGGTCTACCACAGCAGCACCTGGCGCGAGGAAGAGAGGCGGGGGGGGGAGCGGGGCAGTGCGGTAGGGGAAGAGGCGGTAGTAGGGCACGGACTCGTCAAAAGTGACGTCCTGAGAGGGCAGGACACGGCGCGAGGTGGCGTGGTAAAACTGCCAACCAGACGCGTCCGGGACAAAGCCAAGGAAGACACAAGGAACAGCGCGGGAGGAGAGCTTGTCCGCGGACGTATCGCGAACAAAAGCTCGAGATCCCCAGACCCGAAAACGCGACGCATCGCCAACCTCTCCCGTCCAACGCAGTGTCGGGGAAGTCTCCGGCAAGGAGACACGGGGCCAGAGGTTGAGCTGATGCGCAGCGTATCGGACCGCAAACGGCCACAGAAAGTGGGGGGCAGCCGCATGGATCAAGGAGGTACGAGCGACCTCCATGACCAAGCCAATGCGGCGCTCAGCAACCCCATTCTGCTGTGGAGAGGCCGGAAGCATGAACGACTGGCGGATGCCGTGCTCCGCACAGTAGGCTGCCAAGAGGTCGGAGGAGAACTCACCACCTCTGTCAGAGTGCAAGCGCAGGACAGGAAAGTCCGAGTGGAAACGCTCGCTGAGCTGGAGACGAGAAGCGCTGATCCAAGGGATCAAAACATCAGGGACCTCACCCTTGGTGCGCAAGGGAAAGACCGTGGTGTAGCGCGAGTAGTCGTCAACAACTATCAGGAAGTACCTCTCCTGACCCTGACCACGGACGCGGGCTGGGCCCCACACGTCCATGTGGAGCGTCTGCAAGGGAGCAGTCGTCGGGGGAAACGAGGAGGAGTGAGGAGCGGCGCGCTGCCGCCCCTCGACACAGGGAAGACAGGGAGGAGCAGGCGAGGGTGGGAGGGGAGGGAGAACCCTGGGAAGACCAGAGACAAGGTACCGTTTGTGCATGGCACGAAGGCGCTGCACGGACGGGTGACCAAGTCGGTGGTGCCAGAGGACGGTCTCGTGCGCCAGAGAGCGACACGAGCAGGGGGCCGACAGCTGACCTGACGCAAACGCAGACGCAGCTACCTGAGGGGACTCAGTGGTCAGTGTGTACAGGTCCGACCCCGGCTGCCGAGTGAAGGTAGCCAGGTGACGGCCCGTCCGAGCACACGTGCAGTGTGTCACGCGCTCGTAGGCAGGGGTGAACTGGTGAACACCCCCGTCCTGGAGCGCACAACCCGCCACCAAGTTCGTAGAGAACGAGGGGAGGTGGAGACCTGACAGTGTGCCCGACGGGACCGCAGGACAAGGAAGGACAGTGGAGGAGGTCGCAATGACCGGACCCCCAGAGGGGTCAGCGAGGGAGACAGCAACTGGCCGAGCAAGCGGCTCAAGGGCAGTGCGGTCACGAAAGAAACAGCGAGAAGCACCTGAGTCCAGAGTGAAGGTGTGCAGTGCCTCAGTCGACTCAGTACCAGGGGGCGCAGACTCACTAGCACCTAGAGCAGCAGCCTCATCAGCACCTGGGGTAGCAGACACACTAGCACCTAGAGCGGCAGCCTCACTCACAGGACACGGCAGCCGCACCTGTCCACTACCAGAAGCTCCCGAACGACGCACTCCAGAGCGACTACCACTACGGCCACCCCGACAGCCCCAACTGGCGTACCACTCACGAAGCTGCTGGGGCGAAAGAGGACACGGCAGCTGCACCTGTCCACTACCAGAAGCTCCCGACCGACCCACTCCATAGCGACTACCACTACGGCCACCCCGACAGCCCCAACTAGCGTACCACGCACGAAGCTGCTGGGGCGAAAGAGGACACGGCAGCTGCACCTGTCCACTACCAGAAGCTCCCGACCGACCCACTCCAGAGCGACTACCACTACGGCCACCCCGACAGCCCCAACTAGCGTACCACTCACGAAGCTGCTGGGGCGTGAGGGACTCACGCGCACGGCCCTGGAGCTGCATCTGGCCACGCCAGAAGCAGCAGTAGTAGCAGTAGCGGCAGTAACAGCAGTAACAGCAGGAGCAGTAGCAGTGGGAGTAGAAAAGGCAGTAGCAGCAGTAGCAGCGGTAGCAGTGCTGGCAGGGCAATGCTCACCAGTGGTCGGCGCGGCAGGCGCAAGACGGTGGCGACAGCGGGGCCGCTACAACTGCAGGGCGGGGCCGGGCCGCAGCAGGGAGCTCCGCGGCAGCTGCTGCACGGCGAGGCCGGGCCGCGACGGCAGCTGCTCCAGGTGCCAGGGGCGGCCGCTGCAGTGGCGGCTGCTCCAGGGGCCAGGGGCGGCTGCTGCAGCGGTGGTTGCTCCAGGGGCCAGGGGCGGCTGCTGCAGGGGCGGCTGCTCCAGGGGCGAGGGGCGGCTCCTGCAGTGGCGGCTGCTCCAGTGGCCAGGGGCGGCTGCTGCAGGGGCGGCTGCTCTAGAGGCCAGGCGCGGATTAGGTCAGGGCGACGCGGCGAGCAGGGCGACGCGGCGGGCAGGTGGCGACGCCGCGGGCAGGGCGACGTGGCGGGAAGGTGACGACGCCGCGGGCAGGGCGACGCGGCGAGCAGGTGACGACGCCGCGAGCAGGGCGACGCGGCGGGCAGGGCGACGCGGCGAGCAGGTGACGACGCCACGAGCAGGGCGACGCCGCGAGCAGGTGGCGACGCCGCGGGCAGGGCGACGCGGCGAGCAGGTGACGACGCCGCGGGCAGGCGACGACGCCGCGGGCAGGCGACGACGCCGCGGGCAGGCGACGACGTCGCGGGCAGGGGCTACGTCGCGGGCAGGCGACGACGCCGCAGGCAGGCGACGACGTCGCAGGCAGGCGACGACGCCGCGGGCAGGCGACGACGCCGCGGGCAGGGGCTACGTCGCGGGCAGGTGACGACGCCGCGCGCAGGCGGCGACGCCGCGGGCAGGGCGACGCGGCGGGCGGCGAGAGCCTGCAGGGGCGGCGCGCGGTCGGGCAGAGGCTGCGCGCGGGCCTGACGAGTCTGCAGGGGCGGCTCTCGGGCCTGACGGGCCTGCAGAGGCGGCTCGGGGGGGGCCTGACGGGTCTGCAGAGGCGGCTCGGGGGCCTGACGGACCTGCAGGGGCGGCTCGAGGGCGCACGAGGGCGCACGAGGGCGCACGAGGGCGCACGAAGGCGCACGAAGGTGCACTAGCAGAGAAAGGCGCACGAGGGCGCACGTAAGGTAGGGCGCACGAGGGCGCTTCTAGCGGAATAGTGGGCCCATAGTAGAAAGCGGTCCTAGGTAGCAACCTAGGCTCGTGATACCATGTTAGAATCTAGAATAGAACGAGAATGAATGAAACTAGGTAGGAGGGGGATACAAGTAGGAAACCCTAACAAAGCTGTACCCCCTAAGGCTAAACCCACTATAGCCTACACAATATGAGCATATAATGTTTGACACGTCGACCCCCCCACTTCGTGTTTGGCCCCTCGGCCCCGCCCCTAGGCCCCTCGGCATCTCGGCCCCTAGGCCCCACGCCCCTCGGCTCCTTGGCCCCTCGGCCCCTAGGCCCCCCCTTCGTGTTTGGCCCCTCGGCCTCTAGGCCCCAGGCCCCTCGGCCCCTGGCCCCTCGGCCCCTAGGCCCCTTCGTTTTTGGCCCCGCGGCACCGTCGACCCTAGGCCCTCAGCCCCTAGGCCCCTCGGCCCCTCGACCCCCCCCCCCCCCCCCCCCCCCCCCACCATTTTGACCTCTGCCCCTCGGCCCCTTGGCCCCACGCCCCTCGGCCCCTTGGCCCCCTCGGCCCCTGCTCCTGCTACTGCTGCTCCTGCTCCTGCTGCTATTGCTCCTACTTCCGCCCCTCTCGCACCCCCCTGCCGCCCCGAACGCCGCCTAGCTTGCCCACTATGACTTCTCTTCGGTGTAGCGGTGGGGGTGGTGACGGTGGTGGTGGCAGCAGTTGGAGTGGTGGAGGCCGTCCTAGCAGTCGCTGTGGAACTGCTCGGTCGGGAGTTTCTGGCGGTGGCCAGATGCGGCTGCAGCAGCGTCAGCGCGAGTCCCTTCCACCCCAGCAGCTACGTGAGTGGTACACTTGTAGGGGTGGTGGCGGCGGCGGTAGTGGAGGTCGCTCTGGAACTGTTTAGCTGGGAGTTTCTGATGGTGGCCTGACGACACTGCAGCGGCGTCCGCGCGAGACCCTTTTGCCTCAGCACCTTCGTGAGTGGTACGTTCAGCGTGGGGTGTCTCGGAGCAGTGCTCGCTGCCCGTACGTCATTCGCACAGGTGACCGGGCTGGTCAGACTTGCGGGACAGTTGGTCACACACAGTCTCGCTGCTTCTCCTGTCTGAGCGACACCTGGCGTGCAGAGTTTGGCGACGCGGCTGAGCTTCCTCGCTGGCTCGAACTAGTTAGGCAGGGTGTGGATATCTTTGCTCTAGACTATGAAGCTATTCTTACTGCTATGTATGCTTTGTCTGTTCGTGTTGAGGGTGACTGTTACCGGGGTGTGCCGCCTGACCCAGGTATAGCCGCTGCTGCTCTAGGTGCTTGTGAGTCTGGTACTCTCCCTGGTACTACGCCTGCTGAGGCCTTGCACGCCTTCACGCTGGACTCAGGCGCCTCTGCTTGTTTCTTTCGTGATAGCACCACTCTCACTCCTCTCTCTGCACCTGTCCCGGTCCGACTGGCTGACCCCTCTGGGGGCCCGGTCGTGGCCCGTTCCTTCACTGTCCTCCCATGTCCGGCGGTTCCGTCCGGCTCACTGTCAGGTGCTGCTGGTGCTGGCGGCTCTGGCGCTGGTGGCGCTGGAGCTGGAGGAGCTGGAGTTGGAGGCACTGGCGCAGGAGGAGCTGGAGTTGGAGGCACTGGCGCGGGAGGTCCTGGAGCTGGAGGAGCTGGAGCTGTTGACCCTGGTGGCGCTCTGCGGCCGCGACCGTACTTTGTTCCCCTGCTTCAGCAGGTTCTTGGTACCCCGTTTTCTACTGGCCTTACTCCTCCCCTCCTGTGTCCACCGCCTGACCAGTCACAGCCGCCGTTACAGCCGGCCTCTCCACTGCCTGCTCCTTCTCCTTACACTGAGCAGTCCGGCGGTCTTACAGAACGTCGTGAGCCTGCGTCTCGTCCTGTCTCGCCTGTTCGCACTACTCGTCGCGTTCCTTGTTCGCGTCCTCCTCCTGTCCCCGACACGCACGCTATGACACTTCGTACTTCCTCTGTTCCTCTGTGTGTTCCTCCGCCTGCTCCTCCTAAGTCCTCGCTTCCTGAGGTCCTTGACCTTGAGACTGACTGCGCTCGTGTTGCCAGTCCCACTGTCGCTCGTCTCCTCGCCACTTCTGTCACTGACCCTTCTTTTGAGTCTGCTGCTGCGTCTGCTCTCGTTGCTGAGTTGCTTGACTTTGATGCTGCCTGCCGTCTAGACTAGGCCTCTGCTCTTGCTGCTGAGTCTGCGTCTGCCAGTCCTCCGTCCATCGGGGGTGAGTGTGCTCTTGGCACGGACGTCCTTGAGGACAGGCAAGAGGACTTTGAGTGTCTTGCAACTGCTGTACCTCGTTTCGCTTCCATGCTGCTTGCCCCTGAGGGAGACCTAGATGCTCCAGACATCCCGACCCCGCGCTCTTACGCAGAGGCGATTAAAGGTCCTTACTCCTCTCACTGGCAGGCAGCCATGGATGCCGAGATGGCATCCTGGAAGTCCACAGGCACCTACGTTGACGAGGTTCCCCCACCTGCGGCGAACATAGTCGATGGCATGTGGATTTTCAGGGTGAAGCGGCCGCCGGGTTCTTCGCGTGCCTTCAAGGCGCGTTATGTTGCTCGACGCTTCAGTCAGCGACAGGGGGTTGACTACTTCTAGACCTTTTCCCCCACCCCGAAGATGACTACTCTTCGGGTGTTGCTGCACGTCGCTGCTCAGCGTGACTACGAGCTGCACTCTCTGGACTTCAGCACAGCTTTCCTGCAGGGCAGCCTGCACGAGGAGATCTGGCTGCGCCGCCCACCTGGCTTCACTGGGTCGTTTCCTGCAGGTACCCAGTGGAGCCTCCGGCGGCCAGTCTACGGTCTCCGCCAGGCGCCTCGCGAGTGGCACGACACACTGAGGACTACACTTGCGGCTCTTGGGTTTGCTCCTTTTACTGCTGACCCGTCGTTGTTTCTACGCGCTGACACCTCGCTACCGCCGTTCTACGTCCTTGTGTATGTCGACAACCTTGTCTTTGCCACTGCTGACACTCAGACACTGACCCTTGTGAAGTCGGAACTGCAGAAGAGACACACCTGCACTGACCTGGGTGAACTGCGTAGCTATCTTGGCTTGCAGATCACCCGGGACAGAGCACGTCGCACCATCACCCTGACTCAGTCACACATGGTGCACCAAGTCCTTCAGCGCTTCGGCTTTCAGTTCTCCTTGCTACAGCCCACTCCTCTGTCTACCAGCCACTCGCTCTCAACTCCACGAGTCCGTAGAGCCGAGTGGTCCGTACCCAGAGCTTGTGGGTTGCCTCATGTACCTGATGACGTGCACACGACCTGACCTCGCGTACCCTCTCAGCCTTCTTGATCGCTACGTGGCTCCCGGTAGGCACTGAAAGTTGCACTGGGATGCTGCGATGAGGGTACTGCGCTACTTGTGCAGTACGTCTGGCATGGGGCTCGTGCTTGGAGGACGGGGTCTAGTTGTCCTCACCAGTCACGCAGACGCTTCTTGGGTTGACGACTCAGCTACGCAGCGGTCGTCACAGGGTTACACCTTCAGCCTCGGTTCCGGCTCTGTTTCCTGGCGGTCTACCCGCTCGTCTTTGGTTCTCAGCTCCAGTTGTGAGGCTGAGATATACGCCGGGGCCATAGCTGCACAGGAGCTACGCTGGCTCACCTACCTGCTGACTGACTTGGGAGAGCAGCCTCGTTCGCCTCCAGTTCAGTACGTAGACAACAAGGCCATGATTGCCTTGTGTCAGGAGCACAGACTAGAGCACAGAACGAAGCACATCGCTCTGCAATACTTCCTTGCTCGAGAGTTGCAGCAGCGTGGCCAGCTTCGTCTTGCGTACGTGGCCACTAGGGCCAACACTGCTGATATATTCACCAAGACACTTCCGCCTGGTGATCATCAGCGCTTCTCTACTGTGTTAGGCCTTGTGCCTACTTTGCCTCACTTGCTTACTTCCTGACTCTGCTTGTAATATGATCTATAAATATAACTGCATGCTTGCACTTACTAGGATATGATCACTGTATTGTTTGTTCTCTTTATATCACTCTGCATGTGAACTGGCCTTGTGGCCCTTTGCTTGTGCTCGGACTGCGTGGTGACTTTATGATCCACCCTGAGCTTGCTTTGCTTTTCTTGACTGGTCTTGTGACCACTTGTTCTCCCCCACTTTGCCTATGGGGGTGTGTCAAACTTATAGATAGCTTACATTTGTGTAGGCTGTAGTGGGGTAGCCCATAAGGGGTACAACCCAATTAGAGTTAGTACTTGTACCCAACTGTTTCATAGTTCAATTCATTCTCGTTCATTCTCTTGTCAGTTTACCACAGTTGTCTATCAGAATACTGAACGAGAATGAATGCATTGAACAGAAAGTTGGTACAAGTACTAACCCTAATTGGGTTGTACCCCTTATGGGCTACCCCACTACAGCCTACACAACGTAAGCATTGTAACATTTTAACACACCCCCATAGGCAAAGTGGGGGAGAACAAGTGGTCACAAAACTGGTCAAGAAAAGCAAAGCAAGCTCAGGGCGGATCACGAAGTCACCACACATTCCGAGCACAAGCAAATGGCCACAAGGCCAGTTCACATGCAGAGTTATATAAAAGAGAACAAGCAGTACAGTGATCATACCCTAGCAAGTGTAAGCATGCAGGTATATATATAGATCATAGTACAAGCAAAGCCACGTAGTGAGCAAGCGAGGCAAAGTAGGCACAAGGCCTAAAACAGTACATAAACGCTGATGATCGCCAGACTGAAGTGCCTTAGTGAATATATCAGCAGTGTTGGCCCGAGTGGCCACATAAGCAAGACGAAGCTGACCACGCTGCTGCAACTCTCGAGCAAGGAAGTAACGCAAAGCGATGTGCTTCGTTCTGTGCTCCAGTCTGTGCTCCTGACACAAGGCAATAATGGCCTTGTTGTCTACGTACATAACTGGAGAAGAACGAGGCCGCTCTCCCAAGTCGGTCACTAGGTAGGTGCGCCAGCGTAACTCCAGTGCAGCCATGGCCCCTGCGTAGATCTCAGCCTCACAACTGGAACTGAGAACAGAGGACGAGCGGGTAGATCGCCAAGAAACAGAGCCGGAGCCAAGGCTCAAAGTGTAACCCTGTGACGACCGCTGCGTAGCTAAGCCGTCAACCCAAGAAGCGTCTGCGTGTCCAGTGAGGACAACTGGACCCCGTCCTCCAAGCACGAGCCCCATGCCCGACGTACTGCACAAGTAGCGCAACACCCTTTTAGCGGCCTCCCAGTGCTCTGGTCGATGTCTCCCGGACGCAACGTAGCGTGCCAGGATGCTAAGAGGGTAGGCAAGGTCAGGTCGAGTGCAGGTCATCAGGTACATGAGGCAGCCCACAAGCTCTGGATATGGGCCACTCGGCTCTACGGACTCGTCCGAAGGTGGAGCTGAGAGCGAGTGATCGGTAGGCAGAGGAGTGGACAGTGGCGAGGAGTACCGGAAGCCGAAGCGCTGAAGGACCTGGTGCACCATGTGTGACTGAGTCAGGGTGATGGTGCGTCGTGCTCTGTCCCGGATGATCTGCAAGCCAAGATAGCTGCGCAGCTCACCCAGGTCAGTGCAGGTGTGTCTCTTATGCAGCTCCGACTTCACTAGGGCTAGTGCCTCAGTGTCAGCAATGGCAAAGACCAAGTCGTCGACGTAAACAAGGACGTAGAACGGCGGCAGCGAAGTGTCGGTGCGTAGAAACAGCGACGGGTCAGCAGTTGAAGGAGCAAACCCAAGAGCCGCAAGCATCGTCGTCAGTGTGTCGTACCACTCGCGAGGCGCCTGGTGGAGACCGTACACTAACCGCCGGAGGCTCCACTGGGTACCTGCAGGAAACGACCCAGTGAAGCCAGGTGGGCGGCGCAGCCAGATCTCCTCGTGCAGGCTGCCCTGTAAGAAAGTTGTTATGAAGTCAAGAGAGTGCAGCTCGTAGTCATGCTGAGAAGCAACGTGCAGCAGAACCCGAAGAGTGGTCATCTTCGGGCTAGGGGAGAAGGTATGGAAGAAGTCAACTCCCTGTCGCTGGCTGAAGCCTCGTGCAACGTAACGAGCCTTGAAGGCAAGCGGAGAACCCGGCGGCCACTTCACCCTGAAAATCCACATGCCATCGACTATGTTCGCCCCAGAAGGGGGAACTGTATCGAGGTAGGTGCTTGTGGACTTCCAGGATACCATCTCTGCGTCCATGGCTGTCTACCACTGAGAGGACTAGGGACCGCGTAATCGCCTCTGCGTAAGAGCGTGGGGTCGGGATGTCTGGTGCATCCGGGTCTCCCTCAGGTGCAAGCAGCATGGCAACGAGATTAGGTACAGCTGCTGCAAGACACTCAAAGTCCTCTTGCCTGTCCCCTTGGACGTCCGTGCCAAGAGCACACTCACCACCGACGGACGGAGGACAGTCCGACTCAGACTCAGCAACAAGACTAGTGGCGTAGTCGAGACGACAAGCTCAGCAACTAGGGCAGACGCAGTAGCGGACTCAAACGAAGGTCAGTGACAACAGTGGCTAGAAGACTAGGGACAGTAGGACTGGCAGCACGAGCTAAGTCAGACTCAGGGTCATTGAGAGGACGCAGGAGGAGATGGTAGGGGAACTCGCAGTGGAACAGAGGAAGGACGAAGTGCCATAATGTGAGTGCCGGGGACAGGAGGAGGACGCGGACGAGGAACACGACAACCAGTGCGAACAGCGCGAACAGGCGAGGCAGGACGAGACTCAGGCTCACGACGCTCTGTAAGAGAGTCTGTCTGCTCAGCATAAGGAGAAGGAGCAGGCAGTGGGGAGTCTGGCTGTAACTGTGGCTGCGACTGGTCAGGCGGTGGACACAACAAGCTAGGAGTAAGGCCAGTAGAAGACGGGAGACTAAGAAGCTGGCGAAGGACCGATTCAGGTGGCGGCAGGGACGACGGCGGCGGCGGAACGAAAAACGGGCGCCGTTGCACAGTGCCTCCAGCACCAGGACCGCCAGCTCCAGCACCCCCAGCGCCAGCACCTCCAGCTCCAGGGTCTCCAGCTCTAGTGCCTCCAGCGCCAGCGCCTCCAGCTCCTGCGCCTCCAGATCCAGTGCCTCCAGCTCCAGCTCCTCCAGCTCTTGCACCTCCAGCGCGAGTGCCTCCAGCTCCAGGGTCTCCTGCTCCAGCGCCTCCAGCTCCTGCTCCTCCAGCGCCAGTGCCTCTAGCTCCAGGGTCTCGAGCTCCAGAACCTCCAACACCACCAGCTCCAGCAGCTCCAGTACCTCTAGTACGAGCACCTCCAGGACCAGCAGCTCCAGCACCTCTGGTACCTCCAGCTCCAGCAGTAACTCAAGCACCTCCAGGACTAGAAGCTCCACCACCTCCAGCTCCAGTGCCTCCACCTCTAGCGCCTCCAGCGCCAGGGTCTACAGCTCCAGCGCCTCCAAAACCACCAGCTCCGGCAGCTCCAATACCACTGGTACGAGCACCTCCAGGACCAGCAGCTCCAGCACCTCCGGTACCACCAGCTCCAGCAATAACTCCAGCACCTCCAGGACTAGTACCTCCAGCACCTTCAGCTCCCGTGCCTCCAGCGGCAGAGCCTCTAGCTCCTGTAGCGCCACTCCTAACGCGTGTGCGCAGAGCAAACCACTCGCACAGCTGCTGCGGTGAGAGAGGCTCCCGCCGGTGAGACAATCGTGGCGAGGCACCCGCAGGACCTCTGGCAGACGGAGTACCCCTAGGCTTAGCACCCCCAGACTCCACACCCTCAGACTCAGCACCCCAAGGCTCCGCACCCACAGGCTCAGTACCCCAAGGCTCCGCACCCGCAAGCTCAGCACCCCCAGACTCCGCACCCTCAGACTCAGCACCCCCAGGCTCCACACCCTCAGGCTCAGCACCCCCAGGCTTCGCACTCGAAGGCTCAGCACCCCCAGACGCAGTACCCCCAGACGCATCACCTCTAGCAGCACCTGAGTCTACAACGACCTTGATAGGCACAGTCAGGGGGAGTGGGTCTACCTGAGACACACCTGAGGGAGCAGGACCCTGAGGGGGGAGGGGGTCTACCGGAGGGGGACCTGGAGCGAGGAAGAGCGGCGGGGGGTGGAGAGAGGAGCAGTGCGGTAGGGGAAGAGACGGTAAATGGGAACCGACTCGTCAAACGTGACGTCCTGAGAGGGGAGGACACGGCGCGAGGTGGGGTGGTAAAACTGCCAGCCAGGCGCGTCAGAGGGAAAGCCAAGGAAGACGTAGGGAACATCACGGGCGGAGAGCTTGTCCGCAGAAGGATCGCGAACAAAGGCACGAGAGCCCCAGACCCGGAACACCGACACATCGCGAATCTTCCCCATACAACGCAGTGTAGGCGAGGTCCCCGGCAAGGAGACACAGGGCCAGAGGTTGAGCTGATGCGCAGCGTACCGGACCGCAAACGGCTACAGAAAATGGGGAGCAGCCGCATGGATCATGGAGGTACGAGCCACCTCCATGACTAAGCCAATGCGGCGCTCATCAACCCCATTTTGCTGCGGGGAGGCCGGAAGTCTGAACGACTGGAGAATGCCCTCCCCACGTCAAAAGTCTCGCAAGAGGTCGGAGGAGAACTCACCACCTCTGTCAGAGTGCAGACGCAGGACAGAAAGGTCCTCGCGGAACCGCTCACGGAGATGGAGATGGACTGCGCGGATCCAAGGGATCAAGACACCAGGCACCTCACCCTTGCTGTGCAAGGGGAAGTCCGTGGTGTAATGCGTATAGTCGTCAACCACCAGCAGGAAGTAGCGCTCGCGGTCCTGTCCATTGACGCGGGCTGGGGACCACACGTCCATGTGGAGATTCTTCAGGGGAGCAGTCGTCGGGGGAAACGAGGAGGAGTGAGGAGTGGCGCGCTGCCGCCCCTCGTCGCAAGGAAGGCAGGGCGGGGCAGGCGAGGGCGGGAGGGGAGGTTGAGACCTGGGAAGACCAGAAACAAGGAGGCGGGAGTGCATGCCACGAAGGCGTGGCAGGGAGGGGTGACCAAGGCGGTGGTGCCACAGGAGAGTCTGGTGCGACAGGAGGCGACACGAGCAGGGGGCTGCTACTGGACTTGACGCGGACACCTGGGCAGACGCAGCTACCTGAGGAGGCTTAGTAGTCAGTGTGTACAGAATCGACCCAGGCCGACGGGTGAACGTGGCCAGGTGACGGCTGCCAACAGGGCGGTGCGGCTGCCAACTCGTCGGTGCGGCTCCAACTGGGCGGCGCGCGAGTAGCAGGGCGGCGCGCGGGCAGAAGGGTGTTGGCCAGCAGGGTGGCGCACAACAGGGCGGGCAGTAGCAGGGCGGCGCGGGCAGGGCGGTGCGGGCAGCGGTGCAGCTGCCAGCAGAGCAACGTGCGGGCAGAAGGGCGCCGGCCAGCAGGGCTGCGCGAAGCAGGGCGGGCAGCAGCAGGGCGGCGCGGGCAGGGCGGTGCGGGCAGCGGTGCTGTTGCCAGCAGGGCGGCGCGCGGGCAGCAGGGCGCCGGCCAGCAGGGCTGCGCGCAGCAGGGCAGGCAGCAGCAGGGCGGCGCGAGCAGCAGGGCGGCATGCAGCAGGGCGGTGCGGGCATCAGGGTGGCTCAGCGCGGGCAGGGCAGGGCGACGCGCAGGTAGGGCAGGGCGGCGTTGCTGCCAGCAATGCGACGTCCAGCAGGGCGACGCGACTGACAAGGCAAGGCGACGCGATAGGCAGGGCAGGGCGACGAGACAAGCAGGGCAGGTCGACGCGACTAGTGGAGCAGCGCTATGTGGTGGGCCCTAAAAAAAATGGTATTGGAACAGGACCTGCTCTGAAACCATGTCAGAATACTGAAGGAGAATGAATGCATTGAACAAAAAGTTGGTACAAGTACTAACCCTAATTGGGTTGTACCCCTTATGGGCTACCCCACTACAGCCTACACAACGTAAGCATTATCACATTTTGACATTGTCCCTGTTGGAAACATATAGTTCGCACTTCTGATGTGTCGAACACTACAACGTAAGGGAAGCGAACTACAACGAAGTAACAGGGAGTCAACCAAAGCGGTTGACAGAAAGACAACAGCAAGAGGTTAAGTGAAGTTCAAAGGTCAGCGACCTTTGACTGGCCGAAAAGCAGCGTGACAGCAAGGACACATAAATGACTCGCTATTGAGCGGTTACCCGAGTCGTCGCTGTATCGAACCGCAACAGCAGTTACAGTTAAAGCTTTCATATTCCTTGTACTCATATAAAGCCTTGTATCTCTTTGCTATAATCAACTTATCTTGTTCTCACATACCAGTGCAACGTGGTTCAATTAGTTCACTATTATGCTTCCGCTAATACATCACCACTCTCAGACTTAGTCTTGAAAACGATCCTAAGGGCTTTTCTCAGCCCAACATGGTATCAGAGCTTACAAGACAAAACTCAACTCTGTTCAACGTCCTACAGCAACAGAAGATATGGCAACACAGAAAGAAAGAAGCTCCTCCACTGGATCTCCCGGTACTACTCCTACTCCACCGCCAACCTCTGGACTGCAGACAGAAGGAGGCACAACTCAAAGACCAGCTGTTGAGTCAACTGAAACTCCTGCGAACCAAGCAACCGGCCTTGACCCAAGCATGATGGAGAAATTCTTCTCCTTCATGTCGTTCTACGAGCAACATCAACAAGCGGCACCTGCGCAGTCAAACAACAGCGACAACAACAACGGAGTCACTCCCATGAGTCTTGACGGCTCATCTTTTGCGCGCGGAATTCAACAGCCTACCTTCGCACCGTATGAACCTCAACACGACTCCGTCAGCTTCATGCCGAATCGACTCCCACCTGGACAAGAGACAAAGACACTGGATGCACTTTAGTTGCTGTCACAATTCACACACGTGCTGAAACTGCAAACATCAACACCATTTGACGGAAAGGACTTCTATACCTGGTCCTTCGAATTCGAGCTGATGATGGAAGGCGCTCAAATTCTTGGCTTCTTCGACGGCTCCCTGCCATATCCAACGCACGGGACACAGTACGACAAGCAGCAGTACACGTACCAGTCACTAATGGTGTACACCATACTCCTACGAAACATAACGGCAAACGAGCAGCAGAACATCCGGTCTTATAACAGATACGAAAAATCTGCCGAGCTCGCGTACAACCACCTGAAGAACCTGTATCAAGCAACCGACAACGTTAATCAAAGTCATCTCATGGCGCAATTAACAACGGTCCAAATGCAACCCGGCGAAAAGGGAATGGCATATATTAGTTGCTGTTGCGGTTTGCGCGATAGACTCCTTCGATGTGCCGGATCAATATCCGAAGAAGCATTCGTCACTGTCGTTATCACAGGTCTCGGTCCTCAGTGGCGCTCCACTCGAGCCATTCTCGGAGCCTACGGAAGAATCTCCGAAGCAAATCTCTGCGCCGAAATTCATGCCGAACAACAAGACATGGACATGCATGAAGATCGACAAAAGAAAAGAGGATCAGTAACGGAGTTCGCCTTTCACACTCAGCAGCGCAACAACAACAACAACCGACAAAAAGAGCACCAAGCACGAAGATACGTACCACCGTTCTGTCATCTCTGCCAAACGTCAGGACACTCTCGTATTTACAGCCCGAATCAGCAGTAATCGACACCATCACCATGCCAGCTTCGACCTTCAAGTAGTCAAGTGACTTCCACACAACAACATCCTTCCAAATAGGCGCCGCCTTCAACGACAACGTCACAACCTGCACGAGGAACAAGAAACATCATAAGCTGTATGACAAGAACGGACTCCTGCATCACCGGTTCACCACCGACCTACTCACCGGAAGAATTGCTCGACGAAAGCACACCTCGTCGGGAATCACTGGAACCAAACCCGACATACGCAGCTATCACACAGAGCGAACTGTCCGGTCAAGATACTTGGTTCTTGGACAGCTGCTGCGGACAACACATGTGCTCGTCAAATCTCTTTGTTCAACGGGAACAACATCTCAACCGGGAAGTCGTAATCATCGTCGCCAACAACCAGAACCTGCGCACATGACGACAATGAGTAGTTCAACTTCAGTCCCGCAAAACTAACGTCGTTTTACAGTTGTCGAAGGTTTTGATTGCAGAAGGACTGGGCTACAACTTACTCAGCGTCAGCCAGCTCATGGCAAAAGGGATTCATCTTGAAGCCGACAGCACCACTCAGGAATTCAAACTGTACAACGGGAGGGGCGGACTTTACATCAGGAAAGCGGTCCTGAAAATAAACGTCTTCGTTCTCGAATTCGTCCCAGATTAAGGAACTGCTGACAGCGACACGATCGTCAACTTCACCACTTGGTCGCACCCACCAGATCTTGATTCAGACTTCAGCCCCTGAGGCTTCTGGTACTCACACACTATAGCTGAAGCAGAATGGACAAGGGCATTAGTAGTGATTCAACAGACAACAGCAGCAGCAGCAACATCGGCAGAAGCGGAAGCAATAACAACAGCACCAGCACCAATCGCCAGCTCTTCATCAACACCAACTCCCGTCACCAATACCATACCGACTCCTACTCAACAGCTGACTCCCACTCCACGAGACATCCACAGAAGTGCTAACATCACTGCAGATTTCTACTCCAACTCCGACCTGTACAGACGTTCACCTGGACATCGCGTCGACGAATCATTGTGGCATCAAAGGCTAGGACATCCAAGCAACACGACACTGAACAACACGATAAGAGCAGGAGTTCTCGACAAAGATTCACTACTCTTACCCGATGGAAGAGAACTTCAACGAGTCCGCGGAACCTGCTTTACCTGTCCTGAAGCCGAATTACCTCATCAGCCGTTCGTATCTCACCACAACCCGAGCATGCCAACACATGCACCGCTGGAAAAGGTCTACAGCGACATACTGTACACCCGCGAAAGCGGACATGGAGCATACAACTACGTAATCACGTTCATCGACGCCGCCACCAGATACGTCTGGCACCTCAATCTTCCGAGTCGCGACATGGCCTTCGAAGCCTTCATCGCTTGGCTCCCAGTAGCAGAGGGGGAATCGGGAGTGAAGCTGAAAAGTTTCAAGTCAGGCGGGGGAGGAGAATATCAGTCACAGCGCTTCAAGCAATACCTGGCCGAGAGAGGCATCAAGAGACTCATCTCTCTTCCCTACGCTCATCAACAGCAAGGCGTGGCAGAAAGGATGAACAGGACCCTCTAGAACACCATGCGCAAGCTGCTACGTGGCATGCGACTACCCAACCATCAATGGCCTGAGGCGATGGACCACGCTGCGCTGCTACACAAATCGCTTTCGTAATCTTCGGTTCCGAACAACGCATCACCGCATCTGCCATGGACAGGAAAATTGGGCAACACAAAAATGTTACGAGTTTTTGGCTGCATGGTATAGTACCGACCCCCACACTGCACGAGCCGGACGATTCTCACAACGCACACAGTGGGGATTACAAATGGGCATCGAAAAACATTACAACGCGTGGAAGATTTTCGACGTCCACTTGAAGGAAACAGTTGCAGCACGTGACGTGATTTTCTACGAACGACTCACTCTCCAAACGTACCTGGACAACTTGGCAGCAGAACGAGACCTCACGGGCGGCTTCCGTGGCAACCAAGCCTTCGCCTCGCCAGCAGAGGAGGCTGACTGGGATGAACAAAACGTGGACGGAGCATCGGAGGAAGCCGGACCTCTTCCCTACTGTTCGGTACCCGTTCCGATGGATGACGAAAACCCTCGCGAAAGCATCAAGGTCCTGTGCCACGATGTCTCGCCTAGGGTCATCAAGAGCCTCCAAAAAACTTCTGCCAGAGTGGTGCATCTGACTCGAAGTTTTGGTTCTGTTGTACTCGTGGACCTGAGATGTTAGGACAAACAGAATATTGAACTCTGCCTCGCGATACAAGATTAGAATAAGCGCGTGAAAGATAGACTAACGAAAATATACCTTTGCCGAATCAGCTTCGAGGCGAGGGAAGATGTACTTCTTGAAAAGCGCCTTCAACTCTTTCCACTATGTTGGGTTGTCAAGGATGGCGTGCGATCTGCCAATGTTGTAATCACCCGGTTCCCCACTGTATCCAGCCATCATCAACACCGGCCTGTCAGAGTTATATTGTTATAACTACATGTAGTTCTAGCTGTAGTGTAGTTATCCTAATTTCCTGCTTGGTGGTGTACCCCCCTTTCCTACCCTATTTGTACTTCACTCTCTATAGTGAAACTCCTCTTTCTTGTTCTCCAACTCTCTCGATAGTCATGCCTAGCCTAAACTCTAGCATGGCTCCTAAGCTTGCTCCTAAACTCTAGCTACGGTTTTGATACGGCCAAAACGGTATTCCCACCACATAGGATTTTCGCATTTCGGGGTGTTGATGTCGGGGTCGGGACAGCGATCTTCACTCAGACCTTGAGCTCCGGACCGGCGAAACGCGTGGGTCTTTTTGCTCAACTTCCGGGGTGGTTCAACCGCTTCTTTCATGACCCGATTGATCCAGTCGTTGTGAGTAACGTACGGAAGCTCTTCCTGCAGTTGACTCCTCCCATCTCCGCACTTGCTCAATCCAAAAAGATGTGCTTCTTTGTCCACTGAAGTGGGTCGCTGAAGTCCAGGGGCGGAACAAATTCCGCGCCAAAGCCCAGCGGCAGAAGGCCGTAGATGAAATGAATCCACAGGAAAAGGCCACCCACACCGCAGAGCATGTTGATGTGCCGGACCAAGAATTGGTGGGTTAGATTGTTGGTCGAATTCGTATTCGATTTTCGAGAAGCGAACACCACAACAGTAAGATCCTTTTGGCCTTCGGGGACGGCCGTGCTGCTTCGCGTCTTGTGGACAAACATGTTGGCGAATCGAAGTGCACGAATGCTGCATCTGTCAGAATCCCAACCACTAGACCATTGGGATAAAAGGGCTTGTTAAGTAGCGGGTCAGTGCGCCCATAACCCCCCAGGCCAACATGCCTGTAACCCTTCCCTAGGATCAATTGGGGATCACCAGTGGACCTCTGACACCCCCCTGCACTCGGGTGCCCGAAGTGCACACACTGGGATTCGAACCCGAGACCTTCGCTCTGATACCATGTCAGAATCCCAACCACTAGACCATTGGGATAAAAGGGCTTGTTAAGTAGCGGGTCAGTGCGCCCATAACCCCCCAGGCCAACATGCCTGTAACCCTTCCCTAGGATCAATCGGGGATCACCAGTGGACCTCTGACAGCATCCCCTCCCCAACATTTGGTGTGCGATATGAATCATCACCTGCACCGCAAAAGACCGCCAAGACTTTGTGATATCGCGCGCCCGGCTCTCCAGAAGAACGATTTGCTTTCTCTCAGAAGGTGAATTTCGTGTAGCTCCGCGTACTGCTCCGCCGTGTAGCAATCGTCCAGCGAGTTTCGGTGCTAATCTTTGCCCTCTCTGCAGACATCCACATGGAACACGATTAGGATTCGAAATTTCGAGATGTCTGTTTGGCGAAAGGGTGTGTTAATACTCACGCAACCTGCTTGTCGTGCAGCTGTTTCAGCTTGAGCTTCATATACTCCCGCGCTTCGCTGACGTAGTCATCCGCTTTGGACTTCGGGTAGCCGTAGAGTCGAGCTTCAAGTCTGCCCAGGAAGCCCGAAGCGCTCATCTTTGCCTTCATCATGCTCGGCGTACTAGGGACGGGCTCATTCCCAGCCACCACTTCTTTGCCTCTCTGTATCGTTTCGGACTGCTGCGGGGTTTCGTCGGCCATGTACTGCAGGTATCTCTGAATCCTCCATCCAGAAACACGGGGCTCGTGGAGATGAATTTCCTCGGTTTTCACAGCTGACCACTCCGCCTTTCTGTCGCCCCCCAAATGGCTTCCAACCTCGTCTTGTGTCCTTAGACGCTCCTCCTCCGGAACCTCAGCTTTGGGCAGCGTTTGCATAAACAGAATGACCCACCACTTGTAGTGCTACCAATATAGGATGTAATCTTTCCTGGTTCTCGGCGCGAGATAATCGATAGGGATCTTTACGCGGCGAATCATGTTGTCCACGTCGGCCTGTTTCCGTACTGACTCATGCGTAGCTGATGCTGGCCCATCTGCATTTCTCTGAGGGTTAGCCTGTGATTCTTGCCCCTCTGTATTTCCATGGGGCGCAGCCTGTGGTTCTTGCCCCTCTGCATTTCTCTGGGGCGTAGCCTGCGATTCGAGCCCATGTGCATTTCCAACTGGCGATGCCTGTGATTCTGGGCCGTGGGCATTGCCTCCGGCCACCTCCCCAAAAAGTATTCGATTGGTAGTGTTATCTTCAGAGGTTGGACTGCGGCTAGCATTTTCCTCCCAACTCTCCTCCCACGCCGCCCTGTGCTCGTCGTCTTCATCGTCTCCGAGGTTAATCCACACCCCCGAACGCCTTTCGCCCCTCGGATTTGCGCCCTCAGCCACATTTCCCTCGACTCCGACAGGAGGGTTCGAGGCTGGAAATTCTTGTGGAGCATTCACGAACACTTCGCCCGCCATTGCTGGTGCAAACTCGTCGTCCCTATCTTGGTCCCCGGTTAGATCTATCGGGGCATGCGGCAGTTGGCTGTCTTCGAGATAAAAAAACTGCTCATTGTCCTCGAAAGCTGCACTAAGAAAATTACCCGTACCACCTTCGATCTCCATCACGGAGTACCTTTTTCAGAGGACTGTATGCCTCACATAGTCCGCGAAATCTGTTCTGAATCGCTTTTGTTAGACACGCGAAATCTATACCGACGCGTAGAGAATAAGATGGGCTGCCAGAGAACCCAGGATTAGAGGAGAATGCTGTGCTGAGAAGAGTCTCGCGTGCGGAGTTGTTTCAGGAACAAAAAACAATGAATGTGACCCCCTGGCGTTGAGTACAGTGCTGATATGAAATGAATGCTTTTTCAGAGTTGTTTTGAAGCTCGAAAATACCTACACCTGTCAGAGTTTTGTTGTTCCTCTAAAATACCAACATTGCCTAGAGTACTAAAAATATCACGGAGACGAGTGCGTATGTGTGCATTTCGGAACGGCGCAATGTATCATGCCATGTTGTGTTGTAGGTACGAAAGCATGCATGGCTGATGAACTCAAGAAAAATGTGTTGAACCTTCAAGAAGCAATCAGGGAAATGACATATATATGAGCCCTTTTGAAGCATTTTGGGGCTCAGCCACAAGGGCACGAGCTCCACAATCTCTTACTGCATCCTCTCTTCCCGCCACAATTTTTCTAGATCTGGTCGCCACACCCCAGATCTGGTGTTCTTCCCGCCGGTGTCAGAGCACCCGATTGGCTCCTCCACACTTGCGTAACTCTGAGCCACACCCTGTTAGAATCCTAGCGTGACTTAGGCTTAGGAGCCATAGCTATGTTGGAGTGTCGAGAGAGTTTGGGTGAGTGGAAGTCGAGAAGGAGAATGTCGAGAAAAATGGAATGGGATGATTTCACTAGCAAGAGTTGGGATACAAATAGCAAACCCCTAAATTGGGTTGTACTCACTACAGAGTACCCCACTGCAGGCTAGACAGCAAATACATTCTGACACACCTCCATAGTCAAAATGGGGTATAATCAGCAGAGCAAGCAGTCATAGAGCAGGTTCAAAAGTACAAGCAAAGCTAGAGGCATTCACAAAGGGCAAGTGAGGAGGAGGCTGGACTGTAAGAGGAGAGTAGATAGGAGGCGATGGCTGATGCTGCAGACACACGGGCAACATGAGCGGCGCGCACTGTGGCTACCGGAGCCGTATCCCCGGACTACAGGAGTAACTGGCTCTGCGGCTAACTCTGAGCGGCAGGAGCAACGGACCCACAGGCGACAGGCGCAGCAGGCTCTCTGAGCTACCAGAAGCAGAGCCCGGGACTACAGGTGCGCGGACGATAAGACGGCAGCCTCCGCTCAACCTTCCCCAACTGTCCCACCCCCCTTTCACACACCCCTTGCTGCACCCCTAGCTCCACTCCCACGTCACCCCCCCTAGCACCACTCCCTCGGCTCCCACACACCCACCCCCCTCAGCGGCAGCTGCAGCAGTGGGAGACGGAGGAGGAGGAGGAGCAGGGGACGGTTCACACACCCGCCACCCCCATACCCTCCCCCACTGCTACACCTGCAGCAGGGGATGGAGGAGAAGAGGGGGGGGGGCGGGGGGGGGGGGGGGGGGGCTGGTGCTGCAGATCCCCTCCCCCCCACTACTGCACCCGCAGCAGGGGGAGGTAGGAGAAGGGAGGGGGGGGGCGGGGGGGGGACTGGTACTGCAGATCCCCTCCCCCCTACTGCCGCTCCACATTCCTTCACCCCCCAAGGATGGAGGAGATAGGGGGGGGCGGGGGGGGCTGGTGCTACAGGTCCCCTCCCCCCCACTGCTGCACCCGCAGCAGGGGGAGGTAGGAGAAGGGAGGGGGGGGGGGCGGGGGGGGGCTGGTACTGCAGATCCCTTCCCCCCCACTGCCGCTCCACATTCCTTCACCCCCCAAGGATGGAGGAGAAAGGGGGGGCGGGGGGGGCTGGTGCTGCAGGTCCCCTCCTGCCTCCCCCTGAACTTCCAAGCTCCCCCCCTCTCCCAACACAAGGTGCGGCAGGGAGAGAGAGAGGAGGAGGCGCGGCGGCAGCTGCTGCTGCTGAGGTACCTCCGCCACCCCCTCACACCCTCTCCCCCCCGTCCCCATGGAGGGGGGGGAGGGGGGCGGGGGCGGAGCTGCGCGTGCGACTGCAGGGCACGCGGGCAGGAAGAACCCCCTCTTGCCACCCCCTTACCCGTCATGATGCCACAGGGCACCGGGGCCGCGGCTAGGGCCGACGGGTTGCGAGGGGCCGAGGGTAGAGGCGACGGGGCCGCGGTTAGGGGCTGCAGGTCGCGAGGGGCCATAGTTAGGGGCGACGAGGCCAGTTGGGCCGAGGGGCGCGGCTAGGTACGGGGCCGGGCCCTGGGCTAGGGACGGGGCCAGATGCGGGTCTAGGTACTTGGCCGGGCGCGGGCTAGGTACGGGGCCGGGCGCTGGGCTAGGGACGGGGCCTGGCGCTGGGCAGGTACGGGGCCGGGCGCTGGGCAGGTACGGGGCCGGGCGCTGGGCAGGTACGGGGCCGGGCGCTGGGCAGGTACGGGGCCGGGCGTTGGGCAGGTACGGGGCCAGGCGCTGGGCAGGTACGGGGCCGGGCGCTGGGCAGGTACGGGGCCGGGCGCTGGGCAGTGGCGGGGTCGGGCGCTGGGCAGGTACGGGGCCGGGCGCTGGGCAGGTACGGGGCCGGGCGCTGGGCAGGTACAGGGCCGGGCGCTGGGCAGGTACAGGGCTGGGCGCTGGGCAGGTACGGGGCCGGGGCGCGGGCTAAGTACGGGGCCAGGTGCTGGCGACAACGGGGCCGGTCGCGGGCGAGGTACGAGGCCGGGCGCTGGCGAGGGACGGGGCCGGGCGCGGGCTAGGTACGGGCCTGTCGCGGGCTAGGTACGGGCCGATCGCGGGCTAGGTACGGGCCGGGCGCGGGCGTGAGACAGGGCCGAGCGCGGGCTAGGTACGGGCCTATCGCGGGCTAGGTACGGGCCAGGCGCGGGCGAGAGAAGGGGCCGAGCGCGGGCTAGGTACGGGCCGGTCGCGAGCGAGGTAAGGGCCGGGCGCGGGCTAGGTACGGGGCCGGGCGTTGGGCTGGGTACGGGGCCGAGCGCGGGCTAAGTACGGGGCTGGGCGCGGGTGTCGACAAGGAGCGGGCTAGGTACGGGGCCGGGTCGCGGGCTAGGTACGGGCCTGTCGCGGGCGTCGACGGGGCGCGGGCTAGGTACGGGGCCGGGCACGGGTGTCGACAGGGCGCGGGCTAGGTACGGGGCCGGGGCGCGGGCTAGGTACGGGCCAATCGCGGGCGTCGACGGGGCGCGGGCGAGGGACGGGGCCGGGCGCGGGTGTCGACGGGGCGCGAGCTAGGTAAAGGGCCGGGCGCGGGCTAGGTACGGGCCGAGCGCGGGCGCGAGACGGGGCCGGGCGCGGGCTAGGTACGGGCCGATCGCGGGCTAGGTACGGGCCGGGCGCGGGCGACGGAGTCGACGGGGCCAGCGGGGCCGAGGGGCACAGCTAGGGGCGACGGGGCCAAGGGGCCGAGCCTAGGGGCTAGGGGCGACGCCAAGGGGCGACGGGCTGGGGCCTAGGCTAGCAGGGCATTAGGTGGTGGGCCCATTGATGTGAGGTCCTAGGAACGACCTACTCTGATAGCATGTTAGAATCCTAGCGTGACTTAGGCTTAGGAGCCATAGCTAGGTTGGAGTGTCGAGAGAGTTTGGGTGAGTGGAAGTCGAGAAGGAGAACGTCGAGAAAAATGGAATGGGATTATTTCACTAGCAAGAGTTGGGATACAAATAGCAAACCCCTAAATTGGGTTGTACTCACTACAGAGTACCCCACTGCAGGCTAGACAACAAATACATTCTGACACACCCCTCCCGCGGAGACGAGAGTGGCTCAGCGATGTGGATCACTATTGGCACGCAATAGAAAAAAAAAAAAAAAACAATACACATGATTTTCTTTATGATCCCACAGCACGGGTTGTGGCCATTTTCGAATTTATCTAAAACAGTCTTATATTGGATTTGCAGCTTTTACGAAACTATTAAAAGCACTATGTCGCAATTGAAAAATCTGACAAAAATTCGTTTTCTAGTGGTACCTAAACTGTTCCACGTTTCCAGATTCCGATTGCCATTGTGCTTGAAATAATCTGTTATACCGACGGTTGGACTTGTAGAGTATAAACCGGTGTGCAGATAAACAAATTTCGCCCTTAACATATTTCGAACACGAACCTCACTATCGAGATTCTCGATACCAAAGTTTTCGCAAACTGGTTGCGACGTGGTCGCGCAGATCACGTCGCAACCGTTTGCGCGGAATATCCCAGCGGAAATGGGTCATCAAGCCTGACAATCCGTTGACGACTTGACGACATGCTGCCCCGGGCAGAAAAAAACTAAAACCCTATCGGATGGCATGCCATCCGAGGGAGGCATCAATCCTAAATCCATGCCTCCCTGATGCCCTCCCTGACCGGATGCATGCCCGAATGGGTTTTATTTGTTTTGCCTGCGGGCAGCGAGCTCCCCCGGGCGGACTCGCTTGTCCGCTGAGATATATTCGTCGAAAGGTGCACGCCAATTTGACGTCTCCGCCTTGACGATGGCGAGAGCATGTGCCTCGCCAGCTACACTTCAAGCACGAATCTGTTCGGGCAGAGAACTGGTTCACGGGCAGGCCGAGCCTAGCCCGTGGGGTGGTGGGGTTTGTCTTGCTCGGCGCAAGCTTGCGCGTGGGTCTAGGCGAGCTCGACCAGACGAGCTCGACCTGCCTTTTTCCTCTGGCAAATCCGCTCAACCTGCGCCCACGACTACATAACTTCCCAGAAATTCTGCTGTCTGTTAGTCCGTAATCAGGCCGACCAGTAACATAACTACGCGGCCTGGATGCTTACTAGAGTCGTCTCCTTAGAAACCCCCTTCTCCCCCCGTGCGCCGAACGTTTCGCGACTCACAGAGTCAAGTTTCCGACGGCCAGCTGCGGGGCCACGATCTGCTGGGATGAATCTAGTCGTAATCGGCGGTCAGGAGAGGCATCTTCAGACTAGCAAAATGGCGAAGACTGTTGACAGGCTAATTTCGCTTCCCCCCGAACACCAGCAGACATCTCCAGCTTACAAAGAGCGTAGATTCCAGCTGCTTCTACAGATCTCAGTTCAGCTAAGAAATTGTGTCTATTCCCCAGCTTCTTTCCTACCGAGGCTATACTCGTAGACGCACCTCCGTACCTCCTCGCCTCTGCTTGCACTCCCAGCGAAATGGCTACTTGGGGAGACGGTCCGGCTATTGGTATCGATTTCGGTACTACCTACAGCTGTGTCGCTGTGTGGCGACACGGTCGCGTGGAGATCATCCCCGACGAACAGGGTAACCGCACCACTCCTTCGTGTATCGCCTTCACCGACTCGGAGCGTCTCATTGGCGATGCTGCGAAGAATCAAGTTGAAATGAACCCAGTCAACACCGTCTTTGGTGAGTTGACGCAAACTGATGCTCTAGTGAAATATTATTTTAACCTAATGTGATGCTATTGCAGGGAGCGAACGTTCAATTTAAATGTGTCATGATTCTTTTCACTACTACGCAGATGTCAAGCGTTTGATTGGCCGTCGCTTTTCCGATGCTTCCGTCCAAAGCGACAAAAAGCTGTGGCCGTTTAAGGTCATCGAAGGCCCTGGCGACAGGCCCGTGATTAAGGTCCAGTACAAAGGCGAGACCAAGACCTTCGCTGCGGAAGAAATTTCCTCCATGGTTCTCATGAGGATGAAGGAGATCGCCGAGGCTTACCTTGGAAGCACCGTTAAGAACGCCGTCATCAGCGTTCCTGCGTCCTTCAACTACTCGCAACGACAAGCTACGAAGGACGCTGGCGCAATCGCGGGCCTGAATGTCTTCCGTATCATTAACGAGCCCACCGCCGCTGCTGTCGCGTATGGCCTTGACAAGGTGGCGACCAGCACCGACGTTAAGAACGTTCTTATCTTCGATCTTGGCGGAGGTACATTGGATGTTTCGCTTCTTACGATCGAGGAGGGTATTTTCGAGGTGAGGGCGACTGCTGGAGACTCTCACTTGGGCGGTGAAGATTTAGACAACCGTCTGGTGAACTGGTTGGTTCAGAAGTTCAAGAGGAAGCACAGGAAGGACATGAGCAGCAACCCCAGGGCTCTCCGTCGCCTCCGAGCTGCTTGCGAGCGCGCCAAGCGAATCCTCTCGTGCACCGCCCAGACGACGATTGAGATCGACTGTTTGTATGATGGAATTGACTTCTACACCACCATCACTCGTACCAAATTCGAGGAGCTCAATATGGACTTGTTCCACAAGGTTGGTTTCACGCTCAGCTTCTTCCCTTCCATCATCATAACCTCTTACCTGTAGCCTCGGAAGTCCAATTTGCAGTTCAGGCTCTCTTCTTCATTTTTCACTTTCCCGGTTTCTATTATATTTGAACGCGATGCTGATTTTGTTCCGTTGTGTCTGCAGTGCATGGAGCCGGTGGAGAAGTGCCTCAAGGACACAAGTTCGTTCTACCTGCCGGTAGACAAGAGTGAGATCCACCATGTCGTGCTCGTCGGCGGCTCCACGCGCATCCCCAAGGTGCAGCAGCTCCTGCAGAAATACTTCAACGGGAAGGAGCTCTGCAAGAGCATCAATCCCGACGAGGCCGTCGCGTACGGCGCTGCCGTGCAAGCGGCTATTCTCAGCGGCGAGTTTGAGGACCTGCTGCTGTTGGAGGTTGTTCCGCTGTCCCTGGGTCTGGAGACTGACGACGGTGTCACGACTGTTGTCATCCCCAGAAACAGCACGATTCCCGTGAAGAGGAAGCATGTAATCTCTACCTCCTCCGACAACCAGCCTGCTGTGCTGATCCAGGTCTTCGAGGGTGAGAGTGCCAAGACCCGGGATAACCACCTGCGTGGCAAGTTTGAGCTGTCTGGCATTCCCCCTGCTCCTCGCGGTCACGTTCCCCAGGTCACCGTCTGGTTTGACATTGACGCCGATGGTATTCTCAACGTTAGTACCGAGGACGAAACTACTGGCCAGAAAAACAATTTTTCCATTGTGAGAGATAATGGCCGTCTCAGCAAGGATGAGATAGAGAAGATGGTTCAGGACGCGAAGAGGTACAGGGAGGATGACGAGCATCACAAGAGGAAGGTGGAGGCAAAAAACTTGGTTGAGAGCTACGCCTACAACATGCGCAACAGAATACAGGATGACAAGATCGCCAGCAAGCTTAAAGCCGGTGATAGGAAGAAGCTTGAGGTTGTAGTGCAGTTGACCATTGACTGGCTCGACAAGATCCAGTTGACTGACGTGCACAAATTCGAAAATAAGATGAAGGAGCTGGAGGGTATCTGCAGACTCTTTCCAGGGTGTTTGAGTTAGGGGTGAGCATTTTATGGAAAGGGGGTATACGGATTGTCTGCTTTGAAAGCACGCGTATGTAGAGCAAAGCAAGGCACATTATATATTCCAACTTACCGTATGTACACACTACTCCATGATGGTTACAAGCTTCTTTAGCCTATGATTGTCATGTTCCAAGAATGCCACTTGATTTTCAAGAGCAGACACCTGTGCTTCCAGTGAGATTATTCTCTTGCCTTTGGCCTGCAACTCGGACTGGTAATTCATTCTGCAACCATGTGGGGCCACGCATGACAGAAGAACGGAGTTTTGAGTCGACTCAAACCTCTGATGGAATCATGTGGGGCAAGGCAAGTCAGATGGGCGGATAGCAGACTGACTGAATGCACTGCACACTGACCATTAACGAGCAAAATGACGGGAAATTCATCCAGCAAGCAGCAGAAATGAATGGGAAACGGTACGAGTGAACATGAGGGAACAAGACCATACAGTTGGGTCATGGCTCGCTCGAAACGCAGCTGAAGCCGCAGCAGAGCCCGCAGCTCATGTGATGAAGATTCCCCTCTGGAAGCTGAACTGCTCGCGGCCCAACCCCACCGGAAACCACTCCATATGTCCTCCTGTGCCCCCGACCTCTGCCCCCTCGTTCCATTTCTCCCACCGTCACCCCTCGCACCTGCCTCTTCCATTGTCAATTCCCCTCTGTGACTCCCATTCCTGCCTTCCTGTTTCCCTGCACCCCATCCTGTCCCCGCCTCTCCGTGCCTCCATGCTTCCCCTGTTCTGCATCCATCCATCCCTAGCTGGTCAACATCAGCCTGCTTATCTTTCTCCCTGCACCTCCTCTCAAGCTCTTGCTTGAAATGGCATCTCTCACTTCCGTCCTTCCCCCCTTCTCCTCCTCTCCCTTCTCCCCTTCCCTCCGCTTCTCCCCCAATCTCTCTGCCATCCACAGCTGCCTCACCAGACCGCTCTCCGAGAAACCCCAATCCTGTGGAGGGCTCTGCAGAAAATGCTCCTCCTGACATGCCTGGGGACGGAGAGAGCTCGCTCCATGTGAGCATGGGTGGTGTGACTGTATGGGGAGGAGAGGACGGAAGGGATGAACACCCGACAGGGTACTCTACTGTGGGAGACGCAGCACCTGTTGCAGATTGGCTTCCGGAATGCACAGCAGTGGCAGTGGGAACTGTGCGGATTGTGGTGGCACTGGCTGTAGTAAGGGCGGTCATCAAGGGTAGTACAGGAGATAGACAAGCGGTCGTCAAGCCTGATTTTGCTGCTGCCGGTTCAGTTGCAGCATCTCCTACCAGCAGACTTTCAGCTGCTGCTGCTGCTGCTGGCAATGCATCCGCAAGCAATCTGCCCTGCGAAGGACCACTGCCCTGATTCTGCTGGCGCATGACAGAGGGCAGCTTAACTCTACTCCCATTGGCCTCTGAACCAGCAACCTCTGCTGCTGCCTCACAGGCTTCATTCCTTCCCTCTCCCCCTGTCCATACTCCCTCTCTCTCCACACCCCCCTCACCCTCCCGTTGCCCAATCCTTCCCGAGTCACTCCAAACAGCGCCCCCCCTGCCGTCATAACCCCGTTCTCCTGTCCTTCCAACCCCCTCACCATCCTCTCCCCCCTCCTCCTCGTCACATCCCCCGTCCTCAAAGAATCCCACCACATCAGCGAACGCCGAGGCATGCCCCAACCCACGGGATTCTGCCAGCACTGCCAGCAGCGACGGCTCAAAGTCTGAAGCATCAGAAGGGAACGGCTCAGATCCTTCTGTACAACGATCCGTGGCAACTTCTCCTCCTGCTGCTGCTGCTGCTGCTGCTGCTGCTGCTGCTGCTGCTGCTGCTGCTGCTGCTGTTTTTGCTGCTGCCGGTGATGGTGGTGATGGTGCTGCTGATGCTGTTGCTGCTTCTGCTGCTGCTCCTGACAAAGAGGATGCCTGTATGCTAGATCCGATTTCTAAAGGGTGGTGCTCACATGCTGTAACGCACACTGCCCTTTCAGGTGCCAAATCAGGTGATTGTTCAGGTGGTTCGCATGCAGCCTCTACTTGCCACGCCACACCATTCCTCGCATCCACCTCGATTCTGCTGCTGCTACAACTGTTGCTGCTTTTGACACCGGTGCCGGTGCTACAGGTAGCAGGCCCTCCTATATCCGATCCACCTGCTATGTGCCCCCCATTTGTAGCGACAGCTGCAGCTACCGTAACCACAGCTGATCCATCTACAACCGTGGTTACATCAGCAGCACCTGCCGCTGCGTCAGCATGTGTAGAGGGGGACAGCCGGGCGAGTCGAGCTGCAATGGCAGCAACAGAGGGGGGTCTGCCTCTATACGTGGGAGTGGAGCCTGCTATAACGGGAGTGGAGCTTGAGAATATAGGGGTGGATGCTGCTAGCATGGGCGTGGCAAACGCCGAACCAGGTGTGCTCCAGTCGTTGTCCGAACAGAGGGATAGGAAGGAATCAGAACGCGGCGAGTCGAATGCACCGTCATCGTCAGAGAGCGAATCACAACGCGCCAGCTCAGCCGTCCCTCTGAGACTGAGAGCACGGGCAGAGCCAGCAGCAGCGATCACAGCACCGCCAGGTTTACCAACAGCAGAAGTAGCAGGTGAGGTATCAGGTGTCATCACAATGGAACCAGCAGCAGCAGCAGCAGTAGCAGCAGCGCCACCTGCTAGTTGTGCCCCCTCTGCTAGCTGGCCCCCTTCCATGACCCATTGCTCCACATGCGGAGAGTGTGGCTTCTGTGACCGCTGCCTCTGCCCCTGACCCTGCTCCTGCCGCCCCTGCTGCTGCCGCTGCTGCTGCTGCTGCCCATGCTGCCCCTTCTTCTGCTGTTGCCGATTCTGCGAGTGCTGCTGGTGTGGTCCGGATTCAGCCACGCTTGCGGACGAAGCAGGAGGGATGGCGGTGGGGGTGGGGGGGTTGGCGGTGATGGTGGTGGCGAGGGGATGTTGTGCAGGGCGGGCGAATGAGGTTGACGCTGGAAGCTGGTGTTGCGAGGGCGATGGGGTAGAGCGGGTGCCGTTGGAGGATGGCGGATGGGATGTTGGAACGGATGGAGGGAGGGGTGGAGAGTACGTTGGGCCGGCGTGGCCTGGTTGAATCATGCGTGACTGTTGGAGAGATGAGGAGGCGGGTGAGGAGGCACGGGGCGAGGAGGAAGCATGGGAGGAGGAGGAGAAGAGTCGCAGGTCAGGATTAGAGCACCCGGATTCCACCAAGCCAGAGCGCACACAGAGGCACTCCACCTGGCGGGGAGCAGAGAGGAGCAGAGGGGAACAGAGGGGAGTGGTGGCAGTGAGGTGTGGAAAAGAGCTTGGCATTCGAGCTCAGAGGTTCCAGCAAGCCAGAGCGCACACAGAGGCACTCCGCCTGACAGGGAGAAGAGGGGAGCAGAGGGGAGCAGAGGGGAGCAGTGACATTCGTAGACAGCATGTTAGCCTGCGCGGCAGCTGGAATGCCTGTATCAGTCCCCCATGCCAACCGAGGTTCCACCAAGCCTGTGCGAACACACAGGCAGTTAACAACACCTGGTGAGGCAGGGCTGGCATGGCACATCACATCACAGCTGGAGAGGAAGGGGAGCAGAGACGGCTGTCCTTGCCTGCACGCACGCGGCAGCAGCAACTCCTGAGTCAGGTTACCCCGTATAGGCACTAACATACGACCCTCCATCCGCTCTCCACCCGCCCCCCCTCCACGCTCTCTTGCCTGCAGGGCTGTCACAGGCAGCAGCTCCATGATCCATCCACCATTTGAGACGTCTCAAACCCCCCAAATCAACTCAATCCCACCCTCTTACCGCCCGCAATCCACACTCCCTTGCATAATTGCCTGCAGGGACGCGGCTGCAGCAGTGACAGAAGCTCCACCCAACATTTGAGATGTTTCCAAACCCCCGAGTCACATTCACCCCCTGTCAGCACCAGGATACCCATTGCTACTCCCTTGCCTCCTTACCTGCAGGGAGGCGGCAGCAGCAGACACAGACAGCAGCTCCATCCACCTTTTGAGACACTTTAAACCCCTCACGTCAAGTCAGACCCCCATATTCTTACCTGCAGGGACGCGGCAGCAGCAGTCACGGAGAGCAGCTCCATCCACCTCTCAGCTGCCTGCTTGCTCTCCGCCGCCAGGTGGTGCGATCCCATTGGCCCGCGGATGTCTGTGGGGGAGCAAAGGAAGGCGGATTCAGTTGAAGCATGCAACACACTTGAAAGAAGTAGAGGGGAGGGAGGGCAAGCATGCGGAAGAGAGGGAGATGGCTACTGAGTCAGAGTTAAAGAGAGAGGGGAAGGGCGCTACGCAGGAGGAGGAGAATGATGACGGAAAAGGGAGTAAGGCTGGCTGGGAGGGAGACTTACAGAAGCAGGACCAGGTGGGGTGGTTGGATGGGGAGCTGCACGTTCCAGACAGGGAACAAGGAAGAGAAAGGGGAGAAGGACGAGACAGGGAGGCGAATGAAGGGGAAGTGGGAGAGATGAACTGCACGACAAGCAAACAGTTTGCAGAACGATCTTAGGAAAATCACGGTGACTTATTGCAACAGCCCGAGAGCTACAGGTGAGGCAAGGGGACCGCAAAAAGGGGTGAGGATACAGCAATAATCCACACCTCAGCACCCCCACACTCGCGTCCACCAATGCAATTGTGCCACGTAGTCGCGAATCCCCCTCCCTGATCTTATACAGCAGCCGCGGAGCGCCTCGATGCAGGATGAACCAGCGGCGCCGCCACTGGCGCAGCTGATCGCTTAGCTTCCACAGCCCCCCCTCTAGCGTCTGGCCTTCTAGAAGATGAGATTCCGCTAATCCGCGTGACTTGCGGAGGGACCAAGCCGCCATTGGAAATACCGTTAGAGAGTGGCTTTCGGAAACCCGGGGTTATGAGCATCCGACGTTATGAGCATTCAAGGGTATCAGCATTCGGAAGCATCAGCATCAGCATTCAGTCTGGACTTCTGCCAGCTGAGATTCTGCTAATCCGACTCGTCTGGAACGTTACGCGAAGTGTCGCTATGCGCAACAGAGCCGGTTGCTTACAACGACGTCACGGATCTCCGCAAGAAGGTCTACATGCCGGGCTCGAATGTCCGCAGTTGCAATATTTTGAGATTTCTCAGAATACACCTTCAAACAGATGTAATCAAATAGATGTGCAAGATGGTCAGGGCCCAACGCGAAGACTCGCGTACGGATAATACGCCGGCAGGTGGCGGATCGTTGTGGTATTCAAAAATCCGTCGTAGGCTGTTGATTGACGGTTCTGACAAGGTCGCTCATATGTCCTACTATTTCCGATAAAATGCACGATGCATTTTGACCAGACCAGGAGCTCCTACTGCCATAGGCAGGTTGCTACGTGTAGGTTGTGTGTGCATCTTTGTTACTAAATGACCCACTGAAAGACAATCAAGAATGGCGAGGGGTCAAACACGTTTATGTGTGGTTCAGAGAGTCATAGTGCGATGCAGTGCGCTGAAGGTGGAATCTAGCAGGCTGTACCACAGCTTTTTGCGAATAGTGCATCGTGAGCCAGATGTGAGCTAGTCTTCCACGTCAGCTTCAAACTAGCTGACGCGCATTTCCGCGACGAAAAGAGTCGTCGTAAGTCGAGCACTTGATTTTAATTGGATAAAAATGACGGTGGAGTTCTCAACGACGAGTTTTATTGGATGAAGACGACTGCGAAGAAATGAGAGTGCAATTGCTCGTTCGGCAAAACCGATGCCAGCAGCCCAACCGCCACTGGCAGGGAAGCTCACGAGCAGAAACGGCTGGACATCGGTCGTAACACCAAGTTCGTTACAGTACCTTCCGCACACAGCGATCTCCCAATAATGACCGTTTATTCGGTTTCACAACGCTCGCATCATGTTTAGCGAGTGATTGCAGGGGTGGGTGGTTCTGCATTCGCGAACCCTGTGTTCCAACCATTCCCGCACAGCCACTTTCCACCCTCATTGCCACTGCCCTCACGGAGGGCAAGGAAAAAGAGCAAGCAGTAGGTACAGCGATCGTTTGCTTGCAGTTTCTTGCTACCGAAGGTAGCTTGCGTAATTCTATTCCGAAAGCTTACGCAACGTGGCTGCTGGTAGCTCTCCGCGAGCACTCGTCCTTGTTTAACCGTACGGCACGTCTTAAACGTTTAATCGGGGTCTTTCCGCTCCTTGCGCTAATTCGAGCGTCGCCGTCTTTCAGGCATTGGCGGTAACGGTCACCATGCTCGGGCCGGACGTGCCTCATCGGGTGAATGCTGACGGCCACGACGAGGGTGGCTTCTCCTTCTTCGTAAGCCCCCGTGGACTGTCCCCAGCGGATGCTATGGTGACTTATCTTGATCTTCACGTATTGGCCTTGCGATCTCAAGAGCAGAAGGGAATTTGGAGCGTTTCTTTCTCTTAAAATTCACGGTTTTTTCGTCGTTCTGCTTCTTGATTGCCTTTTTAGGGAGGAGCCAGCACCACTGCCACCGCCAACACCACCACTACTGCAACCAGCACCAAGGTTACTGAACCTACTGCCGCCTCACTCCACCCATTCGCCGCCTTCTCCACACCCAAACAACCTCCAGCCACGAAACTCAATGGCACCGCATCCAACGCCACTGCACCCACCACAACTTCGCACCCTTTTCGACCGCCTGGAAAGAGCCAATCAGGCGCCGCCACGTCTTCTCTTCCCTCTCCTCCCATGGTAGCTGCTGCGTCCGTGCCTTTGGAAAGAAGCAGAGAGACAGATGCAGGCATCTCAATTACTGGGGCGGGAGCATCAGGTGCTGCTGTCAACGGTGCTACAGCAGGAGCAACAACAACAGCAGCGGCGGCGGCAGCAGCTGGCGCAAAAAGACAGCCGCGGAAGAAGTTTATTCCAGAGCAGGGTTTGAGTCAAATGAGCTGGCGCAAGGCGAGCGCTGCTGCTGCCAATGATATAGCTCGTACGTGTGTGACGGTGGGTACGAGTGAGTGATGGTGGGTTGGTATGGGTACGGTGGGTGCAAGCGGGTGCAAAAAGGCAGTCGCGAAAGGAGTTCATTCCTGCTGCTGGCGCAAGGCCAGCGCTGCTGCCGCAAATGAGATAGCTCGTACGTGTGTGATGGTGGGTGGGGATGAGTGCAAGCTATTCAGGGTGGGTGCGAGAGTGTGGAGGGTGGATGCAAGTGATCCCTTTCGCCTCTTGCTCTTTCGTTTTCCCGTTGCTCTCTCCTGTTCCCCAGGGTACCGCATGCAGCATCAAGGCGCCATACGGATGTCAGAGGTGAGGCGGCACAAGAGGGAGGACAACGTGCGTACCTCAGCACTGTTTGCTGTTTCTACTATTCGCCCTCTTGCTCTCCCCCATCTCCCAGGCTACCGCATGCAGCACCAGGGGGCTATACGCATGTCGGAGGTGAAGCGGCACAAGAAGGAGGACGATGCCTGGACCGTGGTGCGAGGCAGAGTCTACAACATCACACCCTACCTCGACTTCCACCCTGGAGGTAATTCGATGCTGGTTATGCAAGAAGAATGAAACATTTGCTTCGCTGTCTTGCTGCTGCTGTAGTGCGAGCAAGACTGAGTGTACAACATCACACCCTACTTCGGCTTTCACCCAGGAGCTGAGTCGATGCTTTTGTGAGCATGATTAAGTTCGAACCAGGCATGCCGTTTGACGAGTAACTCCCCCATTCCACCCTCCCATCCCCCCATCTCCTCTCCCCCCTGCCTCTTCCCTCGATCCGCCCTCTCCCCTCATGTTGTGACTGCAGGCAAGGCGATGCTAATGAAGGCAGCTGGCAAGGACTGCACAGCACTCTTCAGTATGCTCTCTTACTTTTCCACCACCCACTCGTCGTTCCCCCTCTCTCTCACGCTCCCTCTCTATCTGCTTCCATCCTTCTTTCTGTACTCAGGTTCTGGCATCCGACATGTCGTCTTCTCTCTTACCAGGCCTCACACCACACTTCTATTTCTCTACTTGTACCCTTCTCCTCCGTCGCTTTCTGCGAAACTTCCTAGACTTTCGTTCCACAAACCTGATCAGAGGGTGGTGCCTTTCCTGATCAACAAAATCAGAGGGTTTTTGGAACCAAATCTGGCAACAAAATCTTGATCAGTTGCCACTTGCCTCGATTTCCACTCTTCCCCCCTCCTCACCCTCAGCAACCAGAAGAGTACCACCCATGTTGCCATGCTGCATGGCAGCATGGGTGATCTCAGAGTTTCGATTGGACCAGTGTTCCCACGAAGTGCCTCTCACTCTCTTCTAACCAACCCCACTCTTTCCTCTTCCCTCCCCTTCCGCCCCTCCCCCTCCCCACCCCATCCGCCCTCACCAACCAGACAAGTACCATGCATGGGTGAACGCGGAGTTCCTATTGGACCAGTGCTTCCTGGGCATGCTCATTCCCGACGACTGATGCTCGGAGGGGGGTATTGCCTGCTCTCTTCCAACCAACCTTACTTCCCCCGCCCCCCTATCGACCCCAACAACCAGACAAGTACCATGCATGGGTGAACGCGGAGTTCCTATTGGACCAGTGCTTCCTGGGCATGCTCATTCCCGATGACTCATGGTGAGGGAGGGGCAATGAACCAAGTGTCTCTCGTTTCTCCTTCACTGCCCTCCCTCGCACAAACCCCCCACCAGACAAGTACCATGCATGGGTGAATGCCGAGTTCCTATTGGACCAGTGCTTCCTGGGCATGCTCATTCCTGATGACTGATGCTGGGGGTGATGCCTGCTCAACCCAATGTGCTACTTATTGAAGCTGACTTAACTATGCGTGGGCTGAGATGAGATGACAAAGGAGGAAGGAAGGACTACCAGTGTTACAAGCATGCGCATTCCCTATGACTGGGACTGAGAGGGGAACACTTAAGTGAGCTTGCTTGCTCTACTCATTGTAGCTGAATTGCTCCTGAAGCTGACTTGACCACACGTGTGTGATGAGATGATGAGATGATGAAATGACAAAGGGATGGCCTGTGCTTTCTTTTACTGCATGACTTGTGATAAGATCGGCTCGGCAGTTATACGGTAACTAGATTATTGCGTCTGATGTGGTGGGTGGGTGAGACTTCATGCATAAACGACTTGGGGAGTGACAACCGCTGCAATTCAGTGCAGCAGAGAGCGCCGGTGTTCGGCTGGTGGTTGAATCTTGGGATTGAAAGTCAAAGCATACAGAACCATGTTTCTTGTTAGTTCCAGGAAAACGGATTACACCCTGGCTACTATGCTACCGTATGTTGTGCTCCATAAGTTCTGGTTGGAAAACCACCTGGGAGATAAATCCATCGTAGCAGGCTTCACAACACAAGTCTCCCAGTTGCAGAGTCGATTTTCTGTTGGTGGATAACATGCACAGCTAGTCAGAAGTGATGGCGTGCGATGCGAAGCCCATCAAGGGGACACCTAGTCATGACATAGCTCCTGCTGTTGATACACGAAAATCACATGAATACTGTGTAATAAAATGTAGCACTTGTGATGACGAAGGTCCACTCTTCTTATGTAAGGTGGCTGGGAGGGTGGCTGGGAGGGTGACTGGCTGGGATGTGCTGAGCAGAATTGGATGTGGCAACAGTAACTCCCCCTGCAGAGGCAGTCCCATAAGGGTCAGCAGGGGCAGCAGGCACAACAGGGGCAGCAGGCACAGCAGGCACAGCAGGAGTACTAGCTACAGCAGCCACTGCAGGAGCGGCACCAGCAGCATTTCCAGTGAATGAGAACCCCCTAGCTTCCTCTGCTTCAGGTGAAGCTTCGTGAGGTGAGTCACAGAAACCAAGGCCACCGAATGTGTCCGCTGCGGGAGATGGTGCGATTAGTGGGGGGATTGATTGTGCGGGCAACACCTGAGGAACTGAGACTGAAGGGAGCGGCTGGGAATGCGTGACTGAAGGGAGGGGTTGAATCTGTGTGGGGGAAGGGAGCAGCGGAGTTTGTGTGGGTGAAGAGACGGGCTCAGTCTTTGTGACTGTAGGGAGAGGCCTAGTCTGTGTGGGTGAAAGGATGGGCAGCCCATGTGTGACTGCAGAGGGAGGCGGAGGCTGTGTGACTGTAGAGGGAGGCGGTGTCTGTGTGACTGTAGAGGGAGGCGGTGTCTGTGTGACTGCAGACGAGCCAAGTGGCATCCCTACCCCTGGCAGCACGGTTGACTGCAGAGGAAAGGGCAGGTGAAGGGGCAGGTGAAGGGGCAAGTTAAGGGGCAGGGCAGCACCTGAGCCTTTCAGGTGCGGTGCAGTTGACCTGAAAGTCTGGGCTGCAGGCATGGCAGGGTGACTGTGAGAGTTTTGAAAAGCACCCTGCCCTGCTGCCGGTATGGAATGAGAGGCGGCAGACGCTGCACTTACTTGGGGCCACAGAGCAGAGAGGCGGGCATGGGGTGAGGCGGGGACAGAGAGACCTTGAGGTTGGGTCAGGCTCAGCTGCTGCTGCCCCTGCTGCTGCTGCTGTTGGGTGGGAGTGGAGGTGGTGCTAGAGATGGTGCTGCGAGTGGTACTCGGAATGGTGATGGGGGATATGGCAGCAGAGGCAGGTGAGACAGAGATGGCGGGAATTGTTGAGGGGTTGAGTGAGGGTGGCTGGGTAAGGCTCGGCTGCGGCTGCTGCGACTGTTGCTGTTGGGTGGGAGCAGTGGTGGTTCTGTGAGTGGTGTTGGGAGCGGTGGAAGCGGGTACAGGTGCTTGGAGAAGGAGTGAGCGGAGGTGAGGAGTTTGAGATGAGTGAGGCTGTTGTAAGGAGGCGGATGGGGGATGAGATGCACATATATTTGTGGTGGGAGAGAAAGAGGATGAGAGGGAAAAAGGAGGCGTAGATGCGAGGAGGGAGGAGGGCTGAAGGGGACGAGGGAAGGAGGCGAGGGAGGGTCGGTGATGTGGGAGGGGAGACGGGACTGGAAGGTGCATTGATGCTGAAGCAGCAGGGCAGGGCTTGACTGGGGTAGCTTTGACTGGAATAGCATTGACTGGAGTGGGGTTGACTGGGGTGGGATTGACTTGTACAGGGATGAGTGGTGCGGGAGCATTGAGTGGAGGAGTGGGTGTGTGAGGCTGAGATGGGGGGATTGCTAGGTTGAACCTGGAGGGCTGCTGAGATTGCAATGGGAAGAGTGCTGCTGCTGCTGCTGCTTGCTGCTGATACGCATTGGTTGGGCTGGTGGCAGAAAGAGCAGGTTTGACTGGTGCAGAAGCGTTGAGTGAAGCTGGGTTGAATGAGGAGGGCTGCGGATGAGGAGAGTGCAATGGGGTGAGCGCTGCTGCTGCTCCCTGCTGATGGGTATTGGCTGGAGTGGTAGCAGTAAGAGCAGGAGTGGTAGCAGCAAGAGCAGGGGTGGTAACAGCAACAGCAGGGGTGGTAGCAGCAAGAGCAGGGGTGGTGGCAGCAAGAGCAGGAGCAGCAGCAGAAAGACCAGGGGTGGTAGCAGCAAGAGCAGGAGCGGCAGTAGCAGCAGCGGGAGCGGCAGTAGCAACAGTGGAAGTGCCAGAAGCAACGGCAGGAGCGGCAGCAGCAAAAGCAGGAGTGGGGGCAGCAAGAGCAGGAGTGGCAGCAGCAACAGCCAGCCTCACAGCAGGTGTAGCAGCCAAACCAGGGGTAGCAGCAGGAGGAGCAGCAGTAGTAGCAATAGCAGCAGGAGAAGCAGCAAGAGGGGCAGCAGTAGCAGCTGGGGAAGCAGCAGGAGGAGCAGCAATACTGGCAGGAGGAGGAGCAGTGGCAGCAGAAGGAGTAGCAGGAGGAGCAGCAGTAGTGGCGGGAGGAGGGGCACGAGCAGGGAGGTGCAAACCAGCAGCAGCGGCAGCAGCAGGTGCAGCAGCAGGTGCAGGTGCAGGGGCATCTATAGCAGCCAAAGCCAACATCTTCTTTTGCAGCCTCACACTCACTCGGGTCCCTGCCACCCCTGCCAGCCCTGGCCCCCCTGACCCCCCTTCTCCTCCTGCCCTTCCTGCTGCCCCTGCTCCCACTGCTTCAGCCGAGCGTGGGTGAGGCAGCTGCATGTTGCTTAGTGGCGGGGCAGCAGCAGCAAGCACAGATGCTGGGTTGGCATTGGCACCTGCTGGCACTGGAGATTCCCTCAAGGCGGAATTCATTCCAAGAGGAGCTGGTGCTGTGGCTGGCGCCATGGTTGACGCTGTTGCTGGGGTTGTGGCAGCAGCTGCAAGCAGGGATGACGTGTTGGAAGCTTCTGCAGCTGCAGCTGCCCTTGAGCTACATTTAAGAGGTGTTGCGGTGGCAGGAGCAGAGAGAAGAGCTGGCATTGTGGCAGTAGCAACAGCAGCAAGTGGGGATCGCGAGGTGGCAACAGCAACCAGGGCGGTAGGAGTGGTGGCAGTGGCAGCAAGGGTGGTAGGGGTAATGGCACCACCAGCGAGGGGAACAGGAGTGGTGGCAGTAACAGCAAGCAGGTTGCTGAGTCTGGTGGTGGGGCGAGTGGCGAGGCGAGAGCGAGTGTGGGAAGGGCGGCGGGGCACTGTGGGGATGGGTGCAGCAGCGGCAGCAGCAGATGCGTTACAGGTAGCAGCAGGGGCAGCAGCAGCAGCAAGAGCAGCAGCAGCGGCAAGAGAAGCAGTAGCAGGGATACTCAGCTGACGCACAGGTTCAGGGGCAGCAGAAGTGGCAGCAAGGGGAGTAGCAGTAGCAGCAGCAGCAGGAGCAGGAGCAGGAGAAGAGGCGACAGCAGGAACAGTAGCAGCAGGAGGAGCAGCAACAGAATGAGGGAGGGGTGAAGGTGCCTTGCATGTCAACAACAGGCTCTCTTGCACTGGGTGCAAGGACGACTGAGGGGCGGAAGGAGGAAGAGAGAACAGTGGAGGAGGAGCACCAAGAGCAGTGGACGAAGGAGGAGGAGGAGGAGTAGGAAGGTGGGGAGATGGGGAGGTGTGGACAGCAGGAAGCAAGGAAGCTGGAAGGGCAGCAGGCGAGGAGAAGAAGGCTTGAGCCCGAGACAAGGTCTCTGCGATTGCTGGTAGGGGGGGCAGGTTCGGGTAGGGAGGGTGAGAAACAAGGGGAAGGGCTGAGTTTTGAGACGTCTCAAGTGCAGTACGAGAGGAGAAGAAGGCTTGAGCCCGAGACAACATCTCTGCGATTGCTGGTAGGGGGGTGGGGTGGGGTAGGAGGGTGAGAAAGAAGGGGGTAGGTTTTGAGACGTCTCGAAGCAGGGTAGACGAGGAGAAGAAGGTTTGAGCCAGAGACAAGGTCTCTGCAATGCTGGAAGGGGGAAGGGTGGGGGCAGCAGGTCGGTGAGGAAGGAGGGGATTGTGAGACATGAAGGAGAGAGCGAGGAAGGGGAGACACGTGTGGGGCAGCAAGCTCATGGAGCAGGGAAGAGTTCTTTTTAGAATGTATCGAATGTGTTCCAGGATGGTTCAGAGGGAGGACTGAAAGAGCAAAGGGCGGGGCAGGGAGGTCTTACCCAGGGGAAGCGCCTTCTGGAGGAGAATTGCCTCAGCAGCCAGCAGACGCACGGGTGTGTATGGCTGCAGTGCATACTGAGAGCGCAGCTCCTCCCATGGAGCAGTGGCAAGGGCGTCAGCAGGCAGCCAGTCGGCCTGTGCAGGAAACAGGTCCACCTCCTCCCCCCGGCCTTCCCCTGTGCATGCTGCTTCCCCAGCCTCCTTCTTCCAGCCTTCCCCAGCCTCCTTCTTCCAGCCTTCCCCAGCCTCCTTCTTCCAGCCTTCCCCAGCCTCCTTCTTCCAGCCTTCCCCAGCCTCCTTCTTCCAGCCTTCCCCAGCCTCCTTCTTCCAGCCTTCCCCAGCCTCCTTCTTCCAGCCTTCCCCAGCCTCCTTCTTCCAGCCTTCCCCAGTGCGCGCTGCTACTTCATTTGCTGCAGTCGTCCCCCCAGCCGTCCCCACTGCACCTGCTGCTGTTTCTGGAGGAAACAGGTGCACCTCCTCCTTCCAGCCTTCCCCAGTGCGCTCTTCTGCGTGCATAAAACCTTTAATGTCCATCCCCTCACTACTGGCCCCCTGTCTCTCCGCCTCACTTCCTTGCTGCTCCTCTACTGCCTCACAGACCTCCATGTTACCACCCACGGCTGGGCCGGTCATGCCTGCACGCCTAGCATCGTCGCCCCCACATGGAGCATGCACAGCAGCAGCACCATCTATCCCCTCCGTGCCATGCGCTGCATCTGGTGACTTTTGAGACGTCTCAAAACTCAAAACTGCACGCTTAGCATCGTCGCCCCCACATGGAGCATGCACAACAGCAGCACCATCTATCCCCTCTGTGCCATGTGCGACATCGGCTGCTGCTGGCGCTGCCCCTGTGCCATCCGTCCCTTCTGTGCCATGTGTGACACATGGAGCCACGTCCTCCATCCGCCCGTCGCCCCGTTCCATGCTTGCATGCAAACCCCCCTCTGCTCCTTCTGCTCCTTCCCTGCCTTCGGTGCCCACTGTTGCCCCTGCTGCTGCTGGCTCTGCTGCCGCTGGTGCAGAATCTAGTGCCTCCTTCACCTCCCCCACCCTGCCACTGCCACACCCCTCAGTTCTCTCGTCCCCCTTGCTCCTCTCTCCCTCAGCTGTCCCTTCCTCCCTTTTTATCCCCCTCTTCTCCTCCGTCCCCCCTCCTTCCCATGCCATGTGCGTCCTGGCACCATCCACACCCATGCCCACTGCCAAACTACCATCCTTTTCCTCGATACCATCCATACCCTGACCTCCTTCCATTTCCACCCCTCCTCGCCCACCCTCCAACCCACTCACACCCTCTACCACCCTTTCCTCTCTTTCCTCCCCTTTGACAGACCTTGCACCCTCACCACCCTCCACCAACACCATGTCCCCCATATAAGCTTCTCCAACTACACCTACCATGCTTTCTACAGCAGCTGCATCCTGCTCTCCCGTCCTTCCCTCCTGCCCTCCTCTCCCTGTATCCTCAAAAGCCATGCTTCGCTGCTGCCCCTTTTGCTGCTCTGTCCCTGGTGGGTTACCCACACCAGCTGCAGCATTATCACTGGCAACAGTAACACCAGTCTCAACAGCAGTCTCAGCAGCCAAACCAGCACCCTCCTCGCTCACTATCTCTGCAACTCCTGCCTCTTCCTTCATCATTCCCTCCTCCTTGAGCCCTACAGGTGCAATCACCGCTCCTGCTGTTGTTGCTGCTGCTGATTTGGCTGTCGCTGATGGTGTTGATGTTGGTGCCGCGGACAAGGGCAGTGGCTCCAGTTGCCTTTCAGCGGTGAGAATCCCTGCCGCTGCTGCCATCATCGTTTCATCTGCTGCTGCTTCCCCAACCACCAACACGCCCTGGCCCCCTCCTCTGCCCTCCTCACCCTCCCTTCCGTTCCGCTCCACCACTCTTTCTTCCCCCTCTCCTCCTAGCCCCCCCACATCCATCTCTCGCAACCCCACTTTCTCCGACCTTTGAGGCACCTCAAAAAACCCCACATCCATCTCTCGCACCCCAACTTCCTCCGTCAAAAAACTCTTCCCGCTTACTCCGTCCCCTTCCACAACCTCCGCCACTGCTGCCTCGTGAGACGATCTATTAGGCGCCTCAGAAACACGTTCTGCCTCTGCTGTCCCTCGAGTCAACTCAACCCTCCCCTCCTGCTCCCCCTCCGCACTTGTCAGCCCCTCCCTTTCCTCCCCACTCTTCAACCCCCCCTCCTCTGTGCCTTGTAACCTCTCATCCACCTCCTCTCCAACAGAAGCACCCCCACCATCAACCCATCCCTCCTGCGGTGCTCCCCCCTGCTCTGCTCCCCCCTGTCCTTCTTCCCCCTGTCCTTCTCCCCCTTCTTCCCCTTCGCCCCCCTGCACTACTCCCTCCTGCCCCGCTCCCCCCTGCACAACCTGCCCTGTCCCCTGGCTGTTCACCCGATAGGACTTAGCACGGTACCATCGAGCCCGCTGCCCCTTCTTGCGCCGAGACTTGCTCCCCCTGCCCGACTTGCCTGACTTGTGTGACTTGTGGGACCCTGCATGCGAGCCGCTTCCTCCCCCAGGCCCTCCTCCCCCTGCTTTCCGCTTCTGGGAGTGCTGCGGCAAAGACCCTGTTGCTGCAGCCGCAGCACTGGCAGCAGCATCGGACGCGTTGACAGCAGCAGATGCAGTGGCTCGTTTGGTTAGAAGCAGAGAGAGGGCGAGGGGCGTGCAGGGCCACGCCATGACAGCAGCGTGGGAGGGGAGGGAGGCAGCAGGAGGGTAGGTGAGGCGGATAGAGAGATGGCTGCAGGGGTGGGGTGCAGTGGGGTGGGGTGGGGTGGGGTAGGTGGGGATAGGAAACAGGCGGGAGAGAAGGGAAGTCGAACAGGTTGAGAAGGTGGAGTGGAAAGAGTTGGGGAGAGAGATATGTGCAACTATCAGACAGTATATGGTGAGCAGTAAGGCCTCCAGTGCGTATGGCCTGGCACATGCGGATGTGCAGTGCAGGTGCGGATGGCACATGCGGATGGCACATGCGGATGGCACATGGGTAAAGCTGAGCTGAACCATGTGCAATTTGGTCTCAGCGTGATGGCCCATTGTGTCGGATTACAACATTACCACACCCCCCCTCTCCCTCTCCCCCCCTCTTCACACACACATGTCGCCATACCAGGAAGCAGATGTCAGGTAGAGGTGTGCGCGTGTGTGTTGGGGGTTGTGAAACAGCTGAAGAATATGCGTGCTGTGGGCCTCGCAGGTCTGCTCCAGCTGGTGGGACGAGAAAGAGAGGAGAGGGAAGGAAGGGAGGGGGGGAAGGGACGAGGGTTGTTTGTGAGAGCATCTCAAAACAGCTGAAGAATATGCGTGCTGTGGGCCTCGCAGGCCTGCTTTAGCTGGTGGGAGGAACAAGGAAAGAGACGGAGAGAGATGGCCGGTCAGTGTGTTGCTTTTCTCAAAGATCAACGGGCAAGGAGGAGAGACCATATGCGTGTTTGTATGCTCCCTAGCCCATATTTCTAGGAAATCTTACAGATATCTCTCTGCAGCCATACCCTCCCCGCCTACGCATCCCACCTCCTCCTCCACCACCTCACCCCGAGCCTCTCGTTCCCCCCCGACTCACCTGCCCCCTTCGTGAGACGAAGGCATTTAGTATATGCGCCACATGCGATGCAAAGAGCTGCCAGGGAGAGAAGGGGGACAGGGGGACAGTGGGAAGTGGGAGGTGGAAGGTAGACAGGAGTGCAGAGGGTTGTGGTGAGAGGAAGGTATCGAGGAGACGTGCAATATGGGGCGTGAAGAGGTTGAGGAGGAGGGAAAGGGAGAGGGTAAGGGGGAGTGGGAGGTAGACAGGAGTGTAGAGGGCTGTGGTGAGAGGAAGGTATCGAGGAGACGTGCAATATGGGGCGTGAAGAGGTTGAGGAGGAGGGGAAGGGAGAGGGTAAGGGGGAGTGGGGGGAGACAGGAGTGCAGATGGCTGCAGCGCGAGAAAGGCATAAAGGAGACGCGCAATATGGGATGCTTAGAGCTTGAAGAGGGGGAAAAGGGAGGGGGTAAGGGGGAGGTGGGGAGAAAACGGGAGGGGGTAAGGGGGAGGTGGGGGGAAAACGGGAGTGCTGAGGGTTGTAGTGAGAGGAAGGTGTTGATTAAAGCCAGAACTCACCTCAGGCTGACGTGGAAGAAACTCGTTCTCTAACTGGCTGATGGGGAGGAAAGAAGGCACGCTGGACTCCACCAATCTAAGCCCGACACGTGGCGCATCAAGAACTCCCTTACGCGCCTCGCCGTTGCCCTCTTTCTGTTTGCCCTCGGTGTTGTCTGAGTGAGTGTGCTGTAGGAGGGTGTGGTCTGCTGGGGTGTGCTGTGGTGGGGAGGTGTGGTCAGCGTAGGTGTGCTGCAGGGAGCAGAAGAAGCTCTCTTTGGGTGCTCCTGACACAAAGGCGAGCAGCAGGAGGGCCAGGGAGAGCAATGTGTATGGGAAAAGTGAGGCACGAGGCATGAAGCATGGGGCATAAAGGACAGGGACAGGGACATGGAGCACAATTCATATGGCATTAGGCATGAAGCATGATGCACGAGGGGCCTGTCACAGCACAAGAAGCCTCAACAATGGGTCTTCTGAGAGATGCGATGCTTGAGAGTGCATGGTACCCACGTGAGCGTGAATTGCCACCCTGAACAATCAGCAACTGGGCCTGGCGGAGGCATTCAAGCATACCACATCTCAGTGCAGCTGGACTGAAAATCACGCACTGGCTGTTGCAAAAGGAGGGTATACTGGTCGCGAAAATGGGCTACTCACCTTGGAAAGAGGTGTCAACGCGCAGCAGCACGCGGCTGGCCTTCCATCAGCAGCAGCACTCGCCTGCCCTTTCCCTGTGAACCCCACCCACCACGCCCTGATCCTGACCATGGGCTACTCACCTTGGAAAGAGGTGTCAATTCGAAGCAGCACCCGCCTGCCATCCACCAGCACCACCGCCTGCCCTTGCCCCGTGAACCCCACCGCCCTCTGCCTGCCCTCCTCCTCCTTTCCCTCTCCCCCTCCTTGACTCACTCCTCCTGCTCCTGCTCCTCCTCCTCCTTCCTGTGCTCCGTCCCCCTCTTCGACTTTCACCTGAACAGCAGCCACTGCAGTGTGTACTTTCACCTGACTTTCACCTGAACAGAAAACAGGTCTGGCTTCCCCCTCGCCCTGACTCCCATCACTTCTCCTCTGCCGCACCTCCCTTGCCATTCCATCGCCTCTCCTCTCCTCCCGCCGTACCTCCCTCTCTTGGTTCTCCAGCTCCCTTTTCCTTTTGGTCGCATCAGCAACAGCAGTGTCCACGTCAGCACCAGCAGCGTCCACATTAGCAACAGCAGCGTCCACATCAGCAACAGTAACGTCCACATCAGCAACAGTAACGTCCACATCAGCAAAAGCAGTGTCTTCCATTTCACCAGCGGCAGTGGCAACAGCAACAGCACCAGACCTTCGACCATTATTATTATTAGATTCAGCTATGGCAACAGCACCAGCAATATCAACAGCAACAGCAGCACCAACTGAAGCTGTTGTTTCTGCTTTCACCGCCCCCTCTTCCGCCCCACCAACTTCCGCTCTCACTCCTTCCCCTTCCTCCCCCGCCCCACTCCCCTCCCCTCCTCCCACCACCTCCACTTCACCTACTCCCCCAATCCGCCTTTCGTCCCTTCCCCCCTTCTCCACATGCAGTGCACCAGACCTCTGACCCCGTTCCTTGTCATCCCCCCCACCACTGTACTCTCCTGCTACTGCTGCTGCTGCTGCTTCTCCCACCAAGCCTGCCCCACTCTCCCCGCCCCCACTCACAATCACACCCCTCTCACTCCCCTCAACACACAGTGCGCCAACCCCCTCCTCACCCATCCCCTTACCATCATCTCCCTTGTCAGCACATCTGTCATTTCCCTTTAGAGGCGCCTCAAAAGTTCCATCACACATTTCTTGATCATCTCTGTTCCCAGCACATAAGTCAGCTGCCGCAACTGCATTCTTCGTATGGCCTCCTGCAGTACCCCCTCTTGCATTCTCAGCTGCTCCTCTATCTGCTCCCCCAGCTGCGTTTTCCATATCGCCTCCAGCAGTAACGCCAACGCCATTCTCCGCAGCAACCACACCCACAGCACCCCCACCTGCAGCACCATTCTCCGCTACTCCACTGTCTGTACCACCTGCAACCTCCACTGCTTCTCCACCCGCAGCAACCCCACCCGCAGCAGTTCTCTCAGCTGCCTCTCTGCCAGCACTCCCACCTGCACCACTATTCCCTGCTGCTCCCCCAGCAGTTAACCCAGGTGCAGCAGCTTTGTCGGTTACCCCAGGTGCAGCAGCTTTGTCAGCATCGGCACAAGTAGCAGTGTGGGCGGAGGGAGGTGGAGGGGACGAGGAGGGGAGGCGGGAGAGGAGGGCTGTCCACTGGTGGTTCAACCACACACCAGGTGCCACTGATGCTGATGCTGATGCTGGTGATGGTGCTGCTGATGCTGATGCTGATGCTGATGCTGATGCTGATGCTGATGCTGACGCTGATGCTGATGCAGCTGGCTTCTCTGATGGGTTGAATGATGGTTCCGCTGCTCTTGCTGATGGTGCTGCTTCTGCTGCCACTCGTGTGATATGCTGCTTGTCAGTGTGCTGGGAGTGCTGGTGGAATTCCGATTGCAGATGAGCCACACGAGCCATGAATGCATGCCTGCAGGCATGCCATGGGGGGTGTGAGGGTGTGACGCACGGGGAGTGGGGTGTGATGCATGTCAGTGCGGTGTGGTGCGGTGGAGGTGCTGGTGAAATTCCGACTGCAGCTGAGCCATGCAAGTCATGCAGGCATGGCACGGGGTGTGGTGAGAGGAACACATTCACACACAAACGAGAAACAAGAAAGGGGAAAGGGAAGGGGTGGGGGGAGGGGGTTTTGTGAGGAGGTTGTTTTGAGGAAGGAGAAAGGGGGGGAGGGAGAAAGCGTTAAGGAAGGGAATAACTCACCCCAGCAGCCTCTGGCGCAGCCTCATGTGCCTCTCTTGCAGCGCTGCCACTGCCATGTGATGGACACATGCCATGATATAACGCACAGATGCCACGTGGATTATGCCACGCCATGCATATGACACACGGGAGAGAGGGGATGGTGGGGGAGTGTAACCGTTTGGCCAAGGTACAAGAGTAGAAGGACTGAGAGGGCAGCTTGTTGGCGCACACAGCCCTTCACCGTTGCTGCACTGCAAGACGAGGGAGAGCGAGAGATGCAGGTGCAACGAGTGTCAAGATGACTCAAAACGCAAGAGCCAGTGGAATGGAAGCAACGCAGCCAGTACAGGCAGTAGAAGCAGTACACGCCGTGCCATGCGTCAGTCCCCCCCGTTCACTCACTCCGCATTTCCAGATCTTCTAAAGCGCCCGCCCCCACATCTTCCCCCTCCACCTCATCACCTCCTCCTCATCCCCCTCCCCCTCCTGCATCCGTGCTTCCCACGCCTCTGCTGCTCCGCGCCTCGTCCTCCCCACTGTCCCGCCACCGACCACGCGAAGCAGTCCCTCACAAGCCGGCGCTTGAGGCGCCTCAACCATCATTAGGTGCTCCCCGCTCCTGTCTCCTGGCTGCAGAGGCCCCTCACACGCCTCCCAGGCCGCTGCATGAGAGCTCGTAGTAGTGTGCGCGGCGTTATTTGCCACCCCGTTATCAGGCAGCCGGCTAATAGGTATTCCTCCCTCGGGCAGACCTCCTGTAACAGCAGCTGCCACGAACCTTCCTCGTGTTTTCTGGCGCCTTCCTGACCTAAGGGCGACGGCCCCTATTCCGCCGCCAATCCCGCCGCCTGCTGCGGCGCCAGCGGCGCTGTTGGCAGGATATTCTGCTCCCGACTCCGCTTTCCCCGCCGCCATCCCCGCTGAAGGCGCGTCTGCCGCTGCTCTTGCCGTCGCCATCCCGGACAATGGCGGCGTGGCGGCACCGCCGGTCCCGGCGCCGCTTACCACGGCGACATGCGCGCTTCTGGCGGCGTGCGCGCGCGCGGCGGGCGCCAGCCGCGGCCTGGATCTAGCGGGAATCACGCGCGGGCTGAGCGGCTCCTCGTCGTCGAACGCGACGCGCTTTAACTCGCGACCTCGGCTGCTGCGCCTCGTGGCCTCCATCGTACTCGTTACGATCCGCTTCGCTATAAGTGTCGCAATCGTTACAGCGCTTACGTATAACGGCTTGCCGTGGATTCAAGCCTCCTACCGTGTCGCAGCAACGGCAAAACGACTTGACGCGTACGCGTTTGGTGTTTGGGCTCAGATTTGGTGTTTGGGCTCAGATTTGGTGTTTGGGCTCAGATTTGGCATTTCGCCGTTACTTAAAGCCGGCGGCCCAAATTGTTCATGCTTTTAAAAGTTGACCAGAGGGAGTTTTTCTGGTGTGGGCTTTGGCGAGAGTTTCCGATTTCGTCTAGGTTCGTTTTTTTCGCGAGACCCAGCCAACCCTCGGTTTTCCCCCTGGTGAGTGAATCTGTCTTCGAAAGTCCCAAATTGCAAGTGCGTGACTTTCAAAAGCTTGGACACTCAACTTCGTCAAGTTTTAAAAACTTGACCCTCGCGGCCCGCAATTTGGGACGCGGGCTTTAAGTGCAGGTCTAGCACTACGCCGTCAGTGAAGTGCAGATCGAGCATTTCGCCGTTGCTTAAGTGCAGATCGAGCATTTCGCCATTGCTTAAAACCAGGGTGCACATTCAACGCGGTTCGGCTTGAGATGTTGGGAAGGGGGTTTGGAGAAAAACAGTGATTGGCTCACGAGGGGCGACAAAAAAATGATTCCGCTAGAGCTTCGGGCATTTCGTAGATGGCGGGAGGGGGTGAAATGGCGGGAGTGGGTGAAACCGAATGGCGGGAGGGATGAAACAGATTGGCGGGAGGGGGGGGAAACGAAATTGCGGGGGAGGGGGGAAACAAAATTGCGGGGGAGGGGGGAAACGAATTTCGACGGGGAGGGGGAAATGAAATTGCGGGGGCGTGGGGAAACGAAATTGCGGGGGAGGGGGGAAACGAATTTCGACTTGAAGGGGTTGAAAGCACACCTCGTAACCCACTCAGTCAAGGGATAACCTTTGATGCACATTCAGCTGAATGTGCACCCCGGTTTTAAGTGCAGATCTAGCATTTCGCCGTCACACGCTGACACTAGCATGGATGAAGCAGGGCGGGACTGGCTTGGGGGGTGGGGGGAGGGAATGTGCAACGATTTGAATTTTACTCTATTTGGACCTTACAGCCACCTAACAAATGTCAACAATGCACAATCCACAAACGTGTGACTTTAGTGAATGTAGTCCCGGGGCGAACACGAACGTGTTTGCCACGAACATGTTCGTGTTCGCCTGCGTCAACAAGGTGTTCGCCTTCACAGGCGAACGGCGAACACCCTTTTTTGGGGAAGTCGTTCGGCGAACCGGGCGGACGCGAACACGTTCGTGCTCGCCTCTTGCTCATCCCTAGTGTGGGCGTAGCATATGGGATGGAGGTAAGGCCGCTGTGGGCCATTTCTTTGCCACCAGAGGGTCTGGCTCCTCAGGGTCTGGCTCCTCAGGGTCTGGCTCCTCTAGGCTCCTACGTCTTTGCCTTGTGTGACTCGCACTCTAAGGAGGGCATGGGCTAAGGTGAGTGTTTGTTTTATGGTGGTGAGGAATGCAAGGCCTCGGTAGACCAGTTTGCATCAAGGAGGGCCTCGGTAGACCACCTTGCTGCCGTTTATGACACGCAATTCAAGGAGGGCATGAGCAGGGAGGAGACTGAGGTGAGACCTGGTGTGTTGTGCTACGAACAGATTTGATGGATATGCAAATGCAACGGTAGCCTAACCTTGGGTGTTGCGCACTTTGAAGAGCAGAGCAAAGAGGAGGCTGAGGTGGGTCAGTGTGCTGTGCTGTGCTGTGCTGTGCTGTGCTGTGCTGTGCTGTGCGGTGCTGTGCTGTGCTGTGCTGTGCTGTGCTGTGCTGTGCGGTGCTGTGCTGTGTTGTGCTGTGCTGTGCTGTGCGGTGCTGTGCTGTGCTGTGCTGTGCGGTGCTGTGCTGTGCTGTGCTGTGCTGTGCGGTGCTGTGCGGTGCTGTGCTGTGCTGTGCTGTGCTGTGCTGTGCTGTGCTGTGCGGTGCTGTGCTGTGCTGTGCTGTGCGGTGCTGTGCTGTGCTGTGCTGTGCTGTGCTGTGCTGTGCGGTGCTGTGCTGTGCGGTGCTGTGCTGTGCTGTGCGGTGCTGTGCTGTGCTGTGCTGTGCTGTGCTGTGCGGTGCTGTGCTGTGCTGTGCTGTGCTGTACTGTGCTGTGCTGTGCGGTGCTGTGCTGTGCGGTGCTGTGCTGTGCTGTGCTGTGCGGTGCTGTGCGGTGCTGTGCTGTGCTGTGCTGTGCTGTGCGGTGCTGTGCTGTGCGGTGGCACAAAGAGCACGTGTGATGGCAGATACTACCCCCTTTCGTGCCCTGTGCCCCGCACCCTTTGATTGTGCTGCTGTCCTGTGCTCATTGCTGCTCCTGACGCATTTCCCTCTCTGCCTGTCTGGTTGTCCTGCCTGGCCTTTGAGGTGAAGGCAGGATCACTCACTCGCCATGGCTCAAGATGGGTCAAGTGGGTGATGCGTACGCACCGTCACGGTGAGTCCCACGCGTGTCAGAGCCTGCACTCGCTCGTGTCGTGATGCCTCTGCTCCGTGTCGTCAGTCACCAGCCCTGGCTCTCAACCCTCAGTCAGGCATCACCACATTCCCTCATTCAGGCATCACCACATTCCCTCATTCAGGCATCATCTCATTTCCTCAATCATCTGGCATCATCCTCTCAATCCCCTCTTTAGGCATATCCATCATGCAAGCATACCAATAACCGCCTGATTCCCTCACTCAATACAGCGTGTTGGTATCACTTGCAGGATGCATGTTGGCATGAGTTACAGCATGCGCGTTGGCATGCGTTACAGCATGCTCTCACCGCTCGTTCTCTCACTCCCCCGCCTCTTTCCTGTCACATAGCAGGCTGAGCAAGGAGGCAGAGGAGGAAACGTCCTGCAAGGCATCAGGCATCAGCCATCAGGAAGAGAAGAGAGAGCTACCGCCTGTGGGGATTGAGAGGACAGAGGCAGCCTCATGGAAGCATGGATGCAGCCTCATGGAAGCATGGATGCAATGCAACATCATGCATGGAGCTGAGGCGTGAAAAGGCATCTCAGCTGCTTGCATTTCACAGGCTGTGCCGCAGGAAGAAAAGAGAGAGCAACCTCCTGGGGGATTGAGAGCAACCTTCTGGGGGATTAAGAGCAACCTCCTGGAGCTCCATGGATACATGGAGCAGTGGGAGAAGGCGGGCGTGAACAAGGCTGCGAAAGAACAAGTGCGGGATGAAAAGAAGATGGCATTTACACTGTAGCTGAGAGCTGTAGCTCCTGTGGTTATTAATGGAATTGGATTCAGCAAGGTTACACGAAGCTGTAGCTGAGAAATTCGTCTTCTACTACAAGCTCTACTGGGTAATATGATTGCAAACTCGGATGTGACAAGCATTATTGAACTGCACGTAGTCCCCTAGAACAAGTTCACTGCACATATGGCTCCTCCCTAGAACAAGCTCACTGCACATGGGGTCACCCCTGGAACAAGTTCACCGCACCACATGGGATCACCCCTAGAATAAGCTCACTGCACATGGGGTTCCCCCTAGAACAATCTCACTGCACCACATGGGGTTCCCTTCCCACTAGAACAAATTCATTGCACCACATGGGGTCACCCCTAGAACAAGTTCACTGCACCACATGGGTTCCCCCTAGAACAAGCTCACTGCACCACATGGGGTTTCCCAAATTCAATGGAAGTCATCACCCCTAGAAGAAAATCACTGCAAATTCAGCTATCACCCCTAGAAGAAATTCACTGTACTGCATGTTCAACCATCACCCCCTTGACTTCACCATCTTTCACCATCCAGCCTGTTGGGCTGAGAAAAGCCCTTAGGATCTTTGCAGGACTAAATTATGAGTAGGACAATGTATTAGCGGAAGCGTTTGAATAATGACTTGGTGAACCACCTTGCGCTAGTATGTGAGGGCAAAGTAGATTGATTAAAACAAAGGGATACAAGCTTTTATAAGGATACAAGGAATACGAAGAGATACGGTTATTAACCGTTTTACTGTTGCTGTTGCGGTTCGATACAGTGTCGACTCGGGCAACTGCTCAGTAGCGAGTCAGTTGTTTGTCCTTGCTGTCGCGCTGTATTTGTCAGGTCAAAGGTCGCTGACCTTTGACTTTCGCGTAACCTCCAGCAGTTGTTCAACCTCCGAGGGTTGACTCGCTAATGCTTCGATATGTCTCGCTTCGCTTCTGACTTGGTGTTTCGACACGACAGAGGCGCTTAAATCAATTGTTTCCAACACTCCCCTTCGCTTCTGGAGTGTCGCTGTTGATGACGTGGCTTTGTCCAGTCAGCAGCATGCAGTATTCGAACTTCGACTTCCCGAGCTTCTTGGTCAAGTAATCAGCTGCCATCTCGGATGTGGGACAATAAGACAGCTCAAGTCTCCCCTTCTCGATCTCGTCCTTTACGAAGAAATATCGCAGGGCGATATGCTTCGTCCTGTTCGCGAATCCGTTTTTGTTGGCTATGCGAATTGCTGACTGGTTGTCGCAGAACAAGGAGAAGCTGGGTAACTGAGCCAGCTTCGCCTCCTCCAGAAGTTCGCGAAGGTACAGTCCTTCCTTGGTGGCTAAGCAAAGTGCGATATATTCAGCTTCAGCTGAGGAGAGAGCGATTAATTCCTGCTTGCTTGATTGCCAGGAAATAGGTCCGATAGGTTCGAGACGATAGATGTAGCCGGTGCGTGAGCGTCTGTTGTCGGGATCACCGGCGTGATCTGCGTCAACGTAGCCGATTAGTTTAGGTATCGTAGTCCCGTTCTTGTGGTAGGTTAGACCGACGGTTGAAGTGCTGACGAGCTAGTGGAGAGCACGGTCGAGTGTGAGAATCAAGGAAGGAATGAGGATGGTTTCACTAGCAAACATTGGGATACATATAGCAAACCCTAACAGGGTTGTACTCACTACAAAGTACCCCACTGCAGACTAGAGAAACATGATATTCTGACACACCCCCATAGTCAAAGTGGGGTATGATCAGCACAACAAGCAAAGCAAAGCAAGCTCAGGGTGGATCACAATGTCACCACACATTCTGAGCACAAGTACAAGAAGCAACAGTTTATAGTTCACAGTAAATAAGTAAAGCTAGAGGCTATCACAGAGGGCAAGTGAGGAGGAGGAGGCTGGACTAATAGGAGAGGAGAGAGGAGGCAACGGCGGAAGCTGCAGACGGACAAGCAACAGGAGCGGCGCGCACTGTGGCTACCGGAGGCGCACCTCCGGACTACAGGAGTAACTGGCTCCGCGGCTAAGACGAGCGGCAGGAGCAACGGACCCACGGGCGACTGGCGCTGCGGCATCACTGGGCTACTGGAAGCGCACCTCCGGACTACTGGCACTGCTAGCAACACGACGGCTACCTCCACCCAATCTCCCTCTACTGCCGCACCCCCCATTCACACACCCCCTGCTGCACCCCTAGGTTCACTCACACGTCACCCCCTAGCACCACGCCTTTGGCTCACACTCATCCACCCCCCTCAGCGGTAGCTGCAGCAGTGAGAGACAAAGGAGGAGGAGGGGAAGGGAAACATACCACCCATCACCCCCATACCCGCCACCCCCATACCCTCCGTTCCACGGCTGCACGCGCAGCAGGGAGACGAAGAAGGGGGGGGGGGGGGGGAGCAGTAACAGGCGGCAATGGGCAGCACAGGGAGGCGGCGGCACCGGGTCCAGGGGCGGCATCGCGGGGTCCAGGGGCGGCTGCTCCAGGGGCCAGGGGCGGCTGCTGAGGTCCAGGGGCGGCTGCACCAGGGGCGGCTGCTCCAGAGGCCTGGGGCGGCTGCTCCAGGGGCCAGGGGTGGCTGCTCCAGGGGCCAGGGGCGGCTGCTCTGGGTCCAGGGGCGGCTGCTCCAGGGGCGGCTGCACCAGGGGCGGCTGCTCCGACGCGCGGCCCCCCCCAGGTCGCCCCTCCCGTCGCCTGTTAAGGCGACCTGAGGGGGGGGGGGGGGGGAGGAGTACGGGGGGCCGACGCGCCGCCTCCCAGGGCGCCAGAACAGGCGGAAGGAGGGGGGGGGGGGGGGGGGGCAGCGTGCGGCCCCCCAGGTCGCCCCTCCCGTCGCCTTACGAGGCGACCTGGGGGGAGGGGGCCGCGCGCGGCCGCCCCCAGGTCGCCACGTAAGGCGACGGGAAAGGGGGGGGGGGGCGGTGCGCGGGCCCCCGGTGCGCCGGTGCAGGCACGAGGGGGGCGGGGCCTGGGCAGGGTCGGGGCATGGCAGGGGCAGGGCCGCGATAGGGCCGCGACAGGGTCGGGGCAGGGCCGTGACAGGTTCGGGACAGGGGCGGCGCCGGGCGACGGGGCCGATACGGGGGGCCGCGACGGGGGCCTGCGACAGGGGGGCGCGACGGGGGGTCGCGACGGGGGGGGGGGGCGCGACAGGGGGCCGCGACGGTGGGCCGCGACGAGGGGCCGCAACAGGGTCGGGGCAGGGCCGGGGTCGGGGCAGGTCCGGGACGGGGCCGCGACAGGGTCGGGGCAGGTCCTGGACAGGCCGCGAAGGGGCCGCGACGGGCCTAACGGGCCGCGAAGGGGCCGCTACAGGTCGTAAAGGGGGCCGCGAAGGGGCCGCGACGGAGGCCTAACGGGCCGCGAAAGGGGCCGCGACGGGCCTAACGGGCCGCGACGGGTCGTAAAGGGGGCCGCGAAGGGGCCTAACGGGCCGCGAAGGGGCCGCGACGGGGGCCTAACGGGTCGCGAAAGGGGCCGCGACGGGCCTAACGGGCCGCGAAGGGGGCCTAACGGGCCGCGAAGGGGCCTAACGGGCCGCGAAGGGGCCGCGACGGGGGCCTAACGGGCCGCGAAAGGGGCCGCGACGGGCCTAACGGGCCGCGAAGGGGGCCGCTACAGGTCGTAAAGGGGGGGCCGCGAAGGGGCCTAACTGGCCGCGAAGGGGCTTACGAGGGGCCGCTAAGGGCCGTTAAGGGCAGGCGCGACGCGCGCCTCGGGTAGGAAGAAAAAAAAAAATTAGTGTAAACGTGGTGGGCCCTTAGGAAGGATCGATATTGCTCTATACCATGTGAGAATCAAGGAAGGAATGAGGATGGTTTCACTAGCAAACATTGGGATACATATAGCAAACCCTAACAGGGTTGTACTCACTACAAAGTACCCCACTGCAGACTAGAGAAACATGATATTCTGACATCGAGTTCGGCCATGTGTTCTCCTTCAGGTCTCTTGAGATAGGTCGCGAGCTGGCTTGCGGAGTACGATAGGTCCGGACGACAAGTGACAGCTGCGAAGAGGAGGCATCCCAGCTTCCTCTGGTAGTTGCGTATGTCGGCGGATTTTAGTGGAGCGGATCCTTCCTTGTTGTTTCCTGCCGTGTAGCGGTATGGCGTAGAGATGGTGGTCGGCGTAAGTGCGAAGCGTTTGGCGATGGTGTCGGCGTACTTTGCGGCGTTGAGGTAGATCGCGTCTTCTTCTTCCTGGATGTTTAGGCCGAGATACTGCATGACAGTGGATGAGACAGTGAGCGTGAGGTCCTTTCGTAGTTCCGCTTCGAACCAGGTGGTGACATTGTTGGTCGAACCGATGTAGAGTAAGTCGTCCACGTAGACGATCAGTAAGATGTAGTCGGTGTCCTTCGTGAGCCGATACATGCCTTGGTCGTGAGGTAGTTGGCGGAATCCAATGCGGATAAGTCTTGCGTGTAGGTACTGCTGCCACAGCCTTGGAGCTTGTTTGATCCCGTACAGGGATTTTTGCAGCTGACAAACTTGGTTGGGTTCTCCGTGGGAACCGTGTGGGAGTTCGACGTAGATTTCGGCGTCAACATGTGCGTAGAGGAATGCATTGGCGACGTCGATTTGCCGCAGTTTCTTTTTCTTCATGGCGGCGATCGCGAGAAGAATTCGTAGTGAGGTGTGTCGGCTGACCGGGGCGAATGTCTCGGTGAAGTCGTGTCCGTGCTCTTGGTCGAAGCCGCGTACGACCCAGCGTGCCGTAAACTTGTCAATGGTGCCATCTGCTTTTGTCTTCACACGGAAGACCCACTTTCCGGTGAGTACTGTCTTGTTTCGTGCCACGCTGATAGGGACGACTTTCCAGGTGTTGCGCTCCTTCAGTGCTTTCAGTTCCTTGTCCATGGCTTCACGCCATTTTTCCCTATGCTCCCCCCCCAGAGCCTGCTGAACTGTGGCAGGCTCCTGAGGAATCTCCGTGCCGTGGACCGCGGTGACGAGACCGAGTATCTGGAGGCCACTCTGTGTGTAGCGGGGAAGAGTTGTGTCCGCGGGATAGGTTGCTTCGTCACCTGTTTCTGGGTCAGGTATGAAGTTGGGCCCTATGCGTTCGGCTTCGTTGGTGTTGACTTCTGCAGGTGTAACGTAACCGGTGTCGGCGAAGTCGAAATAAGTTTCGGCGTTGACACTTTCGTGAGGATTTTCGTCGTCCATCGGGATAGGCACGGAACAGTATGGGAGTGGTCCTGCTTCTTCCGAGGCGTTATCCACGTTCTGCTCGTCCCAGTCAGCTTCGTCTGCTGCCGAGGCGAATGCTCGATCACCACGGAAGCCACCTGTGGGGTCCCGTTCTTCTTCCAGGTTGGCAAGGTATGTCGGAAGGGTGAGTCGTTCGTAGAAAATGACATCACGTGCTGCTACTGTTTCTTTGGAGTGGATGTCGAAAATCTTCCACGCGTTGTAATGTCTTTCGATGCCCAGGTGTAGTCCCCACTGTGCGCGTTGGGAAAATCGGCCGGCTCGTGCAGATGGGGGTCGGTACTGTACCATGCAGCCGAAAACTCTTAACATTTTTGTGCTGCCCTGTTTTCCTGTCCACAGCAGGTGCGGTGATGCGTTGTTCGGTAGTGACGATGACGAAAGCAAGTTGTGCAGCATGACAGCGTGGTCCATCGCCTCAGGCCACTGGTGATTGGGCAGTCGCATGCCACGCAGTAATTTGCGCATGGTGTTCTGGAGAGTTCGATTCATCCGTTCTGCCACGCCTTGCTGCTGATGGGCGTAGGGAAGAGAGATGAGCCTCTTGATGCCTCTTTCTGCCAAGTACTGCTTGAACCTCTGTGAGGTATATTCTCCTCCTCCGTCTGACTGGAAGCTTTTTAGTTTCACGCCTGATTCTCGTTCTGCTACTGGGAGCCAAGCGACGAAGGCCTCGAAAGCCATGTCCTTGCTCGGAAGGTTAAGGTGCCAAACGTAACGCGTAGCGGCATCGATGAACGTGATGGTGTAGCTGTATGCTCCTTGTCCAGGTTCGCGATTGTACAGGATGTCGCTGTACACTTTCTCAAGTGGTGTGTAAGCTGGTGCGCTGGGGTTGTGGTGAGAAACGAATGGCCGATGTGGTAAGTCAGCTTCGGGGCAAGTAAAGCACGTTCCACGAGCTCGTCGAAGTTCGCTTCCATCGATTAGGAGCAGTGAATCTTTGTCGAGTACGCCTGCTCTGATTGTGTTGTTTAACACCGTGTTGCTTGGATGTCCCATTCGTGCGTGCCAGATGTCTTCGCCATCTTTCATGGGGTTTCCCAAATTCAATGGAAGTCATCACCCCTAGAAGAAAATAACTGCAAATTCAGCTATCACCCCTAGAAGAAATTCACTGTACTGCATGTTCAACCATCACCCCCTTGACTTCACCATCTTTCACCATCCAGCCAACCACCATCTTTCACATCTTTCCTTCTCCCTCCATGGCCACCCCACCATGGACTTCACCATCCAGCCACCATCCCTTTCACTTCTCCATCCAGCCAACCACCATCTTTCACTTCTCCGTTTCACTTCCCCAGCCAGTCTATATAGGTTTTTTTTTTTTCTTTTTAGGCTTCACCATCAAAGCCAGGGATAAAAATCCATCCCATCAGCATCTCCTGGCGCGATGCTTACGGGCTGAGACCCGGAGGCGTTACGGGCACTGCCGTATAAGTCGGCTAAAAATCCCTTTCCGACGTAGAGCAAGCCACACCCACCTCAGCGTGGACCGAATCTAGCTTGCTCTAGCCACACCCACTCCAGTGTGGACTTTGCAACGTAGAGCCAACCAATTCCAGCAGTGCTGAAACAAGCGTGCCCTAGCCAAACTCACCCCAGTGTGGACTTTCCCTTTGATGCTGAGGTCTAGCCACACCCGCCTAGGTGTGGACTAGCCTAGGAGACCGAGAGCCCCCCACACCCACCCCGGTGTGGGAAAGCCTTCAAGTGACTGAGCGCGAACCCCCCACACCCACCCCAGTGTGGGAAAGCTCTTAAGTGGAAAGAGGAGATTTCTCCACACCCACCCCGGTATGGACTACTCTCTCTCTCTCTTAAGTGGCTGAGGACCCTCCACACCCACCCCGGTGTGGTACTCGCCTCTTTAGCAGCTCAAGCCCTCCACACCCGCCCTGGTGTGATACAGACTTGAAGAGAACGTAACCCATTCCAGCAGTGATGCTACCTGGCCATCCGGGTGCCCAGAACGATTTGAAGGCCTGAACCTCCCTCCAATGTACAGACGCCGGCCGGCCGTCTGCACACCGTCAGGGCTCCAAAAAGTTCCGACCCGGTTGCTCATCACAGCACCACTGGAACGGATATCCGAACTCTGCCCCCCACACCCTCCCCAGTGTGGGAAAGCGCTGCTGCATGTCTGACTCATGCTTGCCACTCCAAGGCCCCATCAAGCCTTGGCCATGTCTCAGCCACAGCTCAGCCCCCTCCTGGTCGAAGCACCCAGGCAGCCCCCATTGCACGGCGGAATCCGTGTTTTCTGCACAGGGCAAACAAATCGAGTCAGTATAGCGAAATATACAGGGCTGGGAAAACACGAAACTTGAATCAAGTGCTAAACAGAGTAAGGAGACAGCTTGCAAGGAGAGCTTGAGAAAGGCAACTTACTTTGTGGGTCGCAGCCTGAAAGTTGAAGCGTCGTGCAGTGCAGATCCTCCCAGCAGCTCCTCCCAGCAGCTCCTCCATCCCATCCCATGTCATAACATCCCATGCCATAACATGCCATGCCATGCCACGCCATCTCATTCCATGTCATCCCTACCATGCCATGCCATACCATGCCAAGCCATCTCACGCCATAACATGCCATGCCATGACTTGCCATGCCATGCCATGTCATTCCATGTCATCCCATGCCATGCCATGCCATACCATGCCATGCCAAGCCATGTCATCCCATGCCATAACATGCCATGCCATGCCACGCCATGTCATTCCATGTCATCCCATGCCATGCCACGCCATGTCATTCCATGTCACCCATGCCATATCATCCCATCCCATGCCAGGTCATGCCATCCCATGCCATGCCATACCATGCCATGCCATGACATGCCATGCCTGCACAGGACGAATACACAAAGTCAGTATAACGAAATAGACATGGCTGGGAAAAAAAAATGAATAAAAGTTCGCAACAGCGTAAAGAGTAGAATGCAAGGAGACAACTTGAAAGGAGACAGCTTACTTGAGTTGCAGCGCGGTGGAGCTCCCAGCAGCAGCACCTCCCAGCAGCACTCCTCCAAGCAGCACAGGGTGGAGGTATAAGCCAGTTGCAGCAGCAGCTCCTTGCAGCTCCGATCTGGTCCTTGCAGCTCCGATCTGGTCCTTGCAGCTCCGATCTGGTCCTTGCAGCTCCGATCTGGTCCTTGCAGCTCCATGCATCTCCAGTAGCAGGAGTTCCATTCACTTCAACTGCAGCAGCTCCCAAGGGAAGCCTCCTTAGGTTCAACTTCAGGGGCGCCTGATGACTTGGGTTCAACTCCAGCGGCGCCTGGTGACTTGGGTTCCAGCGCCAAGTGACAACTGCAGCAGCTCCGTTACACTTCCTTTCAACTCCAGACACAGCACTTCGGTTCCCTGCAGAAAACCACAAAACTGAGTTAGGAATCAAGACGTTTTATCATCAAGAAAATGAGAAAAGCAAGGAAAATCGTAGCAAACTGAAAGCACGAAATTGAATTAAAAGCAATAGCAACAAGTGACAAGGATGTGATTATTCTTACCCTGGGCTTTGAATCAAGGGCTGGTGGCTGGTTGACGGTTTTCAGCAACGCGGTTGACTTAGTTTCAGCTCCGGAAGCGCCTGGTGACTTGGGTTCGATCTCAGCAGCGCCGGATGACAACTGCAGCAGATCCCGTAGAGGCAGCACTTCGGTTCCCTGCAGAAAAGCACAAAACCGAGTTAGAAATCATTCAGTTTTATAGCAACGATAAGGCAAGGAAAACAAATGCAATAGCAAACAGAAAGCGCGAAGTTGAATTGACATCAATAGCAAAAACTGAGAAGCATGTGACCATTCATACCTTGGGCTTTGAGTTGGGGGCTGGTGGCTGGCAGGGAGGCGGATTGAGGATGGCGGAGGGCGGATGTTGGCGAAATCCCAAGGGAAGCCTTCGGTTCAACCATTTCCAGCAGCGCGGTTGACTTCGTTTCAGCTCCGGAAGCGCCTGGTGACTTGGGTTCGATCTCAGCAGCGCCGGATGACAACTGCAGCAACTCCCGTAGAGGCAGCACTTCGGTTCCCTGCAGAAAAGCACAAAACCGAGTTAGAAATCATTCAGTTTTATAGCAACTATAAAGCAAGGAAAACGGATGCAATAGCAAACAGAAAGCGCGAAGTTGAATTGACATCAATAGCCAAAACTGAGAAGCATGTGACCATTCGTACCTTGGGCTTTGAGTTGGGGGCTGGTGGCTGGCGGGGAGGCGGATTGAGGATGGCGGAGGGCGGATGTTGGCGAAATCCCAAGGGAAGCCTTCGGTTTAACCATTTCCAGCAGAGCGGTTGACTTCGTTTCAGCTCCGGAAGCGCCTGGTGACTTGGGTTCGATCTCAGCAGCGCCGGATGACAACTGCAGCAGCTCCCGTGGAGGCAGCACTTCGGTTCCCTGCTGAAAAGCACAAAACCGAGTTAGAAATCAATAAGGTTTATAGCAACGATAAAGCAAGGAAAACGGATGCAATAGCAAACAGAAAGCGCGAAGTTGAATTGACATCAATAGCCAAAACTGAGAAGCATGTGACCATTCGTACCTTGGGCTTTGAGTTGGGGGCTGGTGGCTGGCGGGGAGGCGGATTGAGGATGGCGGAGGGCGGATGTTGGCGAAATCCCAAGGGAAGCCTTCGGGTCAACCCGGTTGACTTCTTTTTAATTCCAGCAGGTGTGAAATGCTGGTTCTTCTTCACTGGGAGACGGGCGAAAGGAAAACAAAAAGGAAGTTAGTGGCCAGAATATACAATTGCAAGAAAACGAAAAACAAGAGCAAACCGGAGAAAAACAAAACAATAGCGAAAACGACAACAAAGTGAATGAATGATGGCGGAGGTGAATGAATGATGGCGGAAGCATCCATGATATTTCATATGCCACAGCTCGCAGTGGGTCGGAGACTATTGCTACCCAAACCCATGCTAACTCTACCCAAACCGAGGAGGATACATCTGTCCGCTGCGGTGATAATCAAATCAGAGGGATGGTGGATTGAGATGCATGAATGACGTGCGGATGTGAGAAAAAAAACAGCATTAAGCGGAAACAAACATTAGGAACGTAAAAAAAGAAAAGAAACTTCCCAATTCGTGGTCGATGGTGAAATCTAGAGCAGATCCACCGTGGTCAACGGCTAGCTCTTTCACGTCATGTCCGCAGCCACCTTTATGATCCACTTCTGGGCCATCCACTAGAAGGAGCACTTGCAGGAGCTTGAACGGTCGTCGTAGAGAGTAGACACCGTATTGGTAGGTTTCAAAGCTTACAGCGACCAACTGTGACTAACAATATAGTAGGTTTCTGATCCGTTCATCAGGCCTTCCCTTAGGACTGCTTCGTAGAGGAGTGGATCTAGGTAGCCACTCTCTCTTCGGCGGGTTGATTTTCTCTCTGCTCCTCCAGAGGAGTGAGCTTGAGCAAACCCTAGCGGCAAGAGGCGGGTGCAGCAGATGATGAACAGTGTGTCAGATCCCTTTCCCCATCCCAGTTCGATGCAATTTTGGCGATTGTGTCAGTGGTGGTCCCCACCCCACGATTGGGATTTGAGGAGAAGCGCATGGTGTGATTTTCAAGGTGTGCCCGAGGATATTGCAGATGAACGAAATCTATTTCCTGGTGGGTGAAGGTATTTCTCAGTTGTGAGTTTACGTACAAACGCTAGATTCTGCTTAACAAGTCGTGAACAGTAATTCGTTGACCAGTTGAAGTTACTATACAGAAGTTGCCCAAGAACTGGCCTCGGAACTCTCTGGAAACTGACGGCAGTAGGGCGGGTTTCAGCTGTGCTGCGGTGTTTCAGACTTCCGAGCCACGTGGGAGTAACCCAGACTGGCGAAAAACAAGTTTTTCAAGGCGAGAAGGATTGCGCGGGAGTGTCTTTCGTCTAGATGGCTGTAACCTGGCGCGACGCTTTCGGGCGTGATTGAGATGGGGCCGTGCGACTTTAGGGTTGCACGGAACTGGTCAGATGTGGTCCCCACACAACCCACAGAAAACGGGATGGGTGTAGTCTTTCAAGCTGTACTGAGGGAAACCGCTGAATATATCTCAGCGGACAAGCGAGTCCGCCCAGGGGAGCTCGCTGCCCGCGGGCAAAAAACATAAAACCCATTCGGGCATGCATCCGGTCAGGGAGGCATCAACCCTAAACACAGGGAGGCGTGGATTTAGGGTTGATGCCTCCCTCGGATGGCATGCCATCCGATAGGGTTTTAGTTTTTTTTCTGCCCGGGGCAGCATGTCGTCAAGTCGTCAACAGGTCGTCAGGCTTGACGACCCGTTTCCGCTGAGATATTCCCAATTAACGGAATCAGAATTCATACCCGGTGTGTGAATGTGTTTCCTGGATGGACCCACACCTGCACCACCAACCACAAGACAGTTGGGGTTTATAACCACTCCCACGTTCAGGTCAAACCGAGAAGCAACTACAGCATTTCATACCCTGCCTACTAAGTCAAAGAAACGACGAACACATCACGACTCAGGGGACTGTGTCAGTTGTGGTCCCCACCCCACGTATGGAATATGCAACTGGCGAGTCCCATCTGTTCTCTTTTTTTTTTTGAACTGCCCAAGTAAAAGGGCTGATGCCGAATATATCTCAGCGGACAAGCGAGTCCGCCCGGGGGAGCTCTCTGCCCGTGGGCAAAACAAATAAAACCCATTCGGGCATGCATCCGGTCAGGGAGGCATCAACCCTAAACACAGGGAGGCATGGATTTAGGGTTGATGCCTAAGTTGGAATAAACGCGTTTAGCGTTTTGTACGCTCTCGTATATACGCGAGAGTATATACGCTAGACGCTGGCCATGAGGGGTCTGGTACGCACAAGAATACGCTTGCCCAGGCAGGGAAAAACTTTGTCCCGGGCAGATTTTTGGGGTAAGAGGTGGGGATGGGGGGGTGATGTCCGCTTATTAATATGAAAGTTACAGAAAAAAAAACCCATAAAACTAATTTACCACTACATCTTCCTCCACCACATTCATGCTACCACCCCTTCCCCTACTCTACATGTCCATCCTTGATCCCCCGCCTGCCGCTCATGCATGGAGCCTTCCGCTAGTACTCATCGGCCATCACATCATCCTCCCCCACCTCAGGTTCTTCCACCTCCTCCTCGACTTTGTAGCCAGCCGGAGTGGGGGGGTCCTCGATGTTTCCCTTCACCACCCGCTGCCCTTCAGGGACCTTGTGCCAGTTATGCACAACCTGCCAATTGTGCGTCACGTACACGAGGTCCCGAAGCTTCTCCGTGCCGAGCCGGTTCCGGCGTGCCGTATGCACGGCATCAAACTTCGCCCAGTTCCGCTCGCATGGTGACGCGAACACCGGCTGCGTGAGGGCGCGGCAAGCCATGGTGGTGAGCTCCGGATGTTCGGTCCCGTGCCACGACCACCAGGCCACCGCGGTCATCTTGCCCTCCTTCACTGCCTCACGGTCGGCAAGAGCGGCGAGCATGCCGAAGCTGCCTTGGAGGTTGAGGAAGGCATTGAGGCCTTCCTGGATGACGAGAGAGGCACAGCGCTCGACCCCGTCCTTCCTGGTGACTGTCTGGTCGTCATAGTGCTTGGACACGTACTGTTTGAAGACCCTCGTGCACTCCAGGTCGGTGCGAAAGATGCCCTCTTCCTGGTTGGGGGGGTTGAGGATGCGGCCAATCACGTGCATGTTGCACGCCAGCCCATTGTCCCAGCGGTCCTGCACGATCTTCCGAATCTCCCCCACCTCTCCCCTTAACAGGACCCCTTCCGCATGCTCGTCAAGGAAGTCGCGGATGTCCTCGGTGAGCTGGAGCATAAGGTCGTAGAGATGACCCATCATGCCCTTCGCATCCGAGTCAGTCTTGCGCATGACAACGAACGGGAGCTTCATCAGCTTCGCGAAGAACTCGGCGCGCGTCCACCACGTGGCATCGAGGATGTTGTCTTTGAAGGTATCTGCCCCAACCCTCTTTGCAGCCATTGTCCACTCGCACCACTCATCGCTGAGGGCCATCTGCGTCAGGCCGGCGCGCTCTTCACAGAGGCGGTTAATGGCGATGTAGTTGGTGTCGAATCGGGTTCCCGCGGGCTTGAGAACCTGCTTCCCCTTGCCGCCGTTCACGAGCTCGCTCCGCATGTATCCACGGGTGAAGTGATGGTTGCGGACGAACAAGATGAGGGTGTCCCCGCGCGTGACGATGTCCTTCGCCCATCCCATTTTCCCCATGTCCTCCATCAGGAGATCAAGGACATGGGTCGCGCAAGGGATGTGTTCGATGTGGGGATACTCCGTCATCAACTCCCTGCATGCCGCCGCGTAATTGGAGCCGCCGTCAAAACACAAGGCGACGACGTTCTCGGGGCCAACTTTCTCGATGATGGGGTGCAAGATGCCCGCGATGTAGCCGCCGGTCTTCATCTCCATCTTGGTGTCGATCGACTCCACGAACACCGCTCCGCTATCGTTGATGAGGAGCACATTGGCTTGCGGGCGGCCGGCCTTGTCAGAGAACATGTCGCTTGCCACGGTCACACCATCACGGCGCCAGCTTGCTGAGATAGGAGCGAGAGCCGCCTCAATGCGCTGGCGACACTTTGCAAGACCGGCGCCACCGATGTAGTGTCTCTTCGGCGGGATGTAATTCTGCCCCGCGCGCTGAATGCTTGAGACTACATTCCGCCACAGTGGGTGGTCCGCGTGATGCTCCGGCAGATGAAGAGCGGCGAAGAAGAGGCATATGGACTCGTCCGCAGCTTGGTTCGCGCACGTGGCGTCGTCGCCGTAGAAGTCGGACATTCGACTCTTCTTCTTGTCCGAACCTCCGCCATTGACTGCGCCGACCGCCGCAATTTCAGCCGCACGCTTCTCTTCACGGGCCTTCAACTTGGACTCGTAAAGCGCCTTCACGGTGTCACGTGCAGTCTTCGGCGCTGCAGTGCAGAGGTGCACTTCGCGACGGCGCATGCCGTTCCAGCCGGTGATATGCTGCGTGCAGCGGTAAACCCCGCCAGCAAACTTGAAGTTGCAGTAGGCACACACCTTGGTGCCGTTCTCGCCAACGCTGTCGGCCGGCACTTTGAAGTGGCGGTACACAGCGTGCTTGCTGTCCATGCAGACCAAAGCCGTAACAGAAGAGGTCCCTCCAGTGGAACTACCAAGAGCCTCTGAAGGTGTAGAACGAGAACTTGTTGCTGTAGGAGTAGCAGCCATGGTGGCTGGGAAGAAGAGGTAGCTAGAATAGGAAGCGAGAGAATGAATGTCGAGTGAACAAATGCCAATGTTTATGCCTGGGAGATTGGGTTGGGTTGAGCTCCCAACCAATAAAGTAGTGGTTGAAGGGGGTGGTGGAATGCTGTGGTTTAAAGGGGTGTGAAACAGTGGAGGGGTGGGGTTGAGGAGGTTTGGAGCTCAAAATTCAAAAATCGAGTTCAGTTCGCGAAATCTGCGACTCAAAATAGAGATCGCCACGTCGCGAGATTCAGATTGATTTTTTTTTTTTTTTTTCAGTCTGCCAGAAATTCTACACGGCGAATTTTCAAATTATACGCAGCGTACGAATTCGTTAAGCGTATAAACGCAAAACGCAAAAGCAAAGTAGTGTATATTCCAACTTAGATTGTTAGAAACCTAGCTAAGACTTAGTAGCCATGGCTAGGGTTTAGGGTACACGAAAGAGAAATGGAAGAAAGAGAAATGAAAAAAGAGAAGAAGGGTTTCACTAGCAGGAAGTTGAGTACATATAGCAAACCCTAACAGGGCTGTACTCACTATAGAGTACCCCACTGCAGACTAGAGAAATATAACATTTTGACACACCCCCATAGTCAAAGTGGGGTATGATCAGCACAACAAGCAGCAATTTATAGTTCACAAATATCAGCAAAGCTAGAAGCTATCACAGAGGGCAAGTGTGGAGGAGGAGGGACTATGAGAGGAGAGGAGGTAGTGGGCGGCAGCTGAAGCTGCTGGCACACAGCGCAACTGGAGCAACTGGCACACGGGCAACTGGAGCAACTGGCACACTGGCAACTGGAGCAACTGGCACACGAGAAACTGGAGTAACTGGCTCCGCGGCTAACTCTGAGCGGCAGGAGCAACGGACCTACGGGCGACTAAAGCAACGGGCTCACGGGCAACTGGAGCGACGGGCTCACGGGCGACTGGCGCAACGGTCTCACGGGCGACTGGAGCTGTTGGCTTCACGGCGGCCACCCCCCTTCAACCTACCCCAACTGTCCCACTCCCCTTTCACACACCCCCTGCTGCACCCCTAGAACCAATCCCGTGTCACCCTCCTGTGAGATAATTGACGAAAGAATGAATGAACTAGGAATGAGATGGGTACAAGTAGAAAACACAAAAGTGTTGTACCCTCTAAGAACTACCCCACTACAGCCTAAATAGACTATAGCAGATATAAGTTTGACACACCCCCATAGGCAAAGTGGGGGAGAACAAGAGGTCACAAGACCAGTCAAGAAAAGCAAAGCAAGCTCAGGGTGGATCACAAAGTCACCACACAGTCTGAGCACAAGCAAAGGGCCATAAGGACAGTTCACATGCAGAGTTATATAAAGGAAAGCAAACAGTACAGTGAACACAACCTAGCAAGTGTAAGCATGCAGGTATAAGTATATAGAGTACAGTACAAGCAGAGTCAAGAAGTCAACAAGTGAGGCACAGTAGGTACAAGGCCTAACACAGTACAGAAACGCTGATGATCACAAGGCTGAAGTGCCTTGGTGAAAACATCAGCAGTGTTGGCCTGAGAGGCCACGTAAGCAAGACGAAGCTGGCCACGCTGCTGCAACTCTCGAGCAAGGAAGTAGCGCAGAGCAATGTGCTTCGTTCTGTGCTCCAGTCTGTGCTCCTGACACAAGGCCAGCATGGCCTTGTTGTCGACGTACAGAACTGGAGGAGAACGAGGCGCCTCTCCCAAGTCGGTCAGCAGGTAGGTGAGCCAGCGAAGCTCCTGTGCAGCCATGGCCCCAGCGTAGATCTCAGCCTCACAACTGGAGCTGAGAACAGAAGAAGAGCGGGTAGACCGCCAGGAGACAGAACCGGAGCCAAGGCTGAAGGTGTAACCCTGTGACGACCGATGCGTAGCCAAGTCGTCAACCCAGGAGGCGTCAGCGTGACCAGTGAGGACAACTCGAGCCCGTCCTCCAAGCACGAGCCCCATGCCCGAAGTACTGCACAAGTATCGCAACACCCTCTTCGCAGCATCCCAGTGCACCTTTCGGTGCCTGCCGGGAGCCACGTAGCAAGCCAGAAGGCTGAGAGGGTATGCGAGGTCAGGTCGTGTGCAAGTCATCAGGTACATGAGGCAGCCCACAAGCTCTGGATACGGGCCACTCGGCTCTACGGACTCGTCCGAAGGTGGAGCTGAGAGCGAGTGACCGGTAGGCAGAGGAGTGGACTGTGGCAAGGAGTAGGTGAAGCCGAAGCGCTGAAGGACCTGCTGCACCATGTGTGACTGAGTCAAGGTAATGGTGCGCTGCGCTCTGTCCCGGGTGATCCGCAAGCCAAGATAGCTTGTCAGCTCACCCAGGTCTGTGCACGTGTGTCTCTTCTGCAGCTCGAACTTCACGTGGGCGAGTGCCTCCGTGTCAGCAGTAGCAAAGACAAGGTCGTCTACGTACACAAGAACGTAGAACGGCGGCAGAGTAGCGTCAGTGCGTAGAAACAGAGAAGGGTCAGCAGTGGAAGGAGCAAAACCAAGAGCAGCAAGAGTCGTCCTGAGTGTGTCGTGCCACTCACGGGGCGCCTGGCGGAGACCGTAGACTGGCCGCCGGAGGCTCCACTGGGTACTAGCAGGAAACGACCCAGTGAAGCCAGGTGGGCGGCGCAGCCAAATCTCCTCATGCAGGCTGCCCTGTAGGAAGGCTGTGCTGAAGTCACGCGAGTGAAGCTCGTAGTCACGCTGAGCAGCAACGTGCAGCAGTACCCGAAGAGTGGTCATCTTCGGGGTAGGGGAGAAGGTCTGAAAGAAGTCAACTCCCTGTCGCTGACTGAAGCCACGTGCAACGTAACGCGCCTTGAAGGCAGGCGGAGAACCCGGCGGCCGCTTCACCCTGAAGATCCACATGCCACTGACGATGTTCGCCCCAGGTGGGGGAACCTCGTCTACGTAGGTGCCTGTGGACTTCCAGGAAGCCATCTCTGCGTCCATGGCTGCCTGCCACTGAGAGGAGTAGGGACCCTCTATCGCCTCTGCGTAAGAGCGCGGGGTCGGGATGTCTAGTGCATCCGGGTCTCCCTCAGGGGCAAGCAGCATGGACACAAGATGAGGTGAAGCAGCGGCAAAGCACTCAAGGTCCTCCTGCCTGTCCTCAAGGACGTCCGTGCCAAGAGCACACTCACCCCCGACGGACGGAGGACAGACAGACGCAGACTCAGCAACAAGGCTAGTGGTGTAATCTAGGCGACAGGCTGCAGCAAAGTCAACAAGCTCAGCAATAAGAGCAGACGCAGCAGAGGACTCAAACAGAGGGTCAGTGACAGCAGTGGCCAGAAAGCGCGTGACAGTAGGACTAGCAGCACGAAGGGAGTCAGACTCCGGGTCCGGACCGTCAGGAAGAGAGGACGCAGGAGGAGAGGGCAGAGGGACACGCTGTGAAGCAGTAGAAGGACGCAGTGTCATAGAGTGAGTGCCTGGGACAGGAGGAAGACACGGACGCGAAACACGACTAGCACGAACAGTGCGGACAGGCGACGCAGAACGAGACGCAGGCGACACAGGACGAGACTCAGGCTCACGACGCTCCGTAAGACCTCTAGTCGGACCAGAGTAAGGAGAAGGACCAGGCAGGGGAGAGGCCGGCTGCAACTGCGACGGAGACTGGACAGTCGGTGGACTCAGGAAAGGAGGAGGAGGACCAGGAGAAGGCGGGGAGCCAAGAACCTGCTGAAGGAGCGGAACGTAGTACGGCCGCGGCCGCGCAGCGCCTCCAGAAACAGCAGAGACAGAACCGGTACCCTCAGCCCTAGGGTCTCCAGTCCCAGCAGCACCTCCAGCAGCTCCAGCACCAGCACCACCTCCAGCAGCTCCAGCACCAGCAGCGCTAGCACCCCCAGTAGCTCCAGTAGCACCTCCAGCACCTCCAGCACCAGCAGCACCTCCAGCAGCGCCAGCAGCACCTCCAGCACCTCCAGCAGCTCCAGCACCAGCAGCACCTCCAGTAGCTCCAGCACCAGCACCACCTCCAGCAGCGCCAGCACCTCCAGTAGCTCCAGTAGCACCTCCAGCACCTCCAGCAGCTCCAGCACCAGCAGCACCTCGACAGCGCCGAGAGTACCACACACGAAGCCGCTGTGGAGAGAGGGGCTCCCGCCGCGACGGGACACCTAGAGCACCTCCAGACTCAGCACACGCAGGCTCAGCACCTCCAGACGCAGTACCCTCATGCGCCACACCCCCAGGCTCAGCACCCCCAGACTCAGCACCCCCAGTCTCAGCACCCCCAGTCTCAGCACCCCCAGGCCCCGCACCCGCAGGGTAAGCACCCCCAGCAGCACCTGAGTCGACAGCTACCTCGACCGGCTCGGCAGGGTCTACCTGGGACACACCTGAGGGGGCAGGACCTTGGGGGGGGAGGGGGTCTACCAGGGGAGTACCTGGTGCGAGGAAGAGCGGCGGGGGGGGGGGAGAGGCAGTGCGGTAGGGAAAGAGACGGTAGTACGACACCGACTCGTTGAACGTGACGTCCTGAGAGGACAGAACACGACGCGAGGTGGGGTGGTAGAACTGCCACCCGGGTGCGTCAGGAGGGAAGCCAAGGAAGACACAGGGAACGGCACGGGAGGACAGCTTGTCCGCGGTAGTATCGCGGACAAAAGCTCGAGATCCCCAGACACGAAACGCGGACGCATCGCCAACCTTCCCCATCCACCGCAGAGTAGGTGTGGTCTCCGGCAAGGAGACACGAGGCTGAAGGTTGATCTGATGCGCCGCGTACTGAACCGCGAACGGCCACAGAAAATGGGGAGCAGCCGCATGGATCATGGACGTACGAGCGACGTCCATGACCATGCCAATGCGGCGCTCAGCAATCCCATTTTGCTGCGGGGAGGCCGGAAGCGTGAACGTCTGGCGGATGCCCTCCGAACGACAGAAGGCTCTCAGGAGGTCGGAGGAAAACTCCCCGCCTCTGTCCGAGTGCAGACGCAGAATAGGAAGGTCTGAGCCGAAACTCTCACTGAGCTGGCGACGAGCACCGCGGATCCAGTCGATCAACACCTCAGGGACCTCACCCTTGCTGCGCAAGGGGAAGACTGTGGTGTAACGCGAGTAGTCGTCAACGACCAGGAGGAAGTAGCGCTCGTGACCCTGTCCACGGACGCGGGCTGGACCCCACACGTCCATGTGAAGAGTCTGCAGAGGAGCCTCAGTCGGAGGAAACGAGGAGGAGTGAGGGGCGGCGCGCTGCCGGCCCTCGACACAAGGAACACAGGTGGGGGCAGGCCCCGGAGGAAGGGGAGGGAGGGACCTGGGTAGACCCGAGACAAGGGCACGGGAGGCCATACCTCGAAGACGAGGCAGGGAGGGGTGACCAAGGCGGTGGTGCCAAAGGAGAGTCTCGTGTGCCAAAGGACGACACGAGCAGGGGGCAGACGCAGGACTAGACCTGGACGCGGCAGCAAACACCTGACTGGACGCAGCTACCTGACCAGACGCAGAGACCGGAGGAGGCGCAGTAGTCAGTGTGTACAGACTCGACCCTGGCCGACGGGTGAACGTGGCCAGGTGACGGCCCGTCCGAGAGCAAGTGCAGTGGGTCACACGCTGACCTCCAGGGGTGAACTGGTCAACCCACGCGTCCTGGAGGTCAGCTCCACTCACCAGGTTCGTAGAGAACGAGGGGAGGTGGAGTCCCGACAGCAAGCCCGACGGGGCCGCAGGACACGGTAGGACAGTGGAGGAGTGTGCAAGTACTGGGCCCCCTGAGGGGTCAGCAAGGGAGACCGCAACAGGCCGACTGAGCGCCGTGAGCGTGGTGCTGTCTCTAAAGAAAGAGCGCGAAGCACCAGAGTCAAGTGTGAAAGTGTGAAAGGACTCAGTAGGTGCAGTACCTGAGAGATGAGACGTACCAGCACCTGGAGCAGCAGACGCACTAGCACCTAGAGCAGCAACCGCACTAGCACCTAGAGCAGCAGCCACAGTGCCCGGGTCGGGCGGGACACGCAGGTAACAATCACCCTCAGTAATATGAGCAAGAGCATACATGGCAGCAAGGATAGCATCAAAGTCTAGATCAAAGATAGGCACATTCTGCAGAAGCAGATCATGCCAACGAGGAAGCTCAACAGCGTCAGGAAACTGGGTACGCCAAGCGTCAGTCAAGCGGCCGAAGCAGCGCTGCGTGGTGTATGGGAGACCACACACCTCCCCACTACGAGTGCCTGTGCGAAGAACGTACGTGCAGGGACCTGCACCCCCAGACCTCCCACGCCCAGCGTACCACTCACGAAGCTGCTGAACAGACGGGGTCTCACGGGTGCGCAGCTGCTGCTGACGCTGGCTGCCACCAAGGCCTCCACGCTGCGTGGCTGCACCGCGACCAGCACCACCTCCTCCGCTACCTCCACCACCGCTACCTCCGCGGCCTCCACTGCCGCCACCGACGCCCCCACTCCCGGGACCACCCCCACCACCACCTCCACCTCCTCCACCTCCTCCACCGCTTCCTCCACCGCCCCCTCCACCACCCCTGCTTCCCTTGCCCTTGCCAGTGCGGCGTCGCCCACTAGGGGCAGACGCAGCGCCGACCTCCTCAGTGCCAACGAGGTCGACAGCAGCAGCAGAGGCAACAGAGGGGAGAAGGGGGACAGGGGAACACCCCTCAAAGAAGGGGGTGCGACGGTCGCCGCGAGAAGCACCGACAGCTAAGATACTCTTCTCAGCTGCAGCAAGGCGCTCCTCTAGCAAGTCGACAGTCAGCTCGGTAGGGCAAAGGGAGAGAAAGTGATCCCTGACTGAGGAGAGAGAGTCAGGGAGGCGGGTGACTAGGTAGTAAAGGGTGATGTACATGGGGGGGGAGTTCGTGGGAAGAAACTCAGTGGGAAGGGCAGCGCGGTAGCGAGCGTCACTAGTGCGGAGGTGAGCAACTAGGTCAGCAACTGTGGCAAAGGCGGCAAGGTCAGGAAAAAGGTACGGCAGCATGAGGCGGCTGAGGGCAGCAGTGGTAGGGGAGGAGTAGCGTGCAACTACAGCGTCGTACAGAGCCCTAGCACTCTTGTACTGACTAAAGTGCGCGCGCTCAGTAGACGGCAGGTGATTACGCACAGCAAGACGAGCAGCAGCATCGCGCGTGAGCCACTGCGAGCGAACAGTACTGTCAGTATCAGCAGCAGGGGCAGTAGAGGCGCCAGACGTGAGATCAAACAGTGAGAGACCATCCTTGCTATCGCACTGTAGGAAAAGCTGCAGATCATCTAGCCAGACCTCAAAGTCAACAGCTCGACCCTCAGCATCAAAGGTAAGAACATTGAGACTAGCCATGACAGGAGCAGCAGCAGGCTAGCAGCAGCAGCAGTGCAACTCGTCTAAGCAGGCTAGGCAGGGCGGCGCGGCTCGGCAGGGCGGCGCTCTTACCAGGGGCGAGGCCGGGGCAGGGCCGGGGCAGGGCCGGGGTAGGGCCGGGGCCGGTCCGCAAAAGATCCGGGGCCGGGTTGGGGCAGGGCCGCGACAGTGCAGGAGCAGGGCAGGGGCAGGGCCGGGGCAGGGCCGGGGCAGAGCCGGGGCAGGGCCGGGGCAGGGTCGGAGCAGGGCCGGGACAGGGCCGGGGCGAGGCCGCGACAGGTCCGGGGCAGGGCCGGGGCCGGGCCGCGGCAGTGCAGGAGCAAGGCAGGGGCAGGGCCGGGGCAGGGCCGGGGCAGAGCCGGGGAAGGGCCGGGGCAGGGTCGGAACAGGGCCGGGACAGGGCCGGGGCGAGGCCGCGACAGGTCCAGGGCAGGGCCGGGGCCGGGCCGCGGCAGTGCAGGAGCAGGGCCGGGGCAGGGCCAAGACAGGGCCGGGGCGAGGGCCGAGGCAGGGCTGCAACAGGGCCGGAGCAGGGCCGGGGCAGGGCTGCGATAGGGCCGCAGCAGGGCCGCGACAGGTTGGGGTAGGGCCGGGGCAGGGCCGGAACAGGGCCGCGACAGGGTCGAGGCAGGGCCGCGAGTCGCGCCGCAACGGGGGCCGCAAAGGGGGGGGGGCTGACGGGGCCTTACGGGGCCTGACGGGGCCGCTAACGGGGCCTGACTGGGCCTTACGGGGCCTGACGGGGCCTGACGGGGCCTGACAGGGCCGCTAACGGGGCCTGATGGGGCCTGACGGGGCCGTAAACGGGGCCTGACGGGGCCTTACGGGGCCTTACAGGGCCGTAAACGGGACCTGACGTGGCCTTACGGGGCCTTACGGGGCCGTAAACGGGACCGTAAACTGGGCCTTACGGGGCCATAAACGGGGCCTGACGGGGCCTTACGGGGCCGTAAACGGTGCCTAACGTGGCCTTACAGGGCCTTACGGGGCCTTACGGGGCCGTAAGCGGGGCCGTAAACGGGGCCTAACGGGGCCTTACGGGGCCTTACAGGGCCGTAAACGGGGCCTGACGGGGCCTTACGGGGCCTGAAGGGGCCTTACGGGGCTGCGCGGCGCTTGGCTAGGCCGCAACGCGGCTGCTTTGGGGGCCGGCGCTGGCTCTAAGGGCAGGCGCAGGGGCCGCTACGGGCCTCGAAGGGCAGGCGCGACGCGCGCGTCAGGCAGGTAAGAAAAAATTTCAGTGGTGGGCCCTTTTAAAAAAAAACTCGAAACTAGCTCTATACCATGTGAGATAATTGACGAAAGAATGAATGAACTAGGAATGAGATGGGTACAAGTAGAAAACACAAAAGTGTGTGAAGAAACATGAATGAATGAACTAGGAAAGTGTGAGATACAAATATGAAAGCTGTACCCCTTAGTGTCTACCCCACTACAGCCTACATAGGCTAAGGCATATATATCTGACACACCCCCATAGGCAAAGTGGGGGAGAACTAGGGGTCACAAGACCAGTCAAGCAAAGCAAAGCAAAGCAAGCTCAGGGTGGATCACAACGTCACCACACAGTCTGAGCACAGGTTCAAAGGCCACAAGGCCAGTTCACATGCAAGTTCATATATAAAGGTAAACAAGCAAGTGCAGGTATATATAGATCACAGAACAAGCAAAGTCAAGAGGTAAGCAAGTGAGGCCAAGTAGGCACAAGACCTAGCATAGTACAGAAGCGCTGATGATCACAAGGCTGAAGTGCCCTGGTAAAGATATCAGCAGTGTTGGCCTGAGAGGCCACGTAAGCAAGGCGCAGCTGGCCACGCTGCTGCAGCTCACGAGCAAGGAAGTAGCGAAGAGCAATGTGCTTCGTTCTGTGCTCCAGTCTGTGCTCCCGACACAAGGCCAGCATGGCCTTGTTGTCTACGTACAGAACTAGAGGAGAACGAGGCGGCTCTCCCAGGTCAGTCAGCAAGTAGGTGAGCCAGCGTAACTCCTGTGCAGCCATGGCCCCTGCGTAGATCTCAGCCTCACAGCTGGAGCTGAGAACAGAAGACGAGCGGGTAGACCGCCACGAAACAGAGCCGGAACCAAGGCTGAAGGTGTAACCCTGTGACGACCGCTGCGTAGCCAGGTCGTCCACCCAAGACGCGTCTGCGTGACCAGTGAGGACCACTGGACTCCGCCCTCCAAGCACTAGCCCCAAGCCCGAAGTACTGCACAAGTAGCGCAACACCCTCTTCGCTGCAGCCATGTGCTCTGGTCGGTGTCTCCCAGGAGCAACATAGCGCGCCAGAATGCTCAGAGGGTATGCTAGGTCAGGTCGAGTGCAGGTCATCAGGTACATGAGGCAGCCAACAAGCTCTGGGTACGGGCCACTCGGCTCTACGGACTCATCCGAAGGCAGAGCTGAGAGCGAGTGGCGAGTAGACAGAGGAGTGGCCTGAGGCGAGGAGTACGTGAAGTCGAAGCGCTGAAGGACCTGCTGCACCATGTGTGACTGAGTCAGGGTGATGGTGCGCCGTGCTCTGTCCCGGGTGATCTGCAAGCCAAGATAGCTGCGCAGTTCACCCAGGTCTGTGCACGTGTGTCTCTTCTGCAGCTCGGACTTCACGTGGGCGAGTCCAGCAGTGTCAGCTGTAGCAAAGACCAAGTCGTCGACGTACACGAGGATGTAGAACGGCGGCAGTAAGGTGTCGGTGCGAAGAAACAGCGACGGGTCAGCAGTGGAAGGAGCAAACCCAAGAGCCGCAAGCGTAGTCCTCAGTGTGTCGTGCCACTCACGTGGCGCCTGGCGGAGACCGTAGACTGGCCGCCGGAGGCTCCACTGGGTACCAGGAGGAAAAGACCCAGTGAAGCCAGGTGGGCGGCGCAGCCAGATCTCCTCGTGCAGACTGCCCTGTAGGAAAGCAGTGCTGAAGTCAAGGGAGTGAAGCTCGTAGTCACGCTGAGCAGCAACGTGCAGCAGAACCCGAAGAGTGGTCATCTTCGGGGTCGGGGAGAAGGTCTGAAAGTAGTCAACTCCCTGCCGCTGACTGAAGCCTCGAGCCACGTAACGCGCCTTGAAGACAGGCGGAGAACCCGGCGGCCGCTTCACCCTGAAGATCCACATGCCACTGACGATGTTCGCCCCAGGTGGGGGAACCTCGTCGACGTAGGTGCCTGTGGACTTCCAGGAAGCCAGCTCCAGCTCCACCACTAGCTCCAGCACCAGGAGCACCACCAGGCCCAGCAGCTTCAGTACCTCCAGTACGAGCACCTCCGGGACCCGTGGCTCCAGCACCCCCAGAAGAAGCAGAACCGCCAGTACCGGCTCCAGCAGCACCTCCAGCTCCAGAACCTCCAGCAGCAGCAGAACCTCCAGCACCGGCAGCACCTCCAGCGCCAGCAGCACGGCTCCAGCGGCGAGCAAACCACTCGCGCAGCTCCTGTGGAGAGGGAAGCTCCCGCCGGGACAAAGCACCCGAAGGACCGCCAGGTCCAGCACCGACAGGCTCCACACCCCCACTCCCAGCAGCCCCAGGCTCAGCACCCCCAGAAGCAGCACCACCAGGCCCCGCACGCTCAGGCTCAGCACCCCCAGACCCAGTACCCCCAGGCTCCGCACGCTCAGGCTCAGCACCCCCAGACCCAGCACCCCCAGGCTCCACACGCTCAGGCTCAGCACCCCCAGACCCAGCACCCCCAGGCTCCGCACGCTCAGGCTCAGCACCCCCAGACGCACCAGAGTCAGCAGCTACCTCGACAGGCTCGACTGCATCTACCTGGGATACACCTGAGGGGGCAGGACCCTGAGGGGGGAGGGGGTCTACCGGGGGGGGACCGGGAGCGAGGAAGAGCGGCGGGGGGGGGAGGGGGGCAGTGCGGTAGGGGAAGAGACGGTAGTACGGAACCGACTCGTCAAACGTGACGTCCTGGGAGGAAAGAACACGACGCGAGGTGGGGTGGTAAAACTTCCAACCAGGCGCGTCAGGGGGAAAGCCGAGGAAGACGCAAGGAACAGCACGGGAGGACAGCTTGTCCGTAGACAAGTCTCGGACGAAAGCTCGAGATCCCCAGACACGGAACGCAGATGCATCACCAACCTTCCCCGTCCACCGCAGAGTAGGGGAGGTCTCCGGAAGGGAGACCCGGGGCTGAAGGTTGATCTGATGCGCCGCGTACTGAACCGCGAACGGCCACAGAAAATGGGGAGCAGCCGCATGGATCATGGACGTACGAGCGACATCCATGACCATGCCAATGCGGCGCTCAGCAATCCTATTTTGCTGTGGAGAGGCCGGAAGCGTGAACGTCTGGCGGATGCCCTCCGCACGACAGAAGGCTCGCAGAAGGTCGGAGGAAAACTCTCCGCCTCTGTCGGAGTGCAGACGCAGAACAGGAAAGTCCGAGCCGAAACGCTCTCTGAGCTGGAGACGAGCAACGCGGATCCAGTCGATCAACACCTCAGTGACCTCACCCTTGCTGCGCAAGGGGAAGACAGTGGTGTAACGCGAGTAGTCGTCAACCACCAGCAGGAAGTAACGCTCGTGACCCTGTCCACGGACGCGGGCTGGGCCCCACACGTCCATGTGAAGAGTCTGCAGCGGAGCCTCTGTCGGGGGAAACTCGGAGGAGTGAGGAGCGGCGCGCTGCCGCCCCTCGACGCAGGGAACGCAGGTAGGGGCAGGCCCCGGGGGAAGGGGGGGGAGGGACCGGGGGAGACCAGAGACAAGGACACGGGAGGCCATGCCTCGGAGACGAGGCAAGGAGGGGTGACCAAGGCGGTGGTGCCAGAGGAGGGTCTGGTGGGACAGGAGGCGACACGAGCAGGGGGCAGACTCAGGACCTGACCGAGACGCTGCAGCAAACACCTGACTCGACGCAGCTACCTGACCAGACGCAGCAACCGGAGGAGACTCTGTGGTCAGTGTGTACAGGCTCGACCCCGGTCGACGGGTAAACGAGGCCAAGTGGCGGCCCGTCTGAGCACACGTGCAGTGGGTCACTCGCTGACCTGCAGGAGTGAACTGGTCAACCCCGGCATCCTGAAGGTCAGCACCACTCACCAAGTTCGTGGAGAACGAGGGGAGGTAGAGACCAGACAGGGAGCCTGACGGGGCCGCCGGACACGGGAGGACAGTGGAGTAGCGAGCAAGGACAGGACCCCCAGAGGGGTCTGCCAGGGAGACCGCAACCGGCCGACTGAGCGGCGTAAGGGTGGTGCGGTCTCGAAAGAAGGAGCGGGAAGCACCCGAGTCGAGGGTGAAGGTGTGAAAGACCTGAGCCGACTCGGTACCTGAGAGAGCAGACTCACCAGCACCTAGAGCAGCAGACTCACTAGCACCTAGAGCAGCAGCCTCAATACCAGGGTCAGGCGGAACACACACGTAACAGTCACCCTCAGCACTAATAGACACAGCATACATGGCAGCAAGAATAGCATCAAAGTCAAGATCAAAGATAGCTACCCCCGACCTGAGTAGATCTCCCCAACGAGGGATCTCAGTGGCGTCCGGGAACTGGGCACGCCAGGCGTCCGTCAGGCGACCGAAGCAGCGCTGGGTGGCGTGCAGGCCGCCACACTGCTCTCCAGTGCGGTCACCGGTGCGCAGGACGTAAGTACAGGGACCAGCACCCCCAGACCCCTGGCGCCCCGCGTACCACTCACGAAGCTGCTGGGGCGAAGGGGTCTCACGAGAGCGCTGCTGCTGCTGGGGTCCCCGCTCCACAGCTCCGCCTCTACCAGCTCCACCTCCGCCGCCGCCGCCTCCGCCTCCTCCACCCCTCCCGCCACCGCCACCGCCGCCTCCACCTCCACCGCCGCCACCGAAGCCCCCACCTCTACCACCACCCCCACCCCCACCCCCGCCTCCGCCTCCACCGCCACTACCGCCGCCCCCACCACCTCCTCCAGCGCCCTTGCCCCGCTTGCCCTTGCTGAAGCGGCGCCTCTCACTAGGAGCAGACGCAGCGCTGACCGACTCGGTGCCAACAAGGTCGACAGCAGCAGCAGAGGCAACAGAGGGCAAAAGAGGAACGGGGGAGCACCCCTCAAAGAAAGGGGTACGGGGGTCACCACGAGAGGCGCCTACAGCGGTGATACTAGTCTCTGCTGCAAGGAGGCGCTCCTCGAGGAGGTCGACAGTGAGGGTGGTAGGGCAAAGAGAGAGGAAGTGGTCCCTGACCGAGCGGAGAGTGTCAGGGAGTCGAGTGACTAGGTAGTAGAGGGTGATGTACATGGGGGGGGGGTTCTGGGCGCAGAACTCAGCAGGAAGCGCAGCGCGGTAGCGAGTGTCACTAGTGCGGAGGTGCGTAGTGAGGTCAGTGACTGTGGCAAAAGCAGCGAGGTCAGGGAACAGGTACGGTAGCATGAGGCGACTAAGCGCAGCAGTGGCAGGGGAGGAGTAGCGTGCAACTACTGCGTCGTACAGAGTCTTAGCACTCTTGTACTTACTAAAGTGCGCGCGCTCAGTAGGCGGTAGGTGACTGCGCACAGCAAGGCGGGCAGCAGCATCGCGCGTGAGCCACTGTGAGCGAACGGTACTGTCAGCATCAGCAGCAGGGGCAGTAGAGGCGCCCGACGTAAGGTCAAACAGGGAGAGGCCATCTCTGCTATCGCACTGAAGGAAAAGCTGTAAGTCATCTAGCCAGACATCAAAGGCAACCGCTCGACCCTCAGCATCAAAGGTGAGAAGGGTAGGACTAGCCATGATAAGAGCAACAGGAGACTAGAAGCGGCAGCAGCGCAACGGAGCGAAGCAGGACAGTGCGACTCGGCAGGGCGACTCGGCAGCGCAGTGCGGCTCGGCCGCGCGGCTCGGCCCGGCTAGGCTCTTACCAGGGGCAGAGCCGAGAGTTCGGGACGGGGTCGGGGCCGGAACAGGGCCGGGACAGGGTCGGGGCCGAGCAGGGTCCGGGACGGGGCAGCAACGGGGCCGAGACAGGGTCGGGGCCGGGGCATGTCCGGGACAAAGCAGCAACGGGGCCGGGACAGGGTCGGGGTCGGGGCCGCGTGGTCGCGTAGGGGCCGCGTCAGGGACAGGGCCGGGCCGTGAAGGGACGGCGTAGGGGCCGCGTCAGGTGCAGTAGAGGGCCGCGTCAGGGGCGGCGTAGGGGCCGCGACAGGGGCGGCGCAGGGGTCGCAACAGGGGCGGCGTAGGGGCCGCGTCAGGGGCCGCGTCAGGGACCGCGTCAGGGGCCGCGTCAGGGGCCGCGTCAGGGGCCGCGGCAGGGGCCGCGGCAGGGGCCGCGTAGGGGCCGCGTCAGGGGCCGCGTCAGGGGCCTCGTCAGGGGCCGCGTCTGGGGCCGCGTCAGGGTCGCGTCAGGGGCCGCGTTAGGGGCGGCGTAGGGGCCGCGGTAGTGGCGGCGGAGGGGCCGCGTCAGGGGCCGCGTCAGGGGCCGCGTCAGGGGCCGCGTCAGGGGCCGCGTAGGGGCCGCGTCAGGGGCCGCGTCAGGGGCGGCGTAGGGGCCGTGTCAGGGGCCGCGTAGGGGCCGCGTCAGGGGCCGCGTAGGGGCCGCGTCAGGGGCGATGTAGGGGCCGCGTAGGGGCCGCGTAGGGGCCGCGTAGGGGCCGCGTAGGGGTCGCGTAGGGGCCGCTAGGGGGGGGGGGGGGCGCTAAAAAAAAAAAATTAGGGCAGGGGCGCAACGCGCGTCGGCAGCTAAAAAAAAAAATCGTTATGGTGGGCCCTTAGGAAGGAACGGTCCCATGTAGGAACCCGCTCTATACCATGTGAAGAAACAGGAATGAATGAACTAGGAAAGTGTGAGATACAAATATGAAAGCTGTACCCCTTAGTGTCTACCCCACTACAGCCTACATAGGCTAAGGCATATATATCTGACAAAGTGTTGTACCCTCTAAGAACTACCCCACTACAGCTTAAATAGACTATAGCAGATATAAGTTTGACACCTCCTAGCGCCACTCCCTCGGCTCCCACACATCCACCCCCCTCAGCGGCAACTGCAGCAGTGGGAGACGGAGGAGGAGGAGGAGCAGGGGACGACTCACACACCCGCCACCCCCATACCCGCCACCCCGCAGTTGCACGATGACAGGAGGCGGCAGGGGCGGCTCGCAAGCTGCAGGGGCGGCACGCGGGCTGCAGGGGCGGCTCGCGGGCCGCAGGGGCGGTTCGCGAGCTGCAAGAGGGGAAGCGCGCGGGCCCCCCGAGGGCGCCTCGATGGGCGACGGGAGGGGGGCCGCGCACGGGCCCTCGAGGGCGCCTCGACGGGTGACGAAAGTGGGGGGCCGCGCGGGCCCCCGAGGGCGCCACGACGGGCGACGGGAGGGGGCCGCGCGCGGGCCCCCGAGGGCGCCACGACGGGCGACGGGAGAAGGCCGCGCGCGAGCCCCCGAGGGTGCCGCGACGAACGACGGGGGGAGCCCGCGGGTCCCCAGGGTCGCCTCGACGGACGACAAGGGGGAGCGCGCGGGACGGAGCACGAAACCGCCGCGCTCTCCCGGGGCGCACGGCGGGCAGGAAACCGCCGCGCGCCTCGGGGCGCACGGCGGGCAGGAAACCGCCGCGCGCCTCGGGGCGCACGGCGGGCAGAAAACCGCCATGCGCCCCGAGCGCGTGGCGGGAAGAAAAAAACGTCGCGCGCCACGGGGCGCGCGACAGACAGGACAACAGCGGAAGCAGGTGGTCCCACAGGCCAGGAGCGATCTCGCTCTGATACCATGTTAGAAACCTAGCTAAGACTTAGTAGCCATGGCTAGGGTTTAGGGTACACGAAAGAGAAATGGAAGAAAGACAAATGAAAAAAGAGAAGAGGGGTTTCACTAGCAGGCAGTTGAGTACAGATAGCAAACCCTAACAGGGCTGTACTCACTATAGAGTACCCCACTGCAGACTAGAGAAATATAGCATTCTGACATAGATGCCTCCCTCGGATGGCATGCCATCCGATAGGGTTTTAGTTTTTTTCTGCCCGGGGCAGCATGTCGTCAAGTCGTCAACGGGTCGTCAGGCTTGACAACCCATTTCCGCTGGGATATTCCATACGTAATTAGTCATACCTCTCGTGTGTGAATATACTTCCTGGATGTGATGTCCTCACGCCATCTCCCCAACATCAACCTAACGGGACATACTTGATTCTTCTAAGTCGTATAATTGGCTGACCAGCCGAGGTTACAAATCAGGGCCTAATTTATCAGTGTAAATCACACTGCTATACTGATAAGAAGGGTGAAATTTAGGGCCTACACTGATGCGTTCGGGTAATTTTTTGGGGGATTAGTGTTACACTGATTTGACAGTGAAATGATTTAGGCCACACTGATGCTCTGGGGTAAATTTTCCCTTAGTGAAGATTACCCTTAAGGGCGTACAGGGCACCCCCCCCCCCTCGAAACTCTACTTATCGAGACGAAGTTTCCTAGAAATTTCGTAACGATACACTCAATTTCGTAATGATGCACTACGACGCCAGCACGTGAGTACTGACAACCAACACCGCGTCACCATGTCTGCTTGCAACCTACTGTAGAGGCGATGCAACCTGATTGGTCAAATCTGCACTCACTTCAAAAACTTTAACTTTCTTGACTCGGAAATTTGGGACTCGAGGTCCCCAAACCCACGTTCCCCCTAGGAAGCTTGCTGACTCGGCGAAAAAACAAGTGTTGCAGCGAAACCAGACAAGCCACTGCGCTCAACTTTAGAGTTCAGAAGCCCCACCCACCAGCGCCCAATTTGGGCCTCGAGCTTGGTTGCTGCCAGCACATACTGAGCTGCCTACATTACAATCAAGGTAAAAAATATACCTACACTGATGCCTCTAGGTAAAGTTTTCAAAAGTTCAAGTTACACTGATCCATCAGTGTTTCCAAAAAGGGCACACTGCTCATAAGGGTTTTGAAAAAGGCTACACTGCTAATCGTGAGTAGCCAAAACCCAAACATAGGCCCTGTTACAAAGGCTGCCCAAACACTGACCTCGGAAAATTTGCGAAGGCGATCCGAACGAAGCATCACTCATTTCCGCGCCAATATCTTCACCCAGCATAACAACATGGTGCTGTCCATGTGGATGAGAGAGAGAATCGCCACATCACCATAAACCAAGACTGTGGCTGCCGACCAACCAGTGACAGTGACCCAAAACCGATCCGCAGACAGAGCAAGCATTAGCTCGTGTGACTGACAGGGTGACGAGCGAACGAGGCTGTGCGACGAACTTTTGGGAGTTCCGCCGCCAATCTCTGCCCTTTGACGTCACAAAAGTGTTCAGGAGCCTTCGCATGGGAACTCAACGACGCTGGATGAAGCTGCCTTACAAATTGACGACCACGGCGAATTTTGCTCAAAGAAGATTGAATGACGATTCCTGCGCGTGTAACGGTCGTCAATCTAAGCTGCTGCATTGTCGATTTGGCTGGTTGAAACTCCGCGATGGATTGCACAAAGCTACCTTGCGAGCACGGCGACCGATATTATGGAGAGCCTGGGGATTGGGCAGCGAAGTCCTGCGCCCATGTTGTCGCCAATTCAGACGATTGGGTAACAGTTAGTAGTAAACAACTCGCAACAGAAAACTGTGAACATCCACTACACAATCACGTGTATGTTACATGTGTGAGATTTGTATCAGAAGTTTCTACATGCAAATTCGCTTTTATGTCAAAATAGATCCATTTGCATCCCTGGTATTGTTATACCATCTGCTACACGTCTTGGCCGAGGAAGACTCATCCAAACAACAAGCTACACAATGTCGTTTCTACATTTTTTTACATGCACGCATTAAGATAATCGTACGAATGTGCGAGGGTGTAGTCCAGCAGACTACTGTACGTGCGGTCCGCCACGCCAATGAAGAGTGCTTCTATATCAGGAGAAAAGGAGATGCTTGTAATCTCGCCGAGAATGCCGATCTCCTGTGCTCGGGTGAACCCGCTTCTCGTGTCAAAGACATGCACAAAGCCTGCTGGTTCCACCAAGGCCATGAACCTGGGCGAAGGGAGGAGTGGTGGGGGAGGCGGAGGGGCGGGGAGAGAGGGGGGGAGGAGGGGGGGGTTTGAGGTGATGTGCCATCATGTGCCAGCATGTGGCGAGCAGTGAAAGAAGGGAGGGTGACATGCAACATGGGAACGAGCATGTGGTGTCGAGAAAGAGAAGCTGCTTGTATTCAAGTCATACACCAAGTGTGCTGGCTCAGCCAAGGCCATCAACTTGGGTGGCGGAGGGAGGGAGAGGCAGAGTGTGACATGTCGAATGGGAATACGCATGCCATAAAACAGGCGGAAGTGTGTAATCTGTGGACCAAAAACTGCCATTGCCAATCTCTCCCCCCGCCCCCCCACCCCCCTTCCTCCACCACACACACTCACTTGCCATCGGTGGTGAATCTTAGCGTGAATCTGAGCGTGAATCCGACCGAATGGCCCCCAGTCGCCCCTTAAGCGTGAACAGGGAAGAGTCAGGGCACCGGCGGTCCCACACACGGTACGTGGCATCCTGGCTGCCAGTCGCAGAGAGGTTGCAGCCGCCCGGCTGTAGCGAAGGAGTAGTCCACGTGGCCTGAAAAGACAGTGCTGTTTGAGAGGCAGGGGTGGGAGTGTGGGGGATGAGGGGTATAAGGGTAGTGGTGTGGTGTGGAGGATGAGGGGGGTGTAGAGGATGAGGGGGATGAGACAAGGATAGACAAGGACCGAGAACGGAAGAAAAGAAAGGGTTCGTAAGGAGGTGAAGGTGGGTAAGCATAGGCAGGACAAAAAAAAAAAACAAAAAAAAAACAACAAAAACAAAAAAAACAGAACCGCAGTGAGCAAGGCAAGGGCATGGGCAGGGGTGGAGTGAGCAGGAGGGTGAAAAGGAGAAGGTATAGAGTGCGCAGGGATGCAAGGGAGAGCAGGGGTAGAGCGGGCGGGAGGCACAAACCTTGCCAGTAGTGAGGTCGAGCAGTAGAGCCTCAGGATCATCCCCCACCACTGACCCCAGTGCTGTCCGGTGCCACTGCCGTGTGCTGATGGGGGAAGGGAGGGAACGGGTGGTGGGGCGGATGATAGAGAATACGAGTCGAGAGAGTGATGGGATGAGAAAACAGGTAAAACAAGGAAGAGGCGGGGGGAAGGGAGATGAAAGAGCGGGCTCACATTGACGGGCCAGGGGAAGGATGTCGTCGCGAACGCGGTCGCGACTGTTGTCGCGAACGCCGTCGTGGATAACGTCGCGAATGCTGTCGAATTGAATTCCGCCACGGCCGTCGTCGCGAATGTGGTCGTGAACGTTGACGAGAAGGTCGTCGCGATTATCCTCACAAACATTGTCATGGAATTTGCTGCGGCCTGCATGACGGCATATTGATTGTTGTAAGAAACGAAGGCGAACAAAGGCATGACATGGCGAAAGCGTCGGAAGACGGGGTATCAATAACCGAACAGAAGGAGAAGAATAACGCGGCTCACCGACGACTATTTACCTTGAGACGACGAGTATCAAACGGAAACCACCGACGAGAGGCCGACGGAGAATGAGTAACGAAGGGGAACGAAAACTCGGCGCGCTGCAGCGACGGCGAGCAACGAAGATGACGGGCTCGATGATCGGCAATTAGTAACGTCCAGAGATCGTGTTGCGGTGATTAAGAGCTCATTCCGAGCTGCCGTGATAAGTGTCGAGCGGCCGTGGCGCTCTCTGTAACAAACAGCTGTCAAACATATGTATATCTATGTTATATTTTGGGTAGGCTTAGTGGGGTACACACTGTGGGGTACAACCCCTTAGGTTCATTTTCCTTGTACCAACCTTCTCGATAGTCGACATCACTCATGCCTAGCTTCTAAGATGGTATCTAGAGCATAGGTCTTTAGGACCTAAGATTAGGGCCCACCGATTACTGCATTACCTGCTGCCCACGCGCGCCTCGGCTGCAGGCGCGTGGCCCTTTTTTTTTTCCCCGTGCGCGCCACTTAAAGCAGCCCGCGCGCAGCCCGTTTTCGGCCTCGCGTGCCACGTCAGTCACCCGCGCAGCCTGCCGCCGGCCCGCGCGCCGTGTAAGCCGCCCGTGCGCAACCCGCTTAGGCCCTGCGCGCCGCGTCCGTGTAGCCCGTTTTAGGCCCCACGCGCCGTGTAGCCCGTTTTAGGCCCCACGCACCGTGTAGCCCGTTTTAGGCCCCACGCGCCGTGCCAGCCGCCCACGCAGCCTGCCGCCAGCCCGCGCGTCGCCACGAGCAGCCCGCAGCTGCGCGCGCTGCCCGTAGCCACGTGCAACCTGCAGCCTTGTGCCTGCTACCGCCTGCCTGTCGCCTGCCTGCCTGCCTGCTTGCTGCCTGCTAGCTGTCTGCTGCCACCTGCCTGTCGCCTGCCTGCCTGCCTGCTTGCTGCCTACTGCCGCCTACCTGCAGCCTGCCTACTGCCTGCCTGCTGCCGCCTGCCTGCTTGCTGCCGCCTGCCTGCTTGCTGCCTACTGCCGCCTGCCAACTTGCTGCCTGCTGCCTGCCTGCTACTTGCTGCCTGCTGCCTGCCTGCTACTTGCTGCCTGATGCCGCCTGCCTGCCGCCTGCCCGCAGCCTGCCTGCCGCCTGCCTGCTGCCTGCCTGCCAGCCTGCTTGCTGCCTGCTGCCGCCTGCCTGCCGCCTGCCTGCAACCTGCCTGCTGCCTGCCTGCTGCCGCCTGCCTGCTTGCTGCCTGCAGCCTGCCTGCCTGCCTGCTTGCTGCCCGCTGCAGCCTGCCTGCAGCCTGCCTGCTGCCTGCCTGCTGCCTGCCTGCTCCTTGCTGCCTGCTGCCGCCTGCCTGCTTGCTGCCTGCTGCCGCCTGCCTGCTGCTTGCTGCCCCTGCCTCCTGCCTCTGCCTCCTGCCTCCTACCTGGTGCCTGCTGCCTCTGCCTGCTGCCTGCTGCCTGCTACCGCCTGCCTTAAGCCAATATGGCGACGCCTAACGTTCTAGCGTTCGAGCCTGACGGTCGTCCCATCGAGTTCACTGTGTGGTTAGACGATCTCCAGCTGTTCCTTCTGACTGATGCCAAAGAGGGTGTCTCACTATTCGATTACGTCTCTGGCACTGCCGTTACTCCTGCTGCTGATGCTCCTGCTCTAGAACGCTCCCAATGGCAAACTCGTGATGCTGCAGCACGCCTAGCTATTAGGAACCACCTGCCGATTACTGAGCGAGCGCATTTCAGCCAGCACTGAACTGCTAAGACACTGTACGACGCTGTAGTTGCGCGCTACTCCTCCCCGGCCACTGCAGCCATAGGTCGACTCATGCTACCGTACCTGTTCCCCGATCTTTCCTCGTTCACCACTGCTGAGGACCTCATTTCCCACCTGCGCGCTACTGACACTCGCTTTCGTGCCGCCCTTTCAGCCGAGTTCTGCGCCGCAAACCCCCCCCCGATGTACTTCACTCTCTATTTCCTCGTCACCCGCCTCCCTGACACTCTTAGCTCTGTCAGGGACCGCTTCCTAGCACTAGACCCCACCACTCTCACTGTCGACGACTTCGAGAAGCACCTCCTCGCAGCAGAGAAGAACATCCTCGCTGTAGGTGCTGCTCGTGGCACTCCTCGCTCTCCCCTCTTTGAGGGGTGCTCCCCCTCCCCTCTCACCCCCTCCTACGCCTCCGCAGCTGCTGCTCACGACTACCTTGGTGCTGAGGGGGTCGGAGCTGCTTCCGCTCCTAGTGGGAAGCATCACAGTGGCAGGGGCGGCAGGGGTGGCAGGGGCGGTGGGGGTGGCGGTGGAGGTGGCGGTGGTGCAGGCGGCGGGGGAGGTGGAGGTGGTGGGGGTGGTCGTGGGGGTGGAGGCGGTGGAGGTGGTGGTGGGGGCGGCGGAGGCACTGGGAGCGGTGGAGGGGGCAGCAGCGGCGGTGGGGGAGGAGGGAGCGGTAGTGGCATTGGTGGTCAGGGCCAGCAGCATCAGCGTCAGCGCCAGACCCCCACTTCCCAGCAGCTTCTTGACTGGTATGCCGGGCGTGGGGCTTCTGGGGGTTTTGGTCGCTGCCCCTATATCATCCGCACAGGTCCCCGCGCTAGTCGCCAGTGCACAGGTTTTCACACTGAGCAGCGCTGCTTCGCTCGGCTTAGCGACGCCTGGCGCGCCAGGTTTCCTGATGCTCCTGAGTTCCCCAACTGGGCAGAATTGCTTAGGCGTGATGTACCTATCTTTGATCTTGACTATGAGGCAATTCTTGCTGCTATGTATGCCTTGTCTGTTAGTGCTGAGGGTGACTGCTACTTGTGTGTGCCGCCGGATCCTGGTATAGCCCCTGGTATAGCCCCTGCAGCACTAGGTGCTTGTGAGTCTGCTTCCCTTGGTACTGCGCCTGCACTGGCTTTGCACACCTTTACACTTGACTCTGGTGCTTCCCGCTGTTTCTTTCGCGACAGTACCACAGTCACTCCCCTCCCTGCACCTGTTCCTGTCTCACTGGCTGACCCCTCTGGGGGCCCGGTGCTTGCACGGTCTTCCACTGTGCTTCTGTGTCCGGCGGTCCCGTCTGGTGAGCTGTCTGGTCTCCACCTCCCCTCGTTCTCTACGAACTTGGTGAGTAACGCTGTCCTCCAGGATGCGGGGGTTGACACCTTCACCCCTGGTCGGCAGCGTGTGGCGATTTGCACGTGCTCCCAGACTGGTCGCCACCTGGCCACGTTCGCTCGTGCGCCAGGGTCCAGTCTCTACACCCTCACCACTGCGTCACGCTCCACCCCTTTGTCTCCCCAGTTGCACGCGTCTGCTCAGGTAGCTACACAGTGTGAGTGTCGCCGGCTGTCGCACGACACTCTTCTATGGCACCACCGCCTTGGTCACCCCTCCCTGCCTCGCCTACGCAGCATGCACTCTCGCGTCCTGGTTTCTGGTCTCCCCAGGTCTCTGCCTCCCCTCCCTCCCTCGCCTGCGCCGCCCTGCATTCCCTGCGTCGAGGGGCGGCAGCGCGCCGCTCCTCACTCCTCCTCGTTCCCTCCCACAGAGGCTCCACTGCAGACTCTCCACCTGGACGTGTGGGGCCCAGCCCGCGTCCGTGGACAGGGCCACGAGCGGTACTTCCTGCTGGTTGTCGACGACTACACGCGCTACACCACGGTCTTCCCCTTGCAGCGCAAGGGGGATGTCCCTGATGTTTTGATCCCCTGGATCCGCGCTACTCATCTCCAGCTCCGCGAGCGGTTCCAGTCGGACTTTCCTGACCTGCGTCTGCACTCTGACAGAGGTGGTGAGTTCTCCTCATACCTCTTGGCAGCCTTCTGTGCGGAGCACGGCATCCGCCAGACTTTCACGCTTCCGGCCTCTCCGCAGAAAAATGGGGTTGCTGAGCGCCGCATTGGCTTAGTCATGGAGGTCGCTCGTACCTCCATGATCCATGCGGCTGCCCCCCATTTTCTGTGGCCGTTTGCGGTCCGGTACGCCGCGCATCAGCTCAACCTTTGGCCCCGTGTCTCCTTGCCGGAGACCTCGCCCACACTGCTGTGGACGGGGAAGGTTGGCGACGCGTCGCGTTTCCGGGTCTGGGGTGCTCGTGCCTTTGTCCGCGATACCACCGCGGACAAGCTCTCCCCTCACGCCATTCCTTGCGTCTTCCTTGGCTTTGTCCCTGACGCGCCTGGCTGGCAGTTTTACGACCCCGCCTCGCGCTGTGTCTTTGCGTCTCAGGACGTCACCTTTGACGAGTCGGTCCCCTTTTACCGCCTCTTCCCCTACCGCACTGCTCCTCGCCCCCCCCCCGCCGCTCTTTCTCGCACCAGGTCCTCCCCAGGTAGACCCCCTCCCCGCGCCAGGTCCTGCTCCTTCAGGTGTCTCTCAGGTAGATCCCCCCGCGCCTGCGCCTGTTGAGGTCACTGGTGACTCCGGTCCTGCTGGGAGTGGTGCTGTCCCTGGGGGTGCGGAGCTTGGGGGTGCTGAGTCTGGGGGCGCTGAGCGTGTGGAGCCTGGAGGTGCCTCGTCTCGGGGTACTGCGTCTGGAGGTGCTGCGTCTAGGGGTGCTGAGCCTGTGTGTGCTGAGCCTGGGAGTGCTGCGTCTGGGGGTGAGTTGCCTGAGGGTTCTGAGACTACTGTTACGCGGTCTCCTTGGAGTAGCCGTCTTTGTCCGCGTGTGCCCCTCACCTCCCAGCAGCTGCACGACTGGTACGGTCGCCGTCGGCTTCCCACTTCTACACCTCAGGGCTCTCCTACTAGTGGTTCTTCTCCTGGTGTCGCTGGTCCCGGAGGTGCTCGTACTGGGAGTACTGGAGCTGCTGGGGCTGGTGGTTGTGCTGCTGGAGGTCCTGGAGGTGCTGGAGGTGCTGGAGCTGCTGGAGGTGCTGGAGCTGCTGGAGGTGCTGGAGCCGCTGGAGGTGCTGGAGATGCTGGGGGTGCTGGAGCTGCTGGAGGTGCTGGAGCTGCTGGTGGCACTGCTCAGCCGCGCCTGTTCTTTGCTCCGCCGTCTCCGTCGTCTCAGCCACCACCTGACTCTGCACTTCGCCAGGTTCTCAGTCTTCCCTCGTCTACTGGTCTTCCGTTACAGCCTGGCTCACCGCTGCCTGCTCCTTCTCCGTACACAGAGCAGCCTAGTGGCCTTGCAGAGCGTCGTGAGCCTGTGTCGCGGCCTGTCTCCCCTGTCAGTTCCGGTCGTCGTGTTCCTCGTCAGTGCCAGCCGGCTGTCTCCGGCCCTCCCCTTGTAGTTCGTCGTCCTTCCTCTCCTTCCCCGCGTGTTCCTCTGCCGCCTCCCCCTGCGTCCTCTCTGCCTGTCGTTGCTGACCCTGTGTCTGACCGGTTTCGTGCTGAGCACTCTACTGTCACGCGTCTGCTTGCCACTGTTGTCACTGACCCGTCGTTTGAGTCTGCTGATGCGTCTGCCTTAGTCACTGAGCTTGTTGCCTTTGCTGCTCACTGTCGTCTAGACTACGCCGCCAGTCTTGTTGCTGGGTCTACGTCTGTCTGTCCTCCGTCCGTCGGGGGTGAGTGTGCTCTTGGCACGTCCTTGAGGACAGACAGGAGGACCTTGAGTGTCTTGCAGCTGCTGCGCCTCATCTCGTGTCCATGCTGCTTGCCCCTGAGGGAGACCCGGATGCACCAGACATCCCTACCCCGCGCTCTTACGCTGAGGCGATCGCGGGTGAGTACTCCTCTCAGTGGCAAACAGCCATGGACGCAGAGATGGCATCCTGGAAGTCCACAGGCACCTACGTCGACGAGGTTCCCCCTCCTGGGGCGAACATTGTCAGTGGCATGTGGATTTTCAGGGTGAAGCGGCCGCCAGGTTCTCCGCCTGTCTTCAAGGCTCGTTACGTGGCTCGAGGCTTCAGTCAGCGAGAGGGAGTTGACTTCTTCCAGACCTTCTCCCCCACCCCGAAGATGACCACTCTTCGGGTGCTGCTGCACGTTGCCGCTCAGCGTGACTACGAGCTTCACTCTCTTGACTTCAGCACAGCCTTCTTACAGGGCAGCCTGCACGAGGAGATTTGGCTGCGCCGCCCTCCTGGCTTCACTGGGTCGTTCCCTCCTGGTACCCAGTGGAGCCTCCGGCGGCCGGTCTACGGTCTCCGCCAGGCGCCACGTGAGTGGCACGACACACTGAGGACGACACTTGCGGCTCTTGGGTTTGCTCCGTCGACTGCTGACCCGTCGCTGTTTTTGCGCACCGACACTTCGCTGCCGCCGTTCTACGTTCTCGTGTACGTCGACGACTTGGTCTTTGCCACTGCTGACACTGAGGCTCTCGCCCTGGTGAAGTCGGAGCTGCAGAAGAGACACACGTGCACAGACCTGGGTGAACTGCGCAGCTACCTTGGCTTGCAGATCACCCGGGACAGAGCACGCCGCACCATCACACTGACTCAGTCACACATGGTGCAGCAGGTCCTTCCGCGCTTCGGTTTCACCTGGTCCTCAGCACAGGCCACTCCTCTGGCTACAGGTCACTCGCTCTCAGCTCCACCTTCGGACGAGTCCGTAGAGTCGAGTGGTCCTTACCCAGAGTTAGTGGGCTGCCTCATGTACCTGATGACTTGCACTCGTCCTGACCTTGCGTACCCTCTTGGCCTTCTGGCTCGCTACGTGGCTCCCGGTCGGCACCGAAAGGTGCACATGGATGCTGCCAAGAGGGTACTACGCTACTTGTGCAGTACATCGGGCATGGGGCTCGTGCTTGGAGGACGGGGTGACGTTGTCCTCACTGGTCACTCGGACGCTTCTTGGGTTGACGACTAGGCTACGCAGCGGTCGCCACAGGGTTACACCTTCAGCCTTGGCTCTGGTTCAGTTTCTTGGCGTTCTACACGTTCGTCTTCAGTTCTCGGCTCCAGTTGTGAGGCTGAGATCTACGCCACAGCCATGGCTGCACAGGAGCTTCGCTGGCTCACCTACCTGCTGACTGACTTGGGAGAGCGGCCTCGTTCTCCTCCAATGCTGTACGTCGACAACAAGGCCGCCATTGCCTTGTGTCATGAGCACAGACTGGAGCACAAAACGAAGCACATTGCTCTCCGTTACTTTCTTGCTCGAGAGCTGCAGCAGCGTGGCCAGCTTCGTCTTACCTACGTGGCCACTCGGGCCAACACTGCTGATATATTCACCAAGGCACTTCCGCCTGGTGATCATCAGCGTTTCTGCACTTTGTTAGGCCTTGTGCCCACTCTTCCTCACTTGCTGTAGGCTTTGTTTGTACCATGATTTATATGTATTTCTGCATGCTTGTTCTTGTAAGTAGATTTCACTGTACTGTTGTTGTTACATATATATCTCTGCATGTGAACTGGCCTTGTGGCCTTCTTGCTTGTGCTCAGACTGCGTGGTGACGTTGTGATCCACCCTGAGCTTGCTTTGCACTTCCTGACTGGTCTTGTGACCCTCTGTTCTCCCCCACTCTGCCTATGGGGGTGTGTCAAACATATGTATATCTATGTTATATTTTGGGTAGGCTTAGTGGGGTACACACTATGGGGTACAACCCCTTAGGTTCATTTTCCTTGTACCAACCTTCTCGATAGTCGACATCACTCATGCCTAGCTTCTAAGAACAGCTTCCGTGGCACTCTCTGTAACGGCGTGTTTTTTAGCGCAAACGGCTCGAATAGTTGGCAGAGCGGAGCAGGTGGATGTAACCTGGCAAGCTAGGAGAACAACGTGAATGGTGTCTTTGGGCTCGCAGGAGCGAGGTAAGTGGAATTGGGATGAGCAACCAGGCGACGAGTGAACGTAGTCATGCGACACACCTCAGGGAGACAGATGACAAGCTTTCGAGCCCAGTGGGCTGCTTGCAAACGAAGTCCCTTGGGGTGAAGCTGCCACACGACTTGATGCCCACGGCGACGCTAACTCGCTGGTGATTGGACAACGCTTTTCTGCGCACCTAGTTTCCGCATTCTAAGCGGTTGGATTTCCGTTCAACAATACGCGATTGAACATAAATTTACATTAATTTGAGCACTAGTAGTGCATACAGTCCAGACAAACATCTTACTGCTTGCAAGTTTTTTAAAACACTTGAGAGACCACTCCACCTTCCCTAACCCCTTAGTCAACCTCCTCAATCTTGGGGCCATCACCTCCGCTAGAAGAACCTCCACCCATAGGGACATCCCCCATACCTCCCGCGCCTGGCACGGGTCCAACCCCGCCTTGGTACATTTTCGCAATGATCGGGTTACAAATGCCTTCGAGCTCCTTTTGCTTGTCCTCGAATTCGTCCACGTCGGCGAGCTGGTTCTTATCCAGCCAATCAATCGTCTCGTCAACAGCCTTCTCGATCGCCTTCTTATCCTCAGGCGAGAGCTTCCCCCCGAACTTGTCATCGCGAACCGTGTTACGCATGCCGTACGAGTAGTTCTCGAGGGCGTTTTTCGCCTCAACCCGCTTCTTGTGCTGCTCATCGTCATCCTTGTACTTCTCTGCTTCCTCAACCATCCGCTCTATCTCCTCCTTGCTCAATCGGCCCTTATCATTCGTGATAGTAATCTTATTCTTCTGCCCCGTAGTCTTGTCCTCCGCGCTCACGTTTAGGATGCCGTTCGCGTCGATGTCGAACGTCACGGTGATCTGCGGCACGCCACGTGGCGCCGGCGGAATTCCCGAGAGCTCGAACTTTCCGAGCAGATTGTTATCCTTAGTCCGAGCGCGTTCACCTTCGTAGACCTGAATTAGCACTCCCGGCTGGTTATCCGAAAACGTCGAGAAGACCTGGTCCTTCTTCGTCGGAATCGTGGTGTTCCTCGGAATCAGCACCGTCATAACCCCTCCAGCCGTTTCTAATCCAAGCGAGAGCGGCGTCACGTCGAGCAGCAGCAGGTCCTGCACCTTCTCGTTCCCCTCGCCACTTAAAATCGCCGCCTGAACCGCCGCGCCGTACGCCACGGCCTCGTCGGGGTTGATGCTCTTGCAGAGCTCCTTCCCGTTGAAATAATCCTGCAGCAGCTGCTGCACCTTGGGAATGCGCGTCGACCCGCCGACGAGCACCACGTCGTGAATCTGTGCCTTGGACATTTTCGCGTCCTTAAGGCATTTTTCCACCGGATCCATGCACTTGCGGAACATGTCCATGTTGAGTTCCTCGAAGCGCGCGCGGGTGATGGTGGTATAGAAGTCGACTCCCTCGTAGAGCGAGTCGATCTCGATGGTCGTTTGCGCGGTGGAGGAGAGAGTTCGCTTGGCGCGTTCGCAAGCCGTGCGAAGTCGGCGAAGAGACCGTGGATTGTTACTCAATTCCTTCTTATACTTTCGCTTGAACTCCTGAACGAAATGGTTCACCATGCGATTGTCGAAGTCTTCACCACCCAAATGAGTGTCGCCAGCCGTCGCCTTCACCTCGAATATACCGTCCTCGATCGAAAGAAGCGAGACGTCGAAAGTTCCGCCGCCAAGGTCGAAGATAAGCACATTCTTCTCGGACGAGCTGCTATTCTTCTTATCGAGCCCGTACGCGATAGCAGCCGCAGTCGGCTCATTGATAATCCGCATCACGTTCAGCCCAGCAATCGCACCCGCATCTTTCGTAGCCTGACGCTGCGAATCATTGAAATAGGCCGGAACCGTCACCACCGCATTCTTCACGGTAGTCCCGAGGTAAGCCTCCGCAATCTCCTTCATTTTCGTCAGCACCATGGACGAGATTTCTTCCGCGGCGAATTGCTTCGTCTCGCCCTTGTACTCGACTTGGATCATTGGCTTCTCGCCCGCGCCTGCGATCACCTTGAAAGGCCACAGCTTGATGTCGCTCTGCACGGGCGCGTCGGAGAATCGCCGTCCGATGAGACGCTTCGCATCTGCAAGCAGGTCAAGTGAAGAGTAAAGTGAGAAATCAGCAGGCATGACGAATGAGCGAGGGCAGGCACATTCATGGTATGCTATCATTCAGTGCGGAAGTAGGGGTGCAGGAAGCGGAGTGTCGGAAATGGTGGATGATTCAGCATGGGGACGTACCGAAAACGGTGTTGACTGGATTCATGGACACTTGGTTCTTGGCCGCGTCGCCAATCAGGCGCTCTGTGTCCGTGAATGCCACGTAGGACGGGGTGGTGCGGTTGCCCTGGTCGTTGGCGATGATCTCAACACGATCGTGCTGCCACACGCCCACGCAGCTGTAGGTGGTGCCGAGGTCGATTCCAATAGCAGGGCCTTCTCCCTTGGCCATGAGTGAGATATGGGAACGAGTTCTCAGGTACTGTGATGAAAATAATGAAGAGCGAAGAGAGTCCTTGGGGCTGAGTGAACTCCAGAAAGTGTCAGAGAGCAATTGAAAGCTGAGTCTTGAGAGGCGCGAGAGCGTGATCGTCGAGAGAGAGTTGAGAGCTATTTGCTGTTTTGATTTTATGAACCGTAACTGCGAGTCCAACCGTATATAGCTATTGACAGAGAAGTGAATCAAAAGCGTTCCTGGTGGAGGGAATGACTGGAGCTTGCAGAAGCTGCCAGAAGTTGAATGGATTTCAAACCTAGAAGCTGCTGGAATCAGGCAGATTGGCCTTGCGAATTCCACATTGGGATGAAGCGCGGTGCGGGAATTTCACATTGGGCGTCTCGAGAACTTTCAGCTGCAGACGTGGCAAGAAACTGATGGCTGGTGCCAAATCAACGGTGCTTGCTGAGAAACGAATGTTCAAGAATCTCTGCGACCGCGATAGGCGAGGCGAGGCTGTCAAAGTCGAGACCACGTGATGTATTGTACTGTACAGTTACACCTTTCAAGTGGTCAGTGTAAAAATGTTGGATGTTCCAAAGTTCCCTCGTTATAGGCAAAACAGGTCTTTCAGCTGACATAGGCGGTTGTTACTGAACAAAATTCCAGCCTCTGCGGAAGCTCGCGAAGAATAAGAGAGTTCGCACACAAGGACGGAGGCTCGATTTGTTCGAAAGGTGAGCCATCGCGACAATGTCCCTTGGTTACTATTGGTCGCGAATCCACCAAGCTGAATCCGAGATGCCCCAGAAGTAGCATCTTCGCCTTCAGTGGATCCGGTGAACCGGATTACCATCAGAACAAAATGGAAAACTTTGAGACCAGTTTCCCAGTCGCAAGAATCTGAGTTGCAAGAATCTGGCTCCTAAGAACGGGCCTGCGACGACGGTTTGAGCGCTACGGGTTTTAGAATCCATTGCGCTCGTCGAACGTGAACCTATCCTAATCACAACCCGAAATGACATCGGAAACGGAAACTGTTCCAGAACCCGCTGGCGCGCCGCAGATGGTGTCGCCTGGTGACGCGTCGGACGCGGATTGGGTGATCAACCTCTGGTCCGGACCAGGCCTTATTTTATCAGTGTAAATTGTTGAGATAATATCGAGACTTGTGCACTTCAAGGAATTCGTGTAGTGTAGTTAGTACAGTAAAAGTACCGATAGGCTGACGTCAGCAAAGCGCTACGCGCTCTAGGATGACGTCAGCAGTAGCTGTAGGTATCACGAATAGTCTCGTACCGTTTCAGGCTAAAAGGTACATTAGGCGAATAGGTACTTTATCCTAGTATATATTCTGCATGTTTGTCATTTCTTAATACACTTGATTTCAGAGACCTTTGATCCTGTTACAAGTCACTCATATAAAAAGACTTCCACTGCTACAGGAAGCTACTATCCTAAGACAACGATCCTATTCAAACAGTTCAGATTCTAACATAAATCACCCTGGTACCCTGATTATCAGGGTGGTTTTTGGTAGTCACACTGATGCCTTAGGGTAATTTTTTTGGGAGCTAGATTTTTCCTGATATGCCAGGGTTTACGATTAAGGCACACTGATGCCTCAGGGTTGCCGTTCCTGTTAGCGAGTTTTACCCTGAAGCGAGTACCACCTTTCCCCGCCAACCCCACCCCCCCCCCCCCCCCCCCCCCCTCCCCGAACCCCCCTACCCCGTAACCCGGGATTCCCAAATGCCAACTGTCGAAATTGAAAATTTTGCCACGACATTACACGAAGTGGTATTTACCCAGGGTGCCCTGCTTTCCGAGGGCACGGAATTGCACGCCCACGATATGTTGGGCTGTCGGAGTCATATAAACCATGAAGTTTCCACTTAGGAAAAGCGGGATGGACGGTGGAAGGAAAGGCGACCCCCACAATCAGAGTTTAGTTACAAAGTTTACGATTTCTATCGATGGCCGATCAAGGCCACCCATATTACGGCTTGCGATTGCCCTTGAAGTTTTGGAACAGCGTGAACGTCAAGCACCCCGCGAAATGCATATTCGGCTCGCCCACCGTCAGGCGCCTGAACACCATGATGTAGTTCGCGTGCACGTGAATCCTTGGGAGCTTCGGGGAGTCGCAAATTCTAGGAATTGGGGAAACGTGGCTGTTTGGCTCGGAACACCATGACGGCTCGGAAGGCTGGGGTCACGGAAGCAGCAGCGGCCAAGGCACGGTTCGTAGGGAGCAAGTTTGTTATTGTGTATTCTGCTAATAACAATTTCATCAGGGTTTGAAAAAATTGTACACTGATGCCCCAGGGTAGAATTTTCAAAACAAGCAGAAAACCTGATGGAAAAGTTTTTTCACAAGGGGTCACACTGATAATCAGGGTTTTGAACATGTGCAACACTGATCGTAAGGGTTGCTAAAAACAAAAAATTAGCCCTGGTCCGGACCGCGGTCTCGTCAGTAGCTGGCCCAAATTCTACTGACTGCTGGCGTTTTCCTGCCTCTAAGACTCCCGCCCCTGCTCTGTTCCCCGGCGCCTCAGCTCCTCTGGGCATTCGCTCTTGCGATGGCCTGGCCGATTGCAAGCAAAGCAGCGCCCCTTAAACGGTGCGGCAGCTGCATTCGTCGCAACGGCGTGTACGGTGGCGTGCTCGATTGGTCCCCGAGGACGATGTCCGTAGTAGAACCCCGGTCTCGGACGGCGCAGAATGTCAATTTTCTCGGCGAGCGCGAGGATTTCGTTAAAATTCGAGAGCCCGCGTAGCATGATTCCGTGCGAGATGTCTGGCTTCAGCCCTCCGACGTAACGGTCCACCTGCTCCGCTTCGTGCATATCTGACTTGCTCGCATAATGCGAGAAAACCACTCGTGTAGTCTTGAACCGATCCGAGTTGCCGCCAAGTACGCAGTCTCTGACGCGCCGAAATAGAAGCCGCGATCGGCTCGAAACGCGCCCGAAGCCCTGCGCACCACGCATCCCACGTGCCGTACTGGGCTGTCTCGCAAAATGAACTCCAGGTGACGGTTGGGCCCGTGGGCCCTTCCTATTGCGACGGTGGCTCGTAAGCACGTGGCGACGTCACAATGACTCGCCACCAGTCCATGGCGGGGCCCCTAAGCAGCGAAATGGCGTAGCGAATCTTCGCTGCGTCCGACTCGACGTAATTCGCGTCGAAAAACACGTTCATCGTGAAGACCCACAATTGAACCGTCGGACCTCCACGTTGGCTTGGATCGAAACAGGGCGGTCGCTGCGGCTTGAGTGGCATTGGTGTCAGAATGTGTAGTTTGTCTAGCCTGCAGTGGGGTACTCTATAGTGAGTACGGCCCCTTGGGGTTTCCTATATGTATCCACCTGCTTGCTAGTGCAAATCCCTCCTTTGCCTATTTTCTCTTGCCTAGCTAGCTAAACCCTAGCTATGGCTCCTCGTTCTGCCTGCTATTGTGATATGGTATTAAGAGCTCGTTCGATCCTAACCTGTGAGCCCACCCTAAGCTTCCGCTGCTTTCGTGTCTGTCGCGCGCCCCGTGGCGCGCGACGCTTTTTTCTTCCCGCCACGCGCTCAGGGCGCGCGGCGGTTTTCTGCCTCATGCGGCGCCCTGGGAGCCCGCGTGCTGCCCTGCCCGTTGCCCGTCGCGGCGCCCTAGGGGTCCGCGCGTCGCCCTGCCCGTCGCCCGTCGCGGAGCCCTGGGGGCCCGCGCGTCGCCCCCCCCATCCCGTCGCCTGTCGCGGAGCCCTGGGGGGCTGTGCGTCGCCCTGCCCGTCGCCCGTCGCGGCGCCCTGGGGGCCAGCGCGTCGCCCCCCCCCCTCCCGTCGCCCGTCGCGGCGCCCTAGGGAGCCGCTCGTCGCCCCTCCCGTCGCCCGTCGCGGCGCCCTAGGGGGCCGCGCGTCACCCCTCCCGTCGCCCGTCGCGGCACCCTGGGGGGGCCGCGCGTCGCCCCCTCCCGTCGCTCGTCGAGGCACCCTGGGGGCCCGCGCGCCACCCCGCTTCCGCTCACACGCCGCCCCAGCTGCTGCCCGCGTTTCTGCCCTGCGTTGGGGGTATGGGGGTGGCGGGTATGGGGGTGGCGGGTGTGTGAACCGTCCCCTCCTCCTCCTCCTCGTCCTCCGTCTCCCACTGCTGCAGCTGCCGCTGAGGGGGGTGGGTGTGTGGGAAACGAAGGAGTGGTGCTAGGGGGGTGTCGTGGGAGTGAAGCTAGGGGTGCAGCAGGGGGTGTGAACGGGAGTTTTGGGACAAAGGGGGAGGTTGAAGGGGGGTGGCCGCCGTGAAGCCAGCAGCTCCAGTCGCCCGTGAGACCGTTGCGTCAGTCGCCCGTGAGCCCGTCGCTCCAGTTGCCCGTGAGCCCGTTGCTCCAGTCGCCCGAGAGTCAGTTGCTCCAGCCGCTCTTCTAGCCGCGGAGCCAGTTACTCCAGTTGCCCGTGTGCCAGTTGCTCCAGTTGCCAGTGTGCCAGTTGCTCCAGTTGCCCGTGTGCCAGTTGCTCCAGTTGCGCCCTGTGCCAGCAGCTTCAGCTGCCGCCCACTACCTCCTCTCCTCTCATAGTCCCTCCTCCTCCACACTTGCCCTCTGTGATAGCTTCTAGCTTTGCTTATATTTGTGAACTATAAACTGCTGCTTGTTGTGCTGATCATACCCCACTTTGACTATGGGGGTGTGTCAGAATGTGTAGTTTGTATAGCCTGCAGTGGGGTACTCTATAGTGAGTACGGCCCCTTAGGGTTTCCTATATGTATCCACCTGCTTGCTAGTGCAAACCCCTCCTTTGCCTATTTTCTCTTGCCTAGCTAGCTAAACCCTAGCTATGGCTCCTCGTTCTGCCTGCTATTCTGATAATTGGTGCCATGATGTCGTGGTTGCCGCTTGTTGCTGCAAATTCCACGTGCCAACGAGCTTCACGAGGCTCACGTGGGCTTGGTGTGGCCCTACTTCTCTCCATGCCAGGCATTGAGTGAGTGGCGCCATCGCTGGCTACGCCTGAGCGTTGTCCCACGCTGTTGTTCTGTGTCGGTGTGCCTGATAAGACGGTGATCAGCTCCTCCGATTGTGCAGGTGCATTTGTTGGTGCTGGTGCGTTCGCGGTTGATTGCTGGCGAGCGGAATCGCGTTCCGCCGTCAGCATAGCGATTTCGAGGGCCGAATCTTCGAGTTGACGCATGAGCCAGTCGAGTTGCTCTTGCGGCAATGTTGCAACATTAATTTCGGCCATGGCGGGGGTGTCGGGCAAGCTCAGCGAGAGCCTGTGTCGTGGCCGTGTGTGCTTACGAGAGAGCACTTCGAGCGGCGGTGCTTGGTCGCTGAGAGAAGTCTACCCCCCCAAAAAATGAAGATAGTGGGGAAGCGAAGGTGTGGGTGCGGTCCGAGAGAAGATCGTAGGCTAGGCTCTGATAACCAAGTGTTACGAGTGCAATTGAGTGAGCGAGCGAGGATTGCACTATCGAGACAACAATACAATGAGCGAAGGATTGAGCGAAGAACATATAGCGAAGCTACAATGGTAACGGTAATGTGGAAAAATGGGGTGCCCGACGGGCCTAGTGCCGAGGTTGGGAATTGTCGAGGCGCAAGTCCGGAGTGCGGGTTACCAACCGAGCCGTGAGGTTGGGTCGCGTCGTGAACAGTGGCGGGAATAGTGGCGAGGCGAATGTCGCGAGTGGTAACGGATTATTGTTGGGTGCTGTTGGTGGGAAACAGTGGTGTACGCGCTGAGTAGGGACACGAAGTAAGGAAAAGGAATTTCCTTTCCGCGGCCAATCTCTGCCCTTTGACGTCACAAAAGTGTTCAGGAACCTTCGCATGGGAACTCCACGATGCTGGATGAAGCTGCCTTACAACTTGACGACCACGGCGAATTTTGTTCAAAGAATATTGAATGACGATTCTCGCGCGTGTAACGGTCGTCAATCTTAGCGGCTGCATGGTCGATTTGGCTGGTTGAATTCTCTGTGATGGATTGCACAAAGCTGCCTTGCGACCTTGCGAGCACGGCGACTGATATTATGGCTAGCCTGGGGATTGGGCAGCGAAGTCCTGCGCCCATGTTGTCGCCAATTCAGACGATTGGGTAACAGTTAGTAGTAAACAACTCGCAACAGAAAACTGTGAACATCCACTAGACAATCACGTGGGTATGTTACATCTGTGAGATTTGCATCAGAAGTTTCTACATGCAAATTCGCTTTTATGTCAAAATAGATCCATTTGCATCCCTGGTATTGTTATACCATCTGCTACACGTCTTGGCCGAGGAAGACTCATCCAAACAACAAGCTACACAATGCAGTTTCTACATTTTTTCACATGCACGCATTAAGATAATCGTACGAATGTGCAAGGGTGTAGTCCAGCAGACTACTGTACGTGCGGTCCGCCACGCCAATGAAGAGTGCTTGCTTCTGTATCAGGAGAAAAAGGAGATGCTTGTAATCTCGCCGAGAATGCCGATCTCCTGTGCTCGGGTGAATCCGCTGCTCGTGTCAAAGACATGCACAAAGTCTGCTGGTTCCACCAAGGCCATGAACCTGGGCGAAGGGAGGAGTGGTGGGGGAGGCGGAGGGGCGGGGAGAGAGGGGGGGAGGAGGGGGGGGTTTGAGGTGATGTGTCATCATGTGCCAGCATGTGGCGAGCAGTGAAAGAAGGGAGGGTGACATGCAACATGGGAACGAGCATGTGGTGTCGAGAAAGAGAAGCTGCTTGTACTCAAGTCATGCACCAAGTGTGCTGGCTCAGCCAAGGCCATCAACTTGGGTGGCGGAGGGAGGGAGAGGCAGAGTGTGACATGTCGGATGGGAATACGCATGCCATAAAACAGGCGGAAGTGTGTAATCTGTGGACCAAAAACTGCCATTGCCAATCTCTCCCCCCGCCCCCCCACCCCCCTTCCTCCACCACACACACTCACCTGCCATCGGTGGTGAATCTGAGCGACCGAATGGCCCCCAGTCGCCCCTTAAGCGTGAACAGGGAAGAGTCAGGGCGCCAGCGGTCCCACACACGCCGCCAGGCTGTAACGAAGGAGTAGTCCACGTGGCCTGAAAAGACAGTGCGGTTTGAGAGGCAGGGGTGGGAGTGTGGGGGATGAGGGGGATAAGGGTAGTGGTGTGGAGGATGAGGGGGGTGTAGAGGATGAGGGGGGTGATCAAGAACTCTCTGCGACCGCGATAGGCGAGGCGAGGCTGTCAAAGTCGAGACCACGTGATGTATTGTACTGTACAGTTTACACCTTTCAAGTGGTCAGTGTAAAAATGTTGGATGTTTCCAAAGTTTCCCTCGTTATAGGCAAAAACAGGTCTTTTCAGCTGACATAGGCGGTTGTTACTGAACAAAATTCCAGCCTCTGCGGAAGCTCGCGAAGAATAAGAGAGTTCGCACACAAGGACGGAGGCTCGATTTGTTCGAAAAGGTGAGCCATCGCGACAATGTCCCTTGGTTACTATTGGTCGCGAATCCACCAAGCTGAATCCGAGATGCCCCAGAAGTAGCATCTTCGCCTTCAGTGGATCCGGTGAACCGGATTACCATCAGAACAAAATGGAAAACTTTGAGACCAGTTTCCCAGTCGCAAGAATCTGAGTTGCAAGAATCTGGCTCCTAAGAACGGGCCTGCGACGACGGTTTGAGCGCTACGGGTTTTAGAATCCATTGCGCTCGTCGAACGTGAACCTATCCTAATCACAACCCGAAATGACATCGGAAACGGAAACTGTTCCAGAACCCGCTGGCGCGCCGCAGATGGTGTCGCCTGGTGACGCGTCGGACGCGGATTGGGTGATCAACCTCTGGTCCGGACCAGGCCTTATTTTATCAGTGTAAATTGTTGAGATAATATCGAGACTTGTGCACTTCAAGGAATTCGTGTAGTGTAGTTAGTACAGTAAAAGTACCGATAGGCTGACGTCAGCAAAGCGCTACGCGCTCTAGGATGACGTCAGCAGTAGCTGTAGGTATCACGAATAGTCTCGTACCGTTTCAGGCTAAAAGGTACATTAGGCGAATAGGTACTTTATCCTAGTATATATTCTGCATGTTTGTCATTTCTTAATACACTTGATTTCAGAGACCTTTGATCCTGTTACAAGTCACTCATATAAAAAGACTTCCACTGCTACAGGAAGCTACTATCCTAAGACAACGATCCTATTCAAACAGTTCAGATTCTAACATAAATCACCCTGGTACCCTGATTATCAGGGTGGTTTTTGGTAGTCACACTGATGCCTTAGGGTAATTTTTTTGGGAGCTAGATTTTTCCTGATATGCCAGGGTTTACGATTAAGGCACACTGATGCCTCAGGGTTGCCGTTCCTGTTAGCGAGTTTTACCCTGAAGCGAGTACCACCTTTCCCCGCCAACCCCACCCCCCCCCCCCCCCCCCCCCCTCCCCGAACCCCCCTACCCCGTAACCCGGGATTCCCAAATGCCAACTGTCGAAATTGAAAATTTTGCCACGACATTACACGAAGTGGTATTTACCCAGGGTGCCCTGCTTTCCGAGGGCACGGAATTGCACGCCCACGATATGTTGGGCTGTCGGAGTCATATAAACCATGAAGTTTCCACTTAGGAAAAGCGGGATGGACGGTGGAAGGAAAGGCGACCCCCACAATCAGAGTTTAGTTACAAAGTTTACGATTTCTATCGATGGCCGATCAAGGCCACCCATATTACGGCTTGCGATTGCCCTTGAAGTTTTGGAACAGCGTGAACGTCAAGCACCCCGCGAAATGCATATTCGGCTCGCCCACCGTCAGGCGCCTGAACACCATGATGTAGTTCGCGTGCACGTGAATCCTTGGGAGCTTCGGGGAGTCGCAAATTCTAGGAATTGGGGAAACGTGGCTGTTTGGCTCGGAACACCATGACGGCTCGGAAGGCTGGGGTCACGGAAGCAGCAGCGGCCAAGGCACGGTTCGTAGGGAGCAAGTTTGTTATTGTGTATTCTGCTAATAACAATTTCATCAGGGTTTGAAAAAATTGTACACTGATGCCCCAGGGTAGAATTTTCAAAACAAGCAGAAAACCTGATGGAAAAGTTTTTTCACAAGGGGTCACACTGATAATCAGGGTTTTGAACATGTGCAACACTGATCGTAAGGGTTGCTAAAAACAAAAAATTAGCCCTGGTCCGGACCGCGGTCTCGTCAGTAGCTGGCCCAAATTCTACTGACTGCTGGCGTTTTCCTGCCTCTAAGACTCCCGCCCCTGCTCTGTTCCCCGGCGCCTCAGCTCCTCTGGGCATTCGCTCTTGCGATGGCCTGGCCGATTGCAAGCAAAGCAGCGCCCCTTAAACGGTGCGGCAGCTGCATTCGTCGCAACGGCGTGTACGGTGGCGTGCTCGATTGGTCCCCGAGGACGATGTCCGTAGTAGAACCCCGGTCTCGGACGGCGCAGAATGTCAATTTTCTCGGCGAGCGCGAGGATTTCGTTAAAATTCGAGAGCCCGCGTAGCATGATTCCGTGCGAGATGTCTGGCTTCAGCCCTCCGACGTAACGGTCCACCTGCTCCGCTTCGTGCATATCTGACTTGCTCGCATAATGCGAGAAAACCACTCGTGTAGTCTTGAACCGATCCGAGTTGCCGCCAAGTACGCAGTCTCTGACGCGCCGAAATAGAAGCCGCGATCGGCTCGAAACGCGCCCGAAGCCCTGCGCACCACGCATCCCACGTGCCGTACTGGGCTGTCTCGCAAAATGAACTCCAGGTGACGGTTGGGCCCGTGGGCCCTTCCTATTGCGACGGTGGCTCGTAAGCACGTGGCGACGTCACAATGACTCGCCACCAGTCCATGGCGGGGCCCCTAAGCAGCGAAATGGCGTAGCGAATCTTCGCTGCGTCCGACTCGACGTAATTCGCGTCGAAAAAACACGTTCATCGTGAAGACCCACAATTGAACCGTCGGACCTCCACGTTGGCTTGGATCGAAACAGGGCGGTCGCTGCGGCTTGAGTGGCATTGGTGTCAGAATGTGTAGTTTGTCTAGCCTGCAGTGGGGTACTCTATAGTGAGTACGGCCCCTTGGGGTTTCCTATATGTATCCACCTGCTTGCTAGTGCAAATCCCTCCTTTGCCTATTTTCTCTTGCCTAGCTAGCTAAACCCTAGCTATGGCTCCTCGTTCTGCCTGCTATTGTGATATGGTATTAAGAGCTCGTTCGATCCTAACCTGTGAGCCCACCCTAAGCTTCCGCTGCTTTCGTGTCTGTCGCGCGCCCCGTGGCGCGCGACGCTTTTTTCTTCCCGCCACGCGCTCAGGGCGCGCGGCGGTTTTCTGCCTCATGCGGCGCCCTGGGAGCCCGCGTGCTGCCCTGCCCGTTGCCCGTCGCGGCGCCCTAGGGGTCCGCGCGTCGCCCTGCCCGTCGCCCGTCGCGGAGCCCTGGGGGCCCGCGCGTCGCCCCCCCATCCCGTCGCCTGTCGCGGAGCCCTGGGGGGCTGTGCGTCGCCCTGCCCGTCGCCCGTCGCGGCGCCCTGGGGGCCAGCGCGTCGCCCCCCCCCTCCCGTCGCCCGTCGCGGCGCCCTAGGGAGCCGCTCGTCGCCCCTCCCGTCGCCCGTCGCGGCGCCCTAGGGGGCCGCGCGTCACCCCTCCCGTCGCCCGTCGCGGCACCCTGGGGGGGCCGCGCGTCGCCCCCTCCCGTCGCTCGTCGAGGCACCCTGGGGGCCCGCGCGCCACCCCGCTTCCGCTCACACGCCGCCCCAGCTGCTGCCCGCGTTTCTGCCCTGCGTTGGGGGTATGGGGGTGGCGGGTATGGGGGTGGCGGGTGTGTGAACCGTCCCCTCCTCCTCCTCCTCGTCCTCCGTCTCCCACTGCTGCAGCTGCCGCTGAGGGGGGTGGGTGTGTGGGAAACGAAGGAGTGGTGCTAGGGGGGTGTCGTGGGAGTGAAGCTAGGGGTGCAGCAGGGGGTGTGAACGGGAGTTTTGGGACAAAGGGGGAGGTTGAAGGGGGGTGGCCGCCGTGAAGCCAGCAGCTCCAGTCGCCCGTGAGACCGTTGCGTCAGTCGCCCGTGAGCCCGTCGCTCCAGTTGCCCGTGAGCCCGTTGCTCCAGTCGCCCGAGAGTCAGTTGCTCCAGCCGCTCTTCTAGCCGCGGAGCCAGTTACTCCAGTTGCCCGTGTGCCAGTTGCTCCAGTTGCCAGTGTGCCAGTTGCTCCAGTTGCCCGTGTGCCAGTTGCTCCAGTTGCGCCCTGTGCCAGCAGCTTCAGCTGCCGCCCACTACCTCCTCTCCTCTCATAGTCCCTCCTCCTCCACACTTGCCCTCTGTGATAGCTTCTAGCTTTGCTTATATTTGTGAACTATAAACTGCTGCTTGTTGTGCTGATCATACCCCACTTTGACTATGGGGGTGTGTCAGAATGTGTAGTTTGTATAGCCTGCAGTGGGGTACTCTATAGTGAGTACGGCCCCTTAGGGTTTCCTATATGTATCCACCTGCTTGCTAGTGCAAACCCCTCCTTTGCCTATTTTCTCTTGCCTAGCTAGCTAAACCCTAGCTATGGCTCCTCGTTCTGCCTGCTATTCTGATAATTGGTGCCATGATGTCGTGGTTGCCGCTTGTTGCTGCAAATTCCACGTGCCAACGAGCTTCACGAGGCTCACGTGGGCTTGGTGTGGCCCTACTTCTCTCCATGCCAGGCATTGAGTGAGTGGCGCCATCGCTGGCTACGCCTGAGCGTTGTCCCACGCTGTTGTTCTGTGTCGGTGTGCCTGATAAGACGGTGATCAGCTCCTCCGATTGTGCAGGTGCATTTGTTGGTGCTGGTGCGTTCGCGGTTGATTGCTGGCGAGCGGAATCGCGTTCCGCCGTCAGCATAGCGATTTCGAGGGCCGAATCTTCGAGTTGACGCATGAGCCAGTCGAGTTGCTCTTGCGGCAATGTTGCAACATTAATTTCGGCCATGGCGGGGGTGTCGGGCAAGCTCAGCGAGAGCCTGTGTCGTGGCCGTGTGTGCTTACGAGAGAGCACTTCGAGCGGCGGTGCTTGGTCGCTGAGAGAAGTCTACCCCCCCAAAAAATGAAGATAGTGGGGAAGCGAAGGTGTGGGTGCGGTCCGAGAGAAGATCGTAGGCTAGGCTCTGATAACCAAGTGTTACGAGTGCAATTGAGTGAGCGAGCGAGGATTGCACTATCGAGACAACAATACAATGAGCGAAGGATTGAGCGAAGAACATATAGCGAAGCTACAATGGTAACGGTAATGTGGAAAAATGGGGTGCCCGACGGGCCTAGTGCCGAGGTTGGGAATTGTCGAGGCGCAAGTCCGGAGTGCGGGTTACCAACCGAGCCGTGAGGTTGGGTCGCGTCGTGAACAGTGGCGGGAATAGTGGCGAGGCGAATGTCGCGAGTGGTAACGGATTATTGTTGGGTGCTGTTGGTGGGAAACAGTGGTGTACGCGCTGAGTAGGGACACGAAGTAAGGAAAAGGAATTTCCTTTCCGCGGCCAATCTCTGCCCTTTGACGTCACAAAAGTGTTCAGGAACCTTCGCATGGGAACTCCACGATGCTGGATGAAGCTGCCTTACAACTTGACGACCACGGCGAATTTTGTTCAAAGAATATTGAATGACGATTCTCGCGCGTGTAACGGTCGTCAATCTTAGCGGCTGCATGGTCGATTTGGCTGGTTGAATTCTCTGTGATGGATTGCACAAAGCTGCCTTGCGACCTTGCGAGCACGGCGACTGATATTATGGCTAGCCTGGGGATTGGGCAGCGAAGTCCTGCGCCCATGTTGTCGCCAATTCAGACGATTGGGTAACAGTTAGTAGTAAACAACTCGCAACAGAAAACTGTGAACATCCACTAGACAATCACGTGGGTATGTTACATCTGTGAGATTTGCATCAGAAGTTTCTACATGCAAATTCGCTTTTATGTCAAAATAGATCCATTTGCATCCCTGGTATTGTTATACCATCTGCTACACGTCTTGGCCGAGGAAGACTCATCCAAACAACAAGCTACACAATGCAGTTTCTACATTTTTTCACATGCACGCATTAAGATAATCGTACGAATGTGCAAGGGTGTAGTCCAGCAGACTACTGTACGTGCGGTCCGCCACGCCAATGAAGAGTGCTTGCTTCTGTATCAGGAGAAAAAGGAGATGCTTGTAATCTCGCCGAGAATGCCGATCTCCTGTGCTCGGGTGAATCCGCTGCTCGTGTCAAAGACATGCACAAAGTCTGCTGGTTCCACCAAGGCCATGAACCTGGGCGAAGGGAGGAGTGGTGGGGGAGGCGGAGGGGCGGGGAGAGAGGGGGGGAGGAGGGGGGGGTTTGAGGTGATGTGTCATCATGTGCCAGCATGTGGCGAGCAGTGAAAGAAGGGAGGGTGACATGCAACATGGGAACGAGCATGTGGTGTCGAGAAAGAGAAGCTGCTTGTACTCAAGTCATGCACCAAGTGTGCTGGCTCAGCCAAGGCCATCAACTTGGGTGGCGGAGGGAGGGAGAGGCAGAGTGTGACATGTCGGATGGGAATACGCATGCCATAAAACAGGCGGAAGTGTGTAATCTGTGGACCAAAAACTGCCATTGCCAATCTCTCCCCCCGCCCCCCCACCCCCCTTCCTCCACCACACACACTCACCTGCCATCGGTGGTGAATCTGAGCGACCGAATGGCCCCCAGTCGCCCCTTAAGCGTGAACAGGGAAGAGTCAGGGCGCCAGCGGTCCCACACACGCCGCCAGGCTGTAACGAAGGAGTAGTCCACGTGGCCTGAAAAGACAGTGCGGTTTGAGAGGCAGGGGTGGGAGTGTGGGGGATGAGGGGGATAAGGGTAGTGGTGTGGAGGATGAGGGGGGTGTAGAGGATGAGGGGGGTGAGACAAGGATAGACAAGGACCGAGAACGGAAGAAAAGAAAGGGTTTGTAGGGAGGTGAAGGTGGGTAAGCATAGGCAGGACAAAAAAAAAAAAAAAAAAAACAGAACCGCACTGAGCAAGGCAAGGGCATGGGCAGGGGTGGAGTGAGCAGGAGGGTGAAAAGGAGAAGGTATAGAGTGCGCAGGGATGCAAGGGAGAGCAGGGGTAGAGCGGGCGGGAGGCACAAACCTTGCCAGTAGTGAGGTCGAGCAGTAGAGCCTCAGGATCATCCCCCACCACTGACCCCAGTGCTGTCCGGTGCCACTGCCGTGTGCTGATGGGGGAAGGGAGGGAACGGGTGGTGGGGCAGATGATAGAGAATACGAGTCGAGAGAGTGATGGGATGAGAAAACAGGTAAAACAAGGAAGAGGCGGGGGGAAGGGAGATGAAAGAGCGGGCTCACATTGACGGGCCAGGGGAAGGATGTCGTCGCGAACGCGGTCGCGAATGTTGTCGCGAACGCCGTCGCGAATGCTGTCGAATTGAATTCCGCCACGGCCGTCGTCTGCTTGCCACCGGTTTCGTGCTGAGCACTCTACTGTCACGCGTCTGCTTGCCACTGTTGTCACTGACCCGTCGTTTGAGTCTGCTGCTGCGTCTGCCTTAGTCACTGAGCTTGTTGCCTTTGCTGCTCACTGTCGTCTAGACTACGCCGCCAGTCTTGTTGCTGGGTCTACGTCTGTCTGTCCTCCGTCCGTCGGGGGTGAGTGTGCTCTTGGCACGTCCTTGAGGACAGACAGGAGGACCTTGAGTGTCTTGCAGCTGCTGCGCCTCATCTCGTGTCCATGCTGCTTGCCCCTGAGGGAGACCCGGATGCACCAGACATCCCTACCCCGCGCTCTTACGCTGAGGCGATCGCGGGTGAGTACTCCTCTCAGTGGCAAACAGCCATGGACGCAGAGATGGCATCCTGGAAGTCCACAGGCACCTACGTCGACGAGGTTCCCCCTCCTGGGGCGAACATTGTCAGTGGCATGTGGATTTTCAGGGTGAAGCGGCCGCCAGGTTCTCCGCCTGTCTTCAAGGCTCGTTACGTGGCTCGAGGCTTCAGTCAGCGAGAGGGAGTTGACTTCTTCCAGACCTTCTCCCCCACCCCGAAGATGACCACTCTTCGGGTGCTGCTGCACGTTGCCGCTCAGCGTGACTACGAGCTTCACTCTCTTGACTTCAGCACAGCCTTCTTACAGGGCAGCCTGCACGAGGAGATTTGGCTGCGCCGCCCTCCTGGCTTCACTGGGTCGTTCCCTCCTGGTACCCAGTGGAGCCTCCGGCGGCCGGTCTACGGTCTCCGCCAGGCGCCACGTGAGTGGCACGACACACTGAGGACGACACTTGCGGCTCTTGGGTTTGCTCCGTCGACTGCTGACCCGTCGCTGTTTTTGCGCACCGACACTTCGCTGCCGCCGTTCTACGTTCTCGTGTACGTCGACGACTTGGTCTTTGCCACTGCTGACACTGAGGCTCTCGCCCTGGTGAAGTCGGAGCTGCAGAAGAGACACACGTGCACAGACCTGGGTGAACTGCGCAGCTACCTTGGCTTGCAGATCACCCGGGACAGAGCACGCCGCACCATCACACTGACTCAGTCACACATGGTGTAGCAGGTCCTTCCGCGCTTCGGTTTCACCTGGTCCTCAGCACAGGCCACTCCTCTGGCTACAGGTCACTCGCTCTCAGCTCCACCTTCGGACGAGTCCGTAGAGTCGAGTGGTCCTTACCCAGAGTTAGTGGGCTGCCTCATGTACCTGATGACTTGCACTCGTCCTGACCTTGCGTACCCTCTTGGCCTTCTGGCTCGCTACGTGGCTCCTGGTCGGCACCGAAAGGTGCACATGGATGCTGCCAAGAGGGTACTACGCTACTTGTGCAGTACATCGGGCATGGGGCTCGTGCTTGGAGGACGGGGTGACGTTGTCCTCACTGGTCACTCGGACGCTTCTTGGGTTGACGACTAGGCTACGCAGCGGTCGCCACAGGGTTACACCTTCAGCCTTGGCTCTGGTTCAGTTTCTTGGCGTTCTACACGTTCGTCTTCAGTTCCCGGCTCCAGTTGTGAGGCTGAGATCTACGCCACAGCCATGGCTGCACAGGAGCTTCGCTGGCTCACCTACCTGCTGACTGACTTGGGAGAGCGGCCTCGTTCTCCTCCAATGCTGTACGTCGACAACAAGGCCGCCATTGCCTTGTGTCATGAGCACAGACTGGAGCACAAAACGAAGCACATCGCTCTCCGTTACTTTCTTGCTCGAGAGCTGCAGCAGCGTGGCCAGCTTCGTCTTACCTACGTGGCCACTCGGGCCAACACTGCTGATATATTCACCAAGGCACTTCCGCCTGGTGATCATCAGCGTTTCTGCACTTTGTTAGGCCTTGTGCCCACTCTTCCTCACTTGCTGTAGGCTTTGTTTGTACCATGATTTATATGTATTTCTGCATGCTTGTTCTTGTAAGTAGATTTCACTGTACTGTTGTTGTTACATATATATCTCTGCATGTGAACTGGCCTTGTGGCCTTCTTGCTTGTGCTCAGACTGCGTGGTGACGTTGTGATCCACCCTGAGCTTGCTTTGCACTTCCTGACTGGTCTTGTGACCCTCTGTTCTCCCCCACTCTGCCTATGGGGGTGTGTCAAACATATGTATATCTATGTTATATTTTGGGTAGGCTTAGTGGGGTACACACTATGGGGTACAACCCCTTAGGTTCATTTTCCTTGTACCAACCTTCTCGATAGTCGACATCACTCATGCCTAGCTTCTAAGAACAGCTTCCGTGGCACTCTCTGTAACGGCGTGTTTTTTAGCGCAAACGGCTCGAATAGTTGGCAGAGCGGAACAGGTGGATGTAACCTGGCAAGCTAGGAGAACAACGTGAATGGTGTCTTTGGGCTCGCAGGAGCGAGGTAAGTGGAATTGGGATGAGCAACCAGGCGACGAGCGAATGTAGTCATGCGACACACCTCAGGGAGACAGATGACAAGCTTTCGAGCCCAGTGGGCTGCTTGCAAACGAAGTCCCTTGGGGTGAAGCTGCCACACGACTTGATGCCCACGGCGACGCTAACTCGCTGGTGATTGGACAACGCTTTTCTGCGCACCTAGTTTCCGCATTCTAAGCGGTTGGATTTCCGTTCAACAATACGCGATTGAACATAAATTTACATTAATTTGAGCACTAGTAGTGCATACAGTCCAGACAAACATCTTACTGCTTGCAAGTTTTTTAAAACACTTGAGAGACCACTCCACCTTCCCTAACCCCTTAGTCAACCTCCTCAATCTTGGGGCCATCACCTCCGCTAGAAGAACCTCCACCCATAGGGACATCCCCCATACCTCCCGCACCTGGCACGGGTCCAACCCCGCCTTGGTACATTTTCGCAATGATCGGGTTACAAATGCCTTCGAGCTCCTTTTGCTTGTCCTCGAATTCGTCCACGTCGGCGAGCTGGTTCTTATCCAGCCAATCAATCGTCTCGTCAACAGCCTTCTCGATCGCCTTCTTATCCTCAGGCGAGAGCTTCCCCCCGAACTTGTCATCGCGAACCGTGTTACGCATGCCGTACGAGTAGTTCTCGAGGGCGTTTTTCGCCTCAACCCGCTTCTTGTGCTGCTCATCGTCATCCTTGTACTTCTCTGCTTCCTCAACCATCCGCTCTATCTCCTCCTTGCTCAATCGGCCCTTATCATTCGTGATAGTAATCTTATTCTTCTGCCCCGTAGTCTTGTCCTCCGCGCTCACGTTTAGGATGCCGTTCGCGTCGATGTCGAACGTCACGGTGATCTGCGGCACGCCACGTGGCGCCGGCGGAATTCCCGAGAGCTCGAACTTTCCGAGCAGATTGTTATCCTTAGTCCGAGCGCGTTCACCTTCGTAGACCTGAATTAGCACTCCCGGCTGGTTATCCGAAAACGTCGAGAAGACCTGGTCCTTCTTCGTCGGAATCGTGGTGTTCCTCGGAATCAGCACCGTCATAACCCCTCCAGCCGTTTCTAATCCAAGCGAGAGCGGCGTCACGTCGAGCAGCAGCAGGTCCTGCACCTTCTCGTTCCCCTCGCCACTTAAAATCGCCGCCTGAACCGCCGCGCCGTACGCCACGGCCTCGTCGGGGTTGATGCTCTTGCAGAGCTCCTTCCCGTTGAAATAATCCTGCAGCAGCTGCTGCACCTTGGGAATGCGCGTCGACCCGCCGACGAGCACCACGTCGTGAATCTGTGCCTTGGACATTTTCGCGTCCTTAAGGCATTTTTCCACCGGATCCATGCACTTGCGGAACATGTCCATGTTGAGTTCCTCGAAGCGCGCGCGGGTGATGGTGGTATAGAAGTCGACTCCCTCGTAGAGCGAGTCGATCTCGATGGTCGTTTGCGCGGTGGAGGAGAGAGTTCGCTTGGCGCGTTCGCAAGCCGTGCGAAGTCGGCGAAGAGACCGTGGATTGTTACTCAATTCCTTCTTATACTTTCGCTTGAACTCCTGAACGAAATGGTTCACCATGCGATTGTCGAAGTCTTCACCACCCAAATGAGTGTCGCCAGCCGTCGCCTTCACCTCGAATATACCGTCCTCGATCGAAAGAAGCGAGACGTCGAAAGTTCCGCCGCCAAGGTCGAAGATAAGCACATTCTTCTCGGACGAGCTGCTATTCTTCTTATCGAGCCCGTACGCGATAGCAGCCGCAGTCGGCTCATTGATAATCCGCATCACGTTCAGCCCAGCAATCGCACCCGCATCTTTCGTAGCCTGACGCTGCGAATCATTGAAATAGGCCGGAACCGTCACCACCGCATTCTTCACGGTAGTCCCGAGGTAAGCCTCCGCAATCTCCTTCATTTTCGTCAGCACCATGGACGAGATTTCTTCCGCGGCGAATTGCTTCGTCTCGCCCTTGTACTCGACTTGGATCATTGGCTTCTCGCCCGCGCCTGCGATCACCTTGAAAGGCCACAGCTTGATGTCGCTCTGCACGGGCGCGTCGGAGAATCGCCGTCCGATGAGACGCTTCGCATCTGCAAGCAGGTCAAGTGAAGAGTAAAGTGAGAAATCAGCAGGCATGACGAATGAGCGAGGGCAGGCACATTCATGGTATGCTATCATTCAGTGCGGAAGTAGGGGTGCAGGAAGCGGAGTGTCGGAAATGGTGGATGATTCAGCATGGGGACGTACCGAAAACGGTGTTGACTGGATTCATGGACACTTGGTTCTTGGCCGCGTCGCCAATCAGGCGCTCTGTGTCCGTGAATGCCACGTAGGACGGGGTGGTGCGGTTGCCCTGGTCGTTGGCGATGATCTCAACACGATCGTGCTGCCACACGCCCACGCAGCTGTAGGTGGTGCCGAGGTCGATTCCAATAGCAGGGCCTTCTCCCTTGGCCATGAGTGAGATATGGGAACGAGTTCTCAGGTACTGTGATGAAAATAATGAAGAGCGAAGAGAGTCCTTGGGGCTGAGTGAACTCCAGAAAGTGTCAGAGAGCAATTGAAAGCTGAGTCTTGAGAGGCGCGAGAGCGTGATCGTCGAGAGAGAGTTGAGAGCTATTTGCTGTTTTGATTTTATGAACCGTAACTGCGAGTCCAACCGTATATAGCTATTGACAGAGAAGTGAATCAAAAGCGTTCCTGGTGGAGGGAATGACTGGAGCTTGCAGAAGCTGCCAGAAGTTGAATGGATTTCAAACCTAGAAGCTGCTGGAATCAGGCAGATTGGCCTTGCGAATTCCACATTGGGATGAAGCGCGGTGCGGGAATTTCACATTGGGCGTCTCGAGAACTTTCAGCTGCAGACGTGGCAAGAAACTGATGGCTGGTGCCAAATCAACGGTGCTTGCTGAGAAACGAATGTTCAAGAATCTCTGCGACCGCGATAGGCGAGGCGAGGCTGTCAAAGTCGAGACCACGTGATGTATTGTACTGTACAGTTACACCTTTCAAGTGGTCAGTGTAAAAATGTTGGATGTTCCAAAGTTCCCTCGTTATAGGCAAAACAGGTCTTTCAGCTGACATAGGCGGTTGTTACTGAACAAAATTCCAGCCTCTGCGGAAGCTCGCGAAGAATAAGAGAGTTCGCACACAAGGACGGAGGCTCGATTTGTTCGAAAGGTGAGCCATCGCGACAATGTCCCTTGGTTACTATTGGTCGCGAATCCACCAAGCTGAATCCGAGATGCCCCAGAAGTAGCATCTTCGCCTTCAGTGGATCCGGTGAACCGGATTACCATCAGAACAAAATGGAAAACTTTGAGACCAGTTTCCCAGTCGCAAGAATCTGAGTTGCAAGAATCTGGCTCCTAAGAACGGGCCTGCGACGACGGTTTGAGCGCTACGGGTTTTAGAATCCATTGCGCTCGTCGAACGTGAACCTATCCTAATCACAACCCGAAATGACATCGGAAACGGAAACTGTTCCAGAACCCGCTGGCGCGCCGCAGATGGTGTCGCCTGGTGACGCGTCGGACGCGGATTGGGTGATCAACCTCTGGTCCGGACCAGGCCTTATTTTATCAGTGTAAATTGTTGAGATAATATCGAGACTTGTGCACTTCAAGGAATTCGTGTAGTGTAGTTAGTACAGTAAAAGTACCGATAGGCTGACGTCAGCAAAGCGCTACGCGCTCTAGGATGACGTCAGCAGTAGCTGTAGGTATCACGAATAGTCTCGTACCGTTTCAGGCTAAAAGGTACATTAGGCGAATAGGTACTTTATCCTAGTATATATTCTGCATGTTTGTCATTTCTTAATACACTTGATTTCAGAGACCTTTGATCCTGTTACAAGTCACTCATATAAAAAGACTTCCACTGCTACAGGAAGCTACTATCCTAAGACTACGATCCTATTCAAACAGTTCAGATTCTAACATAAATCACCCTGGTACCCTGATTATCAGGGTGGTTTTTGGTAGTCACACTGATGCCTTAGGGTAATTTTTTTGGGAGCTAGATTTTTCCTGATATGCCAGGGTTTACGATTAAGGCACACTGATGCCTCAGGGTTGCCGTTCCTGTTAGCGAGTTTTACCCTGAAGCGAGTACCACCTTTCCCCGCCAACCCCACCCCCCCCCCCCCCCCCCCCCCCCCCCCTCCCCGAACCCCCCTACCCCGTAACCCGGGATTCCCAAATGCCAACTGTCGAAATTGAAAATTTTGCCACGACATTACACGAAGTGGTATTTACCCAGGGTGCCCTGCTTTCCGAGGGCACGGAATTGCACGCCCACGATATGTTGGGCTGTCGGAGTCATATAAACCATGAAGTTTCCACTTAGGAAAAGCGGGATGGACGGTGGAAGGAAAGGCGACCCCCACAATCAGAGTTTAGTTACAAAGTTTACGATTTCTATCGATGGCCGATCAAGGCCACCCATATTACGGCTTGCGCTTGCCCTTGAAGTTTTGGAACAGCGTGAACGTCAAGCACCCCGCGAAATGCATATTCGGCTCGCCCACCGTCAGGCGCCTGAACACCATGATGTAGTTCGCGTGCACGTGAATCCTTGGGAGCTTCGGGGAGTCGCAAATTCTAGGAATTGGGGAAACGTGGCTGTTTGGCTCGGAACACCATGACGGCTCGGAAGGCTGGGGTCACGGAAGCAGCAGCGGCCAAGGCACGGTTCGTAGGGAGCAAGTTTGTTATTGTGTATTCTGCTAATAACAATTTCATCAGGGTTTGAAAAAATTGTACACTGATGCCCCAGGGTAGAATTTTCAAAACAAGCAGAAAACCTGATGGAAAAGTTTTTTCACAAGGGGTCACACTGATAATCAGGGTTTTGAACATGTGCAACACTGATCGTAAGGGTTGCTAAAAACAAAAAATTAGCCCTGGTCCGGACCGCGGTCTCGTCAGTAGCTGGCCCAAATTCTACTGACTGCTGGCGTTTTCCTGCCTCTAAGACTCCCGCCCCTGCTCTGTTCCCCGGCGCCTCAGCTCCTCTGGGCATTCGCTCTTGCGATGGCCTGGCCGATTGCAAGCAAAGCAGCGCCCCTTAAACGGTGCGGCAGCTGCATTCGTCGCAACGGCGTGTACGGTGGCGTGCTCGATTGGTCCCCGAGGACGATGTCCGTAGTAGAACCCCGGTCTCGGACGGCGCAGAATGTCAATTTTCTCGGCGAGCGCGAGGATTTCGTTAAAATTCGAGAGCCCGCGTAGCATGATTCCGTGCGAGATGTCTGGCTTCAGCCCTCCGACGTAACGGTCCACCTGCTCCGCTTCGTGCATATCTGACTTGCTCGCATAATGCGAGAAAACCACTCGTGTAGTCTTGAACCGATCCGAGTTGCCGCCAAGTACGCAGTCTCTGACGCGCCGAAATAGAAGCCGCGATCGGCTCGAAACGCGCCCGAAGCCCTGCGCACCACGCATCCCACGTGCCGTACTGGGCTGTCTCGCAAAATGAACTCCAGGTGACGGCTGGGCCCGTGGGCCCTTCCTATTGCGACGGTGGCTCGTAAGCACGTGGCGACGTCACAATGACTCGCCACCAGTCCATGGCGGGGCCCCTAAGCAGCGAAATGGCGTAGCGAATCTTCGCTGCGTCCGACTCGACGTAATTCGCGTCGAAAAACACGTTCATCGTGAAGACCCACAATTGAACCGTCGGACCTCCACGTTGGCTTGGATCGAAACAGGGCGGTCGCTGCGGCTTGAGTGGCATTGGTGTCAGAATGTGTAGTTTGTCTAGCCTGCAGTGGGGTACTCTATAGTGAGTACGGCCCCTTGGGGTTTCCTATATGTATCCACCTGCTTGCTAGTGCAAATCCCTCCTTTGCCTATTTTCTCTTGCCTAGCTAGCTAAACCCTAGCTATGGCTCCTCGTTCTGCCTGCTATTGTGATATGGTATTAAGAGCTCGTTCGATCCTAACCTGTGAGCCCACCCTAAGCTTCCGCTGCTTTCGTGTCTGTCGCGCGCCCCGTGGCGCGCGACGCTTTTTTCTTCCCGCCACGCGCTCAGGGCGCGCGGCGGTTTTCTGCCTCACGCGGCGCCCTGGGAGCCCGCGTGCTGCCCTGCCCGTTGCCCGTCGCGGCGCCCTAGGGGTCCGCGCGTCGCCCTGCCCGTCGCCCGTCGCGGAGCCCTGGGGGCCCGCGCGTCGCCCCCCCATCCCGTCGCCTGTCGCGGAGCCCTGGGGGGCTGTGCGTCGCCCTGCCCGTCGCCCGTCGCGGCGCCCTGGGGGCCAGCGCGTCGCCCCCCCCCCTCCCGTCGCCCGTCGCGGCGCCCTAGGGAGCCGCTCGTCGCCCCTCCCGTCGCCCGTCGCGGCGCCCTAGGGGGCCGCGCGTCACCCCTCCCGTCGCCCGTCGCGGCACCCTGGGGGGGCCGCGCGTCGCCCCCTCCCGTCGCTCGTCGAGGCACCCTGGGGGCCCGCGCGCCACCCCGCTTCCGCTCACACGCCGCCCCAGCTGCTGCCCGCGTTTCTGCCCTGCGTTGGGGGTATGGGGGTGGCGGGTATGGGGGTGGCGGGTGTGTGAACCGTCCCCTCCTCCTCCTCCTCGTCCTCCGTCTCCCACTGCTGCAGCTGCTGCTGAGGGGGGTGGGTGTGTGGGAAACGAAGGAGTGGTGCTAGGGGGGTGTCGTGGGAGTGAAGCTAGGGGTGCAGCAGGGGGTGTGAACGGGAGTTTTGGGACAAAGGGGGAGGTTGAAGGGGGGTGGCCGCCGTGAAGCCAGCAGCTCCAGTCGCCCGTGAGACCGTTGCGTCAGTCGCCCGTGAGCCCGTCGCTCCAGTTGCCCGTGAGCCCGTTGCTCCAGTCGCCCGAGAGTCAGTTGCTCCTGCCGCTCTTCTAGCCGCGGAGCCAGTTACTCCAGTTGCCCGTGTGCCAGTTGCTCCAGTTGCCAGTGTGCCAGTTGCTCCAGTTGCCCGTGTGCCAGTTGCTCCAGTTGCGCCCTGTGCCAGCAGCTTCAGCTGCCGCCCACTACCTCCTCTCCTCTCATAGTCCCTCCTCCTCCACACTTGCCCTCTGTGATAGCTTCTAGCTTTGCTTATATTTGTGAACTATAAACTGCTGCTTGTTGTGCTGATCATACCCCACTTTGACTATGGGGGTGTGTCAGAATGTGTAGTTTGTATAGCCTGCAGTGGGGTACTCTATAGTGAGTACGGCCCCTTAGGGTTTCCTATATGTATCCACCTGCTTGCTAGTGCAAACCCCTCCTTTGCCTATTTTCTCTTGCCTAGCTAGCTAAACCCTAGCTATGGCTCCTCGTTCTGCCTGCTATTCTGATAATTGGTGCCATGATGTCGTGGTTGCCGCTTGTTGCTGCAAATTCCACGTGCCAACGAGCTTCACGAGGCTCACGTGGGCTTGGTGTGGCCCTACTTCTCTCCATGCCAGGCATTGAGTGAGTGGCGCCATCGCTGGCTACGCCTGAGCGTTGTCCCACGCTGTTGTTCTGTGTCGGTGTGCCTGATAAGACGGTGATCAGCTCCTCCGATTGTGCAGGTGCATTTGTTGGTGCTGGTGCGTTCGCGGTTGATTGCTGGCGAGCGGAATCGCGTTCCGCCGTCAGCATAGCGATTTCGAGGGCCGAATCTTCGAGTTGACGCATGAGCCAGTCGAGTTGCTCTTGCGGCAATGTCGCAACATTAATTTCGGCCATGGCGGGGGTGTCGGGCAAGCTCAGCGAGAGCCTGCGTCGTGGCCGTGTGTGCTTACGAGAGAGCACTTCGAGCGGCGGTGCTTGGTCGCTGAGAGAAGTCTACCCCCCCAAAAAATGAAGATAGTGGGGAAGCGAAGGTGTGGGTGCGGTCCGAGAGAAGATCGTAGGCTAGGCTCTGATAACCAAGTGTTACGAGTGCAATTGAGTGAGCGAGCGAGGATTGCACTATCGAGACAACAATACAATGAGCGAAGGATTGAGCGAAGAACATATAGCGAAGCTACAATGGTAACGGTAATGTGGAAAAATGGGGTGCCCGACGGGCCTAGTGCCGAGGTTGGGAATTGTCGAGGCGCAAGTCCGGAGTGCGGGTTACCAACCGAGCCGTGAGGTTGGGTCGCGTCGTGAACAGTGGCGGGAATAGTGGCGAGGCGAATGTCGCGAGTGGTAACGGATTATTGTTGGGTGCTGTTGGTGGGAAACAGTGGTGTACGCGCTGAGTAGGGACATGAAGTAAGGAAAAGGAATTTCCTTTCCGCGGCCAATCTCTGCCCTTTGACGTCACAAAAGTGTTCAGGAACCTTCGCATGGGAACTCCACGATGCTGGATGAAGCTGCCTTACAACTTGACGACCACGGCGAATTTTGTTCAAAAAATATTGAATGACGATTCCCGCGCGTGTAACGGTCGTCAATCTTAGCGGCTGCATGGTCGATTTGGCTGGTTGAATTCTCTGTGATGGATTGCACAAAGCTGCCTTGCGACCTTGCGAGCACGGCGACTGATATTATGGCTAGCCTGGGGATTGGGCAGCGAAGTCCTGCGCCCATGTTGTCGCCAATTCAGACGATTGGGTAACAGTTAGTAGTAAACAACTCGCAACAGAAAACTGTGAACATCCACTAGACAATCACGTGGGTATGTTACATCTGTGAGATTTGCATCAGAAGTTTCTACATGCAAATTCGCTTTTATGTCAAAATAGATCCATTTGCATCCCTGGTATTGTTATACCATCTGCTACACGTCTTGGCCGAGGAAGACTCATCCAAACAACAAGCTACACAATGCAGTTTCTACATTTTTTCACATGCACGCATTAAGATAATCGTACGAATGTGCAAGGGTGTAGTCCAGCAGACTACTGTACGTGCGGTCCGCCACGCCAATGAAGAGTGCTTGCTTCTGTATCAGGAGAAAAAGGAGATGCTTGTAATCTCGCCGAGAATGCCGATCTCCTGTGCTCGGGTGAATCCGCTGCTCGTGTCAAAGACATGCACAAAGTCTGCTGGTTCCACCAAGGCCATGAACCTGGGCGAAGGGAGGAGTGGTGGGGGAGGCGGAGGGGCGGGGAGAGAGGGGGGGAGGAGGGGGGGGTTTGAGGTGATGTGTCATCATGTGCCAGCATGTGGCGAGCAGTGAAAGAAGGGAGGGTGACATGCAACATGGGAACGAGCATGTGGTGTCGAGAAAGAGAAGCTGCTTGTACTCAAGTCATGCACCAAGTGTGCTGGCTCAGCCAAGGCCATCAACTTGGGTGGCGGAGGGAGGGAGAGGTAGAGTGTGACATGTCGGATGGGAATACGCATGCCATAAAACAGGCGGAAGTGTGTAATCTGTGGACCAAAAACTGCCATTGCCAATCTCTCCCCCCGCCCCCCCACCCCCCTTCCTCCACCACACACACTCACCTGCCATCGGTGGTGAATCTGAGCGACCGAATGGCCCCCAGTCGCCCCTTAAGCGTGAACAGGGAAGAGTCAGGGCGCCAGCGGTCCCACACACGCCGCCAGGCTGTAACGAAGGAGTAGTCCACGTGGCCTGAAAAGACAGTGCGGTTTGAGAGGCAGGGGTGGGAGTGTGGGGGATGAGGGGGATAAGGGTAGTGGTGTGGAGGATGAGGGGGGTGTAGAGGATGAGGGGGGTGAGACAAGGATAGACAAGGACCGAGAACGGAAGAAAAGGAAGGGTTTGTAGGGAGGTGAAGGTGGGTAAGCATAGGCAGGACAAAAAAAAAAAAAAAAAAAAAAAAAAAAAAAACAGAACCGCACTGAGCAAGGCAAGGGCATGGGCAGGGGTGGAGTGAGCAGGAGGGTGAAAAGGAGAAGGTATAGAGTGCGCAGGGATGCAAGGGAGAGCAGGGGTAGAGCGGGCGGGAGGCACAAACCTTGCCAGTAGTGAGGTCGAGCAGTAGAGCCTCAGGATCATCCCCCACCACTGACCCCAGTGCTGTCCGGTGCCACTGCCGTGTGCTGATGGGGGAAGGGAGGGAACGGGTGGTGGGGCAGATGATAGAGAATACGAGTCGAGAGAGTGATGGGATGAGAAAACAGGTAAAACAAGGAAGAGGCGGGGGGAAGGGAGATGAAAGAGCGGGCTCACATTGACGGGCCAGGGGAAGGATGTCGTCGCGAACGCGGTCGCGAATGTTTTCGCGAACGCCGTCGCGAATGCTGTCGAATTGAATTCCGCCACGGCCGTCGTCTGCTTGCCACCGGTTTCGTGCTGAGCACTCTACTGTCACGCGTCTGCTTGCCACTGTTGTCACTGACCCGTCGTTTGAGTCTGCTGTTGCGTCTGCCTTAGTCACTGAGCTTGTTGCCTTTGCTGCTCACTGTCGTCTAGACTACGCCGCCAGTCTTGTTGCTGGGTCTACGTCTGTCTGTCCTCCGTCCGTCGGGGGTGAGTGTGCTCTTGGCACGTCCTTGAGGACAGACAGGAGGACCTTGAGTGTCTTGCAGCTGCTGCGCCTCATCTCGTGTCCATGCTGCTTGCCCCTGAGGGAGACCCGGATGCACCAGACATCCCTACCCCGCGCTCTTACGCTGAGGCGATCGCGGGTGAGTACTCCTCTCAGTGGCAAACAGCCATGGACGCAGAGATGGCATCCTGGAAGTCCACAGGCACCTACGTCGACGAGGTTCCCCCTCCTGGGGCGAACATTGTCAGTGGCATGTGGATTTTCAGGGTGAAGCGGCCGCCAGGTTCTCCGCCTGTCTTCAAGGCTCGTTACGTGGCTCGAGGCTTCAGTCAGCGAGAGGGAGTTGACTTCTTCCAGACCTTCTCCCCCACCCCGAAGATGACCACTCTTCGGGTGCTGCTGCACGTTGCCGCTCAGCGTGACTACGAGCTTCACTCTCTTGACTTCAGCACAGCCTTCTTACAGGGCAGCCTGCACGAGGAGATTTGGCTGCGCCGCCCTCCTGGCTTCACTGGGTCGTTCCCTCCTGGTACCCAGTGGAGCCTCCGGCGGCCGGTCTACGGTCTCCGCCAGGCGCCACGTGAGTGGCACGACACACTGAGGACGACACTTGCGGCTCTTGGGTTTGCTCCGTCGACTGCTGACCCGTCGCTGTTTTTGCGCACCGACACTTCGCTGCCGCCGTTCTACGTTCTCGTGTACGTCGACGACTTGGTCTTTGCCACTGCTGACACTGAGGCTCTCGCCCTGGTGAAGTCGGAGCTGCAGAAGAGACACACGTGCACAGACCTGGGTGAACTGCGCAGCTACCTTGGCTTGCAGATCACCCGGGACAGAGCACGCCGCACCATCACACTGACTCAGTCACACATGGTGCAGCAGGTCCTTCCGCGCTTCGGTTTCACCTGGTCCTCAGCACAGGCCACTCCTCTGGCTACAGGTCACTCGCTCTCAGCTCCACCTTCGGACGAGTCCGTAGAGTCGAGTGGTCCTTACCCAGAGTTAGTGGGCTGCCTCATGTACCTGATGACTTGCACTCGTCCTGACCTTGCGTACCCTCTTGGCCTTCTGGCTCGCTACGTGGCTCCCGGTCGGCACCGAAAGGTGCACATGGATGCTGCCAAGAGGGTACTACGCTACTTGTGCAGTACATCGGGCATGGGGCTCGTGCTTGGAGGACGGGGTGACGTTGTCCTCACTGGTCACTCGGACGCTTCTTGGGTTGACGACTAGGCTACGCAGCGGTCGCCACAGGGTTACACCTTCAGCCTTGGCTCTGGTTCAGTTTCTTGGCGTTCTACACGTTCGTCTTCAGTTCTCGGCTCCAGTTGTGAGGCTGAGATCTACGCCACAGCCATGGCTGCACAGGAGCTTCGCTGGCTCACCTACCTGCTGACTGACTTGGGAGAGCGGCCTCGTTCTCCTCCAATGCTGTACGTCGACAACAAGGCCGCCATTGCCTTGTGTCATGAGCACAGACTGGAGCACAAAACGAAGCACATCGCTCTCCGTTACTTTCTTGCTCGAGAGCTGCAGCAGCGTGGCCAGCTTCGTCTTACCTACGTGGCCACTCGGGCCAACACTGCTGATATATTCACCAAGGCACTTCCGCCTGGTGATCATCAGCGTTTCTGCACTTTGTTAGGCCTTGTGCCCACTCTTCCTCACTTGCTGTAGGCTTTGTTTGTACCATGATTTATATGTATTTCTGCATGCTTGTTCTTGTAAGTAGATTTCACTGTACTGTTGTTGTTACATATATATCTCTGCATGTGAACTGGCCTTGTGGCCTTCTTGCTTGTGCTCAGACTGCGTGGTGACGTTGTGATCCACCCTGAGCTTGCTTTGCACTTCCTGACTGGTCTTGTGACCCTCTGTTCTCCCCCACTCTGCCTATGGGGGTGTGTCAAACATATGTATATCTATGTTATATTTTGGGTAGGCTTAGTGGGGTACACACTATGGGGTACAACCCCTTAGGTTCATTTTCCTTGTACCAACCTTCTCGATAGTCGACATCACTCATGCCTAGCTTCTAAGAACAGCTTCCGTGGCACTCTCTGTAACGGCGTGTTTTTTAGCGCAAACGGCTCGAATAGTTGGCAGAGCGGAGCAGGTGGATGTAACCTGGCAAGCTAGGAGAACAACGTGAATGGTGTCTTTGGGCTCGCAGGAGCGAGGTAAGTGGAATTGGGATGAGCAACCAGGCGACGAGCGAACGTAGTCATGCGACACACCTCAGGGAGACAGATGACAAGCTTTCGAGCCCAGTGGGCTGCTTGCAAACGAAGTCCCTTGGGGTGAAGCTGCCACACGACTTGATGCCCACGGCGACGCTAACTCGCTGGTGATTGGACAACGCTTTTCTGCGCACCTAGTTTCCGCATTCTAAGCGGTTGGATTTCCGTTCAACAATACGCGATTGAACATAAATTTACATTAATTTGAGCACTAGTAGTGCATACAGTCCAGACAAACATCTTACTGCTTGCACGTTTTTTAAAACACTTGAGAGACCACTCCACCTTCCCTAACCCCTTAGTCAACCTCCTCAATCTTGGGGCCATCACCTCCGCTAGAAGAACCTCCACCCATAGGGACATCCCCCATACCTCCCGCACCTGGCACGGGTCCAACCCCGCCTTGGTACATTTTCGCAATGATCGGGTTACAAATGCCTTCGAGCTCCTTTTGCTTGTCCTCGAATTCGTCCACGTCGGCGAGCTGGTTCTTATCCAGCCAATCAATCGTCTCGTCAACAGCCTTCTCGATCGCCTTCTTATCCTCAGGCGAGAGCTTCCCCCCGAACTTGTCATCGCGAACCGTGTTACGCATGCCGTACGAGTAGTTCTCGAGGGCGTTTTTCGCCTCAACCCGCTTCTTGTGCTGCTCATCGTCATCCTTGTACTTCTCTGCTTCCTCAACCATCCGCTCTATCTCCTCCTTGCTCAATCGGCCCTTATCATTCGTGATAGTAATCTTATTCTTCTGCCCCGTAGTCTTGTCCTCCGCGCTCACGTTTAGGATGCCGTTCGCGTCGATGTCGAACGTCACGGTGATCTGCGGCACGCCACGTGGCGCCGGCGGAATTCCCGAGAGCTCGAACTTTCCGAGCAGATTGTTATCCTTAGTCCGAGCGCGTTCACCTTCGTAGACCTGAATTAGCACTCCCGGCTGGTTATCCGAAAACGTCGAGAAGACCTGGTCCTTCTTCGTCGGAATCGTGGTGTTCCTCGGAATCAGCACCGTCATAACCCCTCCAGCCGTTTCTAATCCAAGCGAGAGCGGCGTCACGTCGAGCAGCAGCAGGTCCTGCACCTTCTCGTTCCCCTCGCCACTTAAAATCGCCGCCTGAACCGCCGCGCCGTACGCCACGGCCTCGTCGGGGTTGATGCTCTTGCAGAGCTCCTTCCCGTTGAAATAATCCTGCAGCAGCTGCTGCACCTTGGGAATGCGCGTCGACCCGCCGACGAGCACCACGTCGTGAATCTGTGCCTTGGACATTTTCGCGTCCTTAAGGCATTTTTCCACCGGATCCATGCACTTGCGGAACATGTCCATGTTGAGTTCCTCGAAGCGCGCGCGGGTGATGGTGGTATAGAAGTCGACTCCCTCGTAGAGCGAGTCGATCTCGATGGTCGTTTGCGCGGTGGAGGAGAGAGTTCGCTTGGCGCGTTCGCAAGCCGTGCGAAGTCGGCGAAGAGACCGTGGATTGTTACTCAATTCCTTCTTATACTTTCGCTTGAACTCCTGAACGAAATGGTTCACCATGCGATTGTCGAAGTCTTCACCACCCAAATGAGTGTCGCCAGCCGTCGCCTTCACCTCGAATATACCGTCCTCGATCGAAAGAAGCGAGACGTCGAAAGTTCCGCCGCCAAGGTCGAAGATAAGCACATTCTTCTCGGACGAGCTGCTATTCTTCTTATCGAGCCCGTACGCGATAGCAGCCGCAGTCGGCTCATTGATAATCCGCATCACGTTCAGCCCAGCAATCGCACCCGCATCTTTCGTAGCCTGACGCTGCGAATCATTGAAATAGGCCGGAACCGTCACCACCGCATTCTTCACGGTAGTCCCGAGGTAAGCCTCCGCAATCTCCTTCATTTTCGTCAGCACCATGGACGAGATTTCTTCCGCGGCGAATTGCTTCGTCTCGCCCTTGTACTCGACTTGGATCATTGGCTTCTCGCCCGCGCCTGCGATCACCTTGAAAGGCCACAGCTTGATGTCACTCTGCACGGGCGCGTCAGAGAATCGCCGTCCGATGAGACGCTTCGCATCTGCAAGCAGGTCAAGTGAAGAGTAAAGTGAGAAATCAGCAGGCATGACGAATGAGCGAGGGCAGGCACATTCATGGTATGCTATCATTCAGTGCGGAAGTAGGGGTGCAGGAAGCGGAGTGTCGGAAATGGTGGATGATTCAGCATGGGGACGTACCGAAAACGGTGTTGACTGGATTCATGGACACTTGGTTCTTGGCCGCGTCGCCAATCAGGCGCTCTGTGTCCGTGAATGCCACGTAGGACGGGGTGGTGCGGTTGCCCTGGTCGTTGGCGATGATCTCAACACGATCGTGCTGCCACACGCCCACGCAGCTGTAGGTGGTGCCGAGGTCGATTCCAATAGCAGGGCCTTCTCCCTTGGCCATGAGTGAGATATGGGAACGAGTTCTCAGGTACTGTGATGAAAATAATGAAGAGCGAAGAGAGTCTTTGGGGCTGAGTGAACTCCAGAAAGTGTCAGAGAGCAATTGAAAGCTGAGTCTTGAGAGGCGCGAGAGCGTGATCGTCGAGAGAGAGTTGAGAGCTATTTGCTGTTTTGATTTTATGAACCGTAACTGCGAGTCCAACCGTATATAGCTATTGACAGAGAAGTGAATCAAAAGCGTTCCTGGTGGAGGGAATGACTGGAGCTTGCAGAAGCTGCCAGAAGTTGAATGGATTTCAAACCTAGAAGCTGCTGGAATCAGGCAGATTGGCCTTGCGAATTCCACATTGGGATGAAGCGCGGTGCGGGAATTTCACATTGGGCGTCTCGAGAACTTTCAGCTGCAGACGTGGCAAGAAACTGATGGCTGGTGCCAAATCAACGGTGCTTGCTGAGAAACGAATGTTCAAGAATCTCTGCGACCGCGATAGGCGAGGCGAGGCTGTCAAAGTCGAGACCACGTGATGTATTGTACTGTACAGTTACACCTTTCAAGTGGTCAGTGTAAAAATGTTGGATGTTCCAAAGTTCCCTCGTTATAGGCAAAACAAGTCTTTCAGCTGACATAGGCGGTTGTTACTGAACAAAATTCCAGCCTCTGCGGAATCTCGCGAAGAATAAGAGAGTTCGCACACAAGGACGGAGGCTCGATTTGTTCGAAAGGTGAGCCATCGCGACAATGTCCCTTGGTTACTATTGGTCGCGAATCCACCAAGCTGAATCCGAGATGCCCCAGAAGTAGCATCTTCGCCTTCAGTGGATCCGGTGAACCGGATTACCATCAGAACAAAATGGAAAACTTTGAGACCAGTTTCCCAGTCGCAAGAATCTGAGTTGCAAGAATCTGGCTCCTAAGAACGGGCCTGCGACGACGGTTTGAGCGCTACGGGTTTTAGAATCCATTGCGCTCGTCGAACGCGAACCTATCCTAATCACAACCCGAAATGACATCGGAAACGGAAACTGTTCCAGAACCCGCTGGCGCGCCGCAGATGGTGTCGCCTGGTGACGCGTCGGACGCGGATTGGGTGATCAACCTCTGGTCCGGACCGCGGTCTCTCAGCACCAGCCTCATGTACTCCTTCGCTCAGGCACGGATGATCCCAGTCTAGCACGAATGTGGGCTGTGCCAGGATCAAGGCACGCTCGCAGCTTGTAACGGATATTGCTCCTTTACTCAGCAAAAGCCTCATTTACTCCTTCGCTCAAGAACGAAACGATCCAAATCTCCTTTATGCACAGCTGCTCGCGTTTTAGGACAGTATAGGACAGATTCAGGACGGTAAAAGAATGTTCACCGCATGTAACGGGTTCTCGTCTCAGGCACGGCTAATCTCAGGCACGGCTAATCTCAGGCACGGCTCATCTCAGGCACGGCTAACCTCAGGCACGGCTAATCTCAGGCACGGCTCATCTCAGGCACGGCTAATCTCAGGCACGGCTCATCTCAGGCACGGCTAACCTCAGGCACGGCTAATCTCAGGCACGGCTAATCTCAGGGACGGCTAATCTCAGGCACGGCTAATCTCAGGCACGGCTCATCTCAGGCACGGCTAACCTCAGGCACGGCTAATCTCAGGCACGGCTAATCTCAGGCACGGCTAATCTCAGGCACGGCTAATCTCAGGCACGGCTAATCTCAGGCACGGCTAATCTGGGTCCACTGCCAAAGTTATACGCAAGTTCCAAAGTTTTAGTACGGAAGTTCACAAATAAGATTCACAGTCACTGGCTTTCTCAAGCCGTCCCACTCCCGGATAGCACGCTCACATCTCCCCAATCCTCTTCCCCTCCCTCTCTCAGCCTCTGTATGCCGACTTCCTGGCCCTCGTGAGCTGACATCCCTCTACATCTCACCATCCGCCTCCCCTCCCCATGCCTTTTGAAGCGCCTCAAAAGTCACTACATCTCACCATCCGCCTCCCCTCCCCATGCCCCTCATCACTCCCTCTTCCAGAACCCAGACACGGAGGTGGTGGAATAGCTTCTGTATGCCGACTTCCTGGCAGTCACCAGTGCTCCCAACGCCCTCCCCCCCCGTTCCCCCCTGTTCCCTCCCTCCCCACCACCTCCCTCTCTTTCTGCAGCGCCCAGACACGGAGGTGGTGGACGAGCCTCTGTATGCCCACTTCCTAGCCGTCACCGGTGCTGCCAACACCCTTCACCCCCCCCTTTCTCCCCCACTCCCCCCTGGATCTTCTCTCCCTGCAGCGCCCAGACACGGAGGTGGTGGACGAGCCTCTCTATGCCGACTTCCTCACAGTCACTGGTGCTGCCCAGCCGTCCCACACCCGTCTCACTCCCAGATCGTATTCTGACACCCCACTACCTCCCCACTCCTCTCATCCCTCTCCCCGTGACACCCTTCTCTCCCTGCAGCGCCCAGACACGGAGGTGGTTGACGAGCCTCTGTATGCCGACTTTATGAACCGCATGACCCTTCCACTTGCCCCACAATCCCCCCTCCCCGTCCCTCTCTCAGCGCCCAGACACGGAGTTGGTGGACGAGCCTCTGTATGCCCACTTCCTGACAGTCACCGGTGCTCCGCGGCCGTACAGGCAGCTGGTGCTGGATAGCATGGTGAGATAGAAGAGTGTGCTGTGCAGTATGGCACGGTGGTACATTACCTCATGTTGGTATGGGAGCTCTAACAGTCACGGGTGCGCCCCGGCCGTACAGGCAGCTGGTGCTGGATGGCATGGTGAGATAGAAGCAGATGGGATGGTGAAATGCGAGTTGTGTGGCATGGTGGTTTGGCCTCTGGCTGTCACCGGTGCGCCCCGGCCATACAGGCAGCTGATGCTGGATGGCATGGTGAGATAGAAGTGTGTGCTGTGCGGTATGGCATGGTGAGGCGAGAGGAAACGGGGATAGCAGGGTGCATTATAGCAGATGATAGAGATAAAGCATGGCCCCAGCAGTCACCGGTGCTCCCCAGCCGTACAGGCAGTTGGTGCTGGGTAGCATGGTGAGATAAGAAAGGGGATAGCAGGGTGCATTATAGCAGATGATAGAGATAGAGCATGGCCCCAGCAGTCACCGGTGCTCCCCAGCCGTACAGGCAGTTGGTGCTGGGTAGCATGGTGAGATAAGAAAGGGGATAGCAGGGTGCATTATAGCAGATGATAGAGATAGAGCATGGCCCCAGCAGTCACCGGTGCTCCCCGGCCATACAGGCAGCTGGTGCTGGGTAGCATGGTGAGATGAGATGGGATAGAGGGGGCCAGCATGGTGCGACAGTGGGTGCTGTGGTGATGGTGCTCGATAGTAGCATAACAAGGTGGTAGTGCGTGCTGTGCTTTGCTGTGCTGTGTAACATGGGGCTAAATCATGTGATTCTTTATTTGACTCAACGGATTCTTTAACTGTCTTCCCCTTTTTTGGCAGGATTCCAACGGCAAGAGGGTGGTAGATCAAGTCGTTTTCGGCCCCCGAAGCTCCAAACCTCTTCGTTTTGTTAAGGTGATCTTATCCAAAGATTCGTTTGCTCCAATACACTTGCTTTGTGTACTCGTTGTATCAATCAGTGCGCTGTTTCCTTTTCTCCCTCCTCAGGGAACCGCCTCAAACATCTCACGCATTCGTGGCTTCCTCCCTCCTCCCCCAATCTGTCAGGCAAAGGAGTGAGCTCATGCATGCATCATCACAGAGCCCTTCCCCTCCACTCCCACACTGTTCTCAGTACATAGCAAAGCAGTGCCGGGAGGAGCTTCAGGCGTCGCTACTGTCACTCGCTCTCAGTTACCACTCACTAACTCACTCACTCACTCACTAACTCACTCACTAACTCACTCACTCACTCACTCACTCACTCACTCACTCACTCACTAACTCACTCACTCACTCACTCACTAACTCACTAACTCACTCACTCACTCACTCACTAACTCACTCACTCACTCACTAACTCACTCACTCACTCACTCACTCACTAACTCACTCACTCACTCACTCACTAACTCACTCACTCACTCACTAACTCACTCACTCACTCACTCACTCACTAACTCACTCACTCACTCACTCACTAACTCACTAACTCACTCACTCACTGACTCACTAACTCACTAACTCACTCACTAACTCACTCACTAACTCACTAACTCACTCACTCACTCACTCACTAACTCACTAACTCACTCACTAACTCACTAACTCACTCACTCACTCACTCACTAACTCTGAGTGTACGACCACGCATGTCAGCAACGCTTCTCATTCACTTCCCCCTCCTACCCACTGGCAGCACATGGCGAAGCAGTGCAGAGAGGAGCTTCAGGCTTCGCTGCTGTCACGCGGGCGGCATGTCATTCTCATCCGCGACCCCATGCTGCTCATCGTGAGGCGCGCACTCACTCACTCTCAGTGTGACACGCACTCGCTCACTCACTCACTTGCTCTCTAGCTTGCTCTCCGGCCGGCATGTCATTCTCATCCGCGACCCCATGCTGCTCATTGTGAGGCGCACAGTCTTTTTTGCTCACTCGCTCGCTCACGCATTCACTCACTCACTCACTCACTCACTCACAATGGATGTCCTTTTTTTGTTCCTTATCCATGGAAAGAATTCTCTCGTAGACGCTGCTTCTTACCACCATCATCTGAAGTGCCTTTTGAGGCGCCTCCAATGTCCTTTCTTTGTTCTTTCTCCACGGAAAGAATTCTCTCGTAGACGCTGCTTCGTCCCACCATCACCTCAAGTGCGCTTTCTAACCTCCTGTGCTACATCCTACCTTCACCATCACTGCATTTCGCTCTCCTTTTTGCCTCTCCCCACCCCCATCCCCCTGCCAGCCATCCTTCGGTGAGGTCTCCCCCCCTTCTCTCTCCGAGACGGCTCTCCCCCACCTCCTCACCATCCACTCTGCGCTCTCCCACATGGGCCGACCCCCGCCTGTGGTGGACGCTACCCAGCTGCAGTCCAACCCCCAGGTAACCCGGCAATCCCACCCGCAGGTACCTCTATCATTGCCCCCTACCTTGGTCTCCCTGAGGCGGCTCTCCCGCACCTCCTCGCCATCCACCACTCTTCTCTCTCCAACATGGGCCGACCCCCGCCTGTGGTAGATGCTACCCTACTGCAGTCCAACCCCCAGGTACCCTCCCAACATCATGCCCATCCTGCCTTCCTTTGGGTTGGACTGGTCTAATCTCCCCTCCTTCTCTCTCTGAGACGGCTCTCCCCCACCTTCTCGCCATCCACTCTTCTCTCTCCAACATGGGCCGACCCCCACCTGTAGTGGACGCCACCCAACTTCAATCCAACCCCCAGGTACCCTCCCTCGTCATCCCCCTCCTGTCAGCCCTCCTGTGGGCTGGAGTGGTTTGGTCTTTCCCCCCCTCCGTCTCTCTCTGAGACGGCTCTCCCGCACCTCCTCGCCATCCACTCCACGCTCTTCCTCATAAGCCGACCGCCGCCCGTGGTCGACGCTACCCTACTGCAATCCAACCCTCAGGTACCCTGCAGTGATATGGATCGATGCCTTTACTACCACCCTAGCGGTAGTCTCTCCCCCTCTGCTCTTTCTGAGACGTCTCCCCGCACCTCCTCGCCATCCACTCCACGCTCTCCCTCATGGGCCGAACCCCGCCTGTGATCGACACCAGAAGGCTGCAATCCAAGCCTCAAATTCTGTTGCCATCACACCTTCAATCTGAGACAGCTTTAAACTAAATACTCTCCGAGCTTGCACCTGCTGTGCTCACCCTCTTGCCTCCCTGCCCCGTGCATGCCTTGCCCTTATCCAACAGGGCGTTCTCATGGCTCTCTGCCAAGCGCTAGACATCCCTTTCTATCCAGAAATGCTCTCGTAAGTGTAGCAGGGTCAAACTCTGTATGTTAATATCTTAGGTAAGATTGAACGGATATTATGATTTGTGCTGTTTGAAGAGGTGCAGCGTCCTTTATTGAGACACCTAGAGGTATCTATGCATGAGACATCTCTATCAAATCTTATTTTTTATGTCTGTCTTTGAGCCCCTGAAAGTTTGCATCACCTCCATATTCCTTCTCGCTGTGCTCCTTTTCAACCCGCCCCCACCCCTCCTCTAACCTTATTTCCCCAGCTGGCCTGCAGGCAAGCGCCCAGAGGACGGGGTGTGGGCTCCGTGGTGGAATACCACCGCCACACATGCCCCATGGCAGTCTTTTGAGACGTCTCAAAAGTCACACATGCCCCATGGCAGTCTTTTGAGACGTCTCAAAAGTCACACATGCCCCATGGCAGTCTTTTGAGACGTCTCAAAAGTCACACATGCCCCATGGCAGTCTTTTGAGACGTCTCAAAAGTCACACATGCCCCATGGCAGTCTTTTGAGACGTCTCAAAAGTCACACATGCCCCATGGCAGTCTTTTGAGACGTCTCAAAAGTCACACATGCCCCATGGCAGTCTTTTGAGACGTCTCAAAAGTCACACATGCCCCATGGCAGTCTTTTGAGACGTCTCAAAAGTCACACATGCCCCATGGCAGTCTTTTGAGACGTCTCAAAAGTCACACATGCCCCATGGCAGTCTTTTGAGACGTCTCAAAAGTCACACATGCCCCATGGCAGTCTTTTGAGACGTCTCAAAAGTCACACATGCCCCATGGCAGTCTTTTGAGACGTCTCAAAAGTCACACATGCCCCATGGCAGTCTTTTGAGACGTCTCAAAAGTCACACATGCCCCATGGCAGTCTTTTGAGACGTCTCAAAAGTCACACATGCCCCATGGCAGTCTTTTGAGACGTCTCAAAAGTCACACATGCCCCATGGCAGTCTTTTGAGACGTCTCAAAAGTCACACATGCCCCATGGCAGTCTTTTGAGACGTCTCAAAAGTCACACATGCCCCATGGCAGTCTTTTGAGACGTCTCAAAAGTCACACATGCCCCATGGCAGTCTTTTGAGACGTCTCAAAAGTCACACATGCCCCATGGCAGTCTTTTGAGACGTCTCAAAAGTCACACATGCCCCATGGCAGTCTTTTGAGACGTCTCAAAAGTCACACATGCCCCATGGCAGTCTTTTGAGACGTCTCAAAAGTCACACATGCCCCATGGCAGTCTTTTGAGACGTCTCAAAAGTCACACATGCCCCATGGCAGTCTTTTGAGACGTCTCAAAAGTCACACATGCCCCATGGCAGTCTTTTGAGACGTCTCAAAAGTCACACATGCCCCATGGCAGTCTTTTGAGACGTCTCAAAAGTCACACATGCCCCATGGCAGTCTTTTGAGACGTCTCAAAAGTCACACATGCCCCATGGCAGTCTTTTGAGACGTCTCAAAAGTCACACATGCCCCATGGCAGTCTTTTGAGACGTCTCAAAAGTCACACATGCCCCATGGCAGTCTTTTGAGACGTCTCAAAAGTCACACATGCCCCATGGCAGTCTTTTGAGACGTCTCAAAAGTCACACATGCCCCATGGCAGTCTTTTGAGACGTCTCAAAAGTCACACATGCCCCATGGCAGTCTTTTGAGACGTCTCAAAAGTCACACATGCCCCATGGCAGTCTTTTGAGACGTCTCAAAAGTCACACATGCCCCATGGCAGTCTTTTGAGACGTCTCAAAAGTCACACATGCCCCATGGCAGTCTTTTGAGACGTCTCAAAAGTCACACATGCCCCATGGCAGTCTTTTGAGACGTCTCAAAAGTCACACATGCCCCATGGCAGTCTGCTAATGCACCACGCGTGCTATCTCTCCCCTCTGTTCTGCCTTCCCAAGTTGGCCGGCAGGCAAGCGCCCAGAGGATGGGGTGTGTGGGCTCCCTGGTGGTATACCACCACGCATGCTACAGTTCTAGGCAGCACGCAGTCTCTCTCTCCCCTCCCCCCAACCCCACTCCTTTCCCTTCCTCCCGCAGCTGGCCTGCAGGCAAGCGACCAGAGGACGGGGTGTGGGCTCCCTGGTGGTATACCACCACGCATGCCTCCACTGGTTTCGCCCCTCCTGCTCTTTACCCCAAGGTGACCTGCCCTGTTCTTCACTCATAGTCACAGAAGAACAAAGGTGTGGGCTCCCTGGTGGTATACCACCACGCATGCCTCCACTGGCTTTGCTCCCCCCGCTCTGTACTTCAAGGTGACCTGCCCTGTTCTTCTCTCATAGTCACAGAAGAACAAAGGTGTGGGCTCCCTGGTGGTATACCACCACGCATGCCTCCACTGGCTTTACTCCTCCCGCTCTGTACCCCAAGATGCCCTAGAATTCACTGCGTTTCATTTGCCTTCACCTCACCTCACCTCACCTCACCTCACCTTACCTCACCTCACTTCACTTCACTTCACGTTGCTCATGCACCTAGACGTCCCTCACTTTAGCTCACTCACTTCACATCCCAACCATTCCCAGTGGGCCATCATATGTAACTGGAGAAAGACCGCAAAAACCTTTGCACCACTCAGCACCACTGCCAACTCCCTGTTTCTCTTTCCACTTCCCTCTCCTCACTTCCCTCCCTCTCCTCTCAGCCATTCCCAATGGAGCACTACTCTCTGCTAGAGGACTGCCGCCCATTCTACTCCTTGCTCCACTCCAAAGCCCTCGTACCGCTCACCACCGCTGCCGACTCCTCCACCACCGCTCCCACCACCATCTCCCCCTATCCCTCTGTCTCTCCTCTCCCCTCGCCCCCTCTCCCTGTGCCGGCCAACAAGCAGCTGCTGGTGTGGGTGGGGGAGGAGGGTCTAGTGCCACAACGAGATGCCAAGGTAGGGTTGAACCATGTGCCTCTAAAGTCTTCACTTCAACCGTGCATGTGCCATCATGTGCCATCATGTCCCATCATGTGCCATCATGTGCCATCATGTCCCATCATGTGCCATTATGTGCCATCATGTCCCATCATGTGCCATCATGTGCCATGGTTACGGTGTAGCGAGATTTTGGCATCAGGTGAAGGTTATATCTGAGACTGAGAGCTCTCAAAACACCAGGAAAAATCCAGGTGCATGTGTGAGTGTTCGCCCCCTCGTCACTCTCTCCTCCCTATATTCTCACTCACTGTCCATCCTATCTGTCCCCCCACTCTATCTCCCCTGAATTGATCTATGGCAGATTCACGTGCTGGACTCTGCAGTGCAAGGGGGAGACGCTGTGTGGGAGGGTCTGAGAGTGTACGATGGACGCATATTCAAGCTGCAAGAGCATCTTGACCGGTGAGCTTCTATTTACACTCTTTCCTCCCTCTCATTCGCAAGAATCACTTAGTAATTTTCCAGACTCTTTCCTCCCTCTCATCCCGTGTGGGAGGGGCTGAGAGTGTACGATGGGCGCATATTCAAGCTGCACCTCGACCGGTGAGCAAGTCTATCAACTGCCCCTGAACGCCTTGCCCCACACACTCGCTTGTCTTGTACACTCCTCAACACTCCTTCTCTCCCTCCCATCCTCTCCCTCCCCCGTCTCTTCAACTCTGCCAAGGCCGTGGTGTAGTTTTGAGGCGCCTCAAAACTACACTCTGCCAACGCCGCGGTGTTTGCAAATGTGCCAACATGGAACCAACCACGTGGTGCATGCACTGGTGTCAACCCTACTCTGAACGGCTCATGTTTTGAGGCGCCTCAAAACAAAACCCTTGTAAGCATTTGCAAATGTGCCAGCACGGAACCACGTGGTGCATGCACTCCCCCACCACGTGGTGCATGCACTCCCCCACCACGTGGTTCAGTGTCAACCCTACTCTGAACGGCTCATGCACACCCCCACAATCCCCTTACCCACTGTAACAACTCCTTTTCCCCAGTCTCTTTGACTCGGCCAAGGCTATGGCATTTGCGAATGTGCCAACACGGGAGCACGTGGTGTATACACCGGGGTCAACCCTCCTGTGCTGTGTACATGCCCTACCCCCTCTCCTCCCCACCAAATCGACAGTCTCTTCGACTCTGCCAAGGCTATGGCATTTGCAAATATGCCAACACGGGAGCACGTGGTGTATGCACTGATGTCGACTCTCCTGTGCTCACGCCCTATCCCCTATCCTCCCCTTTCCCACCATAACAACAGTCTCTTCGACTCTGCCAAGGCTATGGCATTTGCGAACGTGCCACCACGGGAGCATGTGGTGCAGGCACTGTTGTCCACCCTTGCTGCCAATGGCATGAGGGACAACGCTCATGTCCGACTCACCCTCACTCGCGGGAAGAAGGTAGGTGCTTATCCCCCCCACATGCGGCAGCATGAAAACACTCGGTGCATGCACTGGTGTCAAGGGTTTGGGGTCAACGGCATGAAGGTGGGGCAAGAAAGCGTTTAGTGTTTCCTATCAATTTCCTGACACGAGGGGGTGGAAGAAGAATCAACTTCCTATCAGGGGAGGAAATATTCCTTCAATCAGTGTGTGTGTGTGTGTGTGTGTGTGTGTGTGTGTGTGTGTGTGTGTGTGTGTGTGTTTGCGTGTGTGTGCGTGTGTGTGCATGTGTGTGTGCATGTGTGTGTGTGCGTGTGTGTGCATGTGTGTGTGTGCGTGTGCGTGTGTGTGCATGTGTGTGTGTGTGCGTGCGTGCGTGCGTGCGTGTGTGTGCACTTGTGTTGTGTGCCTGCTATCCAGACTACATCAGGGATGAGCCCTCAATTCAATCTCTATGGTTGCACACTAATCGGTGAGTGAATCACAGCTGTTGCAATTTCTACTACTCAACAACCATGTACTTCTTGCACTTTATCGTTTGCCCCGTGTTATATCACCGACCCTTGTCACTGCACCATTACCACGGGCTCTTGCATCTCCCATTCCTTCTCCCCCTCCCACTCCCAATCCCACTCCCACCATGCCCTCTCGGTCCTCTCTAAGTGAAAGCCCCATGTGTACGAGAGCGCACGGGGCATCAAGCTTATCGCCACGCCTCTGTTTCTCACCCTCTTTCACTCCCACTCCCAATCCGTCCCCGACGCCCTCTCCCACTCTCACCCCCACTACGCTTTTTCAGTTCTCGTGGAGTGGAATCTCCACGTGTAAGATAACACAAGGGGCATCAAGCTCATCACGGCACCAACCTGCGCTTCTTACCCTCTCCCACTCCCACCCACTCTCTCACTCCGTCTTCCACTTCCGCCCCACTCAGTCCTGGCGGAGTGGAAACCCCCAGTGTACGACAACACACGGGGCATCAAGCTTGTTACTGCCTCTACTCGAAGAAACTCACCACAAGTCAGATCTTCCCCTTCCTCTCCCTCTCCTCCACATTTTTTTTTTTGCATTAATTAACAATTGGCAACTTCCTCTCCTTCTCCTCCTCTCATATCTCCCCTCTGATCTCGTGGTACACCTGTCACTCTGTCCTCTCCCTTCCTCTATGTGAGGTCATTTCCTTCCTCTTCTTTTTCCCCTCTCAAAGAAACTCAATTTAACTGAGATATCTCTCTCCTCTGTAAGCCCCCTCACTTTTTTTTCCCGTCTCCCAAAAACAGTCTTTGATTCACTTGCCCTTTCCTGCCTCCCTCCCGACGAGCAGTGTCTGGATTCGAGCATCCCTCGCACCAACCAATCCATTCAGTTCAATGACCCCCATCCCCATCTCTCTCGCGCGTTGACTTTACCTTTCCCTGCCTCCCTCCCTGAAAACAGTGTGTGGATTCGCACATCCACCACAACAACCTCATTAATAACATCCTCGCTAAGGTAACTGGCTAGTAGAGGTGCAGTCTGCAGCATTACAGCTCTCCTAGTCGCGATGGCAAAGCAACAATCCTAAAAAAAAAAAAAAAAAAAAAAAAAAAAACTAGTCAGCGAAACCAATGTATGCTTCTGTGTGATGCATTGGTTCTACATACTGGACGTCTTGATTTGAAACCAATGCATGCCCCTATGTCATGTGGTTCTGTGCCTGCAGATCGAGGGGAACAACGCAGGGGCAGACGATGCAGTGATGCTCGACGTGCATGGATATGTCAGCGAAACCAACGCTACCAACATTGTAGGCGTTTCCTTTCCACTTCAGAGCCTTCTGTGAATTCAACAGTGCATTCTGTGCGTTCAACAGTGCATTCTGTGCGTTCAACAGTGCATTCTGTGCGTTCAACAGTGCATTCTGTGCGTTCAACAGTGCATTCTGTTATTCCTATCCGTCGAATGATTCTGGGCTCTGTTCTCCAGTTCCCCTCGTCTTCTCCTCCTTGCTCTTTCCCCTGTCAGTTGATGGTGAAGAGAGGCCGCATCTTGACTCTGCTCCCTCTCATTCCCTCTGCCTCCCCTCCCCCCTCTTCATACCTGTCAGTTCATGGTGAAGAGAGGCTGCATCTTAACCCCTCACGCCGACAGCTGCTTGCCAGGCATCACCCGCGCCACGGTAATGCATGAGGGGGAAAGTGGGGCAAGAGAAAGGGGAAGAACTTGAGGGCTGACAGCTGCTTGCCAGGCATCACCCGCGCCACGGTAATGCATGAGGGGGAAAGTGGAGCAAGAGAAAGGGGAAGAACTTGAGGGCTGACAGCTGCTTGCCAGGCATCACCCGCGCCACTGTACTGCATGGGGGACTTAGAGTGGGGGGTTGGGGGGGGAAGCAAGAGAAAGGGGAAGAACTTGAGGGATTTTCATGCTGATTTCCGTGCTGACAGCTGCCTGCCAGGCATCACCTGCGCCACTGTTCTGCATGGGGACTTAGAGTGGGGGGTGGGCGGCTAGGGGCCAACATTAGAAATGGGAAGGCGCGGAGCAGATTGTGGGGCACAATATGCTCCCTTCTGAGGCGCCTCAAAAGGTGTGGAGCGAATCATGGGGCACAATATGCTCCCTATCCCCATCCTGACACTGTCCATTCATCCACCCATGCATTGTTCTTAATCCCCTTCCGGACATGCCTGGCAGGTTATTGAGCTGGCAAGACAGGAAGGGATCCCCATCCAGGAGTGCAACATCACCACGGCTCAGCTGCTCCCTACCCCTACCCCCCATCCTGACGCCATCCATTCACCCACCCGTTCGTTGTTTTTAATCCCCTTCCGGTCATGCCTGGCAGGTTATTGAGCTGGTGAGACAGGAAGGCATTCCCATTCAGGAGTGCAACATCACCACTGCTCAGCTGCATGCTGCTGACGAGGTGAGGCATGAAGTGAGACACGGCATTTGAGGCACCCCAATAAGCAAGGCAGGAAGGCATTCCCATTCAGGAGTGCAACATCACCACGGCTCAGCTGCAGGCTGCTGACGAGGTGAGGCATGGGTGAGATACATAGTTTGAGGCACCCCGGTAAGCGTGGCAGGAAGGTATTCCCATCCAGGAGTGCAGCAGCTGCATGCTGCTGATGACGTGAGATGTGTTATTCGATGCACCTCAAAAGGCGAGGTAAGAAGGTGTGTCTATCCAGGAGCACCAATCATGTCTATTACGTGATTGAGCTGGCGAGGCAGGAAGGCATCCCCATTCAGGAGTGCAACATCACTACAGCTCAGCTTCACGCTGCCGACGAGGTGAGGCATGAGTGAGACACGTAGTTTGAGGTGCCTCAGTAAGCGAGACAGGAAGGATTCCCATTCAGGAGTGCAGCATCACCACGGCTCAGCTGCACGCTGCTGACTAGGTGAGGCATGGGGTGAGATACATAATTTGAGGCATCTCAGTAAGCGAGGCAGGAAGGCATTCCCATTCAGGAGTGCAACATCACCACTGCTCAGCTGCATGCTGCCGATGAGGTGAGATTGTTTGTTCAAAGCTACGGCACGTTCTTGTGTGCACACAAGCCAGTGCTTGTTTCTGATTTTCTTGTCAAGCTAAAAAAACTCCTTTTCTGACGAGCCTGGTCCCGTCCCCAGATATTCACTACGGGAACGATGGGGGAGCTTACACCTTGTGTGCTTCTGGACAATCGTCCAATCGGAAACAACCTAGATAGCAGTGGTTTCAGAGCAGATGGTGGAAGCTGTGTTGGGCCCATCACGCAGAAGCTTCAAGTGGCATACAAAAAACTTACATCAGTTGAAGGATGGCCATTGCCATTCTAATAGAGTATTACAATACCATTTTAGTGCAAGTGTTCAGTGTAAAAAGACAAAACTCGATATATGAAACCTGATGGTTCATGGCAATTAGATTCACAGACGCAACCATCATTTATAGCTTGAATTGAAGCTACCAGTAAGAATGGGGAGGGTGCAACACGCAATGGAGACTGTAACAAGAGCTAGAAATGTGCGCACTAACAAGCTAGATTCGTAAATGGGTCAGTGTAGAACGCACTGTACTATAAGCGCGGCACTCAGCAGACGAATCATAGAGATTTGCTTCCCTTCCCTCCCTCCCTTCCCGAAACAAGAGTCAAAGCGAAGCGGTAGATTCTGAAGGCTCGCCTCCTAATTGTAATTTCTTCAGTCGTCCACTCGCTTTCTCTTAGATCTCACGCTCGCATCCTCTGTTCCTAAACTCGGCCGACGGGTCGGCGACCCTAGTATTGCAAAAACTGATATTTTCCGTGCGCGAGAGCGAGAGCCGCCATCATGCCGGAAATCGATCCCGATCTCGACGAGAAGAACCCGCCGGCCCTCGATGAGGACGATATCGCTCTCCTAAAGACCTATGTGCGTTTTGCAGGGACCTTAGGATAGGAGACTATTGCGGAGGCTTCATTGCCGTTCAGATTCTCTGCAGATGTTTGGAGCCGACTCGTCAACCGTTGTTGCGTTCAGTTCAGATCGTTACGGAATTCAGTCGTCCGACAACTTTTGAGGCGCCTCAAAAGTCGCTGATGTTTGGAGCCGATTCGTCAACCATTCTCGTGTCCAAATCGTTAGGTAATTCAGTCGTCCGACAACCAAGCTTCCACCCTTGAATAGTTTCGATTGTTTCCTCTTTCCTTTCCCCCGATTTATTTCAACATGTAGGGTCTTGGCCCGTACTCAACGTCTATCAAGAAGGTTGAGAAGGATATTAAGGACATGGCCAAGAAGGTCAACGACCTATGTGGTAAGTCGTAGGCTTCTGAGTGTTTGATTATGTTGCTGACGATTATTCACTTGTGGTAACGGTCAACGACCTCTGCGTCCTCAGATTCGTGACGCTTGTAACGGTCCATTGCGGTCAATTGTCCGTCAGCTGTCCGTCAACCTTCGTCACGAGTTGAGCGCATTTCTTATCGTCCTGGCAGCGGTCGACAAGGAGCAAAAGCTGCCTGATCCGTTCAAGAGACGAATTCGTCACGTATAGAGTGTGAATTTCTGTTTCTAATGCATCAGGCACGTTAGCTCCTCTCCGGAAAAGTCATACCTAGAAGTCTTTTTAATCTGTTTTATAAGGAAGCTGGACATAGGAATTCGTTGCTCTATCTTTGCTCTCCGTTTTTCTACTTGATGTCGCCGATGTCACTTGATGTCGCCTCCTGTAAGCTGATGCTATTTGTTGCCACATGATCTCGTCGGATGTCGCTCTGTGTCGCATGACATCGCCTGATGCCGCGTTATGTCGCATGGTGTCGCCTGAATGTCTGTGATGTTCCCACTGCAGGGATCAAGGAGTCGGATACTGGATTGGCTGCACCAAGTCAGTGGGATCTAGTGTCGGACAAGCAGATGATGCAGGAGGAGCAGCCGCTGCAGGTAAGCACGCTCCCACCCAGACACCCCTGGCTTTGTCTGATCCTCTTTTGAGTTAATTTGCTACAAGTCATTTGCAGTCTGGGTGCACCGATCCGAGCCAGTGGGATTTGGTGTCGGACAAGCAGATGATGCAGGAGGAGCAGCCGCTGCAGGCAAGCACACCCACCTCCGCGCACCCACACACTTCCTGCTTTCTCTGAGCCACTATTGAGTCGACGTACAAGGCACCTGACGTCTGGCTGCACCAAGCTAGTGGGATCTAGTGTCGGACAAGCAGATGATGCCGGAGGAGCAGCCGCTGCAGGCAAGCACACCCATTAGGCTTGCTTTTTTACGACTGACTGATCACGCCTGACTGACTGACCACAATCGACTGAATGAGCGTGCCTGACTGATCACGTCTGACTGACTGAGCACGCCTGACCGACCGAGCACGCCTGACTCAAACCCAGCTCACTTCTTCCTCTATCTCGTTGTTCAATCAGCGCACTTTTCATTCTCCTCTCTTCTTTTCCCTCTCTCCTCTCCTCTCTCCTCTCCTCTCGTCTTCCTCCTTTCCCCTATCCCCTCTCGTCCTCACAGGTGGCGCGCTGCACCAAGATCATCAACCCCAACACGGACGACGCCAAATATGATCACCTGAATTAATCTGTTCCCATTAACGCTCGATGCTCTCTCCTCTCTCACATCTCTCTGCCAGGTGGCACGCTGCACCAAGATCATCAACCCCAACACGGACGACGCCAAATACGTCATCAACGTGAAACAGATCGCCAAGGTTCGCCCTCTCCCTCTGTATGCTACCTAGGACTCCCCGAACGTGCTTCCTTTCCTCTCCCTCTGTAGCCCTCCGCTCCTCCTCTCCCCACCCCTTGCAACACGGACGACGCCAAATACGTCATCAACGTGAAGCAGATCGCCAAGGTGCGCAATCTTCTCTGTATACAAGACTCCCCGAATGCGCTTCCTTTATGGCCCTCCGCACCTCCTCTCCCCACCCCTTCCTCCCCCCTTCCCCACTCCCCTCCCCCCAGCCTTTGCACATGCACACCCTTACTTTACCATATTCTTATCTTCATTATGATGTGTGCTGTGTCAAGGTGCTTCTTAAGTAGTGCAGTCGCAATATTGAGTTGGTTCTTTATTAGTCTGTGTCTGCGTTCTGTATGCAGTGCGGAATTTCCTTTGTTCTGTTCGTAATGTCCTGCATTTTTTGCTTACTCATCGTTCTGTGTGTGCTTGCTGTGTGTGTGCTTGCTGTGTGTGCGTGCTGTGTGTGCGTGCTGTGTGTGCGTGCTGTGTGCAGTTCGTGGTGGGGTTGGGGGACCGCGTCTCGCCGACTGACATTGAGGAGGGCATGCGAGTGGGGTGAGTGCGTGTGTGCCATTTGATGCCACTCCGCCATGCCATCCATCATGCCACTCCGCCATGCCATCCGTCATGCCACTCCGCCATGCCACTCCGCCATGCCACTCCGCCATGCCACTCCGTCATGCCATCTGCCCTGCTATCCGTGGTGGGGCTGGGGGGGCGAGGAGGGCATGCGAGTGGGGTGAGTGCGAGCATGCGAGGTTTGAGGTGCCTCAACAGTCGTGGCGGGGTTGGGGGATTGCGTCTTACCCACTGATATTGAGGAGGGCATGCGCGTGTGGTGAGTGTGTCTGTGTGAAATCAAATGCCATCCACCACCATGCCATGCCATCCACCATGCCATCTTCCCGTCATCTGCTGATGCCCTGTTGCGGATGGTTTCACCTGAGTTGATCTAACTAAACAGCACTAGTAAGTCTGAGCTTTTGAGGCGCCTCAAAGATGCCCTGTTGCTGGTGGTTTCATTTGTGTTGATCCAACTAAACAGCACTACTGCGTCTGATTTTTCTCGTAAGCAGGTGCAACATGTTTCCGTTTCATGCTAAGTCGCTCTCTATTCATGCTAAGTCGCTCTCTATTCATGCTAGGTCGCTCTCTATTCATGCTAAGTCGCTCTCTATTCATGCAAAGTCGCTCTCTATTCATGATTATTTTGTTGTCCCTTGTGCAGAGTGGATCGCAACAAGTATCAAATCCAGATCCCCCTGCCGCTGGCGCTTCAGATCGACCCGTTATTCCCTGTGCATGCGTATTCGTCCCTTGTGCAGAGTGGATCGCAACAAGTATCAAATCCAGATCCCCCTGCCGCCCAAGATCGACCCGAGTGTGACAATGATGACAGTGGAGGAGAAACCGGATGTGACCTATGGGGACGTGGGCGGATGCAAGGAGCAGATCGAGAAGATGCGCGAGGTGGGTGGGTGGGGAGAGGGTATGTCTGTGTTTGAGTTGGCATTTGAGGTAGAGTGTGACAATGATGACAGTGGAGGAGAAACCGGATGTGACCTGGGTGCAAGGAGAAGATTGAGAAGATGCGAGATGTGCGTGGAGGGGTGGATGAGTGAGTTTGTGGGTGTAACAGAGGTAGGGGTGTGCGAGTGAGTCATTGTATAAGTGAGTGTGACGATGATGACAGTGGAGGAGAAACCGGATGTGACCTACGGGGACGTGGGCGGATGCAAGGAGCAGATTGAGACGATGCGAGAGGTGGGTGGGATTGAGTTGGTATTCGAGGGAGAGCATTTGATAGAGTGTTGCTTTTGTAGAAATTGTGACCAGGATGACTGTATTTGAGAAACCGAATGTGACTTGTGGTGCTGTGGGCTGGTTTTTCAATCTCTCTCACGCAATCACTCACTCTCGCACACACTCCCAGGTGGTGCAGCTTCCCTTGCTGCACCTGGAGCCGGAGAAGTTAGTCAAGCCCCCGGAGGGCCTTAGCACATCACGCACTTCGGGGAATCGACCCTCCGAAGTGCGTGATGTGCGAAGACCCTCTTCCCAGTATTCCCATTCCTTCTCCTCTCTGTTTCCCCAACATACACTCCCAGGTGGTGCTCCCCTCCATGCTGCACCCTGAAAAGTTTGTGAAGCTGGGCATTGACCCTCCCAAGGGTGTGCTGTGCTACGGCCCGCCCTCCCTTGTATCCGTCCCTCTCCTCACTTTCTTCTCGCCACACACATATACTCTCAGGTGGTGGAACTGCCCATGCTGCATCCTGAGAAGTTCGTAAAGCTGGGTATAGACCCTCCCAAGGGCGTGCTGTGCTACGGCCCGCCCGGCACCGGCAAGACGCTGCTGGCGCGCGCTGTGGCCAACCGCACAGATGCCTGCTTCATCCGCGTTATAGGCAGCGAGCTCGTGCAGAAATACGTGGGCGAGGGGGCCAGGATGGTGCGAGAGCTGTTCCAGGTGAGAGCTGGTGCGGGTGAGAGCTGGTGCAGGTAATAACTGGTGCTTCAGGTGAGGGCTGGTGCAGGTGATAACTGGTGCTTCAGGTGAGGGCTGGTGCAGGTGATAACTGGTGCTTCAGGTGAGGGCTGATGCAGGTGATAACTGGTGCTTCAGGTGAGGGTTGGTGCAGGTGATAACTGGTGCTTCAGGTGAGGGCTGGTGCAGGTGATAACTGGTGCTTCAGGTGAGGGCTGGTGCAGGTGATAACTGGTGCTTCAGGTGAGGGCTGGTGCAGGTGATAACTGGTGCTTCAGGTGAGGGTTGGTGCAGGTGATAACTGGTGCTTCAGGTGAGGGCTGGTGCAGGTGATAACTGGTGCTTCAGGTGAGGGCTGGTGCAGGTGATAACTGGTGCTTCAGGTGAGGGTTGGTGCAGGCATTTGCGTTATAGGCAGCGATCTGGTGCAGAAATACGCGGGCGAAGATGGTTCGAGAGCTGTTCCAGGTGAGAATTGGTGAGGGTGATAACTGTTGATGCTCCAAGTAAGGATGCAGGCATCCGCGTTATAGGCAGCGAGCTGCTGCAGAAATACGTGGGCGAGGGGGGCAGGATGGTTCGAGAGCTGTTCCAGGTGAGAGCTGGTGCGGTTGAGAGCTGGTGCGGTTGAGAGCTGGTGCGGTTGAGAGCTGGTGCGGTTGAGATCTGGTGCGGTTGAGAGCTGGTGCGGTTGAGGGCTGGTAGAGGTGAGAGCTGGTAGAGGTGAGAGCTGGTAGAGGTGAGAGCTGGTAGAGGTGATAACTGGTAGAGGTGATAACTGGTAGAGGTGATAACTGGTAGAGGTGATAACTGGTAGAGGTGATAACTGGTAGAGGTGATAACTGGTAGAGGTGAAAACTGGTAGAGGTGAAAACTGGTGCCACAGGTGAGGGCTGTGCTACAGGTGAGTGCAGGCATCCGTCCGCGTTATAGGCAGCGAGCTAGTGCAGAAATACGTGGGCGAGGAGTTGAGGGTGGTCCGCGAGCTGTTCCAGGTGAGAGCTGGTGGAGGTGATAACTGGTGCCACAGGTAAAAGCTGGTGCATGTTAGAGTTGTTCTAAGTGATAGCTTTTTCAGATGAAAATTGGTGCGGGTGACAACTGGTGATGCTCCAGGTGAGAGTGCAGGCATCCGTGTTGTAGGTAGGCAGCAAGCTGGTGCAGAAATACATGGGCGAGGTTTGACGACGGGGCGGGCCATTCAGATGGCGCGCTCCAAGAAGGCGTGCATCATATTCTTCGATGAAGTAGACGCCATTGGAGGGCCGTCCCTTACCCATCTCTCTCTTCCCGCCCCTCTCCCCTGTCACCTGTTTATACCTTCCCGCCCCTCTCCCCTGTCACCTGTTTATGCCTTCCCGCCCCTCTCCCCTGTCACCTGTTTATGCCTTCCCGTCCCTCTCCCCTGTCACCTGTTTATGCCTTCCCGCCCCTCTCCCCTGTCACCTGTTTATGCCTTCCCGCCCCTCTCCCCTGTCACCTGTTTATGCCTTCCCGTCCCTCTCCCCTGTCACCTGTTTATGCCTTCCCGCCCCTCTCCCCTGTCACCTGTTTATGCCTTCCCGCCCCTCTCCCCTGTCACCTGTTTATGCCTTCCCGTCCCTCTCCCCTGTCACCTGTTTATGCCTTCCCGTCCCTCTCCCCTGTCACCTGTTTATGCCTTCCCGTCCCTCTCCCCTGTCACCTGTTTATGCCTTCCCGTCCCTCTCCCCTGTCACCTGTTTATGCCTTCCCGTCCCTCTCCCCTGTCACCTGTTTATGCCTTCCCGTCCCTCTCCCCTGTCACCTGTTTATGCCTTCCCGTCCCTCTCCCCTGTCACCTGTTTATGCCTTCCCGTCCCTCTCCCCTGTCACCTGTTTATGCCTTCCCGTCCCTCTCCCCTGTCACCTGTTTATGCCTTCCCGTCCCTCTCCCGTCACCTGTTTATGCCTTCCGGTATCCTCCCTCACAGATGGTGTGCTGTGCTCCAAGAAGGCGTGCATCAAATTCTTCGATGAGTTGGACGCCATGGGGGAATAGAACCCCCCCTTCCGCTCCTCCCCCCCTGTCCCTCACTGCATCCTACCCATGCCTCCCTATTTGTCTTCCATCACACTCCTCCTCCCTGTTTACTTTCCAGATGACTCGCTCCAAGAAGGTGTGCATCATCTTCTTTGATGAAGTCGATGCCATTGGAGGGGTTCACTCCCTTACCCCTCCCTCACTTCCCGACCCTCTCCCCTGTCACCTGCTTATATCCTCCCTGTCCCCCCTTTTGCCCTCCCAGATGGCGCGCTCTAAGAAGGCGTGCATCATCTTCTTCGATGAAGTAGACGCCATCGGAGGGGCACGGTTCGATGATGGAGCAGGCGGAGACAACGAGGTGCAGCGCACGATGCTTGAGATTGTCAATCAGCTGGATGGGTTCGATGCCCGCGGCAACATCAAAGTGCTCATGGCCACCAACAGGTGTGCTGCTCCTCGCTCAACTAGGCAACCAGGGGTAATGAGACAACGTGATGGCAATGAGAGGTGCAGCACACGATGCTGGAGATTGTGAGTCAGCTGGATGGCTTTGATGCCCGCGGCAACATTAAAGTGTTGATGGCCACCAACAGGTGTGTATTGGTGGTGTTCTCGCAGCAGGAATTAGGGTTTTGTGCTCCTCCTCTCCTCAAATCAAGAGAACGAGGTGGCAACGAGGGGTGCAGCGCAGGATGCTTGAGATTGTGAATCAGCTGGATGGGTTTGATGCTCGCGGGAACATCAAAGTGCTCATGGCAACCAACAGGTGGGTGTGCTGTGCTGCTGGCAGAAGTGGTGGTTTGTGTTCCTCCTCCTCTTCATGGGGCAACGTGGCAACAATGAGAGGTGCTGCAGCGCACGATGCTTGAGATTGTGAATCAGCTGGAGGGGTTCGATGCACGCGGGAACACCAAGGTCCTCATGGCCACCAACAGGTATGTTGCTCCTCTCTCAAGTAGGCAACCAGGGGTAAGGAGCCAACGTGGCAGCAACGAGAGGTGCAGCGCGCTATGCTGAATATTGTCAATCAGCTGGACGGGTTTGATGCGCGCGGCAACATCAAAGTCCTCATGGCCACCAACAGGTGTGTACCAGTGTCGTCACAGCAAGGTGGAGTTTGGGCTGCCGGATCTGGAGGGGCGAACTCACCCCTTATCTTCCTTCTGCCTTATTTCTCTTCTGCCCCTCGTCGCCCTTCCTGTACTGCACACTCTCTTCCCTCCCCCCCTCCCCCTCTAGGCCCGATACTCTTGATCCTGCTCTCCTGCACCCGGGTCGCCTCTACTGCAAGGTGGAGTTTGGGCTGCCGGGCTTGAGAGGGGCGAACTCACATCTTCAAGATTCACACTCGCGCACCTCTTATCCTCTCCTCTCGCCTCTCTCTTCCCGTCCCTACCTACCTGCCGCTCCCACTCATCTCATTACCCTCCTCTCAGGCCCGATACCCTTGATCCTGCTCTCTTGCGTCCGGGTCGCCTCGACCGCAAGATGGAATTCGGACTGCCAGACCTGGAGGGGCGCACTCATCCATCCCTGCCACTGCCCCTTGTTCCACTGCCCCCCCTCCCCCTCCCAGGCCCGATACTCTTGATCCTGCTCTCCTGCGCCCCGGTCGCCTCGACCGCAAGGTGGAGTTTGGGCTGCCGGACCTGGAGGGGCGCACGCACATCTTCAAGATCCACACGCGCACCATGAACTGTGAACGCGACATTCGGTTCGAGCTACTGGCCCGGCTCTGCCCGAATTCCACTGGTGCGTTCCTCTCACGTCCCTCTCACGTCCCTCTCACGTCCCATGACACAGGTCACATGATTCAAGGCATCGCTTTGCACGTCTCTCCAGGGACCTCTTGCACTAGTGAAAGCGAGGTGACTTTTGAGTCGACTCTAAAGTCTCTCCAGGGACCTCTTGCACTAGTGAAAACACGCACATTTTCAAGATTCTCACTTGCACAATGAATGAACTGTGAACGGGATATTCGGTTTGAGTTGCTGGCCCGGCTCTGCCCCAACTCCACCGGTGAGTTTCTCATGCCTCTTCTGGCCCGGACTCATGGCATCCAAGCACACACCACTGGAAGCACGCGCATCTTCAATATTCACACTCGCACGATGACTGAACTGTGAGCGGGACATTCGGTTTGAGCTGCTGGCCAAGCTCTTCCCCAAACTCCACTGGTGGATGCTTGTCACGCCCCTCATGCCTCTAGGGACCTTGCACACCACTGAAAGCACTCACGTGTTCACATTCGCAACATGAAAGAACTGACAGGAGCCGACATTTGCAGTGTGTGCACGGAGGCAGGCATTTATGCCATTAGGCACACACAAGTGCATAATCATGTGCCAATTGGTGTATGTGTGTATCTGTGTATGTGCCCCCCGCACCTTCTCACCACAACCCCCCCGCCTGACAGGAGCTGAGATCCGCAGTGTGTGCACGGAGGCGGGCATGTATGCCATCAGGGCGCGGCGCAAGACAGCATCCATCCCCTTCTCGTTGCTGACCAAGTTGCCCTTCTCCCCCCATCCCCCCACCCCCCTGTTACAGGAGCCGATATCCGCAGTGTGTGCACGGAGGCGGGCATGTATGCCATCAGGGCACGGCGCAAGACAGTGACTGAGAAGGATTTTCTGGAGGCGGTCAACAAAGTCATCAAGGGGTACCAGAAGTTCAGTGCTACACCCAAATACATGGTGTACAATTGAGTGTATACTTCCTGCTGGTACACGGTATACTACTGACTGTAAATGCTTCTAGTATTTGGTGATTCTGGTATGAACGTGTGCCACTGGGTTATTAGTAAGTTTGGCAGGAGTTCTTTTTGGTGTTTCTCTTCAAGTGTGTGTGTGATTTGCATACGGTAACAAAACTATCAAAATTCGTAGTGAGTAATAAGCAATCTTACAAGCACGATTACAAACATGCACTGCAACATTGGCCATTTCAAGAGATATGTACTACCTCATCCTCCTTCTTGTCCTCACCATCTCCTCTCTCCCTTCCAATCCTCCATATCATCATCATCATACACATCATCAACATTGGTCCTCTTCCCCCCCCCACCCTCTTCCCCCCACCACCACCCTCCAGCACGCTTCCCCTTAGCCTTCTCAACTGCTATACTTCCACCATGTGTAATCTGCATCATTTCACATCATGCAGTAACTTCCATGCTTACTTCCATACCATCTCACTCAATCCAATCCTCCATATCATCCAGATCCACATCAACCTTGGCCCTCTTCCCTCCACCTTCAACATCAGCAGGCTGCACTAGAAACTCCAGTTGGCTTTCTCAGCTGCTCCCCCCACTCCCTTTCAATCCTCCATATCATCAACATCATCATCCTCATCATCAACCTTGGCCCTCTTCCCCCCACCATCAGCATCATCAGCAGGCTGTACCAGGAACTCCCCAAGCCTCCCCTTAGCCTTCTCAGCCGCTATCCCCCCTGTCTTCTCCACCCGATAGGCCAACCCACTTGTCACCACCTCCTCTACACTCCCATTATCCCCCACAACACCACCAGCAGCTCCACTCTCGCCCTGAGAGTCGATGAAAACGGTGCAGTTGTCATCTATCTTCCCTTCTACCAGCATCTTAGACAGCTGAGTAACCACCTTCCTCTCAAGCCATCGCCTCAACGGCCGTGCCCCATACACCGGATCATATGCCTCCTTCAAAACAACATCTAGGGCCCCATCTGAAACCCCGAGGGCAATCCCCCGATCCGCCAGCCTGGCCGCCACCTGGCGCATCTGCAGCCGCGCGATTTTCCTCAACTCTGTCAGCGACAGCGGCTCGAACACCACCATTTCGTCAAGCCTGTTCAGCAGCTCCGGACGGAAGTGCTTCCGAACCTCCGCCAGAACCTCTTTCTTAGCCTCGTCCATCCCAACCTCTCCGGACAACCCTGCTAACAAATGCTGCGCTCCCAAATTCGAAGTCATGATAATCACCGTGTTGCTGAAATCGACGGTGCGACCTCTTCCGTCAGTCAACCGCCCGTCGTCCAGAACTTGCAGAAGCGTGTTCCACACGGAAGCATGCGCTTTCTCCACCTCATCGAACAACACAACAGAATACGGCCGCCTCCGCACCGCTTCCGTAAGCTGACCCCCCTCCTCGTGTCCGACATAACCCGGGGGAGCACCGATGAGCCTCGCAACGCTGTGCTGCTCCATGTATTCGCTCATATCGATGCGAACCAGCTGGTTTTCGTCGTCGAATAGCTGCTCGGCTAGAGCTTTCGCCAGCTCAGTTTTCCCCACGCCGGTCGGGCCGAGGAACAGGAACGAACCGGTGGGCTGCCCGGGCCTGCTGAGCCCGGCTCGGGACCGAAGCACAGCCTCGGCGACGGCTTGGACCGCCTCGTCCTGCCCAACCACCCGCTCGTGTAACCGCTGCGCCAGGTGTAACAGCCGCTCGCGATCGTTCTGACCAAGTCTAGTAACCGGGATACCAGTCCAGCGACTGACGACCTCCGCGATTTGATCCGGACCGACGGTTTCCGTCAGCATCGGCTTCCCCGGGCCTGCCGCGTCGGCTCCGAGCGCGGCCGCGGCGGCCTCCGCCTCCTTCTCGTAGCGCGCAATGGCGGCGTCGAGCTCTGTGAGCGCTCCGTACTTAAGATCCGCGACGCGCGCGAGGTCCATGCGCGCCTCGGCTTCCTGCACCGCGACGAGCACCTCCTCGCGCTTCCGCTGGAGCCGCCGCAGCTCGTCGACGCGCTCCTTCTCCCGCCGGTACCGCATCTGCAGCGGCTGCAGCTTGTCGCGCAGCTCGCCAAGCTGCGCGCGCACATCCCCCGCGCGGACCGCGCTCGCCTTGTCCTTTTCCTTCTCCAGCGCGTGTAACTCCACTTCCAGCTGGATGCGCTTCCGCTCGAGCGCATCGATCTCCTCCGGCTGGCTGTCTAGGGTAACCCTAACGTTCGCGCACGCTTCGTCGACGAGATCGATCGCCTTGTCGGGAAGGCGCCTCCCCGTGATGTACCTTCCGCTGAGCTGCGCCGCGACGACGAGCGCGCGGTCCTGGATGCGCACGCCGTGGTGCCCCTCGTAGCGCTCGCGCAGCCCGCGGAGGATGCTGATCGTATCCGCTACAGACGGCTCCGCTACAAGCACTTGCTGGAATCGCCGCTCGAACGCCGCGTCCTTCTCGATGTACTTGCGGTATTCCTCGAGCGTCGTCGCGCCGATGCAGCGCAGCTGCCCGCGCGCGAGCATGGGCTTGAAGAGATTCGCGGCATCCATGGCGCCCTCCGTGCGGCCCGCGCCGAGGATCAGATGCATCTCGTCGATGAAGAGAATAATCCGGCCTTCGCCTTCCTCCACCTCTTTAAGGACGGCTTTAACGCGCTCCTCGAACTCTCCGCGATATTTTGCGCCTGCGACCAACGCGCCCATGTCGAGCGCCACGAGCCGCACGTTCTGGAGATTGCTCGGCACGTCGCCGCGCGCGATGCGCTGCGCGAGCCCCTCCGCGACGGCGGTTTTGCCGACGCCGGGTTCGCCGATCAGCACCGGGTTGTTCTTCGTCCTTCGCGAAAGAATTCGCACAACTCGCCGGATTTCGTCATCACGGCCAATCACGGGGTCGAGTTTCGCCGCAACCTCCACCAGATCCCGGCCGTATTTCTTCAGCGCTTGGAAAGCCCCCTCCGCCGTAGCGCTATCCACCTTCCGCTCCCCGCGCGCCTGCGCCAGCGCGGCTTGCACCTTCCCCGCATTCACTCCCGCGTCCTTCATTGCCTCGGAGATCTGCGAATCTTCCATCAACGCGAGCACGAGAGAATCGACGGCCAGATGCGAGTCTCCCGCCTTCTTCTGGATCTGCTGCGCCTTACGAAGCGCCTTCACGAGCGCGGGATTCGCGTGAATTTCATCCGGCGGAGGGTGCTGCGAGGGGATTTTCTGCAGAAGACGTTTAATGGCTCGTTGGAAGGCTTGAATCGTGTCGCCATCGCCCCTCGGGGAATGGCCGGGCGCGGACGCATTGTAGTTGATGACGCTGGAATGCGCGACGGCGTGGCGGAAAATGCCGTCCTCGTCCTGCAGAAGCGCGAGCGCCACGTGCGCCGGCGTGATCTCCGCGTGACCGTTGGACTCGGCGAGCTCGCGCGCCGCGACGAGGATTTCGTTGGTTTTGTGGGTGAAGGAGTTAGGATCCATGGCGATTCAGAATGTTAAGAAACAGTGACTTTGAAGAGTTGAAAATAGGTAACAATATGACAGAGTGATCACAACTCGGAGAAGTAGTTAAGAGCAGGTAATTTGCCGAAGAGCTTGTGAAGAGAAATTTTAGATGCCTTGGCTTATGCTGCAAGAGCTATTTATAGTTGAGTGAATTGACAGTGCTTGCTTTTGCAAAGAGGTGAGGATGCCGAATGTTCTCGAAATTGGCGGATGTGGGGGATAGAAGGGGCTGGAAGGAGCTAGAAGGGGCGAGATTGAAGGGGCGAATTCGGGAAGTGAACCGCGACTTCGCGAGAATTCGCGCAACGTCGTTTGGAATTCTAGACGTAACCGGGAATATCTGGGTCACACAACCGTGCTTCTCCTGTGGCTGAACAGGATGAATGCGAGACCGAGGTAATTGGGCGATTTGTGAGACGTCGCAGAGTTTCGCCTGCGGTTGCAGAATGGAGATGTCATGTACCGCGGTCTGTGGCTTGAACTGGTGTGCGCTGAGAGAGGTTGCGCGCGCGCGAGACCGTGTCCTTCCGCGATGGAAGGGTTGCGCCAGCTTGACTGAGTGAAGGTTCTGTGATCTGGCAGGAGCCCAAAGGTGAAACTTCTCCAACGTGGACATTCTACCTGCCAGAGAAAATGCGGCACGTGGAGTGGCTTTCACATTGCGGCCGTATCACACCCGCTGGTTGTAAGTCGACACGTGGAAAACATATACACCAACGAGTACCAAGGACTAAGTTGAAGTGTGACAAGGCATACGATAGTTGAAGTCATAATTTGTTGCGTAATGGTACAGTAACACCCCCTTTCGGTATGTAATGTAAATGAAAATAATCACTTTTGAGAATAGTCAGAAGTGACCAGAACTCATAACAAGTGACCATCAACTCTTTGTCGCGAACAGACACCTCCGCCATGCCTGCTTCCTTTGCAGAAAACTCTCGTGGTGCTATCCAATAGCAGGGAAGCTCTCGCACCTCGACTTGGAGCGGCAGGACAAGCCGCACATTTCTCCAGGTGTCGCGACACTTCGTGACTCTCCTCGTGTGCCGTTCGATTAGTCCGACATGCCGCTCATGCAGCCAGTTCACGACACGTTGCAATTTCGCGAAATTCACCCTTGCTGGTACCTCCCTCCTTCCCCAGTCACCCAGCCCTTCTCTTCCTGTCCCAGAGTCACTGCGCCTACCTTCGTCCTTCCGTAGCGAATTCGCCCCTCCTCCAGTCCCTCCACAACCCCTTCTCCCCCCTTCGCTACACTTTTCTCGTAACTCGGTTCTTCTCTCCACTTCGCAAACCCATGACACCACCATCCACCATCCCTTTTCCCTGAGAGAATTACCGCGGCACTGGCTTTGGAATCTGGAATTGTTATTATCGCGTGGCGTTATTTTTATACACCTAACCGCGATCCCGCCACCTTTCATCCCACGCTTTCTCGCACGCGTCAGTTTGGCATGAATATAGCGAGTGTAGATGGCAGTGTAGGGTCAGATGGAAATTTCTACGTAGAGTAAGATGGAACATCTCCAACAATATTGGAACCGGACCACGAGCCCGTCAGTTCCAAACCTCCTTGGAGTTTGTTCAGGCAAGCTCGTTGTTCCTTCCAGGTTCCTGAACATATAAAAAGCCGCAGCGCGAACATGGTAATGCAACAGTCACGGCGTCACGATGAGTTGTGGAACACTAGACACGCCAGATTTCAACACCACCACAACCACCTCAGACGCTACTAACGGAACCAATCACGATGTCGCACGTAACTATGTCGATAATAACTTGGGGTTTAGAAAGCAAGGTGTGTCAATATACGCAGAGAATTACGTTCCGTTAAAGATCGATTGATAAATAAAACAGGTAGAACTGCATATGGCATAATACTTGTAACATTTGGTAAAAATTGAGTTGCATAATATTGTCTGATAACAGCTACTTTCTTCGTAGTTCCAATACGGTTTTGTATGTTCAGCTGTGTACTTAAATTAATGAAAATAAAGCAGCATATGATTATGAGTTTATCAAACATTTGATGTACAAGATAAATAAATATATCAAATATAGCAATGAACCATTATTGTCTCTAAAGATTGAATAAGGTGGATAGTTTCATGGTGCATCACTAGGCATACCAACGTCAAGAAATACGTAATGCATATACAAATTTACCTACATAATGGATTGGGATAACAAAGTTAACAAAGAAAATATTGAATGTAAATTTACAAAGTGTGAAATCATGTGCGCAGTAACATTATGATTTCCAATTTATCATAGTGATAATAATACTTTGATTTTACAAATAGAATGAATGAATGACAATAATAAAATTCATTATTAAGTAAAAATATAAATCCAATGTCAAAGTCTGCCACAATAAACAATTTACTTTACATGTTAGATCATATTGTGTAAGTTTCTCTCCCTGAATCCTTGAGTCATGCAAATGCTTGCAAAAGAGTGACCAGCGTTCTCTCTGTTAATACAAGATAAATTTCTATCGTATATATCAATCAGACGTTTGTTACCGTGGAGGTGTGCACAATAACATTTCTGCATATCTGTGGCGAATCGTTAATTATCGAGCGATCAAGGGATTTTGAGCTTCTACCAACGGGGAGCGATGGAGCAGTTCACAAACTTGGTTTGACTCAACAATTTTTTATCGACCAGTCACAGCGCGGAATTCCTGTTCACATTGCGAGTTCGCAGCTGCTCGAACTGACGGACACGGACTGCGCTGATTGGATAATATCCAGACTTGTTCTGAATACGCAACGCGAACATGTTACGAACATGTTACGAACAGGTCACGAACATGTTACGAACAGGTTACGAACATGTTCTGAATAAGCTGACGCGGCTGAAGCACAGGACAACCAATCTCCCACCGACATTTCGAGAGCTGAGCTCTTGCCATCTGGAACACCTCAGCTCGAGAAGGTGCTCACGACTCGAGCGATCAAAGCACGTGGCGAGACTGCTCACGCCACAAGGAGTCAAGCGAGAGGATTGGGCCAAATCAGCACGCATGATAAAATACAGCGAACTGACTGAAATGAAGAAAACATATCGATCGGAGTCGTTATCAGAACGGTGTGAAAATCATTCTGGATCGACGTCGTTAATAAATCCGCGCTAACATTCTAAATATTTGCCAGCGAATCGCAACCTAGCTGATTCGCAAAAATGATTGAGGGAAAACACAAAATTGTTAGCGCCTCGTTAAACAATAAGGAATTGTAAGCAATGTTAGAACAGTTAGCACTAGAGATAGCACAAAATAGAGACTACATAACTGTGTGTTTGTGATCACGAAAATACATATTTACTAAGAACGTTTTCCCCTCGTAACACTGCCAAAAGATTTACTCTGACTACGGAAAATCTGCCTACGTCGACGGAAGGAGCTTTGTCAGTGTCACCTTGTTGCTCAAGACTCATACTCTCTCGACAAACTCGGACCCTTGGTCAGGCAATCGTGAAAAGTAGTTAAAATTTAGAATCAATCTCAGGCTATTATACAGACAGAAATGAGTGTTTTCCTATAGGGCTTGTGTATAAGTTTGTTTTTGATACCTATAATTGGGGATTGTTTACATTGTTAATAATATTTCCTTCTTATAGATACTTACCATCTACTGATAGAAATTTTGTCAAATGGTCGCTGCAGATATTATCGAATACGCAAAGATCATTTTTTTCACAATTTAGCATACAGTTGAACATGTTCACTTCGATATTATGACGCGGCGCTAACTCATTGGCTGGTAAGTTCTCAAAGTGTTGGTTTGAAAGTTTGAGCAGATAGGGACGAGGCGGCCTGTGATTGATGGATCACGTCAAGTGCGATCTGTTTTTTTAACACAACTATAAAACCTTGCGCGTGGCATGAGCAAGTAGGAAAACAATGAGTGTCTGACACCTACGTGCCAGATGGGCGCGTCAAACATTGCCGAACCAAATTTCCACACTCTAAAGAACGAACGAATTAGCGAGTCGTAGACACACGCGTGGAAAACCAATGTGTCGTCAAAAGATTTTCAACCTGAAACTGCAATCTGCCCACCGACAAACTGTCGAGCCCGAAAAACTCCATTTTAAACTGTTAATAAATGTCAAAATGACACGTGCGCAGAAACCGCGTGATGAAAGGTGGAGGGATCGCGTTTCGGGTTTTTGAAATAATGCCCCGCGATAATAAGAATTCAAGATGCCTAATCCCTGTGCCGCGGTAATTTTCTCCTTTTTCCTTGACTCCATCCTTTCCAAGCCGGAGTCGCGCACACTCTGTCCCGCACAAGGGACAATAGACTTGGCCGGTTTGCTGCTGGCGAGGTGTCTACGCCTTGCGGGTCCGCCAAGCATCTCTGAAGCGCCTCCCAGAAGTCGGGACCGACTGTCGGAGCGTGCTTTCTAAGTGGACCGTCACGCTCTGAGTACAGCATTACATCTACGAGGTGGGATTTTTAGCTCTTACTAACAAGTCTAGGCTATTTGATCCGACCAGATCAACCCATTTCCCTCCCCGAAATAGGTCGCTCTGGTTCTTGTCTCCCAAGCTCTTATATTTCTGTTAGAACGGATAGATTTCATTCAGTCGAACGTGTGACACAAGTAGTTCGTTTAGACGTCGGCAATCAGCATTGAGTAGAGTTGAGTCGTCGACGTACGATGATGATGATGTCGAATTCCGCGTTAAGCTTGGGCCAGGCCGATCTGGATCTAGGCGTTCGCCGCGCTTTGCTGGATTCTCGTAGTAAGCTCCCAAAGCCAGCTAGAATTATCAATAGATCCGTTAGCGAACGCGGCAGTTGCACGGAGTCTCCTTTGCGCGGTTTTTTGTTCTCTTTCTCGTCACGAGTTATCCTTCCGTAACAGAGTCCCTCCGCGTTTGTGCTATGCGCGCGAAAGGTCTCGTCAGCGATTTATTCCTATTTGACAGAATTTTCTTGCGTAATTCCATTTTTATTTGCGTGACAGGCTCGTCGGCGCTGGGAAACGGGAGCTTGGATCGCATGCCGCAACCCGCCGCTGTCAACACTCTCCGCTCAGCTGGGAGCGGTTCCATACACTCCGGCGCGGCGCGTGCCATTCCGATAACTCGGGAGGCCGCATTCAGCCGTCGCGCTCTCCACGTGCCAGCGTCAGTCCGGCTCGCGCCGCCCTCCGCAGCGTCGACCACGGCCTACGGCGCCAGGGGACTGACGGGCGTGCCGAACGAGTTCAGAAGCCAGGTACGTCTCAAAGCAAACTCTCTTATCGCCACGGACGGCGGGCGTCCCGAACAAGGACGGCAGTTTTCTGCGTCGGCGCTGATAGAAGGAGTTGCACTGGTAGCGCGGATAGTAGGAGTGCGGCCGTGGTCCCGTTCTGGCGCGCCGAACTCACGATCCGCTCAATCTGGCGCGCCTAACCGCGATGCGCTAAATCTGGTGCGCGAGCTGATTCAATTTAAATGCACTGTGATGTTTGTGCGCGTTGTCGTGTATCTCAGGGCACAAGCGGAGGTTTTTTTTTGCCGCGTGGATTCACCGGAAAAACAAAGAGGGGAGCTGCGGTGACCGCTGCGGTTTTTGGTCCGAACGACGCGAAAGGTGAATGACGGTTGTGCTATTAAAAGTCTCTGAAGTCAGCCTTCATGTCAGCCGACGAAGTATCTCTGAAGTGTTTAAAAAATGCTTTGCTCTCTGGTCGCGAATCCTGCGATCGTCTCACCTTCTTTGTCTGCGACGCCGTTTTTCGCGCAGGCCGGTCCCAACGATCGCCGTCGCTGCGTCGCAAGCTGTTGTCGTCATCAAATTCCGCCGGGGGAGAGCGGGGCTGCACGGATCGCGACGGACATCGCACGGATCGCGCCGCCTCCGGTGCAGCTGCGGCAGGGAGCAGCAAGGGGAGTAGGAGCCGCGAGGCTAGGAGCAGCAAGCTTCGCGCGGGCTTGTTTTCCGAGACGTCCGAGGAAGGTCGCGAGAGACGCGAGGGACGCGACGAGGAGCGAGGCGAAGAGGCGACGGAGACGATGGAGCCGGGTGCGACGGAGAGCGATCTTGCGCGACCGTTGCTGTCACAAGGTGAGGGCGCGTGGCCCTGAATTTTGCTTCGTTTCGAGAAAATTTGAGATAAATCATTTGCTTGGATATGTGATCTGATCTGGTTCGAATTCGATGCGCGACTGTCTTCCTTTAGGCATTCTATCCTACTAATAAATAGTTGCTCGTTCGGGTTCCACGATCTCGACAGGCATGCCATTCTCACATCCCTTCCTAATTATTATTGGCAGGGCTACCAAGGAGGAAGGAACAGCAAGGAGGGCGGAAGGCTTTGGGAGGGGCAGCGCCACGAAAGGCGCTGGCGTAGCGAGGAGTGTTTCCACATGTGCTCACTTCGTCAATAATTGCGTTCCTGTTCGGTTACCACATGTCGTAAGTAACACTTTTGTTTGGAGAATAAGATTCATTTGTATACTTTTGTCGAAGTGTGCCCAATTGATTTTGTACCAATACTATGCTCTGGAGTTTTTTTCTGTTGTCTACCCTCCGTTTACAATGTACAGAGTGGTGAATGGACCATTGGAATTCATGGCTGTCGAGCTGTTGTTTGCCGAAAATGCTCTCGCCAAAGGTAATATCTCTACGGCAAATAATATTAATTTCCCATGCTCTCGTTCATTTAGTGCTTGCATTGTATTCCAACTTGATATTGCGTTACCGGCATTTTAGTTTCTTCTCTCTGCAGCTTCAGTTGTGAATGCGCTTCGACCAGGAGCGTGTGCGAGGTGCGACTTATTTAGCACGTTCAATAACAATGCCTTTTCCCCCATGCCTTGTCATACCTTGTGCAGCTTCTGTCGTCAGTGTTTTTCTACTGGGAGCGTTCCTGGGTTGTTCCGCCAGCAGCACGGTGGCTGACAGCGCGGGCAGGAAGAAAGGATTTCAGATCTGCAGCGTGCCCATCCTGATTGGCTCCATTCTCTGGTGCGTGTGTTTCTTAAATACCAGATTTATCGTCTTGTTGGGTTTCATGCCTCACGTGCCTGCAGATGTTTTTCTGTGATCACTTTTCGCTGATTCAAAGTTTCATCTCTTCTTTATTTAATTTAATTGTGTGTGTAACCCACCAGTGCCATGGCGTCATCACTCTCTCTGGTCGTCACCGGCCGATTCCTCTTGGGCTTTGGTCTGGGCATGGCCATACCCATTATGGCTCTCTACATTCCCGAGGTGTGTATGTGTGTGCGTGTGTATACATACCTTGCGTCTTTCCATGTTAATGCACGCAATTGTCAGATGTTTGTTTGTTTGTTTAGGGTTGGAGATTTTAAAGGCATGAAGTGTCCTCTTCCGGTTGGTGTGAATTCGTGTCCTAAATGGTTGGTGAACCTCCGTATGCATCTTTGGCTACCTGTGTGTTGCGTTACAGCGGGATGCATCCTTGGCTACAATCGCCAGATGACTTTTGAGTCGACTCAAAAGTCATCTTTGGCTACCTGTGTGTTGCGTTACAGCGGGATGCATCCTTGGCTTAGTCGCCCCCTCTCTCCTCTCTGCAGGTCTCTCGACCACAGAAGAGAGGCACGTTCGGCGCCATCCCCCAAGTCCTCAATGCACCGGCATTCTGGCCCAACTGCTTGCTGCTCCGATACTTCATTACAGGGCCTGAAACTGAATCTCTTTCAACCCCTTGTCGCCTCTCTCCCCCATCGTCTCTCCTCTTTTCCAGATCTCTCCACCACAGCAGAGGGGCACGTTCGGCGCCATCCCTCAAGTCCTCACATGCACGGGCATTCTGGCCGCCCTGCTAGCTGCCGCTCTCCTGCCCGCCTCATCGTAAGTTACCTCCCCACTACTGCCGCTTGGCTCTTACTGCTTGGCGCTTGCTGCTTGGCGCTTGCTGCTTGGCGCTTGCTGCTTGGCGCTTGCTGCTTGGCTCTTGCTGCTTGATGCACTGATCTTTCTGCACTACGCTTGCTACCCTAAGCTTACTCATGCGATAAGTGCCGCTGTTTGCTTGTTTCCCGCCTTGTCGCTTCTCCCCCCTGGCCTTTGCTCCTCGAGGCGCATGTGCTTCTGAACTCACTTGTCGTCTCTTTCTCACATCTTTCTCGCATCTTTCTCACCTGTTTCGATGTCTTCTCGCCGCTCCTCTTGTGCAGGTGGCGCATGTGCTTCTGGATTGCTGCAGTGCCAGCAGCGCTGTTCTGCATGGCGTGTGAATTCCTGGTGGACAGCCCAAGGTGGCTGGCGCGGCACGGGAGGATCCAGGAATGGAAGGTGAAGGGGTGGTTGTAATGATTCAGATACAGCTTTGTCAGCTGGCGCAGTTCTCTTCTGCATGGCGTGTGAATTCCTGGTGGACAGCCCAAGGTGGCTGGCGCAGGTGAGGGAAGGGGACGAATGCAGAGTGAAAGGGGGGCTGCTGCCACTGGCAGCAGGCAATGGTGCCAGCATCACTGCCAGTCTCCCTCTCATCTCAAGCTCTCTTCTCCCCAACCCTCCCAACCAGCACGGCAAGTGGTCCGAGGCAGTAGCAGCGGTCGAACAGCTACTCGGAGAGGCGAAGGTGAAACCTACCTTCAGCATGGCAAGTGGTCGGAGGCAGCAGTAGCAGTATCCCAGCTATTGGGAGAGGCGAAGGTGAAAGAGACCATGGATGATCTACACCACTCCTTTGGCCAGTCAACCCTCTCATCTCCCTCTCTCTTCTTTCAAACTTTCCCCCCCACTCGCTGCCCTGCCACTCCCCTGCCACTCCCACCCCCTAGCACGGCAAGTGGGAAACACACGGAAGCAGCGGTGGCACAGCTTCTGGGAGAGGCGAAGGTGAACCCCACCATGGGCGATCTGCACCACCCCTTTTGACAGAGGCAGTCACCCCCTCTCATCTCCATCTCTCTTATCCCCCACTCTCTCCCTGCCCCTACCCCTACCACTCTCACAGTTACTGGGAGAGGCGAAGGTGAAACCCACCATGGACGATCTGCATCACTCGTTTGGCAAAGGCAGTCAGCCCCCCTCATCTCTTCCTTTTTCCTCCCCCACTTTTGAGGCGCCTCAAAAACAACTTTTGAGGCGCCTCAAAAGCAGAGGCAGTCAGCCCCTCTCATCTCTTCCTTTTTCCTCCCCCACTCTCCCCCACCCCCCTGCCCTGCCACTCCCCTGCCACTCCCCTGCCACTCCCCTGCCACTCCCCTGCCACTCCCCTGCCACTCCCCCCAGCATGGCAAGTGGGCAGAGGCATCAGCAGCGGTGGCACATCTTTTGGGAGAGGCCACAGTCAAGCCCACCATGGACGATCTGCATCACTCCTTTGGCTGGTGAAACCCTCTCATCTACCTCTCTCTTATCCCCGCTCTCCCCTACCCCCCTGCCCCTACCTACCCCCAGCATGGCAAGTGGGCAGAGGCATCAGCAGCGGTGGCACATCTTTTGGGCGAAGCGAAGGTGGATTCTACCATGGATGATCTGCACCACTCCTTTGGCGGAGGAGGCAGGCATTAGGGTGCATGGCAGAGGCATTTACCCCTCTCAACTCCTTCTTACTCCTCTGTATCATGCCATCCCCCCCAGCACGGCAAGTGGACGGAGGCAGAAGCAGCGGTGGCACAGCTTCTGGGCGAAGCGAAGGTGGATTCTACCATGGATGATCTGCACCACTCCTTTGGCGGAAGCAGCAAGGGGTGTGGTGCTGGGTGGGAGGCTGGGGCTAAGGGGGAAAAGAAGGAGGGGAAGGGGGAGCAGCAGGGGAGGGTGTATGCAGTGTTGGGGGAAGGGGAGAAGGGGAAGGGGGTGGCTGTGGCGGGGAAAGGGGAGGAGGAAGGTTTGGTGAAGGGCGGGGGAGTGGTCGAGAAGGTGACTTGGCGAAGCCTCTTCTCCAAGCGATACGTGCGCGGTGAGTTGGAGGAGGGTTGTTGTACGCAGTGTTGGGGAAAGAGAGAAGGGGAAGGGGCTGGTGTTTGGTGTTTGGGCTTGGTGTTTAGAGATTTCTATCAGAACAGCTCTATTCTACATGCAGCAACTCAGCGGCATCAATGCCGTATTCTTCTTCTCCTCATGCCTCCCTTCTCCTCCGTTCTGTGTCTTCCCTCTCTTTTCCCTCCTTGTATTTCCCCCCCCCTCTCCAGTGGTCACCATTGGGGCGACCCTCTTCGCCCTACAGCAACTCAGCGGAATCAACGCTGTATTCTTCTTCTCTTCGCACCTCTTCCTCCTTGTCAACCCACCCGTTCCCTCCTCTTTCCCAAAACCCCCTTTCTTCCCCCCCAGTGGTCACCATAGGAGTGACCCTCTTCGCTCTCCCCCAACTCAGCGGCATCAACGCTCTATTCTTCTTCTCCTCGCACCTCTTCCTCCTTGTCAACCCACTCCCTCCCTCCCCTTTCCCGAAACCCCCTTTCTTCCCCCCCAGTTGTCACCATCGGAGCAACACTATTTTCTCTGCAGCAACTCAGCGGCATCAACGCTGTATTCTTCTTCTCCTCGCACCTCTTCCTCCTTGTCAACCCACTCCTTCCTTCCCCTTTCGCAAAACCCCCTTTCTTCCCCCCCCAGTGGTCACCATAGGAGCGACCCTCTTTGCCCTGCAGCAACTCAGCGGCATCAATGCCGTATTCTTCTTCTCCTCGCACCTCTTCAAGTCGGCCGGCATCCAGTCCGGCGCCATGTCCAGCGTTGCCATGGGCACACTGAATCTAGTCGGTAAGTCCATATGTGTACAGTGGACACTATACTCGTTACCATCCAGTCCGGCGCCATGGCCAGCGTTGCCATGGGCACACTGAATCTTGTTGGTAAGCCAAGGGTTTGGTCAAACTAGTGGGTAAGGTCTGGAGGTTCTAGTCTAGATTGTGCTTTGTTCTTCTTCTCCGCGCACCTCTTCAAGTCGGCCGGCATTCAATTTGGCGCCATGGCCAGCGTTGCCATGGGCACGCTCAATCTAGTGGGTGAGTGTACATGACGTCTGCATTGAGTTGTGTGGGTGTTGGCATGTGTGTGGGAACCACACTCCACCCATTTCTTCTTCTCCTCGCACCTCTTTAAGTCAGGCATCCAGTCCGGAGCCATGGCCAGTGTTGCCATGGGCACTCTGAACCTAGTGGGTGAGCTCTCATACCTCCAAGGCCCACCTCACCTCTCCCTACTGTCTCCTTGCACCTCTTCAAGTCGGCCGGCATCCAATCCGGCGCCATGGCCAGTGTTGCCATGGGCACCCTGAACCTAGTGGGTGAGTGTTCATGTGTGCATCGGAGTGCTGGGTGACAGCATGTGCGTGGGCACCCCATCCCACCCACCTCTTCTTCTCCTTGCACCTCGTCAGGTCGGCTGGCATCCAATCCGGAGCCATGGCCAGTGTTGCCATGGGCACGCTGAATTTAGTGGGTGAGTGGTATTGTGCACGCACTGTCTTCCGCACATCTACGAGAAGGGTCACCCCATTCAGTTCTTCTCATCGCACCTCGTCAAGTCGGCTGGCATTCAGTCCGGCGCCATGGCCAGTGTTGCCGGTGAGCTGTTGTGCATTCATGAGCTTTCAGGTTTTTGCCACTCCGCTTCGTAACCCCTTCCCTCTCCTCCCGCCAACCCTGCCCCTTCCACTCTGCTTCTTAGGGCGTGTGTGAAATGTTTTAGGCTCGTAATTTAGGTCGAACTTTAGCTGGTTACCGCGTTCGCCAATGTCGCCGACACGGTTGGCGAAATGCACTTCAAATCGGAAACACACAAATGCGACCAGCAAAAAGTGAACAAGGCTCGAATCTAAGCACGAACGTGAGAGTGCACGATGAGCCGAACTTGTGTTATTTTGGGCACGCAAGAGACGTTGACGAATTTCGTGATTTGTTCGTGCACCAATGAACGCACCACTGAAACCAGGTAAACATATCGTCTCGCAGAGATAGACGAAACCAGGTAACCTAAATAACCTACGGGCGGCTCGGCTCACCCCCTGTAAGGTCGAACGTGCAAAATCGAACGTGGGTGTGTGGTTGTGCTTCAACCGTTTGCGAGACGCGCGGATCGAACTTTGCCGTCAACGAAAGTCGAATTTTGTTCACCTCATGTTCAAATGCTACATTCGATCTTAAAACGCAAACTTATACAAAAAAAAAAAATCACACACGCCCTTAATCCCTTCCCTCCCCTCCTCCCCCTTCCCTCATTGTCTCACAGCCTCTCTGGTGTGTTCTGCTCCCATTGACCGTGTGGGCAGGAAGGCCCTCATTACTAGCCCTTGGGTCACCTCGCAACTCATCCTTTTCTTTCCCTGCCCTCCGTTTCCTTTCTTTCTTTCTCTTCATGGAACCTCTCTGGTGTGCTCCACCCTCACTGACCGCGTCGAGAGGAAGGCCCTCAATCACAGCTAGCTCTGTAGACCGTTGGGTTTCAAAAGGCTATCACAACTCATCCTTTTCTCTCCTTGGTTTTCCATTCCCTTTCTTCCATTCTCTTGCAGCCTCGCTGGTGTGCTCCGCACTCATTGACCGCGTCGGCCGGAAGGCGCTCATCACAGGGAGCTTCATTGGAATGGTGAGTGCAAATCACCCTCTTCTCCCACCGAGATCCAGACATAGCTCAGTGAGCTGCGTGCGTTCAGGGGGCTTAAAGCAAAGGAAAAACAGCGGTAGATTCCCTGAGGGTGCAAATCACCCTCTTCTGCCACCGTATGCTATTGAAACACAAGTGCTACAGCAGCTGCATCACCTGCTGACCCAGCCACATCACCCAGCAACAGCGGCATTGAAGCAGCAGCAGCAACAGCAGGACTGATTTGTGAAGCTTCGCATGACTTCACAATAGTGACAGTTACACATTTTTCACCCTTTTGCAGCAAGAACAATTACTGGACTCAGCAAACAGATTCGCCAACGAAACTTTGGTGTGCGAGCATCAGCTTTTGTTTGCGCATCAGCTTGTGCTTGCGCATCAGCTTGTGCTTGCGCATCAGCCTGTTTGCGCATCAGCTTGTGCTTGCGCATCAGCTCGTGTTTGCGCATCAGCTTGTGTTTGCGCATCAGCCTGTGCTTGCGCATCAGCTTGTGTTTGCACATCAAAGTTTCGTTGCCGAATCTGTTTGCTAAATCCAACGATTGTGCCTGCTGAGGCGCAGCGGAGGTCATGCCTGTCTATTGAACCGAAAAGAAACTTCAACATTCGAATCCTCTTATGTTGCCACTGCTGCTGCTGCTGCTGCTGCTGCTTCTTTTTAGACTGCATTTCCCTGAATGGCACCTATGGTTTAGCTGTTTATTTATTCCCTCATCCTTGATCCTCTCTCCTTAAACCTTTTTCAGGGACTGTGCATGGCAGTGCAAGCAGCAGCACAGGTTGTACCATGGATGGCTCCTATGGCTCCGCTCATCACGCTCACTGCCACCCTCGTGTGAGTATGGCGTAACAGTGTTTGAGTTCGGTTGAGTGTGATTGAGTGCAATTAAGTGCAGCTGAGTGTGGTTGGTTGGGGTTGAGTGGGCAGCAAATTGTAGAAAACTCTGGGCACTGTGGTTGTTGTGGGGAGTGGAAGGGTGGATTATACTGTGTGGTAAAGCTCGCTGCTCCCTCCCTCCTCCCTTCCCAATACCCTCCCTCTCACCTCAATCTCCCCTCTCGTTCCCGTCCACCCTCCTCCCCCCTCCCGCAAACAGATATGTAGCCTGTTTCACCATGGGAGCCGGGCCTGTGCCGGGCCTGATGCTACCTGAGATGCTGCCAAACCACATCCGAGCCAAGGGCATGGCCTTTGCCATGTGTGTGCACTGGGTACGTCATGACATTGTGATTTATGGTCATGGTGTATAGAGTGTGGCCATTGGTGCCTGAGATGGCGCCGAACCACATCGGAGCCATGGTCATGGTGTATAGGGCATAACCTTTGCCATGTGTGTGCACTGGGTGAGTGAAAGATGTATGGTGGATGGTGCATGGGGCATTATCCATGGTGCATGTGACAATATGCATCAGGTATGTGATGGAGGATGCTTTATCGTTGTACTCTGATGATGATGGTGGGCATGGCTGGTGGGCATGGTTGGTCGCAAGTATATATTTCTATCATCTATGATAGGAAACACCTCTCATTTCCTTCTGATCCTGCCTCTCTACCACATCTTCTCCTTTTCTCCAGGTCTTCAATTTCATGGTCAGTTTCTCCTTCCTCCCTCTTATGGCTCGCTTTGGCCAAACCACCCTCTTCTCATTCTTCGCCTGCGTATGCTTCGCTGGTGCACTCTTCACCGCCACATCTCTTGTGGAAACAGCGGGTCGCTCTCTAGAGGAGATAGAGGAGCAGCTGCTGCCACCAGCTTAGGGAGGGCCATGTTAAGGGCACCTTAACATATTCAAATGTTAAGGGTACCTGTGTTTCAACTTGCACATGCACATGCCTGTGTCCGTCATTCTCGTTCTACTAAAAGCAGTATGGGAATATGTACATGCATGGAATTGCACATGACGGGCGTTGATACGGTGTAATGAAGCAATGTACATATGTACACTATGTACCATATAGGTTATAGTATGTACAGTGAATACGGTAGCAGCTGGTCATGACGATATATCCCAATTAAAACATGTGAAAGATATCATAGCTGATTGTACGGTATCCCAGATTTTGCTTATATGCCATAAAATTTCTGGATTGTAGCCTGATTAGCAATTTGTAAATCACATTGAATCGAATCCGTGCACTGCTGTGCTCGACATACTGTATCACCCTGGATATTAGCGCATATGCGTTTATAATAAAACGAGGGGGCGCTTGTAATTGAGTCTAGGGCATAAGCGCATGCGCTTATATAATGACAAATACAAACTTATATATTTAGATCACCAAACTGTACATTTCATTTGTGCCATTTCAATCGAGTCGATTTTTGGAGCCACCAAGCAGAATCGCTTATAATATGTATAGGTTTTCCAGAAGGGGCGCTTATAAATGAGGACCGGCCATAAGCGCATGGCTCCAGATAGAAGTGCCGGCGCTTTTAATAGGAAGGCGCTACTATCCGGGGTGATATCGGTGGAACTGTACAGGAGGCCTTATTGAAGGGCCTAATTTATCCCTGTTAAAATAAGAAGACAGGAATGATGAATGACTAGCAATAAGGAGATACAATTATGAAACCCTAACTATGGTTGTAATCTATACTGAGCACCTCACTGTAGCCTAGCAGAACTAAGAACATAAAAATATGTTTTGACACACCCCCCTAGGCAAAGTGAGGGATAGCCAACACAACAAACGGTCACAAGACCAGTCAGGCAAGAGAACAAAGCAATGCAAAGCCCAGGGCGGATCTCAAGATCACCACTCATTTTGAGGACAAGCAAGCGGCCACAAGGCCAGTTCACATGCAGAGTTATAATAGCAAGGCAGTACACTGATCACAACCTAACAAGAGTAGACATGCATGTATAAGATCGATATCAGTGTACAACAAGTGCAAGATCAAGAGACAAGAAGGTGAGGTAGAATGGGTAGAAGCCCAAGAGCAGTGCAAAAACGCCGAAGATCACCAGACCGGAGGGCCTTGGTGAAGACATCAGTAGTGTTGGCCCGAGAGGCCACGTAAGAAAGACGAAGTTGACCACGCTGCTGCAACTCTCGAGCAAGAAAGTAGAAAAGAGCAATGTGCTTCGTTCTGTGCTCCAGTCTCTGCTCGTGCCATAAGGCAAGCATGGCCTTGTTGTCGACGTATAGAAGTGGAGGAGAACAAGGCCACTCACCCAAGTCGGTCAACAGGTAGGTCAGCCAACGTAGCTCCTGTGCAGCCATAGCCCCAGCGTAGATCTCGGCCTCACAGCTGGAACCAAGCACAAAAGAAGAATGAGTGGACCCCCACGAAACAAAACTAGAGCCAAGACTAAAGGTGTAACCCTGGGATGAACGCTGAGTCGCCCGGTCGTCGGCCCAAGAAGCGTCCGAGTGTCCTGTGAGTACCACTGAACCCCGTCCTCCAAGCACGAGCCCTATGCCCGATGTACTACACAAGTAACGTAGTACCCTCTTCGCAGCATCCCAGTGCACCTTTCGGTGTCTACTGAGAACCACGTAGCAAGCCAGGAGGCTGAGAGGGTACGCGGGGTCAGGTCGTGTGCACATCATCAGGTACATGAGGCAACCCACAAACTCTTGATATGGACCACTAGGCTCTACGGACTCGTTCGAAGGTGGAGCTGAGACCGAGTGGGCCGTAGGCAGAGGAGTGGGCTGTGGCGAGGAGTACTAGAAGCCGAAGCGCTGAAGGACCTGGTGCACCATGTGTGACCGAGTCAGGGTGATGGTGCGCCGTGCTCTGTCCCGGGTGATGTGCAAGCCAAGATAGCCCCGCAGCTCAACCAGGTCAGTGCAAGTGTGTCTCTCCTGTAGCTCCGCCTTCAGTAGGGCCAGCGCCTCAGTGTCAGCAGTAGCAAAAACCAAGTCGTCGACATACACGAGAACGTAGAACGGCGGCCGAGAAGTGTCGGTGCGTAGAAACAGCGTCGGGTCAGCAGAGGAAGGAGCAAACCCAAGAGCCGCAAATGTAGTCCTCAGTGTGTCTTGCCACTCGCGGGGTGCCTGGTGGAGACCATAGACTGGCCGCCGGAGGCTCCACTGGGTACCTGCAGGAAACGACCCAGTGAAGCCAGGTGGGCGGCGCAGCCAGATCTCCTCGTGAAGGCTGCCCTGCAAAAAAGTTGTGGAGAAGTCGAGGGAGTGCAGCTCGTAGTTACGCTGTGCTGCAACGTGCAGCAACACCCAAAGAGTAGTCACCTTCGGGGTGGGGGAGAAGGTCTGGAAGAAGTCGACCACCTGTCGCTGACTGAAGACTCGAGCAACGTAACGCACCTTGAAGGCAGGCGGAGAACCCGGCGGCCGCTTCACTATGAAAATCCACATGACATCGATTATGTTCGCCCCAGGAGGAGGAACCTCGTCAACGTAGGTGCCTGTGGACTTCCAGGAAGCCATCTCTGTGTCCATGGCTGACTGCCACTGAGAGGAGTACTCACCCGCGATCACCTTAGCATAAGAGTGCGGGGTAGGGATGTCAGGTGCATCCGGGTCTCCCTCAGGGCAAAGCAGCATGGATGCGAAACGAGGTAAAGCGGCCGCAAGACATTCAAGCTCAAACTGCCTGTCCTCAAGGACGTCACAACCAAGGGCAGGCTCACCCCCAAGGGACGGAGGACAGACAAACTCAGTAACAAGACTCGCGACGTAGTCATGAAGGCGTCTCGCAGCAAAGTCGACTAGCTCAGTGACTAGGGCAAACGCAGCAGCGGACTCAAAGTCAGGGTCAGTGACGACAGTAGCAAGGAGACGAGTGACAGTAGGTCTGGCAGCACGAGCAAGGTTGGACGCAGGGTCAGAACCGTCAGGAAGAGAGGACGCCGGAGGAGACGGCAGGGGAACACGCTGTGGAATAGAGGAAGGACGAAGTGGCATAACGTGAGTGCCTGGGATAGGAGGAGGACGAGGACGAGCAACACGACGAGCACGGACAGGTGTGGAAGCACGAGTCTCAGGCCCAGAACGCTCAGTTAGGGACTCAGTCACCTCAGTGTGAGGAGCAGGAGCAGGGAGCGGGGAGCCAGGCAGAAGCTGTGGCTGAGACTGGTCTGTCGGTGGACACAGGAGAGGTGGAGTGAGGCCAATAGAAGACGGAATACTAAGAACCTGGCAAAGGGCCGAGTCAGGCGGTGGCAGAGTCGACTGCGGCTGCGAGTAGAAAAACGGTCGGCTCGGCGCAGTACCCGTACCGTCAGCAGCTCCAGCACCTCCAGTACCTCCAGTACCTCCAGTAGCACCTCCAGCACCTCCAGCACCAGCAGCACCACCAGCTCGAGCAGCTCCAGCACCTCTAGTACGAGCACCTCCAAGACCAGCAGCTCCAGCACCTCCAGGACCTCCAGTACCACCAAGTCCAGTACCTCCAGCACCAGCAGCACCACCATCTCCGGCAGCTCCAGCACCTCTAGTACGAGCACCTCTAGGACCAGCAACTCGAGCACCTCTAGGAGCTCCAGTACCACCATCTCCGGTGCCTCTGCACCAGCAGCAGCTCCAGCACCTCCAGCACCACCAGCTCAGCAGAACCTCCAGTAGTACCTCCAGCACCACCAGCTCCAGCACTTGCAGCACCTCCAGCAGTACCTCCAGCACTAGCAGCTCCAGCGTCTAGGTAACTCCAAGCTCGAGCACCTGAGCGGCCTTGCCGAATGACACACTCACGAAGCTTCTGCGGTGAGGGTGTCTCGAGTCAACTAGGTGGCTGCTGCTGTCCAACATTAGGACCTGCAGCAGGAGCACCCACGGCCCCTCCACCACTAGGACTCGCAGTACCCCCAGTCTCAGCACCCCCAGAACCAGTACCCCCAATCTCAGCACCCCCAAGACCAGCACCTCCTGTGTCCTCAACCCCAGTGTCACCACCCCCTGCAGCACCAATGTCTACAGCTACAGGCTGCAGAGGTGGTGAAGACGGTTGAGGCAAAAAACCAGGAGGGGTATCTAAGCTTGGAGAGCGACGAGTGGCCGCCGTGTCGTCAGCGGCAAGGTCACCCCCCTCAGCCGGGCCAGAGGAGTCATGAGAGATCTCCAAAGGCTCAACTAAGGGGGGTGGGTCTACATGAGACACACCTGAGGGAGCAGGACCCTGTGGGGAGAGGGGGTCTATCGAGGGGGGAACTGGTACCAGGGAGAGAGGCGCCAGGGGGACCGGGTGGGATGCGTGCGGGTGGAGCCTGTAGAAACAGACTGACTCATCAAAGGTGACGTCATGGGAGGAGAACACGTGACGCTAGCGAGGGTAGTAAAATTGCCACGGCGGGGCGTCGGTGGGGAAGCCCAGGAAGGCGCAGCGGAGAGTGCGAGGAGAGAGCTTGCTCGCGGTGGTATTGCGAACAAGGGAGAGCGCGCCCCAGACCCAAAACACCGACGCATCGCCAACCTTCCCTATCCACCGGAGTGTGGGCGAGGTCTCTAGCTCAGAGTCACGGGGCCAGAGGTTGAACTGATGCGCAGCGTATCGGACCGCAAACGATCACAGAAAATGGGGAGCAGCCGCATGGATCATGGAGGTACGAGCAACCTCCATGATCAAGCCAATGCGACGCTCAGCAATCCCTATTTGCTGCGGAGAGGCCGGAAGCATGAACGTCTGGGTGATGCCCTCGTCTCTACATAACTCCGCAAGGAGGCCGGAAGAAAGCTCACCACCTCTGTCAGAGTGCAGACGCAGGACTGGAAGGTCCTGCCGGAATCGCTCGCGCAGCTCGTGACGAGTAGCGCGGATCCAGGGGATCAAAACACCGCTAACGTCCGCCTTGCTGCGCAAGGGGAAGACGGTGGTGTAGCGCGTGTAGTCGTCAACGATCAGCAGGAAGTAGCGCTCCTGGTCTGTCCCACTGACGGGGGCCGGGCCCCACACGTCCATGTGGAGAGTCTGCATAGGAGCAGTAATCGGAGGAAACGAGGAGTGAGGAGCAGCGCGCTGCCGCCCCTCGACGCAGGGAAGGCACGGCGGGGCAGGCGAGCGCGGAAGGGGGGGCAGGGACCTGGGAAGGCCAGAGACAAGGAGATGGGAGTGCATGCTGCGGAGACGTGGTAGAGAGGGGTGACCGAGTCTGTGGTACCAGATGAGAGTCTGGTGGGAGAGTACCCGACATGAGCACGACGCAACGAACTGACCGGACGCAGACACCCGACTCGATGCAGCCACCTGACCTGACGCAGCCACCTGTGCACACGCAGTAGTCAGGGTGTACAGAGTGGACCCAGGCTGCCGAGTGAACGTAGCAAGGTGACGGCCAGTCCGTGAGCACGTACAGCTCGCCACACGCTACCCTCCAGGGGTAAAGGTATCAACCCAAACATCCTTAAGGACTGCGTTGCTCACTAAGTTCGTCAAGATTGAGGGGAGGTGGAGGCCTGAAAGAGAGCCAGAGGGGACTGCCGGACACGGGAGGACAGTGGAGGCTCGTCCGACGACGGGGCCCCCAGAGGGGTCAACTAGTGAGACTGGGACAGGTGCAGCAAGTGGTGTGACTGTGGTGCAATCACGAAAGAAGCAACGAGACGCGCCAGAGTCAAGTGTGAAAGTGTGCAAGGCGTCAGCTGAGGCAGCAAACTCACTAGCACTTGTGGCAGCAGACGCACTAGCACCTAGAGTGGAAGCAGACTCACTAGCACCTAGAGCAGCAGCACCGACACTACTAGAGACACGTCGCTGAGAAGACCACTCCCGAGGCTGTTGCGGCGAGGGGGTCTCCGGCTGACTCTGCTGCCGCTGTTGTCTAGTACCTCCAGGAACATATCCTCCACCACCAGGACGGCCTCGCTGAATAACCCACTTACGAAGCTGCTGTGGCGAGAGAGTCTCCTGGCGACGAGACTGCCCCTGCTGTCCAGTACCGCCCGCATGCAAGTAATCCCAAGCTCCAGGACCAGAGCGGCCTCGCTGAATAACCAACTCACGAAGCTGCTGCGGCGATAGAGTGTCTGGGTGAGGCAGTGGCTGCTGTTGTTCACCTCTAGACGCTGCTACGACCGTGATAGTGGCCATGACAGGCAGTGGCAGTCAGTAGCAGCGGCTCAGGTGGAAGCAGCAGTGCAGGTGGCAGCAGTAGCGCAGGCGGCAGCAGCAGCTTAGGTGGCAGCAGCAGCGCAGCAGCACAGCAGCGAGCCTAAGGGCAGGGCGGCGTGCGGACCTAAGGGCAGGGCAGCGCAGTGCGCGAGCTGCAGGGCAGGGCGGCATGCGTGCCTAAGGGTAAGGCGGCGCGCGGGCCTAAGGGCAGGGCAGCGCAGCTCGCGGGCTGCAGGGCAGGGCAGCGCGCAGGCATAAGGGCAGGGCGGGCTGCAGGGGCGAGCGCGGGCAGCAGGGGCGAGCGCGGGCAGCAGGGGCGAGCGCGGGCTGCAGGGGCGAGCGCAGCTGCAGGGGCGAGTGCGGGCTGCAGAGGCGAGCGCGGCTGCAGGGCAGGGCGGCGCGCGGGCTTAAGGGCAGGGCCGAAAACATTTACGGGCAGGGCAGGGTTGAACGTTCGGTGGGACTGGGGTTGTACTCTATACTGAGCACCTCACTGTAGCCTAGCAGAACTAAGAACATACAAATATGTGTTGACAATACCGTGGGACATGGAGCCTAGCCTATGATAGTAATATCGATACACACTTGGAAAAACATCAAGAGTTGTCAGATTTGTTTGTTTGTTTGCTGTTTTTAGACATGGTTTGAAAAGCCTAAACTCTTCGAATATGCGGGTACCGGAGGAGGAAACACCCGTATGATTCTTTTTTTTGCACTTATGCGCAAGATGAGAACAAAACAATACTGTTCCATTTGCCACCAATTATAGTACATGTAGTAGCAGGCCTCCACCTTGCACCAAGTACTGTAGTACATGCTTTCACATGCGTTTCATACCTTATGGTAAGGTTACATCCATACACCTGCACTGCACATCCACTTGACAGCATCTACCCAGGAACTCTGCCACCTCTTCTACATCTACCAGCATATCTCCCTTGCACCTTGTTTCCAACAAACAAACCCAGCTCTCTCCACAACCTCATTTCATCCTGATAGGAACCACTGCTTAAAATCCTTGATTCCTGCCTCTCCTCCTGCTGCACTTACCGTTGCTGAAACCATAATCCCCAGCTCCCCCTGCCCCTCCGCCTCTCATCTCCATCGCCTCCATCCGTGCAGCCAGCACTGCCAGCTGCGAGCTGTAGTGATCCCGAGGGGATGCAGACACATGCTCAGCCCCAGCCGCTGCTCCTGATTAGAATCCTTGTTTCCCGCCTCTCCTGCTGCTCTTCCCACTGCTGAAACCATACTTGCCAGCCCCCCCTGCCCCTCTCATTTCCATTGCTTCCATGCATGCAACCAGCACTGCCAGCTGCGCTGTAGCCATTCTGAGGGGATGAAGAAGCATGCACTAGTGATTACAATCCTTGTTTCCCGCTTCTCCTGCTGCTCTTACCGTTGCTAAATCCATACTTCCCAGGCCCACCTGCCCCTCCCCCTCTCATCTCCATTGCTTCCATCCGTGCAGCCAGCACTGCCAGCTGCGAGCTGTAGTGATCCTGAGGGGACACTGACACATGCTCGGCCCCTGCAGTTCCTCCTGCTGCCGCCCGTGCCATATCCCCTGCCGTTGCTTTGTCCCCTGTATCCTCTCTCTCACCGGATGGGCTGATTGCACCTGCTTCAGATGAGGTGCTCCTGCTCTTACTGCTGCTCCTGCTCTTGCTCCCACTGCTGCTGCTGCTGCTGCTGCTGCTGCTGTTCCGGTTGTTGCCACTGCTGCTCTTACTGCTGCTCCTGCTCGTACTGCTGCCGTTTCTGCTGGTACTGCTCTTGGGAGTGCTGGCAGCAGCAGCCGCGGCCAGGTGAAGAGCTTGCATCCAGAGAGAATAGGAGTCACGGTCAAGCCTGGATGGGATTGACGGAGTGAGGCGAGGGGAATGAGTGGTTGTAAAAGTGAAATAAGGGGAGCAAATGAGGGGCAATGGCATGGCAGTATGAGCAGCAGCAGCAGCCATGTGAAATGCTTACATCCAGAGAGAATAGGAGTCACGATCAAGCCTACAAAGGATGGAGGTGGAAGCAGAAAGGAGGAACGGGGAGTGAGAGGCAGCGGCAGCGGCAGTGGCAGTGGCCAAGGCAGCGGCAGCGGCATCTGCAGTGCTTGCATCCAAATCCCAGCAGCTCAGCAGCTCAGCAGCCAAAGAGGCCAAGGCAAGGCAATCAGAGGCTGCAGGGAGTGTGTGTGTCCGCATGCACCCTTGCTGCTCTCCTGCCAACTCTCCTTTCTGCCGCCTCCAGAGACCTGACCGCATCAGTGGGCCGCCCAGCAGCCAGGCAGCCCGCAGCAAAGGCATTGAGGGCTACAAGCAGCAGGGGGAGGGAATGGAAAACAAATTGCCTGCTCACCTGCCAGCCCTTCTCTCTGCTGTCTCCATCGCCCTCACCGCATCAGTGGGCCGCCCAGCAGCCAGGCAGCCCGCAGCAAAGGCATTGAGGGCTACAGGCAGCAGGGGGAGGGAATGGAAAACAAATTGCCTGCTCACCTGCCAGCCCTTCTCTCTGCTGTCTCCATCGCCCTCACCGCATCAGTGGGCCGCCCAGCAGCCAGGCAGCCCGCAGCAAAGGCATTGAGGGCTACAGGCAGCAGGGGGAGGGAATGGAAAACAAATTGCCTGCTCACCTGCCAGCCCTTCTCTCTGCTGTCTCCATCGCCCTCACCGCATCAGTGGGCCGCCCAGCAGCCAGGCAGCCCGCAGCAAAGGCATTGAGGGCTACAGGCAGCAGGGGGAGGGAATGGAAAACAAATTGCCTGCTCACCTGCCAGCCCTTCTCTCTGCTGTCTCCATCGCCCTCACCGCATCAGTGGGCCGCCCAGCAGCCAGGCAGCCCGCAGCAAAGGCATTGAGGGCTACAGGCAGAAGGGGGAGGGAATGGAAAACAAATTGCCTGCTCACCTGCCAGCCCTTCTCTCTGCTGTCTCCATCGCCCTCACGGCATCAGTGGGTCCCCCAGCAGAAATGCAGCCCGAGGCAAAGGCGTTCACTGCTACCACACTACCAGTGGCCTGAGTTTGAGTTTATGCCTTTATCGCCTTCCTGTGTTTCAAGAATTGCTCACCTGCCAGCGCGTCTCTCTGCTGCCTCCATCGCCCTAACGGCATCAGTGGGCCGCCCAGCAGCCAGGCAGCCCGCAGCAAAGGCGTTCAGTCCGGCGGGGGAGAGGGAGAGGGCAGCTGCCTCACACTCTGCCACATAGCGACTCGCTGCCTCCACTCTTCCCACCTTGCTGCCAGGAGGAGCAAGAGTTTTGGTAGAGAAAGAGAAACAAAGCGAAGGAGTTCAGTGCAGCAGGGGAGAGGGGGAGGGCAGCTGCCCCACACTCTGCCACGTATCGACTCGCCGCGTCCACACGACCACCTTGCTGTGAGGGGAATATGTGGGAATCTCAACTCATATTGGGAGTGAATGAGAATCAAAGAAAAGGCGTTCAGTGCCGCAGGGGAGAGGGAAAGAGCAGCTGCCTCACACTCTGCCACGTAGCGACTCGCAGCCTCCGCTCTTCCCACCTTGCTGTTATAGGAACACATTGGTATTGCGAACAAAAGCTTCAGGGAAACCAGGGGAGAGAGAAAGAACACTCGCCTCGCACTCTGCCACGTATCGACTCGCAGCCTCCGCTCTTCCCACCTTGTTGTTATGGGAACACATTGGTATTGCGAACAAAAGCTTCAGGGAAACCAGGGGAGAGAGAAAGAACACTCGCCTCGCACTCTGCCACGTATCGACTCGCAGCCTCCGCTCTTCCCACCTTGCTGTTATGGGAACACATTGGTATTGCGAACAAAAGCTTCAGGGAAACCAGGGGAGAGAGAAAGAACACTCGCCTCGCACTCTGCCACGTATCGACATGCCGGGCCCACTCTTCCCACACTGCTGCTGCGGGATGGGTGCAATTGGTTTGAAGAGGGGAGTTTCACCAGAGAAAATTACCAGAACTAGTTACACGAGCTAGTTAAAAGAGCTGAATCACCAGGGCAAATTTCCATACCTGACTAGTAAGCGAGCGCATCGGGAGCGTATCCGGTTCGTCTCATTGTCTCAATGGTGTTTTCGGCTTCTTCCCACAGGCCTTCGCGTGATTGGGCGGCAAGCAAAGCAATATAGGTGGCTGTGTTTGGCGTGTGCTCGGCACACTTCATCGCTTCAAAAACCGCTGCTGCGTCAGCGGCCGATCCGCACCGTCCAAACGCGTCGATCAGACCGTTGTAGGTCCGCCGATTTGGGCGGCAGCCAGATCTCCGCATCGCCTCTACGGTAGCTTCGACTTTCGGCAGCATCTGCGCCTGTCCGTAGCAGCGAATCAGGGTGTTCCACGTCACCACGTCGGGCTTGATCCCGCTCGCTGCCAGCTCATCCATGACCCATGCCACGTCAGCAAAGAGCTTGTTTTTCCCGTAAATATCCAGGAGAATGTTGAAGGTGAAAAGGTTTGGGAAACAGCCCTGCTGCTGCATAATCTCGTAAGTTTCCCTCACTTTTTCAACCTGCCCGCCCTTCCCGTACGCTGCTATCAGGGCAGTGTAGGAAAAAACATCCGGTTTGGGCGGGAGAATAAGATCCTCCTTACTTTCCCTCTTCCTCGAAGCTTCTTGCTCTGATTTCCCAACCAACACTCCTGCTCTCTCGACCCCTCCCTCCTCCCCCTCCTTGTTCCCCCTCTGACCTACACTATTCACCCCTTCTCCCCTCCCTTCCACCACCTCTCCCGCCACTCCTTCCCCCACTGCCAATCCTCCTTCTATCTTAACCGCCTCAACCATCGCTTTACCCTCTCGTTTACCTTTCCCCTTCGCCTCCGCTCCCCCCACCGCCTCCCCTTCCCCTTTCTCCTCCGCCTTCCCCCCACCCTCCGCCTTCCCCTCCGCCTCCGCCTCCCCCCCGAGCAGCATGGACTCCACAATCCCGCGCGCCTCCCGCCACAGCCCCTTGCGCGCGCACGCGCTGATCATCTCGTTATAAGTCACCAGATTCGGCCGCACGCCCGCCTCCAGCATGGATTCCAGCACCGAATGGGCGAGTGCCACGTGGCCTGCCTTCCCGTACACGTCCAGCAGCGCGTTGTACGTGACACGTGTCGGTTTCAGCCCTGCCGCCCGCATCTCGGAGAAGATTCGCTCCGCTTCTTGGATATACTGGGCGGCACTGCTGCTGACACTGTAGCTGCTGCTGCTGCTGCTGGAACTGTAGCTGTTGTTTGTCGTGTTGTGGCTGGAACTGTAGCCAGTGTCACTATCGCTACTGTCACTGCTGCTATCCGCTGCTGCTGCTGCTGCTGCTGCTGGTAACCCTTCCTGTGCTGGTAACACTCCCACTCCCTTCCCTCCCGCCCGTGTTACCATTACTGATCCTGCTCCTCCTCCTTCTGCTGCTGCTGCTGCTGCTGACCTGGCTGTAACCGTTGCAGAAGCAGTTACAGTTGCTGCTGCTGTCACTGTTCCTGCTTCTGCTGCTGCTGTTCCCGCCGGCGGTCCTGTCACAGCAGCAGCAGTACAAGGCACATCCCCGAAATCCTCATTCGCAATCGCATCAGCACACGCCGAGATCATCGTGTTATATGTATACTCATCGGGCGTCAATCCAACGGTCCGGATCTCCTGCAGCAGCGACGCCATGTGATGAAAACACCCGCGCTTGCGCGCGTACGCGGCGAGAACGACATTGAATGTGACTATAGAGGGCGCCACGCCCGCATCGGCGCGCATCGAGTGGAAGAGCGCGATCGCGTCGTTGAAGCGCCCCGCGCGCGAAAGCGCGCTCATCATGGCCGTATAGGCGTAGACGTCGAGCGCGCACCCATCCGCCACGAGCGCGCGGAACAAATCGTCCGCCTCCTGCGCGGGGAGAGAAGGGGGGGAAGGGGATGGGGGTGGGGGGTGAGGGGAAGGGCACTGGAGGGATCGGCGGACAGCAGGGGAGGGGGAGGAGGAGCGAGAGCGCGCTTATGATGTAACGTCCGGCGCGCTCCTGGTCGCATCTTTAGTTGCAATCACATTCGGCCGGTCCCCTCCCTCGTTACACTCACATTCGGGCGGTCGCATCGGCTCAGTATGCGCAGCACCAGCGACACCATCGGATTCCCGCGCTCCCGCCAAGCCTCTTCCCCCTCCGCGCAGCTTCCGCCGATCTTTCCGCACCCGCGCGCCCAGTGAAACACCGCAACCGCATCCCGCCACCGCCCCTTGTTTCCCAACCCCTTCAGTATCGCCATAATATCACTCGCCGATATCTCCCCCGAAGATTCCCCTTCCCCTTTCCCCAGCTCTTCCCCGTCCTTTCCGCATTCCGGACCATCCGCGCGCCCATCGCCCGCCCGCCCCTGCGCACGTCGCGACCACCGATCCACTCTCCCGAAGTTCCCTGCCCTCCCCTGCTGCCTCTCCGCCTCTGCTCCCGCAGATGCGCCGAGCACCCGTTCCGCTTTCCCCCGCTCCCCGTCCGCGCCGAGCAGCAGCCGGCGGAACGCGCGCTGGCCGGCGGTGGAAATCCCCAAGTTCCACGGCTGCCCCAACCGCCGCTCCTTCCCCAGACGCACCCTCCGCCGATGCCCCTCCTCCTCCTCCTCGTCAGTCAAACTCCCCTCGTCTTCCGCCCGGGCTCCCCCCTCCCCCCGCCGCTGCTCCGCCTGCCCGCTTTTGCGCCTCTGCGCTTCTCCGCTCCGCCCACAGTCGTCCCCCTTTCCTCCGCGCGTCGCGTCGGCGGAGGGCGCCAGGCGGAGGACGCTGGAAATCGCCCAAACGGTCTGCGTGGAAACACGGGAAACCCTTTTCGGCCCTGCACCGACATTCTGCGGGAAAACTGGCGACGAATCGCGAGTTGTCGCGCATTCCAGCCGATTCGTCGCATTGGGTCGCAGCAGCGACGGTTTCCGCGACCGAAACATTAGCGCAGTCGCAGCAGCACTCGCAGAGGTAGCGTCGCTAGTCGAGCCGCTCTGACGATCATGCGAGCCAGGACTCAACGGCGAAACTGCCGCGAAGGAACTAGCCCCGGCGGCTTCAACCGCGGGGATCACGGCACCGGAAGCGCCGGAAAACGTGGGAGCGATCGCGTCCCCGTCTGCAACGGCGGCGGCGGCTGTGGTGGCTGCGGTGGAGGAAGACTGGCTGTATCCGCGATAAGAAGAGGTGGCTGTTAAAAGCGGAGATAACGGCGACGCGGTACTATGGTGTACGAAGCGTGACGGCGACGCGGCGGCAGCAGTGGGGAGTGAGTGGCTGGAATGTGGATGACGAATGGAAATCGCAGTCGGAAGAGCGGCAATGGATGCGCAAAGCTGTGGCGGAATGCCGGCGACTGGCGGAGGAAACGCCATAGTGGGAGCAGAACCCTCCCACTGTCGCCCACGCGTGTGCTTGCGAGTGGACTCACAAGCCGAGGAGTCGACTCGCGGAGACCGATCGACTAAGAAACTCGACCTTACGCACCGTCGCGCACGATTCTATGGCGCAAGGCCCCACGCTTCGAAGCTGCGAAACGAGTGATTTCGCTCGACCGTCAAGGATCTGAGATAGATCGCTGGAGCTGGATGTGAGGGGAGAGGGTTTGTGAGCGGGAATGGCAACTGCGTGAAGATCCCATGGTGTGGAGGAATGCTGCGAGGTTTAAAACGAGCTTGTGAAATGGACGATAACGAAATAGTCAACGAGTGGTTACTGAACACAAATGAAATCTCGCATAAGAGCTTCAGATTGCGGGAAATCCTGGGTTTCGGGGTGATGTGGACGTGGCACTTGATGGAGATTCTGCACAGGCAGATTTATAACGAAGAATTCCTGATTGGAGCACTTTCGCTATTAAGAGAGATATCTGAACATATCTATATATTTTAGAATGACTGCCTGCTGCTGATGTACTGATAGCATTATGAATGTGCTTGTTCTAACTCTCATATCCAACTTCTTTGCAAATCTACGGAAGCTTTCCTGACTGCCTAGACCATTGCACCACAGTATATGAACAATTAGCTCAAATCGAAGCAAACAGTGTAATTAAAAGTGAGACGATACAACCTTGTCGAACATGTAAGTGGATTTCTATTGTTTCCTTAAGCTTTCATCTTCCTGCTTCAACAACTGATTCGCTTTAATAACCGACGGCTTGACGTTGTTCACAGAGCGGCGGCAATAGAGAAATGGCCATCGGCTCGTGAGCATCTAGTCAAGCCTTGGCATCCTTAATACACCACAAAAGTGTCCCTGCACAAACAAACAAAAAAATAAACTAGTAAGTGCTTCAAATGTGAAGGCGCCTTGGTTTTGAAGCTAGGCTCATTGCCTTCCCCACCTCTCCACAGCAACCAGATGTCTGTGCGAAGTTTATCCCATATGCAAAACTCTGCGCACGGTTTCTCACATTTGTGCATACAGCAAAGCAGATTGGCTTGAAGCAGCTGCTTGCAACCTGATTCAATGCATTCCAAACCTGCATGTGTAATTCACGACGAGAAATACAAAGCAGTGAGCTGCTAGCTGAATCCATCTAGTACTAAATACATAAATTAACAATTTAGTGCAGAAATGGGACTGCTACTTACCTTGCAATAGCAAAAGGGACATTGCTCCTTCGTATCAAGAGGACTTGGGGAGAGGTCGTGATAGAGCCTGAAATTTTGATACATTACAACAGCTTATAGGAGGTTTCAGAGAACAATCTTGAAGCGACTACTGACAAGCGAGGAAGGGAGAAGGAGCAAGCGAGGAAGGTCCCAAGAAACAAGGCAGTAATGCGTTCGTACCTAAAAGGTGCAAGGCAGAAATGTGGGATGGCGAAGGGGGAAGGGGAAAGATAGAAAGACAAGCAAAGCGGCGACAAAGAGGGGGTGAGGGAGGTGCAAGGAAGAAAAATAGTGTTGACTGAGCACCTGGTGTGTGTGAAGGCAGAAATGTAGCCCCGGCAGACAGAAAGACCCCACCAGTTGACAGGTGGCTTAAGCAGAGCAAACGACAATCCTGCCACCTCCTCAGCTCGAGAGGAGCAATCAGCAGGGGGAATACAGTCAGTTCCGGTGAGGCAGTCAACTGGAGAGTGATAGCCAACTTCTGGAGCACCAGTGGCAGCACAAGCTCTCACCTGGCTTGGCCGAAAGAGCTGGCCTGCGCTGAGCTTAACATTATTAGAAAAGCATTCGTCTAAACAGCCGAACAGACCCAAAAACCGCCTGTTCAGCATGTAATGTGTCCTCAATTTCTTCATTGCTCTCCGCCCTTCTCCCTGCAAAAACCATGCGTTGCCAGTGGCGGTGACTTCCTGAGCCACATGCTGCTGGCGTACAGGTTCTATCTCTCCATTGCCCCCGAGTTTGTCTACACATCCAGCTGCTGCTGCTGCTGTGACCAACTGTCCAACGGTATCCACATTCGGTAAATGATGCCTGGGAACGAGGGTTCTCTGGTTGATGCTCACACGTGCTGCTACAGCCAGTGCTGTGGTCTGTCGTGCTGCTTCAAACACCGTACCTCTCTCTTGTACCTCTGCTGCTGCTGCTTCTGCTTCTGCTTCTTCTGTTGCTACTATTGCTGCTGCTACTGCTGCTACTGCAGCTGCTTCTGTACTTAGCATAAAACCCTGAGTTATCCACTGCCATCCCTTGAAAGCTTCACTAGCAGCACGAGAAACACCGAGAACCTTTCTCCTGGCAGCACGGCAAGCACAACAACAGCCTTTCTTGGCACAGCGGCAAAAAAACCGAGAACCCTTGACTGTCACATACATTGGGATCAAAAGCACAACGAGCCCTACCAGTGCAGCCTTGGACACAGCGAGGTAGTTCCACTTTTGAGTTGCCCCAAAAGCCCATCTCACTCCACTAACCACACGCTTGCACATACTTGACAGAGTCATCCGGGGTCCCACGACAGCAGCAGCAACGGTTTCAGCTTCGGTTTCATCTCGGGTTTCAGCTTCGATTTCATCCTGGGTTTCAGCTTTGATGACATTCTCTGCTGAAATCGGGGTCGACTGAACGCGCTGGCGGAGTAATAGGTGCCGTTGCCGTCCTGACGGCCAGAGATACAGATCCATGATGTCTGGAGAGGCCAGGCTGAAGGGTACCTCGAGAATACCGGGAGAGTAGCTGAGAAGCCGCGGAGAAATTGCCTCGACAGGACCTACCAGCGTTTCCATTCCCGGGATCAGTGGGTGATCTCTTTTACAGGCAGCACACACTTCAGAAAAGCAGCACTTGTCGCTCTTAGTTGCAGTAAAAGGTAGTTTCTGTGACGAAATGGGATTGGTTGGATCAATCTGAAAGCGGCTGGACCTGTGGTGATCTCGTATGCGGATGTGACAGTAGCGAGGCCAGAGGTGGGAAGTTGATATCCGGTACAGGTGCTTGCACGTGATGGCTAGGTTGGCAGTGGTGATTGGGAGCTTATGGCATGTCATACTCGTTATAGACGCAAGGAGCTCGGGAGTCAGATCCAGCAACCCGGTAAGCCGCTCTTCGGTAGCAGCCGTGTTGTTCTCCATTCGTGCATTCTTAGGAAAACCAGACAGATGAAATAAAACTGGCCGGGGTTATCGGATTGTCACACCCCTCCGTCCGTGTGCTAGAAGCATCATACGCCTTTCATCGCGGAAAAGGAAGAAGGCAAAAAGGCATATCGTATGTGACATCGACCATCCTAATGTCTATCCTGATTCAGGCCACTACTGGAGATTGGTTTCAACAATTCTGGTCGATGTCACATACGGTATGAATGGGTAGTCAGCCTCAAATCAATATTAGAATCCTTTTGTGATGTCTCGCAACGGTGCCTTTCGATAATAAATTGTTTAGGTCTGCCTTTAATAAGTATCTGTCTTTGACCGAAAATAGGAGACTTGTCCATTGCGATCGGAAAACACCTCGCTGGGAGTAATCTCCAGAGCGGACTCAGCGGATCGACACAGAACTCAACGACTTGTTGACCTAGCCGTTGAGAGTTGTGTCGAGAGAGAGTCAAAGAAAAGGCTCGTGAAGTTGGATTGACTCGCGAGAGCAATGCGAAATCGAGCGACACATTTAAATCCACTAACATGCAGCAGAGAGCAACTCGTGGACAGAGCATGACTGCTACTAGTACGTGAAACATGCTTGCGGGTGAAACCTGGAAACTTGCGCGACTGGTAGCGACTGGTAGCGACTGGTTGGAGCAGGAAACTTTGACTAATGGTTGTGACCAGTAGGTGATGGGATAGGGACTAGATAGACTTCCAAATACAGATGTTTTGGGTTAGAGGCCTTCGCTAAAAGAGTCCATTTTCCCCCTTGAGTAGAGTTTTCCGATATCGCCTAGGTTTGGCCCGACCCCTATAGTCCCTTTTTGGCGGGAAAATTTGCAGCTTGACCGAATCATTGCACGAATCAGCTCCGCAGCCAATCAGAGGCTCCAGATCGAACCAGCCCAACATTCAGGGAGAACGATAAATAAGGGATCATCGATTCGATATTTAAGTTTGGAATTGTAAGTAATTGTTTCTCTTGACCGTGATTACTTTTCAATCCTGTCGTGCGGTCTCCAGCGCGCTCGACGATGACATCTCATTTATCTCGCTTACAGGGTAAACTTGTAGTTTTTACCTTCTGTTCGACCCCCAAAACATAATTGATTTTGTTTTGTTTTGCCCGTTAGTCATGCGGACATTGATCAGCGCGGGGAACCGTGCAACGAGAAGTTAAAGCAAGAGTGGTCCGAATCTACGTAAAAGAAGAAATCCAAAAACTAGTAGCAAACAAACCACTCTTCATGCATTTTTCTTTAACGGGACTATAATTATCGCGTTTTGCCCGGGGTTTGAAGGTTTTCGCACATAGTCCACGCGCGGCGTCTCATTCCGTCGGGCTATAAACGGGAACATCTGTAGTACGGAATTCTGGTTCAGGGGACTTTGACACAGTAGTATGTGAAGTGAAGAATTGACTCGCGAAGAGCGCATAATGGTAACCGATATGCTGATTTCCTTCATTGCAAAACAAACTTCATTGCAAGTCTACAACCCTATCCTAACAATTTAGTCCCTGGCACAGCATCTTTACCGTACGATCAGCAATCCAGAGGATGCATGTGTACCTAACATGCGTCATGTAGAAGGGAAGAATGTCAACAATAGCGAGACAACCCTGTACTGTACAACAGGTACCACCCTACTACAGCTGTTATGGTTCCCACAAGTTCTCGTGTCGTTCACTGCAACTTCTTTGCTTTGATTGCTGATGGCTTGATACTGTTCCCAGCAGGCGACGGCACGGCCCATCTCACTCTCAGCTTCGAACTCTCTGCCTTCACTTCAACCCCATCCCGTATGCTGTATCACTGCAGGGATTTTTGAAAGCTCATTTCACAACCCAAGCTCGCCTCGCCCCTTTGCTGCTCACTGCAACTGCTTCGCTTTAATAGCCGACGGCTTGATGTTGTTCCCAGCAGGCGACGGCACGGCCCATTTCACTCTCAGCTTTGCAATCTCCGCCTTCACCTCGTCCCTCTCCCTTATTGCTGCCCCTATTTGCTGCTGCGCCTCCGTCAGTGATGCTTGCATGCGCTGCTTTGCTCGCTCCAACGCTTGAATCCTGGAAAAGGGTAAAGAAAGTGGAGGTAGAAATGCAGGGCGAAGGGGGAGGAAAAAGGAGAGTGGGGATGGAAGGAGAGGAAGGATATTCTTCACCCGCTGCTTTGCTCGCTTGAACGCTTGAATCCAAGCGTACGAAAGAAAATAAGGGGGTAGGGTACACGAAAGAAAGAAAGGGGGAAGGCGACGGGGGAGTGCCAGTGGGGAAAGGGGAGTCGCAGAATGCTTTTGATTGTCGGCTGTCATTGTATGCTTTTGTGTTAAATGGCTGTCATTGTATGCTTTTGTGTTAAATGGCTGTCATTGTATGCTTTTGTGTTAAATGGCAGTCATTGTCTGCTGCTACGAGGGAAGAGTGGAAGGGCAGAGAGGGTACACCTTGAGGGTAGGGACGATTACAGACAACACTTCTGGAGTAGGCACACTTGCAAATGTACATGCCACTCTCACTCACTCACTCCCTCCCTCACTAATAGTTGCTCCTCCCACCCAGTACTGCTGCTCTCACCTGTTTCGGCCATCAATGACATTGGACAACTCAGATTGCAGCTTGGCTCTCTTCTCTAGCCGCCTAAAACTTGTCCCAGTGCTGCTGCTCCCACCCAATACTGCTGCTCCCACCCAGTACTGCTGCTCTCACCCATTGATGTTCTCACCTGTTTCGGCCATCGATGACATTGGACGACTCAGATTGCAGCTTGGCTCTAAGATCAGCGATCTGGATGGAGTAAAGGGTTGGGAGGGATGGGATGGGGTGTGAAGAGGTGGGATAGGGTGGGTTGAGATGTCACGGGATTGCAGGTTGGCTCTCGTATCAGCGACCTGGATGGAGTGAAATGGGAAGGAGGGATGTGTGGACATGAGGGGGGGGGGGGGGGGGGGGGGGGGGTGGAGTGGGATGGGATTGGATTAGGATGAAATGGCAGTGAGGTGTTTTAAAAGGACGAGAACAAATACTTGACAGCCAACCCACCTCTGTATCCCTCTCCACCCCTCACTCCATCCCCCTCTGAATCACCTTCACCTGCTACTTTCCAGCCACCCCGATCCATTTATCCCTCTTCACCCCTCATTCCATTGTATCCTGCGTCGCCGCCCCCTGCTGCTCCTCTGGCCTCATCCTATCCTCCCATCCTCAAGCACACAGCTTCCCCACCACCCAGTGAGGTGTATTGTGAGGCGCCTCAAAATACACCTCCCATCCTCAAGCACACAGCTTCCCCACCACCCAGTGAGGTGTATTGTGAGGCGCCTCAAAATACACCTCCCATCCTCAAGCACACAACTTCCCCACCACCCAGTGAGGTGTATTGTGAGGCGCCTCAAAATACACCTCCCATCCTCAAGCACACAGCTTCCCCACCACCCAGTGAGGTGTATTGTGAGGCGCCTCAAAATACACCTCCCATCCTCAAGCACACAACTTCCCCACCACCCAGTGAGGTGTATTGTGAGGCGCCTCAAAATACACCTCCCATCCTCAAGCACACAGCTTCCCCACCACCCAGTGAGGTGTATTGTGAGGCGCCTCAAAATACACCTCCCATCCTCAAGCACACAGCTTCCCCACCACCCAGTGAGGTGTATTTTGAGGCGCCTCAAAATACACCTCCCATCCTCAAGCACACAGCTTCCCCACCACCCAGTGAGGTGTATTGTGAGGCGCCTCAAAATACACCTCCCATCCTCAAGCACACAGCTTCCCCACCACCCAGTGAGGTGTATTGTGAGGCGCCTCAAAATACACCTCCCATCCTCAAGCACACAACTTCCCCACCACCCAGTGAGGTGTATTGTGAGGCGCCTCAAAATACACCTCCCATCCTCAAGCACACAACTTCCCCACCACCCAGTGAGGTGTATTGTGAGGCGCCTCAAAATACACCTCCCATCCTCAAGCACACAACTTCCCCACCACCCAGTGAGGTGTATTGTGAGGCGCCTCAAAATACACCTCCCATCCTCAAGCACACAACTTCCCCACCACCCAGTGAGGTGTATTGTGAGGCGCCTCAAAATACACCTCCCATCCTCAAGCACACAACTTCCCCACCACCCAGTGAGGTGTATTGTGAGGCGCCTCAAAATACACCTCCCATCCTCAAGCACACAACTTCCCCACCACCCAGTGAGGTGTATTGTGAGGCGCCTCAAAATACACCTCCCATCCTCAAGCACACAGCTTCCCCACCACCCAGTGAGGTGTATTTTGAGGCGCCTCAAAATACACCTCCCATCCTCAAGCACACAACTTCCCCACCACCCAGTGAGGTGTATTGTGAGGCGCCTCAAAATACACCTCCCATCCTCAAGCACACAACTTCCCCACCACCCAGTGAGGTGTATTGTGAGGCGCCTCAAAATACACCTCCCATCCTCAAGCACACAACTTCCCCACCACCCAGTGAGGTGTATTGTGAGGCGCCTCAAAATACACCTCCCATCCTCAAGCACACAACTTCCCCACCACCCAGTGAGGTGTATTGTGAGGCGCCTCAAAATACACCTCCCATCCTCAAGCACACAACTTCCCCACCACCCAGTGAGGTGTATTGTGAGGCGCCTCAAAATACACCTCCCATCCTCAAGCACACAACTTCCCCACCACCCAGTGAGGTGTATTGTGAGGCGCCTCAAAATACACCTCCCATCCTCAAGCACACAACTTCCCCACCACCCAGTGAGGTGTATTGTGAGGCGCCTCAAAATACACCTCCCATCCTCAAGCACACAACTTCCCCACCACCCAGTGAGGTGTATTGTGAGGCGCCTCAAAATACACCTCCCATCCTCAAGCACACAACTTCCCCACCACCCAGTGAGGTGTATTGTGAGGCGCCTCAAAATACACCTCCCATCCTCAAGCACACAACTTCCCCACCACCCAGTGAGGTGTATTGTGAGGCGCCTCAAAATACACCTCCCATCCTCAAGCACACAACTTCCCCACCACCCAGTGAGGTGTATTGTGAGGCGCCTCAAAATACACCTCCCATCCTCAAGCACACAACTTCCCCACCACCCAGTGAGGTGTATTGTGAGGCGCCTCAAAATACACCTCCCATCCTCAAGCACACAACTTCCCCACCACCCAGTGAGGTGTATTGTGAGGCGCCTCAAAATACACCTCCCATCCTCAAGCACACAACTTCCCCACCACCCAGTGAGGTGTATTGTGAGGCGCCTCAAAATACACCTCCCATCCTCAAGCACACAGCTTCCCCACCACCCAGTGAGGTGTATTGTGAGGCGCCTCAAAATACACCTCCCATCCTCAAGCACACAACTTCCCCACCACCCAGTGAGGTGTATTGTGAGGCGCCTCAAAATACACCTCCCATCCTCAAGCACACAACTTCCCCACCACCCAGTGAGGTGTATTGTGAGGCGCCTCAAAATACACCTCCCATCCTCAAGCACACAACTTCCCCACCACCCAGTGAGGTGTATTGTGAGGCGCCTCAAAATACACCTCCCATCCTCAAGCACACAACTTCCCCACCACCCAGTGAGGTGTATTGTGAGGCGCCTCAAAATACACCTCCCATCCTCAAGCACACAACTTCCCCACCACCCAGTGAGGTGTATTGTGAGGCGCCTCAAAATACACCTCCCATCCTCAAGCACACAGCTTCCCCACCACCCAGTGAGGTGTATTTTGAGGCGCCTCAAAATACACCTCCCATCCTCAAGCACACAGCTTCCCCACCACCCAGTGAGGTGTATTTTGAGGCGCCTCAAAATACACCTCCCATCCTCAAGCACACAACTTCCCCACCACCCAGTGAGGTGTATTGTGAGGCGCCTCAAAATACACCTCCCATCCTCAAGCACACAACTTCCCCACCACCCAGTGAGGTGTATTGTGAGGCGCCTCAAAATACACCTCCCATCCTCAAGCACACAACTTCCCCACCACCCAGTGAGGTGTATTGTGAGGCGCCTCAAAATACACCTCCCATCCTCAAGCACACAGCTTCCCCACCACCCAGTGAGGTGTATTGTGAGGCGCCTCAAAATACACCTCCCATCCTCAAGCACACAACTTCCCCACCACCCAGTGAGGTGTATTGTGAGGCGCCTCAAAATACACCTCCCATCCTCAAGCACACAACTTCCCCACCACCCAGTGAGGTGTATTGTGAGGCGCCTCAAAATACACCTCCCATCCTCAAGCACACAACTTCCCCACCACCCAGTGAGGTGTATTGTGAGGCGCCTCAAAATACACCTCCCATCCTCAAGCACACAGCTTCCCCACCACCCAGTGAGGTGTATTGTGAGGCGCCTCAAAATACACCTCCCATCCTCAAGCACACAGCTTCCCCACCACCCAGTGAGGTGTATTTTGAGGCGCCTCAAAATACACCTCCCATCCTCAAGCACACAGCTTCCCCACCACCCAGTGAGGTGTATTGTGAGGCGCCTCAAAATACACCTCCCATCCTCAAGCACACAGCTTCCCCACCACCCAGTGAGGTGTATTGTGAGGCGCCTCAAAATACACCTCCCATCCTCAAGCACACAACTTCCCCACCACCCAGTGAGGTGTATTGTGAGGCGCCTCAAAATACACCTCCCATCCTCAAGCACACAACTTCCCCACCACCCAGTGAGGTGTATTGTGAGGCGCCTCAAAATACACCTCCCATCCTCAAGCACACAACTTCCCCACCACCCAGTGAGGTGTATTGTGAGGCGCCTCAAAATACACCTCCCATCCTCAAGCACACAACTTCCCCACCACCCAGTGAGGTGTATTGTGAGGCGCCTCAAAATACACCTCCCATCCTCAAGCACACAACTTCCCCACCACCCAGTGAGGTGTATTGTGAGGCGCCTCAAAATACACCTCCCATCCTCAAGCACACAACTTCCCCACCACCCAGTGAGGTGTATTGTGAGGCGCCTCAAAATACACCTCCCATCCTCAAGCACACAGCTTCCCCACCACCCAGTGAGGTGTATTTTGAGGCGCCTCAAAATACACCTCCCATCCTCAAGCACACAACTTCCCCACCACCCAGTGAGGTGTATTGTGAGGCGCCTCAAAATACACCTCCCATCCTCAAGCACACAACTTCCCCACCACCCAGTGAGGTGTATTGTGAGGCGCCTCAAAATACACCTCCCATCCTCAAGCACACAACTTCCCCACCACCCAGTGAGGTGTATTGTGAGGCGCCTCAAAATACACCTCCCATCCTCAAGCACACAACTTCCCCACCACCCAGTGAGGTGTATTGTGAGGCGCCTCAAAATACACCTCCCATCCTCAAGCACACAACTTCCCCACCACCCAGTGAGGTGTATTGTGAGGCGCCTCAAAATACACCTCCCATCCTCAAGCACACAACTTCCCCACCACCCAGTGAGGTGTATTGTGAGGCGCCTCAAAATACACCTCCCATCCTCAAGCACACAACTTCCCCACCACCCAGTGAGGTGTATTGTGAGGCGCCTCAAAATACACCTCCCATCCTCAAGCACACAACTTCCCCACCACCCAGTGAGGTGTATTGTGAGGCGCCTCAAAATACACCTCCCATCCTCAAGCACACAACTTCCCCACCACCCAGTGAGGTGTATTGTGAGGCGCCTCAAAATACACCTCCCATCCTCAAGCACACAACTTCCCCACCACCCAGTGAGGTGTATTGTGAGGCGCCTCAAAATACACCTCCCATCCTCAAGCACACAACTTCCCCACCACCCAGTGAGGTGTATTGTGAGGCGCCTCAAAATACACCTCCCATCCTCAAGCACACAACTTCCCCACCACCCAGTGAGGTGTATTGTGAGGCGCCTCAAAATACACCTCCCATCCTCAAGCACACAACTTCCCCACCACCCAGTGAGGTGTATTGTGAGGCGCCTCAAAATACACCTCCCATCCTCAAGCACACAACTTCCCCACCACCCAGTGAGGTGTATTGTGAGGCGCCTCAAAATACACCTCCCATCCTCAAGCACACAACTTCCCCACCACCCAGTGAGGTGTATTGTGAGGCGCCTCAAAATACACCTCCCATCCTCAAGCACACAGCTTCCCCACCACCCAGTGAGGTGTATTGTGAGGCGCCTCAAAATACACCTCCCATCCTCAAGCACACAACTTCCCCACCACCCAGTGAGGTGTATTGTGAGGCGCCTCAAAATACACCTCCCATCCTCAAGCACACAACTTCCCCACCACCCAGTGAGGTGTATTGTGAGGCGCCTCAAAATACACCTCCCATCCTCAAGCACACAACTTCCCCACCACCCAGTGAGGTGTATTGTGAGGCGTCTCAAAATACACCTCCCATCCTCAAGCACACAACTTCCCCACCACCCAGTGAGGTGTATTGTGAGGCGCCTCAAAATACACCTCCCATCCTCAAGCACACAACTTCCCCACCACCCAGTGAGGTGTATTGTGAGGCGCCTCAAAATACACCTCCCATCCTCAAGCACACAACTTCCCCACCACCCAGTGAGGTGTATTGTGAGGCGCCTCAAAATACACCTCCCATCCTCAAGCACACAGCTTCCCCACCACCCAGTGAGGTGTATTTTGAGGCGCCTCAAAATACACCTCCCATCCTCAAGCACACAGCTTCCCCACCACCCAGTGAGGTGTATTTTGAGGCGCCTCAAAATACACCTCCCATCCTCAAGCACACAACTTCCCCACCACCCAGTGAGGTGTATTGTGAGGCGCCTCAAAATACACCTCCCATCCTCAAGCACACAACTTCCCCACCACCCAGTGAGGTGTATTGTGAGGCGCCTCAAAATACACCTCCCATCCTCAAGCACACAACTTCCCCACCACCCAGTGAGGTGTATTGTGAGGCGCCTCAAAATACACCTCCCATCCTCAAGCACACAACTTCCCCACCACCCAGTGAGGTGTATTGTGAGGCGCCTCAAAATACACCTCCCATCCTCAAGCACACAACTTCCCCACCACCCAGTGAGGTGTATTGTGAGGCGCCTCAAAATACACCTCCCATCCTCAAGCACACAACTTCCCCACCACCCAGTGAGGTGTATTGTGAGGCGCCTCAAAATACACCTCCCATCCTCAAGCACACAACTTCCCCACCACCCAGTGAGGTGTATTGTGAGGCGCCTCAAAATACACCTCCCATCCTCAAGCACACAGCTTCCCCACCACCCAGTGAGGTGTATTGTGAGGCGCCTCAAAATACACCTCCCATCCTCAAGCACACAACTTCCCCACCACCCAGTGAGGTGTATTGTGAGGCGCCTCAAAATACACCTCCCATCCTCAAGCACACAACTTCCCCACCACCCAGTGAGGTGTATTGTGAGGCGCCTCAAAATACACCTCCCATCCTCAAGCACACAACTTCCCCACCACCCAGTGAGGTGTATTGTGAGGCGCCTCAAAATACACCTCCCATCCTCAAGCACACAACTTCCCCACCACCCAGTGAGGTGTATTGTGAGGCGCCTCAAAATACACCTCCCATCCTCAAGCACACAACTTCCCCACCACCCAGTGAGGTGTATTGTGAGGCGCCTCAAAATACACCTCCCATCCTCAAGCACACAGCTTCCCCACCACCCAGTGAGGTGTATTTTGAGGCGCCTCAAAATACACCTCCCATCCTCAAGCACACAGCTTCCCCACCACCCAGTGAGGTGTATTTTGAGGCGCCTCAAAATACACCTCCCATCCTCAAGCACACAACTTCCCCACCACCCAGTGAGGTGTATTGTGAGGCGCCTCAAAATACACCTCCCATCCTCAAGCACACAACTTCCCCACCACCCAGTGAGGTGTATTGTGAGGCGCCTCAAAATACACCTCCCATCCTCAAGCACACAGCTTCCCCACCACCCAGTGAGGTGTATTGTGAGGCGCCTCAAAATACACCTCCCATCCTCAAGCACACAACTTCCCCACCACCCAGTGAGGTGTATTGTGAGGCGCCTCAAAATACACCTCCCATCCTCAAGCACACAACTTCCCCACCACCCAGTGAGGTGTATTGTGAGGCGCCTCAAAATACACCTCCCATCCTCAAGCACACAACTTCCCCACCACCCAGTGAGGTGTATTGTGAGGCGCCTCAAAATACACCTCCCATCCTCAAGCACACAGCTTCCCCACCACCCAGTGAGGTGTATTGTGAGGCGCCTCAAAATACACCTCCCATCCTCAAGCACACAACTTCCCCACCACCCAGTGAGGTGTATTGTGAGGCGCCTCAAAATACACCTCCCATCCTCAAGCACACAACTTCCCCACCACCCAGTGAGGTGTATTGTGAGGCGCCTCAAAATACACCTCCCATCCTCAAGCACACAACTTCCCCACCACCCAGTGAGGTGTATTGTGAGGCGCCTCAAAATACACCTCCCATCCTCAAGCACACAGCTTCCCCACCACCCAGTGAGGTGTATTGTGAGGCGCCTCAAAATACACCTCCCATCCTCAAGCACACAGCTTCCCCACCACCCAGTGAGGTGTATTTTGAGGCGCCTCAAAATACACCTCCCATCCTCAAGCACACAGCTTCCCCACCACCCAGTGAGGTGTATTGTGAGGCGCCTCAAAATACACCTCCCATCCTCAAGCACACAGCTTCCCCACCACCCAGTGAGGTGTATTGTGAGGCGCCTCAAAATACACCTCCCATCCTCAAGCACACAACTTCCCCACCACCCAGTGAGGTGTATTGTGAGGCGCCTCAAAATACACCTCCCATCCTCAAGCACACAACTTCCCCACCACCCAGTGAGGTGTATTGTGAGGCGCCTCAAAATACACCTCCCATCCTCAAGCACACAACTTCCCCACCACCCAGTGAGGTGTATTGTGAGGCGCCTCAAAATACACCTCCCATCCTCAAGCACACAACTTCCCCACCACCCAGTGAGGTGTATTGTGAGGCGCCTCAAAATACACCTCCCATCCTCAAGCACACAACTTCCCCACCACCCAGTGAGGTGTATTGTGAGGCGCCTCAAAATACACCTCCCATCCTCAAGCACACAACTTCCCCACCACCCAGTGAGGTGTATTGTGAGGCGCCTCAAAATACACCTCCCATCCTCAAGCACACAGCTTCCCCACCACCCAGTGAGGTGTATTTTGAGGCGCCTCAAAATACACCTCCCATCCTCAAGCACACAACTTCCCCACCACCCAGTGAGGTGTATTGTGAGGCGCCTCAAAATACACCTCCCATCCTCAAGCACACAACTTCCCCACCACCCAGTGAGGTGTATTGTGAGGCGCCTCAAAATACACCTCCCATCCTCAAGCACACAACTTCCCCACCACCCAGTGAGGTGTATTGTGAGGCGCCTCAAAATACACCTCCCATCCTCAAGCACACAACTTCCCCACCACCCAGTGAGGTGTATTGTGAGGCGCCTCAAAATACACCTCCCATCCTCAAGCACACAACTTCCCCACCACCCAGTGAGGTGTATTGTGAGGCGCCTCAAAATACACCTCCCATCCTCAAGCACACAACTTCCCCACCACCCAGTGAGGTGTATTGTGAGGCGCCTCAAAATACACCTCCCATCCTCAAGCACACAACTTCCCCACCACCCAGTGAGGTGTATTGTGAGGCGCCTCAAAATACACCTCCCATCCTCAAGCACACAACTTCCCCACCACCCAGTGAGGTGTATTGTGAGGCGCCTCAAAATACACCTCCCATCCTCAAGCACACAACTTCCCCACCACCCAGTGAGGTGTATTGTGAGGCGCCTCAAAATACACCTCCCATCCTCAAGCACACAACTTCCCCACCACCCAGTGAGGTGTATTGTGAGGCGCCTCAAAATACACCTCCCATCCTCAAGCACACAACTTCCCCACCACCCAGTGAGGTGTATTGTGAGGCGCCTCAAAATACACCTCCCATCCTCAAGCACACAACTTCCCCACCACCCAGTGAGGTGTATTGTGAGGCGCCTCAAAATACACCTCCCATCCTCAAGCACACAACTTCCCCACCACCCAGTGAGGTGTATTGTGAGGCGCCTCAAAATACACCTCCCATCCTCAAGCACACAACTTCCCCACCACCCAGTGAGGTGTATTGTGAGGCGCCTCAAAATACACCTCCCATCCTCAAGCACACAGCTTCCCCACCACCCAGTGAGGTGTATTGTGAGGCGCCTCAAAATACACCTCCCATCCTCAAGCACACAACTTCCCCACCACCCAGTGAGGTGTATTGTGAGGCGCCTCAAAATACACCTCCCATCCTCAAGCACACAACTTCCCCACCACCCAGTGAGGTGTATTGTGAGGCGCCTCAAAATACACCTCCCATCCTCAAGCACACAACTTCCCCACCACCCAGTGAGGTGTATTGTGAGGCGTCTCAAAATACACCTCCCATCCTCAAGCACACAACTTCCCCACCACCCAGTGAGGTGTATTGTGAGGCGCCTCAAAATACACCTCCCATCCTCAAGCACACAACTTCCCCACCACCCAGTGAGGTGTATTGTGAGGCGCCTCAAAATACACCTCCCATCCTCAAGCACACAACTTCCCCACCACCCAGTGAGGTGTATTGTGAGGCGCCTCAAAATACACCTCCCATCCTCAAGCACACAGCTTCCCCACCACCCAGTGAGGTGTATTTTGAGGCGCCTCAAAATACACCTCCCATCCTCAAGCACACAGCTTCCCCACCACCCAGTGAGGTGTATTTTGAGGCGCCTCAAAATACACCTCCCATCCTCAAGCACACAACTTCCCCACCACCCAGTGAGGTGTATTGTGAGGCGCCTCAAAATACACCTCCCATCCTCAAGCACACAACTTCCCCACCACCCAGTGAGGTGTATTGTGAGGCGCCTCAAAATACACCTCCCATCCTCAAGCACACAACTTCCCCACCACCCAGTGAGGTGTATTGTGAGGCGCCTCAAAATACACCTCCCATCCTCAAGCACACAACTTCCCCACCACCCAGTGAGGTGTATTGTGAGGCGCCTCAAAATACACCTCCCATCCTCAAGCACACAACTTCCCCACCACCCAGTGAGGTGTATTGTGAGGCGCCTCAAAATACACCTCCCATCCTCAAGCACACAACTTCCCCACCACCCAGTGAGGTGTATTGTGAGGCGCCTCAAAATACACCTCCCATCCTCAAGCACACAACTTCCCCACCACCCAGTGAGGTGTATTGTGAGGCGCCTCAAAATACACCTCCCATCCTCAAGCACACAACTTCCCCACCACCCAGTGAGGTGTATTGTGAGGCGCCTCAAAATACACCTCCCATCCTCAAGCACACAACTTCCCCACCACCCAGTGAGGTGTATTGTGAGGCGCCTCAAAATACACCTCCCATCCTCAAGCACACAACTTCCCCACCACCCAGTGAGGTGTATTGTGAGGCGCCTCAAAATACACCTCCCATCCTCAAGCACACAACTTCCCCACCACCCAGTGAGGTGTATTGTGAGGCGCCTCAAAATACACCTCCCATCCTCAAGCACACAACTTCCCCACCACCCAGTGAGGTGTATTGTGAGGCGCCTCAAAATGCACCTCCCATCCTCAAGCACACAACTTCCCCACCACGCAGTGAGGTGTATTGTGAGGCGCCTCAAAATACACCTCCCATCCTCAAGCACACAACTTCCCCACCACCCAGTGAGGTGTATTGTGAGGCGCCTCAAAATACACCTCCCATCCTCAAGCACACAACTTCCCCACCACCCAGTGAGGTGTATTGTGAGGCGCCTCAAAATACACCTCCCATCCTCAAGCACACAACTTCCCCACCACCCAGTGAGGTGTATTGTGAGGCGCCTCAAAATACACCTCCCATCCTCAAGCACACAACTTCCCCACCACCCAGTGAGGTGTATTGTGAGGAGCCTCAAAATACACCTCCCATCCTCAAGCACACAACTTCCCCACCACCCAGTGAGGTGTATTGTGAGGCGCCTCAAAATACACCTCCCATCCTCAAGCACACAACTTCCCCACCACCCAGTGAGGTGTATTGTGAGGCGCCTCAAAATACACCTCCCATCCTCAAGCACACAGCTTCCCCACCACCCAGTGAGGTGTATTGTGAGGCGCCTCAAAATACACCTCCCATCCTCAAGCACACAGCTTCCCCACCACCCAGTGAGGTGTATTGTGAGGCGCCTCAAAATACACCTCCCATCCTCAAGCACACAACTTCCCCACCACCCAGTGAGGTGTATTGTGAGGCGCCTCAAAATACACCTCCCATCCTCAAGCACACAGCTTCCCCACCACCCAGTGAGGTGTATTGTGAGGCGCCTCAAAATACACCTCCCATCCTCAAGCACACAACTTCCCCACCACCCAGTGAGGTGTATTGTGAGGCGCCTCAAAATACACCTCCCATCCTCAAGCACACAACTTCCCCACCACCCAGTGAGGTGTATTGTGAGGCGCCTCAAAATACACCTCCCATCCTCAAGCACACAACTTCCCCACCACCCAGTGAGGTGTATTGTGAGGCGCCTCAAAATACACCTCCCATCCTCAAGCACACAACTTCCCCACCACCCAGTGAGGTGTATTGTGAGGCGCCTCAAAATACACCTCCCATCCTCAAGCACACAACTTCCCCACCACCCAGTGAGGTGTATTGTGAGGCGCCTCAAAATACACCTCCCATCCTCAAGCACACAACTTCCCCACCACCCAGTGAGGTGTATTGTGAGGCGCCTCAAAATACACCTCCCATCCTCAAGCACACAACTTCCCCACCACCCAGTGAGGTGTATTGTGAGGCGCCTCAAAATACACCTCCCATCCTCAAGCACACAGCTTCCCCACCACCCAGTGAGGTGTATTGTGAGGCGCCTCAAAATACACCTCCCATCCTCAAGCACACAACTTCCCCACCACCCAGTGAGGTGTATTGTGAGGCGCCTCAAAATACACCTCCCATCCTCAAGCACACAACTTCCCCACCACCCAGTGAGGTGTATTGTGAGGCGCCTCAAAATACACCTCCCATCCTCAAGCACACAACTTCCCCACCACCCAGTGAGGTGTATTGTGAGGCGCCTCAAAATACACCTCCCATCCTCAAGCACACAACTTCCCCACCACCCAGTGAGGTGTATTGTGAGGCGCCTCAAAATACACCTCCCATCCTCAAGCACACAACTTCCCCACCACCCAGTGAGGTGTATTGTGAGGCGCCTCAAAATACACCTCCCATCCTCAAGCACACAACTTCCCCACCACCCAGTGAGGTGTATTGTGAGGCGCCTCAAAATACACCTCCCATCCTCAAGCACACAACTTCCCCACCACCCAGTGAGGTGTATTGTGAGGCGCCTCAAAATACACCTCCCATCCTCAAGCACACAACTTCCCCACCACCCAGTGAGGTGTATTGTGAGGCGCCTCAAAATACACCTCCCATCCTCAAGCACACAACTTCCCCACCACCCAGTGAGGTGTATTGTGAGGCGCCTCAAAATACACCTCCCATCCTCAAGCACACAGCTTCCCCACCACCCAGTGAGGTGTATTTTGAGGCGCCTCAAAATACACCTCCCATCCTCAAGCACACAGCTTCCCCACCACCCAGTGAGGTGTATTTTGAGGCGCCTCAAAATACACCTCCCATCCTCAAGCACACAACTTCCCCACCACCCAGTGAGGTGTATTGTGAGGCGCCTCAAAATACACCTCCCATCCTCAAGCACACAACTTCCCCACCACCCAGTGAGGTGTATTGTGAGGCGCCTCAAAATACACCTCCCATCCTCAAGCACACAACTTCCCCACCACCCAGTGAGGTGTATTGTGAGGCGCCTCAAAATACACCTCCCATCCTCAAGCACACAGCTTCCCCACCACCCAGTGAGGTGTATTGTGAGGCGCCTCAAAATACACCTCCCATCCTCAAGCACACAACTTCCCCACCACCCAGTGAGGTGTATTGTGAGGCGCCTCAAAATACACCTCCCATCCTCAAGCACACAACTTCCCCACCACCCAGTGAGGTGTATTGTGAGGCGCCTCAAAATACACCTCCCATCCTCAAGCACACAACTTCCCCACCACCCAGTGAGGTGTATTGTGAGGCGCCTCAAAATACACCTCCCATCCTCAAGCACACAACTTCCCCACCACCCAGTGAGGTGTATTGTGAGGCGCCTCAAAATACACCTCCCATCCTCAAGCACACAACTTCCCCACCACCCAGTGAGGTGTATTGTGAGGCGCCTCAAAATACACCTCCCATCCTCAAGCACACAGCTTCCCCACCACCCAGTGAGGTGTATTGTGAGGCGCCTCAAAATACACCTCCCATCCTCAAGCACACAACTTCCCCACCACCCAGTGAGGTGTATTGTGAGGCGCCTCAAAATACACCTCCCATCCTCAAGCACACAACTTCCCCACCACCCAGTGAGGTGTATTGTGAGGCGCCTCAAAATACACCTCCCATCCTCAAGCACACAACTTCCCCACCACCCAGTGAGGTGTATTGTGAGGCGCCTCAAAATACACCTCCCATCCTCAAGCACACAACTTCCCCACCACCCAGTGAGGTGTATTGTGAGGCGCCTCAAAATACACCTCCCATCCTCAAGCACACAACTTCCCCACCACCCAGTGAGGTGTATTGTGAGGCGCCTCAAAATACACCTCCCATCCTCAAGCACACAGCTTCCCCACCACCCAGTGAGGTGTATTTTGAGGCGCCTCAAAATACACCTCCCATCCTCAAGCACACAACTTCCCCACCACCCAGTGAGGTGTATTGTGAGGCGCCTCAAAATACACCTCCCATCCTCAAGCACACAACTTCCCCACCACCCAGTGAGGTGTATTGTGAGGCGCCTCAAAATACACCTCCCATCCTCAAGCACACAACTTCCCCACCACCCAGTGAGGTGTATTGTGAGGCGCCTCAAAATACACCTCCCATCCTCAAGCACACAACTTCCCCACCACCCAGTGAGGTGTATTGTGAGGCGCCTCAAAATACACCTCCCATCCTCAAGCACACAACTTCCCCACCACCCAGTGAGGTGTATTGTGAGGCGCCTCAAAATACACCTCCCATCCTCAAGCACACAACTTCCCCACCACCCAGTGAGGTGTATTGTGAGGCGCCTCAAAATACACCTCCCATCCTCAAGCACACAACTTCCCCACCACCCAGTGAGGTGTATTGTGAGGCGCCTCAAAATACACCTCCCATCCTCAAGCACACAACTTCCCCACCACCCAGTGAGGTGTATTGTGAGGCGCCTCAAAATACACCTCCCATCCTCAAGCACACAACTTCCCCACCACCCAGTGAGGTGTATTGTGAGGCGCCTCAAAATACACCTCCCATCCTCAAGCACACAACTTCCCCACCACCCAGTGAGGTGTATTGTGAGGCGCCTCAAAATACACCTCCCATCCTCAAGCACACAACTTCCCCACCACCCAGTGAGGTGTATTGTGAGGCGCCTCAAAATACACCTCCCATCCTCAAGCACACAACTTCCCCACCACCCAGTGAGGTGTATTGTGAGGCGCCTCAAAATACACCTCCCATCCTCAAGCACACAACTTCCCCACCACCCAGTGAGGTGTATTGTGAGGCGCCTCAAAATACACCTCCCATCCTCAAGCACACAACTTCCCCACCACCCAGTGAGGTGTATTGTGAGGCGCCTCAAAATACACCTCCCATCCTCAAGCACACAGCTTCCCCACCACCCAGTGAGGTGTATTTTGAGGCGCCTCAAAATACACCTCCCATCCTCAAGCACACAGCTTCCCCACCACCCAGTGAGGTGTATTTTGAGGCGCCTCAAAATACACCTCCCATCCTCAAGCACACAACTTCCCCACCACCCAGTGAGGTGTATTGTGAGGCGCCTCAAAATACACCTCCCATCCTCAAGCACACAACTTCCCCACCACCCAGTGAGGTGTATTGTGAGGCGCCTCAAAATACACCTCCCATCCTCAAGCACACAACTTCCCCACCACCCAGTGAGGTGTATTGTGAGGCGCCTCAAAATACACCTCCCATCCTCAAGCACACAGCTTCCCCACCACCCAGTGAGGTGTATTTTGAGGCGCCTCAAAATACACCTCCCATCCTCAAGCACACAGCTTCCCCACCACCCAGTGAGGTGTATTTTGAGGCGCCTCAAAATACACCTCCCATCCTCAAGCACACAACTTCCCCACCACCCAGTGAGGTGTATTGTGAGGCGCCTCAAAATACACCTCCCATCCTCAAGCACACAACTTCCCCACCACCCAGTGAGGTGTATTGTGAGGCGCCTCAAAATACACCTCCCATCCTCAAGCACACAACTTCCCCACCACCCAGTGAGGTGTATTGTGAGGCGCCTCAAAATACACCTCCCATCCTCAAGCACACAACTTCCCCACCACCCAGTGAGGTGTATTGTGAGGCGCCTCAAAATACACCTCCCATCCTCAAGCACACAACTTCCCCACCACCCAGTGAGGTGTATTGTGAGGCGCCTCAAAATACACCTCCCATCCTCAAGCACACAACTTCCCCACCACCCAGTGAGGTGTATTGTGAGGCGCCTCAAAATACACCTCCCATCCTCAAGCACACAACTTCCCCACCACCCAGTGAGGTGTATTGTGAGGCGCCTCAAAATACACCTCCCATCCTCAAGCACACAACTTCCCCACCACCCAGTGAGGTGTATTGTGAGGCGCCTCAAAATACACCTCCCATCCTCAAGCACACAGCTTCCCCACCACCCAGTGAGGTGTATTGTGAGGCGCCTCAAAATACACCTCCCATCCTCAAGCACACAACTTCCCCACCACCCAGTGAGGTGTATTGTGAGGCGCCTCAAAATACACCTCCCATCCTCAAGCACACAGCTTCCCCACCACCCAGTGAGGTGTATTTTGAGGCGCCTCAAAATACACCTCCCATCCTCAAGCACACAGCTTCCCCACCACCCAGTGAGGTGTATTTTGAGGCGCCTCAAAATACACCTCCCATCCTCAAGCACACAACTTCCCCACCACCCAGTGAGGTGTATTGTGAGGCGCCTCAAAATACACCTCCCATCCTCAAGCACACAGCTTCCCCACCACCCAGTGAGGTGTATTTTGAGGCGCCTCAAAATACACCTCCCATCCTCAAGCACACAGCTTCCCCACCACCCAGTGAGGTGTATTTTGAGGCGCCTCAAAATACACCTCCCATCCTCAAGCACACAACTTCCCCACCACCCAGTGAGGTGTATTGTGAGGCGCCTCAAAATACACCTCCCATCCTCAAGCACACAACTTCCCCACCACCCAGTGAGGTGTATTGTGAGGCGCCTCAAAATACACCTCCCATCCTCAAGCACACAGCTTCCCCACCACCCAGTGAGGTGTATTTTGAGGCGCCTCAAAATACACCTCCCATCCTCAAGCACACAGCTTCCCCACCACCCAGTGAGGTGTATTTTGAGGCGCCTCAAAATACACCTCCCATCCTCAAGCACACAGCTTCCCCACCACCCAGTGAGGTGTATTTTGAGGCGCCTCAAAATACACCTCCCATCCTCAAGCACACAGCTTCCCCACCACCCAGTGAGGTGTATTTTGAGGCGCCTCAAAATACACCTCCCATCCTCAAGCACACAGCGTCCCCACCACCCAGTGAGGTGTATTTTGAGGCGCCTCAAAATATACCTCCCATCCTCAAGCACACAGCTTCCCCACCACCCAGTGAGGTGTATTTTGAGGCGCCTCAAAATACACCTCCCATCCTCAAGCACACAGCTTCCCCACCACCCAGTGAGGTGTATTTTGAGGCGCCTCAAAATACACCTCCCATCCTCAAGCACACAGCTTCCCCACCACCCAGTGAGGTGTATTTTGAGGCGCCTCAAAATACACCTCCCATCCTCAAGCACACAGCTTCCCCACCACCCAGTGAGGTGTATTTTGAGGCGCCTCAAAATACACCTCCCATCCTCAAGCACACAGCTTCCCCAGCACCCCAACACACCAAACCTTTCACAGCCAGCCCACGAAAGTCAATCCAAGAACGACAACCCACCTGTTTGTCCCGGTCCATTACTCTCTCCAACGCCTCCTGCCTCGCCACCCCTTGCTGCTCCTCTAGCTTCTTCATCTCCTCCTCCCTCACCGCACACACCATGTCAAGCATGCGAATGCGGTCCGAATGATGCTGGCACGGGGGATGGGAAAGGAAGGGAGACAACAAAGAGATGGGTTCTTTTCCTCCTACTCCTCCTTCTCCCCCACAGCGCACACCATGTCAAGCATGCGAATGCAATCCGAATGATGCTGTGGATGGGGGAAGGGGGAGGGGAAGTAGAAGGGGAGATAGAGAAAGGAGAGAGGCTCAGGGTATCGAGAGTGGAGCGAGTGGGAGAGGGGAAGGAAGGGGAAGGCGAGGGTGGGGGAAAGGGGGAAAGAGGGGGGGGCGGGTATGGCATCTTTCCTCCTCACCTTTACAGTAGCCTTGGCATCTTCGAGTTGCGACGACAGCTCAGCAATCTGCCCCGCCCGCACCGCCAGCTCCTGATTCGCCAGCGCCAGCTCAGCGCGCTTCTCCGCCACGTCACCCTCGGCCTCCGCCACCCTGGCACCCGCCTTTGCCGCCAAATCATCCCTCTCCCTTTCCACCTCATCAACCCGCCTCTCACCCTCTACAATCCTCTCTCTCAACCCCTCAATCCGCCCTTCCAAAACCCTCCTTTCCTCCTCCAACCCCTTCTTACTCCCTTCCAAACCCACAACTAGGTCTTGTAGCCCCTCAATCTCCTCTCCCTTCTCACATATAACCTTCTCTTTCGCACATAAGCCCTCATTTGCTTCAGCCAATCGCCTCTCCATCTCCTCCCGCAGCGTCTCCTTAGCTGCCTGCAGACTCACCACCAGGTCCTGAAGCCCCCGAATAATTTCCTGCTTCTCTCTCAGAGTACTCTCTCTCTCATTCAGGCTCCTATCCGCTTCACCCAATCGACCCTCCAGCACTGCGGCCCTCTCTTCTTGCTGCTTCCCATACCTTCCCGCACACTCCAGCTCTCCCCTTACCCTTTCCAACTCCTCCTTTGTTCCCTTCAGTTCACTTTCGCTCTTTTCCAGATCATTCCTCGCACCTTCCAGGTTGCTTCTTGCTGTTTCCAGAGCTTTGATCCTGCCCTCTAACTCACCCCTCAACCCCTCTAGCTCACCCTTCACCCCTTCAAGCTCTCCTTTCGTTTTCTCCGACTCTTTTTTCTTCTTCTCTACTTTCTTTCTCACCGCACTCAACTCCTCACTCACACGTCTCACCTCCCCTCGCAACACCTCTGTTTCTTTCCTTGACAGCTCCAAATCACCTTCCCTCTCTTCCAATTCCTGCTTTAGCCGCTTCTCCCTCTCCTCGCCTTCCTTCTTCGCTTCATCCCTCTCCCCCTCTGCTCTCAACCTCTGCTCCTCCTCTCTCTCTCTCTCCCTCGCCACTCTCCCACACTCTTCCCTCACTCTCTCTAACTCCTCCCTTTCCTGTGAAACCTGCGTTTCTAGCCCCCTCTCTCCCTCCCTCGCTTCCCCTAGCAGCTGCAGCAGCTCTTTTTTCTCCCTCTCCTGCCCCTCCACCCGCTCTCTCAACCGCTCTGCATCGGCCTCAATCTGATTCAGCCGATCTTCCAACTCCCTCCCTCTCTCCTCCCCGCTCCTCACTCTCTCCTCTGAACTCCCCAGTACTGCTCTCAACCCCTCCAACTCACCCCAAGCTTCCTCCAATTCACTCGAGACTTGCTTCAACTCAGAGCTCTTTCCCTCCAATTCACTTGATACTCGCTTTAAATCACTCGATAATCGCTCCACCTCACACCTCTCTTGCTCCAACTCACCAGAAACCCTTCCCACTTCCTCCAACACTTGCTCCTTCTCCTCCAAAACCCTCCCAACCTCCCTCTGAAGCCTTTCCTCCTCCCTCCTCAACACCACCACCACTTCTTCAAGCCTCTTCCTCTCTCCCTCCACCCTCCCTAACTCCCCTTGCATTCTCACTCTCTCCTCTTCCACTGCTGCTATCACCCCACACTGCCTCTCCACCTCTTCCCTCACCACTCCCAACCCCATCCTCACCTCCTCTCTCTCCTCCTCGGTCCTTCTCAACTTTCCTTCCAAACCCCTCTTCTCTGCTTCTGCTGCTGCAAGAATCTTCCTTACCGCCCCCACTTCCCCTCTCAGCTCCTCCCTTTCCCTCTCTGAAGCCACCTTTCCCTCTTTAAGCACACCAGCTTCCCTCGTTATAGTCTCCTTCTCTTGCAGAACACCCCCCAGCTTTTCCCTCAGCTCCTCCCCCTCTTCCCTCAACCTCTCCACCTTTCCTCGTAACCTCTCGACCTCCTCTTCTGCCGCTGCACATTCCACCTGCACAGTCCCTAGCTTCCTTCTCAAATCTTCCACCTCCTCTCTTAACACCTCCCCTTCCTCCTGAGCCATTCGAAGCCCCCTTTCCACACTCCATACCTTTCCCCTCAAATCCTCCACCTCCCCTCTCAGCGTCTCCGCATCCTCCCGTGCTACCACACATTCCTCCTGCACTATCTCTAACTTCGTTCTTGCTTCCTCCCCCTCTCCCCTCAACCTTTCCACCTCTCCATTCAATCGTTCCACCTCCCCTCGTAGCCTCTCTGCCTCCTCATGTGCAGCCGCCCGGTCTGCCTGAACAGCAGCCAGGTCCTCTGTTGTGGCCGCCAGGTGCCTCGCAATCCCGCTCAGGTGCTCGTCTTTCGCGCCCACCTGCCTCTCTGTTGCTGCCAGGTGTTTTTCCAGGTCCGCCAGGTGCTCCTTCAGGGCGGCAGATTCCAACCTGGCATCACTTAGCGCCTGCTCAGACACGCTCAGAGAAACCCTTGTCCTCTCTAAAGCGTCCTGCGACTCGTTATAAGCCACCTGCGCTTCGCTTAAAGCAACTTGCAGATCAGCAATTCCCCTCTCTCGCTCCCGTACCTCCGCCTTTAAACCAACCGCTTCCCTCTCGCTCTTCCCCACCTGCTCTTTCAAACCCTCCACTGCTCTCTCCCTCTCTGCCACCACTGCTGCCATCTCACCCACCACCCTCTCCTTCCCTTCCAATCCACTCTTCAACTCACTAATCTCCTCTCCCTTGCTCCTCACATCAGACTCAAGGCCTTCAATCACCCTCTCCCTCCCTTCCACTCTGCTCCTCATCTCACTAATCTCCTCTTTTTTCTCTCTCAACCGAACTGCAAACCCTTCAATCACCTTCTCTTCCTCCTTCAGTTTCCCTTCCAAAACAGAAATCTCTTTCCCCTTCCCTTCCATCCTCTCCCTCATCTCCCCTATCTCCTTTTCCCTCTCCCCCAACCGCCTTTCCATCTCAACCACCCTCCCCTCTCTCTCCTTCCCTTCTCTCTCCATCCTCCCCAATTCCCTCTCCTTCTCCCTCATCCCTTTCTTCAGCTTCCCTATCTCCTGCTGCACCTGAGAAACCACCTGAGCCTTCTGCAGAATCTCCTGGGCTTTTGTTGAAATCTCATGAGCCCTCTGCTGCAGGGTCCCCTCCAGGTCCTTCACTCGCCTCTCCTTCTCGCCCACCCTCCCCTCCAACTCACTCTTTTGTGACTCTAACAAAATTACTTTCCTCTCCAAATCACTCATTTGTGACTCTAACGAAAGTAATTTCTGCTGCATCTCACTCGATTGTGACTGTAACAGAAGCACCTGCCGTTCCATCTCTCCCTTCTGTGACTGCAGCAAACGCACCTCTTTCTCAGCCCCAACGGCCCTCGTTTCAGTCACACCCTCGGCTTCCTCAATCTCACGCTTCTCCCTTTCAATACAAGCACACTTCCTCTCAACCTCTTCCTTCTCTGCAGTCACAAACGCTAACCTCTGCTCAACCGCCCATTTCTCTTCAATCACCCTATCCCTCTCCCTCTCTCCCTCCCCTCTTCCTTTCACTACCTCTTCCAACCTCCTCTCCAACTCCCCCTTACTCTTCATAATTTCTTCCACCCGCTTTCCAATCTCCTCCCTCTCTCTTCTGACCTCCTCTATCCACCTATCCGTCTTCCCTTTCTCCTTCTCAAGCCCTCTCACTCTCTCCTCCAACCTCCCTTTCTCACTCACCACTCCATCCCTCTCCCTCTCAACCTCAGTAACCACCTCCCTCCACCTCCTCCCCTCCTCCTCCAATTCCTTCTCCCTCACTTGCAATTCCCTCACTCTCTCCTCCACCTGTCTCAACCGCTCCTCACCCTCTCTTACCTTCCTCTCTGCCACTTCCTTTCCGTCTTCAGCCCTCTTTGCCCGCCCTAAAGCCTCCTCTCCCTCCGTAATAACTCTGTCTCTTTCTTTCACTACCCGATCCCTCTCCTCTATAACTCTCTCCTTTTCCTCTCTAAGCCTATCCCTCTCTTCCACTGCTTCCTTCCTCTCTGCTTCAACTCGCCTCTTTGCCCTATCCACCCGTTTTTTTGCCTCTTCTGCTGCTGTTTTTTCCTCCTGTGCCCGCTTCTTTGCATCTTCTGCTGCAGTCCTTACCTCCTCTGCCCGCTGCAAACTTTCTTCTGCCCCTCTCAGGGCTTCTTCTGCCCGGCATCTTCCCTCCTCTGCCTCTCGCCATTTCACCTCCATCTGCCTCTCCTCTCTCTCCCTCTCCTCAGCCCTCTCCCTCTCCTTCTCCCTCGCCATTTCCCTCTCTTTCTGTCTCTGCTGCTCTTCTCTCGTTTCCAGTTCACACTGCAGAGCCTTCAATCGTAGTAATGAGTCAGCTTTTAACGATTCCAACTGGGGAGGGAGGGGCAGAGAGGGGTTGGCAACAGAAGAGAGGTTGGAGAGAGAGGTGGGGAGAGCAGAAAATTGAGAGAGCACTTAGAAAAAGACATCCATCCGTACCCCTCCCAACCCATCCACACATATGCACTGACCTCTCTTTCCAGCAGCTCCTCCACCCTTCCCACGGCAGCTGCTTCGATCTCAGGCCTCAACAACCATTCCTCTTCCACTTCATCCATCCACTTCTGAACCACCCACACCCACCCACCCAAACCCATGCATACCCAGACGTACCCCTCCCAACCCATCCACACCGCTCCACTCACCTCTCTCTCAAGTTCCTCCACCCTTCTCACGGCAGCTGCTTCTATCTCAGCTCGCAACACCCTCTCCTCCTCCACCCTCTCCGCCACCCGCCTGCCCATCTCCCCCATCGCCTCTGCTGCCTCCTCCGCCCGCTGCTGCTCCTGCTGTACCTGCGCCTGTGGGGGGAGGAAGGTGGGGGAGGGCGGAAGGCAGGGGTGTTGATCAGGTCACTGGGGAAAGAGGGGACACGCACACAGCATTCAGCCTCCCCCATTTGTCTCCTCCACCCCACCCGCTCCGCCACTCGCCTGCCCATCTCCCCCATCGCCTCTGCTGCCTCCTCCGCCCGCTGCTGCTCCTGCTGCACCTGCGCCTGTTTTGGGGGTGGGAAGGGGAACAGGGAACAGGGGACCCGCGCACAGCAGTCAGCCTCCCCCGTTTGTCTCCTCCTCCCTCTCCGCCACGCGCCTGCTCATCTCCCCCATCGCCTCTGCTGATTCCTCCGCGCGCTGCTGCTCCTGTTGCACCTGCGCCTGTGTGGGGAGGGGGGATGGAAAGGAAGAGGAGGAGGGTGGGGGGAGGTAGGGGGTGAAAGGGGATGGAGAAGAAGGGGGTGTGTGAGGGTTGAGGAGTGGGGAAAGAGTGAGGAGGGCAGGTTTGGTTGTGGGATCACAGAGAAAAGGGAAGAAAAGGGAGAAAAGGGAGAAAACGGTTGTGGGGTCAAGGAGAAAAAGGTGTGGCACGAGAGAAAGGCATGTCCCAGTGCTGGTTGGCATGGCATTCCCAGCCACCAGCTTACCATGGTGTTTCAACACCGCTTATGTTTTTTTAGAATTCTAAAAAAACAGATTTTACCATGGTATGTTTCAACATCGATTCTGCAGCGGCGACTTTCCTCCCCTTTCCCTCTAACCCTCTGCACCTCCCCCATTCACCCAGCCCTGCCAACCTACCATGGTATGTTTCAGTTCTGATTCTGCAGCAGCAACCTTCCTCCTCAACTCCTCCCCTTCCGCCCGAACCCTCCCCACCTCCCCCCTCTCCTTCTCCAACTCCCCCTGCATCCGCACAATCTCCCCCCTCAGCCTCCCCACTTGCCCCTCCACTTCCCCCGCCCTCACCCTCTCCTCCGCCAGCTCCCTCTGTACCCCTTCCAGCTGTTTCTTCCTTGCTGCCAGCTCACTCCGGGCCTCGCTGAGCTGGCGCTGAGTCAGCACTAGCCGCTGCTCCGTCATTTCCAGCCACTGCGTCGCCGCCTTGTGCCGAACCTCCCCAAGCCTATTCCGAGCCTCCGACTCCTTGATCCGAGCCTCCGCGTCCTTGTACCGAGCCTCAGCCTCGGCGTGCCGAGCCTCACACTCCTGCATCTCCTCTATAAGCTTGGCCATGGCGGAAGCATACCCCCCAGTCACATGCGCGCGCCCTATTCCCCCTAAGGGGCTTTTCCGCTTTCCCCCTTCCCCCCCTCCCCCCCCTGCGCCTTCCCCCTTCTCCCCTCCGCCCCCCCCTTCCGCGCCTTTCCCCTTTCCCCCTGCTTCTAGGCGCGCCTGGAAAAGCTCCCCCTGTGTTTCCGCCAGCTGCTTTCTCATCTGCTGCATCCGAGCCTGCGCAGCCTCGTGCCGGACCTCCAGCTCCCGCTGCCGAGCCTCATACTTGTTCAGGTCTGCCTTCAGATCCCTGTTCTGTGCTTCGGCCTCGCGAATCCGAGCCTCAGCGTTGGCACTCCGAGCCTGGGAGTCCTGCAGGCTTGGCAGCAGAAGAAGCAGAATGCATGTAAGTGTGTACTCGTTATAGCAACACCAAGAACAGTGTGTACGTGTCCAAAGTAACTCGGCTGGGTACAACTTCAACTCGTTGTGATCGTCCTGCAGTTGTTAAAGTAAAAAAAAACAGGAGAAAAAACCCTCACCTTCTATATATTATTTTACTTTGCGTACTTCGTCAGCTCAAAATACCATCATGTCCCTGTTCTCTCACCTTAAGCTCCTGAGTCAGCTTTGCAACAGCAGAGCTATTCCCAACCGCCGCACCATCCACACTGCCGCCCACACTGCCGCCCGCACTGCCGCTCGCACTGCCGCCCGCAGTGCTCCCAAACCCGCTCGCCAGAATGCTGGACAGACTCAGCTGCTGCTTCGCCCGCCCGCTCACGAACGCACTTTCCAGGAAGCTGCTGCCCCTCATCGCTCCCAACTCCGGGAACTCCCCTTTCCCTTCCCAGCCGCCTTCGCCGTTGCCGCCCGAATCGTCTCGTTGTGAAAAGATCCGATTCTCTTCCTCGTCGTCAGAGGTATCCCCCTCCCCCTCCCCGTCCATCGCTATACTCAAAAGGTCTAGAGCCATATCGTCACTCGCGTTGTCAAACTCCTTTCCTTTTCCCTCCCCCTCCCCATTCCCATTCCCAGTCCCATTGCCCTTCTCTTCCTCCTCCACCTCTCCCTCCCCCTCCATTGCTATAGTTGCAAGGTCTAGACCTCCCATTGCTGCCCCTGCCGCTGCTGGTGCTGCCTCTGACGCTGCTGCTGTTGCCCCTGCTCCTCCTCCTCCCGCTGCTGCCCCTCCCGCTGCTCCCCATGTTCCTTCCCCTGCCCCTGCAGAATCCATGGGCCCCCCTGTTAGTACTTCTCCGCTCCCCTCACCTTCTCCCCCCTCGCTCTCCTCTCCGCCCCCTCCTCCCTCTCCTCTCTCCCCTCCCTCGCCCCCCCGTCCGTCAATTGACAAACGGTAACCGTTGCTGGTCGACGCTGCTCCCTCTCCTCCCGTCTCTTTGGAAAGGCGATGGTATGGACTCGCCGTGAACCCTCCACTTTCTCTTCCTTCTCCTCCCTCTCCCCCATCTCCGCCCGCTCCTGCCGCGAAGTGATGGTAAGGGCTTTGGTTAAACGTTCCTCCCTCTCCGCCCGTTCTTGCCGGGAAGTAATGATAAGGACTCGCGGTTGACCCTCCGTCGGTAAAGAACGATTCTGCCGCCGAATGCGCGTCATCCTCCTCCATTTCCACGTCATCAGCCGCCGCCGCCACGTAACCGTCCACGCTCCTTCGCGGCGCCTGCAACGAATCGACTTGCGACTCCAACTTGCGGGGCTTGCTCTCCGCGACTTGCGGCGAGTCATGAAGGCTCTTTTCTTCTAAATGTCGAGTCGCTTTGGTATCGCCATGGCGGCCGCGATTGGCGCTTGCAGGCGAATCGGTGATGAGACCGTTACCTCCGTACGCCGTCGTTGTCGGCGAATGGCTTCCGGCGTAGACGCGCCGCTGTCCCATAATTGACTGCGTGAAGGAGCCGCCTGTGTTTGTGGGTGCTCCCACACGAAACATCGTTGTAACAGATTGCGGATGACTATATATCGCGTATACAAAGGGATTGAATAGCGGGTTTGAGGTATTGACGGGTACGCGGTGCGCTAGAAGCTCGGCCCTAGAAAATCTGTGTGCGGCTTCAATAACGCGTATGTCTTCAGTCTGAGTAGCGTGGGGGGTATGCAGTGCGCTGAGAGCTAGGCCTTGAAATGAAATAACGCTAAAGGTCTAAGTGACTGTTTGGTGTTCAGACGTGCGACGTCTGATCGAAATGCGGTTCTTGCAGAGATTGCGCTAACGGCCATTATGACGCACTGCCGGTGAACGCGCCAGCAATAGCGCCGCTGCCGTTAAGCCGTAATAGCTGGTGGCCATGGGAGCAGCTCCTAGCGGCTTTTGAGGCGCCTAAGAAATCAAGCTAATAGCGGCTCTAAACGAAATGAAGGAAATGTGTTGGAATGACCAGCAAACGGGATGTTTTTGCTGTCTTGCTTGTATGATGTCGTAAGGCGTTTCTGTGAGGGAAACTACATCTGGTGTGTTACGAGTGGGAGAGAGTGGCAATGGTTGGCGGGGCAGGACACTCGCACACAACCATGAATGGGATGGAGGGAGAGACGACTTGGGATGGGAAGGAGGAGGTTCGTCTGGTTGGTGCGTAGGTACCAAGCACAGAACCAGATAAATATTGATTTGACGGGGCAATGGGGCGAACATGAGAAACAAAGATGAGGGGATGGGTAGGGGCAATTTTCCTCGTTGTGGGACGAACAAAAAAGCCCCTTTTTTCACACCGAGGAGCCATATTCCTTTCCTCGAATGCAAATTCTGCTTCCGGCACCCAAACCAAGCCAACCGGCCACCCACCAATCTCTAGGCCAACACTGGCTGAGCTTGTTCTCGAACGTGTCGCGGATACCTAACCACAGGACCATGACCAGTAACGCGGCACCGTTTGCTTCTCGGATGGTTTGGCAAAGCATACGTGATCAAGGCGAAGGCCTACCGAACCGAACATTTCGGTATAAAGCAAGGTGATGATTGGCTGTGGCTTGCCACTTTATGGTATCTTTGGGGTGGTGACATTCGACGAAGAGAAAACATGCCTCGCTGGTCTGAACCCAATCAGAGGCCGTGAGGCCTGACTTGCCACGTCACGGGTCTCGTTCGGTAAAGCAGAGAGCGATACCGAACTTGATTTGCAACGCCGAGCCTCAAACCCTAATGGTGTAACACTAGTGATTCTACTTGGAGTTATCCATTGGTATACAATCACCATGGCCTATTGTAGTCATGAATTTTGACCACTGTACCTGGTTTTTTGCTGCCAATTTATATTAGTGTCAAACCTCAGTGGAGTCGGTTTCCTACTTCACACCAACAACGCCAGCACACCAGCTACCAGCACGCTAAGCGTCGAACCCGGACCAAAAAACACTGCTGAGCCTGCTGGTTTGCCAGGGCTGGGTGGCGGTGGTGGAGACGGGCTAGTGGTCCCAGCAGCACCAGGCGCAGGCGCAGGCGGAGGCTGAGACGCAGGCGCAGGCGGAGGCGGAGACGAACCAGCAGGAGAACCCCCAGGTGCAGGTAGGGAGGAGGACGGAGGGGCGGCGGAGTTTGTCTGGTTGCTGCAAAAGTTGGGGATGGTTCGGTTCAGCACTTTGAGGTATTCGGGGTGGGCGACAGTGTCGAGGAGATTGGAGGGACAGGTGGCAGGGAGAATGAACGGGTCGCAGCAGCCTGCAGCGGCAGGGAGGGGACGGCCCGTCATGTTCCAACAGGCCTTGAGAAGGGGCTGGATGAGGGGGAGGGAAGAAGCATATATGGAGAGGGAAAAGAACGGAGAGATATTAAGTGTGAGGGTAGTGATGCCCACCGCGGTAGCAAACCCCTGGAAGAGCTGCCGCGTGAATGTGTCCGGGCTGTTGACGAACGAGCCGAGTGTGCCGGAGAAGCCGGGGACTGGGGAGGGGAGAGAGGGGAGGGATGAGGGAAGAGGAGGGAACATGAGGAGATGGTCTGTGTGTTTGAGAGCTTCCGGGTCAATGTGTCCGGGCTGTTGACGAAGGAGCCGAGGGTGCCGGGGAACCCGGGGACTGGGGGTGTGGGGGAGATAGACGAGGGACGAGGAGGGAAGAGGAGGGAACATGAGGAGATGGCCTGTTGAAGAGCTGCCGGGTGAAGGTGTCCGGGCTGTTTACAAACGAGCCTAGCGTGCCGGGGAACCCGGGGACTGCAAGTGGGGGACAGGGGGTAGAGAAGGTGAAAGAGGAGTTGAGTGCAGAAGTGAAAGAGGACGGGAGAAATGGGGGAAAAGAAGGGAAAAGAGGAGGGGAGAAGTGGGGGAAAAGAAGGGAAAAGAGGAGGGGAGAAATGGGGGAAAAGAAGGGAAACGAGGAGGCAAGAGGAGGTTCTCTTGTCGAGGAGATGGGAGATGGGAGACGGTAGATGGTGTACTTGTCTGGGGAGGAGGGAGAGGGCAAGCCTAGCCTAGCCTGGCCTAGCCTAGCCTAGCCTAGCCTGGCCTAGCCTAGCCTAGCCTAGCCTGGCCTAGCCTAGCCTAGCCTAGCCTGGCCTTTACACGACAAGCTACACCCACTCATGTCTATTCCCGTCGCAACACTCACGCATAAATCCCCGCGCTACAATCACAGGTAGTGTCCTCCCCATAAAACTGCTGCTGCTGCTGCTGCTGCTGCTGCTGCTGCTGCTGCTGCTGCTGCTGCTGCTGCTGCTGCTGCTGCTGCTGCTGCTACAACCACAGCCACCCCGCGCACCTACCCAGCACGGAATACCCTCGTTACACTCACACCACCCCCCTCCCCCCCCCAACACTCACAGGTGGCGTCCTTCACGGCACCATCGAACTGCTACGAGTGCCATGAGCGGCGTTGGTGATAAAAAGACACCAACGCGTGTGAGAAGTCTAGTTTTGAGGCGCCTCAAAACTTTCCTTCACGGCGCCATAGAGCTGCTACGAGTGTCATGAGCGGCGTTGGTGTGCAAGATTGCAAGAGGCGCCTCAACTTTCCTTCCTCTTGCGCACCAATGCCGTGGGGCTCTTGCGCACCAATGCTGTGGGGCTCTTGCGCTGTGCTACCCAGACACATTACACACACACATCCACACCACCCACACATCACAACACTCACAGGTGGCGTCCATCACGGCACCATAGAACTGATATGAGTGCCGTGAAGGACGCCACCTGTGCAAGAGTCCCACTGCGACACGCTCTTGTGCACCAATGCTGTGGGGGGGGCTTGCGCTGTGCTATCCAGACACAGCTCTTTCACACCATACACACACACACACACACACACACACACAGTCCTCCCACACCGCCACCCCACATACGCTCACGCGAACCAACCCTCCTCCCCCACACACAACACTCACAGGTGACGTCCTTCACGGCGCCATAGAATAAGTGCGACACGTTCTTGCACACCGACACCACGGGGCTGTTTCACTGTGCTGGCCAGAGGTCACCCTGACTCATGTTTCGAAGGGCTCTCACACACTCACGCTCTCACACTCACAAGTGACATCCTTCACGGCGCCATAAAATTGCTGCGACACGTTTTTGCACACCCACACGTTGGGCTCTTTGACTGTGGTAGGGAGCTTACACGCACACAGCCATCCCCAGAGACACTCACAGGTGACGTCCTTTACAGCGCCGTAGAATTGCTGCGACACGTTCTTACACACCGATACAGTGGGCTTGGGGAGAAGCGCGAAGTACGACCCGCTGTCTGCTCAGGTGAGGAGGGGTTGGGAAGGGTGAGGGGGCAAGTGGGGTGATTAGCGTGTTCACACCGACACGTCTGTGCGGTGGGGAACGGTTTGAGCCTCCTCAAATAACGTTTCCGTGAGTGCCAACGGACACAGGCGTCACTCTCTCTCTCTCTCGCTCACTCACCCGGGTTACACGTGATCCCGCATATAAACTGCTCCAGAATAAACTGTCCCTCGGTATACGGCCCCGTGACGTCGCACGACTGGTAGTCCGCTCCGAGCGTGGAGTCCGCCAGCTGCAGCACGAGGCTCGGCGCTACAACCAGGAGAAGCGCCGTGGCATTGACCGCGTTCTGCGGGGACAAATAGGGGGGACAGGGGGGTGAGAGGGGTGACGTCGCACGACTGATAATCAGAGCCCAGCGTGGAGTCCGCCAGCTGTAGCACGAGGCTCGGCGCTACAGCCAGCAGAATCGCCGTCGCGTTCACCGCGGGAGAGATTGAAGGGACGGGGAGGAGGGGAGGGAGGCGCGGGGGGAGGGAGAAAAGAGGATGGGGGATGAGGACGGACAATCGCAAGCTGTAGCGCGAGGCGGCGGCGCTACAGCCAGGAGCAGGGGCGTGGCGTTCACCGCTTTCTGAAGGGGAAAGGTTGAGGAGACGGGGAAAGGGGGAGGAAGGCGGGGAGGAGGGGGAAAGGGGGATGGACATCTGAAAGCTGTAGCACGAGGCGGCGGCGATACAGCCAGGAGGAGGGGCGTGGCGCTCATGACATTGAGAACGAATGGAAAGGGGGGCGGGGTTGAGCAACACAATGCCGCCAGCTGTAGCGCGAGGCGGTGGGGCTACAGCCAGGGGACGAGCCGTCGCGTTGACCACCGGCGCGTTCTACGGAGGGACAATGGGGGGTTGATGGGAGAATACGGCACAGTCGGCCGTAGCACGAGGCCGTAGCTCGAGGCTGTAGCGCGAGGCTGTAGCGCGAGGAACGATACTGACTACTACTTGGGAGATTACGACAGTGGGAGTTTTTCGACGTCTATAAACTGGAAGATTATGGTAGTGGGAGATGACCGTATCACATGTGACATGTAATACTCTGGAGACCACCGAGACGATCTTTGAGGCGCCTCGAAAAGCGAACACTTTGGACATTATTACGATCAGATGAAAATGTAAACGAGAAACACCTCGTACGTGATTCGACACGGTATTCGATCTTTGAGGGGCCTCAGAAAGCGATTACTACGGACATTATGTCAATGCGGTGTATGAGATGATCATGCCGTAGAATCCAGCTATCATTTTGTACGTGCTACGACATGGTAATCGCTTTAGACCTTTCTCCTAATTGTGTCGACTTCGCGGCCTATTTGCTGTAGCGAGAAGCGGGTGCCTATCTGCTGTAGCGAAATGACGGCCTACTTGCTGAGGCGAAAATATGGCCTACCTGCTGTAGCGAGATGACGAAGTCCTCGCACGAGCTACAGCACGTGTACTGGGAGGCAGACAGGCACCGAATGGGCGGCACTGTCGGCTTCACGGGCCGCGCGCCCGTCCGCGGGCAGATCGGGAGCGCCGCCGCAGCCGGCGCAGCCCCCGAAGCGAGTCCCGCCACGGCAAGTCCCGCTGCATATTCCACCGGTGCGGACGATGGTGCTAGCGCGGCGTTTGCGGCATTGTAAGGTGTTAAAACCAACAAGCTGAGGGTTGCATAAGTTAAGGCTAAGAAGGCGATTCGAGCCATTAGAGAGGCTAAGTCTGGTAGCCGAGAGTACCAAAACTGACGAGACGGGACTGTGAGCGCCGCGAGAAATGTTATATTTCCTGCTTTGCCTCTGCCCTTTTCCTGGGAAATGCAATCGACGAAAACGTCTAATACGATTCGCTTCAAGAAAGCGCAGTCCGCTGGTACTGATGATCATAAAACGCTACAAATGCGCTATTCTGTAGCCTACTAAGTGTGTGCGTCCTGTAAAGCCTCTTGCGCGAACAGTGACACTTTCAACTCGAGGAAGGTGAGAACACTTTGGACTGAATAATGGCTGCACTGCACTACCGAAAGCGTACAGAATCAGGAGCAGGGAGAGCTCTTTATGCACAGCCACGAGCAGAGTGTTATGGATGCGACGACGGAAAAACGAGGAACTCAAAACAAAACAGCGAGCTGCTTGTCATGCCTGAAGATTGGCTGTGCGTGTTGAATAATGTCGTCTTTGCTGCTTCCTTCGTCTGCCGCTGCTGTGGAGGCCGTTTGTTCTCCTGGTCCTAATGAAAAATGGACCATACGTTTGGCGTAGGGCTGTCAGGCACTCAGAACGACGGGGACTGGCTGGTTGTGTTATGGCGGGAGTCCAGTGTGGTTGATGGTTGTGAGCCGATTCGAAGGGTAGTTTCAGGGTTTAGGAGTGCCATTTTTACTTGGCGGCGAAACATCGGTTGTATTCGGTTCGGACCACGTTGGTCCGGCGTGTGGTCGAGTCGCGCACGAATCAAAGCTCCTCCACGTTCGGGACGGTGGAGGTACGGGACGATGGGTTTCTGTAACCCCCTGGATGAGTCGTACGCGCTCGCAAATGTCGCAGGAAAAGCGTGGAGAATTCTGGGCCTACAGCAAAAACCATTTGCCGATAATCGTTGCTATTTAGCACTATATTGGCTACTACCGTATTACCCCGGATAGAAGCGCAGGTGCGCTTATAATAAAGCAGTGTTTTTTAGGGGGGTGCGCTTCTAATCGAGTCATTTTTTTAAGCGCATGCGCTTGTAATAGGAAAAAAAAATATTCACTTTTAAACATACCAAATTGAAGCCCGCAATAAGGCGAATTCAACCGACCATGCAACACGTGGGATCGTGCATGGTTTTCAGACAAAAACAGCAGCGGTTCGGTTTCCCACCGCACAGTTTTGTCTAGAACCATCGATCGTGACAGCAGTGACGGGGATGTTGCCGTGCGGCCCAATCACAGTCGCATGCATTGCGTGGCATCTGCATTTCCCCCGAACCCTCTCGAAGGGTGGCGAATATTCCCTGCCAGCGCAGCGATTATGCTGCCACGCAGGGTCCTCTACGGGGGTAGGCGGGGGTTTCCCGCCTGTCATTGACGAGGACCCCGAGGCGCCAACCTTACGGGGTCCCCTTCGTTGCCCATTTGTTCATCATCTCTTTCATTTTTTTCATTCAAGATTCCAGTGTAGGCCGCCTGGCTGGCGAAGCCATGGCGGAATTCAGCGGGACGCACTTCATCTTCAAGAACAAGAGAGCTCGCCCATGGCGACTTACCGACGACGGGTGGTATACCCGTGAGCCCGCAGCGCCTCCAGTGCCACCTGAACCCCCAGCGCCCCCTGCTCCTCCTGCTCCTCCAGCACCTCCTGCTCCTCCTGCTCCTCCCGCACCTCCCGCTCCTCCGAATCCGCCTGATATCGGTGCCAGTGCTCACCAACGGCCCGTGCTCCAGCTGTATTTACCAGCCACTTTCGACGAGTGGCTGTCTGAACCGGACACACCTAAGGCCCCTGGTGTGTTCATCCAGGCTCCGCCGCCTGCACCACGGTGGGAACAGCCCGAAGCCAGCACGTGGGACGAGTCGGCCGTGGGCGCCGACGATGACGTGGCCGCCAATAAACAATACAGCGGCGACGGCGACGGTGTCGGCGACGGTGAAGCGGGCGCCGAGGAGGACGTGTTCCCAGATCGTGGTGCAAGTGCCGAGGACGACGACGGTGTGGAGTCATGGTGGCGCGACGCACCACGCGAGAAGATGCCGATACCGACGTATCCGCCGATTAACAAAAAACGACCCCACCCCTCCTCCCAGAACCGAGATTCCCGCCCCCCCTCTCCCAGGCACAAGCCGTCTCAACATAAACGGCAGGCCTACACCTCCCAGGAGAAACTCAGGTGGCTCGTGTGGCTGGAGCTGGCGGCATCTGTAAGCGAGGTCGCGCGGGAGTCTGGCATACACCGCAAATGCCTGACGGAGTGGAAAAGCCAAGCAGAGGAGCTCAAGGCTTCACATGCCGCACGGTGTCGACTTCATGGTCGCGGGAGGTCTTCGTGGTACAGACCCATGGAGTTAAAGGTGTACGCTCAACTCCTCGATTGGCGACGCCGCGGTGTTGCTGTGTCAGTTGGCCGGCTCCAAGAATGGTCACGCGAAGTGATGAAGGTGCTGTTCCCAGAAGTCAAGTGGAAAGGGAGTCAGCGGTGGTCGGAGCGGTTCCGCAAGCGGTGGAACCTCAGCGTGCGCATGAAAACTAAGGTGGCGCAGAAAACGCAGGAGCGTAAGTGCCTTGTTTCCCGCTTACTGTTAGCGAATTCGCATGGTTTATGAGTTGTACTCATCCTTCTTCCTATCTGTCCTTCCCTCCCCGTGCGCAGACGTGGCGACGCAGTGCAAAGAATTTTGGCAGTTCGTCCGCGACGCACGCAACGAGTACGCGATCGACAATCGATACATAATCAACGCCGACCAAACACCTCTTTGGTTGGAGATGCCGGCCACTACCACCGTGGAGCAGACGGGCGTGAAGTCGGTGCCCATCCGCAGCGCTGGTTACTAGAAAGAAAGAGTCACCGTGATGCTGGCGTGCACGGCGACGGGCGAGAAGTTGAAGCCGTGGGTGTTTTTCAAGCGCAAGACACTCCCTAAGGGTGACTTCCCGAACGGTAAGCACATGTTCTTGTGCGTGTTCTGGACGTTATAAAAAAAGGGACTTACCACCGCTTGGTTGTGTGCAGATGTCGTGGTCGGCTGCCAAGCGAACGGGTGGATGGAAGCCACGGGCGTCATCCAGTGGCTCGATGAGGGCGTGGTGCCGTTCCTGAAACCCAAATTCGGCGTGCAGAGTCGGAGCGCCATGCTAGTACTCGACTCCTACCGTGGTCACCTTACCAAGGAAGTCAAGGCGAGATTCGCGGCGCTCAACATCGTACCGGCAGTCATCCCGGCGGGATGCACGGCAGACGTGCAGCCGCTCGATGCGTCGGTGAACAAGAGCTTCAAAGCAAGTGTTCGCCAGCAGTACCAGTCCTGGTTTGAGGCCGACGGCATGAACACCCTAACACCTGCAGGTGAGCGAGGACATGTCCTCCCGTCTCCCCTTCGTGTGCTTGTCTGCCTGCTTGTGTTCTAATGTCCCCACTCCCTTTCATGTGGTGCAGGGAACATCAAGAAACCACCCCCGGAGGTGGTGCTCAAGTGGATTTCACGGGCGTGGAAGGCCGTGCCCGCAGACCTGATTAAAAAGTCATTCCTCACGTGCGGCATCAGCAATGCCCTCGACGGGAGCGAGGACCATTTGGTGATGGCGCACCGGAGAAGCCAGCTGAGCCACGAGGTAGAGGTAGACGACGACATCCAAGCAGACGGGTTCTGGGGCAACAACTCCACGGAGCCTGAATCGGACGTGGAGGAAGTGGAGGCCTAACGCTAGTCTAGGACAATAGTCACCCTATTGTATGTGCAAAACTTTTAGGTAGTGCGAAATTTAATATAAGTGTATTTTTAAGTCTAGCCTTGCTTTAGCTCTAAAGATTATGATATATGCAAAGTGTATTTTTTTTATTACAAGGGTGCGCTTATAATAAGTAACAAAATTATCAGGGGTGCGCTTCTAATTGAGGATCGGCCATAAGCGCATTGCTCCAGATACAAGCGCATGCGCTTATAATAGGCCTGCGGTTATATCCGGGGCGATACGGTAATGAGCAGCACATTCCAAAACACACCATTGAAGTCAACAGGCTAACATGGATATGAATATACAAAGCAGCAAGCGCTCTACAGAGTTTCAAGAATCCTTGTCAAGATTATGCATCCCCTCCAAATATTAGAGGGGAGTAACTAGGCACCCACATTCGCTTCTCCACTTCCTTTTGCAGCTGTGCCTGGAAACATTGGGGATGGCAAGCCATACAATCATTCACATTATGCAGCAATCTGGAAACTAAGCATGTACATGGCAAGGCAACACTATAGCGCTATGCACAATAAATTCACCACACTAAATCAGTACCTTGGACATGGAAAGCAGTTGGTCGGCATGCAAGTTGGAAATGCCGTCCGCTAGATCCTCCTCTGCCGCCCGCCTTGCCACGGCCACCGCCACATGGGACGTGATGTCACGGATGTGGCTCATGCACGGGTACAGCATGCCCCTGTGCACCTGGTCATCTGTCATGTACTCTGCTAGCCTGGTGGGCGATAGGGATGGGAATAGAGGGAGAGAGGTACAGAAGGATGGAGATGTGAGTTGAACATGGGACGTGGTGTCACGAATGGCGCTCATGCACGGGTACAGCATACCCCTGTGCACCTGATCATCTGTCATGTACTCTGCTAGCCTGGTCGGTGGGAGGGATGGGGATAGAGGGAGAGTGGATATGGAGGGATGGAAATGCGATTTGAACATGTGATGTGATGTCACAGATGTGACTCATGCACAGGTACAGCATGCCCCTGTGCACCTGGTCATCTGTCATGTACTCTGCTAGCCTGGTGGGAGATAGGTGCAGGTGCGAGGGAGATAGGGAAGGGGAAGTCAATGGGATGAACCATGGGATGTGGCACTCATGCATGGGTACAGCATGCCCCTGTGCACCTGGTCGTCTGTCTTGTACTTTGCTAGCCTGGTCGGTGGGAGACGGTGTGAGGGAGAGGGAGAGAAGGAGGGAGGGAAGGAGAGGTCAATGAGATGTGATGACACGGATGGCCTTCATGCATGGGTACAGCATGCCCCTGTGCACTTGATAATCTGTCATGTCATGTACTCTGCTAGCCTGGTGGGCGATAGGGATGGTGGAATAGAGAAATAGAAGTATGGAGACGTGAAGCAAACATGGGATATGACGAATGGCGCTCATGCACGGGTACAGCATGCCCCTGTGCACCTAGTAATCTGTCATGTACTCTCCTAGCAAAACTCGACTCGTCCATGCTCTTGCTCGACGAGCTTTTGCCCCGAGTCGAGCAAAACTCTGACGAGCAATTTTCAACATTTTGCATACTCGTGACTCGTCGTTTTTGGGCATGCTCGGGCGAGTTTAGGAGAAAACTCGTCCGAACACAAGAAATGCTCGACTCGCCACTCGCAAGCACAAGGTTACCACGGACGCGTCCAGCTAGCTAAGAAGGGAATATCGGAGTAGACTAGCGGGGGAGGGAAGGGGGTTGTGCAATGGGCCATAGGCTGGCGGCGCAAGGTCACTTTCTGAAGAGACGGGATCTGAATCTGGATTTTTAATCTGGATCTGGTGGTTGGGTTTTGTAGATTCAGTGCGGTGAAGAGAGGTAAGTGGTGGCGAATTGGTTGGGAAATCGAGTGGCAATTTTGTTGGGAAAGGCATATTGGGTTTGCTCGACCAAAAGAAAGATTTGAGCGTAGTGATTGACAAGACCAGTGGCACACTCCGCACAGCGCAATTGCCGATCCCCGCGAATTGACGAGCGAAATCGCTGATCCGCGCGGATTGACGGGCGAAATCGCCGAGCCGCGCGCATTTGCGGGCGAAATCGCCCGCGAGTTAAAAAAACTCGTCGAGCACGAACTTTTCACGAAAATGCTCGTCGCCCAAGGCGAGCATGCGACGAGTACATAAAACTCGGCGAGTAAAACTCGCCTCGCCTCGGGCGAGTTTTTTTCAGAAAAAACCAGGCTCGTCACTCGCCACCTGACGAGCATCTCGGACGAGTCGAGCTAAAACCCCACCCTCGATGCCCATGTCTAGATAGAGGGAGAGAGGGATAGAGGGAGAGTGGTACGAGGGACGGAGGTGCGAATTAAATATGGGACTTGATGTCACAAATGGCGCTCATGCAGGGATACAGCATGCCCCTGTGCACCCCCGGTCATGTGCTCATCTGTCATGCACTCTGCTAGTGCCATCAAAATGCTCTTTACTCCAGCTATCGGCTAGCAAAATTAGTCGTGTTTTGAGTCGACTCAAAACACGACTCATTACACGCTGTCGCGTACTCTGCTAGTGCCATCCAAATGCTCTTTACCCCAGCTATAGGCTAGCGAAATTGGCCTCGGTTTTATCATGTGTGCTGCACCATGCCATGTGCGATGCACCATGCTATGTGCGATGGACCATGCTATGTGCGATGCACCATGCCATGTGCGGTGCACCATGCCATGTGCGATGCACCATGCCATGTGCGATGCACCATGCCATGTGCGATGCACCCTGCCATGTGCGGTGCACCATGCCATGTGCGGTGCACCATGCCATGTGCGATGCACCATGCCACGTGCGATGCACCATGCCATGTGCGGTGCACTCAGCACTCACTGGTGCGCCGCAGCCTGCAGCATCCCGTTTGAAATGAATCAATCTGTGCTTCAACAGACGTGTCATGCACTCTCCCTGCCCCCGCCTCCCTTGAAGCCAGGACACATCACACGCCGTGTACTTATCACTCACTGGTGCGCTGCAGCATGGCGTCTGAAATCACTCAAACCGCACCACTCTTCATGCACTGTCATACCATGCCATACCATGCCATGCCATGCCATGCCATGCCATGCCATGATATCAGCACTCACTGGTGCGCTGCAGCCTGCAGCATGCCGTCTGAAATCATGCGAGCACCTGAGAGAAGGGACCCCGACACAATGCTGATGGGCACAGCGGCAGGATGGAGGGAAGAGGGTGGAGCAGGAGGGGAAGAGTTTTGAGGTGCTTCACAACCCACTGCAGCCTGCAGCATGCCATCTGAAATCATGCGAGCGCCCGAGAGGAGAGACCCTGACACAATGCTGATGGTGAGAGGGGTGGAGGGAGGGGGCAATGGAGAGGGGGGAGGATAACACACGGAGAGTACGAGGGTGGCTGTCTTGCAACCAGCCCTGCAGCATGCCATCTGAAATCATGCGAGCGCCTGAGAGGAGAGACCCCGACACAATGCTGATGGTGAGAGGGAGGAGGCAGGGGCCAATGGAGAGGGGGGAGGAGGAGACAGGGAGAGTAAGAGGGTGGCTGTCTTGCAACGAGGCCTGCAGCATGCCATCTGAAATCATGCGAGCGCTCGAGAGGAGAGACCCTGACAAAATGCTGAAGGGCAACGGGGGTGACGGATGGTGGAGCGGGAGAAGGGGGGAAGGGGAGTGGGGGAGTGGGAGCACAGGGAGGGAATTTGGAGGAAGGGAGGTCACACAAATGTTGGAGGAGTAAAGCAGGAGATGAGGCATCAGACGGATAACAACCAACAATTTTTTTTGAATGCGGTGAGTCAAGTCAACAAGGTCAACGAATGTCAACCAACGTATGCATGGAGTCAACCCCATCATCCCCCAGGACCTCACCATGACATCACCCATGACGTCATCCGTGCACAACCCAGCCTACCCTGGAGACAGAAACACGTTGTTGGCCTGGCTTGTGTGCCCCACATTGCCATTCGCTGAGAGTGGGAAAGGGGAGGAAAAGGGGAGGGAGCAGGTGGAGGGGAGTGGAGGGGGTCAAGTTGGCACGCCCAGCCTACCCTGGTGACAGGAACACGTTGTTGGCTTGGCTTGTGTGCCCCACCTTGCTGTTCGCTGAGAAAGGGAGGGAAGGGCGGAGGCAGGAGGAGGGTGCGGTTGCAAGCAGAGAAGGTTGGAGAGCTGGGTGAATTTTCCTGCCTGGTGTATATTTGAGACGTCTCAAAAATACCCTCCTTTCACGTTGCCTGCCTGGAATACACCCCATACCCAACGCAGCCTATCCCAGAGACAGGAACACGATTTTTGAGGCGCCTAAAAAATCCTATCCCAGAGACAGGAACACGATTTTATAGGTGCCTCAAAAATCCTATCCCAGAGACAGGAACACATTGTTGGCCTGGCTCGTGTGGAGGGAGAGGATAGAAGGACCGTACCAGAGGAGGTGGTGAGGGGAGGCAGAAGATAGAAGGGGCATACCCTCTGGTGGTGGTGAGTGGGCATACCAGAGGGGCTGCATGCGGGCGCAGGACTCACGGAATCGAACGTCAGGGAAGGTGCAGCCACTGGCGAAGAGAGCGTTGGGACCCAGCAGCTTGAAGGCATCTTGAGCTGTGCACTCCGCTGGGGGGAAATGGTGAACGAGGGAGGGAAGGGAATGAGGTGCAGGCGAAGAGGGTGTTGGGGCCCAGCAGCTTGAAGGCGTCTTGTGCCGTGCATTCCACTGGGGAAGACATGGGAATGTATAGCAGGGAGGGAAGGGAATGAGACAGTGGCAACGAGGGTACTAGGAGGCGGGAAAGATGGGTAGTGCAACCCCCTCTTTAAGGTACTGAAGTCGTCTCAAAAGTCGTCTCAAAAGTCGTCTCTGAAGTCATCTCAAAAGTCGTCTCAAAAGTCGTCTCAAAAGCCGTCTCAAAAGTACTGGGAGGCGGGAAAGATGGGTAGTGCAACCCCCTCAGACCTCAGCATGCATCGCCTTGCCTCACCTTGCCTCACCATGCCTCACTGCTTCACCATGCCTCACCTTGTTTCACAGGTTGCGAGAGAGCAAAGACAGGAGGCCGAGACACGTTGGCATTCTTCATGCACGACATCGTCAAACAGATGCCGAGACCCGGTCAGCCCCACCCTCTATCCTGTGCCCCTTCCCTGCCAAACCACAATCTCCACGGATCCTACACTGTTTCACTGGTTGGGAGAGGGCGAACACGGCTGGCCGAGACACGTCGGCGTTCTTCATGGCTTTCAGCACGTCGTCGTCAGACAGATGACCCGACCCGCCCTGGTGTACCCGCCTTCCTTCCCTTGCCCCACCATTCCTCACCTTTCTTCACCGTGCTTCACCGCATCTCACCTTGTTTCACCGGTTGGGAGAGAGCGAATACAGCAGGCCGAGACACGTCGGCGTTCTTCATGGCTTTCAGCACGACATCAAACAGATGCCCCGACCCGGTCAGCTATACACCCCTTCCTTCCCTGCTCCACCTTCCTTCACCTTGCCTCACCGCACTTCACCTTGTTTCACGGTTGCGAGAAAGCGAATACGGCCGGGCGAGACACATCGGCGTTCTTCATGGCTTTCAGCACGTTGTCGTCTAACAGATGGCCTGACCCGGTCAGCCCCACCAGGTTCACGAAAGTCAGAGCTGGTCAGCGCAAGTCAGAGCTGGTCAACGCAAGTCAGAGCTGGTCAACGCAAGTCAGAGCTGGTCATCGCAAGTCAGAGCTGGTCAACGCAAGTCAGAGCTGGTCATCGCAAGTCAGAGCTGGTCATCGCAAGTCAGAGCTGGTCATCGCAAGTCAGAGCTGGTCAGCCCCATCAGCACGTGCAGCTTCACCACATGAGCCAGACCTCGGGCCTCACCTTGCTTGACAGGCTGCGACAGGGCAAAAACGGCTGGCCGAGACACATCGGCGTTCTTCATGGCCTTGAGAACGTCGTCGTCAAACAGATGGCCCGACCCGGTCAGTCCCACCCCATGTCCCTGCAGGGTGTTTTTGAGCATTCTCACCTTGTTTCACAGGCTGCGACAGGGCAAAAACGGCAGGCCGAGACACATCAGAATTCTTCATGGCCTTTAGAACGTCGTCGTCAAACAGATGCCCCGACCCGGTCAGCCCCACCAGCACGTGCGGCTTCACCCGCTTCACCACGTGCGCGAGACTCGTGCCCTCCTTGAGCCTCTCGTCTTCATCCGACCGCCTCAAGAAGTCTTCCAACTCAGGGGAGCAGCTCACCCTGGCGTCTGTCATCAGGCCCTGGAGGAAACACAGCGTGCATTCAAGTCAACAGAAGTCAACGCAGGTCAGACTCGCCCCCTCCTTGAGCCTCTCATTCTCGTCCGACCGCCTTCAAAGGTCCTCAAACTCAGGGGCACAGCTCACCCTGGCGTCTGTCATCAGGCCCTGGAGGGAACACAGGGTCAACACAGGTCAACGCAGGTCAACGCAGGTCAATGCAAGTCAATGCAAGTCAGACCCTTTCATCGTCGTCCGACCGCCTTCAAAGGTCTTCAAACTCAGGGGCACAGCTCACCCGGGCGTCTGTCATCAGGCCCTGGAGGGAACACAACACAGGGTCAACAAAGGTCAACAAAGGTCAACACAGCTCAATGCAAGTCGATTCAAGACTGCGCGATTTAGAGCTTACCAACATAATTGAAAACGCCAGCCAGTGACTCACCTGGTCATTCACAAGTCAACCAAAGTCAATGAGACATAAAGTTAACGCCAGTCAATGCCAGTCAACGCCTCACCTGGTCATCCACGAGCCAGAAGTTTTCAGCTGCCCGATCCATTGCAGCTTTACCCTGCCCGATCTGCGCCACCATTGCCCTCCGCACTGCTGTCAGCACACCCTCCGCTTCCCTGTGGTGGGTGGAGAGGAGAGGAGAGGAGAGGAGAGGAGAGGAGAGGAGAGGAGTTTTGGGGATAGAGGGTTAAGTGGAGGGAAGAAGAATGATGGGTGCTGTTGTCCTCCGCACTGCTGTCAGCACACCCTCCACTTCCCTGTGGTGGGAGGAGAGGAGAGGAGAGGAGAGGAGCAGGGGTTTGGGGATGGAGGGTTAGGTGGAGGGAAGAAGAATGACGGGTGCCATTGCCCTCCGCACTGCTGTCAGCACACCCTCCGCTTCCCTGTGGTGGGAGCAAGAAGGAGGGGAGGGGGTTCGAGGTGAGGGTAAAGTGGAGAGAAAACAAAAAGAGCAGGAGCCTTGAGAGGAGTGTTAGGTGCTGGATTGGTGCTGCTGCCGTCTGCATTGCTATCAGCACTCCATCTACTTCCCTTGTGGTGGGAGGTGACTTTAAAGTTGACTCAAATGTCACCCCGTTCTGCTGCCGTCTGCATTGCCGTCAGCACTCCATCTGCTCTCAGAACTTGAAGGGATTATTTTAATTGGTTTAAAACCACTACGAAATCTGCAAGGGGAGAAGTGTGATCAGCGGACGACGTACAGACAAAAGGGCCTGAAAGCAGTGAAAATTAACACAAGTATTGAAAGACCTGCCAAAACCTCAAATGGCAATCCGAGGAAGATTACTGGTGTGTTGAAGCAACCATTCAAGTTTTTTTCGACACACCATTAATCTCCCTCGTATTGCCACTTGGATTTTCAGGTCTTTCAGCTCCTGCGTTAATTTCACCGGTTCGAAATAAAATCAGTGCTTTCGAGCGAAAATTTCTCAGCGAAACTTACAACCTTGCTTTCCTCCTACTTTTGAGACGTCTCAAAACTAGAAACTTACAACCTTGCTTTCCTCCTACCCCCTCGCTTTGCCGCACCTGCCAGTGCCAGCAACCACCACTCTGGTGTCGGCAAGAGCTTTAGGGGGGAGGTGCTGCGCTCTCAGCACGTTGAGAATGCCAGCCACTGCCACTCCGCCTGTGCCCTGATGTTCAAGGTGAGGGGAGGATAGGAAGAGAGGGGGCAGAGAGGGCATTGGATATGGGGGAAACACACACATACACTACAGCACCTCCCATCATACATCCATGACATCATCCCTCCCATCATACATCCATGCCATCATCCCTCCCATCATACATCCATGCCATCATCCCTCCCATCATACATCCATGCCATCATCCCTCCCATCATACATCCATGCCATCATCCCTCCTATCATACATCCATGCCATCATCCCTCCCATAAGTAGAGCAGCACACCTCGATATCATCATTGAAGATGCGGCACTGCGACTTGTAGCGATCCATGAGTGTGTTGGTACACTCGCACATGCACCCGCATCCATGAGTGTGAGTGTTGTGCACTTGCACATCTCACCTCGATATCATCATTAAAGATGTGATACTGTGACTTGTAGCGATCCATGAGGGTGTTGGCCCACCCACGCACATGCACTCACATCCCCCCTTCAGTGCCCTCCCTCCCTCCCACCCACCGCCTGTACCACTGGTAAGAGTGCTCACCTCGATATCATCATTGAAGATGCGATACTGCGACTTGTAGCGATCCATGAGGGTGTTGGCCCACCTCATTTCAAAGTCCTCAAACTGTAAGGCAGCGGGTGTGTGCACATACACACACGATGGAAGCATACACACATGGATGGAAGCATGCACACATGGATGGAAGCATGCACACATGGATGGAAGCATGCACACATGGATGGAAGCATGCACACATGGATGGAAGCATGCATACATGGATGGAAGCATGCACACATGGATGGAAGCATACACACATGGATGGAAGCATGCACACATGGATGGAAGCATGCACACATGGATGGAAGCATGCACACGCACAAATACACACACAGACAGAGACAGACAAGCGAACGAACACATAAAGAGACACACAACCACACACAAGAACACAGGAACACATCTTTTGAGGCGCCTCACAGGTGGCGAGTCATTGAACCAAGTAGAGTGATAAACGGAGAAACAACCTGCACCAGATGCCACCCACCCGCTTTAGATATCACCTGCACTAGATGCCACCCACCCGCTTTAGATATCACCTGCACCAGATGCCACCCACCCGCTTTAGATATCACCTGCACGATGACGTTGGGCCAGCGTGAGAAGACTGCAGCTTCCATGAATTCATCCATGAGGGAGACGTAGTGCTCCCCGTCCAGGCGATACCTGCACTGGATGCTTCCTGAATGAATACTACCCACCTGCACGATCACGTTGGGCCAACGAGAGAAGACTGCAGCTTCCATGAATTCATCCACGAGGGAGAGGTAGTGCTCCCCATCCAGGTGATACCTGCAGCATTCCTCCCCCACATGGCACCTGGCCCTGATACAACCTACTTACCTGCACGATAATGCTGGGCCAGCGCAAGAACACTGCTTCCATGAATTTATCCATGCGGGAGAGAAGAGGCAGTGTGCTCAGGCCAGGCACTACCTCCACCACACCTTCCCAACTTCCCACCTGCCTCTGATACTACCCACCTGCACGATGACGTTGGGCCAGCGTGAGAACACTGCTTCCATGAACTCGTCCATGAGGGACAGGTAGTGCTCTCCGTCCAGGCGAGGGTGCCGCAACCCCAGGTCTGAATGGGTTGAAATGGGTGAGAATGGTTGGGAATTGGTTTGAATCGATTGAGATGTGTTTGAATGGTGGGGGTTTCAAAGTTCACCGCCTCTTCATAATAAACTCGTCCATTAAGGACAGGTAGTGCTCCCTGTCCAGACGAGGGTGCCGCAACCCCAGGTCTGAGTGGGTTGAAATGGGTTGGCGTAGGTGGAAACAGGTGAGAATCGGTAGAAATGTGTTTGAGTGGGTGGGGATTTCGATGAACACCGTCCCTCCATGAATTCATCCATGAGGGAGTGCTCAGGTAGTGCTCCCCGTCCAGGCGAGGATGCCGCAACCCCAGGTCTGGGTGGGTTGGAGTGGATTAGAATGGGTGGGAATGGGTTCGATCGTGCCAGGATGGGTGGAGGTTTGAGCCAACACCACCTCCCATAAATTCATCCATGAGATTGAATAGTGCTCCTTGTCCAGGCAAGGGTGCCGCAAGCCCAGGTCTGGTTGGGTTGGAATGGGTCGGAATGGGGGAAGGTGACTCAACACCACCTGTTCAAGAAGTTGTTGATGAGAGAAAAGGAGGGGCAAGGGCGATGGTTGAGAATATTTTTGTGCAAAACTCATGTAAGCAGATATATATGTATCTTGTAATGGAGATTGGGATGTGCTGTGAGGTTAACGCGAGTCTGCTTACAGAGGGGATTCTTGATGAGAGCCTCGTTGTTGGTGCCAACATCAAACATCACTGGAAGTACCTGAAAGAACACAAAATGGAGGGATAAGAGGGGGGGAGGGTGTGACAGTGTAAATTACTGGGAATCAACACCAGCACCTGCTGATACCACCCAGTTTGCCTTGACTGTCTGGCTTCAGCCAGACATCGCCTTTTGTTGGCCGCAGGCAAATGAATGTCGAGCTTTCCCACCGGGATGGCTATGGCCCTTTAATCACCAGCTCTAGGCAGGGAGTGAAGGGCGTCAGTAATAACTCACCCTGTTAGGAGGGATGCCCGCAGCAGCGACATACATGTCGAGCTTTCCCACTGGGATGGCTATGGGCTGCACTCCCAGGTCGCTCACTCTACCGTGCGAGAGGAGGAGCAGGTGTGTATGTGTGGCGACAGCAGCGATACTCACAGAAGTACGACCACTCACAACAGCACCAACACTGACCCTGTTGGGGGGGTATGCCCGCAGCAGCGACATACATGTCGAGCTTTCCCACCGGGATGGCTATGGCCTGCACTCCCAGGTCGCCCCCAGTCTATAGTGCGGGAGGCAGAGTGTGGCAACAGCAATACTCACGATAACACCACTACTCACGACAGCACCACCACTCACCCTGTTGGGAGGAATGCCCGCAGCAGCGACATACATGTCGAGCTTTCCCACCGGAATGGCTATGGCTTGCACTCCCAGGTCTCCCAGTCCCAGCACCTTGCTGCCATCCGTCATGACTATCACATCCACCTGAAGGGGCGGGGAGAGCAGGCGAAAGGGGGAGCGGTGAGAAGGGAGAGCAGGGAGAGGAGAGGAGAGACAGCAGTGAGCCGCACCACCACTCCCAGGTCTCCCAACCCCAGCACCTTGCTGCCGTCGACTCGTGACTAACACATTCACCTGAAGGAGAGGGGAGCTTGAGAGAGGAGCGGACTGGGGGAGGGACGATTCAACAATAGTGGGTGTAACCACTCGCCCCAGGTCGAAGATACCCGGGATGTGGGAGGAAGAGGAAGCGGAAGGGGAAGGGGAAGAGGAAGGGGAAGAGTGCAGGAAACACGGGGAAAGGCGCAGGGGAGAGAGCCATGGAAGCTAGGGGAAAGGGTAGAGAGGAGGATAGAGAGGTAGCGCAGAAGAGGGGAGGAAAGAAGAGTAACTAGACTTTCCTCTCTCTCCGGTCCCCTCCTTTCGTCCCCTCCTCTGCGTTACTCCTCTTCCCTCCCCTTTACCCTTTCCCTTTGTTTCCATGGCCCTGTCTCCTGCGCCTTTCTCCATGTTTCCTGCACTCTACACTTTTCTGACACACTCAATCTCATGTCCCCCATAAATGCAGCCACAGTGACTCACCTTGTCTGCGGGCCAGTTGTGCACCATACTCGCCATCTCGCCCCTGTCAGCTGCACTGAAATACATGCCTCGGGGCCGCCGGAACAGGCTGCTGTACTTCTGACACACGGTGCCGACCGTGGGGACGTAGAGAATGCGACTCATCTCCTGAATGTGGTCGATCAGAACCTGATGGGGAGGAAGCATGGTGGGGTGTGGAAGGAGGAGGCATAAGGGGAGGATGGAGAAGAGAAGAATGCGACTCATTCCCTGAATGACGTCGATCAGAACCTGATGGGGAGGAAGCATGGTGGGGTGTGGAAGGAGGAGGCATAAGGGGAAGATGGAGAAGAGAAGAATGCGACTCATTCCCTGAATGACGTCGATCAGAACCTGATGGGGAGGAAGCATGGTGGGGTGTGGAAGGAGGAGGCATAAGGGGAGGATGGAGAAGAGAAGAATGCGACTCATTCCCTGAATGACGTCGATCAGAACCTGACGGGGAGGAAGCATGGTGGGGTGTGGAAGGAGGAGGCATAAGGGGAGGATGGAGAAGAGAAGAATGCGACTCATTCCCTGAATGACGTCGATCAGAACCTGATGGGGAGGAAGCATGGTGGGGTGTGGAAGGAGGAGGCATAAGGGGAGGATGGAGAAGAGAAGAATGCGACTCATTCCCTGAATGACGTCGATCAGAACCTGATGGGGGAAGAATGGGGTTTGGGAGGGGAGACGGTTGGAGGGAGAAGAGTGGAGGGAGAGGTGGGGCGATCAAGAAGACGGGAGCCACGCGATGGTATGCTTTCGAGGGGAGAGAGGAACAGGTAGGGAATGCCGGCGGCACAGAGTCTCATAGCGGTGGTGCAGACAGCTGAAGCGTTAGCACTTGATCGTGCAATGAGGCACAGTACAGTGTGGTACAGTGCAATGAGGCATAGTACAGTGTGGTACAGTGATTTGAGGCACAGTACAGTGTGGTGCAGTGCAATGAGGCATAGTACAGTGTGGTACAGTGCAATGAGGCACAGTACAGTGTGGTGCAGTGCAATGAGGCATAGTACAGTGTGGTACAGTGCAATGAGGCACAGTACAGTGTGGTACAGTGCAACGAGGCACAGTACAGTGTGGTACAGTGCAATGAGGCACAGTACAGTGTGGTACAGTGCAATGAGGCACAGTACAGTGTGGTACAGTGCAATGAGGCACAGTACAGTGTGGTACAGTGCAATGAGGCACAGTACAGTGTGGTACAGTGCAACGAGGCACAGTACAGTGTGGTGCAGTGCAATGAGGCATAGTACAGTGTGGTACAGTGCAATGAGGCACAGTACAGTGTGGTACAGTGCAACGAGGCACAGTACAGTGTGGTACAGTGCAATGAGGCACAGTACAGTGTGGTACAGTGCAATGAGGCACAGTACAGTGTGGTACAGTGCAATGAGGCACAGTACAGTGTGGTACAGTGCAACGAGGCACAGTACAGTGTGGTACAGTGTAACGTAGTCACATCATACCTGATAGTACAGCGTCTCGTCGCAGTCGTGGAGGCGGGTGAGAATGCGCCACTTCTGCAGGTCAACCAGGTCAACCGGGTCACCACACACCCACCAACACTCGTCCGTATCTCCTCTCTTTCTCACCCGGTAGTACAATGTCTCGTTGCGGTCGTGAAGGCGGTTGAGAATGCGCCACTTCTGCAGGTCAACCGGGTCAACCGGGTCGTCCGGCTTGGCGATAGCGCAGAGGCCCCACCACACACCAGCCACACTACTCGGTAGTACAATGTCTTTCTCACCCGGTAGTACAGCGTCTCGTTGCGGTCGTGGAGGCGGTTGAGAATGCGCCACTTCTGCAGGTCAACCGGGTCGTCTGGCATAAGGGGCTTCTGGTCCATCTTCCTGTACTCCGCCACTGGTGGGGGCGGGGTGAGGGGGAGGGGGAGACGGAACGTGGGGGGAATGGGGACGTAGCGCATTGCGAGGCACTGCGGAGTCATGACTGGCTTCTGGTCCATCTTCCTGTATTCCGCCACTGGTGGTGGGGAGACGGGAGTGGAGGGGAACAGGAAGGGGGACAAGGGGAGAGAGGAGGGGTTGAGAGCAAGATAGCCAAGGAGCAGCACCCTTTACTTAACGAACATTCGCTTGCTACAAGCACCCTCGTTTAAAGTACACAACAACTTTCTGAATTGCGCCACCTGCTCGTCCATTGTTTGGTACCCTGGAGGCAGCAGCCCCCTAAATCAAATAAGTCCACCCTCCCTCGCTATAACCTGCCTCGTTGTAAGCACAGAAGAGCAACTTACTGAATTGAGCCACCTGGTCGTCCATCGTCTGGTACCCTGGCGGCAGCAGCCCCCTCAGTCCCAGCCGGTCCCTCTCAGGCGCTTCAAATGCCGTGTGCTGTTGTGGGAGGAAGGAAGGGGCAAAAGGAAGAGGGGGTGGGAAGGGGAAGGGGAGCGTTGAGGGGGACTGGGTAATAGGAGTAACGGCGGCTGCAGCCCCCTCAGTCCCAGCCGGTCCCTCTCAGGCGCTTCGAACGCCGTGTGCTGGTGTGGGGTAAAGGAAGACGCAAAGGGGAGAGGGGGTGGGAGGGTGAATGGGAGCGTTGAGGGGGATTGGGGAGTAGAAGCAACGGCGGCAGCAGCCCCCTCAGCCCCAGCCGGTCCCTCTCAGGCGCTTCAAATGCCGTGTGCTGGAATGGAGGGAAGGAAGAAAAGGGAGAGGGGGGTGGGAGGGGGAAGAAGCGGAGCGTTGGGGGAAAATGGGGCATGGAAGCAACGCCGGCAGCAGCCGCCTCAGTTCTAGCTGGTCCCTCTCGGTAGCTTCAAAAGCCGTGTGGTGGGAAAAGGGATAAGAAGAGCATAGGACCAGGAAGGTGGCGAGAGGGGGACGGGGGGCGTTGGAGGGGATTCGGGAATAGGAGAAACGGGACAGCAGCTCAAGCCTAGCCGGTCCCTCTCAGAAACTTCAAACGCTCGCTTACTGTACCCCCCTCGCTTACAGCCACACACCTAGTAATACCACCCTCCCGTACAGTCTCGCACATCGCTTACAGCCAGACACCTTGTTGCACACCTCCTTCGCTTACAGTCACACACCTTGTTGTACCACGGGTCGTGCAGCAGGTCCGCACCGCGCTTCGCCATGATTATCGGCTGCCCGCTGTGCATCTCGCGGCACCCTCCGAGGCGCGTTACCGTTGGGAGACTCTGTCTCTGAGGCGCCTCGGAAACAGGCGGCCCGCTATGCACCTCGCGGCTCCCTCCGAGGCGCCCTACTAGCAATGCTCGGGCCTCACTCGTCCAGCCGTCCACGAGCCAGCCGGCGCGCGCGGGGACTCGCTCCGCTCCGCGCATGTTTATGCCCTCCTGCGCGCATCGCGCAGCAGCGCGGAGCAGCGCCGCCATTTCTAACAGTCACCGCGGACGGTACGCACCAGGCGCGGAATAACAGAATCGGAAGTACAAGGACAGAAATGCGTCGAGCGAAGGCTAGGTGAAAACTGGGCTTCGCAACGCACGTCGCGACGTGTGGATTCCTGGCGAATCTAAGCGCGAGATTGGCGAATCTAAGCGCGAGATTGGCGAGCGACGGCTGAAGTATTGAGAATACGTTCGCGGCGAAGATGCAACTGGATATGGGAACGGCGGTTACGGCGAATGGAGGATGGCGACGGTCATGAGCGGATGAGACGGTGAGCGAAAGAACTGCGGCGCGACAAGGAGGAGCGAATGGCGATGGGAGGCGAGCTTGTTTGGCGAGATTCGCGAGGTGAGCAGCGAACGCGACGGTCGCCGTCACTGACGAGAGGAAACGGCAAGGTGACCAGCAGCGCAGCAGAAAAATCGCAGCGAGATTAACTGCTGCAGGCCTAGAACACGGCTCAGGCGGACAAGCCCTAACAGCATGTGAATGCCATTTGTGAGCTTAGCACTTTGCAGCAAACAAAGCAAACAGCAACACAAAGGCCCTGATCGGTAGCACCTTAAGCAGCTTAAGCTTCTGTCGCTTTGGCACACACGTGTGGGCACGTGTCGCTGGGTGCTTCCCCCCTGCTTCAGTAAATTTCCCAGCTCACAGGGGTGATCGGCACGCCCCCGAAACTGGGCTTAGGGAAGTTGCGCGGGTCGTGAGCGCGATTTCCTTCGAATCACGGTTGCTTTCGGCCCAGACTGCCCCATTCGTCACCAAGAAAATGTTTTCTCAAAAAAGGGGAACCTGGGCCATAAAATGACTCGAGTCAGAACCATTTCTTGAATCCCTCACAATAGGGCCAGGAGGAATGGGAAGATTTGAAGGTGTTTTAGGAGGTTAACGTTGGCAGGTGGAAGAAAATTTTGCGGTTTTGTTGGGTTTACCCTTCGCGGGCTAACTCCGAGTAAGCGAGGCTTACTCTCCCAACAAGCCAGAGTTAGTGGAGTTCCGCCGCGTAACTCAGTTTGCCCGTAAATGAACCTTCCTGTATGGCCACTTCGAGACGTACTCCGAGTAAGGTGTTGGGGCGATCGTTAGCCCCTTCTGAGTTACTCGGAGTAAGACACGTCGGATTGAGTAAACTTCCGTCACACGTGCAAAGCCGGAGTTTGTAAACTGCGTCGAAGCTCACTTACCCCGCTTAAGGGTGCTACCGAACAGGGCCAAAGCAGGCCAGGAGGAGGGAGACTGTGCCAGGAAGTGGGCAGATTTGAAACCTTTCTTCTGATTTGCTCGTTCTATACATCATATTCTTGAATTCAGCTGCTGGTAATGACTGTGTAATTCTCACATGATGGTGCCTTATGGAAAGAGAGAAAGTGTTGATGACATCTGAGGCAAATGTTTCAAATCTGCCCAGCTCACGTGCCGTTCATGGTCTGGCGCATCGCCTTTCACTCCCTCCAAGAGCCAGCTCATCGGGAGATGTTGTGCAGGACAGTAAACTTGGGACACGTCGAGTTTGACTGACGTGGATGACCCCACTTGACGAGTCATATCCCCGTCATTCGGGTTGACTCCAGCCAGTGACTTGCAAGGGAGCAAAAGAATACACCATGCCAATTCTTGTACTCTATTCACCCTGATCCTTTTGCAAATCCTTTATGCACGACGCTGCTCAATCTTCCAGCGAAATACATTATACAATCTCGGTTATAACAAAACAACTTCCGTTCTCACCCGCTTTTACTATTCCCGCTGCCAGCTGATGATTCCTAGGAGCTCATTCAGTTAGTTCCTTCCAGACCGGAAACCTCCGCTCAACAGCAGCTAACACTAACTCCAAGGGTGTTGCGCTTCGGCGTGCAGCGGTTATCTCTAAGAAAGCCTAAGCCACGGATGCAGCAGCAGCAGCATCCCTCTCTTGTGACCGTAAGCACTTACCCGCGAAGTCGTCCATCCAATCACACCATGTCTCGCGACCGGACGTTACTCCTTATAATAGGCGATTCGACCGTCGCTGACGGACGAACACACGACCGACCTTATTCGCGTTTAGCGATCCCAGACGACCGACATCCAGGTCGACTCAGAGGCGCTAGCACCTTATTTTCAGGCCCCGGACCGCCTCGTGACTTACAGCATACCTTTACTGTTTATAAAGCTCCTCTCCTCTTCTCGCATTTATTTCGAGTCAAGGGGGACAACAGCAACAGCTTACCGAGCGCCGTGTGAAAGGATCGTGTTTGAGGTCGTTACAAACCTCTCCTCTCCGTTCCACCAGCAGCAGATCAAGCGGGTGCGTTCCGGTGCCCGTCGCTACACGATGGAGCATAGGCCAATCCAGAGAAACCCGTCCGTCTCCTCATTTTAATTTCGCCATAATAAGCTTAGTCCGCTCCAAAAACCACAGCCGCTGTCTGTAGACCTCTCCGTCTCGGATTCGCTGCGTACCGGTAGAAAGAAAAGGAAAGGAAGGAAAGTATACGGAAGAATTCAATCCGCCACTGGTAATTCTCAATCGTATCCCGCTTTTCTACGCTCGGTCGCCGAGCGGAGCCCTCAGAATGAAACCAATTCGCGTGGATTCGACTTTGCAGCCTTCTACCACGGCTGCTACACATCCCGCCGCCCGTCCCGCCTCCGATCCCGCCGCCAATCCCACCGCGTGTCCCGCCGCGCCTCCATCCGCGCAGCCGGTACCTTTCCTCAGCCCGTCGCGCCCGCTAATGGAACGCCTGCAGCGATGGAAGCGCATCTTCGGGCCGCGCCTCGTGCTGCTTCTCCTCCCCGACGGCTCTATGAAGATGTATGCGCCTGGCGGAAAGACTACCGCGCATTCCGCTTCCAGCGGAGACCTCTTCGGCGGAAATACGCCCGCGCATTCCTCCTCCGGCGGGGATCTCCGCGGCGGAAAAACGTCCGTCAGCGGCGGAGACGTGCCCGCGCCGGTCATCGCCGGGCTTCCGCGCGTCCTTGACTCGGCGCACCTCTCGCGTTCCGCGCGCCATCACGCGCAGAGTCGGGTTCTGCGCAGGCCCCGCGGAGGCGGCGGAAGGGCTTCGGCGCGGCAGCTGACGGTGGCTGACGTCATGCGCGAGCATCCCGGGTATTCCGTGGGATCCATGTCGTCGAAGCGCGCCGTGCTGCCGCGGGATAAGGTGCTACACCCGGGAGGGACGTATTACCTCTCTAAACCGGCTCTTGCGGAGCAGGGCGCGCTAGAATCTCAGAATGCGGAAGCTCAGAGGACGGAAGGAGAGATCGCGGAAGGGGAGAGCGCGGAAACGGAGGGTGCGGAAGTGCAGCGCGCGAAGCAGCAGAGCGCGAAGCAGCGGGGCGCGCGAGCAGCTAACGAACCCGCGGGGCGCGGAATTCAAGTAGGCGGAACGACAGCATCATCAAGCCCCAGCCCTGCGCATGACGGGCTGGTGGGGGGAGGGAGAGACGCACAGGCGGAGGAAGACCCAGGGGGAGCAGATGAAGGCCTGCTGGATTCTCCAGGTGTGAATCTGCCATTGGATAAGTCAGCTAAGGATGGTGCCAGGCAGAATCAGCAGCAGCAAAGGTCGAACCAGCAGCACCCGAGACAGCAACACCCGAACCGGTGGAGAGGCATGCACATGGTGAAGGGCACTCTCACTCTCGACATCACAAGCGACGCTTCAGACAACGAGGATAACGACGACAACGGGGATAACGAGGATAACAACAACAACAATGATTATGATTGTCATGATGATGATGGTGATAATTTCTATGGCTTCACCAGCAGTGCTTTTGAAGCGGGATCCGATGCTGAATCCGATGTGGATTCCTTAGCTACAACCGGGTGCACGGGCGGTTCGTGCGTCAGCACTCCCAGAAGGGAAGCTTCCAGAAAGCGGCCGCCGCCCGCCGCCGTCCGGCCGCCGCGATTCGAGCGGCACGCGTCAGTGGGATCCACAGCCTGCGAGTCAACCCGGTCAACCGAGTCAACCCAGACAATCCAGTCAACACAGTCAACGCAGTCAATCCAATCCATGCTGTCTCTGCAGTCAACTCAGTCAATTCAATCAATTCAGTCAACGCGGTCAACTCGAATGAGGCAAAGCGTGAGCACTCACAACACGCCCAGAGGGCCAACCCTCTCGCACTGGCAGCGGGAGGAGAAGTCCCCAAGAGGCACCTTGCACGAGTGGAAGAGAGGGGGACTGCCCAAATCAAGGCCCAGGATCTTCAAAACCCAGCAGTCTCCCACTGCAGAGAATCTGCAATCCCCTAACCTGCCGTTTCCTAACCTGCCGTTTCCTAACCTGCCGTTTTCTAACCTGCCGTTTCCTGACCTGCACGAAGGCTGCGGCAGGGAATCAGAAAGGGGTAGAAGCTGCGGGGAGAGGGGAGGAGTGGGTGGAGAGAGGGGCCGAGGGGAAGGGAGGGGAGGAGCGGGTGGGGAGAGGGGAGGGGGTGCGGAGAGGGGGCGGTTGAGGCGGCACGAGTCGAGTGAGAGCAGTCGGCTGGCATCGGCTCTGCAGCAGCTGTGGCGGCAGGGGTCGGGCGGGTGGGGCGTGGGCTGGCATGCTGGCACCTCCCCTGCTGCCTCTACCTTACCTGCTGCAAGCTCCCCTTCTGGTACTGCTGATGGTGGCCGGGCTTCTGCTGCTTCTACTCCTGTTGCTGTTCGTACCAATCCCGCTGCTGCTGCCGCTCCCGCTGGCGGTCGTAATAATCCTGCTTCTGGGGCCAGCCCTGCTGGTCCTGCTGGTCCTGCTGGTCCTGCTGGTCCTGCTGCTGCAGCCCACAAGCGAGCGGCGAGTGCGCTGTCACTTCACGCCCTGGCCACTGCTGAAGAAGAAGAAGAAACGGGTGAGAGGAGGGCCGGAGCGGGAAAGAGGAGCAATGACGGGGGAGTGTGGGAGGCAGGGTGGATACACGGGGATGCGAGAAGAGGGAACACGTGTGTGGTGACTGCAGCAGGCCTTGGGAGGTGCGGAGGAGGGGATTCTTTCGTAAGGGAGTGTGGAGATGGATGTTCAGCCCATAAAGGTGGAGGTGGAAGGGATGGGAAAGGCAAAGAGGGCGGATGGGCTCATCCCGAGCTCGGGGCGGCCACCATCCATTCCTGGAAGCTTCCTCGGTCGCACACGGTGGGGTCCCGATCCAGTGTATCCAAATCCGCGGGCTATGGGGCGGATCTGAGGGCGCAGTATGGGATTATGTCTAAGTCTGGTGAGCATGGGGCGGACATGAGAGCTCAGTATGGTGTGTGTAATGTGTCTAAGTCGGGTGGGCATGGGGCGGACATGAGAGCTCAGTATGGTGTGTGTAATGTGTCTAAGTCGGGTGGGCATGGGGCGGATGTGAGGGCTAGGTACCTGGAGCTTAGACAGAAGCATGGGCTACCTGCTGGTGCAGAAGGGGTTTCCAATCAGCAGCAGCAGCAGCAGCAGTGGCTCTCGCACTTGGAGAAGCAGCAGCAGCAACTGCAGCAGCAGCAGCAGCAGCTATCACGTCTACAGCAGTGGCACCAGCAGCAGCAGCAGCAACAGCAGCAGTGCCAGCAGGGGAAGCAGCAGCAGCAGCAACAGGTGTTCCATCCTCTCACACACCACTCAGCATGGTGGCACTCCATGGGGGGAGGAGGAGCAGCAGGGGGAGGAGGAGGAGGAGGAGGAAGTCAGATAGACCAAAAGGAGCTTCACTCCCAGCAGCAGCACCACCACCACCCGTTCCCCCCTCGCTCCTTGTCACACACTCACTCGATTCAATCACACTCTTCTTTACAGTCACACCCTGCACCCCTCCCCCTGGAGAGAACCCACAGTGTTCCCTCCGATGCCTTCCTCCAATCAGCTCTCTTTCCCCCTTCTATCAGCGGCCAATCAGAGCAGCCGAGCATGGTAACCAGCAGCGGCAGCAGCTACAGTGCAGCTGCCAGCCCTGGTTCATTTTTCTTCCCCAAGTCCCCGTCGGTTTGGACGGACGCGTCTGATTCGCCGGCTCCGCGGCTACAGCTGAGCTACAGCCTCCCGTACAGTGCGATCCCTTATAGTGCGATTCCCTACAGTGCAATGCCGCTACAGAAGGGAAGCGTTATAATGGGTGGAACTGGTGAGCGGGTGGGACAGAAGGAGAAGAATTTGGGGAGCGTGACTGAGGGGGAGGACTTTTGGTTGAGCTACCATTTGCAGGGTGTAGATCCGCCGAAAGAACAATCCGCTAATAAAGGGTATGATGGTGTAGACTTGACGCTTTTGCAGCAGTGGAGCCAGGGAATTGTTGATGATGATGATTCCCCTCCCCCGGGTCCCCTGAGGACTCTGTCTTGGTCGGAATTGGCTCGGCAATTGCAGGAGTGTCAGGCAAATGCGAACGGCTCGAGGCTGAGTCCTGGCGATGTGTTGAGAATGGTGGTGGCTAGGCAAGAGGTGAAGGGAAAGGTTTGAGCTGATAAAGCATGGGTATTGTGATTGTGATGTTATGTACTTGCTGTTCATGTATGCTATTGTATTATTTGTCTATAACAATAGCGCGTACAGATCAGCCTCTGCCGCCTCCCCAACTGCCGAATCGGTCACTGTCTGATCACTGTCTGATCACCTTCAGTGGTCAGCAATCCCAAGGTCCAGTTCTGCATTTCATTCCTGCTTGCGCGGACTTCTGCCGATCTCTTGAAGCACATTCTGTGCCGATCCCTGGCGAGTAGGTCCATTTAGTAGACCAAATGGTATTTTAATTCTAGAGCCGTCTCGTTATTATAGCTACTAGCTGGTCCTTTCGCGGCAGGTTCCTCATCCGCGATGTCGCGGCTTCGCAGAGTCGTTGGCGTCGCCGGCCTGCTAGCCGTCATGATAGTCGGTTACACTCTCGGCCGGCCGATATACTGGAGCTTGGAAAGCCAGTGGAATGACCTCCTCGAGTCGCAGGTCGAGGAAGCAACGAATGTGGACGAGCAAGGTATAGAATGTGCATCCTTCCAGTTTAAGCTATGTCCTGAATAGTTCTGTCAATACCTGCGCGTTGTTAGTTAGTTTGTTGTTGCAGTGACTTGTCCGTGTGTCGGATTTCCATGTCGCATATAGAAACACGAGCAGGCGGCGACATTTCCTGTTCTTTCGACCACCTGATGATTTGTCTTAATTTTCAGTTCTGCCAATGGATCTCGTACCTCCCCTTCATCTCATCTAAAAGAGCTATTGCATGTCTTCTTTTCATACACCAGAATCGACACCAGCTGCAAGGAGCGGCAGCAATGCGGTCTTTGCTTCTAACAAGCTGTGGCCGTTTCGCAGCAATCCAGCATCCGAATCGTCGGCAGCAGCATCAGGATCTTCAGAACCATCAGCAGCAGCATCAGGGAAAGAAGCAGGAAAAGGGAACGCTGAGGCGCAGCCTCACATGGGAACAGGAGAGGAGGGCGGAGGGGCTCAGAGGGAGGAGGATGGAGAGAGGAACAATTTCCTGGCAGCGCAAAATCTGGGAGGGAGCAGCAAAGCCCTGAGCAAGAACAACGCGGATACTGATGGAGGTGGAAATTTCAGCAGTAGCAGGAAGGGGATCGTAAACGACGCATCTGCTGCTCTTGCTGCTGCTTCTGACGATGCGATAAAATCCGCTGGGGATGAAGGGGAGACTAATACAACCAGCAATGGCCGTGCAGGCGAAACTTTCGCTCGGGGTGTCCGGCCAATCATCCACGAGGGAAAACCGTTGATTCCGGAGCTGAAGCGACCCATCTGGGAGAAACCGCCACCTGGCGGGAAGGTTCCTGGAAAGGAGGAGTTTGCTTTGCGGAGGGAGATGGTGGAATTCAGGGCGGAAAAAAATGTGGTGGTGGTGACTTTCGCCAACCATGCGTTTTTGGATTTCGTGCTCAACTGGGTGAAGCATCTCACGGAGCTGGGGGTTACCAACATTCTCATAGGTGAGAAGAAGATGTGATGCTGGCTTTCGCCAATCATGCAGTCTTGGAAAACATGGGCCTTGAGGCGACTTAAAAAAGCAGGAGAGGAACGTGGTGGTGGTGACTTTCGCCAACCATGCGTTTTTGGATTTTGTTCTCAACTGGGTGAAGCACCTCACAGAGCTGGGAGTCAACAACATTCTTATAGGTGAGGAAAAGGCGGGGCGCTGATTTTCGCCAGTCATGCAGTCTCGAGTTCATGGGGTTCTGAGGCGTCTCAAATGGAGGAGTGGACTGTGGTGGTGGTGGTGACTTTCGCCAACCATGCGTTTTTTTTTGTGCTTAACTAGGTGAAGCACCTCACGGAATTGGGGGCTACCAACATCCTTACGGGTGGGAGGGATTTGCAGAGCGGCATGAGTCCAGTAGAAAGCGGGTGGGGCACGCGTGCATGCATCAGCCTGTGTGTGTCCTCTCCTTCTCTTCCCTTCCCCAGGTGCCATGGACCCAGTGATCCTGGAAGCACTCTACCATGAAGGTGTGCCTGTGTTCGACTTGGAGAGCGCCATGAGTGGCATGAGCACACGTGTATGATGCCACAGCATGTGTGTTTCTCTCTCCTGCTCCTCTTCCCTACCCCAGACGCTATGGACCCTACTGTTCTGAAAGCGCTCTATCGCGAGGGCGTGCCTGTGTTTGACCTGGAGAGCGCCATGAGCCCAGAGGAGGACAGCGGGTGGGGCACACCGGTGTTAATTTCCCTCTCCATCTCTCTGTTTTAAATCCCAGGTGCCGTGGGCAACGTAATTCTCACAGCACTGTACCAAGAGGGCGTGCCTGTGTTTGACCTGGAGAGCGGCATGAGCCCAGAGGACAGCGAGTGGGGCACGCGTGTATGCAATGCAACAGACTGTTCCGTGTGTGTATGCCCCCTGCTTCCCTTGCTTTGCCCCAGGTGCCATGGACAATGTAATTCTCACTCCGCTCTACCAAGAGGGCGTGCCAGTGTTCGACCTGGAGAGCGGCATGAGCCCGGAAGACAGCGGGTGGGACAGGCTTGCATGCAACAGAATTTGTGTGTGTGTGTGCGTGTGTGTGTGCGTGTGCGTGTGTGTGTGTGTGTGTGTGTATGTGTGCGTGTGTGTGTGTGTGTGTGTGTGTGTGTGTGTGTCCCGTGCTACCCTTCCCTTCCCATCCCAGGCGCCATGGACCCTACCATTCTGGAAGCACTCTACTCTGAGGGCGTGCCTGTGTTTGACCTGGAAAGTGGCATGAGCCCAGAGGACAGCATGCGCTGGGTGGGGTATGCATGTATGCAACAGCCTGTGTCAGTCAGCGTGCCCCCTTCCTCCTTCCCTTCCCCCCAGGCGCCATGGATCCTACTATCCTGGCAGCACTCTACCAGGAGGGTGTGCTGGTGTTCGACCTGGAGAGCGGCATGATCCCAGAGGACAGCGAGTGGGGCACACCAGTGTATACAACAGCCTGTGTGTGCATGTTCCCTGCTACCCTTCCCATCCCAGGTGCCATGGACAATGTGATTCTCACCGCACTCTACCAGGAGGGAGTTCCGGTCTTTGACCTGGAGAGTGGCATGAGCCCCGAGGACAGCGGGTGGGGCACGCCAGTGTTCCATGCCATGGGGCGGGAGAAAGTGACTCTGGTGAACGTGTTCTTATCGATGGGGGTGGAACTTCTTATCTGTGACACTGACACTGTTTGGCTCAGGGTATGTTTTCAGATAAGTATCAATAAGGTAGTGGGGAGTGGAGGGTAGCACGGGTGGGGCACGCCGGTGTGCCATGCCATGGGGCGCGAGAAGGTCACTCTGGTCAACGTGTTCTTCTCCATGAGCGTTGAACTGCTCATCTGTGACACCGACACTGTTTGGCTCAGGGTATACTATGCTCTGAGCACTAGAGAAGCGAGTATTGATAAGGCATTGGGTGGGTGGTGGGTGGGTGGAGCTGCTCATATGAAACACCGACACGGTGTGGCTAAGTGTAGGCTGGATGCAAGAGCAACGGGTACTTATGTGGTACTGACTGGGTGGTCAACGTGTTCCTTTCCATGGGCGTGGAGCTGGTCATCTGTGACATCTCTCCATGTGGCTCAGGGTAGGCTGTCCAGTGAGGGCGTGCTGTGCTGGCTGCAAGTGCCCTGAGTGAGTTGTTAGGCACTGAGTTCAACGAGCTTCTTTATCTCCATGGGCGTGGAGCTGCTCATTTGCTCATCCGGCAACCACCCTGTCCTTAGAGCCCTTGCTGACTTGCCCCATATCCTCCCCTCTCTTCCCCTCCTCCTGTGGCAGAACCCTCTGCCCTTCATCGCTCGCTTCCCAACAGCAGACGTCCTCACATCCAGCGACCACCTAGTCCGCTCAGTTGATGACGAGTCCCTGGAGAAATGGCAGCAAGGTGAGAGAGCGGTGAATAGGTGTGAGAAGGCGTGAGCAGGTGTGACAAGGAGTGGGCAGGCGTGAGGAGGTGTGAGCAGGCATGCCAGCAGACGTCCTCACATCCAGTGACCATCTAGTCCGCTCAGTTGATGACGAGTCTCTGGAGAAGTGGTAGCAAGGTGAGAGAGGGGTGAATGGGTGTGAGTAGGCGTGAGCAGGTGTGACAAGGAGTGAGCAGGCGTGAAGAGGTGGCAGTAAGTGTGAGGAGGTCTGAAAAGGTGTGAGCAGACGTGAGTGCAGACGTGAGTGCAGACGTGAGTGCAGATGTCCTCACATCCAGCGACCACCCAGTCCGCTCAGTTGATGATGAGTCTCTGGAGAAGTGGCAGCAAGGTGAGAAAGGGGTGAGCAGGTGTGAGCCGGCGTGAGCGGGCGTGAGCAGGCGTGGGGGGGAGGCGTGAGGAGGCATGGGGAGGCGTGGGGAGGCATGGGGAGGCGTGGGGAGGCATGGGGAGGCGTGGGGAGGGGAGGCATGCTTGCCTCATTCCTCTTCCCCCAAAACACTGAGCGTGTACAACATCAGTATTCTGCATTTCCGCCCCTCCTTTGAAAAAATCACAGGACCTTTCCCCTTATGTGTTTCCCCCCTCCAGCACAGACCACGTACAACACAGGCGTATTGCACTTCCGCCCCACCGACCCTGCCAACGGCCTTTCTGTCTTCCTATTCTTCTATTCCCCTATGCGTCCTCTCCCCTCCCTTCCGCCCCCCCCCCCCCTATTTCCCCCTCTCCAACCCCCCAGCACAGAGCGCGTAAAACATCGGCATTCTGCATTTCCGCCCCACCGACCCGGCCAAGCGCCTAGATCGAGCATGGGCAGAGCTGCTCACTTCACCAGTGACCCGAAGATATGGGACCAGAACGGCTGTTTCAAGTGGGAACTCTGCATCCTCTCTCTCCCTCTCTCCTCCGCATCCCCCTGCTCTACCTGTGCCTACTCCCCCCTCCCCCTCCTCCCCCCTCCCCCTCCTCCCCCCTCCCCCTACTCCCCCCTCCCCCTACTCCCCCCTCCCCCTACTCCCCCCTCCCCCTACTCCCCTCTCCCCCTACTCCCCCCTCCCCCTACTCCCCCCTCCCCCTACTCCCCCCTCCCCCTACTCCCCCCTCCCCCTACTCCCCCCTCCCCCTACTCCCCTCTCCCCATGAAACCCTTACATTCCCCCTCGCTTCTCCACCCCCCAGCACAGAGCGCGTACAACATAGGCATTCTGCACTTCCACCCCACCGACCCTGCAAAACGCCTGGCACGCACATGGGCGGAGCTCCTCACCAGTGATGCCAGGATATGGGACCAGAACGGGTTCAACGAGATCATTTGCCAGCAATCAGATTCGGCCGTTTCAAGCGGCATTCTCTGCTCTCTCTCCCTCTACCCTTGCCTCCTCCTCACTCCCTCCCTCCTTCCCCTCCTCCTCTCTCCCTGTAAATCCCCCCCTCCGGTCCCTTTACCCATCCCCCCAGCACAGAGCGCGTACAACATAGGCATTCTGCATTTCCGGCCCACCGACCCGGCCAAACGCCTTGCACGTGCATGGGCAGAACTCCTCGCATCTGACGCCAAGATATGGGACCAGAACGGGTTTAATGAGCTCATGAGGAAACAAGCAGACACAGCTGTTTCAAGTAGCAACCTCTGCTCCCTCTCTCCTCCCCATCCCTCTCCGCTACTCTTGCCTTCCCCCCCTCCCCCTCCTCCCTTCTCCTGTACTTTTCCCCATCCCCGAACTCCCAGCACAGAGCGCGTACAACATAGGCATTCTGCACTTCCGCCCCACAGACCCGGCCAAACGCCTGGCACGCGCATGGGCAGAGCTGCTCGCATCTGACGCCAAGATATGGGACCAGAACGGGTTCAATGAGCTCATGCGGAAACAGATGGGGCCGGAGGTTGACCCTGCTGCTGCCGACCACCTGTTCTGGGCGTTTGATGGCACTCTGAAGCTGGGGATCCTCCCTGTCTCTGTTTTCTGCTCGGGCCACACCTTCTTTGTTCAGGTGTGTTATCTCTTGTCTCTTAAACTAGAGAATGAGGAAGCACATGGGGCCGGACGTTGACCCTGCTGCTGGGGACCACGTGTTCTGGGCGTTTGACGGCAGTCTGAAGCTGGGCATTCTGCCTGTCTCTGTCTTCTGCTCGGGTCACACCTACTTCGTTCAGGTGCGAGAATGCACCCACGTGTGCCTTGATTTGAGAGGACTTGTGTGGTTAAGTTGCTCCTGCTTCTGACGCCAAGATATGGGACCAGAGCGCGTTCAACGAGCTCATGCAGAAGCACTGACGTGGATTCTGCTGCTGCCGACCACCTGTTCTGGGCATTCGACGGCAGTCTGAAGCTGGGCATTCTGCCCTTGTCTGTCTTCTGCTCGGGTCACATCTTCTTTGTTCAGGTGCGTTCAGCTCCTAGCCAGTGAGGTTGACCCCGCTGCTGCCGACCATCTGTTCTGGGCGTTCGATGGCAGTTTGAAGCTGGGTATCCTGCCCGTGTCTGTCTTCTGCTCAGGCCACACCTACTTCAATAAGGTGTGTTGAGCTGCTCGCCAGTGACCACTGACGCCAAGATATGGGACCAGAACTGAGTAGTGAAAGGTCCCATGATGCCAAGATGTGGGACCAGAACTGAGTAGTGAAAGGTCCCATGACGCCAAGATGTGGGACCAGAACTGAGTAGTGAAAGGTCTCATGACGCCAAGATGTGGGACCAGAACGGGTTGAACAAGCTCATGCGCAAGCACATGGGGCCCGACGTTGACCCTGCTGCTACGACCATCTGTTCTGGGCGTTTGATGCCACCCGTGAATGAAGGGAAATCCTGCCTGTCTTCCCTTCATTTTCCCCTTCATTTCTCTTCCCCGTTTCTTCCATTCTTCTTCCCTGCAGCATCTGCACAAGGTGGTGGGCTTGGAACCGTATGCTCTACATGCACTGTACTCAGCTCTTCAGCAATTCCCCTCTCTCTCTCCCTGCTGTCCGGCCTTCGTCCCTTGCCTACTAAAATCTTGTACTCCACCTGATATCTTCCCCGCAGCATCTGCACAAGGTGGTGGGCTTGGAACCGTATGCTCTACATGCACTGTACTCAGCTCTTCAGCAATTCCCCTCTCTCTCTCCCTGCTGTCCGGCCTTCGTCCCTTGCCTACTAAAATCTTGTACTCCACCTGATATCTTCCCCGCAGCATCTGCACAAGGTGGTGGGCCTGGAACCGTATGCTCTACATGCACTGTACTCAGCTCTTCAGAAATTCCCCTCTCTCTCTCCCTGCTGTCCAGCCTTCGTCCCTTGCCTACTAAAATCTTGTACTCCACCTGATATCTTCCCCGCAGCATCTGCACAAGGTGGTGGGCCTGGAACCGTATGCTCTGCACGCCACTTTCCAGTTTGCTGGCACTCCCGGTATGTTCAAGCATGTTCAGCTTGATTTGATCAAGTTTACTTTTCAAGTTTTGTTGTGGAGGGAATTCGCCTTGATAGACTGCTGTTTGCATTCTCGTTTTGAGATGTTCAAGGGAACTCAACTCAATCTTCTCAGCTGATAGTTTCCATATGCCCTTCATGTCACGTCACGATTTGACTTCTCTGCTCACAGAATATCCGCATCATCCACCATCCAGCATCACCATTCCCCCACACCCCCACCAACCAGGCAAGAGCCATCGCTTTCGGGAGGCCATGGCCTTTCATAACGCCTGAACGCTACAGCCTTTCAGGCTCCTCCAAAGGAACCCCACTCTTCACCATCCCCCATATCCGCCCCCATCATCTCCATTTACGCCCCACCCTCCAAGCAGGCTGGCGCCACCGCGTTCGGGAGGCCGTGGCCTTTCACACCACCAGAGTGCCACGATTCTCAAAAGTGCAAAGACCTTTCAAACCCCTGAAAAATGTTTTCACTCCCCACCATTCCCCATCCATCATCTCCCCACTTTCAAACCAGGCAAGCGCCATCGCTTCCGAGAGGCCATGGCCTTTTACGACCCTCTGGTGTACCACGGCCAGAATGATTTCCACCATTCACCACCGTTCTCCACCTTCCCCATCCCCCGTTCATCATGCTCACAACCCCCCACCCTCTTCTCCCCACCAGGCAAGCGCCACCGCTTCCGAGAGGCCATAGCCTTCTCCGACCCTCCAGAGTACTACGACCTTTGAGGTGCCTGAGAATCATCCCCACCGTCCACCAGTCCCCCTCCACCATTCCACATCCACCATCCATAATCCCCATACCCGCCCTCTACTCTCCCCCCTCCCCCCCACCAGGTAAGCGCCATCGCTTCCGAGAGGCCATGGCCTTTTACGACTTTCCAGAGTACTACGATCCACCAGGTGGCATCGTGTCATTCGTCAACGACATTCCAGAGGAGCTGCTGACGGGCGGCGATCACACTCTCTCAACGCACTTCCACCTGGTCAACTACCAGCTGAAGGGACTTAGGACGGCACTGGCCATTGCTCTCATCCTCAACCGAACCCTTGTGAGTCAATGCAATTCAACCCAAGTCAACCCAAGTCAACGGTTTGTCTGGCGCTGCTAATGGGCTGCAAGGCAATCACACCCTCTCAACGCACTTCCACCTGGTTAACAACCAGCTGAAAAGCATCGGGGTGCTCTGGCCATTGCTCTCATCCTCAATCGAGCCCTCGTGATTCAGCTCAAGACAACGCAAGTCAACAGCAAAGTCAACTCAAGTCAATGAGTTCAATGATACCATCCACCCCCTCACCATCAGGTGATGCCACGTGCGTGGGCTCGATTCGATCGCTCTGGTATCTGGCACCTGGGGGCGGTTCTGACATATGTGCGCACATGTGTCAGTGCATGTGTTTCCATCCATCCAACCCCCACCATCAGGTCATGCCAAGCACGTGGGCTCGATTTGATCGCATCTGGTACCCCCATAGAGGCATCCTCGATAACACTGCAACGCCACAGCCATTTCTCTGCCCACTCGACCATATCCTCAATGTACAATCTCTCTACACTTGTCTGTCTGTATCGTCTGTCATTTTGGTGATTTGCTCGTCCAATATCCTCAGACTTCACTTTGTCTATACTCTCCTTTTGAGACGTCTCAAAACTAAACTCTCCTCCTTCTGCTCAACAATCTAAAGTGTTTACTGTCCCCATTCCATTTTGAAATCTCTACTGTCTCATACCATACCATTCCATACCATTCCATACCATTCCATACCATTCCATACCATTCCATACCATGCCACACCTCCACTATGCACTTCCCCCCACCAACACCCTTCTACCCCTTAACTGTCTCCCTTTCAGGTGGACAGGATGCTTCCGGGGAAGCTTCCAGAAGAGGAGTTTGGCCCAGCAATACCCTTTCGGGAGTACTCTTTCCTTGACAACCCTCGTGTCCCTAAAGAGGTCAGCTGTTTAATATTTGACTTATTGGCTGGACCCCCTTGTGGACTTTTTTTTTTTCATAAATCCCTTGGCATTTCTCACATTTCCAATGAGGTAAACTTGCAAAAAGTATACATGTAAACACAAGTGGAAGTTTTAGCCGAAATAGATGAAAGTACCAGACACTTGCTTTAAAAGTAAGGTGTAGCAAATATATCAGCAGCTTTCCAAACCAAGCACACCCAACAACCTCCTCTCCAGTCCATTCCTGTCCTCCCAGCTGCAAGCCTTGAATCCCTGTATGCTCCTCTGCACTAGTACCTCTCCCAGCTGCCCTTCCCACTGCCCTTTCAGCTTTCTTCTTGACTACGCCTTCAACTGTTCTTTCAGCCGCCTTTTCAAATGCCCTTTTCAAATGCCCCTTCGACTGCCCTTTCGACTGCCCTTTCGACAGCCCCTTCTAGTGCCCTTTCCACTGTCTTTTTTACTGCCCTAAAGATGCCTGCTGAAATGTTTTTCTGCCAAGTGCCAGCCCACCCTCCATACCCTCTCCTCCGCCTCTTCTCCTTATTGCCCTCGTCTCTGCCCTCATGACTGCCCCACTGAAACTCTCTGCGTGTCTCCTCCCGACCCTTCCTGTCCCCAGCTCCGAGCCTCCAAGCTCTCTGTGCGCATATGCAACGACACTGCTCCCGATTGCCCCACGGAAACGGACGCTCAGGATCTTCCCAGAGCTCACACACTCGATCTGGTGCTGAGGAGAGGCGTGCGAGAGAAGCAGGTGCGTGCAATGAACTGTTAGATGCCACATTGCACACATAAATTGTTAATTTTATTTGTTTGTTACCTGTCACTCTAGCCCCTGCTGCTTTTTAAGGCCCTTTGTCTTGGCCATCCCAGCTCTTTCCCTTCCCCTTGCTGTATCATGCCGATATCATTCCTTGTTTCTCTCCCCTTAATATCATTTCCTGCTTTTCTCCCCTTAATATCATTTCCTGCTTTTCTCCCCTTAATATCATTTCCTGCTTTTCTCCCCTTCCTGATCCTGTGACTGTGGCCTGATCCCTCCTTTCTTGCGTTCCAGTTAAGGGAGGCATTATCGCGGTTTTCAGGTGTGAAGTGGATCGAGTTCAGTTCTCTACATGATGTGTTTGGTGGATGGGATGACAAGGTGAGTGCTGGTGGAATGGCATGGGGAAGGGAGGGGGAGGGGGGGGGGGGTGAGGGGGAGGGAGAAGGGGGGTTCAAGGGTTCCAGTTTAGGGAGGCAGTTTTCAGATGTGAAGTGGATCGAGTTCAGATCTCTGCACGATGTGTTTGGCGGATGGGATGACAAGGCGAGTTTTGCTGGAATGACATGGGGGAGTTGGGAAAAACAGTGTGATAAGATGGACTGATTGATAGTGCAAGAGTGGGATATGAAAGAAATCGAAGCAGCTTATGACCTTCGGGTGCACTACCATACCCTCCAATTTTGATCTGAGCAGGAGCTTGAGAAGAAATTCAGATGGAGATTACGGCATTACACAGGCATCTGGTGCTGCGTGCATGCACATCCAGGTAATATTAGAGTACATCATTTGGAACTCTTTTCTATCCACTCTAAGAAGGTCGTTGTCTTAATGTCTGTTACTTCCTTTTGGTTGGTATTTAATGTAACGTCTTTCTCACAAGGTTTTGGTGGCTGTCATATTTGCGAATTCTCTTGCCTTGATTTATGTTCAGGCCATATTTACTACAATTTCTTCTGGGATGAAGTGCCAGACTGGAAACCAAGGCCCCCTAGAAACTCAACTGAAGATCACCCTGCATGGGAATAGTGATGCTACCACAATAGCACACATATGGAAATGAAAAGCTGTGTACCTATCTCAATTCTGTGATGACGTATCCATTTTCAGCACTCTCGTCACTATCGAGAATATGATATCGGAACCTGTCAGCCCATTTTGGCGCCAAAAGGAGCAGCTTCCAATCACGGAAATGCAAGGCGATCTCACCTCGAAAATGCCGCGCTGCTGAACACACCAAAAACCACATCACACCACCTCAACACCAACCAGGACCATAATTCTCTCGATCCTCCTTATCCTTCGTCACCTTTCTCGATCTCTTTCAAACGCTCGCTATCACATTCTGTTCTGATCTCCCTCCAGATTCCTCAACTTGTTTTCCCAGAGCTATTTGAATCTCTTCTAACGATTATTATAGTTTCCAGCCATCGCATCCTGTGCTTAGGTGTGTCGGCCTTTTTCAGGGTCCACGCATTTCTGTGCCGTACTCCGAGGAGTGCACGAAGGGTCTACTTAGTATCGTTCCGACACGGTAGATCGGCACCCCGCAGCATGAAGGTCAACGTATTTTCGCGATCTGGAAAAGAGATCGTCAAAGGCGGCCTCCAGCTGTCCGATGAGGTACCTTCCACATTGCGTTTAACGCTTACTCAAGCATCTGTCAGCCTGGTTTTTTCTCAAAAGAATTGATCCAGATAATCAAGCAGCTCGCGTAATGCATTTCCGCAGGCCCTCTGATCCCCACAAACACTCTCTTGTTCCCTTTCTCCAGTCGTGTAAATGCCGTAAAATCTTAACTGGTTACTATCCGTGTCGTCTCTGTGCAGGCCTCCGTAACAGATCTCCAGAAAGCCCTTCACAAAACGAGTAAGTCGCAGCCCTTTACAGACCATGACAAGCCGTACCCCTTATAATAATGTATTCTAACTTTTCACTTATCTGCGGGGTGACCCCTTCATGCAGATAAAAAATGGTACCCTGCAAGGCAGAGATTCACTCTCCCAGCACCAGCATCAGGAGCCAAGCCCGTCGTTCTGGACGCCAAAAAGAGGCTCGCGGAATACTCCACAGGAACCACATTGGACGTGGTCTTTAAGGACCTCGGCCCTCAGATCGGCTTTAAGACGGTCTTCTTCTGGGAGTACTTCGGCCCTCTGGTCCTCTACTCGCTCTTTTACTTCTTTCCGCAAGTGTTCTATGTGGACGGTGCCAACAGGGTAAGCGTTTCCGCCCAATCTCCAGCACATTTCCGATTTCTTGCACTTTCGCTCTGTATTCGCCTCCCGAATTCGCGGATCCCGCAATTCTCACATTAGCGGGAATCTTGTGCTTTTTCCTGACAGATTCTCCATTCCTTTTCTCGTACCGCCATGTCTTCCTGCAGAAACTCAAAGATGTCCAGACCTACGCACTCATCTACTGGACGTTCCACTACACGAAGCGCATTCTCGAGACGTTTTTCGTCCACCGGTTCAGCCACGGCACGATGCCGCTTCAGAACCTGTTCCGTAACTGCGGTTACTACTGGTCTTTCGCAGCGTTCGTGTCGTTCTTCGTGAACCACCCGATGTACACGCCTGTCAGCGAGACCCAGATGGCGATCGGATTCGGCATCGCTATAGTCAACCAGCTCTCGAACCTCTACTGTCACATCATTTTGAGGAACTTGAGGTGGGTACAAGTCACTTCTGAGTGGATTGTCACAACGTGCGGAATTTCCATTCTCTGTAAGGCTCTTTCTTTTCTGATCGCATAGAGTCACTAGAGTCGTTCGAACCGGGAAACAGCGTGAACATTCCCATTCCCTCTTCCCCCCTTTTCCCCTCTTGTACTTCTCTTGCATATATCCGCTCTGCAGGTCCGGTTCGAGCTCGGGGTACCAGATCCCGTCGGGCTTCCTGTTCAACTTCATCACGTGCGCCAACTACACGACGGAGATCACCGCGTGGCTGGGCTTTAACATCGCCACGCAGTCCGAGGTTTGAGACGTCTCAAAACCTCTTCTCACTCTCCTGCTTTCATCCGCTCTGCAGGTCCGGCTCGAGCTCGGGTTACCAGATCCCGTCGGGCTTCCTGTTCAACTTCATCACGTGCGCCAACTACACGACGGAGATCACGGCGTGGTTGGGATTCAACATCGCCACGCAGTCCGTCGCCGGCTACCTCTTCATGCTCGCCGGCGCCATGCAGATGGCCGAGTGGGCTCTCGCCAAGCACAAGCGCCTTGTGAAGGTGAGGCGAAAATCCAGCTTTACCCTTTGTGGGTAGAGAGACGATTTTGAAGATGCCTCAAAGCAACAATACAGATGGCCGAGTGGACGCTCGCCAAGCACAAGCGCCTCGTCAAGGTGAGAGCAGACGTTTGAATTCGAGTCAACTCGTTAAGCCACCCCGCCGGGCTGAATGGACCCTCGCCAAGCACAAACGCTTCGTCAGGGTGAGTGTAGGGACCTACCCTTGCGGGTAGAGGGATGACTTTTGAGGCGTCTCAGAAGGAACCATGCAGATGCCTGTGGGAGACCTCGCCGAGCACCAGAGCCTCGTCAAGGTGAGAGCAGACATCTCTCTCTCTCTCTCTATCCATAATTCCCGCCACCACTTTCCCTCCACCTTTCCCACCGCCGCTCCGCTTCTCCGCGACCTCCTCTCCCTTCATAAGCAATCACATTGCTGAGTCGACATCAGGGTTCCGGGTTTAGGGCCTTTGCCAAGCACGCGCACTGCAAGCGATTGCTCGTCTGGCCTCTTAAGACCGCGCTAAGCTTGAATGCCACAGGAAGGTGGGAATCCTCGTTCAGTGAAACGGCGTTCCCGAATCCCCGATATCATCAAGCCTGTCGTCGAGCTCCTCTTGAAGGCCCGTACCCTTTTGTCCTCGCCCCTTTCGTCCTCGTAGTGCGAGAATCGGGGGGGCGGAGGGAGATAGTGGGAGAGCATGGCAAAGGACCTTCGCTCCCGTTTCCTGCAGTCCCGCATCCACCCTTTTCGACTAACTGCGTTGCTTTTAATCAAGCCATAGCAGACACACCCTTCTATCAGCTGAGCCAAGCCGGAACGGGCTAACGGGACGGGCGAGTGTGCATGGATGATGTCAGACAAACGCAATGCTTTGACCTCAACCGTCGCTCTGGAGTTTTCTCCCGGGTGGCATGAAGTCATCACATCTGTTGTTGCTGACATGCACTTGTTAAAGATGCTCTTTACCCTAGTGTTGCATGGTGGGGATGTAGCACAGTGCCGTTCTTCCTTCAGCAGATGGAGTGAGCGGCTGTAGCACAGTCGCCTCCTTGACTCGTTTCTTTTTTTCAGCATGCGGACTCTTGGTAACCGGATAGGCTTCTTGCACTCACGGGTTGCGATTGGTGACTGGGCAGGAAACGGAAAGGGCTTGATTCATTTACGGGTCTAGGGCAGAGATTGGGCAGGCACAGCTTTGAGTCGACTCTAAAACACAGTCCAGGGATAGACTGCATGGATGAATGCAATGCTTTGTCCTGAATCTGCCACGGGTAACACCTGTTGGTCAGAGTGAAGCCATCTTATTAATGTCCCTGACATGCAGTCCCTGGGTGTGGGGAATAGACTGGGAGCTTTGAATGCTTTCCTTATTATTTGGGTGATAAATGCTCTGCCCATGCAATTGTTCAACGTTCAAAAGTTATGCGCGCCCTCTCGGGCGGGTTTTCTTTCTGTAAGGGGGAGACCGGCAGGTGAACTCTGTCAGGGCTGCATGAATGATGTCAGACAATGCAATGCTTTGTCCTGAATCTGCCACGGGTACCACCTGTTGGCCAGAGTGAAGCCAACCTCTCAATGTCACTGACATGCAGTCTGTGGTGCGACAGCGATTGGGGGCCTTTGAGTGTGTCGTATGTGCCTGCATAAAGAGGTCTTCTGCTGCCAATTATCTAGGCTCCAGGGGAGGTGCTTTTATCGATTTTGGTTTCCATTTTTCTGAGATAATATAGTGGGCTTGGGTGGGGAGGTCTTTCCTGTCCCATGTAAAAGGAGGGGAACTGGTAGGTAAATTCTTTCAGGGCTGCATGGGGTCGGGGTCCTGCATGGATGATGTCAGATAATTCATTGCTTTGTACTGAGCCTGCCACGGGTAACACCTGTTGGTCGGAGCGAAGCTAACTTTCTAATGTCACTGGCATGCAGTGTCTATGAAGTTGTGGTATGGGCTGCTGGGGGCTGTTTGGATAGTCGATGTTTACTTGTGAGACGTCTCAAAAGTCGTCTGGGGGCTGTTTGGATTGTCAATGTTTACCTGAGACTGCGCTTATTCTTTCGACGGTTGGAACAGCTGTTTGGACAGCTAGTGCGCTTTGCACGTGTGTAAGTCTTAGATTGTGCACCATCTTAGCGCTTTTATGTGATGTTGTAGTGGTCGATAGGGGAGCTGGTTGTGAGGCTGTATGGGATGGCTTAATGGTTTGATAGGGGAAGCTGGATTACAGGTAAGGGCTGCAGGGATGGCTGCATGGGTTTTGAGGGCTGCATGGATGATGCATTGACAGTGCAATGCTTTGTCCTGAGTCTGCCACGGGTACCACCTGCTGGTCAGAGTGAAGCCAACCCTTTTATGTCCCTGACATGCAGCCCTCTCTTCACTTCTCCCTTGTCAGAAGCAATCGTTTTTTATTCAGCGCCATTCAAAATCCTGTGAACGGTATTCTGTTCTGTAAATTCCTGTACACTGCAATCGTCTGCTTGATTCCTGATTCCAGTCGCCTGAGATTTCTCTGCTCATCTCCATTGTCTCTCCCTTGTGTGGGTTCCCTTCATTCCTCCCTAATGTGCTCAGCTCTTTGACGGCAAGGAGGGTCGTCCACATACCCTCAGCGGTGGACTTCGAGTCGACTCAAAAGTCTCTTCTTTCTTGCCTTGTGTATGGTTCTCTTTTCTAACCCATTCAGCTCTTTGACGGCAAGGAGGGCCGTCCCAAGTACCCTCGGCGGTGGATCATGCTCCCTCCTTTCTTCTGAAAACACCCATCAAGCCCAGTACAAATACCCTTGTATGTGCAAGGTGTCTTTTGAACAGCACCTTCGGCCATTTCTTATGTGAATCTTGGAAACCTCTTACCGGTATTAGCAGCTCAAGCCGGGTCTTAGCTATGGTAGCAGCTGGAGAAGTCATATACAAAGTAGATTGGTAGTCATGCACTCTACTGGAATCTTGAAATGACCTTGTGTATCATTCTTATGTGGGTACTTATTACTGCCCTTAGGCATTACTTCCATCATTGATGATTCATATCTGAGCTACCTACTCTGTCCCTGATGTCGCCATCCTTCATATCTGAGCTGAAATGCAGTTGCACAGCATCTTGGCTCGCGTACACAAAGCTGCTCATCATCCATTCACTGATACATGCAGACATCCGTTTATACACACTTGCTCTATACACACACCATCCCACAAACCTTCAAGCTATTTACTATCAGGATCCCAGCCACTAACCACTGGGATGAAATGGCAAGTTAAGTAGCGGGTCAGTGCGCCCATAACCCTCCAGGCCAACATGCCTGTAACCCTTCCCTAGGATCAATCGGGGATCACCAGTGGACCTCTGACAGTTACCTCCTACGACATCCTCTAGAATCCCAACCAATCACCAACACCCAACTATCAACCCATAGCCATCACCAAGTATTTCAGTAATTGACTAATCACCCAACCCATCCAACAACTTTCCCCGCATGTTCCACTAAGCCTAATCCACCTCCATCTTGCTCTCTTCCTCCACCCCTCCTGCCTCCTCCTCCCCAACCTCCTCCACATTCTCATCAATGCTCAATCCAAGGCTAATCATCCTATGCACCCGTCCCGCAAGCGCCTGCGGCTCATCCAGAGAAAACCCCGAGGTCAGCAGGGCCGTTTCAAACAGCAGGAACACCAAGTCCCGGACAGTCTTGTCCGTTTTATCCGCCTCGATCCGCCTCTTGAGCTCCTTGATAACGCTGTTATGGGGGTTAATCTCCATGGTTTTCCGGCTGCTCATGTACTGTGACATGGATGTCAGAATGTACTTGTATACATTACTATAACTGCCTGTAGTGTAGACCTAGTGTAGCTCTATGTTCTTGTTTGGTGGTGCACTCTCATGCTTGCCTATTTGTACTGCTCGCTCTATAGTGAACAACCTCTTTTGGCTAATCTCTCGACCCCTTCCTCTCGTAACTCTCGTTCTACCCTCAACCCAAGTCCTAAGTCAACTTAGGTTTCTAACATGGTATCAGAGCACTTAAGCTCCTAAGACCTGTTGTCCATGGGCCCACCGCTGTTACTTTCTCGCTCCTGCATGGCGCCTTCGCCCCCATTCGATCCCTGCTTCGTGCTGCCCGTCGCGCAGCTTCCGTCCGTCACGCTGCCCATGACGGCGAGCTGCGCGATGGCGCCAGATGCGGCCCCGTTTCGGCCCCCTCGTCGCAGCCCGTCCGTCCCTCGCTGCCCCGGCCCGTCCCGTCCCCGTCCAGCGGTGCGCAGTGCGCACAGCCGCACGCACGCAACCGCGAACGCGCAGCTGCACACACGTCACCAGTCACGCGCGCGACTGCAGCGAATTGCGCAGCTGCAGCCGCACGCGCAGCAGCAACCTCTCGCGCGACTGCAGCGACACCTGCAGCTGCAGCCACACGCGCAACTGCAGCCGCCTGCTGCACCCTCGCCCGCCATTTTTCCCCTTTCTCACTGCTGCTCGTGCACCAGGGGGGGGGGGAGGGTGTTGGGGGGCGGGGGTGGTTGACGCCACTCTGCTGCTGCGCTACGCCGCCGCCAGCCTTCTCCCTCTCCCTGCTGCTGGTGCAGCCGTGAAAGGGGTGGGGGGAGGGTGTGGGGGTGGGGGGTGTGACACGCCAACAGCCGTCCCTCCACCTCTCCACTCCTACTGCAGTGGGGTGGGGGGGAGGGTGAGGGGGTGGCAGGGATGACCAGCATGCGCCAGCCCACCTCCTCTCTCTTCCTGTCGCCCCTCCTGGGGTGGGGGGGAGGGGGGGGGGGGGGAGGGTGAGGGGGTGGCGTTGGAGGAAGGGTGGGGGGAAGACGTGAGGTTCCAGGGGCGGTTGACAAGGGGGGTGAGGTTGACAAGGGGGGTGGCTGAAAGGGGGCGTGGAATTAGGGGGTTAGTAAGAGGGGCTCGCCGCGCTAGGCTCCCCCCCACCTCCTCTCCTCCCTCTCTCACCACCCCCCCTTGTAAACAGGGGGTTCGTAAGAGGGGCTCGCCGCGTGGCTCCCCCACCTCCTCTCCTCATCCCTCTCTCATCCCCCCCCTTCGTAAAACGGGGGTTCGTAAGAGGGGCTCGCCGCGTGGCTCCCCCACCTCCTCTCCTCATTCCTCTCCTCTCCCCTCTCTCTCTCTCGTCTCCTCCTCCTCGCATTCCTCTCTACCGTCTTCCGCTGCGCTTGGTGTACCCCTTCCGGGGGTGTTTCTGCACATGGTTCTTCACTGCAGGCAGTTAGGGGGTGTGTCAGAATGTACTTGTATACATTACTATAACTGCCTGTAGTGTAGACCTAGTGTAGCTCTATGTTCTTGTTTGGTGGTGCACTCTCATGCTTGCCTATTTGTACTGCTCGCTCTATAGTGAACAACCTCTTTTGGCTAATCTCTCGACCCCTTCCTCTCGTAACTCTCGTTCTACCCTCAACCCAAGTCCTAAGTCAACTTAGGTTTCTAACAATGGAGTTGTCCCTTAAAGCCTGTGCTCGCATGATGTGTTCCATGTTGGCAGTCCAGCCGCACTCCCCTGTGACTAAAACGCAGGGGGATTCTACGATGCGCTCGCCGACAGTCACCTTCTCGACCTTGTCTCCCAGCATGTCTTTCATCGCCTTGCATGTGTCAGTGAATTCCTTCTTCAGCTCCTCGAATCTCTTCTTCTCCTCCTCGGGCTCATCAGGCTTCAATCTGCATGCACGGATAAGGGCGAGAAGGTGATCTGCAGCACATCCTAGCATCCCAACCAGGGAGAACGCCATAATAAATAAACAAGGGCAGTACTGCGTCTGGCGGTACTGGTGCTCGGGGCACTATGCAGCGGCGCCCGTTTTTCGTTCCGCCGCCACCGTCGTCTCTGCCGCCACCTGACTCTGTCCTTTGCTAGGTTCTTAGTCTCCCGTCTTCTTATGGTTTTCCTCCTAGCTTACTGAGTCCTCCGCCTCGCTAGTCGCTGCCACAGTTACAGCCAGACTCCCCACTACCTGCTCCTTCTCCTTACGTTGAGCAGACAGACTCTTTTACAGAGCGTCGTGAGCCTGAGTCTCGTCCTGCCTCGCCTGTTCGCGCTGTCCGCACTGGTCGTCGTGTTCCTCGTCCGCGTCCTCCTCCTGTCCCCGGCACTCACGTTATGACACTTCGTCCTTCCTCTGTTCCGCTGCAAATTCCTCTGCCGCCTCCTCCTGAGTCCTCTCTTCCTGTCGTTCCTGACCCTGAGTCTGACCTAGCTTGTGCTGCCAGTCCTACCGTCACTCATCTTCTCACCACTGTTGTCACTGACCCTTCTTTTAAGTCCACTTCTGCGTCTGCCCTAGTTGTTGAGCTTGTTGACTTTGCTGCTGCCTGTCGCCTCGACTACGCCACTAGTCCTGTTGCTAAAGCTGAGTCTGGCTGTCCTCCGTCCGCCGGGGGTGAGTGTGCTCTTGGCACGGACGTCCTTGAGGACAGGCAGGAAGACCTTTATTGTTTTGCAGATGTTGTACCTCATCTCGTGTCCATGCTGATTGCATCTGAGGGAGACCCGGATGCACCAGACATCCCGACCCCGCGCTCTTACGCAGAGGCGATTACGGGTCCCTACTCCTCTCAGTGGCAGTCAGCCATGGACGCAGAGATGGCATCCTGGAAGTCCACATGCACTTACGTCGACACAGTTTCCCCTCCTAGGGCGAACATAGTCGATGGCATGTGGATTTTCAGGATGAAAAGGCCGCTAGGTTCTCCGCCTGCCTTCAAGGCTCGTTACGTTGCACAAGGCTTCATTCAGCGAGAGGGAGTTGACTTCTTCCAGACCTCCTCCCCTACCCCGAAGATGACCAATCTTCGAGTGTTGCTGCACGTCGCAGCTCAGTTTTCTTGCAGGGCAGCCTGCACGAGGAGATCTGGCTGCGCTGCCCACCTGGCTTCACTGGGTCGTTTCCTGCAGGTACTCAGTAGAGCCTCCGGCGGCCAGTCTACGGTCTCCGCCAGGCGCCTCGCGAGTGGCACGACACACTGAGGACGACGCTTGTGGCTCTTGGGTTTGCTCCTTCTACTGCTGACCCGTCGCTGTTTCTACGCACCGACACTTCGTTGCCACCGTTCTATGTCCTTGTGTACGTCGACGACTTGGTCTTTGCCGCTGCTGACACTGAGGCACTGGCCCTTGTGAAGTCGGAGCAGTAGAAGAGACACACCAGCACTGACCTGGGTGAGCTGCGTAGCTATCTTGGCTTGCAGATCAACCGGGACAGAGCACGGCGCACCATCACCCTGACTCAGTCACACATGGTGCACCAGGTCCTTCAGCGCTTCGGCTTCCGGTACTCCTCGCCACAGTCCACTCCTCTGCCTACCGGTCACTCGCTCTCAGCTCCACCTTCGGACGAGTCCGTAGAGCAGAGTGGCCCATATCCGGAGCTTGTGGGCTGCCTCATATACCTGATGACCAGCACTCGACCTGACCTTGCCTACCCTCTTAGCATCCTGGCACACTACGTTGCGCCCGGGAGACACCAACCAGAGCACTGGGAGGCCGCTAAGAGGGTGTTGCGCAACTTGTGCAGTACGTCAGGCATGGGGCTCGTGCTTAGAGGACGGGGTCCAGTTGTCGTCACTGGACACACAGACGCTTCTTGGGTTGACGAATTGGCTACTCAGCGGTCGTCACAGGGTTACACTTTCAACCTTGGCTCTGGCTCTGTTTCTTGGCGGTCTACCCGCTCGTCTTCTGTTCTCAGTTCCAGTTGTGGGGCTGAGATCTACGCAGGGGCCATAGCTGCACAGGAGTTACGCTGGCTCACCTACCTGCTGACCAACTTGGGAGAGCGGCCTCGTTCTTCTCCAGTTCTGTACGTAGACAACAAGGCCATGATTGCCTTGTGTCAGGAGCACAGACTGGAGCACAGAACGAAACACATCGCTCTGCGATACTTCCTTGCTCGAGAGTTGCAGCAGCGTGGTCAGCTTCGTCTTGCTTACGTGGCCACTCGGGCCAACACTGCTGATATGTTCACCAAAGCACTTCAGTCTGGTGATCATCAGCGTTTCTCTACTGTTCTAGGCCTTGTGCCTACTTTGCCTCACTTACTCACTGCGTGACTTTGTTTTTACTGTGATCTATATGTAAGTCTGCATGCTTCTTCTTGCTAGGGTATGATCACTGTACTGTTTGTGCTCTCTTATATAACTTTGCATGTGAACTGGCCTTGTGGCCCTTTGCTTGTGCTCAGAATGTGTGGTGACTTCGTGATCCACCCTGAGCTTGCTTTGCTTTTCTTGACTGGTCTTGTGACCACTTGTTCTCCCCCACTTTGCCTATGGGGGTGTGTCAAAATGTTATAGTTGTTGAAACATTATAGCTTATACATTTGTGTAGGCTATAGTGGGGTAGCCCATAAGGGGTACAACCCAATTAGGGTTAGTACTTGTACCCAACACTTTGCTAGTTCGTTCATTCTCGTTCGTTACTTTGACATGGAATCAGAGCAGGTTCCTTGGGCCCACCACCTGCTACGCTGCTAGTACCCCCCCTAGGCCCGACGTGCCCCTTAGGCCCGTCGCGCAACCTCACGGCCCGGCGGCCCCCCTTCGATCCAGGCCCCTAGGCCCCGTCGCTCACGGCCCCTACGCCCCGGCCCGTCTCTGCCCCTAGCTCGGCCCCTCGGCCCCGTTGGCCCCGTCGCCCCTAGCCGCGCCACTCGGCCCCGTTGGCCCCGTCGCCCCTAGCCGCGCCCCTCGGCCCCATTGGCCCCGTCGCCCCTAGCCGCGCCCCACGGCCCCGTTGGCCCCGTCACCACCAGCCGCGCCTCACGGCCCCGTTGGCCCCGTCGACCCTAGCCGCGCCCCTCGGCCCCGTTGGCCCCGTCGCCCCTAGCCACGCCCCACGGCCCCATTGGCCCCGTCACCACCAGCCGCGCCTCACGGCCCCGTTGGCCCCGTCGACCCTAGCCGCGCCCTTCGGCCCCGTTGGCCCCGTCGCCCCTAGCCGCGCCACTCGGCCCCGTTGGCCCCGTCGCCCCTAGCCGCGCCCCTCAGCCCCGTTGGCCCCGTCGCCCCTAGCCACGCCCCACGGCCCCGTTGGCCCCGTCGCCCCTAGCCGCGCCTCGCGGCCCCGTTGGCCCTGTCGACCCTAGCCGCGCTCCTCGGCCCCGTTGGCCCCGTCGCCCCTAGCCGCGCCTCTCGGCCCCGTTGGCCCCGTCGACCCCTACGCCCCTAGCCGCGCCTCTCGGCCCCATTGGCCCCGTCGACCTCGTCGCCCCTAGCTCGGCCCCTCGGCCCCGTTGGCCCCGTCGACCCCGTCGCCCCTAGCCGCGCCCCTCGGCCCCGTTGGCCCCGTTGGCCCCGTCGACCCCGTCACCCCTAGCCGCGCCCCTCGGCCCCGTTGGCCCCGTCGCCCCTAGCCGCGCCCCTCGGCCCAGTTGGCCCCGTCGACCCCGTCGCCCCTAGCCGCGCCCCTCGGCCCTGTTGGCACCGTCGCCCCTAGCGTTGGCCCCGTTGCCCCCACCTAGGCCCCGCGGCCCGTGGCCACCTGGCCCCTCGGCCCCTGGCCCCTCGGCCCCTCGTGGCCCTTCGTGTTTGGCCCCTCGGCCACCAACCCCTCGGAAACAAGGCCCCTTGGCCCCTCGTCCCTAGGCACCAAGGCCCCTCGGCCCTAGGCACCAAGGCCCCTCGTGGCCCCTCGTGTTTGGCCCCTCGGCCTCTTGTTTGGCCCCTCGGCCCCGCCCCTCGGCCCCTCGGCCCCTAGGCTCGGCCCCTCGGCCCCTTGGCCCCTTGGCCCCCAGGCACCTTGGCCCCTCAGCCCCTAGCCTCGGCCCTTCGGCCTCGTGTTTGGCCCCTCAGCCCCGCCCCTTGGCCCCGTGGCCCCTAGTCCCCTCAGCCCCCCGGCCCCTAGGACCTGTGGCCCCTCGGCCCCGCCACCCTCTTGTTTGGCCCCTCGGCCCCTAGGCCCCTCGGCCCCTATTCTTGGCCCCTCGGCCTCTCACCCTCGTGTTTGGCCCCTTGGCCCCTAGGCCCCTTGGCTACTGCTGCTGCTGCTCCTGCTGCTACTGCTGCTCCTGAGTGCTGCGCCACTATGGCTTCGCTTAGAGTTCTAGCCTTTGATCATGAGGGCAGACCGATTTGCAACTGTACCTACTGGGCGATATGAAGGACAGTGTCTCACTGTTTGACCACGTGTCCGGTGTCGCTCCAGCCCCTCCAGCCACAGCTGACGGTGGGACTCGTTCCCAGTGGCTGTCTCGTGACGCTACTGCCCGCTTTGCCATTCGCAACCACCTGCCGGTGGCCGAATGTACCCACTTTGGACAGCACAGGACAGTACAGGCCCTGTACGACGTTGTCGTTGCTCGCTACTCCTCCCCTGCCACTGCTGCTCTAGGCAGACTGCTACTGCCCTACCTGTTCCCTGAGCTGTCGGCTTTTGCCACCGCAGCGGACCTGATTACCCACCTGCGCACTAGCAACGCTCGCTACCGCGCTACCGTCCCTGCTGAGTTCCTTCCCACGAACCAGCCCCCCATGTTCATCACCCTCTACTTCATAGTCTCTCGCCTCCCTGACTCTCTTCGCTCTGTCAGGGACCACTTTCTCTCCCTTGACCCCACCTCCCTCACCGTTGACCTCCTCGAGCAGCATCTCCTCGCAACTGAGACTAGTGCAGTTGCTGTAGGTGCTGCTCGTGGCACTCCGCGCCCGCCCTTCTTTAAGGGGTGCTCCCCCTCCCCCCTTTCCCCCTCCTTCGCCTCTGCTGCTGCTGCAGACGTCTCTGTTCTTGAGGACGTCGGTGCTGCTTCAACTAGTGCGAAGCGCCGCAGCAGCAAGGGCAAGGGTGGCCGGGGTGGTGGAGGTGGCAGCGGTGGTGGTGGAGGTGGCAGTGGGAGCGGTGGTGGGGGCAGCGGTGGAGGTGGTGGCGGCGGTGGGATTGGTGGTGGCAGTGGGAGCTCTGGTGGCGGCGGAGGAGGCAGCGGAGGGAGTGGCGGCGGTGGAGGCGGTGGGTCTGGTGGTGGCAAGTCAGGACCTCGGCGTGGAGGCCCAGGTGGTGGTCAGCGACAGCAGCAGCAGCATCAGAGCGAGACCCTGTCGCCCCAGCAGCTCTGTGAGTGGTTGGTTCAGCGTGGGACGGGTGGGGGTAGTGAGACCTGCTCATATGTCCTTCGCACGGGTGTCCGTGCGGGCCAGACATGCGGGAAGTTTCATACTGAGCACCGCTGATTCTCCCACCTTGACGACTCCTGGCGTGCTGAGTTTGGTGATGACGTCGAGCGCCCTCGCTATGCGGAGTTGCTTAGGTCGGGCCTTGCTATCTTTCACCTAGACTATGATGCTATTATCTCTGCCATGTATGCTTTGTCTTTTAGTGCTGAGGGTGACTGTTATTGGTGTGTGCCACCTGATCCAGGTATAGCGGCTGCTGCTCTAGGTGCTAGTGCGTCTGGTACTCCCCCTGGTACTGCGCCTGCTGAGGCCTTGCACACCTTCACGTTGGACTCCGGCGCCTCGCGCTGTTTCTTTCGTGACAGCACCACTCTCACTCCTCTCCCTGCACCTGTTCCGGTCAGACTGGCTGACCCCTCTGGGGGGCCCGGTCGTTGCCAGTTCCTCCACTGTCCTCCCCTGTCCGGCGGTTCCGTCCGGCTCACTGTCAGGTCTTCACCTCCCCTCGTTCTCTACGAACTTGGTGAGTACCGCTGCCCTTCAGGATGCGATGGTCACTACCACCACTCCTGGGGGTCAGCGTGTGTCGATCTGCACGTGCACACGGACGGGGCATCACCTGGCTACGTTCACTCGTCGGCCAGGGTCGAGTCTGTACACGCTGGCTACCGGGCCTCCTCAGGTCGCTGCGTCTGCTCAGGTGTCTGCGTCAGGTCAGGTAGCCGCCTCTTGCTCGTGTCGCCTCCTGTCGCACCAGACTATTCTGTGGCACCACTGCCTGGGTCACCCCTCCCTGCCACGCCTTCATGGCATGCACTCACGGTTTCTTGTCTCCGGTCTACCCAGGTCTCTACCTCCCCTCCCGCCGTCGCCTGCCCCGCCCTGCCTTCCTTGCATCGAGGGGCGGCAGCGCGCCGCTCCTCACTCCTCTTTTCCCCCGACGACTGCTCCCCTGCAGACTCTCCACATGGACGTGTGGGGCCCAGCCCGCGTCAGTTGACAGGGCCGCGAGCGCTACTTTCTGCTGGTCGTTGACCACGGTCTTCCCCTTGCGCAGCAAGGGTGAGGTCGTTGATGTCTTGATCCCTTGGATCCGCACAGTCCATCTCCAGCTCCGCGAGCGCTTCGGTACGGACCTTCCGGTCCTCCGTCTGCACTCTGACAGAGGTGGTGAGTTCTCCTCCGACCTCTTGCGGGACTTTTGTCGTGGGGAGGGCATTCTCCAGTCGTTCACGCTTCCGGACTGTCCTCAGCAAAATGGGATTGCTGAGCGCCCTATTGGCTTAGTCATGGAGGTCGCTCGTACCTCCATGATCCATGCGCCCGCTCCCCATTTTCTGTGGCCATTTGCGGTCCGATACGCTGCGCATCAGCTCAACCTCTGGCCCCGTGTCTCCTTGCCGGAGACCTCGCCCACACTGCGTTGGACGGGGAAGGTTGGCGATGCGTCGGTGTTCCGGGTCTAGGGTTCTCGTGCCTTTGTTCGCGATACGTCCGCGGGCAAGCTCTCCGCCCGCGCCATTCCCTGCGTCTTCCTTGGCTTTGTCCCTGACGCGCCTGGCTGGCGGTTTTATCACCCCACCTCGCGTCGTGTCCTCCCGTCTCAAGACGTCACGTTCGACAAGTCGGTTCCCTTCTACCGTCTCTTCCCCTACCGCTCTGCCCCTCCCCCGCCCCCGCCGCTCTTCCTTGCTCCCGGTCCTCCTCCGGTAGACCCCCTCCTGCCTCAGGGTCCTGCTCCCTCGGGTGTGTCTCAGGTAGACCCTCTCCCTGGAACTGCGCCTGTTCAGGTAGCTGTCGGCTCAGGTGCTGCTCCAGGTGCTGCGTCTGGGGGTGCTGCGTCTGGGTGTGCTGCGTCTGGGGGTGTGGAGCCGGGGGGTGCGGGGTCTGAGGGTGCTGGGTGTGGGGGTGCTGAGCCTGAGGGTGTTGAGCCTGGGGGTGCTGAGTCGGAGGGTGCGGAGTCTGGGGGTGCTGCGCCTCGGGGTGCTGCTTCGTCTGGAGGTCCTGCTGGTGCGTCGCCGCGACTGTCCTCACAGCAGCTGCATGAGTGGCTTGTTCGGCGAGCTCACCGTCGCAGTGGAGCTCCCGGAGCTGGAGGCGCTGGAGACACTGGCGCTGGAGGTGCTGCTGTTACTGCTGGAGCTGGCGGTACTGGAGGTACTGCGAATACTGGTCCTGGAGGTGCTCGTACCAGTGGTGCTGGAGCTGCAGGGACTAGTGGTGTTGGGTGCGCTGGAGCTAGAGACCCTACGGAGCCTGGAGGCGCTGGAGCTGGAGGTGCTGGAGTTGGAGGCCCTGGCGCAGGAGGCGCTGGAGCTACTGGAGCTGGAGTTGGAGGCACTGGCGCCGGGGGTGCTGGAGCTGCAGAAGCTGGAGCTGTTGACCCTGGAGCTGGAGCTGTTGACCCTGGAGCTGGAGGTGCTGGAGGCACTGTGCGGCCGCCACCGTACTTCGTTCCCCTGCTTCAGCAGGTTCTTGGTGTCCCGTCTTCTACTGGTCTTCCTTCTCCCTTCCTGTTTCCACCGCCTGACCAGTCGCAGCTGCCGTTACAGCCAGCCTCCCCACTGCCTGCTCCCTCTCCTTACACTGAGCAGTCAGGCAGCCTTACAGAGCGTCGTGAGCCTGCGTCTCGTCCTGTCTCGCCTGTTCGCACTGCTCGTCGCGCTCCTCGTTCGTGTCCTCCTCCTGTCCCCGGCACGCACGCTATGGCACTCCGTCCTTCCTCTGTTCCACTGCGTGTTCCTCTGCCTGCTCCTCTTGAGTCCTCTCTTCCTGAGGTCCCTGACCCTGCGTCTGACAGAGCTCGTGCTGCCAGTCCCACTGTCTCTCGTCTCCTCGCCACTGCTGTCACTGGCCCTTCTTTTGAGGCTGCTGCTGCGTCTGCTCTCGTTGCTGAGCTGCTTGACTTTGCTGCTGTCTGCCGTCTCGACTACGCCACTGCTCTTGTTGCTGAGTCTGTGTCTGCCAGTCCTCCGTCCGTCGGGGGTGAGTGTGCTCTTGGCACGCACGTCGTTGAGGATATGCAGGAGGACTTTGAGTGTCTTGCAGCTGCTGTACCTCGTTTCGCTTCCATGCTGCTTGCCCCTGAGGGAGACCCGGATGCTCCAGACATCCCGACCCCGCGCTCTTACGCAGAGGCGATTACGGGTCCTTACTCCTCTTAGTGGCAGGCAGCTATGGATGCCGAGATGGCATCCTGGAAGTCCACAAGCACCTACGTCGATGAAGTTCCCCCGTCTCGGGCGAACATAGTCGATGGCATGTGGATTTTCAGGGTGAAGCAGCCGTCGGGTTCTCCGCCTGCCTTTAAGGCGCGTTACGTTGCTCGAGGCTTCAGTCATCGACAGGGAGTTGACTACTTCCAGACCTTCTCCCCCACCCCGAAGATGACTACTCTTCGGGTGTTGCTGCACGTCGCTGCTTAGCGTGACTACGAGTTGCACTCTCTGGACTTCAGCAAAGCGTTCCTGCAGGGCAGCCTGCACGAGGAGATCTGGCTGCGCCGTCCACCTGGTCTCACTGGGACGTTTCCTGCAGGTACCTAGTGGAGCCTCCGGCGGCCAGTCTACGGTCTCCGCTAGGCGCCTCGCGAGTGGCACGACACACTGAGGACTACACTTGCGGCTCTTGGGTTTGCTCCTTCTACTGCGGACCCGTCGCTGTTTCTACGCACCGACACGTCGCTGCCGCCATTCTACGTCCTCGTGTACGTTGACGACCTCGTCTTTGTCACTGCTGAGACTGAGGCACTGACCCTTGTGAAGTCGGAGCTGTAGAAGAGACACACCTGCACTGACCTGGGTGAACTGCGCAGCTATCTTGGCCTGTAGATCACCCGGGACAGAGCACGGCGCACCATCACACTGACTCAGTCACACATGGTGCACCAGGTCCTTCAGCGCTTCGGCTTCCAGTTCTCCTCGCCACAGCCCACTCCTCTGTCTACCAGCCACTCGCTCTCAGCTCCACCTTCGGACGAGTCCGTAGAGCCGAGTGGTCCGTACCCAGAGCTTGTGGGCTGCCTCATGTACCTGATGACGTGCACATGACCTGACCTCGCGTACCCTCTCAGCCTTCTGGCTCGCTACGTGGCTCCCGGTAGGCACCGAAAGGTGCACTAGGATGCTGCAAAGAGGGTACTGCGTTACCTGTGCAGTACGTCGGGCATGAGTCTTGTGCTTGGAAGACGGGGTCCAGTTGTTCTCACTGGTCACGCAGACGCCTCCTGGGTTGACGACTCAGCTACGCAGCGGTCGTCACAGGGTTACACCTTCAGCCTTGGTTCCGGTTATGTTTCTTGGCGGTCTACCCGCTCGTCTTCGGTTCTCAGCTCCAATTGTGAGGCTGAGATCTACGCCAGGGCCATGGCTGCTCAAGAGCTACGCTGGCTCACCTACCTGCTGACCGACTTGGTAGAGCAGCCTCGTTCGCCTCCAGTTCTGTACGTAGACAACAAGGCCATGATTGCCTTGTGTCAGGAGCACAGACTGGAGCACAGAACGAAGCACATCGCTCTGCGATACTTCCTTGCTTGAGAGTTACAGCAGCGTGGCCAGCTTCGTCTTGCGTACGTGGCCACTCGGGCCAACACTGCTGATGTCTTCACCAAGGCACTTCCGCCTGGTGATCGTCAGCGCTTTGCTACTGTGTTAGGCCTTGTGCCTACTTTGCCTCACTTGCTTACTGCTTGACTCTGCTTGTACTATGATCTATATATATACCTGCATGCTTGCACTTGCTAGGGTATGATCACTGTATTGTTTGTTCTCTTTATATAACTCTGCATGTGAACTGGCTTTGTGGCCCTTTGCTTGTGCTCGGACTGTGTGGTGACTTTGTGATCCACCTTGACTGGTCTTGTGACCACTTGTTCTCCCCCACTTTGCCTATGGGGATGTGTCAGAACATTATAGCTTATACATTTGTGTAGGCTGTAGTAGGGTAGCCCATAAGGGGTACAACCCAATTAGGGTTAGTACTTGTACCCAACACTTTGCTAGTTCATTCATTCTCGTTCGTTAATTTGACAATAGTGCTTACATAGTGTAGGCTGAAGTGGGGTAGCCCATAAGGGGTACAACCCAATTAGGGTTGTACCTGTACCAACTTTCTGCTCAATGCATTCATTCTTGTTCTAGATTCTAACAGGTCGGGTGTATGGACGGCGTTGATCGTGGCCCGATGGGTCTGGCCACGAAAACGGATTCCCTCCCGGGAAGCTGCTCTCGCATACTGCATCAGCGCATCTGTTGACTCCGCCAGCCGTACTGCTTCTAGAAATGATGTCGGGCAGCTCCTGCGGACCCCGTATTGAATCTCGTACTGCAGGCCGTTGATATATTTATCCAACCGCTCTGCTTCCGACATGTCATCCACTTGGTCGGCGAGGCCCATAAATGACCCTGTGTAGTCTTAGACAGATGCCATCTGCGACCAGGCACGCAGCTTCATGCGAGCTTTCTCCGAGGTAGATACATGCTCGAAGCGATCTCGTAAGGCTGCGCCCCACCCTCTCCACGTGCATATCTTGGTCACTCCGAAGATCGGTTCCGCCACTTGATTAGTCACTGTTGAGGTCCCGTCTGCCGCATGTGTCACACCTGTCGGGGTCCCTGTTTCTAGGGTCCGGCGCCACCACTCCAGCGATGCGCCTTAGAGAAGTGAAACTGCGTAATTAATACGCGTGGCATCGTCGTTCGCACCTGCTGCGGTGAAAAAGACTTCAACACCCAACACTTCAACCACCCCTTTCACTGTAGTCGTCTTGTCTGTATGATTAAACGGGGGCGGGTTGACTGGTTTAATCTTGATAGTCGTTACTGCAATTGGCGCTACTGTCGCTCGCTGCCTGTCTTCCTCTTCGCTTGTGTGAGCGCGTGTGAGCGCGTCCAACGGGTTGCTCACCGCTTGACTGTTGCCCTCTCCTTCGTCATCGGGCGACTCCTGGCGCGCTTCACCTCGCGCCTGGCGTAGCTCGGCGTTTTCTCCACGTAAGGTTGTCACTTCCACCATTAATGACTTCATGCCCTCTTGCATCTCTGCCACTTGCACCATGGGTCTGTTAACCGCCTCCTTATCCATGTGTCTAGCACTACGTCTCGTGGGCAAGCGGGTCTCAGTGGCCTTCAGGCGAAATGGAAAACATGAACTATCGGAGTCGGGCTGGTTTGAATTAACAAACCATGCGGCCAACCGTCGTGTAGGCCACTTATACCAGCCACACCCGTGCCACCAAACTACCCTCGAAAAGCGGGGTGAATTAGGAAAGTAGCTCTGATACCAGGTGTTATGAGTTGTAAAGGAGAGTGAGCAGATTAACGAATAACGAGAATGTGATTGAACAGACTGATGATACAATGAAGGCACGCGCTAATGTAGTGGCTAGCCTAGCTAGGAAGGAACTTCGGGTGAGCGAGGTTGGGTGCAGGTTTGGCGAAGGGAAACGCCGAAGGCGACGTGGGGAGCCTCGGCATCGTTGATGTCGGCCGTGTCAGAATCCCAACCACTAGACCATTGGGATAAAAGGGCTTGTTAAGTAGCGGGTCAGTGCGCCCATAACCCTGAAGGACAACGAGCCTGTAACCCTTCCCTAGGATCAATCGGGGATCACCAGTGGACCTCTGACAGGCCGAACGTGAAGAGTCCGAAAATGGGGGCTGTACGCGAAGCAGTCAACCCCGATAAGGAATTCGGGAAAATTCCTTACACCTCGGGCGAGATCAAGCTTCATGAGTGTTACCGCGGAGGTAATTACCCGAAAACAAACAGGCAAGCTAACCTTCCAGAATGCAGTTTCTCGCTATAAGTTGTGCGAGCAGAAGCGTGACCCAAACGAGATTGCTTTCTTGTGTCAATCGCCGAATTCCCGTTTCCGTCAGCCCTGACGTCTTCCGACAGCACTTCGTCTACAAAACGGACACGTCGACCTTGTGAACGGGCCGATGGCTGCTCCCAACCAGACGATGCTGCGTCATAATATGCGGACGGTCGGGATCCGTTCCTTGCGGTGGCACGATGCGAAGAGAAACTGATGGGCCCAGATTGAGTGGAATCGGGAGTGAGAAATCGCGAAATCGACGCTGATGCTGAGGGGTTGATGGGTCCAGACATGGATTTACGGGATTCGTCAAGATCGCTGTCAATAGGATTTGAAACCGCGACTGGCGATCTGCGGTACAGCGACTTATGGGCTTCGGTAAACGGCTGCGAGATAGGACCGCTTCTCTGAGTCGCTAAACGACGACTGACAGTAGAACTAGCGCAGGTATCGCGCGACGCAGTCGCGAGGGAGATCGTTGCTGCAGGATGTGCGCTCGTCGCGCGGAAAGATGCCGGAAGCGACGCGGAAGGCTCCAGCGGGCTGGGAAGACCGATGCTGCGGGAGAAGGAAAAAGGGATGCACGCTGGGGATCTCTCGATCGGTCCCGACATGGCTCGTCGACTCAGCAGGTCCAACGTGTTTCGACGAGACGAGAAACCCATCGATGAGTAATCAGAGGAGCGGATAGATGTATCAGAAGAGGTCGCAGGAGCGGCAGATTTGGTATATGCGCGGAACACGGCTGGGGAGTCTGATTGAATAAATGACAGCGACTTTGGCTGCTCGGCCGAAGGTTGCGCGAGTTGATGCCTTGGGCCCATGCTGTTCCTTCACAATATTCTATCGCGAGTGAAAGCTGTATGTGCTGGGTGCAAGATCACGCTAGGATGCGTGAATCAGAAAGAAGAGGAACGTATACTTGGGTCGCACAATGAACTCCCTCTAACTATGGTCGAATGAGGTGGAAGTGCTCTGCAAAGTAGCGACTTGTACAATAAAAAACCGAAGAAGCTGAGGGCACAGAGGATGATGACCAATACAAGAAGGCGCTCAACCAAAGCGTTTCTTGCTCTGCATCAACAAACATCTAGCTGGGATATGCGATTTGAGGGTGGATGGGGGCAACTGGCTGGCCCGAGGAAGGAGTGATGGCAAAGGAGTTGCGGCGCTGCGGTGGAGGTTGGGACAACAGCAAGATCAAAACAGATCCTGCAGTTCCTGCCGTTGACTCGTTCTTCGAATTTCCAAACATAGGGGGGCGGGCGAGCGAGGGCATGCTGATACGAAACACCGGAGGAGACCAGACCAAACCTGCCGGACCACTGCAACAGGTGCGTATTAAGCAGAACCCCGTGGTTCGGCAATCAAGCTATCAGAGGTTGGAGACTGTGGCCTCCGCTATGGTTGGTCTGGGAAGTCGGTTCGTTTTGTCCCTGCCAATGAGAAACGGTTTCATACATGCCATACCACCCAAGATACTTCGTGTATGGCTGGGCCAGTGCACACAAGCACTGAACAATTTGCTTGGCGCTGTAGTCAACATCTTGGCCCGATTCAACTTTCAAATGTCCTCACGTTTCAAAAGAATCTGGGTGCATCACCGTTCAGGTGTCAGGTCAATTCAAGTGAAGTGCTGCCGCTCTGACTTTCGATCCGAGCCGAGTCGGTGGTTCCGTTTCTGCTGAACCCAGCTCTCGGCTTTGGTTTGGAGTTTGGACCCTGGTTGGAAGTCCTAGTCAGGTTCTTCGTGGACCTGCAAGCAAGCCCTGATGTCACTCCTTGTTTCAGCTTTCCGGACTCCTGCAAGCCTTGATGTCACTGGATTGTGTATATTTTGAGTTCCATACGTGTACTGTACAGATTGGGAACTAACCGCAAACCCGAAACCCTAAACGACGATTCTCTTTGTTTGTTTGACCAGCTGGCATAGTACTGCTCGTTGACTCGGTTTGGGGACACAGAGCACTTGCAAGTGCAGGGGCAGACAAAATGTGCCAGCATAAAGCCCGTTTGGTTCCAACGCAACAAGCAAAACCGCCAGCTCATTTGGCTGGAACGGAAGTGGAACCGTTGTCAAACCGCTAAACCAAAGACCAACGGCTGCACTAACGGAATATGATATCACGCAAACGTTGTGTACCTCGTCGTTTTCCACATCGCATCTCTGATCTTGGAGAGGCTTTTACAGAGTATGAGTGGTGACTCATGATTTGTGCAAGCCACGTATGATGAAGAAGGGGGCATCCAATACATCGTCAGTTCAAGCTTCATCCAGCAGTTCCACGCAGAAACCACCACCACATCCCTCTCTTGCGCCATCACGTTTCGATGGTTCAAGATTGCATGCAATCTGATGTGCCTCCCGCTGAAGTTTGGCTTGGCATTGGCATTATGAAATTTGCTGAGGATTCAGCTTTTGGATGACTAGTAGACAATCAAGAATCCGTGAAGTTCACAAGTTATCGTAGCTGGTCAAGGACTAGTACGTAGCATGATATACTTCAGAGACACGCTTCGTGTATGTAGTTCAAGTTACGACCGCGCAGTGTAACTTACGACCGCGATTCGTTCAACTTTAGGTCACCGACGTGATTCGTTATTCGTTGGATTTTCCGCCGTCATTGTTCCAGTCAAAGGTAAGCTCTTTGTTCCCCCGCCGTTTCCTAATTCAATTCAGACGTGCTGGCACGCATCATTCACCTCCCGCGCTGCGCTCACTGAGTAGTAAATACCTCCTTTGGAGTATTCACTTTTTGTACGTTAACATCCTGACAAATCCCCCCAGCAACAAGCAGATGTGTTTTTTTCTTGCCAATAGTATTCGTTTCATAATGAACCATCCTTTTCTTTTTTTATCCGTAACAGTCCAAGCATGGAGATTCGTTTCATAGTGAACCATCCTTTTCTCTTTTACCCGTAACAGTCCAAGCATGGAGGAAGCAAAGGCCAATATTGCAACACAGAATCAGCAGCATCATCATCAGTGCACCTGTGCCATCCATGCGCCGAATCTCTCATCCAATCCGGCGTCGCTATCCGGCTATGGCGTGTCCCCTGGCGAGGCTGCTAGCGTGAGTGTTGATTCTTGCAAGTGCCGGGACATTCCGGCTTGTGTGGTCTGCTCACCAGGAACACGGACTGCAGGAAAAGAATTTGCCGAGCCTGTCTTTGGAACAGAGTCTTGCTGCGAGGATGATGGGTCCAAGGCTATCTGAGGCGTAATGTACATATGTTGAGCCTGAGTGATGCCTCTGCAGGGTTGAGAAAGAGTTCTTAGGGCGTGTCCAGCGCGTACATTTACAGCTCATAAAGCCATACAGTTACCACATTTGGAGTTGTAACACTGTGATTTACAGAATGCGTGGACACGACCAAATTTTGTGTAGGAGACGGTACGCCAGCTGCACGTACCTCGCGTCGTGTGACGCACGTAACTGCACGCAGCATGCGCGCGTACTAGGGTACAAAACCGCGTCCAGCCCGCTACAGTAAGTATCCCCCTGTATGGCTGGCACGATTTCGCCAGTGCCGCGTGACACTCGCCGAAACCACCTGCGCTCTGGCCTACAACATTGCACGGCAGACCAAATTCCCAGCCCACCACCAAGTGAAAAATTACCAACCCAGCACAACACGCCGACACAAACAAAGTAAACTCGACTCCTACCCAGCGCATTCGACGGGCAAGCATGCGCAATGACGCTCATGTCTGCCGAAGCGCCCGTCACATACGGCGGGTCTCGCTCTTAATGGCCACGATCATACGGCGACTCGTTCTAAGTCGCGCGCTAACGTGCCCCAAGCAGAAATGCATCGACTTGTTTTTCTCCCTCAACAAATCACTACTTAAACGAGGCACCTCGTGTTGCAATACCCCAGTCTTACAAACTTGATCACACTAGTTGCTGAGTTTACAATCCGTCCTGAATCCACTATCTACCGCCAACTTTCAACATCCTTCGCTATGGAGCACAACAACAACCAGATCGGGACTGAAGAGTCCACTGCACCTGCCCTTCCAACCACTACCGCCCCCCCCTCCCTTGTTAGTGCCGCTGCTGGAAATCTGCAGGTAGCCCAGAGCGACCACAACGCAGGCGACCTCGACCTTTCTCCTGATGGTGGGCCCGTTGTTGATGATTCTGGCGATGCAGGGGTCCCGCTCGTCCGCTCTCCAGCTGTTACTAATCCGAGGGACGATCCCACTAGCCCGCGTGTGCACTGGACGGCCACAGAGATGCTTCAGCTGGTGCAGGCCAGAGTCGACCTGGATCCTGACTGGGATCTCATGCGCGGAGTTCAAGGTGCCAACTACTGGGCTGCACTCCACACGCTGGTGCTTGAGCGCCATCCCCGTTTCCGCTTCAGCCGAGGGGCGATCAAAATCAAAATGTTGAGGATCGAGGCGCAGTACAAACAGCTCCGCGACAGGCTGTCTCGCTCTGGCGCCGGTGCAATCCGCTACTTCCCTTCCTGGTACGGACTGATGGAGACAATCCGTGGCAATCGCCCTGGAGTCCAGCCCGTCCACCGTGTGACTGCTGCGATGATAACCACTCCTACTCCCCTACCAGTTCCTACCCCAACAGCCGTGACGCACGTCGGTCCTATTCGTGCAAGGCCTGCTGTTCTAGCATCTACTACCACCACCATCCCAAGTGTGGATGCCACCATCCGTGCTGCAACGACTGGTGGATCGGGACGGAACACGCGCACTCCATCTACGGATGTGAACTCCCCGGTTACGCCAAGCGGGCCTGTTTCACGCACGCCTACCCCACGCACTCCTACTACGGCGGTGGTGACTCCAGTAACCACAACTAATCAGCCCACCGCACCGCCGTCTGGCACTGGTTCACCATCCACGCCATCACCTTCCGTTCCCACCGCGTCCCCCTCGACCTCCGCGGGTGGGACGGGGACGCCTCCTGCAGCAGGGGGATCACCAACACAGAGCAATGGTCGGTCAACGGCAGGCTTGATTGGTGTTGGCCCGGAGGCTGCAATTGCCACGGTCATGGCGGAAAGCATCGCAAGCGCCATAAACAGTGCTGTGGACCGTGCATGCGACAGGTTTGAGAGCCTTACCCGGTCGTTGGTCGGGTCATGGCCGGGTGAGTCCGAGCCCAGGATGAATGGAGGCCATGGGCCAACCGATCACGACGGAGAGCTGGAGTAAACGCGGCCGTATCAGGCGTGGTGTGGACTGCTTCGGCTGCCGGACCTTCAAGCCACCAACGGTGTCCTTCGCGAGGGGCACCGGCGCGAGGGCGGCTGCTCAGCGTGTTCTCCAGATTGTGTAACACCACGCATGCCCCCACGGTCCGGGGCACCTTGCGGATGTTGGCCTCCATGCGCCCGTCAAGAATCCGCCATTTCCCTTTCAGCCTTCCGTTTGTTTGCTCGACGATCATGCGCTCGCGACTCTGCTGCTTATTCCATGTTGTCTCTTCGTCTGTGAGTAGGTTTGTAGTCCTGTCTACTTTGTAGGGAGTGAATGTGTAGTCTCGTAGTCCGTAAGCTGCATCAGCAACAAGGCAATAGCCATGTAGCTCCCCTCCTTCAATGCGAGCACAAGCTTCACTATTGTTCCACACACGCGCATCATTCACACTCCCAGGCCAGCCCACATCGAAATCCCAGATGTCACCATGAGCATCGACGATAAGCTGAAGAATGACGCTATAAAACCCCTTACGGTTCTGAAAGTCGGCGCGGTGTTCCCCGAATCCGCGTACCTTGATGAATGTCCCATCCAGCGCACCTACAATGCCCGGAATTCCGCCAAGCCTCTGGAATTCACGGGCCATAGCAGGCATGTCATCCAAGTCAGGCCACTTGACCCAATCGGGACCTAACATTTTGAGAACAAAGTCCTCAAACTCGTCACATATGGTAACAGCGCCCTCCTACTCACTCCAAAGTGCAAACCGCACATGCGATAACTCCATGCATGCGCAAGGCGTGACAGACCCAGGGCGACACGGAGCTCATGTGTGTAGTTCAACGTTGACTTCCGCGGACGAGCTATGAGCCACTCCTGAACGATGAAATTGAACACGTGTTTCTCGACACGAAACGTGGCGATGTACAGGTCGTCTGAGAACTCGTTCAGCAGCGTCTGCCACCTTGCTCGCACACTAGCGCGATCACGAAGGATTCCTTCTTCCCGCATAGCAGCAGCAACAGAATTCACCAGAGCGGGCAGTAGAGATGCGAGCACATTGCCAATAGGGGCGATGACACATGCGACGAGGCCTTGGTGCGCTAAATTAACTATACGAATTGTTCTTGCTGCCATGATGGGCATCGCTGAGAGAGATAGTTGCCAAATCAGAACGCATCGTATTATAGATGCATGTCTGGCCGTTTGCTATTAATTGCGAAGTGAGTTTGGCTGACGGGAGCGCATGGGAGGGATGGAATGCCCTCCTAGGATTTGGGTTGGTTTGATGGGAGCGCATGGGAGGGATGCAATGCCCTCCTTGGAATTTGTGTTGATTTGACGGAGCGCATGGGAGGGCTGGAGTGCCCTCCAGGTGTTTTGTATGTTTGTCGTTTGCGCATGGGAGGGATTGTGTGCCCTCCCAATGTTGTGTGTGTTTCAATGCAGGTCGCATGGGCGGGCTGGAGTGCCCGCCAGGTTGTTTTGGTGTGCGGCTCGCTCGGTCGTGGAAAGTTCGACCGAGCGAAAATGCCAGCCCTGTCATTCACGAGGAAACCAGTTACCTAGGTTTCCAGCTGGTGCAGGCACTGTTGAAGAATGTGTGGGGGGAATTGTGTCCGCGCGCTAGACATTACAGGAGGAATGGACTCTGCTCACGGGGCATTCGTTTTTAGGTACAGTGATACGTTTTGAACCTCCATACGTGTATGGGCACGTAAAACCCCAAAATGTACGCGCTGGACACCCCCTTAGTGGGGTTCTTTTGTGATAGAATGTAGGGGATTTAGTGGTACTAGAGTGGGTTGCTGATTGCCTCTCAATGTATATACTGTAATTGTATAGCATGTTGTTTGAGCTGCCAGCAGATTGATTTGAAATACTGGTACCCCAAGCTTCTTAACAATGAGGTACCGGTAAATCCCCTCCACACACCTGTACAAGTCATTGCAGTACAAACAGCATACAACAAACATGCGTGTACCTAGCCTGGGAGAGAGAGAGATGGATGACAATTAGTCTCAATAAATCCTAAACTGGATATTGGTACACTAATTTCTAACAAATCGTTCAACTATTCATCCGTATGTTCACCCCCACTCATCAATGCGACCAGCACGAGAGCAAGCTTGTGGGAAAGGAAGCCCAACACACCCGCGGCAAACTGCTGTGGCTCAATCTTCAGAGCCTGGAACCCTCCCAATAAGAGGCCCCAGTCACCCTCGCCACCACCAGCACCTCCCAACAGGGCAACAACTGATCCAATGGCTACAGTGGCTAACGCCGCCCGAATCCCAATACTTCGCACCAGGCTAAGTGTCTCAGGATCCCCGCTTCTTCCTTCCACCGCCGTTCCGCTGCTGGGAGTGTTAAGCAAGGTGCCAGATTCGCCTTCACCTGATGCCTCAGATGCTGCTACCGGTATATGAGGTGGTTTTGCATTGTCAGGCCAGTTGGCAGATGGAAGCTCATCGACTCGGTTCTGCAGTCTCAGCAAGTAGACAAGCGCCGCCGCCCCTCCTGCAGCAAACGCCACAGCGGTATCCACTCCTCGTAGCCACCCAGCAGCTCCTGTCCCGGTAACCACCAGCCCTGTGGTAACCAGCAGCATCAGCGTCTTCAGTTCTTCATACTCCCTCAACCCATCCTCCCTCTTTCTCCGAGCCTCCTCCGCAGCTTTGGCAGCTGCAGCAACCGATTCAGGTGCTCCCAAAGCGAACGAAGGATCTAGTATTTGCGTTTGCGCCACTCTTAGTTGAATCGCGCTTGGCGTGTCGGGGTTACTGCTGTTACCACCACCGGAAGGGTCGCCAAGAAAAGTGGAGGAGTAAGGTCCTGGACGGAGCGTATACTCTACGGCTGCTGAGGTATCAACTGCTGCTGTCATTACATCTGCTCCTCCTGCTTCTGCTGAGGCTAAATTTATTTCTGCTGCACTGTTGGAAACAACAGTGACTGCCAAGCTGTCAACTCGCCACGTGGCGCCTCGTTGAGGCGCCAGCCAAGCAGCCACCACTGGACCAATGCCAGGCGCGGTCAGACGGATTTCCGCTGTCTGTCCTGCAGCGAATGCTGTTGCGACAACTGGCAAAACTCCACTGGCTGAAGCGCCCGTCTGCTCGACTTCTTCAACTCTCTTCTGAACCGTAGATTCCAAGTCATCCTGTGGTTGGAGTTGCACCGAAATCGTGTCACCCTCTTCTCCAATCACAGCCAATAGGACGCCGCCACCTGGCAAAGACATGCCGGAAAGAGGCTCCTGGCTTGTCTTCACGCGAATCAAGTAAAGACACGTGGCGGCATCCTCTCGCTTCCGCTCCGCTTCAGCGCCGTTCGCGACAGCGATACTACCGCCGGAAACAGCACTAAGGTCTCCATAGTAATCAGGGGCGTCATCCTTAAGGAGCTTTTCTTGGCTTAATGAATCGGACGGTTGAGGCTCTGAACCCGACGTGGAGGTGGAAATGATTTTCTGGAGGCGCGCTGGTATCTGGAACTGATTCGACGCGGAGACGGCGAAACGGCGTTCAGGACGGGAGGGTGATGGTGTAGTCAGGTTGATAGAGGCGATGCGGTTCTTGTAGCTAGGGAGGATTCTTGCGAGACGTTTGTGTAGCTTAGGGGAGCGTACCGACGGTGGGGGGAGCAAGCTAAGTGGCTGGCAGGAAAGGTCTAAGGCCATCCTAAGGCAGTAATCCGCGGACGGATAAAAGGCGGGATACTCAAACGAGCCGCTGTGGGCCTGTCAGAATCTCGTGCTGACTACTACCAACTAGTAGTACCACATATTCTAGCACTGCATGTCGAAACCTAGCAGAGCAATTGGAAAGAATGTTCAGCACACACCAACACCCCCAAGCTGTAGGTAATCCTCTCACGACTGGCGAAAGCATTTCCGAGATAAAAAATATCCATTGGGTTACATGTCCCAACCGCAAAGGTTTTGTTCCCCGAAAGAATTTGTCTTTGCACACATGGCTTTTCGCAGAAGCTTGAGCGACATCCTACCTCTGGTTACTGATTATACAAATAGCCAGCGAAGTAAAATCATTTCCAACATGGATGACGTAGCTGCCAGCCAGATGTCCCAATATGACAGGCAAGTAAGTCACGGGAAAAAAAAAAACCCTCCAATCTCTGACGACTACCTCGTTATTAGAAATTCGCACATGATTCGCAAGATACATTTACAGGATTGAAAGCAATGGTTTGCAAAACAGATATGAGTGGTACAAGTTGGAAGTCAGTGGTGGTCATCATGTGCATCTAGATCCAAAATAATCTCCATGTCCATCTCTTCCAGTTCTGCTGGCACCATCGCCGCAATCTGCGCTTCCAATAGCGCCGCATATGCACCACCATGAGCTTCATCCTTGGATTGCTGCGAAACCAGCCTTTCCTTCATGTTACCTCCGCCAGCGTACATCTTCTTTGTTGCGCTAGAAACACGCGGTGCGAAATTAGGTAGCAAAAACGCATCGTTGACGATGACGCCTTGCGAAGACGGCCGACGAAGGCTTATTTGCAGATCAGTATGTTCAGGAGGAAAAGCTGAAGTTGGCGGATGCGCGAAGGTTTCATCATAGTCGCGAACATCTGCCAGGTAACCCGTTTCGTTACATCGTCGCAAGTAACTTGCAGCCTCTGCTAGCCAAAGATCCACATCTTGATCGGTGACCGGCGACGGTAGAACATCACGCCGCTGCCGCTTGGCTGGAGACTGAGTCGCAGACACGGGTTCGAATCCCGTTGACGGACTTTGAGGAACAAGGCACGGAAACAGGTCGCACGAATCCGCTACTAGAAGCTTTCTTGTGCCTTTGCCCGTGACTTCCGCCAAATCAAAGCAGGTGATTTCGACAGTCCCGCCAGCGTCGCCCGCGCCGCCCGCGTCGCCGTCACTACTGCCGATACTACTCGCGGAGCTGGAGACTCGTCGCAGATTGCCGCCACGGCTGCGGCCGCCGACGGTTACGCCGCTCCCGTCGCAATCGTCAGCGGTACTGCTGCTCGCAGCACCGTCTGGCTGAGAATCGTCGAGGTCGCTCCAGCGCTGATCGAGCGCCATGATGAAATCGAGGTCCGACTCTGTCACCTCGAATGAACCCGCGCCGCCTGCACTATGATCATTGGCGGCTGAGGGTAAGCCGTCATGACGATTCGCCGCAGTCACGTCGGTAGGTCGCAGGTTCACATCGGCGAGTTCGGCGACGTTAGTGGACGCGCCCCCGCCCGCGGTTGCAACGGCGAGATTTGCGGCAACGCGTGTTTCTGTCTTAACGACATTGAGTTTCGGAATTGAGAGAATTGACGATTGCGTGGCATCCCAGGTCAGCGCGCCCCAGTATTCTGATACTGCCAGTGGGGAAAGACTTTCACTGCGAGCCATGGTTGAGGGAAACTATAACTAATAACATTACGGAAATGAGCAGCTTGTATAACTGCTGAGGATCTGCTTCTGGTTCTTGTGATGGCGAGGCAAGGGAAACAAGAGCAGCGGCTTGTATAACTACACTAAGATTCTGAGTTGATGAAGGAATAGGCAAATCAGGAGCATATTGTTGGGGCAGCACGGCCAGCAGGTGGGTGGGACACCAAAAGCGGCGAGGCGATCGTTATCCATTGCTTTGTCAACAAACAATATTTTCGTATTTTATGCTGGTCAGCAAAGACTTCCACCTCATCGTTATGTGCCACAGCCTGCTGATTGGAACGGGAAGGCAGAAAGTTTCCCATTGAAAGCGGTTCCACATTGAGAAATGCTGTAGCTACTGCATTTTGCTGTTCCCTAGCAGCACTGTCCGCAGTGCAAATTTGCCGCGGACCGCTTTCTGTTGGCGCATGGGACGTCACCACCGCCTCACAACCACGATCACTGAAGCTGGTGGCCCTAAGGGCGTGTCTGAAGTGAATTTCGACGTTTGCCGACGAAACTTTCGTCGACGTTCCTTGACGAAACTCGACATCCGTTTTCAGCTGTGTTCACTTCAGACACCCACACGACAAAATAACCCACACGTGCCATAGGAACACTGTTATAAGTTGCCCATGAAAATTCGACGTGGAATTAACAGAATCATTCATGTAACTCAATTGTTTGCAATCTCGCGAATTTCGCTTAGCATAGATTGTTGCTGGTAACACCGGATATTCTACTGTCACATTGCCAGCGAAATTAGCACGTGTCGCTCTCGTCTTAGTTCTTATTCACGTGTGTTTGCCACAGCTATGCAGACATGGCGTGTCGAAGAATTGTTTTTGAAACACTCACTGACTACAGTGACTCAAACAGCTGCCCGGTATCACTGTTCGACATCCCTCGACATGTGCACGAACGTCGAGTTTCGTCGAGGGATGTCAGGCTGCACTTCAGACACCAACACGCGTGGGTCCCACGGATGAGTTTCGTCGACGAAATTTGACGAAACTCGACGTTTGCACTTCAGACACGCCCTAAAAGAGCGCTTTTAGTTGGGCGCTTTCATGCTTGAAATAGTAGGTACACGCTTGGGCACTTTTAGGGATGGATCATGGAGCTCGATCTATATGTTGTGTTGCGGTGGGTCAGTCGAAATTGTTTGGGCGTAAGATGGGGTGGTGGTTCTGGGAGGAGCAAATCCGAGCATAAAGCAGGTGTGAGATGTCGCTGCCAGTGGCGAACCCCCTAGGTGAGAGATGCAGCCACCCTACCAGGGCTGGAGAAGCAAGGCCATTTAGCCTTAATGCCCTGAACATTCCGGGTTACGCTTGGAGCAGCTCGACCGTTTAAAGTGCTAGAACGGCATGGCACCCTTGACAGTTAAGGGCCTTGTTTGGGCCTTCCCCTGAATCCAAGTTTTGGTTTCTGTGTTGAGCACACCCCCCCACCCCCCATCCCGCCGCTGCTCCCCCACCCCCTCCATGACTTTGCCTACGAACCCCTTCCTCCTCCCAATTTTTTTGCCTACGATGTAGAGGCTGTAAGATTATTGAGCACTGAGTATGCACCTTCCCTCTGCTAAGTAGAAGGCACGTCCTCCTTTGGACATTAGGGGAAAGTGACTTTCCTTAGAAGCCCGGATTTTAAGCCTTGATTTCGGCCTGCGCCCGTGAAAATCAGGGCCAGAATTTGAGCACCTCAGGACTCAAAGTTTTGGTCCCAGGGACTTCGACAGCCCTGCCTACCAGTGGCCCCGCCCGCCCCCATTTTAGACGAGCGGGAAGAAGGGGGTGATTGGGTTGAGACAGTTGGGATGATGGATAGCTTAGCCTTCTGATCGTAACGAACCAAGCAGAACCGTGTTAAAGCGACGGTGCACATTTGCCACCCAAAACCCAGAACCCTGGCGAACTGTTACTGCGGATGGAAAGTGTCCGCACGAAATCCTGGTTTTCGCCAGCCAGCACTTTCGCGCTGGCAAGCCTGGTTCAAAAAAAAAACTTCTGAACCCAACACTGCCAAAAGTTGCCCGTCGCTTTAATGTAACATACCACCACAAGTGCAACAGTTTTCTCAACTGGTGAAATGCTGTCAGCACCAGGCACAACACCAGGCAGCACCTTGAAAATATCCGAACACCGATGGGCCAGGTCAGGGGGGGATGGGGGAAGGTGGGAAGAAGGGCAGCTCAGAGATGGCTCTAGGCGGAGGGGGCGGAGAGGAAGCTGGAGCGGTGCGGTGCGATGGTGTTGTTCGAAGCACAGTGAACTTGTGGAGGGCGGGAGCTGAATCGTTGCGGCGAAAGTGTGGATGGATGGGTTGCGAAAAGATGCCGTTGGATTTACCTCAGGTTGCGAATCTGCGCTGCCAGGCACTTGTGGCGGTTAGGCAAGCACGACAAAGGCGTGGGGTTGCGGATGATTGCATTTCAGCACGGGAGGTGAGGAAAGCAACACAGCGCGCGGCTGGATGAACCCTTATCGGGGGGACGCGTGCAGGGCTCAAGATAGCAGGATGTTTGACCCTGTTTGCCCTGCATTTCAGGGTGAAAGTTTGGACCCACACTACTAGACCTAAGAGTTTTAGCTAGGCAGTGTTTTTGGATTTCCCACCCTGCCAGATTCGACCTCGAAAAAAAACCACACTGCCATTTCTTGGGTATGACCGCCAAGGCACACTGCAGAGGCAGGGTGTAGCGGGTCACAACAACTCGGATCAGGCAGCGTGCCCTAAAATGAATCGAGAGCCCTGGACGTGTGCTAACAATTTTTTGGAACAACGTCACGCGTGCGTAAAAACAAATCTCTGTATACAATCATGCACGCCGTTCGATTTGATTGACAAATATGCTTGCTTTGTTCTTGTATAGCGTGGATCCATGGGCTTTATTTCACGCATAAACATGAGCATTAATGCTTCACATGATCTTACTATATGAAAAATGAGTAAGGCATTCATGTATGCTTCAGGAGCCGACTCTACCGAGTACAAAGGCGAGGAGTCAGAAGAGTCGAAGCGACACCAGCAACCGTCAGATCAAGACCGATGCAGGCAGATGCATTTGAACTGAAAAGAGTGGGAACAAGTTTGAAACAGGTTCCCGCGCCGCACGGTTGAACTTCGATGTAATAAGGAAATGTACCCCTTAGAGTACATGGCTAGTCTAGGTCGTTTCGTATTCTCTGTACTCTATATATAAACTCGATGTATGCATGCTTTTAATAATCTCAGTCAATTACATTCACTCTGACCTGAGGTCAATACTTCTGCTGCAACAACTCAACATGCGATCAACCCTGAGACGATCCTTCACTAAGTCCTCTTTAGGATTGTAACATATGAGATTGCTATATGCCGCATTAATGTAAGTGTTAATGCATCACATGAGATTGCAAGCATAAACGATTAGATAAATGCATAATATGAGATTTCTGTTGAGATAAGCTTTTAACTTAGTAGGCTTAGTAGCCTATGCTTTGAGCTTAGGAGAGTAGCGAGAGGAAAGGTCGAGGGTGTTGACCAAAGGAGGAACGAGAATGTGTTCACTACGAGAAGAGTTACAAGTTATAGCAAGCCGAAGGGTGCACCACCTAACAAGAAATAATGATGCTTACTCTACAACTACAAGCAGTTATAAAAGATGTAAGCATATTTTGACAATTTCTATATGACAAGTCAGTGTGCTTCCACACCCGTTTCCCTCACCGAGGTACCAAGGTCCCCCTGTCAGAATATCATGTTTCTCTAGTCTGCAGTGGGGTACTCTATAGTGAGTACAACCCTGTTAGGGTTTTCTATATGTACTCAATTGCTTTCTAGTGCAATCATTCTCACTTCACACTTCCTTCCAATTCATTCCATTCTCGATTCTCACACTCCCCCCCCCCCCCCCCCCACCCCCCCCCTCCCTCCCTCCCCTCTCCCCTGTTTCTCGTCCCCACTTCTCTCCCTGGTCCCACACATCCGCTTGCTCCCCTGCCCTCGCATCCTGCCTCATCTGGTGTATTGCCTCCCCCCTTCCCTCGGCTGGCCTCTAGGGGGGACTGCTACCTCTCGGAGCTCGGTACATGGGGGTGCACCTCTTATATCGCCTCCTTCACTGTAGTCCATGCCGTCACCCGCACCGTCCTTGTATTCATCGCAGCTGGTCGCTATGGACTGTGGGGGTGTTGTTGCTGGGCGAACAAATTATGGGGGTGCTAGATATGGGGGTGTTGGTTCTTAGGGTGCTGCCACTGGGGGTGCTGGCTTCAAAAGTGCTACCCTGTGTCATAAATTATATATTTATATATGAAGTCCAAAGTTAAAGCACTATTCGAACATGGTTTAAGAGCAGGTCCTGGTTTAGGACCGCCTGTCACATAACAAATATGCAAGTTAGTCTACAATGAGGCACACACCAGAGAGGATACACAACCCTCTCGACATTCCTATTTGTACCTTGTTTCCTACTAGTCGACCCATTCCGCTAGCCTACTCTTGAGATGGTATCATGTGCTACGTTCCTAGGCCTAGTTAGTTCCTAAACCGCCCTAGATTTTATTTTCCCTCCCCTCCAGCCCTCACGTCCCCCCTAGTCCTCCAGTCCGCACGCCCTAGCCAGCTAGGTCGTGCGCCAGTGCAGTTTGTTAGTAGCATGCGAAAACGCGACTGCAGCCACTCACGCACGCATAGGCAGCGCGCAAGCAGCAGCAGTCGAGCGCACACGCACAGCCGCAGACGAACGTACAACCGCCCCGCCAGCATGACACGACCGCCCCACCAGCATGACACGACCGTGTCAAACTTATATGCTATAGTCTGTCTAGGCTGTAGTGGGGTAGTTCATATAGGGTGCAACACTTTTAGGTTTCCTACTTGTACCTACCTGCTTGCTAGTTCAGTCATTCCTTCCTTCACTATTCTAACATGGTATTCTAAGCAGGTTCCCTCGTGGGAACGTTTTTTTAGGGCCCACCACGAATAATTTTTTTTTTTCTGCCCTGCCCGAAGCGCGCCTCGCGCCTGCCTCACCTGCGCCGTCGCGCGCCCTGCCCTAGTGCCGCCCGTCACGGCCCTACTTTCTCGGCCCGTCGCGGCCCTGCCCTAACGGCCCGTCGCGGCCCTCCCTCCTTTCTCGGCCCGTCGCGGCCCTGCCCTGCCGCCTAGTCGCGGCCCTGCCCTGCCGCTGCTCGTCGCGGCCCTGCCCTACCCTGCCGTCCAGTAGCGGCCCTGCCCTGCCGCCACCCTGTCGCGGCCCTGTGCTGCCGCCGACGAGTCTAGGCCCTGCCCTTCAGCCGCCCCAGTCGCGGCCCTGCTCTACCGCCGCCACGTCGCGGCCCTGCCCTGCTGCCGCCCCAGTCGCGGCCCTGAACTAACCGCCAGCTGCGGCCCTGCCCTGCACCCGCCCCTGGTAAGCACCCGCGCCACCCAGTCGAGCCGCGCCGCTCCTCCGAGCCGCGCCGCCCAGCCGAGCCGCGCCGCCCTACTGAGCCGCACTGCCCTGCCCGCGCTGCTCCTGCTGCTACTGCTGTTTCTGCTGCCACTGCTGCTACTGCTGGTACTGCCGCTATGGCTAGCCCTACTGTTCTTACCTTTGATGCTGAGGGGCGTGCGGTTGACTTTGACGTGTGGGTTGACGACCTGCAGCTCTTTCTTCAGTGTGACTCTAAGGACGGAGTATCCCTTTTCGATCACACGTCCGGTGTCTCTCCTGCACCTGCTGCCACTGCCGACAGTACGGTTCGCTTGCAGTGGACCACTCGTGACGCTGTTGCTCGCCTTGCTGTTCGTAGTCACATGCCGTCTGCTGAGCGCGCGCACTTTGGCCAGTACAAGACTGCTTAGTCTTTGTATGACGCTATCGTAGCGCGCTACTCCTCCCATGCCACTGCTGCCCTCAGCCGCCTCATGCTGCCGTACCTGTTCCCTGACCTTGCCGCCTTTGCCACAGTCGCTGACCTCATTACTCACCTCCGCACTAGTGATGCCCGCTACCGCGTTGCGCTTCCCACTGAGTTCTGTGCCAAGAACCCCCCTCCTATGTACATCACCCTTTACTACCTAGTCACCTGCCTCCCTGACTCCCTTGCTTCAGTCAGGGACAAATTTCTCTCCCTTTGCCCCACCGAGCTCACCGTCGACCTGCTACACGAGCGCCTCACTGCAGCTGAGAAGAGTATCGTTGCTGTAGGTGCTTCTCGCGGCGACCCTCGCGCCCCTTTCTTTGAGGGGTGTTCCCCTGTCCCCCTTCTCCCCTCTGTTGCTTCTGCTGCTGTCGACCTCGTTGGCACTGAGGAGGTCGGGACTGGGTCTGCTCCTGGTGGGAGGCGCCGCAACAACAAGGGCAAGGGGGGCAATGGTGGTGGAGGGGGCGGTGGGGGCGGCAGTGGAGGCGGTGGAGGACGCGGAGGGGGTGGCGGTGGAGGTGGGGGTGGTGGAGGGAGTGGGGGCTTCGGCGGCGGCGGTGGGGGTGGTAGAGGCAGCGGCAGCGGCGGTGGAGGCAGCGGCAGTGGTGGTGGAGGTGGCGGTGGCGGTGGTGCTGGTCGAGGTGGAGCCGCGCAGCGTGGGGGCGTTGGTGGTAGCCAGCGCCAGCAGCAGCCACGTTCCCGTGAGACCCCGTCGGCCCAGCAGCTTCGTGAGTGGTACGCCGGGCGTGGGGGGTCTGGGGGTGTTGGTCCCTGCACTTACGTTCTTCGCACCGGCGGGCGCCGTGGGGAGACGTGCGGGCTGCCACACACTACGCAGCGCTGTTTCTGTCGCCTGACTGACGCCTGGCGCGCCCAGTTTCCTGACGCTGTTGAGCTCCCTCGCTGGGGTGATCTGCTTAAGCAGAATGTTGCTATCTTTGATCTTGATTTCGATGCTATCCTTGCTGCCATGTATGCTGCGACTGATAGTGCTGAGGGTAGCTGATACCTATGTGTTCCGCCCGACCCGGGCATTGAGGTTGCTGCTCTAGATGCTAGTGAGTCTGCTGCTCCAGGTACTAGTGAGTCTGCTGCTCCAGGTGCTGGTGAGTCTGCTCTCTCTGGTACTGCACCTACTGAGGCCTTGCACACTTTCACACTGGACTCTGGTGCTTCGCGCTCCTTCTTTCGCGACTTCACCACACTCACGCCGCTCAGTCGGCCTGTCGCAATCTCCCTGGCTGACCCCTAAGGGGGCCCAATCCTTGTGCACTCTTCCACGGTTCTACTGTGTCCTGCGGCCCCGTCGGGCTTGCTGTCGGGACTCCATCTCCCCTCGTTCTCTACGAACTTGGTGAGTGGAGCTGACCTCCAGGACGTGTGGGTTGACCAGTTCACCCCTGGAGGTCAGCGTGTGACCCACTGCACTTGCTCTCGGACGGGCCGCCACCTGGCCACGTTCACCCGTCGGCCTGAGTCGAGTCTGTACACACTGACTACTGCGTCTCCTCCGGTTACTGCATCTGGTCAGGTAGCCGCGTCTGGTCAGGTGTTTGCTCCCGTGTCCAAGTCTAGTCTAGCGTCTGCCCCCTGCTCGTGTCGTCCTCTGTCACACGAGACTCTCCTTTGGCACCACCGCCTTGGTCACCCCTCCCTGCCTCGTCTTCGAGGTATGGCCTCCCGTACCCTTGTCTCTGGTCTCCCCCGGTCCCTCCCTCCCCTTCCTCCGGGGCCTGCCCCTACCTGTGTTCCTTGTGTCGAGGGCCGGCAGCGCGCCGCTCCTCACTCCTCCGAGTTCCCTCCGACACAGGCTCCCCTGCCGACTCTCCACATGGACGTGTGGGGCCCAGCCCGCGTCCGTGGACAGGGTCACGAGCGTTACTTCCTGCTGGTCGTTGACGACTACTCGCGTTACACCACAGTCTTCCCCTTGCGCAGCAAGGGTGAGGTCACTGAGGTGTTGATCGACTGGATCCGCGGTGCTCGTCTCCAGCTCAGCGAGAGTTTCGGCTCGGACCTTCCAGTTCTGCGTCTGCACTCAGACAGAGGTGGTGAGTTTTCCTCCGACCTTCTGAGGGCTTTCTGTCGTGCGGAGGGCATCCGCCAGACGTTCACGCTTCCGGGCTCCCCACAGCAAAATGGGATTGCTGCGCGCCGCATTGGCATGGTCATGGATGTCGCTCGTACGTCCATGATCCATGCGGCTGCTCCCCATTTTCTGTGGCCGTTCGCGGTTCAGTACGCTGCGCATCAGATCAACCTTCAGCCTCGTGTCTCCTTGCCGGAGACCACACCTACTCTGCGGTGGACGTCACGTTTGACGAGTCGGTATCTTACTATCGTCTCATTCCCTACCGCACTGCCTCCCTCCCCCCCCCGCCACTCTTCCTAGCACCAGGTGCTCCTCCGGTAGACCCCCTCCCCCCTCAGGGTCCTGCCCCCTCAGGTGTGTCCCAGGTAGACCTTGTCGAGCCTGTCGAGGTAGCTGTCGACTCTGGTGCTGCTAGGGGTGCTGAGCCTGGGGTTGCTGAGTCTGAGGGTGCGGAGCCTGGGGGTGCTGAGCCTGAGCGTGTGGAGCCTGGGGGTGCTGAGCCTGGGGGTGCTGAGTCTGGGGGTGCTGAGCGTGGGGGTGCTGAGCATGAGCGTGCTGAGTCTGGAGGTCCTCCGGGTGTCTCGTCACGGCGGGAGCCCCTCTCTCCGCAGCGGCTACGTGAGTGGTACGCTTGGCGCTGTAGCCGTGCTGCTGGAGGTGCTTATGGAGATGGAGCTGCTGGAGGTGCTGCTCGTGCTGGAGCTGCTAGAGCCGCTGGTCCTGGAGGTGCTGGTGCTGGAGGTACTGGCGCTGTTGGAGGTCCTACTGTTGTTGGAGCTGCTGGAGGTGCTGGAGCAGTTGGTCCCGGAGGTGCTCGTACTGGAGGTACTGGAGCTGCTGGGGCTGGTGGTGCTGCAAGAGTTGGAGCTATAGGTGCTGGAGCTGTTGCTACTAGAGGTGCTGCTAGAGCTGGAGCTACTGGAGGTACTTTAGCTGGTAGCTACGTTCCGCTCCTTCAGCAGGTTCTTGGTCTCTCGCCTTCTACTGGTCCTACTCCTCCCTTACTGAGTCCTCCGCCTGTCCAGTCACAGTCGCACTTACAGCCAGCCTCTCCACTCCCTGGTCCTTCTCCTTACTCTGGACCGACTAGAGGTCTTACGGAGCGTCGTGAGCCTGAGTCTCGTCCTGCGTTGCCTGAGTCTCGTCCTGCGTCACCTGAGTCTCGTCCCGAGTCGCCTGTTCGCACTGTTCGCACTGGTCGATGTGTTCCACGTCAGCGTCCTCCTCCTGTCCCCGGCACTCACTCCATGACTCTGCGACCTTCCACTGCTCCACAGCGTGTCCCTCTGCCGTCTCCTCCTGCGTCCTCTCTTCCTGACGGTCCGGACCCGGAGTCTGACTCCCTTCTTGCTGCTAGTCCTACTGTCACGCGTTTGGTGGCCACTGCTGTCACTGACCCTTCGTTTGAGTCCACTGCTGCATCTGCTCTCGTTGCTGAGCTTGTTTACTTTGCTGCCGCCTGTCGTCTAGACTACGCCACTAGTCTTGTTGCTGAGTCTGAGTCTGCGTTTGTCTGTCCTCCGTCCGTCGGGGGTGAGTGTGCTCTTGGCACGGACGTCCTTGAGGAAAGGCAGGAGGAGTTTGAGTGCTTTGCCGCTGCTTTACCTCATCTCGTGTCCGTGCTGCTTGCCCCTGAGGGAGACCCGGATGCACCAGACATCCCGACCCCGCGCTCTTACGCAGAGGCGATAGAGGGTCCCTACTCCTCTCAGTGGCAGACAGCCATGGACACAGAGATGGCTTCCTAGAAGTCCACAGGCACCTACGTCGACGAGGTTCCCCCGCCTAGGGCGAACGCCGTCAGTGGCATGTGGATTTTCAGGGTGAAGCGGCCGCCGGGTTCTCTGCCTGTCTTCAAGGCGCGTTACGTTGCACGAGGCTTCAGTCAGCGACAGGGAGTTGACTTCTTTCAGACCTTCTCCCCTACCCCGAAGATGACCACTATTTGGGTGCTACTGCATGTCACCGCTCAGCGTGACTACGAGCTACATTCTCTTGACTTCAGCACAGCCTTCCTTCAGGGCAGCCTGCACGAGGAGATCTGGCTGCGCCGCCCACCTGGCTTCACTGGGTCGTTTCCTGCTTGTACCCAGTGGAGCCTCCGGCGGCCAGTCTACGGTCTCCGCCAGGCACCCCGTGAGTGGCACGACACACTGAGGACGACTCTTGCTGCTCTTGGTTTTGCTCCTTCCACTGCTGACCTGTCGCTGTTTCTACGCACCAACACCGCTCTGCCGCCGTTCTATGTTCTCGTGTACGTAGTCGACTTGGTCTGTGCTACTGCTGACACTGAGGCACTTGCCCACGTGAAGTCGGAGCTGCAGAAGAGACACACGTGCACAGACCTGGGTGAGCTGACAAGCTATCTTGGCTTGCGGATCACCCGGGATAGAGCACAGCGCACCATTACCTTGACTCAGTCACACATGGTGCAGCAGGTCCTTCAGCGCTTCCGCTTTACGTAATCCTCGCCACAGTCCACTCCTCTGCCTACCGGTCACTCGCTCTCAGCTCCACCTTCGGACGAGTCCGTAGAGCCGAGTGGCCCGTATCCAGAGCTTGTGGGCTGCCTCATTTACCTGATGACCTGCACTCGACCTGAACTTGCCTACCCTCTTAGCATCCTGGCTTGCTACGTTGCGCCCGGGAGACACCGACCACAGCACTGGGAGGCTGCTAAGAGGTTGTTGCGCTACTTGTGCAGTACTTCGGGCATGGGGCTCGTGCTTGGAGGACGGGGTCCAGTTGTCCTCACTGGTCACGCAGACGCTTGATGAGTTGACGACTTGGCTACGCAGCGGTCGTCACAGGGTTACACCTTCAGCCTTGGCTCCGGCTCTGTCTCTTGGCGGTCTACCCGCTCGTCTTCTGTTCTCAGCTCCAGTTGTGAGGCTGAGATATACGCCGGGGCCATGGCTGCACAGGAGTTACGCTTGCTCACCTACCTGCTGACCGACTTGGGAGAGGCGCCTCGTTCTCCTCCAGTGCTGTACGTTGACAACAAGGCCATGATTGCTTTGTGTCAGGAGCACAGACTGGAGCACAGAACGAAGCACATCGCTCTGCGCTACTTCCTTGCTCGAGAGTTGCAGCAGCGTGGTCAGCTTCGTCTTGCTTACGTGGCCACTCGGGCCAACACTGCTGATGTTTTCACCAAGGCATTTCAGCCTTGTGATCATCAGCGTTTCTGTACTGTTCTAGGTCTTGTACCTACTGTGCCTCACTTGCTTACTTCGTGACTCTGCTTGTACAGTGATCTCTATACATATACCTGCATGCTTACACTTGCTAGGTTGTGTTCAATGTATTGTTTGTTCTCCTTTATATAACGCTGCATGTGAATTGGCCTTGTGCCCCTTTGCTTGTGCTCGGATTGTGTGGTGACGTCGTGATCCACCCTGAGCTTGCTTTGCCTTTCTTGACCGGTCTTGTGACCTCTTGTTCTCCCCCACTTTGCCTATGGGGGTGTGTCAAACTTATATGCTATAGTCTGTCTAGGCTGTAGTGGGGTAGTTCATATAGGGTACAACACTTTTAGGTTTCCTACTTGTACCCACCTGCTTGCTAGTTCAGTCATTCCTTCCTTCACGATTCTAACAGATCGCCGACAGAGCCTATCATCACGCCCAAAAAAATACTGAGCCACCGAGTTCGTGACCCACGTGGAGCCCGTAGGATCGAATTTTTGATCTGTTGGAGGACCGCACGCCAACTAAAGACAACTGGGTGCCCCTAGACAAAATTGAAAACCACCCCGTCCTCACCGACTATTGTCAGAATCCCAGTCACTAGACCATTGGGATAGAAGGGCTTGTTAAGTAGCGGGTCAGTGCGCCCATAACCCCCCAGGACAACGAGCCTGTAACCCTTCCCTAGGATCAATCGGGGATCACCAGTGGACCTCTGACACCCCCCCGCACTGGGATGCCCGAAGTGCACACACTGGGATTCGAACCCGAGACCTTCGCTCTGATAACATGTCAGAATCCCAGTCACTAGACCATTGGGATAGAAGGGCTTGTTAAGTAGCGGGTCAGTGCGCCCATAACCCCCCAGGACAACGAGCCTGTAACCCTTCCCTAGGATCAATCGGGGATCACCAGTGGACCTCTGACAACTATCTGCGTAGCCAAAATTTTCGAGACGTACACGCACTCTCGTAAGGAGGGCCTCCTTGGGGAGGGGGGTAGTGTAAGGAAAATTCCCTTTCCTTATTTTACGCCCCTGCTTACCGCGTACTTGACTGCTCCCGCCAGCAGTACCCAACAGTACACCGTTACCACTCGCCTCGACCAATGTTCCCGCCACAGTTCACAACTCGACCCAACCTCGCGGTTCGGTTGGTAACCCGTGCTCCGGACCTCCGCCTCGACAATTCCCAACCTCGGCGCTAGGCCCATAGCGCACCTCATTTTCACACATTATCGTTACCACCTTAGTTTCGCTATATATTCTTCGCTCATGCCTTCGCTCGATGTACTGTTTTGCTTTGATAGTGCAATTCTCGCTCACTTGCTCAATTGCACCCATAAAAAGATGATGCATTTTGCTGTTGCTAGCAGCGCTTTCCGCTGTGCGAATTTGCCGTGGAGCGCTTTCCGTTGGGCGCTTACCTCGATAACCACTGGTGGCCCTAAGGACGCAGCACATATAAGGAGGGAGCCAGGATCGATCCAGAGTGGGGATCGATCTTGGCTTGTACAGTGAAATCGCGACATCGCTAGCAGGCTGGTATCCGATTTCGCCCTAACTCGTAGATGTACAGTAAATTGGTGCCCAAAATGGTGGCACCTATGGCTCGCACGATCGATGTGCCAGCGCCCACACATCGATCGTGTAATTGTGGCGATTGGGCAATTTTGCCCCATATATTTTCGATCCTGTCACCTGTGGCTCGCTATGTCCATGCGATTGCAAATCTGCAGTGTGGACACATCGGTGTGCCGATCGATGTGCCTAAACCGGTGTGAGGCCCCGATCTCCCCCCGATCATGGCGATTTCCCTAGAGGTGCCGCGTCCTAAACAACTGTTCGCTATTTCGTTAAGTGCTTTGATGTTTGAGCTCGTTGCACGAAACTATTCGTATGCTCGGGCAAAATTTAGTTCTGAGTCATAAATTTTGATCTATGTTAGGGTTTAGTCGAAAGTGTTGAGCATTACATGGTGGGGCGGTGGCCTAGGGGGAGAATATCCAAGCATAGCCGATGTGAGATGTAGCCACCTGTGGTCCGACTGACCCCCACGTCGGATGAGCGGGATGAAGGGGGAGGTGAGAGAGATAATGTTTGTTAAACCTTATGATCGTAACTTATCGAACTGAACCGTGATAATAATATCATTTTTTTAGGGACCAGCGTACCACCGCCATCAGCCAACCTCCACGACAGCGATCTCATCTGGATGTAATGTTGTCATGTCAGCAACAAGCGGAATGCGGCGGCAGCAAATATCCCAAACCCGTCGGGCCAGTTCAGGGTGAGGTGGGGGAGGGTGGGGGCGGGTGGGAATGGGGGCATCTGGCTACACGTGTACACGTAGAGAAGATGAAGTTGGGCCGTGGGGGCGGGACTTTGAATATGTTGAAGCGGAGTTCCGAGTGTGTTTGCCCCATGATCCGAGGCCTTGCATCCCTGTGATCCGGATCCCGAAGGGCATGGGCGCAAGGCTCTGTCGCATACGACAAGGCCAATCATTACTAATTCCGCGCCCACCTGACGGTGAAAACATAATCCCAACCAACCTGCCCGTGACCCCCTTTGCCACCGTTACTTTTGGGCTGACCGATGACGGGCACCGGTCGCAAGGCCGGTTGCGACAACCTGGCCGTCTCTACGTCGTGTTAGGCTTTAACTTGACTAGTTGGGTTACTCTCATCTTAAAGCTGCAGTTGCTGTGTTTATTGCTACAATTTCTCTTTGCGAGTTTTAGTCATTTTTTACCAAGTGTAGTTGTTCTGCACATGTGGCGCTGGCAACCGTTTTTGTCACTTATCCGTGGCTGCAGGAGCCAGTAGGCGACGAGTAGCTAACCAGCTCCCTGTTGGTTTTTGGCGGGAGAATCATCCAACCCAGGTTTGGGAGACCAGATCTGGACACGGTCTTGTGTGTGGTTTGGGTACGAATGGCTGTTTCCGTGCTCATTTGCTCATTTTCATTTGCCTTTCATGGTCGGCAAGCTCCTTGAGCTCTTTTCATCCAGTTCCTTGTTACGCACCCACGTAGTCTTGTAGGCCTGCTGGGCCCACCGGCAGAACACTCGCGTTTTCGACGTTGTGACATAGGTCGTATAGGTAGCGTTTTTTTTTTAGGTCAGCCCTGTTTAGGATCTCTTCAGTCATCCATCTTCGGTCCGTTTTGTGGGCGCAGATTTTTATGGTAGACCATATATGATCAGTAGAAGTGTCGGCTTGCGACCTCTTTAGTAGTCGTTTTTCGCCCGATTCTGTAGCCACAAATTTTAGTCGCAGATAACTTGTTCGATAGAAGTATCACTCTCGATCCCCTCAATCGTCGAACATAGGAAGTTTATGCAGCTGCATAAGTTTGTCGAAGAGAACTCGACCGGTAGAACAATCGGAACTTGATTTCTACTTACGTTGAAGGGAATTCAGGCGGTAGGCCCAGAGTTTTGTGGTAGAGTATATATGCTCGGTAGAAATGTTGGCTTTCGACCTCTATAGTAGTCGCATTTTGCCCGCTTCTGTAGCCGCAGATTTTAGGCGCAGATAACTTGTTCGGTAGAAGTATGCGCTATCGATCACCTTAATCGACAAACATAGGACGTTCATGTAGCCGCATAAGTTTGTCGTAGAGAACTCGATCGGCAGAACAACCGGAACTTGATTTCTACTTCCGTTGTAGGGAATTCAGGTGGTAGAGTACAAGTTATCCGAACTCTAAAGTCCGCGACAGTCCGCCGGTTAATTAGGCGCAGTTTGTAATCGCATATGAATCGTTAGGTAGAAGAGTCGGCAGTGGTAGACGCTTTTGAGGCTAATGTGCTTTGCGCGAATGAAAACCCGAAACCCTTATGCGTAAGTAGTATACAACAATGCGCATCCTTTCTACATACTGTTTATGACACCTCCCAATTTTTTCGTGTAGTCGCCGTGTTTAGCGTATAGAATAGGCGCCTGCTAATGGCCGAGGCAACGGTCCGGCCTCGCCCAGGGTGGGTCCATGCCGCAGAGGATGGCGAAGAAGAAGACCTGGAGGATGAGACAATGCCAAATATCGTAGAGGATCACACACAGGATGCCTACGATAATCACGACCGAGGAGGATTTGTTTCAAGCTGGTCTCTTCAAACCAGCCATCGTAATTGAAGTAGTCGAGGGGAGTGAAGGAGGTGAAGGGCAGAGAGACTATGATGTGCGCCGACGACCCAGTTGTAAAATTGATGAACGTGAATGAATGAACTAGCAAAGAGTTGGGTACAAGTAATAACCCTAATTGGGTTGTACCCCTTATGGGCTACCCCACTACAGCCTACAAAATGTAAGCTATATATAAGTTTGACACACCCCCATAGGCAAAGTGGGGGAGAACAAGTGGTCACAAGACCAGTCAAGAAAAGCAAAGCAAGCTCAGGGTGGATCACAAAGTCACCAAACAGTCCGAGCACAAGCAAAGGGCCACAAGGCCGGTTCACATGCAGAGTTATATAAAAGACAATAAACAATACCGTGAGCATACCCTAACAAGTGCAAGCATGCAGGTATATATATGTAGATAACTGTACAAGTAAAGTCACGTAGTAAGCAAGTGAGGCAAAGTAGGCACAAGGCCTAACACAGTAGAGAAGCGCTGATGATCACCAGGCGGAAGTGCCTTGGTGAATATATCCGCAGTGTTGGCCCTAGTGGCCACGTACGCAAGACGAAGCTGGCCATGCTGCTGCAACTCTCGAGCAAGGAAGTATCGCAGAAAGATGTGCTTCGTTCTGTGCTCCAGTCTGTGCTCCTGACACAAGGCAATCATGGCCTTGTTGTCTACGTACAGAACTGGAGGCGAACGAGGCTACTCTCCCAAGTCAGTCAGCAGGTAGGTGAGCCAGCGTAGCTCCTGTGCAGCCATGGCCCCTGCGTAGATCTCAGCCTCACAACTGGAGCTAAGAACCGAAGACGAGCGGGTAGACCGCCAGGAAACAAAGCCGGAGCCAAGGCTGAAGGTGTAACCCTGTGACGATCGCTGCGTAGCTGAGTCGTCAACCCAAGAAGCGTCTGCGTGTCCAGTGAGGACAACTGGACCCCGTCCTCCAAGCACGAGCCCCATGCCCGACGTACTGCACAAGTAACGCAGTACCCTCTTTGCAGCATCCCAGTGCACCTTTCGGTGCCTACCGGGAGCCACGTAGCGAGCCAGAAGGCTGAGAGGGTATGCGAGATTAGGTCGTGTGCACATCATCAGGTACATGAGGCAACCCACAAGCTCAGGGTACGGACCACTCGGCTCTACGGACTCGTCCGAAGATGGAGCTGAGAGCGAGTGGCTGGTAGACAGGGGAGTGGGCTGTGGCGAGGATAACTGGAAGCCGAAGCGCTGAAGGACCTGGTGCACCATGTGTGACTGAGTCAGGATGATGGTGCGTCGTGCTCTGTCCCGAGTGATCTGCAAGCCAAGATAGCTGCGCAGTTCACCCAGGTCAGTGCAGGTGTGTCTCTTCTGCAGCTCCGACTTCACAAGGGTCAGTGCCTCAGTGTCAGCAGTGGCAAAGACGAGGTCGTCTACGTACACGAGGACGTAGAACGGCGGCAGCGAGGTGTCGGTGCGGAGAAACAGCGACGGGTCAGCAGTAGAAGGAGCAAACCCAAGAGCCACAAGTGTAGTCCTCAGCGTGTCGTGCCACTCTCGAGGCGCCTGGCGGAGACCGTAGACTGGGCGGCGGAGGCTCCACTGGGTACCTGCAGGAAACGACCCAGTGAAGCCAGGTGGGCGGCACAGCCAGATCTCCTCGTGCAGGCTGCCCTGCAGGAAAGCTGTGCTGTAGTCCAGAGAGTGCAACTCGTAGTCACGCTGAGCAGCGACGTGCAGTAACATTTGAAGAGTAGTCATCTTCGGGGTGGGGGAGAAGGTATGGAAGTAGTCAACTCCCTGTCACTGACTGAAGCCTCGAGCAACGTAACGCACCTTGAAGGCAGGCGGAGAACCTAGCGGCCGCTTCACCCTGAAGATCCACATGCCATCGACTATGTTCGCCCCAGGTGGGGGAACCTCGTCGACGTAGGTGCCTGTGGACTTTCAGGATGCCATCTCGGCATCCATGGCTGCCTGCCACTGAGAGGAGTAAGGACCCGTAATCGCCTCTGCGTAAGAGCGCGGGGTCGGGATGTCTGGTGCATCCGGGTCTCCCTCAGGGGCAAGCAGCATGGAAGCGAAACGAGGTACAATAGCTGCAAGACACTCAAAGTCCTCCTGCCTGTCCTCAAGGACGTCCGTGCCAAGAGCACACTCACCCCCGACGGACGGAGGACTGGCAGACTCAGACTCAGCAACTAGAGCAGTGGCGTAGTCTAGACGGCAGGCAGCAGCAAAGTCAAGCAGCTCAGCAACGAGAGCAGACGCAGTAGCAGACTCAAAGAAAGGGTCAGTGATAGCACTGGCGAGGAGATGAGAGACAGCGGGACTTGCAGCACGAGCGCGGTCAGACTCAGGGTCAGGGACCTCAGGAAGAGAGGACTCAGGACGAGCAGACAGAAGAACACGCAGTGGAACAGAGGAAGGACGGAGTGCCATAGCGTGCGTGCCGGGGACAGGAGGAGGACGCGAACAAGGAAAGAGACAAGCAGTGCGAACAGGCGAGACAGGACGAGACGCAGGCTCACGACGCTATGTAAGACCGCCGGTCTGCTCAGTGTAAGGGGAGCGAGCAGGCAATAGGGAGGCCGGCTATAATGACGGCTGCGACTGGTCAGGCGGTGGACACAGTAAGGGAGGAGTAAGGCCAGTAGAAGATGGGACACCAAGAACCTGCTGAAGAAGGGGAACGAAGTACGGTCGTGGCCGCACAGTGCAGTCAGCACCTCCAGCTCCAGGGTCAACAACTCCTGCTCCTGCAGCTCCAGCCCCTCCTGCGCCAGTGCCTCCAGTGCCAGCTCCACTAGCGCAAGAGCCTCCAGCTCCAGTAGCTCCAGGCTATGTAGGGTCTCCAGCTCCAGCGCCCTCAACACCACCAGTCCCGGCAGCTCCAGAACCCCTGGTACGAGCACCTCCAGGACCAGTAGCCACAGTACCTCCAGTACCACCAGCTCCAGCAGTAACTCCAGCACCTCCAGCTCCAGTGGCTCCAGCGCCTCCAGCTCCGGGAGCTCCTCTCCGAAGGCGTGCGCGCCGAACAAGCCACTCACGCAGCTGCTGCGGAGACAGTCGCGGCGAAGCACCAGCAGGACCTCCAGACGAAGCAGCACCCCGAGGCTCAGCACCCCCAGACTCCGCACCCTCCGACTCAGCACCCCTAGGCTCAACACCCTCAGGCTCAGCACCCCCAGGCTCCTCACCCCCAGGCTCAGCACCTCCAAACCCAGCACCCTCAGACCCCGCACCCCCCGGCTCCGCACCCCCAGACGCAGCACCTAGAGCAGCACCTGAGCCGACAGCTACCTCGACAGGCGTAGTACCAGGGAGAGGGTCTACCTGAGACACACCGGAGGGAGCAGGACCCTGGGGCGGGAGGGGGTCTACTGGAGGGGGACCAGGAGCAAGGAAGAGCGGCGGGGGCGGGGGAGGGGCAGAGCGGTAGGGGAAGAGAGGGTAGAAGGGAACCGACTCTTCGAACGTGACGTCCTGAGAAGGGAGGACACGGCGCGAGGTGGGGTGGTAAAACTGCCAGCCAGGCGCGACAGTGACAAAGCCAAGGAAGACACAGGGGATAGCACGGGCGGAGAGCTTGTCCGCGGACGTATCGCGAACAATGGCACGAGAACCCCAGACCCAGAACACCGACGCATCGCCAACCTCCCCCGTCCAACGCAGTGTGGGCGAGGTCTTTGGGAAGGAGACACGGGGCCAGAGGTTGAGCTGATGCGCAGCGTACCGGACCGCAAACGGCCACAGAAAATGGGGAGCAGCCGCATGGATCATGGAGGTACGAGCGACCTCCACGAGGTAGCGCTCACGGCCGTGTCCATTGACGCGGGCTGGGCCCCACACGTCCATGTGGAGAGTCTGCAACGGAGCAGTCGTAGGGGGAAACGAGGAGGAGTGAGGAGCGGCGCGCTGCCACCCCTCAACGCAAGGAAGGCAGGGCGGGGCAGGCGAGGGCGGGAGAGGAGGCAAAGACCTGGGTAGACCAGAGACAAGAAGACGGGAGTGCATGCCACGAAGGCGTGGCAGGGAGGGGTGACCCAGGCGGTGGTGCCACAGAAGAGTTTGGTGCGACAGGAGGCGACACGAGGAAGGGGCGGCTACCTGACCTTACGCGGTCACCTGAGCAGACGCAGCTACCTGAGGAGGCTCGGTAGCGAGTGTGTACAGACTCGACAATGGCCGACGAGTGAACGTGGCCAGGTGATGCCCTGTCCGTGTGCACGTGCAGATCGACACACGCTGACCCCCAGTAGTGGTGGTAGTGACCATCGCATCCTGGAGGGCAGCGGTACTCACCAAGTTCGTAGAGAACGAGGGGAGGTGAAGACCTGACAGGGAGCCAGACGGAACCGCCGGACACGAGAGGACAGTGGAGGAACTGGCCACGACCGGTCCCCCGGAGGGGTCAGCCAGTCTGACCGGGACAGGTGCAGGAAGAGGAGTGAGGGTGGTGCTGTCACGAAAGAAACAGCGCGAGGCGCCTGAGTCCAACGTGAAGGTGTGCAAGGCCTCAGCAGGCGCAGTACCAGGGAGAGTACCAGACTCACTAGCACCTAGAGCAGCAGCGGCTATACCTGAGTTAGGCGGCACACACCGGTAACAGTCACCCTCAGCACTAACAGACAAAGCATACATAGCAGAGAGAATAGCATCAAAGTCTAGGTCAAAGATAGCAATCCTAAACTTATGCAGACCTGCCCAGCAAGGGAGCTCGACGTCGTCACCAAACTCAGCACGCCAAGCATCGTCGAGGCGGAAGAAGCAGCGGTGCTGAGTGTGAACCTTCCCGCAGGTTTGACCAGCACGAACACCCGTGCGAATGACATACGGGCAGCTATCACTACCCCCAGACGTCCCACGCTGAAACAACCACTCACGGAGCTGCTGGGGCGACTGGGTCTCGCTCCGACACTACTGCTGCTGCCGCTGGCCACCACCAAGGCCTCCATGCCGAGGTCCAGTCCTACCGCCTCCAGTCCCACCGCCTCCACTGCCGCCACTCCCACCGCTGCCTCCACTGCCGCCACCAGAGCCCCCACTCCCGCCACCAGTCCCACCGCTGCCACCACCTCCACTGCCTCAACTACCTCCACTGCTGCCCCCACCACCACTCCCGCTGCCACCTCCACCACCACCGCTGCCACCTCCACCACCCCTGCCACCGTTGCCCTTGCTGCTGCGGCACTTCGCACTAGCAGAAGCAGCCCCGACGTCCTCAGCAACATAGATGTCTGCAGCAGCAGCAGAGGCGTAGGAGGGGGCAAGGGGGGAGGGGGAGCACCCCTCAAAGAAGGGCGGGCGCGGAGTGCCACGAGCAACACCTATAGCAACTGCACTAGTCTCAGCTGCGAGGAGATGCTGCTCGAGGAGGTCAACAGTGAGGGAGGTGGGGTCAAGGGAGAGAAAGTGGTCCCTGACAGAGTGAAGAGAGTCAGGGAGGCGAGTGACTATGAAGTAGAGGGTGATGAACATCGGGGGCTGGTTCCTGTCAAGGAACTCAGCAGGGACGGTAGCGTGGTAGCGAGCGTCGCTAGTGCGCAGGTGGGAAACCAGGTCCTCTACTATGGCAAAAGCTGACAGCTCGGGGAACAGGTAGGGCAGTAGCAGACGACCTAGCGCAGCAGTGGCAGGCGAGGAGTAGCGAGCGACTACAGCGTCGTACAGGGCCTGTGCTGTCCTGTGCTGTCCAAAGTGAGCGCATTCAGCTAACGGCAGGTGGTTGCGAATGGCTAAGCGGGCAGCAACGTTGCGCGTAAGCCACTGTGATTGAGTCGCACTGTCATCTTTGGCAGGAGGGGTGGTAGCGGCACCTGACGTGAGGTCAAACAGCGACACACTGTCCTTAGAATCGCTCAGTAGGTACAGCTGCAGGTCATCGAGCCACGTGTCAAACTGAACCGGTCTGCCCTCTTGATCGAGCGGGAGAACCCTAAGCGAAGCCATAGTGGCGCAGTATGCAGGAGCACCAGTAGCAGTAGCAGCAGTATCAGTAGCAGCAGGAGCAGCAGTAGCAGTAGCAGCAGTAGCAGTAGCAGCAGTAGAAGTAGCAAAGGCCGAGGGGCCGGGGGCCTAGGGATGCCGGGCCGCAGGGCCAGGTACAAAGAGGGCCGTGAAGGGCCAAGGGGGCCAAGGGGCCGAGGGGTCCAAGGGGCCAAGGGGCCAAGGGGCTGAGGGGCCTTGGGGCCGAGGTGCCGGGGGCCTAGGGGTCGAGGCTAGGGGCGACGGGGCTGAGGGGCCGAGGCTAAGGGCGACGGGGCGCCGGGGCCGTGGCTAGGGGCGACGGGACGCGAGGGGCCGAGACGAGGGGCGACGGGGCTGCGGTTAGGGGCGACAAGTCGCGAGGGGCCGAGACTAGGGGCGACGGGGCGAACGATCGCGAGGGGCCTCGGCTAGGTGCGATGGGCCAACAGGTCGCGAGGGGCCACTGGGTCGAGGCTAGGGGTGACGGGGCCGTGGCTAGGGGCGACGGGGCCAAGGGGCCGAGGCTAGGCGCGACGGGGCCGCGGGTAGGGGCGACGGGGCCGAGGGGCCGAGGCTAGGAGCGATGGGGCCGCGGCTAGGGTCAACAGGGCCGAGGGGCCGAGGCTAGGGGGGACCGGTCGCGAGGGGCCATGGGGCCGAGGCTAGGGGCGACGGGGCCGCGACTAGGGGCGACGGGGCCGCGACTAGGGGCGACGGGGCGACGGGTTGCGAGGGGCCGCGGATAGGGGCGACGGGGCCAAGGGGCCGCGGCTAGGAGCGACGGGGCCAAGGGGCTGTGGCTAGGGGCGACGGGGCCAAGGGGCCGCGGCTAGGGGCGACGAGGCGACGTGGTCGCGGCTAGGGGCGACGGGTCGACGGGTCGCGAGGGGCCGCAGCAAGGGGCGACGGGGCCAAGGGGCCGCGGCTAGGGGCGACGGGGCCAAGGGGCCGAGTCTAGGGGCGACGGGGCGACGTGGCCGCGGCTAGGGGCGACGGACGACGGGGGGCCGGGCTAGGGGCGACGGGCGACACCAAGGGGCGTCGGGCCTAAGGACGACGGGCCGGGCTAGGAGCGGCGACGGGTCGTGGCCTAGGGGGCCTACGGGTCGCGAGGGTGGCTAGCAGGGCAGCAGGTGGTGGGCAAAAAAAAAAACGGTCCTAGAAGGGACCTGCTAAGAAACCATGCCAAAGTGATGAACGAGAATGAATGAACTAGCAAAGAGTTGGGTACAAGTACTAACCCTAATTGGGTTGTACCCCTTATGGGCTATACCCCACTACAGCCTACACAATGTAAGCAATATATAAGTTTGACGCCGGTGAGCCAAAAGAAGCGTACGAAGAGGATGATGATCATTTTGACACTGAAAGGGAGGGAGAACGATCGGGGCAAGGATGACCAGAGAATTCTGTGAGCCATTTTGAGCAGGGTGCGGCGGGGGAAATGGTGCGCTTGCAGAACAAGCTGCGGCGACGGGAAATGGTCAGCGGCAAGAAGACGTTGCGGAAATTATGAGCAAGATCACGCGTTCAACAATCCCGCTTCGCTTAATAGAGGCCGACACGAGAAGGCACTACTGCTTCAACTTTATCCACTTCAAGTGGTGGGTGATCATCTTCATGACAGTGATTGCAGAGGAGGATGTCCCTCTGGCCGAGAGGGTGGCTCCCTCTCTGCACGACGAGGTTGGGTTTCATCTGAACAATAATTTGGGAAATGATGGGTGGTCGAGCAGCTTTGACGAGTGGAAGATTCATCTGCACGGGCCGCGAGTCACGAACAGGAGGATCGGCCGATACATCGAATACCTGTTCTGCGAAAGCGACGCTCAGGCAAAGACCTTGAGTGGAATTTACGGCAAGACGTTCAAACATACGCGGGGAAGGAGGCAAAGGGGAGGACATCGTCCATGATCAAGGCAAAGATGAACGCGCTAGGATGCCTTGCCAGATGCGAGGCGAGGCTCTATGGGTTCTCCATCACAATGACCAAGGACTGGATAAAGGAGGCTTGGGACTATCTCAAAGTGAAGTTGAAGGAGCTGAACGAGGACCAAGTCGCGTGAGTAATTTCGAGGCGTGCTTTCTGCTTCTGTAATTATTTTCTCAACATTTCGTATATAAACACTCTCTTCTTCTATGCAGAGTTGGTCGTGATCAAACCCGCGGATCAATCCCCGACTGCTATACGGCAAGGCAGTATAGGACGCTACATCACACTGTTCTACGCCAAGAAATTCAAGAAGCCTGGTGGAGGTCTCCTCTGGCACAACCTGGGCCTATTATCTGGAAGGCTCTGCAAGTGCAGGTTATGATTCAGCTCGCACACCAATTTCTAGGAAGGGGGTGCAGCATTCGAAAGATTCACCTGGCAAACCTATTTGTCCGCATGACGCGGAGCACCTCACATTTGGACGAGTTTCTGGACGTCTTCGTACTTGTCGTCGTTTCCAGGAAGTCGAAGACCAACATCAACAACAAGCTGGGTCACCAATTTCTTGCAAGGCATAGAGACTGGCGGCTATGCGGAATGGGCAAAGTTTTCCTGTGGCTTTATTTCATGTACAACCTCGTCCCTCTGCGCTAAGGCCCCAGTAACCTCACGACTTTTCTGAACCGCTCAAGTGGACTAAAGCGCACCTCTTCTTTTGCTCGAAGAGGAAGAACGACAAGGGAAAGCAGAAGCAAGATGAGATGCAGTACAAAACGCACTGCACCTGGGTTCACTGGGCCATGCAGAGGGTGAAATCGATTCTCAGCAAGGTGACACATGCATTCCGCAGATCTGGAGCTCAACAACTCCATGACAACGGTTGCTCCGACAATGACATCGGCAGTCTGGGTGGATGGCAGAAGGGGGAGATGCGGAGGTCATATGTGATGGGCATTCCGTTCAAGCCGGTTTTTCTGCAGGCAAGATTCAGCGAGGATCGTGGAGACTTCTACACCGGCAGATCCCGCGCTAAGCTTCCGCATCATAAGGATCCAGAAAAGGATGAGTGTTCTTTGCCGCTGAAACTCATGAGGCAACACATCTTCCCTTGGGTCGAGGAGGATTTGAAATAAGGTAATATCTAGTATAGAGTCTGCGTTCGTATATGAACATTTCTACTCAATTATTAACAGTCGCATTTCATTTGCATACTCGTCTCCTCAGGTCGATGCAGGGAACGCTGCGCAGACCGACACGCTGAAGAGGCACTATACGGGGGTGAGGTTCCTCGAGACCCTCGGGGCCGTCGGACGATTCGTTGTTGCAAAGGATCTGGCTATGATGTGGGTGTTCTGCGAGAAGCACGGCGTTAGAACCCCGCGGTGCAATTGCGAGCGGCATCCCTATGTGCAGTTGAGCGCCTTGTGCAACCACCCATTGTTCCAAAAGTGGGCGTACAAGGTCGCTAGCATGCACTTTCAGGGCGAGAAGGTTCGGAACACCTCCCTGACCACCGCTAATGCAGTAAGTGTCTGGTTTTCATGGTAGAGAGAGTTATCCGTTTGAACATAGTTCTGATGACTTTGTTTCTGCAGGATCTTATCTTTCGCACGACCACCGAGGATAAGATGCAGAAGATGTACCTCTCCGCCAATTTTCTCAGGGAGGAACTCAGCAAGGTGCAAGGAGCTAACGTGGAGGTGGTGATGGAGAATGTGAAACTCAAGGAGGAATGCGATGTTGAGCGTCAGGAAAAAGCTCAGGTCATTGCAGAGTTTGAGGCTTACAAGCGCTCGGTTGCCGCCATCAAGGATGTTGCAAACACCTTTGCAGATGTCGACGAACCTTCGCAGAGCGCGGGGAGAGGTGCAAGCCAGCCAGAAGAAGCACCCAAAGGACCGATTGCAGTGGAGGCTTTCTTCATCGTGGTTGTGGTGCCTTGGCGCGAATCCAAGAGCGTGGCGGCGGCGTGGAAACTGTGGGTGCAGCCAAGCTACATCATGGGTGGCAAGTCTCAGTGCCAAGTCTTCGCAGAGTTCTGCGTGGATCCAAACAAGAACAACAGCTTCTTCACCGCATACGGCCAGTTCGCGGAGAAAGGCACGCCAAGCTTGACTCTGTCTACATGCGAGCGGAAGATGCGTCGCATGCATCTTGTCATGCAAGTCGTGGAGACACTCAGAGTGGACAGCTCCGTGGCAGAGACCGGAACGACTGTTGCGCTGCTTGACGATGTGTACCTCAAGTGCAACTTCACCGAATTCACCAACGGTTTGGCGGTGCTCCATGAGACTCCCCCCCAACAAGAAACAGAAAACCAGTAAATCGACCGAGAAGAGCACCGTCAACGATCAGGCGCAATGCAGAGTGAGCTGGCTGATAGTCAAAATGGGGCTGCGCGACAAAGAGTGGGGAACGGCACTCTTTGAGGATGAGTGGGTGGTGTTCAAGAAGGAAGAGCTGGCGAAGGAGAAGGCGGAAGAGGAAAAAAAAAACGAGCTGTTAGGCGCAAAAATGTACGTTCAACCACTACGGTTGGCTGGTTCTTCAGTCTGGGATGGGCATATTGCTTAACGCTTTGGGGGTATACATATTAAATAACTTCTCTACCTGTGTGGCATATTCACCACAAATACTTTATGCACTTTACTATTTCTGTAGAAACTGGTTTCTTTCTAGATTCAGCAATCACGGTAATATATACCAGACCTTTTCCCATTTCTGCAAAGCTCGTTGCGGCACATACTGTCAAACTTATATGCTATAGTCTGTCTAGGCTGTAGTGGGGTAGTTCATATAGGGTACAACACTTTTAGGTTTCCTACTTGTACCCACCTGCTTCCTTGTTCAGTCATTCCTTCCTTCACGATTCTGACATGGTATTCTGAGCAGGTTCCCTCGTGGGAACGTTTTTTTTTAGGGCCCACCACGAATAACTTTTTTTTCCTGCCCTGCCCGAAGCGCGCCTCGCGCCTGCCTCACCTGCGCCGTCGCGCGCCCTGCCCTAGTGCCGCCCGTCGTGGCCCTGCCTTCTCGGCCCGTCGCGGCCCTGCCCTAACGGCCCGTCGCGGCCCCCCCTCCTTTCTCGGCCCGTCGCGGCCCTGCCCTGCCGCCTAGTTGCGGCCCTGCCCTGCCGCCACCCGCGGCCCTGCCTTGCCGCCCGTCGCGGCCTACCCTAGCCGCCTGTCGCGGCCCTACCCTGCCGCCTCTCGTTGCGGCCCCGACCCTGCTGCCCGCCACGGCCTCTGCCCTTCCGCTGCTCCTCGCGGCCCTGCCCTACCCTGCCGTCCAGCCGCGGCCCTGCCCTGCTGCCACCCAGTCGCGGCCCTGTGCTGCCGCCGACAAGTCGCGGCCCTGCCCTTCAGCCGCCCCAAACGCGGCCCTGCTCTACCGCCGCCACGTTGCGGCCCTGCCCTGCTGCCGCCCCAGTCGCGGCCCTGACCTAACCGCCAACTGCGGCCCTGCCCTGCACCCGCCCCTGGTAAGCACCCGCGCCGCCCAGCCGAGCCGCGCCGCGCCGCCAGGAGCCGAGCCGTGCCGCCCAGCCGAGCCGCGCCGCCCTACCGAGCCACGCTGCCCTGCCGAGCCGCGCCGCCCTACTGAGCCGCACTGCCCTGCCCGCGCTGCTCCTGCTGCTACTGCTGCTTTTGCTGCCATTGCTACTACTGCTGCTACTGCCGCTATGGCTAGCCCTAATGTTCTTACCTTTGATGCTGAGGGGCGTGCGGTTGACTTTGACGTGTGGGTTGACGACGTGCAGCTCTTTCTTCAGTGTGACTCTAAGGACGGAGTATCCCTTTTCGATCACACGTCCGGTGTCTCTCCTGCACCTGCTGCCACTGCTGACAGTACGGTTTGCTCGCAGTGGACCACTCGTGACGCTGTTGCTCGCCTTGCTGTTCGTAGTCACCTGCCGTCTGCTGAGCGCGCGCACTTTGGCCAGTACAAGACTACTAAGTCTTTGCATGACGCTGTCGTAGCGCGCTACTCCTCCCCTGCCACTGCTGCCCTCAGCCGCCTCATGCTGCCGTACCTGTTCCCTGACCTTGCCGCCTTTGCCACAGTCGCTGACCTCATTACTCACCTCCGCACTAGTGACGCCCGCTACCGCGCTGCGCTTCCCACTGAGTTCTGTGCCAAGAACCCCCCCCCCCCCATGTACATCACCCTTTACTACCTAGTCACCCGCCTCCCTGACTCCCTTGCTTCAGTCAGGGACAAATTTCTCTCCCTTTGCCCCACCGAGCTCACCGTCGACCTGCTAGAGGAGCGCCTCACTGCAGCTGAGAAGAGTATTGTTGCTGTAGGTGCTTCTCGCGGCGACCCTCGCGCCCCTTTCTTTGAGGGGTGTTCCACTGTCCCCCTTCTCCCCTCTGTTGCTTCTGTTGCTGCTGTCAACCTCGTTGGCACTGAGGAGGTCGGGGCTGCGTCTGCTCCTAGTGGGAGGCGCCTCAACAGCAAGGGCAAGGGGAGCAAGGGTGGTGGAGGGGACGGTGGGGGCGGCGGTGGAGGCGGTGGAGGAGGCAGAGGGGGTGGCGGTGGAGGTGGGGGTGGTGGAGGCAGCGGCAGCGGCGGTGGAGGCAGCGGCAGCGGTGGTAGAGGTGGCGGCGGCGGTGGTGCTGGTCGAGGTGGAGCCGCGCAGCGTGGAGGCTTTGGTGGTAGCTAGCGCCAGCAGCAGCCACGTTCCCGTGAGACCCCGTCGACCCAACAGCTTCGTGAGTGGTACGCTGGGCGAGGGAGGTCTGGGGGTGTTGGTCCCTGCACTTACGTTCTTCGCACCGGCGGGCGCCGTGGGGAGACGTGCGGGCTGCCACACACTGCGCAGCGCTGCTTCGGTCGCCTGGCTGACGCCTGGCGCGCCCAGTTTCCTGACGCTGTTGAGCTCCCTCGCTGGGGTGATCTGCTTAAGCAGAATGTTGCTATCTTTGATCTTGATTTCGATGCTATCCTTGCTGCCATGTATGCTGCGACTGATAGTGCTGAGGGTGACTGTTACCTGTGTGTTCCGCCCGACCCGGGCATTGAGGCTGCTGCTCTAGGTGCTAGTGAGTCTGCTGCTCCAGGTACTGGTGAGTCTGCTGCTCCAGGTGCTGGTGAGTCTGCTCTCTCTGGTACTGCACCTACGAGGCCTTGCACACTTTCACACTTGACTCTGGTGCTTCGCGTTCCTTCTTTCGCGACAGCACCACACTCACGCCGCTTAGTCGGCCTGTCGCAGTCTCCCTGGCTGACCCCTCTGGGGGCCCAGTCCTTCCGCACTCTTCCACGGTTCTACCGTGTCCTGCGGCCCCGTCGGGCTTGCTGTCGGGACTCCACCTCCCCTCGTTCTCTACGAACTTGGTGAGTGGAGCTGACCTCCAGGACGTGTGGGTTGACCAGTTCACCCCTGGAGGTCAGCGTGTGTCCCACTGCACTTGCTCTCGGACGGGCCGCCACCTGGCCACGTTCACCCGTCGGCCTGGGTCGAGTCTGTGCACACTGACTACTGCGTCTCCTCCGGTTACTGCGTCTGGTCAGGTAGCCGCGTCTGGTCAGGTGTCTGCTGCCGCGTCCAGGTCTAGTCCCGTGTCTACCCCCTACTCGTGTCGTCCTCTGTCACACGAGACTCTCCTTTGGCACCACCGCCTTGGTCACCCCTCCCTGCCTCGTCTTCGAGGTATGGCCTCCCGTACCCTTGTCTCTGGTCTCCCCAGGTCCCTCCCTCCCTTTCCTCCGGGGCCTGCCCCTACATGTGTTCCTTGTGTCGAGGGCCGGCAGCGCGCCGCTCCTCACTCCTCCGAGTTCCCTCCGACTGAGGCTCCCCTGTAGACTCTCCACATGGACGTGTGGGGCCCAGCCCGCGTCCGTGGACAGGGTCACGAGCATTACTTCCTGCTGGTCGTTGACGACTACTCGCGTTACACCACAGTCTTCCCCTTGCGCCGCAAGTGTGAAGTCACTGAGGTGTTGATCGACTGGATCCGCGGTGCCCGTCTCCAGCTCAGCGAGAGTTTCGGCTTGGACCTTCCTGTTCTGCGTCTGCACTCAGACAGGGGTGGTGAGTTTTCCTCCGACCTCCTGAGGGCCTTCTGTCGTGCGGAGGGCATTCGCCAGACGTTCACGCTTCCGGCCTCCCCACAACAAAATGGGATTGCTGAGCGCCGCATTGGCATGGTCATGGACGTCGCTCGTACGTCCATGATCCATGCGGCTGCTCCCCATTTTCTGTGGCCATTCGCGGTTCAGTACGCTGCGCATCAGATCAACCTTGAGCCTCGTGTCTCCTTGCCCGAGACCACACCTACTCTGAGTTGGACGGGGAAGGTTGGCGATGCGTCTGTGTTCCGTGTCTGGGGATCTCGAGCTTTTGTCCGCGATACTTCCGCGGACAAGCTGTCCTCCCGTGCCGTTCCCTGCGTCTTCCTTGGCTTCCCCCCTGACGCACCTGGGTGGCAGTTTTACCACCCCACCTCGCGTCGTGTTCTGTCCTCTCAGGACATCATGTTTGACGAGTCGGTATCTTACTACCGTCTCTTTCCCTACCACACTGCCCCTCCCCCCCCCTTGCCACTCTTCCTAGCACCAGGTGCTCCTCCGGTAGACCCCCTCCCCCCTCAGGGTCCTGCCCCCTCAGGTGTATCCCAGGTAGACCCTGTCGAGCCTGTCGAGGTAGCTGTCGACTCTGGTGCTGCTAGGGGTGCTGAGCCTGCGGGTGCGGGGCCTGGAGGTGCTGAGCCTGGGGTTGCTGAGTCTGAGGGTGCGGAGCCTGGGGATGCTGAGCCTGAGCGTGTGGAGCCTGGGGGTGCTGAGCCTGGGGGTGCTGAGTCTGAGCGTGCTGAGCCTGGGGGTGCTGAGCCTGAGCGTGCTGAGTCTGGAGGTCCTCCGGGTGTCCCGTCACGGCGGGAGCCCCTCTCTCCGCAGCGGCTACGTGAGTGGTACGCTCGGCGCTGTAGCCGTGCTGCTGGAGCTACGGGGCCTGCTGCTGGAGGTGCTTCTGGAGCTGGAGCTGCTGGAGGTGCTGCTGGTGCTGGAGCTGCTGGCGCCGCTGGTCCTGGAGGTGCTGGTGCTGGAGGTACTGGAGCTGTTGGAGGTCCTACTGGTGTTGGAGCTGCTGGAGGTGCTGGAGCAGCTGGTCCCGGAGGTGCTCGTACTGGAGATACTGGAGCTGCTGGGGCTAGTGGTGCTGCAGGAGTTGGAGCTATAGGTGATGGAGCTGTTGCTACTAGAGGTGCTGCTAGAGCTGGAGCTACTGGAGGTACTGGAGCTGGTGGTGCTGGAGCTGGGGGTGCTGCGGGAGTTGTAGCTGGAGACCCTAGAGCTGAGGATACTGGTGTGTCTCTGCTGTTTCTGGAGGCGCTGCGCGGCCGCGGCCGTACTACGTTCCGCTCCTTCAGCAGGTTCTTGGTCTCCCGCCTTTTACTGGTCCGACTCCTCCCTTACTTAGTCTACCGACTGTCCAGTCACAGTTGCAGTTACAGCCAGCCTCTCCACTACCTGGTCCTTCTCCTTACTCTGGACCGACTAGAGGTCTTACGGAGCGTCGTGAGCCTGAGTCTCGTCCTGCGTCGCCTGAGTCTCGTCCTGCGTCACCTGAGTCTCGTCCTGAGTCGCCTGTTCGCGCTGTTCGCACTGGTCGACGTGTTCTGCGTCAGCGTCCTACTCTTGTCCCCGACACTCACTCTATGACTCTGCATCCTTCCACTGCTCCACAGCGTGTCCTTCTGCTGTCTCCTCCTGCGTCCTCTCTTCTTGACGGTCCGGACCCGGAGTCTGACTCCCTTCGTGCTGCTAGTCCTACTGCCACGCGTTTTCTGTCCACTGTTGTCACTGACCCTTCGTTTGAGTCCACTGCTACGTCTGCTCTAGTTGCTGAGCTTGTTGACTTTGCTGCCGCCTGTCGTCTAGACTACGCCACTAGTCTTGTTGCTGAGTCTGAGTCTGCGTCTGTCTGTCCTCCGTCCGTCGGGGGTGAGTGTGCTCTTGGCACGGACGTCCTTGAGGACAGACAAGAGGAGTTTGAGTGCTTTGCCGCTACTTTACCTCATCTCGTGTCCATGCTGCTTGCCCCTGAGGGAGACCCGGATGCACCAGACATCCCGACCCCGCGCTCTTACGCAGAGGCGATAATAGAGGGTCCCTACTCCTCTCAGTGGTAGACAGCCATGGACACAGAGATGACTTCCTGGAAGTCCACAGGCACCTACATCGACGAGGTTCCCCCGCCTGGGGCGAACATCGTCATTGGCATGTGGATTTTCAGGGAGAAGCGGCCGCCGGGTTCTCCGCCTGTCTTCAAGGCGCGTTACGTTGCACGTGGCTTCAGACACCGACAGGGAGTTGACTTCTTCCAGACCTTCTCCCCTACCTCGAAGATGACCACTCTTCGGGTACTGCTGCACGTCGCCGCTCAGCGTGACTACGGGCTACACTCTCTTGACTTCAGCACAGCCTTCCTACAGGGCAGCCTGCACGAGGAGATCTGGCTGCGCCGCCCACCTGGCTTCACTGGGCCGTTTCCTGCTGGTACCCAGTGGAGCCTCCGGCGGCCAATCTACGGTCTCCGCCAGGCACCCCGTGAGTGGCACGACACACTGAGGACGACTCTTGCTGCTCTTCGGTTTGCTCCTTCCACTGCTGACCCGTCGCTGTTTCTACGCACCGACAACACTCTGCCGCCGTTCTACGTTCTCGTGTACGTAGACGACTTAGTCTTTGCTACTGCTGACACTGAGGCACTCGCCCACGTGAAGTCGGAGCTGCAGAAGAGACACACGTGCACAGACTTGGGTGAGCTGACAAGCTATCTTGGCTTGCAGATCACCCGGGACAGAGCACAGCGCACCATTACCTTGACTCAGTCACACATGGTGCAGCAGGTCCTTCAGCGCTTCGGCTTCACGTACTCCTCGCCACAGTCCACTCCTCTGCCTACTGGTCACTCGCTCTCAGCTCCACCTTCGGACGATTCCGTAGAGCCGAGTGGCCCGTATCCAGAGCTTGTGGGCTGCCTCATGTACTTGATGACCTGCATTCGACCTGACCTTGCCTACCCTCTTAGCATCCTGGCACGCTACGTTGCGCCCGAGAGACACCGACCACATCACTGGGAGGCCGCTAAGAGGGTGTTGCGCTACTTGTGCAGTACTTCGGGCATGGGGCTCGTGCTTGGAGGATGGGCTCGAGTTGTTCTCACTGGTCAAGCAGACGCTTCTTGGGTTGACGACTTGGCTACGCAGCGGTCGTCACAGGGTTACACCTTGAGCCTTGGCTCCGGCTCTGTCTCTTGGCGGTCTACCCGATCGTCTTCTGTTCTCAGCTCCAGTTGTGAGGCTGAGATCTACGCAGGGGCCATGGCTGCACAGGAGTTACGCTGGCTCACCTACCTGCTGACCGACTTGGGAGAGCCGCCTCGTTCTCCTCCAGTGCTGTACGTCGACAACATGGCCATGATTGCCTTGTGTCAGGAGCACAGACTGGAGCACAGAACGAAGCACATTGCTTTGCGCTACTTCCTTGCTCGAGAGTTGCAGCAGCGTGGTCAGCTTCGTCTTGCTTACGTGGCCACTCGGGCCAACACTGCTGATGTTTTCACCAAGGCACTTCCGCCTTGTGATCATCAGCGTTTCTGTACTGTTCTAGGCCTTGTACCTACTGTGCCTCACTTGCTTACTTCTTGACTCTGCTTGTACTGTGATCTCTATACATATACCTGCATGCTTACACTTGCTAGGTTGTGTTCACTGTATTGCTTGTTCTCCTTTATATAACGCTGCATGTGATCTGGCCTTGTGGTCATTTGCTTGTGCTCAGAATGCGTGGTGACGTCGTGATCCACCCTGAGCTTGCTTTGCCTTTCTTGACTGGTTTTGTGACCTCTTGTTCTCCCCCTCTTTGCCTATGGGGGTGTGTCAAACATATATGCTATAGTCTGTCTAGGCTGTAGTGGGGTAGTTCATATAGTGTACAACACTTTTAGGTTTCCTACTTGTACCCACCTGCTTGCTAGTTCAGTCATTCCTTCCTTCACGATTCTGACACATACAACATTGTAGAGGTTCGATTTTAGGCGATAACGTGGCGCTAAGTGATGGCGTCGATAACATCGATCTTATGCAGCCGATGAGTTTTCTGCCGTTTCGTTTCGTAGACGATTGATCGTGAAGAGATGGTAGATGACTTTAATGTCAGAGGTCCATTGGTGATCCCCGATTGATCCTAGGGAAGGGTTACAGGCTCGTTGTCCTGGGGGGTTATGGGCGCACTGACCCGCTATTAACAAGCCCTTTTATCCCAATGGTCTAATGGTTGGGATTCTGGCATGTTATCAGAGCGAAGGTCTCGGGTTCGAATCCCAGTGTGTGCACTCCGGGCATCCCAGTGCGGGGGGGTGGGAGAGGTCCACTAGTGATCCCCGATTGATCCTAGGGTAGGGTTAAAGGCTCGTTGTCCTTGGGGGTTATGGGCGCACTGACCCGCTACTTAACAAGCCCTTTTATCCCAATGGTCTAGTGGTTGGGGTTCTGACATGTTATCAAAGCGAAGGTCTCGGGTTCGAATCCCAGTGTGTGCACTTCGGGCATCCTAGTGCGGGGGGGTGTCAGAGGTCCACTGGTGATCCCCGATTGATCCTAGGGAAGGGTTACAGGCACGTTGTCCTGGGGGTTATGGGCGCACTGACCCGCTACTTAACAAGCCATTTTATCCCAATGGTTTAGTTGTTGGGATTTTGACATTTAATATGATTCATAGGAGGGCTTTCTGTGGTTACTTGTCGAACACCAAACGGTGCTTGTGGGTTTAGGCAATTTGTTCTTTCTTAAGCATAGGTAGAGTTAAAACACTGCGGACTTTGATGTCGACACAATATAGCTCTGTAAAACATTTCGGCCCTAAGCATATTTGTGTATTCTGTGACCCTATGTATGTGTGGCGATTTTGCATGTTCGTGTGGAGATCGTTTTACACCAAATGGACGTACGATCCATTTCTGCCTAGTGAGTATTTCTGCCACCTGTTCGAATAAGTATGAACATTCGCGACCCTTTTTACGGAATATTCTGAAATCTCGCAAGTTTTTAAGCAACATCCCTTATGTATTTACATGGTAAAAAGAAACTAAACAACCTATGTTAAAACAGTGCAATGAAAACCACAAAAAAACCCATCCACCTCCATCACTCCTGACCGCCGATGATGGGGTTCTCCTCTCTCGACGCCGCTTTCGTCTCCTTCCCCTTCGCCGACGTCTTCTTGCTCTTCTTCTCCTTCTCCGCTCCACTTGTATTGTCCCGGCTGCCTAATTTCTTCTGCAGAGCCTTGAGGCTGGCGCCATGGTGTTCACGAAGGCCACTCGATACCATGCAACATAGGCACCAAGAGGTCAACACCTTCGCCACCACCCTCGTCATCCGCTTCGTGCAGTCGCCCGCTCGCAACTCTTCTGGAAGCTCTTTCAGTAGCGCATCGGAAAGGTGCGCAATCCAGGCTTCCTTGTCGTGCGCTTGGTCAGCGACCGACTTCATCGCCCTAACGGCGACGCATGCAACTGTTGCAGCAAGCAACGCAAGGACAACGTAGTCTGCAGTAGCGGGGTCGGCAGAAGTCTCGGCGATAGCAGAAGGTGCGGGGCCAGCGGCAGTTGAGGGGACATGAGATGGTGCGGGGTCAGCAAAAGATGTAGGGGCAGCAGAAATCGTGGGGCCTGCAGAAGTTGCGATGGCAGTAGAAGTTGCGAGCGCAGTAGATGATGCACTCGACTACCACTGGCTTCGCTCTACATTCGTGCTAGCATCCCACATTACTATTAGTGTGGCTGCTAGGCCAACGGCGTGTTCTTCTGCAGAATAGCCGTTGTCACCCTCGACGCTTCCCACGTTCTTCTGCCATGATGTTATTCCAACACCCGCGCAGACAGATGTCCAGAAGTTATCATTCTTTTTTTGCCTCGCATCTGTATTGGTTTGCACGAGGGAAAATCTGCACAAGCCAATCATATAGGTAGATCAGAACCAAAGAATGTGTCGTGCCTAAGGAATATGCAACGTTTCATCTAAAGCACACTCACCCCTCCGGTTTGTCCAAGTGGAGCTTGTTGATGACGCTCCACACCCCTGTTGGAATCATAGTTGTGAACTCGAGGTCTTTGGTCCACGCGGCTAAACGCGCCAGATTCATCCCATATGCCTCCATGTTAATGTTCGGGAAGTACATCTTCCAGTAGACTGCCACGGTATAGCTCCTCTCCCACACGTGTTTGTGGGACCCCAGGTTCCTCTTCCGGCCGCCGACGGTTTGCTCTGAAGTCCACTTCAGCAGTTGCCCCTCGCCTCTGTGAGAGAAGCCGCTTCCCCTGAATGGTAAACTCACATTCCACCTCTTTCCCTTGGCGTCTACTGCCACATTTCTCACATTCTCACACTTATCCATCTTCACCCCTTTTACTTCCCCTTTGATGATCGGCATCAACTCCTGTATATCCGCTGCACGCTGTCGCTTTGACGCATGCTCCTCCAACGCGCTGACCTGGTCCCTGGGCCGCCTTCTGGACCCCTCTCTGATCTGTCCAAGAACCATCGCCACGGCATCTCCTCCATCCATTTCCTCCCTCTCTTCAAACCGCACCATCCCCAGGCCCTCTGTAATTTCCTCCTCCTCCCTTGTTTCCCCGGTCCCCTCCCCCTACCGTGGCGCCTCTTCCTCTTCCATCTCCCGCGCCAAATGCTCCTTTTGTTCGGCCATTGCCTGCCGTAGACACTCTTTACGTTCCGCCTCCGCCCGATCACGCTCTGCCTCCTCCTCCAGAAGCCTCTGTTGTTCCTCGTAGGCCGCTATTCTGGCCAACTTCTCTGCTCGCCGCTGCTCTCGCACGCGTTCAGCTTCCTCTGCTTCCTTCCTCTTCGCCTCCTCCGCTATCCTCTGCGCCTCAGCAATCGCCTTCTTCTTCGCCTCCTCCTCTGCTAACTTCTGCGCTTCTGCGGCGGCCTTCCTCTTCGCCTCCTCAGCTATCTTCTGCGCCTTTGCAGCCTCCTTCTTCTTCGCCTCTTCTGCCGTAATCTTCTGCGCCTCAGCAGCCACTTTCTTCCTCGCCTCGTCCGCTGCAATCTTCTGTGCCTCTACAGCGCCTTCTTCTTCGCCTCCTCCTCACCTATCTTCTGCGCCTCTGCGGCGGCCTTCTTCTTTGCCTCCTCAGCTTTCTTCTGCGCCTTTGCAGCCTCCTTCTTCCTCGCCTCTTCTGCCGCAATCTTCTGCATCTCAGCAGTTGCCTTCTTCTTCGCCTCCTCTGCTGCAATCTTTTGTGCATCTACAGCCGCCTTCTTCTTTGCCTCCTCATCCGCTATCTTCTGCGCCTCTGCAGCCGCCTTCTTTGCCGCCTCCTCATCTGCTATCTTCTGCGCCTTTGCAGCCGCCTTCTTTGCTGCCTCCTCATCCGCTATCTTCTGTGCCTCTACAGCCGCTTTCTTCGCCGCCTCCTCTTCCACTATCTTCTGCGCCTTTGCAGCTGCCTTCTTTCCCGCCTCCTCATCCGCTACCTTCTACACCTCTGCAGCCGCCTCCTCCTTCTGCCGCCGCTCCCTTTCCTGATCTCTCTCTTTCTGCAGTCGATCGGCATCCTCTGCTTCCTTCCCCTGCTGCTCCCCAAGCTTCCTTCTCCGGTCCAGCCGTGCCGCATCTCTTCTCGACATGGGCTCATCCTCCTCACCACCATTGCCAGCCAACAACGCAGCAACCACATTGTTGACAACAGCGTGGTCCATGTTGGGCGAATCGGCAAGAGATGAAGTTTTTTGCGCCGCTCTCCTTTGGCGTACCAACTCCTCTCGCATACATGCCTGCACTCTCTCTTCCACCTCCCTTAAGATCCCCTCCTTCATCCAATCTCCTGACAGACGGACTTGATCGCTCACGTTTTGTATACTCTCCTACAAGCGAGAGAGACTCTGGCCCATCTGCACACGAAACTCCGGCGCCGTTTGGGCCTCTCGCCGCCGTTCCTCGTTTGCATTGCGGACCTCCGCCAAGTTGGCGAGGGCGTTGCGGCAGTAATGGATGGTTAGATTGCGGACATCACGAATTACAGTCCTCTTGCGGGACGTCAGGTCATAGAATGTCCACGTTATCATTCTCACTAGAAGTGTCTGACGACGCGTGAGCTCGGCTGGGCTTATATCCCAGCCCTCGTCCTCAACAAAACCATCACCCTCCTCGACCAGCACTGTAGTTGTCCGCCTCAACATTCGCCGCATTGCAGCCTCTGCCTCTGCCCACTCTATTTGCAGCCACGTTGGCATGACAGTGTCAAACTAACGAACAAGAATGAATGCATTGAGCAGAAGTTGGGTACAAGTACTAACCCAAATTGGGTTGTACCCCTTATGGGCTACCCCACTATAGCCTACACAAATGTAAGCACTATGACATTTTGACACACCCCCATAGGCAAGTGGGGGAGAACAAGAGGTCACAACATCAGTCAAGAAAAGCAAAGCAAGCTCAGGGTGGATCACAAAGTCACCACACAGTCCGAGCACAAGCAAAGGGCCACAAGGCCAGTTCACATGCAGAGTTATATAAAAGAGAACAAACAATACACTGATCATACCCTAGCACGTGTAAGCATGCAGGTATATATAGAGATCACAGTACAAGCAAAGTCACGAAGTGAGCAAGTGAGGCAAAGTAGGCACAAGGCCTAACACAGTAGAGAAGCGCTGATGATCACCAGGCGGAAGTGCCTTGGTGAATATATCAGCAGTGTTGGCTCTAGTGGCCACGTACGCAAGACGAAGCTGGCCACGCTGCTGCAACTCTCGAGCAAGGAAGTATCGCAGAGCAATGTGCTTCGTTCTGTGCTCCAGTCTGTGCTCCTGACACAAGGCAATCATGGCCTTGTTATCTACGTACAGAAATGGAGGCGAACGAGGCTGCTCTCCCAAGTCAGCCAGCAGGTAGATGAGCCAGCGTAGCTCCTGTGCAGCCATGGCCCCTGCGTAGATCTCAGCCTTACAACTGGAGCTGAGAACCGAAGACGAGCGGGTAGACCGCCAGGAAACAGAGCCGGAACTGAGGCTGAAGGTGTAACCCTGTGACGACCGCAGCGTAGCTGAGTCGTCAACCCAAGAAGCGTCTGCGTGACCAGTGAGGACAACTGGACCCGTCCTCCAAGCACGAGCCCCATGCCCGACGTACTGCACAAGTAACGCAGTACCCTCTTCGCAGCATCCCATTGCACCTTTCGGTGCCTACCGGGAGCCACGTAGCGAGCAAGGAGGCTGAGAGGGTACGCGAGGTCAGGTCGTGTGCACGTCATCAGGTACATGAGGCAACCCACAAGCTCTGGGTACGGACCACTCGGCTCTACGGACTCGTCCAAAAGTGGAGCTGAGAGCGAGTGGCCGATAGACAGAGGAGTGGGCTGTGGCGAGGAGAACTGGAAACCGAAGTGCTGAAGGACCTGGTGCACCATGTGTGACTGAGTCAGTGTGATGGTGCGCCGTGCTCTGTCCCGGGTGATCTGCAAGCCAAGATAGCTGCGCAGTTCACCTAGGTCAGTGCAGGTGTGTCTCTTCTGTAGCTCCAACTTCACAAGGGTCAGTGCCTCAGTGTCAGCAATGGCAAAAACGAGGTCGTCGACGTACACGAGGACGTAGAACGGCGGCAGCGACATGTCGGTGTGTAGAAACAGCGACGGGTCAGCAGTAGGAGTAAACCCCAGAGCCGCAAGTGTAGTCCTCAGTGTGTCGTGCCACTCGCAAGGCGCCTAGCGGAGACCGTAGACTCGCCGCCGGAGGCTCCACTGAGTACCTGCAGGAAACGACCCAGTGAAGCCAAGTGGGCGGCGCAGCCAGATCTCCTCGTGCAGGCTGCCTTGCAAGAAAGCTGTATTGAAGTCCAGAGAGTGTAACACGTAGTCACGCTGAGCAGCGACGTGTAGCAACACCCGAAGAGTAGTCATCTTCGGTGTGGGGGAGAAGGTCTGGAAGTAGTCGACCCCGTGTCACTGACTGAAGCCTCTAGCAACGTAACGCGCCTTGAAGGCAGGCGGAGAACCTGGTGGCCGCTTCACCCTGAAAATCCACATGCCATCGACTATGTTTGCCCGAGAAGGGGGAACTGAGTCGACGAAGGTGCCTGTGGACTTCCAGGATGCCATCTTGGCATCCATGGCTGTCTGGTGCATCCGGGTCTCCCTCAGGGGCAAGCAGCATGGAAGCGAAACGAGGTACAGCAGCTGCAAGACACTCAAATTCGTCCTGCGTGTCCTCAAGAACGTCTGTGCCAAGAGCACACTCACTCCCGACAGACGGAGGACTGGCAGACTCAGACTCAGCAACAAGAGCAGTGGCATAGTCTAGACGACAGGCAGCAACAAAGTCAACTGTCTCAGCAACAAGGGCAAACGCAGCAGTGGACTCAAAAGAAGGCTCAGGGACAGCAGTGGCGAGGAGACGAGAGACAGCGGGACTGGCAGCAAGAGAAAGTTCAGACTCAGGGTCAGGGAAGGCAGGAAGAGAGGACTCTGGAGGAGGCGGCAGAGGAACACGCAGTGGAACAGAGGAATGACGAAGTGCGATAGTGTGAGTGCCGGGGACTGGAGGAGGACGTGGACGAGGAACCCGACGACCAGTGCGAATAGCGCGAACAGGCGAGGCAGGACAAAACTCAGGCTCACGACGCTCTGTAGGACCTCCAGTCTGCTCAGTGTAAGGAGCTGGAGCAGGCAGTGGGGAGGCCGAGTGTAACGGGTGCTGCGACGGGTCAGGCGGTGGACACAGTAAGGGAGGAATAAGGCTAGTAGAAAACGGGAGACCAAGAACCTACTGAAGTAGGGGAACGAAGTACGGTCGCGGCCGCACAGTGCTTCCAGCACCAGGACCGCCAGACACAGCACCCCCAGCTCCAGCACCTCCAGCGCCAGGGTTAACTGTCAGAATATCATGTTTCTCTAGTCTGCAGTGGGGTACTCTATAGTGAGTACAACCCTGTTAGGGTTTTCTATATGTACTCAATTGCTTTCTAGTGCAATCATTCTCTTCCATTCCATTCTCGATTCTCACATGGTATAGAGCTATTTCGATCCTTCCTAAGGGCCCACCACGTTTTAAACTTTTTTTTTCCTTACCTGCCCGAGGCATGCGTCGCGCCTGCCCTTCGAGGCCTTTTGTGGCCCGTCGCGGCCCCTTCGCGTCTCGTAACGGCCCTTTCGCGGCCCCTAACGGCCCCTTCGCGGCCCCTCGTAAGGCCCCTTTGCGGCCCCTCGTAAGGCCCTTCGCGGCCCCTCGTAAGGCCCCTTCGCGGCCCCTCGTAAGGCCCTTCGCGGCCCCTCGTAAGGCCCCTTCGCGGCCCCTCGTAAGGCCCCTTTGCGGCCCCTCGTAAGGCCCTTCGCGGCCCCTCGTACGGCCCTTCGCGGCCCTTCGTAAGACCCTTCGCGGCCCCCCCGTAAGGCCCCTTCGCGGCCCCTCGTCAGGCCCCTTCGCGGCCCCTCGTAAGGCCCTTCGCGGCCCCTCGTAAGGCCCTTCGCGGCCCCTCGTAAGGCCCTTCGCGGCCCCTCCTACGGCCCTTCGCGGCCCCTTTAACGGCCCTGTCGCGGCCCCTCGTCGCGGCCCACCGTCGCGGCCCCCCGTCGCGGCCCCACCGTCGCGGCCCCCCGTCGCGACCCCCCCCCCCCCCGTCGCAGGCCCCCGTCGCGACCCCCCGTCGCGGCCCCCCGTTGCGGCCCCCCGTCGCGCCCCCCCCCCTGTCGCGGCCCTGTCGCGGCCATGCCCCGACCCTGCCTCGGCCCCGCCCCCCTCATGCCTGTCACGGCGCACCGGGGGCCCGCGCACCCCCCCCCCCCCCCTTTCCCGTCGCCTTTCGTGGCGACCTGGGGGGGGGGCCGCGCGCGCCCCCCCCCCCCCCCCCCCCGGTCGCCACGAAAGGCGACGGGAGGGGCGACCTGGGGGGCCGCACGTCGGCCCCCGTAATCCCCCCCCCCCCCCCCCCGTAACCTCCCTACCCACCCTGCCCTGTGTTAGGGTTTGGGGGTGGCGAGTAGGGGGTGGCGGGAGTGTGGACTCCCCTGCTCCTCCTCCTCCTCTGTCTCCCACTGCTGCAGCTGCCGCTGAGGGGGGTGGATGTGTGGGAGCCAAAGGAGTGGGACTAGGGGGTGGAGTGTGAGTGAACCTAGGGGTGCAGCAGGGGGTGTGTGAATGGGGGGTGCGGCAGTAGAAGGAGTTGGGTGGAGGTAGCCGTCGTGTTGCTAGCAGTGCCAGTAGTCCGGAGGTGCGCTTCCGGTAGCCCAGTGATGCCGCTGCGCCAGTCGCCTGTGGGTCCGTTGCTCCTGTCGCTCGTCTTAGCCGCGGAGCCAGTTACTCCTATAGTCCGGAGGTGCGCCTCCGGTAGCCACAGTGCACGCCGCTCCTGTTGCCCGTGTGTCTGCAGCTTCCGCCGTTGCCTCCTCTCTCCTTTCCTATTAGTCCAGCCTCCTCCTCCTCACTTGCCCTCTGTGATAGCCTCTAGCTTTGCTTACATTTGTGAACTTTAAACTGTTACTTCTTGTACTTGTGCTCAGAATGTGTGGTGACATTGTGATCCACCCTGAGCTTGCTTTGCTTTGCTTGTTGTGCTGATCATACCCCACTTTGACTATGGGGGTGTGTCAGAATATCATGTTTCTCTAGTCTGCAGTGGGGTACTCTATAGTGAGTACAACCCTGTTAGGGTTTTCTATATGTACTCAATTGCTTTCTAGTGCAATCATTCTCTTCCATTCCATTCTCGATTCTCACATTAACAGCTCAAGTGTCTCCAGCTCTAGCACCTCTAGCTCCAGCACCACCAGCGCCAGTACCTCCAGAGCCAGCGCCAACAGCTCCAGTGTCTCAAGCTCCAGCTCCTCCAGCGCTAGTGCCTCCAGCTCCAGCGCCTCTAACCCCAGCACCTCCAGGCTCCGCAGGGTCTCCAGCTCCAGCTCCTCCAGCTCCTGCGCCCCCAACACTACCAGTACTGGCAGCTCCAGTACCCCTGGTACGAGCACCTCCAGGACCAGCAGCTGCAGCACCTCCGGGACCACCAGCTCCTGCAGTAACTCCAGCACCTCCAAGACGAGTAAATCCAACACCTCCAGCTCCAGTGTCTCCAGCGGCAGAGTCTCCAGCTCCGGCAGCTCCACTCCGAAGACGTGTGCGCTGAGCAAACCACTTGCGCAGCTGCTACGGAGAGAGAGGCTCCAGCCGGGGAGACTGTCATGGCGAAGCACCCGCAGGACCCCGAGGCTCAGCACCCCCAGACTCAGCACCCCCAGGCTCCACACCCGCAGGCTCCGCACCCCCAGACTCCACACCTGCAGGCTCAGCACCCCCAGGCTCCGCACCCCTAGACCCGGCACCCTCAGACTCAGCACCCCCAGGTTCCGCACCCCCAGGCTCCGCACACCCAGACGCAGCACCCCCAGACGCAACACCTCGAGCAGCACCTGAGTCGACAGCTACCTCAACAGGCACAGTACTAGGGAGAGGGTCTACCTGAGACACACCTGACGGAGAAGGACCCTGGGGGGGAAGGGGGTCTACCGGAGGGGGATCTGGAGCAAGGAAGAGCGGCGGGGGTGGGAGAGGAGCAGAGCAGTAGGGGAAGAGACGGTAAAAGGGAACCGACTTGTCAAACGTGACGTCATGAGAGGGGAAGACACGGCGCGAGGTGGGGTGGTAAAACTGCCAGCCAGGCGCGTCAGGGGGAAAGCCAAGGAAGACGCAGGGCATAGCGCGAGCGGAGAGCTTGTCCGCGGACGTATCGCGAACAAAGGCACGAGAGCCCTAGACCCGAAATACCGACACATCGCCAACCTCCCCTGTCCAACGCAGTGTCGGCGAGGTCTCTGGCAAGGAGACACGGGGCCAGAGGTTGAGCTGATGCGCAACATACTGGACCGCAAACGGCCATAGAAAATGGGGAGCAGCCGCATGGATCATGGAGGTACGAGCTGCGATCCCATTTTTTTGAGGGGAGTCCACAAGCGTGAACGACTGGAGAACGCCCTCCCCACGACAAAAGTCCCGCAAGAGGTCGGAGGAGAACTCACCACCTCTGTCAGAGTGCAGCCGCTGGACAGGAATCAAGCTGGAGACGGACTGCGCGGATCCAAGGGATCAAGACATCAGGGACCTCACCCTTGCTGCGCAAGGGGAAGACCGTGGTGTAACGCGTGTAGTCATCAACAACCAGTAGAAAGTAGCGCTCGCGGCCTTGTCCACTAACGCGGGCTGGGCCCCACACGTCCATGTGGAGAGTCTGCAATGGAGCAGTCGTCGGGGGAAACGAGGAGGAGTGAGGAGCGGCGCGCTTCCGCCCCTTGACGCAAGGAAGGCAGGGCGGGGCAGGCGAGGGCGGGAGGGGGGGGAGAGACCTGGGAAGACCAGAGACAAGTAGGCGGGAGTGCATACCACGAAGGCGTGGCAGGGAGGGGTGACCAAGGCGGTGGTGCCACAGGAGAGTCTGGTGCGACAGGAGGCGACACGAGCAAGGGGGTGCTATCGGACCTGACGCGGACACCTGGGCAGACGCAGCTACCTGAGGAGGCTCGGTAGCCAGTGTGCACAGATTCGACCTAGGCCGACGAGTGAACGTGGCCAGGTGACGGCCCGTCCGTGTACACGTGCAGATCGACACACGCTGACCCCCAGGAGTGGTGGTAGTGACCATCGCATCCTGGAGGGCAGCGGTACTCACCAAGTTCATAGAGAACGGGGGGAGGTGAAGACTTGACAGTGAGCCAGACAGAACTGCCGGACACGGGAGAACAGTGGAGGAACGGGCAAGAACTGGGCCCCCAGAGGGGTTAGCCAGTCTGACCGGTACACGTGCAGAGAGAGGAGTGAGGGTGGTGCTGTCGCGAAAGAAACAGCGTGAAGCACCTGAGTTAAGTGTAAAGGTGTGCAAGTCCTCAGCAGGCGCAGTACCAGGGAGAGTAGACTCACTAGCACCAAGAGCAGCAGCCTCTATACCTGAGTCAGGCAACACACACAAGGAAGAGTCACCCTCAGTACCACTAGGCAAAGCATACATGGCAGTGAGGATAGTGTCATAGTCTAGAGCAAAGATATCCACACCCTGCCTAAGCAGCTCTAGCCAGCGGGGAAGCTAAGCCACGTCGCCAAAATCTGCACGCTAGGTGTCGCTCAGACAGGAGAAGTAGCGGGACTGTGTATGACCAGCTGTCCCGCAAGTCTGACCAGCCCAAGCGCCTGTGCGAATAACGTACAGGCAGCGAGCACTACTCCGAGACGCCCCACGCCGAGCGTACCACTCACGTAGCTGCTGGGGTGGAAGGGACTCGCGCTGACTCCGCTGCAACTGCATCTGGCCACCGCCAGAAACTCCCCACCGAAAAGCTCCACAGTGACCGCTGGTACGGCCGCCACCACTCCCACTGCTGCCACCTCCGCTGTCACCACTCCCACTGCTACGACGAAGAGAAGTCATCGCGGGTAAGCTAGGAGGCGCGCGATTAGTAGGGCAGCACGGAGGGAAGGCAGGGCGGCTAGCAGGCACCAGGGCCGCAAGAGGGCGGCGAGCTGGCCGCAGGTAAGCTACGAGCGGGCAGCAAGGGGCGGCTAGGGGGCTAGGGGCAGCGGGCGGGGCTGCAGGGGCGGCGAGAGGGCTGCAGGGGCAGAGAGGGGGCCGCAAGGGGGGGGTGGGGGGCGCGCAGGGCTGCAGGGGCTACAAGCAGGGCAGCAGGGGCTGCGCGCGGGCAGGGGTGAAATGCAGGGCTGCAGGGGCGGCGCGCGGGGCGGTAGGGGCGGCGAGCAGGGCAGCACTGGCCGCGCGCAGGGCCTAGGGTCGTCGGGCGGCCGTTTTCTAGGGTCGACGGGCACTCTGGGCTTGGGGTCGACGGGTGGGCCGCAAGGGGCGGCGCGCAGGGCTGCAAGGGAGGCTCGCGGGCTGCAGGGGCTAAGGGCGGGCCGCAAGGGGCGGCGCGCGGGGCCTGGGGTCAACGGGCGGGCCGGGGCCAAGGCGCGACGGGTGGGGGGGGGCGATGGGCGACGGGCCGGGGCCTAGGGGTGACGGGCCGGGCCTAGGGGCGATGGGCGACGGGCCGGGGCTAGGGGCGACGGGCCGGGGCCTAGGGGCAACGGGCGACGGGCCGGGGCCGAGGGGCGACGGGCGACTAGCCGGGGCCTAGGGGCGAAGGGCGATGGGCCGGGCCTAGGGGCGACGGGCGACGGGCCGGGGCCTAGGGGCGACGGGCGACGGGCCGGATCCTAGGGGCGACGGGCAACGGGCGAAGGGCCGGATCCTAGGGGGGACGGGCAACGGGCCGGGGCCTAGGGGCGACGGGTGACGGGCCGGGGCAGAGGGGCGACGGACGACTGGCCGGGCCCTAGGGGCGAAGGGCGACGGGCCGTTCCTAGGGGCGACGGGCCGGGGCCTAGGGGCGACGGGCGACGGGCCGGGGCCTAGGGGCGACGGGCGACGGGCCGGGGCTAGGGGCGATGGGCCTAGGGGCGATGGGCGACGGGCCGGGGCCTAGGGGCGACGTGCGACGGGCCGGGGCCTAGGGTTGTCGTGCAGGCCGCAAGAGGGCGGCGCGCAGGGCAGCAGGTGTGGCACGAGGGTCGCGAGGGGCGGCGCGTGAGCCAACAGGGCGGCTAGTGGGGCAGCACTGTGGTGTGCCAAAAAAAAAATCGATCCTAACGAAGGACCTGCTCTGAAACCATGTCAAACTAACGAACAAGAATGAATGCATTGAGCAGAAGTTGGGTACAAGTACTAACCCTAATTGGGTTGTACCCCTTATGGGCTACCCCACTATAGCCTACACAAATGTAAGCACTATGACATTTTGACAGACAGGTCCCCTCTCCTCAAACACAGTATCTTGCTCCTCCTCCTGCATTCTATTTGTCTGATCTACCCTCCGACGCAGATCATCCACTCGATCGTCCGGCCTTTGCCTATGACGATCCACTGCAACCCTCGCCGCCCCATCTTCTGTCACTCTCCATGCCCTCTCAGCTACAAGTTCTGGTGAACGTGCGAAATTTCCCCCCAAAAACATCCGCACCGCAGGATCCACATCCTCGTCCTCTGCATCCTCCGCACTCCTTCTGCGTTCCTGTTGTCTTTGGTGATCCTCGCCAGCCGACTCCATCCTCCCTGTCACCTCCTCCACCTCCATCGCCTCTGCCTCACTTCGTCTCTCACAAGTAACCTCCCTCTCACACGCCTCCTCGTCCGCCCTCGTCTGCGCCTCCTCGTCATCCAATCTCCTCGCGTCATCTTCAGCCACCTTCCTTGCCTCCTCGTCCGCAACCTTCTGCGCTTCTGAAGCAGCCTTCCTCCTCGCCTCTTCCTCTGCGATCTTCAGCTCTTCTGCCGCAGCTTTCTTCCTCGCCTCCTCCTCCACAACCTTCTGCGCTTCTGCCGCCGCTTTCTTCCTCGCCTCATCGTCGGCGACCTTCTGCGCTTCTGCCGCCGCTTTCTTTATCGCCTCCTCGTCCGCGACCTTCTGCGCTTCTTAAGCAGCCTTCCTCCTTGCCTTCTCCTCCGTGATCTTCAGCTCTTCTGCCGCAGCTTTCTTCCTCGCCTCCTCCTCCACAACCTTCTGCGCTTCTGCCACCGCTTTCTTCCTCGCCTCCTTGTCCGCAACCTTCTGCGCTTCTGCTGCCGCTTTCTTTCTCGCCTCCTCGTCCGCGACCTTTTGCGCTTCTGAAGCAGCCTTCCTCCTCACCTCCTCCTCCGCGATCTTCAGCTCTTCTGCCGCAACTTTCTTCCTCGCCTCCTCCTCCTCAACCTTCTGCGCTTCTGCCGCCGCTTTCTTCCTCGCCTCCTCATCCACGACCTTCTGCGCTTCTGCTGCCGCTTTCTTCCTCGCCTCCTCGTCCACGTCCTCTGCGCTTCTGCTGCTGCTTTCTTCCTCGCCTCCTCGTTCGCGACCTTCTGCGCTTCTGTTGCCGCTTTCTTCCTCGCCTCCTCGTCCGCGTCCTTCTGCGCTTCTGCTGCCGCTTTCTTCCTCGCCTCCTCGCCCGCGACCTTCTGCGCTTCTACAGTAGCCTTCCTCCTCGCCTCCTCCTCCGCGATCTTCAGCTCTTCTGCTGCAGCTTTCTTCCTCACCTCCTCCTCCACAATCTTCAGCGCTTCTGCCACCGCTTTCTTCCTCGCCTCCTCTACAATCTTTTGCGCTTCTGCCGCAGCTTTCTTTCTCGACTCCTCCAGGATCTTCACCGCTTTTGCCGCCGCTTTCTTCCTCGCCTCCTCCTCCGCTATCTTCTGCGCTTCTGCAGCAACCTTCCTCCTCGCCTCCTCCTCCGCTCTCTTGTGTGCCTCTGCATCGGCCTTCTTCCTAGCCTCCTCCTCCGCAATATTCTGTGCGTGTACAACCGCCTTGTTCCTCGCCTCCTCCTCCGCGATGTTGTGCGCCTCAATTGCTGCCTTCCTCCTTGTCTCCTCCTCCGCGATCTTCAACGCCTCTGCAGCCGCATTCTTCTTTGCCTCCATCGCCGCCTTCTTCCTAGCATCCTCATCTGGCATCCTCTGCTGTTGTTCAGCCGCCTCCTCCTCATTGGCATCCACCCTCCGTGCCTCTTCCTCCGCCTTCCGCTTTACCCTTGGCAAGCGAACTTTCAGGTATCCAGAAAGCTCACGGTAGGGTCTGTAGCTTCTTCAAGGCGCCTTTGTGCCTCTACATCCCTCCTCCACTTCGCTTCTGCCTTCGCCCTCTGCTTGTCCTCAGCCGACTTCTACTTCGCCTCTGCCAGTTCTGCCTCACTTGGTTGCGGATCTTCCACACCCTCCTTGCCTTCCTCCAAATCTGCCTGCGTCTCCGTTGCACATACCGGCGGCCTTCTTACCCGATCTGCAAACCTGAGCTGTCTTCCTCCACCTCTAGCTCGTTCTTTGACGCGGGTTGACCATGAACCCGTGCCACTCTGCAGTGCACCCCCCGCTCGAGGTCGCCGGGAATATGGTACTTCCCCCACCTTTGCAGTTGCCTCCCTGTCTACAGCGGGGACCTCTCTCGGCCCCTCAACCTCCTCTGCTCTTCTCTGCACCGCCCCCACCATCATGTCCCCGGTCACGCCCTGTCTCCCCTCTTCCTCGCGAGCAGCATGGGTCGTCCTCACAATATCTGGCACTGGAGGGAGGAGAACTCCTTCCTGCAAGTCGAAATAGGCGCGGCAAATCGACTCCAGCATACTTCTGATTTCTGTGGACCGATTTTTGCCCTTCCCCAGGTTGAGCATGGGCTCTTCGTTCTGTATCGCCATAACGTCACCCCATCTGTCCAGCAGCTTGCTGAAAAGGTGGGTCACTGGCAGACCCGAGCCCACTTGCCTCTATCCTTGAACTTTGTTGATCTGCGACATGTGCACGTACAGGTGGAGGAATCACAAGCATTTGTGGACATTACCGTGGCATGTATATCGAGCCTGACATCAACAGAGCAACAACTCACCATTCCTTCTTCTAATATCAATGCCTCAAGCTGATCTCTCAAGGCTGTCTGCACTGCTCCACCGTGTCCGCCAGTGATTCTGCGACCTCGGTTGTATTCAACATCGATTTGTTGAATAAGCCAGCTGCAATGCAACGAAATCATATTTGGAACACTAGTTGCGTGAGGAATAAGAGAATACTACTACAAGTGAAATCATACGTACTCAAACACCTCTTTGGCATGGTTGTTGTGGCGATGGGTTGGTATAGGAGATATCGGGTCGAAGTAGAGCAAACGCGTACGGTATTCTCCGCGAGGTTGTGACAAGAGATCGTGAGGGTTCAGGAGCACCATCAGACTGATGGCCCTCGACTCAACAACAAGAACTCTGCGGTACACCAAATGTGGCATTAGCAAAAGTGAGTGGTGTCAAGCACAGATGGAGAGACCCTTTAAAAAACAATACTCACTCTGTGATCATTGGGATTAAAACCATCTGATACTCCAAAAGTGACCGTTGATCGCTTCCATTATTGGGCACCCAAGGGTTCGCATTCCTCAATCGTTGATGCTCGGTCAGCGCCAAAATCTTGATGTCTCTGCGCACTCTAGGATCCTAAATCTTGTCCTTCGCAACCTCAATGCGTACAAGAAATGAGTTGGATTTTCTAGGGGAATCTTGAATAGGTGTGATGAGAGTGCCCTATCAAAATCACTTCATTTGCCTAAGTAGAGGCTGGTCATTTGAGTAGAAACCCCAATGCAGGCAATTCTGCAAAAAAATCAGGCAATTCTGCAAAAAATTCTGGCAAACACTGCAAAACAACAAAGCATGAAAAACATAGCAAAAAAATCAGGCAATTCTGCACAGGATTTCTACACTACCCTGCAGAACAAAGCATGAAAACACACTCAAACCTTCATAGAAAATCAGAATTTGATATGGGGATCTGGAATAAGTGTGCTGAGAGTCCCCTATCAAAATCAGATCATTATCCCAAGGAGAAGTAGGTGATTTCACAAGAAACCAGATTCCATGCAATTCTGCACAGAAATCTGCAGTCTGCTGCAAAACAAGGCATGAAAACCATAGCAAACCTTGACGAAAGGAGCTGAATTTGATAGGAGGATCAGAAATTAGTGTGATGATATTCCCCGATCAATATCAGGTCATTAGCCCAAGTAGAGGTTGGTCAGTTGAGTAGAAACCTGATTCTTGGCAATTCTGCACTTAATATCTTGCAAAAAAACCCATCCAAGATTGGTGCCCTGAGCTTAAAATGTTTTGCGGGGACTGGATATAGTGTCCTTACACTAGCAAACATAAAAAAACAGGTTAACAAAAAACAACATCTGTCTAATGTCCAGAGAATGACACCGCATGTGCTAGGAGCAACCTTAGTTGAGGCAAAAGATACAAAATTGTATATTTCTGGCAAAAATACAAAAACACCACTCTTTGTAGAGGAGTTCATGGAGGTGCAGGAAATCAAGGTTTCATTCAAAATGAACCACAAAATATGTAGCTATGAACCAAACCACAGGCAATTGTAACTTAGCCATTTCAGTTTGTCGGAATTACAACCTAGAGTAAGCAGCCAATGTTATAAATAAGCAATCTTACAAGCATGAATACAAACATGAACTGCAACATTGGCCATTTCGAGAGAATTGCACTACCTCATCCTACTTGTCCTTGTTGGGCTGAGAAAAGCCCTTAGGAACCTTTCAGGACTAAGATCTGTGAAAATAATAGGAATGAATGATTGACTAAGGAATGAGTTGGGTACAAATATGAAACCCTAACAAACTGTACCCCATAGTGTCTACCCCACTACAGCCTAGACAGGCTATAAGATGGATGTTTGACACACCCCCATAGGCAAAGTGGGGGAGAACAAGAGGGTCACAAGACCAGTCAAGCAAAGCAAAGCAAAGCAAGCTCAGGGTGGATCACAACGTCACCACACATTCCGAGCACAGGTTCAAAGGCCACAAGGCCAGTTCACATGCAGAATTATATATAAAAGGTAAACAAGCAAGGGCAGGTATATATAGATCACAGTACAAGTAAAGTCAGGAGGTAAGCAAGTGAGGCAAAGTAGGCACAAGACCTAGCATAGTACAGAAGCGCTGATGATCACAAGGCTGAAGTGCCTTGGTGAAGATATCAGCAGTGTTGGCCTGGGAGGCCACGTAAGCAAGACGCAGCTGACCACGGTGCTGCAGCTCACGAGTAAGGAAGTAGCGAAGAGCAATGTGCTTTGTTCTGTGCTCCAGTCTGTGCTCCCGATACAAGGCCAGCATGGCCTTGTTGTCTACGTACAGAACTGGAGGAGAACGAGGCGGCTCACCGAGGTCAGTCAGCAGGTAGGTGAGCCAGCGTAACTCCTGTGCAGCCATGGCCCCTGCGTAGATCTCAGCCTCACAGCTGGAGCTGAGAACAGAAGATGAGCGAGTAGACCGCCACGAAACAGAGCCGGAACCAAGGCTGAAGGTGTAACCCTGTGACGACCGCTGTGTAGCCAGGTCGTCAACCCAAGACGCGTCTGCGTGACCAGTGAGGACCACCGGACTCCGCCCTCCAAGCACTAGCCCCATGCCCGACGTACTGCACAAGTAGCGCAACAGCCTCTTCGCTGCAGCCATATGCTCTGGTCGGTGTCTCCCAGGAGCAACATAGCGTGCCAAGATGCTAAGAGGGTATGCCAGGTCAGGTCGAGTGCAGGTCATCAGGTACATGAGACAGCCAACAAGCTCTGGGTACGGGCCACTCGGCTCTACGGACTCATCCGAAGGCAGAGCTGAGAGCGAGTGGCGAGTAGACAGAGGAGTGGCCTGAGGCGAGGAGTACGTGAAGTCGAAGCGCTGAAGGACCTGGTGCACCATGTGTGACTGAGTCAGGGTAATGGTGCGCCGTGCTCTGTCCCGAGTGATCTGCAAGCCAAGATAGTTGCGCACTTCACCCAGGTCTGTGCACGTGTGTCTCTTCTGCAGCTCGGACTTCACGTGGGCGAGTCCAGTAGTGTCAGCCGTAGCAAACACCAAGTCGTCGACGTACACGAGGATGTAGAACGACGGCAGCAAAGTGTCAGTGCGAAGAAACAGCGACGGGTTAGCAGTGGAAGGAGCAAACCCAAGAGCCGCAAGCGGGGCCGGGATAGGGTCGGGGCCGCTACGGGGCCGGGGCAGGGCCGGGACAGGGTCGGGGCCGGGGCAGGTCCGGGACGGGGCCGCGATGAGGTCGGGGAAGGGCCAGGACAGGGTCGGGGCCGGGGCAGGTCCGGGACAGGGCCGCGACGGGGCCAGAGCAGGGCCGGGACAGGGTCGGGGCTGGGGCAGGCCCGAGACGAGGCCGCGACGGGGCCGGGACAGGGTCGGGGCCGGGGCGGGGCCGCGACGAGGCCGCGACGGGGCCGGGACAGGGTCGGGGCCGGGGCGGGGCCGGGGCGGGGCCGCGACGGGGCCGCGACGGGGCCGCGTAGGAGGCCGCGTAGGGGGGGCCGCGTAGGGGGCCGCGTAAGGGGCCGCGTAGGGGGGGGGCGCGCAGGGGGGCCGCGTAAGGGGCCGCGTAGTGGGGGGGGCGTAAGGGGCCGCGTAAGGGGCCGTAAGGGGCCGCGTAAGGGGCCGCGTAAGGGGCCGCGTAGGGGGCCGCGTAGGGGGGCCGTAAGGGGCCGTGTAAGGGGCCGTAAGGGGCCGCGTAAGGGGCCGTAAGGGGCCGTAAGGGGCCGTAAGGGGCCGTAAAGGGCCGCTAAGGGGCCGCGAAAGTCTAGGGCAGGGCGCAAAGCGCGCTTCGGGCAGGAAAAAAAATAATTTTAAGGTGGGCCCATAGGAAGGAACAGTTCCACTAGGGAACCCGCTCTATACCATGTGAAAATAATAGGAATGAATGATTGACTAAGGAATGAGTTGGGTACAAATATGAAACCCTAACAAACTGTACCCCATAGTGTCTACCCCACTACAGCCTAGACAGGCTATAAGATGGATGTTTGACAAGATCGGGTGTTGATGTAGAGTTGTAACAACGGAAGTCTTTAATGAAGAGTTGACGTGAACCACCTTGTACTAATTTGTGAGAACAAGATAAGTTGGTTAATATCAAAGAGATACAGGTCTTTTATATGATTTACAGGGAATATAAAGAGTTCTATTTTAACTGTTTTGGCTGTTGCGGTTCGATACAGTGCCGACTCGGGTAACTGCTCTGTAATGAGTCAGTTATGTGTCCTTGCTGTCGCACTGTACATTTCGTCAGGTCAAAGGTCGGGGACCTTTGACCTTCGGTTAACCTCCGACAGTTGACTCGCGTAACATTTTTCTGTCGGGGAGCCCCCCTAGGGGGCCGAGGGGCCAAACAAGAGGGCCGAGGGGCCTAGGTGGCCGAGAGGCCTAGGGGGCCGAGGGGCCAAACACGAGGGCCGAGGGGCCAAGGGGCCTAGGGGGGGGCCGAGAGGCCTAGGGGGGGCCAAGGGGCCAAACAAGAGGGTTGAGGGGCCGAGGGGCCTAGGGGGCAAAGGGGCCAAACAGGAGGGCCGAGGAGGCCGAGCCTAGGGGCCGAGGCTAGGGGCCGAGGGGCCGAGGGGCGGGGCCGAGGGGCCAAACAAGGGGCCGGGCGCGGGCTAGGTACGGGGCCGGGCGCGGGCTAGGTACGGGGCCGGGCGCTGGGCAGGTACGGGGCCGGGCGCTGGGCTCTGAACTGGGGCAGAGGGGCCTAGGGGGCCGAGGGGCCAAACACGAGGGCCTAGGAGGCCGAGCCTAGGGGGGCCGAGGGACCAAACGAGAGGGTTGAGGGGCCAAGGGGCCTAGGGGGCCGAGAGGCCAAACACGAGGGCCGAGGAGGCCGAGCCTAGGGGCCGAGGCTAGGGGCCAAGGGGCCGAGGGGCGGGGCCGAGGGGCCAAACAAGGGGGGGGGGGGCGGGCGCGGGCTAGGTACGGGGCCGGGCGCGGGCTAGGTACGGGGCCGGGCTTTGGGCAGGAACGGGGCCGGGCGCTGGGCTCTGAACTAGGGCCGAGGGGCCAAACAAGGGGGGCCGAGCGCGGGCTAGGTACGGGGCCGGGCGCGGGCTAGGTACGGGGCCGGGCGCTGGGCGAGGGACGGGGCCGGGCGCGGGTGTCGACGGGCCGGGGCTAGGTACGGGGCCGGGCGCGGGCTAGGTACGGGGCCGGGCGCTGGGCGAGGGACGGGGCCGGGCGCGGGCTTTGACGAGCGCGGGCTAGGGAAGGGGCCAGGCACTGTGCTAGGTACGGGGCCGGGCGCGGGTGTCGACGGGGCGCGGGCTAGGTACGGGGCCTGGCACAGGTGTCAACAGGGCGCGGGCTAGGTACGGGGCCGGGTCGCAGGCTAGGTACGGGCCGGTCGCGGGCGTCGACGGGGCGTGGGCTAGGTACGGGGCCGGGCGCGGGTGTCGACGGGGCGCGGGCTAGGTACGGGGCCGGGTCGCGGGCTAGGTACAGGCCGGTCGCGGGCGTCGACGGGGCGCGGGCTAGGTACGGGGCCGGGCGCGGGTGTCGACGGGGCGCGGGCTAGGTACGGGGCCGGGTCGCGGGCTAGGTACGGGCCGATCGCGGACTAGGTACGGGCCAGGCGCGGGCGTGAGACAGGGCCGAGTGCGGGCTAGGTACGGGCCTATCGCGGGCGAGGTACGGGCCGGGCGCGGGGCTAGGAACGAGGTAGTCGTAGTGTAGCAGGTGGTGGGCCCAAGTAACCTACTCTGATTCCATGTGAGAAAAACAAACGAGAATGAATGAACTAGCAAAGAGTCGGGTACAAGTACTAACCCTAATTGGGTTGTACCCCTTATGTGCTACCCCACTATAGCCTACACAACTGTATAAGCTATAATGTTCTGACAGGCGGAGCTCGACCGTGCACTCCACTACCTCATCAGCACCTCGACGATCGGCCTAACCTACCACAAGACCGGAACTACGACACCTAAATTAATCGGTTACGTCGATGCTTACCACGCCGGCGACTCAGACAACAGGCGATCGCGCACTGGCTACATCTACCGAATCGAAACTATCGTCCCTATTTCATGGCAGTCGAGCAAGCAAGAGCTAATTGCCCTCTCCTCAGCTGAAGCACTCTGCTCAGCCACCAAGGAAGGATTATACCTTCGCGAACTATTGGAAGAGGCAAAGCTGGCTAAGTTACCTAGCTTCTCCCTGTTCTGCGACAACCAATCGGCCTTTCGCATAGCGAACAAGAACGGGTTCGCGAATCGAACGAAGCACATCGCCATCCGATATTTATTCGTAATAGACGAAATCGAGAAGGGGAGACTTGAGCTATCCTACTGTCCCACATCCGAGATGGCAGCCGATTACTTGACCAAGAAACTCGGAAAACAGAAGTTCGAGTACTGCATGCTGCTGACTGGACAAGGCCACGTCATCAGCATCGACACTCCAGAAGCAAAGGGGAGTGTTGGAAACAAATAGTTACCGCTTCAGAAGTATCAAAGTAATAACACGAACGAAGCAGACTACAGTGAAGCAACGCGCGAGTCAACCAAGGAGGTTAAAACGTAACAGCTTGAGGTTACGCGAAGGTCAAAGGTTGATGACCTTTGACTTGACGAAATACAGCGCAACAGCAAGGACAAACAACTGACTCAGTATTGAGCAGTTGCCCGAGTCGTCACTGTATCGAGTCGCAACAGCAAAAACAGTTAATCGCACCTCTTCGTATTCCTTGTAATCATATATATATTCTTGTATCTCTTTGCTTTAATCAATTCATATTGCTCTCACATACTAATGCAAGGTGGTTCAATAGCTCAACAAGTTCATTATACGCTTCAGCAATTACAACATTTCTACTCCAGATCTTTGCCTTGAAAAGATCCTAAGGGCTTTTCTCAGCCCAACAGACGGAACATGAAACTAAAAATTGTCAAACTGTTATAATGTTTATATTGTGTAGACTGTAGTGGGGTAGCCCATAAGGGGTACAACCCAATTAGGGTTAGTACTTGTACCAACTTTCTTCTCAATGCAATCACTCCCGTTCAGTACTTTGACATGGTTTCAGAGCAGGTCCTGTTCCAAGACCGTTTTTTTTTTGCCCACCGTATAGTTCGCTGCCCGTAGCACATTACCCAGGCCGTAGCGCTACCCTACCCGTCGCGCCGCCCTGCTAGCGCCGTGCCGCCCTGCCCTGCCCGTCGCGCTGCCCTGCTTGCCGCGCGCCGCCCTTCCCTGCCCGTCGTGCCACCCTGCTAGCGCCGTCCTGATCTGCCCGTCGCGCCGCCCTGATCTGCCCGTCGCGCCGCCCTGCTGGTCGTGCGCCGCCCTCCACAGCCCGTCGCGCCGCCCTGCTGGTCACGCGCCACCCTGCTCTGCCCACTCGTTACTCCTCCCCTGCCACTGCTGCTCTCGGCCTCCTTATACTGCCCTACCTTTTTCCCGAGATGTCAGTCTTTGCCATAGTCGAGGACCTCATCACCCACCTTCGCACTAGCAACACTCGCTACCGCGCTGCCCTCAAAGCCAAGTTCCTAGACAAGAACCCGCCCTCGATGTACATCACTCTCTACTTCATAGTCACCCGCCTCCCTGACTCTCTTCGCGCAGTCAGGGACCACTTTCTCGCACTTGACCCCACAGACCTCACTGTCGACCTGCTCGAGCAGCACCTTCTTGCAGCTGAGACTAGCATAGTCACTGTAGGTGCTGCTCGTGGCACTCCTCGCACACCTTTCTTTGCGAGGTGTTCCCCCTCCCCCAATGCCCCCTCCTACGCTTCTGCTGCTGCTATTGACATCATTGGTACATAGGAGGTCGGGGCTGCTTCTGCTCCTAGTGGGAAGCGCCGCAGCAGCAAGGGCAAAGGAGGCAAGAGTGGTGGAGGTGGCAGTGGGGGTGGTGGTGGTGGAGGCGGTGGAGGTGGTGGAGGTGGCGGAGGTGGCGATGGGAGTGGTGGCAGAAGTGGGGGCTTCGGTGGCGGCGGTGATGGCAGTGGTGGGAGTGGTGGTGACGGTGGTGGTGGCAGTGGGAGTGGTGGCGGCGGCAATGGTTCCACAGGCACCTACGTCGACGAGGTTCCCCCACGGCGCATGCAGCAGCAGCAACAGCTGGAGCAACAGCAACAGCAACAGCAACAGCAACAGCAACAGCAACAGCAACAGCAGCAGCAACAGCAACAGCAACAGCAACAGCAACCGCAGCAGCAACAGCAGCAACAGCAGCAGCAACAGCAACAGCAACAGCAACAGCAACAGCAACAGCAGTCTCAGCAGCAACAACAGCAACAGCAGCAGCGACAGCAACAGCAGCAGCAGCAGCAGCAACAGCATCAGCAGCAACAGCAGCAGCAGCTGCAGCAGCAACAGCTGCAACAACAGCAGCAGCAACAGCAGTCACAGCAGCAGCAACAGCAGAAACAGCAACAGCAGCAACAGCAGCAACAACAGCAACAGCAGCAGCAACAACAACAGCAGGAGCAACGGCAGCAGCCACACCAACGGCAGCAACAAGGTTTGGATTCCCAAGTCAGATCGCCTGCTTCTGTCAAAGTCGGTAGGCCGGTAGAGGGATCGATAGTATCACACCAGGTACAGTCACCTCCTGCTCTGCCTCTCTCCCCTCCGCAACTGCTCACCCGGTCAAGGAGAGAAGCCGCTGCTGCTGCTACTGCTGCTGCTGCTGCTGCCGCCGCATCAGGAGCAGCAGCACCAGCAGCAGCAGCAAGGGAAGCTGTAGCGGCTACAGCTTCTGTGGCAGAAGCAGGGAGGTCTGTAGCTGAAGTGAAGATAGAGAGAGTGAGCAAAAGAAGCATCAATACTTACAGTCGAATCCAGTCTCGCCCCCCCGCTATTGCTGACCTGGCATCACGTGATCACACATCGCTATCTGACGGCTCTGAGTCGGCTGCTGACGTGGCAGCTGACGTGGCAGCAGCTGCTGATGCCACATCAGCACGCCCGAGAGCGCGCTCTGCTGTGCCGCTACCTCCACGGGCCAAGCTTCCTCGGGCGGCAAAGTCGAACCGCGTCGGGACCGTTGAGCTCATCAGCGGTAGAGTGTCCACGTCAGCAGCTCACCTGCCAGCTCAGACCTCCGTTTCGCCAGCTCAGGCGTCGTCCTCGCCACCTCAGAGACGCTTGGGATTGAAGCAGGTGAATCTGAAGGAGAGAGTGAGGGTGGATAGGGCAGCAGAGGCTAGGGTTCGGGAGGTGGGAGTGAGATACGCTGCTGTAGCAGATGTGGGCTTCAGAAGTGGTGGTGCTGGGGGCGTTGGGGGAGGGGTTGTTGGTGTTGACGGTGTTGCGGGAGGGGGCGTTGGGGGGAGCGAAGTTGGGGGTGCTGGTGGTAGTGGTGGTGGGGTTTCTGGTGCCATGGCCACCACATATGTGGATGACTCTGCTGCTGGTGTTGGCACAGGCTTGAAAGGTGCCGATGTCACTGCTGTTGGTGATCATGGCACAGACGTTCAAGATGCAACCAATGCAGCAGCTGCTGCTGGTGGTGGTGGTGGCGGCAGTGGTGGTGGTGGGGGTGGTGGCGGTGGCACAGGCATTACAGGTGCTGATAACTGTGCTGATGTGGTTGCTGCTGCTGGTTGTGGTGGCGGTGGTGCTGGTGGTAGTGGCAATGCAAACATTACACCTGTGGATTCGGGCAGCACTGTTGTCAATGGTTTAGTAGGGTTACACAATGATGACTCTGTCAGAGGCCCGACTAGCGGTAATGTGGACAGTAGAAACTTCACTGGTGGTGGTGGTGACGGGGGTGTTAGAGACGTGAATGGTCGTGGCAGTGGTATCAGAGGCGCGGAGTTTTCTGGCCAAGGTATCAGAGACATGAGTTCTGCCGTCCAGGGCGTCACAGTCGTCAACTCTGTCAATGAGGGCGGTAGGGGTGCCGATTCTGCCATCCAGGAGGGTAGAGGCGCGGATTCTCGGGACTGGACAGGTGGGGATAGGCTGGGTGAAGTGAACGCTCTTGCGGCGCATGAAAAGGCAGATGTGAAGGCTTGGACAGGTGCGGGTAAGAGGACTGATGTGAAGCCTTTTGAGACACCTCAGGGAGCGGATTCTCTGGCCTGGACTGCAGCAGGTAAGTGGGCGGAGGTGCAATGGAGTGCTGAAGACGAGAGGTGTCTGCTTGCCGCTACTCAAGAGTTGGATGGAGATTTTGGGGGCGAATTGAGTGGTTTAGGAGAGGGTTTGGGAGAGGGTTTTGATGGGGATTTGGAAGGGTGTTTGGGTCAAGATTTAGGGGATTTTGGGTTTGGGGAGGCGGATTTTCTTGACTTGCCTTGGGCAGATGTGGTTGTTCCGGGTGTGGCTGTGGCGAATGGTGCCGCTGCTACAAGTGTGACTGAATTGCCAGGTACTGCTGCTTCTCATGATGTGACTATGGCACAGGAGGCTGTCACAGGTGTGACTGTATTAAATGTGACTGGAACGCAGGTTTCTGCTTCTCATGATGTGATTGTGGCACAGGGGGCTGTCACGGCTGCAGCTGCTGTGAATGTGACTCTAGCAGGTGTGGCTGTAGTACAGGGGCCAGATACAGATGTGACTGCTGTGAATGTGGCAGTAGCAGGTGCGGAGGAGGCACAGGGGGCTGCTAATGGTGCTGTGGCTGTGACTGTAACGGGTGTAACTTCAGAGGACCTTAGTTCAATGGCAGGGGCAGAAGCAGCAGGCACCTACGTCGAGGAGGTTCCCCCACCTGGGGCGAACATAGTCGATGGCATGTGGATCTTCAGGGTGAAGCGGCCGCCGGTTTCTCCGCCTGCCTTCAAGGCACATTACGTTGCTAGAGGCTTCAGTCAGCGACAGGGAGGTGACTACTTCCAGACCTTCTCCCCCACCCCGAAGATGACTACTCTTCGGGTGTTGCTGCACATCGCTGCTCAGCATGACTACGAGTTGCACTCTCTGGAATTCAGCACTGCTTTCCTGCAAGGCAGCCTGCACGAGGAGATCTGGTTGTGCAGCCCACCTGGTTTCACGGAGTCTTTTCCTGGAGGTACTTAGTGGAGTCTTCGGTGGCTAGTCTACGGTCTCCGTAAGGCGCCTCGCGAGTGGCACAACACACTGAGGATTACACTTGCGGCTCTTGGGTTTGCTCGTGCTACTGCTGACCCTTCGCTGTTTCTATGCACCGGCACCTCGCTGCCGCCATTCTACGTTCTCGTCTACGTCGACGACCTCGTCTTTGCCACTGCTGACACTGAGGCACTGACCCTTGTGAAGTCGGAGCTGCAAAAGAGACACTCCTGCACTGGCCTGGGTGAGCTGCGCATCTTTCTTGGCTTGCAGATCACCCGGGACAGAGCTCGGCGCACCATTGCTCTGACTCAGTCACACATGGTGCACCAGGTCCTTCAGCGCTTCGGCTTCCAGTTCTCCTCGCCACATCCCACTCCTCTGTCTACCGGCCACTCGCTCTCAGCTCCACCTTTGGACGAGTCCGTAGAGCCGAGTGGTCCGTACCCAGAGCTTGTGGGTTGCCTCATGTAACTGATGACGTGCACTCGACCCGACCTCGCGTACCCTCTCAGCCTCCTGGCTCGCTACGTGGCTCCCGGCAGGCACCAAAAGGTGCACTGGGATGCTGCGAAGAGGGTATTGCGTTACTTGTGCAGTGCGTCGGGCATGGGGCTCGTGCTTGGAGGACGGGGTCCAGTTGTCCTCACCGGTCACGCAGACTCTTCCTGGGTTGACGACTCAGCTACGCAGCGGTCGTCACAGGGTTACACCTTCAGCCTTGGCTCTGGCTCTGTCTCCTGGCGGTCTACCCGCTCGTCTTCGGTTCTCAGCTCCAGTTGTGAGGTTGAGATCTACGCTTGGGCCATGGCTGCACAGGAGCTATGCTGGCTCACCTACCTGCTGACTGACTTGGGAGAGCAGCCTCGTTCGCCTCCAGTTCTGTACGTAGACAACAAGGCCATGATTGCCTTGTGTTAGGAGCACAGACTGGAGCACAGAACGAAGCACATCGCTCTGCGATACTTCCTTGCTCGAGAGTTGCAGCAGCGTGGCCAGCTTCGTCTTGCGTATGTGGCCACTAGGGCCAACACTGCTGATATATTCACCAAGGCACTTCCGCCTGGTGATCATCAGCGTTTCTCTACTGTGTTAGGCCTTGTGCCGACTTTTCCTCACTTGCTTACTGCGTGACTTTGCTTGTACTGTGATCTATATATATACGTGCATGCTTGCACTTGCTAGGGTATGATCACTGTATTGTTTTTTTTTTCTTCTCTTTTATATATAACTCTGCATGTGAACTGGCCGTGTGGCCCTATGCTTGTGCTCGAACTGTGTGGTGACTTTGTGATCCACCCTGAGCTTGCTTTGCTTTTCATGACTGGTCTTGTGACCACTTGTTCTCCCCCACTTTGCCTATGGGGGTGTGTCAGAACATTATAGCTTATACATTTGTGTAGGCTGTAGTGGGGTAGCCCATAAGGAGTACAACCCAATTAGGGTTAGTACTTGTACCCAACTTCTGTTCAATGCATTCATTCTCGTTTGTTATTTTAACAGACACCCTTCGACGGAAAAGACTTCTATACCTAGTCATTCGAGTTTGAGCTAATGATGGAAGGCACGCAGATTCTCGGATTCTTCGACGGGTCCCTGCCATACCCAATACACGGGACGCAGTACGACAAGCAGCAGCACACATATCAGTCGCTGATGGCGTACACAATACTTCTACGAAATATAACGCCAAACGAGCAGCAGAACATTTGGTACGCGAGTCGTGGCTAGTCGAACGAGCTCAACATCCTGTCGCGTCGCGAAAGCGGAGGCGGGAAAAGGGAGCGAGATTGAGGCGGGGAGGGAGGTGGAGAAGGAGGAGGGAGCAGCGGGGAGATTAAGGGTCGCCGTGATATGCGGAGGGCCGTCTGAGGAACGCGGAATTTCGCTTAACTCGGCGCGGTCCGTGGTGGATCACCTCGAAGCGCGTGACGTGGAGATTAAGACGTACTATGTCGACCCGTTCTCAAGAGTCTTCGCCATTCCGACCACCCAGGTACTATTTGCCCTTCCGTCCCTCCCCAGGTAGGTAGCACCATTTGAAATTTCTCATTGGTATTCGAGATGTATTCCAACACGCCTGCCGATTTCGATTTCAAGCTGCTCATCCGCACTCCCCTCCCTTTCCCGCCGCCTCACCTCATTGCTGTCCCCTTGCTGTTGCCCCCTCCAGTTCCCCCTCAGATGTATTTCAACACGCCTGCCCCACGTTGACTTCAACTCTAAGCGCCCCGTCCCTTCTCTCCCTCCCTTTCCCTTTACTTTCGTCTCACGCCGTTGCTATCGTCGCACCTCCCTCAGATGTATTCCAACACGCCTGCCGATTTCAACTTCCATTTCAACCGCCCTCCACCCCTTTTTCTTCTGTGGCTTCCCCCCGTGATCCCTTCCCTTTCAGATGTATTCCAACACGCCTGCTGATTTCGACTTCAACTCTTAACGCTCCATCCGCTTTCCCTCCCCCCCCCCCCTTCCCTTCTGCTGCCCCTCCCTCAGATGTATTCCAACACGCCTGCTGATTTCGACTTTAAGCTTCGCAGGTACTGGCCTGTCCCTTCAGAGCACGTTCTTGGAAGTTTCATGGCCACCTCCTTTACGAGATGCGTGCATTGATGCCTCTTTCCTTCCTAGAAGCTGCAAGGATGCTTCCCTTCCTCCCCCTTCGGATCTGCAATTTGCACAGTTCGCTTCACACTCCCGAATGACCAAGTACGTTGGCCGTTCGGCCGTCTACTACTGTGGTTCGAGGAGGGAAGCAACTCCCGATGTCTGGTCAGAACAGATTCTATACTGTGGTTCTGAACATATTCTCCCATTTACAGTCTGTCCTTTTAAGAATGGCATCGCCCTTCCGATCGCTCACACCTGCCCAACCCTCTTTCGCCAACCCCACCCCCCTGTCCCTCCTTCCATCCCCTCCTCCCCCTTTTCCAGCATGGCATCACCCTTCCCGTCCCTGTCTGCATTCGCAGCACACCTGTCACACGAAGTTGACATCATGTTTCCGGTTATCCACGGAAAATTTGGGGAGGATGGGGGCATACAGGTGAGGGAGCTTCTGTCCGTTATTGCTATGTAACCACGCTTTCTCTACACCTGTCGCGAAGTGGACATCGTGTTTCCGGTCATCCACAGGAAATTTGGAGAAGATGGGGGCATACATGTGAGGGAGCATGTATATGACTCTCAATTTAATATGGTGCACCGTGCTACATGCAGCGGACAACACATCTGTCACATGCTGTTGACATTGTGTTTCCGTTCATCCATGAGAAATTTGGCGAGGATTGGGGCATACAGGTGAGGGGACATGGGGTGAAGGAATGAGATAAGGAACTGGGTGAGGGGCACAATTGCTGACATTCGCGGCACACCTGTCACACGAAGTTGACATTGTGTTTCCAGTTATCCACGGGAAATTTGGGGACGATGGGGGAATACAGGTGAGAGATTATAGGGGGAAGGAATGAGATAAGGAACTTGGAAAGGGGCATGGTGTGGAGATGGGTAAACGGGGAGAGCATTGGAAACGAGTTGACTCTAAACCCTACACCCTCCTCTTCCCTTCGTCATCCCCCCTCCCCTCCCCCCCTGCCAGGCACTGTTGGAGCAGCATAGCATTCCCTTTGTCGGCACCTCTGCTGCTGCTGCTGCTGATTTCTTAGCACTCAACTCACAACCTTCCCACCCTCTCTCCCTGCCAGGCACTGTTGGAGCAGCATAACATTCCCTTTGTTGGCACTTCCTCTGCTGCAGCAAGCAATGCATTTGACAAGGTGGGTGGGTGGGCGGGTGGGTGGGCGATTGGGTGGGTGGGTGAGTGGGGGAGCTTGTGTAGTGGCTACTGTCTCACGGATACAGAAGCAGCACGGCGTTCCCTTTGTCATCACTGTTGTAACAAGGCAACTTTATAGACGACTCAAAAGTCACCTCTCTTGTGGAGTGGCTACCGTCTCTCCACGGATACAGCAACAGCATGGCATTCCATTTGTCGGCACCTCTTCTGCTGCTGCCCGCAACGCATTTGACAAGGTGGGTGGTTGGTCGGGCAGGCAGGCGAGTGGGTGGGTGGGTGGGTGAGGTAGCTTGTGGCGCAGGTGGTACTGTCTCATCACGGATATAACAGCAGCATGGCATTCCCTTTGTCGGCACCTCCTCTGCTGCTGCCCGCAAAGCATTTGACAAGGTGGGTGGGGTGGTGGGTGCGTGGGAGGGTGCGTGGTTGGGTGGGTGGTGGGTGGGTGGGTGGGTGATCGGGCAGGCAGGCGAGCGAGTGGGTGGGTGGGTGATCGGGCAGGCAGGCGAGTGAGTGGGTGGGTGGGTGATCGGGCGGGTAGGCGAGTGAGTGGGTGGGTGGCCTCCATTTGAATTGAACATTTTCCCACTGTCTTGAAAAATAACATGGTTATTCTTTCACAAACTAGGTAACATGTTATGAAAAGAGTGGCATCACATGTGTGTAGCCCAGCTAGAGAAAATCATACGGAAAAGCAAAGGTCTTAGGCTCAAATCTCTAAAGGTGGGTGGGTGGGTGGGTGGGTGATCGGGCAGGCAGGCGAGTGAGTGGGTGGGTGGGTGATCGGGCGGGTGAGTGAGTGGGTGGGTGGCCTCCATTTGAATTGAACATTTTCCCACTGTCTTGAAAAATAACATGGTTATTCTTTCACAAACTAGGTAACATGTTATGAAAAGATTGGCATCACATGTGTGTAGCCCAGCTAGAGAAAATCATACGGAAAAGCAAAGGTCTCTAAAGGTGGGTGGGTGGGTGGGTGGGTGGGTGGGTGGGTGGTGGGTGGGTGGGTGGGTGATCGGGCAGGCAGGCGAGTGAGTGGGTGGGTGGGTGATCGGGCGGGTAGGCGAGTGAGTGGGTGGGTGGCCTCCATTTGAATTGAACATTTTCCCACTGTCTTGAAAAATAACATGGTTATTCTTTCACAAACTAGGTAACATGTTATGAAAAGAGTGGCATCACATGTGTGTAGCCCAGATAGAGAAAATCATACGGAAAAGCAAAGGTCTTAGGCTCAAATCTCTAAAGGTGGGTGGGTGGGTGGGTGGGTGATCGGGCAGGCAGGCGAGTGAGTGGGTGGGTGGGTGGGTGATCGGGCGGGTAGGCGAGTGAGTGGGTGGGTGGCCTCCATTTGAATTGAACATTTTCCCACTGTCTTGAAAAATAACATGGTTATTCTTTCACAAACTAGGTAACATGTTATGAAAAGAGTGGCATCACATGTGTGTAGGCATGAGCAAAGGGCGAACTCGAACATGTTCGAGTTCGCCCACCCTCGAACATGTACTTTTGCCGAACCGAACACTGTTCGGTTCGGCGAACTATTTAGCTGAAAGTTTGTGTTCGCCGTTCGCCCTATGTGGCGAACGATTTTTTTCAGCAGGCGAACACGAACATGTTCGAGACGAACATGTTCGTGTTCGCCCTGGGGAAAATTCACTATAGTCACACATGTCAGAAAACAGTTTTCAAGGTTCAGGATGATAGCAAAATGTGTGCAGGGTGTATATGTGTGCATGCAACGAACCCAATAGTACAACATCACATACTATGAAGGGAAATGTCAAAGTCTAACAAATTCCTACACTAAGTGACTAAGGCGCCACTGCACTGCTACTACCAACAACAGCATCCTCTCCACCAGCTGTGTCGTCAGCCTCCACACCCTCCTCCTCCTCCTCCTCGTCATCCTCCTCTGCCCCCTCGCCCTCAATGGCGAACTCTGGTGGTGCGACGCCTCTCGGTCGGCGGCCCTCGCCTATCCTCTGGCCAGGGTGTGAACTGTACCATGATCTGAGAATCATGACAGCTCGCGTCCTCTGAGAGGCCAGGCGGTGCCGCTTCCAGGAAATGAGGTTGCGACCAAGGGAGAACACCCGCTCACTCGAAGCGGACGTGGCAGGGATGGCGAGATAATCCCGGGCCATGCGCCTCAGCGTCTGCATGTTGGTGGCACTGCGCCAGTACTCTAGCGCTGTCACGTCGCACCGCACCCTCTCGGACAAGTACCTGCTAACCTCGTCGTCCTGCACCATCCCACCCGCCCCCGCATCCTGGCTCGCCGACAGACGCGCCGCAAGTCGTCGGCGACTAGGGAGAAACTGCGCGTCATCGTCGTCCTCCTCCTCGTCTCCCTCCTCCTCCTCCGCAACGGGGGCAAGTGGGGTCGGCCGTGGAGCAAGCTCTGCAGCCCGGGCCTGGTACTCGGCCATGCGGTCGCGCACCAGCTTGATCACCTCGCCAGACGCCGGACGCGGCCTCACCCTCCTGTCGGTCTCGGGATGCAGCTTCTCCCAGTGCGCATCGTCGAACCACGCCGCCTTCATGGAAGGGTCCAAGAAGGTGGCGATCCAGTACTCGTTGCTGGTGATGTACGCGTACTTCTTCATGTGGCTCAGCGCCGCCACGATCATCGGCTGCAGCGTCGGAGATGGCCCCTAGGCGCGACTCCATGGCGTCGATCAGGCCGTTGTAGTACGGCACCACCATCGACACAGTCGGGTACGCCGCCCCCTCTGCTGCCTTGGAGACCTTGGCGAAGGGGCTTAGGAATGTCTTCACCGCCTGCAGGGTCTCCCAGTCTGCGTCTGTCAGGCGCAAACTCTCCACCTTCTTCTTGTCGGTCTTCGACAAGCCCTGTCGGGTAGAGGGAATGGTTTGGGGGGAGGTATGAGGGAAACTGTGATTATGGAGGAGGATTATGGCATCCGGCCGGCAACATACAAGCATGACCAACAGTATTGTGTAGACGTGCTAACACACCACACCATGACATAACCACACACTACAACCCACACAAAACACAAGTGTTACCTGTGTCTGGGCGAAGAAGACAGTGATGGGGTTCTGCAGAACACCCGCACGCTCGACCATGTCGTGGGTCGACCCCCAGCGCGTAGGACTGTCCTGCACCAGCTTCAACGCCGGCTTCGGCGTGGCGGGGTTGGCCTGCGAGTTCAAGGTCCGCTGTAGGCCCAAGAAAGACCCCGAGCGCTGTGGAGAGAAGCCAATCCACGACGCCATCTCTCTCAGTATCTTCAGCAACTTCCGTATGGAATCCACAGCCAGTGCTGCCTGCACTGCAAGGTTTATCACGTGTGCCAAGCACCTGCGCACGGAACACAACATTGGGAAAAAGATAAGGGGAAGTTGGAGGACACATTGTTAGAGTGAGCCACAAACCCATACCAGACCCCACACACCCTACAACTCGAACCGCACCGGCCCACCCCTCCATACAACTACAAATTGTCCATGCTGGAACGACACACCACAAAGGCAAACACACGCCCACACTCCCACACACCCAACCCACGCCACGCACACTCCCACACTCACCGGAAGTGCATGCGCGAGTTGAAGAAGCACTGACCACCACCCTCCTCCGACATCCGCCTGAAGGCAGCAATGTTGCTAGAGGCGTTGTCTGTCGTGAAACCAAGACAACGCCCCTCCAACCCCCACTGCACAATCGTCTCCTCAACCACCTGCGCCATCTCCCTGCCCCCATGCCGCCCAAGCATCTCACGGAACTCAAGCACCATTGTGCGCAGCTGGAAGTTCTCGTCTATCCAGTGACCAGTCACCACTAGCCATGCCTTGTTGTTGGGTGCCGTCCACATGTCGATGGTGATCGACACCTTGCACCCCAACCCCCCCTCCTTCGCCAGCATCTCCGCAATGGCGGACTGAAGAGCTGCTGTTGCATAGACCACAGTGTCGCGGGATACCGTCCACCGCGAGGGGATGAAGTTCTTCTGTGCGCAGTTGCGGTTTAGCAGGATCAATAGCTCCCGAAACTGGAGGAGGGTAGAGTAGAGACAACTGTGAATGGTGGATATCCGGTGGACATGTGAATGGTGGACATGTGAATGGTGGACATGTGAATGATGGACATGTGAATGATGGACATGTGAATGGTGGACATGTGAGTGAATGGTGGACATGCGAATGGTGGTGGACATGTGAATGGTGGACATGTGAATGGTGGACATGTGAATGGTGGATTACAATAGAAGCATGAAATAGTCAACCACATATTGCCAAAACACCAGGCATGGGACACTCACGGCCTCGGACTCGACGATGCGGAAGGGGAGGTCGCAGGTGACCACCAGCTTGGCGATCGCCTGCCGTAGCTCCTCCGTGGACAGCTTGGTTGTCATGAACCGCTCCATCCCGCCTGACCCCCGAGCTCCACCAGACGCCGTCCCTTTCTTCTTGGTGAGATGCGGCCAAGACTTGGCATGCGGCCACCCATCGACGTAGCCATCTGGCACACCCTTGTAGCCCCCACGAGGAAACGTCTCCCCAGGCAAGTGAACGGACGGAGTGTGGTAACGGTGATGCCACACGTGCATGTGCGCTGTGTGGTAGCTCTCGAAGTGCCGCTCGCCGGGTGTTGTTGTGGATTGCTTCCACGAAATCCTGTCAGTGCAAATCTTGCACTGACGCTTCTCGTCTGCCCCTTTAGGCCCGAACATCTGTACTTGCCACCCCGGTTTCTTATTACCCTTGCCAGTCCCCTTACTACTCTCGGACCCTCCGTCCTCGTCTAGGAACTCCGGAGCGACCACACCCTCGCCCAAGGGCTTCCCAGTGAATGTGCAGGGATATGCTCGCTCCCTCAACTTGCTCGCCCTCTTCCTCCGCTTCGGCATCCTAATGGATGCCCGCTTTATCCCCACCTTAACCCCCACGCTCCCTCCTCCTTCAGCCACATGCTGTGAGGCCGCCTCTGTCGCCGCCCCTCCACCACCCTCTCCCACCCCCTCCTCCACCTCCTCTGGCTCCAACCCATCCATCTCATGGTCCTCCTCATCATCCCCCCCTTTCCCACCGCCATGCGTCTCGGGATCCCACCCGGCCTCACTGTCATCCCCGCTCCCCTCATCGTCCTCATCCTCCTCGCCCTCACCCTCCTCCTCCTCATCCTCCTCCCCACTGCCACTCTCCGGCTGCGTCTGCCCAGAAGGAGGGGGTCGCGGGCCTGAGTAACGGAACGAGTGACGGGACGTCGGCGCCGCTACGGAAAGAAATCCCCCGACGAAACAAGCGCCGGCTCCTGCAGGTCCATCCCCTACTCGCCCCTGCATAGGTCGTGGTGGAGACCTTGGTGTACCGCCCTGAGCGCTGCCTGCACCTCGTTCTACAGATCCATGTTGGCCGGAAGCCATAACTCCGCCCTCGGCCTTAAAACCCTAAAACCCCAAAGTAACGGTCGCAAGCCACGGATAGCACGGTCCTAATTGAACTCCTAGTTACGTGTGGCACGGAGAAATGCCCGCCCCTACAACTAGAGAATTGTCCTCTACAAGCTTGATCCCGTAGCTACCAACCCTTAGTGTTTCTGAAACTACCCTATACTATTAACTACTTAGATGAAATGTCAGTGTAAAAGTTAAGGAACGGTGTGCGATGGCTCTTAAAACCGCAAGGCTATGGCGGTTGTGGGAGGGAGGGCTAAGCGCCAAAGACGTTTTGAGTTTGAGCTCAAGAAATGAGCTCAAACTCAAAACAGCCGCGACCTAAATTTGGTCGCGGCCAAATTTGACGCGAACACTTTGGTGTTCGCGTCAACCACTGGACGAACACGAACATGTTCGTGTTCGTCCACACTCCACCAAATGGAGGTGGCGAACGGCGAACATGTAGCCGCGACCTAAATTTGGTCGCGGCCAAATTTGACGCGAACACTTTGGTGTTCGCGTCAACCACTGGACGAACACGAACATGTTCGTGTTCGTCCACACTCCACCAAATGGAGGTGGCGAACGGCGAACATGTTCGGCCGAACACCGAACATGTTCGCGTCGAACTATTTTTTTATAAAAAAAAAAGTTCGAGGCGAACCGAACAGGTGTTCGAGATGTTGCTCATGTCTACATGTGTGTAGCCCAGCTAGAGAAAATCATACGGAAAAGCAAAGGTCTTAGGCTCAAATCTCTAAAGGCCCGCCAGCCCGCCGCCCGCCAGCCCGCTAGCTGTTAGGGTCACAGATGCAAATGACTGATTTGGTCTTGCACCCTCCTCGCCCTCGCCTTTACTTGGTTGTTGCCACGAATCGTTTCTTACCCTTGCCTCCTCCTTCCCCTCCTTTTCTTGTGGCATCTTGAAGATGTTTTACATTCCTCCTCCCCCTCCCACCCAGGTGTTTCCTGCAGTATGCGTGTCTTGAATTAAGGCATCTCAAATCCCCCCTCCTCTCCTTTCCCTGGTGTTTCCTGCAGTATGCGTGTCTTGAATTAAGGCATCTCAAATCCCCCCTCCTCTCCTTTCCCTGGTGTTTCCTGCAGTATGCGTGTCTTGAATTAAGGCATCTCAAATCCCCCCTCCTCTCCTTTCCCTGGTGTTTCCTGCAGTATGCGTGTCTTGAATTAAGGCATCTCAAATCCCCCCTCCTCTCCTTTCCCTGGTGTTTCCTGCAGTATGCGTGTCTTGAATTAAGGCATCTCAAATCCCCCCTCCTCTCCTTTCCCTGGTGTTTCCTGCAGTATGCGTGTCTTGAATTAAGGCATCTCAAATCCCCCCTCCTCTCCTTTCCCTGGTGTTTCCTGCAGTATGCGTGTCTTGAATTAAGGCATCTCAAATCCCCCCTCCTCTCCTTTCCCTGGTGTTTCCTGCAGTATGCGTGTCTTGAATTAAGGCATCTCAAATCCCCCCTCCTCTCCTTTCCCTGGTGTTTCCTGCAGTATGCGTGTCTTGAATTAAGGCATCTCAAATCCCCCCTCCTCTCCTTTCCCTGGTGTTTCCTGCAGTATGCGTGTCTTGAATTAAGGCATCTCAAATCCCCCCTCCTCTCCTTTCACTGGTGTTTCCTGCAGTATGCGTGTCTTGAATTAAGGCATCTCAAATCCCCCCTCCTCTCCTTTCCCTGGTGTTTCCTGCAGTATGCGTGTCTTGAATTAAGGCATCTCAAATCCCCCCTCCTCTCCTTTCCCTGGTGTTTCCTGCAGTATGCGTGTCTTGAATTAAGGCATCTCAAATCCCCCCTCCTCTCCTTTCCCTGGTGTTTCCTGCAGTATGCGTGTCTTGAATTAAGGCATCTCAAATCCCCCCTCCTCTCCTTTCCCTGGTGTTTCCTGCAGTATGCGTGTCTTGAATTAAGGCATCTCAAATCCCCCCTCCTCTCCTTTCCCTGGTGTTTCCTGCAGTATGCGTGTCTTGAATTAAGGCATCTCAAATCCCCCCTCCTCTCCTTTCCCTGGTGTTTCCTGCAGTATGCGTGCGCACAGCACATGAAACACTGCGGCTTCCCCACCCTCCCATCCTTTCTCATCCAGGTTCGTCTCTTAACTAAAAGCCAGCCCCTTAGGTAAGAACACAACCTCTATCAGGGCCGTTATATAATTGTATCAGGTAAGCATTTGCTCTGCTCCCATTGAAATGAGAGCCTCTCAATACTGAAATCACTTTTGAGAATTCTCAATACTTTTAATAATTCTCAATACTAGCATTTTAATTTGAAAGGGCTGTTCAGTATGCTGTGTCTTGCTATTTCAGTGTAGTCACGCTCTCAGTTCCCACGCAGTTGAAAGCATGGCAAGAGTTGCTCTGTGTAGTGTTGAGGCGCCTCAAATCTATATTTTGCTAGTTCAGTAGTTGTAACCACGCTCTTAGTTACCACGCAGTTGAAAGCATGGCAAGCGTGGGCGGCTCTGTGCGAATTCAGGCTGGGGTGAATGACAACAATGGTGACGTGGCGCTTGCTGATTGGTTCACCTCCAACGGACTCTCACCAGAAACCGGCTCTGTTGTGGTAGGCCTCCCTCTCTCCCAAAACCCGGCTTCATTCCGTTTCTTCTTTCGTTCTCTCTACCAGCCTCCATTCTGTTCTCTCGACCACCTAGAAATAGGCACCGGCTTTGTCGTGGTGGCCCCCTCTCTCCGTTCCGTTTCTCTTTGTTTCCTGCTGTACCGTTTCCTGCTAGTTCCGTTTCTCTCCGCTAAGTACTAACTTACCTAAGTTCCACTGGTGTGACTCGGGGTTGTACTGCAGGTGAAGCCAGCTCGAGCTGGGTCGAGTGTCGGTGTCTCTGTGTGTTCTGGTGCGAGGGAAGCTTCCTAGAAGGCTCACGAGCTGATATCTGAGGTTTGCTGGTTCGACCCACTTACTGATTCTAGCAGTCCTGGCCCTTTCGTCGCTCTTGGCACGCTCTTTTTTCAAACTGGCTCTCTAAGAAAACGCTCTAGCTCGCTGTAAGGTGTTTTTGAGAATTCTCAAAAACACCCTTTTTTCAAACTGGCTCTCTAATTCAATGCTCTAGCTCGCTGTAAAGAGGCAACTTTTGAGTCGACTCAAAGTCACCTGGCTCTCTAAGCAAACGCTCTAGCTCGCTGTAAACCAGGCTCCTTCCATCCATTCACCCAATCCATGGGGTTTGTTTCGTCGTTCTAAGAACCACACAAGTGGATGAAAGGTAGGCCTCCACTCCACAGCCCACCTGTCCGTTACTGACAGCTCCTGGCCCTTTCATCGCTCTTGACACGATTTTTTTTTCAGTTTTTTTTCCTGTGAGGTGTACGTTGGTCATTTTCTCTTGTTTTTGCTTCTTCTTTTGACTGTTGTTTGCGTAGAATCTTCTCCTTATATTAAGCTAAACTTTCCAGGCTGGTTTCTGACCCACTCAATAATTCCATTTATCTGTTTTTTTCTCTTTTTTTCCTTTCCTTTCTATGTCAATTGCATAGGATATTCTCCTTCTTTAAAGCTAAACTTTCTAGGCTGGCTGTCTGCTTCTGCCCTCTCTCTCCTCTCCCCTAACGCTTGCAGACCTGCTTCCTCTCCATTGCCCCCTGTCTGTCCCTGGCCCCTTCTAGGGTGTAGACAATCGAGTGGTGGTGGAGCTATTCGCAGCAGGAGGCAAGGAGTTCGCCGCCATTGTGCTGGAGTCAACCCCATGCCCCTTGTCCCAATGCTTCTTCTCCCTCCTCTCCCGCCTCTCCCGTCCTTTCTCCTCTCCCTCCTCCTCCCCTTCATCTGTCGCCCCTCCCCATCCCAGGGTGTGGACGATCGGGTGGTGGTCGAGGTTTTTGCAGCAGGTGGCAAGGAGTTCACCGCCATTGTGTTGGAGTCATCAGCAAAAGCAGAAGCAGCTGGGAATGGCACCCGCGGTGCAGTGTGCCTGATCCCCACGCAGGTGAGTTTAGAGTGCAGTGCGGCAGGGGGGGAAGAGGTAAGTACATAAATCACCTCATGGCAGGAGGAGCCAAGGCGTTCATTGCCACTGTGTTAGAGGCGGCAGCAGCAGGTGGGGTCTGGTGTTTGACTCGACCATCGAAAGCAGCTTGCTCTCCAAATTACCTGCAAATTCTCTCACCTTCCCGTGTCTTGCCACACCCCACCACGCCAGGTGGAGTTGACAGCTTTTGCTTCTTCTCCTGCCACGGCAGCAGCAGCAGGATCGGAAGGCGCTGATTCTGACAGTGACAGCAGTGGGGATATCTTCGACTATCGACGGAAATACCTTCCCACTCAGTAGGTAGTTTTCCAGTTGCCCTGCCCTATCTCGTCTCCCGCATTTCCCCTTTCCCTTTCGTTACCTTCTTCTCCATTCTCCCCTCTCCCCCTCACTCTCCCCACACGTCCTTCTCTCCATGCCTCCTCGTTTCCCAGCTTCCATCCTCTCCTCTCCCTCCTCTTGTTTTCCTTCTCCCCTCCCTTGCTTGCCCCCCTCGTCTCCTCTCCCCCTCCTCTTCCTCCCCCACCAAAGAGGTTCTCTACTCCACGCCGCCTCGCTTCCCCCCCTCCATCCTCGCCTCCCTCCGTGCCTCAGCCACTCGCCACTTCTCCTCCCTCTCCCTCCGAGACTGCGCCCGCCTCGACAGATGGTTCCTCTTGCTCTCTGCCTTACCCCTCCCTACCTACCTCCCCAAGCCAGCCTCCTTCCCACGCTCGTCCCTGTATATTCCCCCATACCCAGTTTTGTCTGTCTTGCCCCCCTCTCTCCCCCCCTCCAACACAGGTTCTCTACTCCACGCCGCCTCGCTTCCCCCCCGCCATCCTCGCCTCCCTCCGCGCCTCAGCCACGCACCTCTTCTCCTCCCTCTCCCTCCGCGACTGCGCCCGCCTCGACGGATGGTTCCTCCCACCTTCCTCCCCGGCTTACACCCGCGTGCTGGCGGGGCTAAGGGCTAGTAGCAGATTAAGAGGCGGCAGCAAAGGGGAGAACGATGAGGGGGATAAAGAGGCAGCTAATAACGAGGATAACCAGGAGGGGGAGGAGTATAAGGAGGGGATCGTGGTTTTTTCGGATGTGAATATTGTTAGCGGGATGGAGCAGACCTCGTTTCTCTTCCAGCAGGCTGCGTTGGTGAGCGTTCCTACTTCCTCGCTCAGTATTGTTATATTTCATATGCTAATATCGAGTACAGTGTCTCTGGATGTCAATATCGTTAGCCTGCTCCAGATGCCGCCTTCCCCTTCCACGTGTGTCAGATCAGAACACAATCCACACTGTTTCCTCTCTAAGCCCTAACTGCCTGGAGGTTGAACTGTCTCATTCACTGATCCTCGGTTGGATCTTCGCATCAGCCTGCTCCAGATACAACCTACCCCAGTCCAGTATGGTCTGAGTCAAAGCAAACCTTAATCTTTCCTCTCTTCCCCCCACACTCACTCCGCTCAGGTGGGCCTGTCCCACTCCTTAATTTTCAGGTAGATCCTCGCATCTGCCTGCTCCAGATACGGCCTTCCTCCATTTTTTAGCTCATTTAAATTGCACTCTTTCCCCCCCCATTCCTTCCAGGTCGGCCTCTCCCACTCCCTCATCCTCAGGTAGATCCTCGCATCTGCCTGCTCCAGATACAGCCTTCCCCTCCCCAATGTGTTACGAGTCAACTCAAACCACACTCTTCCTTCTCTTGCCTCTCCTTCCCTCGCTCCCTACAGGTGGGCCTGTCCCACTCGTTGATCCTCCGCTGGATCCTCGCATCAGCCTGCTCCAGATACAGCCTTCCCCTACCTGCTGTGTTCCAAGTCAACTCAAACCACACTCTTCCCCCTCTCCCCCAACCCGACCACCCCGCAGGTGGGCCTATCTCACTCCCTCATCCTTCGCTGGATCCTCGCATCTGCCTGCTCCAGATACGACCTTCCCCTCCCCCTCCACCCCTCTCCGGCTTCTCCTGCCGTCGAGAGAGAGGGAGAGGAGGGAGGTGGAGGCGAGGCAGGTGTGTCTGGAGGGGGGCGGCAGCTGGTGTGGGTGTTATTCGGGGGCAGCACAGCGGAGCGACAGGTGTCTCTCATCAGCGGAACCAACGTGTGGCTCAAGCTGAGGGCGTGCCCGCAGGTGTGTGTGTGTGTGTGTGTGTGTATGTGTGTGTGTGTGTGTGTGTGTGTGTGTGTGTGTGTGTGTGTGTATGTGTGTGTGTGCATGTGTGTATGCGTGCGTGTGTGTGTGTGTGTGCGTGTGTGTGTGCGTGCGTGTGTGTGTGTGTGTGCGTGTGTGTGTGTGTGTGTGTGTCCCATAGACCATAACCCATGCCCTCAAATCCTTGCTGTGAGTGAGCACCGCTTGGTGCCATGCATCTCTCAGCAGCGGCACCAACGTGTGGCTCAAGCTGAGAGCCTGCCCGCAGGTGTGTAAATGTGTTTGCTGTGCTGTGTTGTGCTGTTGCCCCCGCCCTCTCCTATAGCCCCTCGCGTTTCCCCTCTCTCATGACCTGTGCCCCCCCTTCTCCGTTCCCCATCTCCTCGCCTGCGGTTCCATGGGTAAACGTTCCTCCTGTCTCTCTCATGGCTCTCTCATGGCTCTCTCATGGCTCTCTCATGGCTCTCTCATGGCTCTCTCTTGGCTCTCTCATGGCTCTCTCATGGCTCTCTCATGGCTCTCTCATGGCTCTCTCATGGCAGAATGGGGTTCCATGGGTAAACGTCAACCCCACTCTCCTGTCTCTCTCACGGCAGCAACAGCAACACGGCTGGAAGAAAAAAAAATAAAGCTGTCTTCCCATTTCCTTTCCCTCCCTCCCTCTCCCACAGTCTGAGGTGCAGTCGTCTGTCTCCGTCTCACAACCGCAGCAGCAACTCAGCTGGGAACAGCAGCAACAGCAGCAGCAGTAGCAACAGTAGCAGTGACAGCGCTGGGAAAATATCTCTGAAGCTGCTCTCCCCGCCTTTTGAGGCGCCTCAAAAGGAACAGCAGCAACAGCAGCAGCAGTAGCAGTGAGAATATTTCTGAAGCTGCTCTCCCCGCTCTCCCCGCTCTCTCCGTCCCCTCTTCCCATCTCCCAGCAGCAACAGCAGCAACAGCAGCAACAGCAACAGCAGCAGCAACAGCAGCAGCAGTAGCAGTGACAGCGCTGGGAGAATATTTCTGAAGCTGCTCTCCCCGCTCTCCCCGCTCTCTCCGTCCCCTCTTCCCATCTCCTTTCTCTCCCCCCTCTCCCACAGTTTGACGTGCAACCGTTCCTCCTGTCTCCGTCGCACGACAGCAGCAGCAACACTGCTGGGAGCAGCGGCACCAGCGGTGACACCGCTGGGGTAATATTTTTGAGGCCTCTCCCCATCCACTATTTCCCTCCCCTCCTCCCATCCCCTCTCATCCTCTCTCCCACAGTTTGACGTGCAACCGTTCCTCCTGTCTCCGTCTCACGACAGCAGCAGCAACACTGCTGGAAGCACCAGCAGCAACAGCTCAGGCAACGGCCCGAGCCCCGGGTCTCTCTCATTGAGCGAACGAGCGGCGTGGGCCGCTGAAGTTGACACTGTCTGGTCCCTCCCGTAAGCATTGTTTCTCGTGAGGCGCCTTTTGAGGCGTCTCAAAGAACGAGCGGCGTGGGCGGCAGAGGTCGACACTGTCTGGTCCCTCCCGTAAGCATCTGCTCTGGCATTTGAGTCGACTCAAAAGTCAGCACTGTAAGATTCTACTCGTTGGCCCTGCTAAGAAAAGCATCTCAAGCAACGGCTCGAGCCAGGGGTCTCTGTCGTTGAGCGAACGAGCAGCGTGGGCAGCTGAAAGCGACACTGTCTGGTCCCTCCCGTAAGCATTGTCTCGTTGCTGTGGCACTGCACTCTAAGCATCTGCTCTGGCACTGCACTGTAAGATTCTACTCGTTGGCAGTGCTAAGAAAAGCAGCTCAAGCAACGGCTCGAGCCCTGTGTCTCTGTCATTGCGTGAGCGAGCGGCATGGGCGGCAGAATTTGACACTGTCTGGTCGCTCCCGTAAGCACTCTTTGGCGCTGCAGTGCACTCCGATTCAAAAACCCCTCGTCTGCTGTTGCTTGCATTGCACTGGTTACCTGTCCACACAGGTACCCCGCCATCCTGCGCCACACTGTAGAGAAATTCGAGGCGGCTTGTATCCAGGATCTTTGCCCCCTTGTGTAACGTTGTTTCTTGCACTGGTTCCTCGTCCACACCATACAGGTACCCTGCAATCCTGAGACACACAGTAGAGGAAGTCGAGGCGGCTTGCATCGAGTTTCTTCTCCCCGTACCTCCAACTCAACCCACTTGTTTACTGTTCTTGCTTTTACCGGCTCTGTGGTGCTTGAACATGTACCCTGCAATCCTGAGACACACAGTAGAGGAAGTTGAGGCGGCTTGTATCGAAGCATCAAGAGAAGCAGCTCGACTGAAAGAAGCTGAAACAGAAGCAGAAGCAGCAGCAACAGCAGCTGCAGCTGCAACAGCAGGAACAGGCAGCAGTGGCACTTCCACCTCCTCCTCTACCCCACACTCTCTCCTGTCTGCCCTCCAGCATTCCATCGAACTAGAACTCGTGGGGAGAGATAAACCTAGTTTATCTGGTGGTGCTGATGTTACAGCTGCTGCTGCAGCTGGTCGCTTCGGGGATGTGGATGTGCGTGTGCCACCGAGACAGATGTCGCTCCGTGATTGGGTGGCTGCTGCAAAAGCTCAAGGCGCAATTGTGTTCATCGCAGGTACCATATGCTTCAGTGTGTGTTTTTCTAGAATATTTTTGAGGCGCCTCAAAATATTTTTGAGGCGCCTCGAGAATTCTCAAAAAACTCACGCTGCTTCGTCTTTCAGTCGATTTTAAAATTTTAGTCCACACACATGCAAGGTGGAGTTGTGCCCATTGAAGACACCATATGCTATCTTCTCTCGCACCCGCCTGGTCCTTTCCCTTGGTCCACCCTCTGCCTCTTCGCTAGGCATTCTTTACCTTTACCCCTGGTCCCGCACGTTCCGATGCACTCATGTCTTGCCTCCCTGTTTTTACTCTTCCCCGTCTTCTCCTATTACCCCTTTCCTCTTCAACCGCTTTCTCCAGTGCATGGGGGTATAGGGGAGGACGGCACGTTGCAACACTTGCTGGAACATGAAAGAGTGCCATTCACAGGTGAGTGAGATGCTTGCTTATCCTGTGCATGGGATAAGTTTCCAGCAGCAGCTTATCCTATCTCACATAGGAGGGTCTCCTGCTTTTTAAGTCGACTCCATAGCTGAACCTCTTACTCAAGGCTCAATAGCATGTGCACGCATGCAGCTCACTGAGCTATGTCTGGATCTCAATAGCATGTGCATGTTGTGATGTTTGTCAACAAAAGGCTGAGCCCCCTCTGTGTGCTACACAAATAGACTCCTCTGTGAAATGTCTATTGTTCTAGCAGCAATTAAATTAAGTCTGTTTGTGCTGCAGGTTCCGGGTCTGAAGCATCTCAGCTATGTATGGACAAGGTTGCGACAGGCCAGGCCATTGCTCATGTGAGTCCCTACGAAAGGGCTAGTGAGCAAGAGAGTGGGTGGGTGCCTGCATGGATAAGTGGGTGCCTGCATATGCTCGTTTGCGTCTGAAGCATCTCAGCTGTGTATGGACAAGGTCGCCACAGGCCAGGCCATCGCTCATGTGAGTCCCACTCGCGGTGGGTGTGAATGGGTGTCTATGGGTGCAACAATGCGACTCTTGAGTCATAGTTCTTTTTTCACTTCGACTCTTGAGATTATTCTTTCTTCTCCCTTTCTTTCCTTAGTTCTCGATTTTTCACTTTCCTTTCTACTTGCTCTCTTCCCTTCCTTGCCTCCAGCTGACCTCGGATGGTGTATTCTCGGCTCGAAAGCTGCTCCTTTCCCTTGACCAGTTGCTGCCCTGTGCTACTGCTGCTGCTGGCGCTGGTTCTGCCGATGCCACGTGGCAGCGTCTGATTGGCGAGCTCCAGGCTGACTCGTTCTGCGTGAAGCCAGCAACAGACGGGTGCTCTGCTGGCATTGCACGACTCGCGTGAGTGCAGTGCTGTTCAGTGCGGTACGGTGCAGTGTAGTGTGGGGCAGTGCGATGCAGAGGAGTGGGGTGGAGGTTCATGGAGTGCAGAGGGGTGCCAGTTAGTTTGGAGCAGGCGTGTTTTGAGTATTCACAGAGTCTGCTTGCGACACGGTGTCAGTCAGATTTAGGGTCGCAATTGGCTTTAGATTCATCACTGCAGAGGGTTGATGAATTTCTGTTCATTAAACCCAGATTTTCTCTCCTGATAGGAAGAAAACCTCCGAGTTTTAAGCTGATTCATTAGTCGACTCTGAACTGGGTGTTCCGAGTACCATACAAAGCGCCCCATGTTTCCAAGCAGCCTATGTTACAGCAGGTGACTTTTGAGTCGACTCAAAAGTTACAGCAGGCAGGGATACCGCTCCCTTCCGATTGCTACGAGTAGAAAGTAGATTTTTGAGACGTCTCAAAAATCTACTTTCTACACGTGGCTCCCTTCCGATTGCTCACTCTCTTTCACCCGCCTCACTTTCTCTTCACCCCCCACCTTACCCAGCAACCCGTCTGTCCTAGCAGCATAAGTCGCAGCAGTCAGGGATGTGGCTCCTTTTCCTTCTCTTACCCCCTCCGTTGCTCTCGTCACCCCCCCTCCCTCTCTTCACCCCCCACTTTACCCAGCAACCCGTCTGACCTAGCAGCATACGTTGCAGCAGTCAGGGACGCGGCTCCTCCTCCTTCTCTTACCCCCTCCGTTGCTCTCATCACCCTTCCTCCCTCTCATCACCCTTCCTCCCTCTCATCACCCCCCCTCCCTCTCTTCACCCCCCACTTTACCCAGCAACCCGTCTGACCTAGCAGCATACGTTGCGGCAGTCAGGGACGCGGCTCCTCCTCCTTCTCTTACCCCCTCCGTTGCTCTCATCACCCTTCCTCCCTCTCATCACCCTTCCTCCCTCTCATCACCCCCCCTCCCTCTCTTCACCCCCCACTTTACCCAGCAACCCGTCTGACCTAGCAGCATACGTCACAGCATTCAGGGATGCGGCTCCTCGCTTAATGCCTGGCCAGCTCTCTACGGTGAGTGGGTGGTTGGTGTATGTGGGTGCACAATGAGTGAGTGTATGGGTGAGAGAGTGAGTGAGAGAGTGAGTGAGCAGTCAGGGATGCGGCTCCTCACTTGCTGTCAGGCCAGCTCTTTACGGTGAGAAACCTGATCGCCCCCCAACCCATCTCCTCCTCGAACCTTTTATTGAAACATACCCCATTCTCCCTTTCCTCCCCTCCCTATCTCCGCCACTGTTTTCTTCCCCCCCACTCCCTTACTCCCTCTTCCCAGCTATGTGGAGTAGTGGAGATGCATCTTCGTACCCCAACCCATCTGCTCTTCGAGCCCGTCATCGAACAGACCCCATTTGACCACTCTCCACCTCTCCACTTCTTTCCTTCGTCTCCTCTCCCCTCCCCAGATTTGTGGGATATTGGAGATGCATCTTCATACCCCAACCCATCTGCTCTTCGAGCCCTTCATCGAAACAGACCCCATTTGACCACTCTCCACCTCTCCACTTCTTTCCTTCGTCTCCTCTCCCCTCCCCAGATTTGTGGGATATTGGAGATGCATCTTCGTACCCCAACCCATCTGCTCTTCGAGCCCTTTAACAAAACCGATCCCATTTGACCTCTTTCTTCCTCTCCACTTCCTCTTTCCTTCTCCCCCCTTTTTCCCCACACACCCCCACTTCCCTTCCAGCTGTGTGGGATAGTGGAGATGCCTGTTCGCCCCCCAACCCATCTGCTCTTCGAACCTTTTATCGAAACAGACCCCATTTGACCGCTGCCAACCCCACAGCAAGAGAACCAGCAGCGGGCACGTGTGACAATAACGAGGGGTTGGTGTGGGAGGGCAGGCGGCGGTGGGTGGTGGTGACTGTAGGGGTGGTGGGGCACCGGGGTAAGATGAGGGCCCTGGCCCCGAGTGTGACTGTAAAGGAGGCTGGAGATGTGCTCACTCTGGAGGAGAAGTTCCAAGGTGAGTAAATGTGACTGTAAAGTCGTGACTGGATAGAGTTGTGAATGTAAAGATGTGACTGTAGGTTGTGGCTTCAGCAGGTGGTGTATTAGCAGGATTCAGCATGGGTGATGTTGTTTGTTTCTAACACTGTTGTTGTTGTTTGTGAAGTTTTGGATGCTTCTGTTTCTAACACTTTTGTTGTTGTTTGGATCACTAAGGTGCTTTTATTGTTGAAAGTGTCAGAAGCATCCAAAACTAATTTTCAACCCCTCCTTACCTGTCTGTCACCCCTTCCATCCATGCACTGTCCTAAGCCCAGGTGGCACTGGCATCAATCTCACTCCCCCTCCAACGTCCATCATCAGGTATCGCCTTCTTCCCTTCATACACTGAGTTTTGAGACGTCTCAAAACTCTTCCCTGCACACGCACACCCTCTCTCTTCTGCTGCACCATTGTGCCACCACCTCTTTCCTCACACATGGTGTGGCAGCACCCGTTGCCGTTTTTGTTGTTGTTGTTGTTGTTGTTTTTTTTTTTTTTTTTTTTTTTTAACCAAACTTTTTATTATGCTCTGATCTGAATGCCATTTTTTTTTCTAACCTTCAATTATGCTCTAACTTGAGATTCGAGTTTGCCTGGCTGTGCATGTGCCCAAGAAGCCGACCGAATTCATGCGAGCTTGTCAGAATGTGAAACGGCCAGTATTGACGGCTTCACGCATGGTTGCTTAGAATACATTCATTTTGTCTTTCCTTTGTTAAAATTTAGAAGAAAGAAGAGAGAAGAAGGAGGATTGCACTAGCAAGAATGGGGATACAAATAGGAAACCCTAGAAGGGTTGTACTCGCTATAGAGCACCCCACTACAGGCTAGAGCATAAGATAACATTCTGACACACCCCCATAGCCAAAGTGGGGTGTAATCAGCAGAGGAAGCAAAGGAGTACAAGCTCAGGGTGGATCACAATGTCACCACACATTCTGAGCACAAGTTCAAGAAGCAATAGTTTAAGTTCACAATTATGAGCAAAGCTAGTGGTAGTCACAACGGGCAAGTGAGGAGGAGGAGAGAGAGTGAGAGGAGAGGAGATAGGGGGCGACGGCTGAAGCTGCAGACACACGGGCAACAGGAGGCAGACTGGCACAGCGGCTACCGGACGAAGTCCCCGGAATACAGGAGTAACAGGCCCCGCGGCTAAAGTAGCGGCAGACGAGCAACGGACCCACGGGCGGCTGGCACAGCTGGCTACGACTGGGCTACCGGACGAAGTCCCCGGAATACAGGTGCTGCTGGCGACACGACGGCAACCTCCATTCAGCTTCCCAAACTATCCCACTCCCCCCTGGCACACACCCGCTGCTACACCGCTAGCTCCACTCCCCCTTCACCCCCCCTTAGTACCACTCCACCGGCTCCAACACGTCCACCCCCCCTCAGCGGCAGCTGCAGCACAGGGAGACGGAGGAGGAGGAGGAGCAGGCGATGCCACACACCTGCCACCCCCCAACCGCCACCCCCCAACCGCCACCCCCCAACCACTACCCCCCAAACCCTAAAAACAGGGTAGGGAGGTCGGGGGGGGGGGGGGGGGGGGGGGGGGGGGGGGGGGGGGGGGCAACGCGCGGCCCCCGGTAGACTCCCGGCCCCCCCCAGGGTCGCCTCGACGGGCGACGGGAGTTGGGCCGGGGCAGGTCGGGGACGGGGCGGGGCAGCAGGGGCCGCGCACGGCTCCCCTGAGCAGCGCGACGAGGCAGCAGGGCCGCGCGACGGGGCAGCAGGGGCCGCGCGCGGCTCCCCTGGGCGGCGCGACGGGGCTGCAGGGGCCGCGCGCGGCTCCCCTGGGCGGCGCGACGGGGCTGCAGGGGCCGCGCGCGGCTCCCCTGGGCGGCGCGACGGGGCTGCAGGGGCCGCGCGCGGCTCCCCTGGGCGGCGCGACGGGGCTGCAGGGGTCGCGCGCGGCTCCCCTGGGCGGCGCGACGGGGCTGTAGGGGTCGCGCGACCCGCCGCGCGCCTCGGGGCGCGCGGCGGGCAGGAAACCGCCGCGCGCCTCGGGGCGCACGGCGGGCAGAAAACCGCCGCGCGCCTCGGGGCGCACGGCGGGCAGAAAACCGCCGCGCGCCTCGGGGCGCACGGCGGGAAGAAAAACTGCCGCACGCCACGAAGCGTGCGGCACAGAGAGTAGCAGTAGCAGTTGCAGCGGAAGCAACAAGGTGGTGAGCCCACCCACAGGATCGATCCAAGGGGATCGACCTGCTCTGATAGCATGTTAAAAGTTTAGAAGAAAGAAGAGAGAAGAAGGAGGATTGCACTAGCAAGAATGGGGATACAAATAGGAAACCCTAGAAGGGTTGTACTCGCTATAGAGCACCCCACTACAGGCTAGAGCATAAGATAACATTCTGACATCCTTGCCTCTCTCTGTCACCCCTGCCAGTGCAAGCGGCCAGGAGGAAGGGCGGAGGCGCATTGAGATGGTGGCCAGTGCTCTCAACATCGACGGTGTCACTCTTGCTGGCCTAGGAAGCAAGCATCTGTCTATGTGTTCTTGCTTGCCTCTTTCTACCTCCCCTGCCAGTGCAAGAGCGCAGGAGGAGGGCGGAGGCGCATTGAGATGGTGGCCAGTGCTCTCAACATCGACGGTGTCACTCTTGGTGGCCTAGGAAGCAAGCATCTGTCTATGTGTTCTTGCTTGCCTCTTTCTACCTCCCCTGCCAGTGCAAGAGCGCAGGAGGAGGGGCGGAGGCGCATTGAGATGGTGGCCAGTGCTCTCAACATCGACGGTGTCACTCTTGCTGGCCTAGGAAGCAAGCATCTGTCTATGTGTTCTTGCTTGCCTCTTTCTACCTCCCCTGCCAGTGCAAGAGCGCAGGAGGAGGGGCGGAGGCGCATTGAGATGGTGGCCAGTGCTCTCAACATCGACGGCCTCAATATGCTGGCCTAGGAAACAAGCACCTATCTGTGTTCATTCTTTCTTGCCTCTCTTTCCCACCCTACCAGTGCAAGTGCGCAGGAGGAGGGGCGGAGGCGCATTGAGATGGTGGCCAGTGCTCTCAACATCGACGGCCTCAATATGCTGGGCTAGGAAACAAGCACCTATCTGTGTTCATTCTTTCTTGCCTCTCTTTCCCACCCTACCAGAGCAAGTGCGCAGGAGGCGGGGCGGAAGCGCATTGAGATGGTGGCCAATGCTCTCAACATCGATGGCTTCGCTCGGATCGATGCGTTCATGCATGCAGACAACGGCGAGGTAGGCTCTAGGGAGCGAACCTTGCACATCCGTTATACGTTTGTGCAGTTTTTGCCAAAGAGTATTGGATCGACCCTAAAGTTGCATTTGTATTCGTATCTTGTGCCTTTCTTATTTATTGAGCAGGTGATAGTTATCGAGGCTAACACTGTCCCAGGCATGACTCCATCAACTGTGCTCATGCACCAGGTGCCCTAAGTTTTTTCACATTGGTTCGACATTCCTTGTTATTAATTTCACATGCTCACTCATTTTTTTCTTCCATACAGGCTCTGGCTGAGTCGCCACCAATTCGGCCACGAGATTTTTTTCGCCACGGCAGTTGAGCATGCCATCGAAAGGCATAGAAACATGATATAAAATAGTGTACTTTGAGCCACAACAAACTCCAGCGCTTAGGTGTAGTGGAGTAATTGAACTCTGAAATACTCGGGGAGAATATGCCATAAGTAACCAACTTGGGACTCTATAACATGAATGGTAAAAAATAAACGCGTACAGTCACTGTATCGGGTTTTCTGACGGGTTTGGTAAGTGGGGTCATGGATTCAGTCATTAACAAGAGGTAAAAAATCACGCGAATGGTCACACATGTAACTCCCGCCATAAAAACTTGAAACTCAACAAATTCCAGCTCGCGCCCAACCAATCTGCAAACTTCCGGAATCGGATGCGGTTTGGGAACGGATCAACCCTAAACACCTGGCGAGTTACGTGTTTAGGGTTGATTCATCCGAAAATGCATCCAGGTTCTTTTGGGGTTTCATTTTGTTTTGGCGGGAGTTTCATCTATGACCATTCGCGTTTTATTTTACCACTTGATTGTGACTGATTACGCGAAACGTTTTATCAGTCGCGTGAAAACACCCTTTGCAGTGACCGTACCCTTTATTTTTTTACAAAAAATATTATCGAGTCCCATGATGGTTACGAATGGCATATTTTCCCAAGTAATTGCGGGGCATGTCAATGCGTGGCGTGGACGAGGGGATTTCTCAGGTGTGACAGCTCGCCTGGTGAACATAGCCAACAACGTTCACCAATCAGACCGAGTCACCGAGGCAGAAGCTTGATGACAAGGAGGTTGAGGGCCAACGGATGAGATTGCAGGATTTGAGAAAATCCACGGCGAATCAACGCTGTTTGCGATATTGCGACGACTTGGGCGAGGTTTCGCGAGCACCTGCGGGAACCCGTCTGCTTATGATCCATCAGGCACTCGCAGCTTCGGTATTATCCAAGGCTTGGGTGGCAACAGCAGCCTTGGTGTTTGGTTTGTTGGACTTTCTCTTTCACATGGCTGGCGTCGCACCTGCCTGCCAATCGTCGCACTTCCTCGCCCTGGTTTCGTCAATCGCCAGCCACCAGAACCTGGCGTGCATTCTGCGTGCCATGCAGTTCCCCTGCGACACCGCTGGTCGTGCGACCGTCGTTGTGTCTTGGCCGTCACACTGTGTAATCGTCCTAGTGCGACGATTACGGGTCGTCAAGAATCCTGCGAAATTCGTTATGTACCTCCTTCCCCTCCATCACTCTCTTACTATGCTCTGATTTCTACACTGCTAGGAGCTGACAGCCATTGTTCGTAGATATTCTGAGTGCATTCCACTATCAGGGGTTATGTTCCTTCTCGTTGAAGTTCTTTTCTCTCCCAAAAAGCTCAAATCTTTATTTTTTTGTTCCCCTTCCTTCGTGGAAGCTTACCGCAGCAGATAACACGCCGATTTTTTCGGGCCTGTTTCTGAATAACGGAATATTTCCGGCTAATTTTTGTTGCCATCGAGGTTTGGCAGTTTAGAAACCAATGGCGTTTTTTATGAGGTTTTAACCGACGCATTTCACACAGGCGATTACCGTATATGCCACGTTTCCTGACGGTTTATTTTATCCCGAGGCCGTTTTTGGTAGAAAAATGGCGAATTCTGGAAAAAGTGGACGGAAAGATAAATCGACTTCAGGCCGTCCTTCCGCACAGAAGCAGCGAAAGAGAGGCTCAGATTCCCGAGTACAGAAAGTCGAGGATCAGTCTAGGGACGAATCTTCGTTATTGACGGCTTCAGTAACAGAACAGAGCACGCTGGTGCATAACACAGAGAATAAGGAGGACGAAAAGCCAGCGAAGCTCCTTCAAGTTCGGGCCGTAATTCCCGGACCTACGCCTGGATCTCGTGTGACTATAGCGGTGGGAAGTAGTATCCATGAGATCTGCCTCGTTCCGTTGCTGCAAATTAGATGGATCAGGCCGCAGAAGGTCGGACCTGGGTTGCGAAACCTAGGTAACACGTGTTACCTGAACAGCGTGTTACAATGCCTGACGTACACGCCGCCGCTCGCGAATTTCTGCCTGCAGCAGCAGCACACCAAGATCTGTGAGTTCCTGATGAGATATACGTTGATGGCATAATTAATCGAGTTTCTCTCCGTTGTTGGTGTCACTAATACCGTTAGCTCCAGCCTGATACACATTACTTGCCAGGATTGGTGTGCAGCAACAGCAACAGCAACAGTGTAGGATTTTCAATGCGAAGTCTCGCACAAGAGGTTAGGCAGAGTGATAGAAGATCCTTTTGTTTTCCAGCTGAACCGTGCTCGGATTCTTGAACCAGTTTTTTCCTCAATTAGTCATCGTAGGTTAGCGTTCTTGCAGTTCGGATAGATATCTGGCAGACAAGAAATAGCAGCACTCGTTGACCTTTTCCCGTTTAGATTAGCATCACTCGTTCAGACGGCGCTAGTCAGTTCATACCAACATTTAGACAATTCAGTTTAGCATTCAGCCAGTCCAGATTAGCAAGCAGTACGTTCACATTAGCATTCACATCGTTCACATTAGCATTCACATCGTTCACATTAGCATTCACATCGTTCACATTAGCATTCACATCGTTCACATTAGCATTCACATCGTTCACATTAGCATTCCCATCGTTCACATTAGCATTCAGCCAGTTAAGATCCGCATTTAGGATGTTTACAGTGGCATTCAGTCACTTCAGATTAGACCAGTCAGTCAAAAGATGGCATTCAGCCAGTTCAGATCAGCATTCAGTCAGTTCGGATGAGCATTCATTCAGTCCAGATGAGCATTCAGTCAGTCAATTTAGCACTCAGTCAGTCCAGATGGCATCCAGTCAGCCCAGATGAGCACTCAGGCAGTCCAGATGAGCATTCAGTCAGTCCAGATGAGCATTCAGTCAGTTCAAGTGAAGTCTCATCTTTTTGAGTCCATAACTAATGCACCTCGTCAGTTGTTACAATCAGACGTTAAGTTGAGTTGAGCTTTTGCTTCACGTCTTCTTTCCGCCCTCCTGCTGCTCTTTTATATGCCTCGGCTTCCTTGTAGACGACCTTCATGTCCTCTAAACCCCTCTCACTCCCTCCCACCTCTCCCATTCCTCAGGTGCACTTTTGAACCCTGGGGGAACAGCGTCCTGCCCCTTTTGCATTCTCGAGCGCCGTATCGCCCGCTCTTTGACTCTAGAGGCCGCCCGGGACACGCCTAGGGTTGTAGTGAACCGCTTAAAGCTCATTGCCAAGAGTTTCAGTCACGGGCGGCAAGAGGACGCCCATGAGCTGCTTCGATACGCGATAGAAGCATGTAACAGAGCGTGTGTAGCCCTGCACAAAAAGGTAGCTGCTGCAGCCGCAGCTGCTGCTGCATCTGCGGGCGGGAATACTGTTAGTGGGCCGAACGGCAGTCCGGATGTGACTAAATCGGGGCCCGAGAGTCCACTGAACCAGCTGGTGGAAGGGTTGTTTTTAAACGAGGGGGCCAGCGTTCAGAAGATGCACACGAGACGAAGCTCTAGGTTATCCCTAGACCGAGCAAACAACGGTAGGGAATCAGCAGAGGGAGGTCCGTTCTCCCAGCAGTTTGGCACAGACCAGCAGTCAATGCAGTTGGGCCAGTTGACAGGCAGTCAGCAATCTGTAGTGCCTCAGTTAGGAGATCCTGTGGAAAACACAGATATGGACGTAGACGTGGACGTAAACGTAGACCTAGACGTAACAGAAGTGCCTGAACCGTCTGCTGGTTCCGCATCAGCGCCTGCCACAGGATCATCAGCAGCAGCAGCAGCTGTAGCGGATGTGGCGGATGTAGCAGCGGCCTGTAGCAGCAGCAGCGGGGGTGGGAGTGTGCCTAGGAGGCGGATGAGTTTGAGAAGGCGAGGGTTCGCCACTGATGGGGAGGAAGAGGAGGACAGGGACGGGGGTTTTGGGCATGCGGGAGCAGGGGCGGGGGCGGGGAGGGGAGTGGGCGGAGGCAGGGCGCGGAAGGGACGGGGAGTAGCGCTGCGGGTAGGGCTGCATGTCCTGCCTGGAAGGGGGAAAGGGCGGGGGGCAGGGCCGGGAGGGGCGGCAGCAGGGCCAGCAGCGGATCAGATTGGCTCACCTGGAAAATCTCCTGGTAGAGGGAAGGGAAGCCCCAGAGGCGCAGGGGGAGGGAGCGTAGGTGGAGTTGGAGCAGGAGAGGGAGGGGCAGGGGGTTGTTCAGGTGGACAGGACGAACCACACACCATAGTGAAAGAGATTTTTGGTGGGATACTGCAGAGCCAGATTCGGTGCTTACAGTGTGACGGGGAGTCTAATAAGAGGGATGCAATTCTGGACTTGAGTTTGGACGTGCACAGGCTAGGGTCGCTAAAAGACGCACTAAATAGGTTCGCCAAACCTGAAGTTCTGGATGGGGAGAATAGATACCGGTGTGATAAATGCAACCGGCTGTCTGCTGCACGAAAGGCGCTGACGATCTTTCATGCGCCCAACATTCTTGTCATTCAATTCAAGGTGAGCATGGGACTGTAGCTAGGCTGCACTGCACTTCCGCTGTTTTGACCTGCCTGCTCCGTCTGCTGCAAGAAAGGTGCTGACGATCTTCCATGCGCCCAACATACTTGTCATTCAATTCAAGGTGTGCATCGATTCGTCTCGCCTCCCGCGCGCGCGCACGCGCGCGCGTGTGTGTGTGTTTGTTTGTTTGTTTTTTTTTTTTTTTCATGCCGTCCGTGTGATTTAGTTAAAAGGTGTCGGTTTGAGTTGCTATTTCTAGCTCGCTTGCTTGCCTGCTTGCTAACTAGCGTTCATCCTTGCCTTCCTGACCGCAGAGGTTTGAGAACGTGTTTGGAGGGAAGATTGACCGCCACATTCGGTTCGAGGATCGCGTTTCATTGAAAGGCCACATGAGCGGCTCACCTGCTGCTGTCATTTCCACACCCCCCCCCCTCTTCCCTGCTCCCCTGCTTCCTGCCATCATCTCATCTCAGGATACCCAGCCAGAGTACACGCTCTTTGGGGTGGTGGTCCATGCAGGGTCGTCTCACCTGCCCACATGCTGCCATCTCTATTCTCTCTGCTTCGCTGCTTCCCTGATATCATCCCTCTCAGGATACCCAGCCAGAAAACACGCTCTTTGGGGTGGTGGTCCATGCAGGGTCGTCTCACCTGCCCACATGCTGCCATCTCTATTCTCTCTGCTTCGCTGCTTCCCTGATATCATCCCTCTCAGGATACCCAGCCAGAGTACACGCTCTTTGGGGTGGTGGTCCATGCAGGGTCGTCTCACCTGCCCACATGCTGCCATCTCTATTCTCTCTGCTTCGCTGCTTCCCTGATATCATCCCTCTCAGGATACCCAGCCAGAGTACACGCTCTTTGGGGTGGTGGTCCATGCAGGGTCGTCTAACCTGCCCACATGCTGCCATCTCTATTCTCTCTGCTTCGCTGCTTCCCTGATATCATCCCTCTCAGGATACCCAGCCAGAGTACACGCTCTTTGGGGTGGTGGTCCATGCAGGGTCGTCTCACCTGCCCACATGCTGCCATCTCTATTCTCTCTGCTTCTCTGCTTCCCTGGTATCATCCCTCTCAGGATACCCAGCCAGAGTACACGCTCTTTGGGGTGGTGGTCCATGCAGGGTCGTCTCACCTGCCCACATGCTACCATCTCTATTCTCTCTGCTTCGCTGCTTCCCTGATATCATCCCTCTCAGGATACCCAGCCAGAGTACACGCTCTTTGGGGTGGTGGTCCATGCAGGGTCGTCTCACCTGCCCACATGCTACCATCTCTATTCTCTCTGCTTCGCTGCTTCCCTGATATCATCCCTCTCAGGATACCCAGCCAGAGTACACGCTCTTTGGGGTGGTGGTCCATGCAGGGTCGTCTCACCTGCCCACATGCTGCCATCTCTATTCTCTCTGCTTCGCTGCTTCCCTGATATCATCCCTCTCAGGATACCCAGCCAGAGTACACGCTCTTTGGGGTGGTGGTCCATGCAGGGTCGTCTCACCTGCCCACATGCTGCCATCTCTATTCTCTCTGCTTCTCTGCTTCCCTGGTATCATCCCTCTCAGGATACCCAGCCAGAGTACACGCTCTTTGGGGTGGTGGTCCATGCAGGGTCGTCTCACCTGCCCACATGCTGCCATCTCTATTCTCTCTGCTTCGCTGCTTCCCTGGTATCATCCCTCTCAGGATACCCAGCCAGAGTACACGCTCTTTGGGGTGGTGGTCCATGCAGGGTCGTCTCACCTGCCCACATGCTGCCATCTCTATTCTCTCTGCTTCGCTGCTTCCCTGATATCATCCCTCTCAGGATACCCAGCCAGAGTACACGCTCTTTGGGGTGGTGGTCCATGCAGGGTCGTCTCACCTGCCCACATGCTGCCATCTCTATTCTCTCTGCTTCGCTGCTTCCCTGATATCATCCCTCTCAGGATACCCAGCCAGAGTACACGCTCTTTGGGGTGGTGGTCCATGCAGGGTCGTCTCACCTGCCCACATGCTGCCATCTCTATTCTCTCTGCTTCGCTGCTTCCCTGATATCATCCCTCTCAGGATACCCAGCCAGAGTACACGCACTTTGGGGTGGTGGTCCATGCAGGGTCGTCTCACCTGCCCACATGCTGCCATCTCTATTCTCTCTGCTTCGCTGCTTCCCTGATATCATCCCTCTCAGGATACCCAGCCAGAGTACACGCACTTTGGGGTGGTGGTCCATGCAGGGTCGTCTCACCTGCCCACATGCTGCCATCTCTATTCTCTCTGCTTCGCTGCTTCCCTGATATCATCCCTCTCAGGATACCCAGCCAGAGTACACGCTCTTTGGGGTGGTGGTCCATGCAGGGTCGTCTCACCTGCCCACATGCTGCCATCTCTATTCTCTCTGCTTCGCTGCTTCCCTGATATCATCCCTCTCAGGATACCCAGCCAGAGTACACGCTCTTTGGGGTGGTGGTCCATGCAGGGTCGTCTCACCTGCCCACATGCTGCCATCTCTATTCTCTCTGCTTCTCTGCTTCCCTGGTATCATCCCTCTCAGGATACCCAGCCAGAGTACACGCTCTTTGGGGTGGTGGTCCATGCAGGGTCGTCTCACCTGCCCACATGCTGCCATCTCTATTCTCTCTGCTTCGCTGCTTCCCTGATATCATCCCTCTCAGGATACCCAGCCAGAGTACACGCTCTTTGGGGTGGTGGTCCATGCAGGGTCGTCTCACCTGCCCACATGCTGCCATCTCTATTCTCTCTGCTTCGCTGCTTCCCTGATATCATCCCTCTCAGGATACCCAGCCAGAGTACACGCTCTTTGGGGTGGTGGTCCATGCAGGGTCGTCTCACCTGCCCACATGCTGCCATCTCTATTCTCTCTGCTTCGCTGCTTCCCTGATATCATCCCTCTCAGGATACCCAGCCAGAGTACACGCTCTTTGGGGTGGTGGTCCATGCAGGGTCGTCTCACCTGCCCACATGCTGCCATCTCTATTCTCTCTGCTTCGCTGCTTCCCTGATATCATCCCTCTCAGGATACCCAGCCAGAGTACACGCTCTTTGGGGTGGTGGTCCATGCAGGGTCGTCTCACCTGCCCACATGCTGCCATCTCTATTCTCTCTGCTTCTCTGCTTCCCTGGTATCATCCCTCTCAGGATACCCAGCCAGAGTACACGCTCTTTGGGGTGGTGGTCCATGCAGGGTCGTCTCACCTGCCCACATGCTACCATCTCTATTCTCTCTGCTTCGCTGCTTCCCTGATATCATCCCTCTCAGGATACCCAGCCAGAGTACACGCTCTTTGGGGTGGTGGTCCATGCAGGGTCGTCTCACCTGCCCACATGCTACCATCTCTATTCTCTCTGCTTCGCTGCTTCCCTGATATCATCCCTCTCAGGATACCCAGCCAGAGTACACGCTCTTTGGGGTGGTGGTCCATGCAGGGTCGTCTCACCTGCCCACATGCTGCCATCTCTATTCTCTCTGCTTCGCTGCTTCCCTGATATCATCCCTCTCAGGATACCCAGCCAGAGTACACGCTCTTTGGGGTGGTGGTCCATGCAGGGTCGTCTCACCTGCCCACATGCTGCCATCTCTATTCTCTCTGCTTCTCTGCTTCCCTGGTATCATCCCTCTCAGGATACCCAGCCAGAGTACACGCTCTTTGGGGTGGTGGTCCATGCAGGGTCGTCTCACCTGCCCACATGCTGCCATCTCTATTCTCTCTGCTTCGCTGCTTCCCTGGTATCATCCCTCTCAGGATACCCAGCCAGAGTACACGCTCTTTGGGGTGGTGGTCCATGCAGGGTCGTCTCACCTGCCCACATGCTGCCATCTCTATTCTCTCTGCTTCGCTGCTTCCCTGATATCATCCCTCTCAGGATACCCAGCCAGAGTACACGCTCTTTGGGGTGGTGGTCCATGCAGGGTCGTCTCACCTGCCCACATGCTGCCATCTCTATTCTCTCTGCTTCGCTGCTTCCCTGATATCATCCCTCTCAGGATACCCAGCCAGAGTACACGCTCTTTGGGGTGGTGGTCCATGCAGGGTCGTCTCACCTGCCCACATGCTGCCATCTCTATTCTCTCTGCTTCGCTGCTTCCCTGATATCATCCCTCTCAGGATACCCAGCCAGAGTACACGCACTTTGGGGTGGTGGTCCATGCAGGGTCGTCTCACCTGCCCACATGCTGCCATCTCTATTCTCTCTGCTTCGCTGCTTCCCTGATATCATCCCTCTCAGGATACCCAGCCAGAGTACACGCACTTTGGGGTGGTGGTCCATGCAGGGTCGTCTCACCTGCCCACATGCTGCCATCTCTATTCTCTCTGCTTCGCTGCTTCCCTGATATCATCCCTCTCAGGATACCCAGCCAGAGTACACGCTCTTTGGGGTGGTGGTCCATGCAGGGTCGTCTCACCTGCCCACATGCTGCCATCTCTATTCTCTCTGCTTCGCTGCTTCCCTGATATCATCCCTCTCAGGATACCCAGCCAGAGTACACGCTCTTTGGGGTGGTGGTCCATGCAGGGTCGTCTCACCTGCCCACATGCTGCCATCTCTATTCTCTCTGCTTCTCTGCTTCCCTGGTATCATCCCTCTCAGGATACCCAGCCAGAGTACACGCTCTTTGGGGTGGTGGTCCATGCAGGGTCGTCTCACCTGCCCACATGCTGCCATCTCTATTCTCTCTGCTTCGCTGCTTCCCTGATATCATCCCTCTCAGGATACCCAGCCAGAGTACACGCTCTTTGGGGTGGTGGTCCATGCAGGGTCGTCTCACCTGCCCACATGCTGCCATCTCTATTCTCTCTGCTTCGCTGCTTCCCTGATATCATCCCTCTCAGGATACCCAGCCAGAGTACACGCTCTTTGGGGTGGTGGTCCATGCAGGGTCGTCTCACCTGCCCACATGCTGCCATCTCTATTCTCTCTGCTTCGCTGCTTCCCTGATATCATCCCTCTCAGGATACCCAGCCAGAGTACACGCTCTTTGGGGTGGTGGTCCATGCAGGGTCGTCTCACCTGCCCACATGCTGCCATCTCTATTCTCTCTGCTTCGCTGCTTCCCTGATATCATCCCTCTCAGGATACCCAGCCAGAGTACACGCTCTTTGGGGTGGTGGTCCATGCAGGGTCGTCTCACCTGCCCACATGCTGCCATCTCTATTCTCTCTGCTTCTCTGCTTCCCTGGTATCATCCCTCTCAGGATACCCAGCCAGAGTACACGCTCTTTGGGGTGGTGGTCCATGCAGGGTCATCCCAAGACTCGGGCCATTACTATGCATACGTCAAGGTACGCTGTTTGCTATGTTTATATGTGGATGTGCGCGGTTTTGAGACGTCTCAAAACCAGCCTTATATCTCGGGCCATTACTATGCATACGTCAAGGTACGCTGCTTGTAATGCTTATGTGGAGATACGCGGTTTTGGGATGTCTCAACACCAACCGTATATCTCGGCTCGGGCCGTGACTATGCATATGTCAAGTTACACTACTTGCTATGCTTATGTGAAGATACTTGGTGATTATTTCGAGGTAAGTGGTCATGCTGTGACGGCTGCTCCGTCCCCCCAGTGGCGTTCCCATCAGGCAACACGGCGTACATCCTCTTATACCATCTCACCCCCTCTTCCTTCTTCCATCCCCCGGCCCCTGCAGGACTCCACGGGCAAGTGGTCATGCTGTAACGGCTGCTCCATCTCCCCAGTGGCTTTCCCATCGGGGAACACAGCCCGCATGCACTTATGCCTCTGCGAACCCTCCTTCTTTCGTTCCCCTGGCGATATCCCCTCTCTCCCCCCCCCTTGCCCCCTGCAGGACTCCACTGGCAGGTGGTCCTGCTGTGACGACTGCTCCGTCTCCCAGTGGCCCTCCCAGACGTCCTTGCAGACAAGGCCTACATGCTTTTCTACCTCCGCCTGTCTCCGTTCTCTCCCCTTTCTCCCCCTCTTCCGTTTTTCAGGACTCCACAGGCAGGTGGTCATGCTGTGACGACTGCTCCGTCTCCCCAGTCGCCCTCCCAGACGTCCTTGCAGACAAGGCCTACATGCTTTTCTACCTCCACCTGTCTCCGTTCTCTCCCCTTTCTCCCCCTCTTCCGTTTCCACAGGCAGGTGGTCATGCTGTGACGACTGCTCCGTCTCCCCAGTCGCCCTCCTAGACGTTCTAGCAGACAAGGCCTACATGCTCTTATACCTCCGCCTCTCCCCCCAGCTCAACCTCAACACATCCCCAGTGGCTCTCCTATTAGGCAGCAAGGCCTACATTCCCTTAATACCTCCACACCCGTTCCTTCTTCCTCCTTTGTTCCTCCCTGTCCCCTTCCCTCCCTTCCCTCCTGCAGGACTCCACGGGCAAGTGGTCCTGCTGTGACGACTGCTCCGTCTCCCCAGTCGCCCTCCCAGACGTTCTAGCAGACAAGGCCTACATGCTCTTCTACCTCCGCGTCTCCCCTCGCCCCCCCGGATCCACCTCCCTCTCCTCCCTCTCCTCGCCCACCTCCCCTCGCCCCTCCCACCGCTCGCCCGCTCCGCTGTCTCTAGACAGCAAGTCTCCTCTCTCTCCGTCTCGGTCTGGGAAGCTCGCTGCTCGCCGCCTGAGTGCGGATCTGCAGCTGTCAACTGCTGCTGCAGCAACTTCTGCTTCTGCTGGCGCTGGTGTTGCTGCTGCCGGGGCCGGGGCTGGGGTTGCTGATTGTCTTGATGCCGCTACAGCTGCTACAGCTTCCCCACCTGGCCGCTGCACTACTCTTCCTGTGCATGCTGCCTTCCCGTCAGAACCCTGTGTAGCAGGCGCCAAGCCAGAACCACTAGAGACGGCAGCAGCACCTGGTCCCTTGTCAGAAGCGGGTTACATGGTTACACGTGAGCCATCACCAGGCCGTTTTGAGCTACCACCAGCAGCCGAGCAAGCAGAGGGAGAACTAGAAACAGATGCAGAAGAAGTGGCAGAAGCAGAGGCAGAAGCAGAAACAGAGTTACAAGGAGAGGCGGTTTTGGCAATGGCAGATCTAGTAGGGGCCCGGGCAGGTGAAGCGGCAGGTGGGGCTTTACCTAAAGCCGTGTCTGCACTTGCAGCCTTGGGGTTAGTGAGGAGGAGCGTTGCTGCTGCTGCTCCTGCTCCTGCCGTGCCTGCTGCTGCTCCTGTTGCCGCTTCTGTTGCTCCTCCCGCTGCTGCTCCTGCTGTTCTTCCTCCTCCTGCTGCTTCTGCTGCTCCTGTTATTGCTCGTCCCACTGCATCTGCGGTTGCTCCTGAGTCTGCTGCTGCTCTAACAGCTGCTGCAGCTGCTTCAGGTGATGAAAGCGGGCGAAGGAGGGAGAGCAGCAGCAGGGGGAAAAGCATTGAGAAGCATGGGGTGGTTTGCGGGGTTAAGAGAGTGACTCTCGTGAAGAGGATTGCAGATCTCGCAGCAGATGCCTCTACTGCTGCTGCGCCCCATTACATCTCTGTACCTGATGAGCCTGCTATGCATGCTGGTGCTGCTGCTGCAGCTGCTGCTGCTCCCGTTCCTGCTTCTGCTGGTGCTGCTCCTGCATCTAGCGCTACTGCAGCAGTTCCCCTGGAAGGCGCGGATTCAGGGGCAGGTGCAGCAGCTCCCTTGGATGGTAGGGCGCTAAGCTCAGGTGTAACAGCAGCTCCCTTGGATGGCAATGAGTCAAGGATAGGTGCAGCAGGGTGTGCACGAACGGCAGCAGCAGTCAGCACCAAGCGAGTTTCAGCTAAAGCAGCACCAGCAGCAGTGGCGGCAGCACCATTAGCAGAAGCTGCAGCAGCAGACGCACTATCGGGGTTGGTGATTTCAGGTCCGACAGGTGCAGTCCCAGCAGCAGAGGCAGATTTGTTGCCAGAAATAGCTGCCACAACAGCAGCTACCATTGCAGCTTCCGCAACAGCTTCCACATGCCCAGTTGCGGCAGCAAAGATTGAAGCAGGTGCGGTACTGAGCGCAACGGGATTCGAACTTGCGACCTTTCGAGTCACAGTGAGGGGAAGCCAAGCTGCGGAGCCAGTGTCGAGGGAAGACACGTCTGGGGCGTCTGTTCCCCACGAAATGGCAGCTGAGGCGCGTCACTCGAAGGAGGGTGAATTGAGGGATGAGGGGCTGCTGAAGGATGGGGATGGAGAGAAGGATGGGGATGTTTTGATGCGTGGGAATGTTTCAAAGGCTGGGGTTGCAGAGGAAGCTGGGGATGTTTTACTCCTGAAGCATGAAGATGCATTTAAAGACGTGGATGCAGAGAGGGATGGCGGATTGCAAAGCGAAGAGGGGCAGGATGCAGGGTGCCTCGCTGGATGGTTGGAATGCAGGGAAGAAGAGTTAATAGAAGAGAGGGAGGCTATTGCATTGGGTGAGATGGCAGAGGGAAAGACAGCGGAGGGAAAGACAGAAGAGGGAGAGACAGCGGAGGGAGAGACCGTGGAGGGGGGGTCAGCGGAGGGGGGGACAACGGAGGGGGGGACAGAAGAGAGGGAAACAGGAGAGCGGGAAATTGCAGAGGGTAAAACAACAGCGGAGGAAACAGGAGAAGGGAAAGCAACAGAGGGAGAAGCAGGAGAAGGAGCAAAGGAAGGCAATGTTGGGGAAGACAAATCCCATGAGGAGGAAGGCGTTAGCACAAGGCATTGGGAAAACGAGGATTTCACAAAGGAGTCGAATGGCGGGGGTGTGTTTGGAAGAAAAGGGTCAAGGGATGTGATATTGGGGGAGGAAGTGGTGTTGGAAGAGGAGGCGTTGAGGGAGGTGAGGGAGGCAGCATTAGGAGAGGAAGGTTTCAGTGGGGAGATTCTCAAACAGAAGCCGCCTGTGGTGTACCCAAGTGCAACGAGTGCTTCTGTTGCTGTTGCTGCTGGTTTTTCTCCTCCCCCGGTTACCCTTCCTCCTCCCGTTACCCTTCCTCCTGCTGCCGCTTCTGGCCATCTTCTGCTGCCTCCTCATCCTTCTCCACGTCCTCCTCCTCTTCCTGTCCCACAATCACCTCCGTCTGTTCCTCCTTCCATTCCTCGTCTCTCACGTTCTGCCCCGAGTTCACTTCCTTATCCGTCATCTCCTTCTCCTGCTCCACATCAGCCTCTTTCTACTCCTCTTCGTGTCTCTCCTCCTCTTCCTTCTCTTCCTCATCGGTCTCCTCCTCTTGCGTCTGCTTCTCTTCCTCCTCCGCTTCCATCTGCAACAACTATATCGCCTGCAGGGCCTATTCCGTTCGCCTCTAGCACCGCTAGCTCTAGTTCTGTTGCTTTGGGAGAGGCGGCAGCAACAGGAGGGGCAGCAGTCAGTAATTTTCCAACTGCCCAAAAAAGCGGAATGTTCACTGCTGCCCAAGCAACCGGGATCCTTGCCACTGCTGCAGATCAAGAAGCTATGGCATCCCACACAGCGCGACCAGTCAAGGCAGAATCAGACCTCTTGAATCTCCCTGCGTCCGATGTGTTGCAGTCAGACAGGTTTTGGGGTGATCTGGTTTATGGGCGAGTGGCAGGAGTTGCTCCTGTGGGCGTAGCGGCAGTGACTCCTGAGACGTCTCCAAACTCTCTTTCTGGGGCTGGGGCGTATGGGCGAGTGGCAGGAGGAGGTGCTCCTGTGGTTGTAGCGGCAGTGACGGCGGCTGCAGCTGTAGCGACCCATTTCAAACAAGGCCAACAGCAGTTGATGCACAATCAGCAGCAGCCTGTTTTTGAGGCGCCTCACAGATCGACCCATTTCGAGCAAGGGCAGCAGCAGTTGATGCACGATCAGCAGCAGCAGCAGCAGCCGCAACAGTTGGTGCTGCATCAAAAGCAGCAGCAGCTGGTGATATTGCATCAGAAACAGCAGCAGCAGCCGCATCAGCAGCATCGGCAGCACCTGGGAGGGCAACTGCTGCAGCAACAGGTGCTGCATCAACAGCAGAAGCAGCAACATCCGTCCCTGCAGTTGGTACAGCCACTTACTGCCCCTGTCGCTGCCCCTGCCCCTGCCCCTGTCCCTGTCATTGCCCCTCTCCCTGTCCCTGCCTCTCTTCCTATTCCTGCCGCTTTCTCTGCCCTTCTCCCTGCCCCACTCCCTGCCTTTTCCCAGCCGCCCACTTGCACGCGCTTGGTGCTCCCTCCAATGGCATGGCGCCCTTCATACTCCCCATTCACATCCCCACACCAGAAGACCCATTCACATCCCCCCCAGCACCTTTCACAACTGCCGCAGCAACAACCTCTGTCACACCCCCCCCAGCACCTTTCACAGCTGCCTCAATTCCAGCAACAGCCCATCCCACACTCCCCCAAACAAAAGCTTCTCTCTCACCTCTCCCAACAGAAAGCTGTTTTACATTCCCCTGAGCAGAAGGCTTCCCCGCAGCTCCTGCAGCAGCAGGTGCCTTTTGAACCGATTCCAACCGTTTTGTCACACCCCACACAGCAGCAAATGCCTTTCCAGTCAAGCACTGCTGCATCTGCCGTTTCGCACCCCACACAGCAGCATCAACTGCCCTGTCAGTCATTCCCCACCTCGTTTCCAGAGGCTCCCCAACAGATGCCCCTTAATTCGAATCCAAACGTTCTGCCAGAGCGCGAGCAGCAGCAGCAGCAGCAGCAGCAGCAGCAGCCGTGCCACTCATTTCCTGTGGTGGCAATTCAACAGCCCCCGCACCAGGTAGAGCAGCTACAGCAGGTGCCTCTTGAACGGATGTCGAATGCTGTATCCCTCCCCCCACAACAGCAGTTGCCATGTGTGGTGTTTCAACTGCCCCCGCAGCAAATAGAGCAGCCGCAGAGACTGCCTCTTGAACGGATGTCGAATGCTGTATCCCTCCCCCCGCAACAGCAGCAACCGCCGTGCCAGTCATTTCCTGTGGCGTTTCAGCAACCCCCGCATCGTATAGAGCAGCTACAAGTGCCACTTGAACGGATGTCGAATGCAGTATCCCACCCCACGCAGCAGCAGCAGCAGCAGCAGCAGCAGCAGCCGTGTGAGTCGTTTCCTGTGGTGTTCCAACAGGCCCCGCATCGTATAGAACAGCTACAGCAGGTGCCAGTTGATTTGATTGCGAAGGTCCTGTCACGGCGCATGCAGCAACAGCAACAGCTGGAGCAACAGCAACAGCAACAGCAACAGCAACAGCAACAGCAACAGCAACAGCAACAGCAACAGCAACAGCAACAGCAACAGCAACAGCAGCAGCAACAGCAACAGCAACAGCAACAGCAACAGCAACAGCAACCGCAGCAGCAACAGCAGCAACAGCAGCAGCAACAGCAACAGCAACAGCAACAGCAACAGCAACAGCAGTCTCAGCAGCAACAACAGCAACAGCAGCAGCGACAGCAACAGCAGCAGCAGCAGCAGCAACAGCATCAGCAGCAACAGCAGCAGCAGCTGCAGCAGCAACAGCTGCAACAACAGCAGCAGCAACAGCAGTCACAGCAGCAGCAACAGCAGCAACAGCAACAGCAGCAACAGCAGCAACAACAGCAACAGCAGCAGCAACAACAACAGCAGGAGCAACGGCAGCAGCCACACCAACGGCAGCAACAAGGTTTGGATTCCCAAGTCAGATCGCCTGCTTCTGTCAAAGTCGGTAGGCCGGTAGAGGGATCGATAGTATCACACCAGGTACAGTCACCTCCTGCTCTGCCTCTCTCCCCTCCGCAACTGCTCACCCGGTCAAGGAGAGAAGCCGCTGCTGCTGCTACTGCTGCTGCTGCTGCTGCCGCCGCATCAGGAGCAGCAGCACCAGCAGCAGCAGCAAGGGAAGCTGTAGCGGCTACAGCTTCTGTGGCAGAAGCAGGGAGGTCTGTAGCTGAAGTGAAGATAGAGAGAGTGAGCAAAAGAAGCATCAATACTTACAGTCGAATCCAGTCTCGCCCCCCCGCTATTGCTGACCTGGCATCACGTGATCACACATCGCTATCTGACGGCTCTGAGTCGGCTGCTGACGTGGCAGCTGACGTGGCAGCAGCTGCTGATGCCACATCAGCACGCCCGAGAGCGCGCTCTGCTGTGCCGCTACCTCCACGGGCCAAGCTTCCTCGGGCGGCAAAGTCGAACCGCGTCGGGACCGTTGAGCTCATCAGCGGTAGAGTGTCCACGTCAGCAGCTCACCTGCCAGCTCAGACCTCCGTTTCGCCAGCTCAGGCGTCGTCCTCGCCACCTCAGAGACGCTTGGGATTGAAGCAGGTGAATCTGAAGGAGAGAGTGAGGGTGGATAGGGCAGCAGAGGCTAGGGTTCGGGAGGTGGGAGTGAGATACGCTGCTGTAGCAGATGTGGGCTTCAGAAGTGGTGGTGCTGGGGGCGTTGGGGGAGGGGTTGTTGGTGTTGACGGTGTTGCGGGAGGGGGCGTTGGGGGGAGCGAAGTTGGGGGTGCTGGTGGTAGTGGTGGTGGGGTTTCTGGTGCCATGGCCACCACATATGTGGATGACTCTGCTGCTGGTGTTGGCACAGGCTTGAAAGGTGCCGATGTCACTGCTGTTGGTGATCATGGCACAGACGTTCAAGATGCAACCAATGCAGCAGCTGCTGCTGGTGGTGGTGGTGGCGGCAGTGGTGGTGGTGGGGGTGGTGGCGGTGGCACAGGCATTACAGGTGCTGATAACTGTGCTGATGTGGTTGCTGCTGCTGGTTGTGGTGGCGGTGGTGCTGGTGGTAGTGGCAATGCAAACATTACACCTGTGGATTCGGGCAGCACTGTTGTCAATGGTTTAGTAGGGTTACACAATGATGACTCTGTCAGAGGCCCGACTAGCGGTAATGTGGACAGTAGAAACTTCACTGGTGGTGGTGGTGACGGGGGTGTTAGAGACGTGAATGGTCGTGGCAGTGGTATCAGAGGCGCGGAGTTTTCTGGCCAAGGTATCAGAGACATGAGTTCTGCCGTCCAGGGCGTCACAGTCGTCAACTCTGTCAATGAGGGCGGTAGGGGTGCCGATTCTGCCATCCAGGAGGGTAGAGGCGCGGATTCTCGGGACTGGACAGGTGGGGATAGGCTGGGTGAAGTGAACGCTCTTGCGGCGCATGAAAAGGCAGATGTGAAGGCTTGGACAGGTGCGGGTAAGAGGACTGATGTGAAGCCTTTTGAGACACCTCAGGGAGCGGATTCTCTGGCCTGGACTGCAGCAGGTAAGTGGGCGGAGGTGCAATGGAGTGCTGAAGACGAGAGGTGTCTGCTTGCCGCTACTCAAGAGTTGGATGGAGATTTTGGGGGCGAATTGAGTGGTTTAGGAGAGGGTTTGGGAGAGGGTTTTGATGGGGATTTGGAAGGGTGTTTGGGTCAAGATTTAGGGGATTTTGGGTTTGGGGAGGCGGATTTTCTTGACTTGCCTTGGGCAGATGTGGTTGTTCCGGGTGTGGCTGTGGCGAATGGTGCCGCTGCTACAAGTGTGACTGAATTGCCAGGTACTGCTGCTTCTCATGATGTGACTATGGCACAGGAGGCTGTCACAGGTGTGACTGTATTAAATGTGACTGGAACGCAGGTTTCTGCTTCTCATGATGTGATTGTGGCACAGGGGGCTGTCACGGCTGCAGCTGCTGTGAATGTGACTCTAGCAGGTGTGGCTGTAGCACAGGGGGCAGATACAGATGTGACTGCTGTGAATGTGGCTGTAGCAGGTGCGGAGGGGGCACAGGGGGCTGCTAATGGTGCTGTGGCTGTGACTGTAACGGGTGTAACTTCAGAGGACCTTAGTTCAATGGCAGGGGCAGAAGCAGCAGGGGCAGAAACAGCAGGTGGGGAAGCAGCGGGGGCAGAAGCAGCAGGGAGAGAAGCAGGAGGGGAAGAAGCATCAGGGGGAGAAGCAGGAGGGGAAGAAGCAGCAGGGGGAGAAGCAGGAGGGGAAGAAGCAGGAGGGGAAGAAGCAGCAGGGGGAGAAGCAGGAAGGGAAGAAGCAGCAGGGGGAGAAGCAGCAGGGGGAGAAGCAGCAGGGGGACACCCCTCACCTGCTCAGGTGCCGTTTCAGGTGGATGTGGGTGGTCAAGTGGATAGTCAGGTGGGTGCGCAATCATTACGGGCTGCTTTGGGAAACAAACCTGATGCTTATGTTGTGCGCTCAGCTGTTTCTTCTGTTGTCGTTTCTGCTGCACCACTGGCACCTTTTGTCTCTTCTGTTCCACAGGTACCAGTTAATTCTTCCATGTTTGCAGCGTCACCTTTTGCTCCTGCCGAGTTCGCCCTAAATAATGACCCACACACAGTTGCCACCTCCCCCCAAACAGTTGTCACCCTCTCCCACGCAGTTGCCACCTCCCCGCATACAGTGGCCACCTCCCCCCATACAGTTACCACCTCCCCTCCCCCTAACATGGTTGCCTCCCCCAGTGCTGTAACTCTTCCCCTCTCTTCCCCCGACCCCCTCTCCCCCCAAGTCCCCCCTTCCCCCGCTCCCCCCACCCGAGTCCCCCCGCACTCTAGCCCCCCTTGGGCGCTTGTTGAGACAGCAGGGGCGCAGGGGGGCGGAGATGGGGCGCAGGGGGATAAAGATGCTGGGGAAGCGGGTGGGGATGCAGGGGGAATTAGTGGACGTGCAGGGGAGAACGGGGAAGAGTTTGGGAAAGAAACCGGGGGGTTGGAGGGAGAGGAAGCTGAGGAGAACGGGGAGAAGCGGGAAGTGCGTCAGGGGGAGGATGAGGAGAGGGAAGGGAAGGATGAGAAGGAAGAGGAAGAGGAAATGATAGGGGAGGAGCAAGACGAAGGGGAAGAGCAGAAGGGAGGGCATGGAGGAGAGGAGGAGGCGAGGAAGAGAGAGAGGGAAGAGGAGCAAGAGGAGGGGGGGAGGGACGAGGGGCAAAAGGAGGAAAGGAGAGTTATGGAGTTGACTGTACTAGGGGAAAGTAAGAGGGAGAAAGGGGCAGGAAGTGGGGAACGAGAGGGTGGTGTGGGAAGAGAGGACGAGGAGGAAGAAGTGGATGGAGAGGGGGAGGAGATAATGTGTATAACCGAGGATAAGGTGGAAGAGGTGGAAGAGGAGAAAGAGAAGGAGGAAGAAGAGGAAAAAGAGGAGGTTGAAGAGGAGGGACTAAATGTGGAGATGGAGGAGTTGGAGAAGAAGGAAGAGGAGAAGGAAGAGGGGGTGGAGGAGGAAGAGGAGAAAACGCAGGAAGAGGAAGAGGTTACTGACTTCGCATCAGCTGATGACATGGCTATTGCTGAGAATCGTGGTGATGACGTGGAGGCTCTAAACAGTGAGGATGATGACGTGGTGGATGTACCAATGGATCAGGAACAGGAGCAGCTGACGTGGCATCTTCCTGGGAATGTCAATCTAGGTGTTGCCACTAGTAGTAGTCATGCTGCTGCTGCGGGGAATGAAATTACTGCTGGTGAAGCAGGAGAGGGAGAAGCAGCAGAAAGGGTGGCCGCAGAACGAGAGGCAGCAGAAAGAGAGGCAGCAGAGAGAGAAGCAGCAGAAAGGGAGGCAGCAGAGAGAGAGGCAGCAGAAAGGGAGGCAGCAGAAAGAGAGGCAGCAGAGAGAGAAGCAGCAGAAAGGGAGGCAGCAGAGAGAGAAGCAGCAGAAAGGGAGGCAGCAGAGAGAGAAGCAGCAGAGAGGGAGGCAGCAGACAGAGAGGCAGCAGAGAGAGAGGCAGCAGAGAGGGAGGCAGCAGACAGTGAGGCAGCAGAGAGGGAGGCAGCAGAGAGGGAGGCAGCAGAGAGGGAGGCAGCAGAGAGGGAGGCAGCAGAGAGGGAGGCAGCAGAGAGGGAGGCAGCAGAGAGGGAGGCAGCAGAGGGAGAGGCAGCAGAGAGGGAGGCAGTAGAGAGGGAGGCAGCAGAGAGGGAGGCAGTAGAGAGAGAGGCAGCAGAAAGAGATGCAGCAGAGCGAGAGGCAGCAGGGAGAGAGGCAGCAAAGAGAGAGGCAGCAGAGAGAGAGGCAGCAGAGAGGGAGGCAGCAGACAGTGAGGCTGAAAAGAGAGCGGCAGCAGAGGAACGAGCAGGAGAAGAAGCAGAGACAGCAGAGGGGGAAGAGGCAGGAGAGGGGGCAGAGGGGGCAGGGAGGGCAGAGGGAGCAGAGGAGGCAGAGGTTGCAAAGGGGGCAGAACGGGGAGAGGGGACAGAGGCAGCAGAGGAGGCAGAGTCAACAGAAGAAGCAGCGGTAGCACAAGGGACAAATATGAGGGGTTCTGGGAAACAGGAGGCCGCCGTTTTTCTGTCTTTGCCTTTGCCAACTCCGGAATCCCACAAGGCACCTGGGACCTTTGACCAAAGATGCTCAGCAGCTGAGCCTACTCAACAGCAGGAATGCACGGCTTTTGTTGAGCCGACTCAACAGCAGGTTTCAGAATCTCAGTCTTACAAGCCGCCTGTGCTGCAAGTGCAGGCTGTAGAGTCGCACAAGCCACCTGTGACCTCTGGGCAACAGCAGGAATGCACGGCTTTTGTTGAGCCGACTCAACAGCTGGTTTCAGAATCTCAGTCTTACAAGCCGCCTGTGCTGCAAGTGCAGGCTGTAGAGTCGCACAAGCCACCTGTGACCTCTGGGCAACAGCAGGAATGCACGGCTTTTGTTGAGCCGACTCAACAGCTGGTTTCAGAATCTCAATCTCGCAGCAAGCCACCTGTGGCCGTTCAGCATGAGCAGGCATTCCCAGCTGTGGCAGCTGCTGCAGTCGGTTTTGATCCAGGTTACGGTGTTACCAACCAGATGTATCACCTGCAATCCGTGGCTCTGGGTAAGGGTAAAGAGGTGAAGCCGACTGCTGGTATGACACTCGGTGGGGCAGATGTTGCCAGCAGAGCAGTTGACGTGGCCAGCAGGGCAGCTGACGTGGCAGTATCTGAGGCTGACGTGGTTGACAGGGCAGGTGATGTGGCAGAAGCGGATGTTGCAGCAGGAGAGGCAGCAGAGGAAGGAAGCCTGTCTCCCTCTCTCTCCTCCTTCCCATCCCCATTCGCATGCTTTTCATCTTCTCCGCTCTCTTCTCACTCTCTCCCCTGCCCTCCGCTGCCCTCCCCGTCCTTCCCTTCTCCTAGCGCCTGTATAGAGATGTGGCCTGTTGCTCAAGGGGCTTTTGTTCCCTCTGCTCTCCCTTCTTCCCTTCCATCCTCTCTTCCATCCTCCCTTTCCTCCTTTCCGTCCACCCTCCCAGCCTCCTTTCCTTCCTCTGCTCCGTCCTCCTTCCCGTCTTCCCTTCCCTCCTCGCTCCCCTCCTCTCTCCCCTCTTCGCTCCCACCCTCGCTTCCCTCCTCTTTCCCCACCTCCTCCCCTACCGCCTCCCCTCCGTTCTCCCCGCCTCCCCTATCTCACACCCCTGTGGATGTTTTCTCGTTTTACAAAGCATGGGCACAGCGTAATGGCCCTGGCACTTACCTAAGTGCGAGCGCGGCAGTGGGGGAAATCCAGGGAACGGGAAGGGGAGTTGGGAAGGAAGCAGAGGAGGGGACAGCTGTTGGTAGTCAGATGAGAGCAAGGGAGAAGCAGGAGGAGGAGAAAGTTGAGAAGCAGGAGGAGGAGAAGGAGGAGAAGCAGGAGAAAGAAGAGGAGGAGAGGAAAGAGGAGAAGGAAGAGAAGGAGGAGCATGCGGAGGAGGAGGAGAAAGTGGAGGAGATGGTGGGGGGAAGAGATGGGCAGGCACAGCATAAGGTACATTCGGAGCAACAGGAGGAGGTAAAGACACAGGAGCAAGAGAAGTGGCAGGAGCGACAGGAGGAGGAGAAGGAGAAGGAGGAGCATGCGGAGGAGGAGGAGAAAGTGGAGGAGAGTGTGGGGGGAAGAGATGGGCAGACACAGCATAAGGTACATTCGGAGCAACAGGAGGAGGTAAAGACACAGGAGCAAGAGAAATGGCAGGAGCGACAGGAGGAGGAGAAGGTAGAGAAACAGGAGCAAGAGGAGCAGGAGAAGCGACAGGAGCGACAGGAGGAGGAGGTAGAGGAGCAGCAGCAGGTGGAGCAAGAGGAACGGAAGCAGCCGGTGCTGCAGGGGGAGGAGCAGGAGCAGCAGCAAGAGGGGCGGCAGGAGCAGGAAGGCCAAATGCTGCAGGAGAAGGAAGTGGAGCAGCGGCAGGGCGGAGAGGTGCGGCAGCACTGGGAGAAACAGCAGCAGAGACAGCAACAGAGGCAGGAGCAGCAGGAGAGGCAGGAGAAGCAGGAGGAACAGCAGATGCAGGAGGAACAGGAGCAGCAGCAAGGAGATGGGCAGCAACAGCAGCAGCAGCAGCAGGCTCAGGATGAGCAGGTTTTTGCAGCACAACAAGAGGAGGTGGGAGAAGAGGAGGCGGAGGAAGGGGAAGAGATGGAGGAGGAAGAGGAAGAGGAAGAGGAGGAGGCAGAAGTTCTAGACGTCGACTGGGTTGGATACGAGGAGGTGTGGGAGGGGAGGGGCGGCCGGACAAGTGTTAAGCAAGGGCGGGAGAGAGAGGAGGAGAGTGAGGGTGGGGATATAGACGAGGAAGGGGATGGAGGGGAAGGGGGAGGAGAGGAGGAGGAGGAGGAAGAGGAGGATGTGGCAAGTGATGTGACTGAAGCAGCTGCTTCGGATGAGGTGGACTGGGAGTCGTGCCATGCAGTGATGGATGCTTCTGTAATTGACTGTGAGCCGCCGCCGCCGCCGCCACAAGATGCTGCTGCTGTGGCCGCTGCCGCTGCCTCTGCTGCTGCTGTTGCTGTTGCTGTTGGTGGTGGCAATCCTGTGCATCTGCTCCTCCCGACTGCTGCTGGTCCTGCTGCCACCGCTGCTGCTGCGGCTGTCGGTGTAACTGAGAGTGCCGCTGCTGGTGTAACTGCTGGTGTTTCTGGTGCCATTACTGCGGCAGCTGCTGGCATGGTTGCGGCTGGTGTTACTGGTGCGGCTCCAAGTGAAGGGCTTATAGACGGTTCAGGGTTTATGGAGGGAGTGGGGTTTATGGAGGAACTAGGGGGTGCGTTTGAAGCTCCCAAGACCCCTCAAGCGGATGATGAGAGTGGTGAGGTGAGGGAGTGGAAGAGAGGGAAACACGGAGAGGAGGAGGAGGAGGATGAGGAGGAAAAGAGGGAGCAAGCAGAGGAACGTGAGGAGGTGGTTAAGGAAAGAAAGGAAGAAATTAGCTGGCATAGTGAAAGCGAGAACGTTTCTAAGGATGGTGTTGGGAAGGAATTTCAGGTGGCAGCAGTAATTGAAGGGGCTGCTGAGATAGCAACAGGAAACGTAGCAGCTGATATAGCAGTTAATGTGGCACCTGACGTGGCAGCTGATGTGGTAGCTGACGTGAATGCACACATGGCATTAAATGCAGAGGTGGATATTGAGGCAGAAATAGAAGCGGAAGCAGAGGGAGGAGCTGAAGCTAAAGTAGGTCCGGAGGCAGCAGAAACAGAAGCAGGAGCAGAATTGGAGGCAGAGTTAACAGCAAGAGAAGAAGAAATAGAAGCTGGAGTAGAAGGAGAAGCAGAAGCGGAAGTAGAAGGAGAAGCAGAAGCGGAAGTAGTAGCAGGAGAGACGTTGGGGTCAGAAGTAGGTGGAGAGGAGGCTTCAGAAACAGAAGCAGGAGGAGAGTTGGAGGCAGCGTTAATATGCCGAGCAGTAGAACTTGAAGCAGGAGCGGCGGTAGGGGAGGCAGTAGGTTCGGAGTTAGAGGAGGCAGTAGCTGCAGAAGCTGCAGAGTTACAGGCAAGAGCAAATTTTGAGTCAGAGGTAGCAGCAAGGGAAACAGAGTTCGAAGCAGGAACAGATGCTGCAACAGAAGTTGCAGCAGAAGCAGGAGCAGCGTGGGAAGAGCTTACAGCAGAAGCAGGGGAATTGGAAGCAGGAGCAGAGTTGGAAATAGAGATACCAGCGGTAGCAGTAGAGGTTGAAGAAGATGCGGAGATAGAGACGGATGCAGCTATTGAAGCAGGAGCAGCATTTGAGGCAGAGGTGTCAGCAGGAGCCGAAGCAGATATGGAATTGGAGAGAGAGGAGGGAGCAGAAGCAGAAGCAGAAGCAGAAGCAGAAGCAGAAGAAGTTGACTTGGCAGCAGACGAGGAAGCCATGCTGCAAGGAGAGGCTGGGGTGGAGGCAGAAGCACAAGCAGGAGGAGAAGAATATGAGTTTGCAGCAGATGTGGGGGCAGAAGTAAGAGCAGACGGAGAAGCTATGCTTGAGGGAGAGGCTGGGGTGGAGGCAGAGGGAGAAGCAGAGGGAGAGGCAGAGGAAGAAGCAGAAGCAGAGGAAATCGCAACAGCAGCAGGCGTAGCAGCTGGTGCGGAAGCAGAGACAGGGACAGAAGTTCAGGTAGCCGAAGAAGCTATGCTGCAGGAAGCGGCTGGGGTGGAGGTAGGAGCAGAAGCAGAGGCAGAGGGATGGAGACAGGCAGATATAGAGACAGAGACAGAGGCAGAGGGAGAGGCAGGGGCAGAAGGAGAGGCAGAGGCAGATGGAGAGGCAGAGATAGAGGCTGCGACAGGGGCAGGGGGAGAGGGAGAGGGAGAGGGAGAGGGAGAGGGAGAGGGAGAGGCAGAGGCAGAGGAAGAGGGAGAGGGAGAGGCAGAGGTAAAAGCGGAGGGAGAGGCAGAGGCAGATGGAGAGGCAGAAACAGAGGCAGAGGGAAAGGGAGAGGGAGTGGCAGAGATGATACGAGAAGCAGGTGATGGTACACGAGAAGCTGTTGGTATGGAGGCAGAGAGAGCAGAGGACATGGAGGTAGGAGGGGAGGAGGTAGAGGAAGCAGGAGAGGAAGCGGAGGGAGGAAGAGAGGAGGTGGAGGTAGGAGGAGAGGAGGTGGAGGTAGGAGGAGAGGAGGTGGAGGTAGGAGGAGAGGAGGTAGAGAGAGGAGAGGAAGTGGAGGTAGTAGGAGCGGAGGTAGAGGTAGTAGGAGCGGAGGTGGAGGTAGGAGAGGAGGTGGAGGTAGTAGGAGCGGAGGTGGAGGTAGTAGGAGCGGAGGTGGAGGTAGTAACAGAGGAGGTAGGAGGACAGGAGGTAGAGGGAGGAGCAGAGGAGGTAGAGACAGAGATAGAGGCTGAGGCAGAGACGGTGGTGTACATGGAAACAGGTGGCGGAAGAGGAGAAGCTGCTGGTATGGAGGCAGAGGGAGCAGAGGAGGTGGAGATAGGAGGAGAGGAAGTAGAGGGAGGAGGAGAGGAGGTAGGAGGAGAGAAGGTAGGAGGAGAGAAGGTTGCGACTCTTCATCCACCCAAAAGCGACTCCATTCTTACCACCCCCCTTCTTGCTGCCCTCCCCACTGCTCCTCCCTTGCCCCTTGTCATGTCACTGCCGCCTTCATCACCTGTGGCACCTGGGGTATCAGCGGTGGCTGTAGCTGCAGCAGCTACACTATCTGTAGCACCATCTGTAGCACAACAACCAGTGTCTCTGGCGTGTGTAGCAGCGGCCACAGGGCTGGACACAGCCCATGCACTGGTGGTGTCTCTTGCCCTGCAACGAGCTAAAGCCCGCGCTGCTGCTGCCGCTCCTGCTGTGGCCGCTGCAGCTACTGCTATTGCTGCTGCTGCTTCGGCTGCTGCTGCTTCTGTCGCTCCTGCTGCCGCTCTTGCTGCTGCTCCAGCTGCTGCTCATGCTCCTGCTTCTGGTGGTGGTGGTGCTGCTGCCCTTGCTGCTCCTGTTATTGCACCTTCCACTCTTGCTGCTGGTTTCCTCGGAAGGCCCGCAACAGCACAGGCCACGTCATCACCAACAATGGCATTACTGAGACTGCAACCACCACCACTAGCATCACCACCGCTAGCACCACTAGCAGCAGCACCACTGGCACCACCATCGCTAGCACCACCGCCACTAGCACCACGACCACCACCACCATCCCGATCACCATGGGGGGATGAGGAGCTGCCTCCAGGTGTGGACCGACCCTCGTCTTTTGAGGCGCCTCAGAAGTCGTCGCTGCCTCCGGGTGTGCAGAGACCCATGTCTCTTCAGGCGCCTCAAAAGTCATTGTTGCCTCTGCCTGCAGCAGCAGCAGCAGCAGCAGCAGCAGCAGCAACAGCAGCAGCAACAGCAGCAGCAGCAACAGCGGCAGCAGCAGCAAAACCGCTCATGGCTTGGGGTACTACTTCCTGTTCCTCTTCCTCCTCCTCTTCCTCCTCCGCCCCATCCTCCTCTTCCTCCTCGTTTTCCTCTTCCTGTTCGTCGTCGTCGTCGTCCTCCTCCTCATCCTCCTCATCAGCAGCAGCGGTATGTGTAGCAGCATGGTACGCCTGGGCTGGAGGTGCTAGCATGGGACGAGCCATTCCTGCTCTTGCTCCTCTGCCTGCTCCTGCCCATGCGCCGCTGCCTCCTCTTGCCCCTCTTCCTGCTCTTGCTCCTCTACCTTCAATTCCTCTAATGTCAGCTGTTGCTTCTCCTCCGCTCGCTGCTGCTCCTGCTGCAGCTGCTTCTTCTGCTCCTGGTGCTTCTTCTGTTCGTGCTGCTTCTTCTGCTCCTGCTGCTTCTTCTGTTCGTGCTGCTTCTTCTGCTCCTGTATCTGCTGCTGTTTTTCCTGCATCTATTGGTGGTTCTGGCCAAAAAAGTGTGGCATCAGTAGCAGTAGCAGCAGCAGCAGCAGCAGCAGCAGCGATGACAGCAGCAGCAACAGCACCAGCTACTGCGGCAGCTGGTACTTCTGGCTTGTTGTTGCCTCCGTTTGTCTCACAGGCAGAAGGCAACGATTCTTTGGCCAGGGTTATTGAGGCATATGCTGCTGCTAGCGCTGCCAACAGTAAGCATGCTGGATCAGCAGCTGTTTCCGAGGCGCCTCAGAAGTCGGCTTGTGCTGTTGGTGCTGCCAACAGTAAGCCTGCTGCCTGTGAGAATAGGAAAGGGATTAGCAGAGAGAATACAGTGTATGGGTTCAATGGAGGAGATTGGGAGGAGACGATGGGTGGGGCTTTCAAGCAGGGGAGGGGAGGAGCTGGGATCGGCGTTGAGGAAATGGAGGATGGTACCAGCATGCAGGCTGACTTGGAGGAGGTTCGTGTTGGGGAGGTTCATGTGGGGGAGGTTGTTGGATCACCTGAGGAGAAACATGAGGAGATTGGTTTCTACTTCCCTTATTCTGACAGCTCACCTGAACGCCCTGACAGCTCAGCTGACCATTCGGACAGCTCACTCGAAGGTCCTGACAGCTCATCGGAAGAATCCAACAGCTCACCTGGCAAGGCCCTCAGCGAGCCACCTGAACTTTCACCGGAGAAAGCACCTGAGCCACTTGCTGCCAAAACATTTGAGGCTCGTCAGGAAGCACCTGAGAGTTGCAAAACATCACGTGAGATTCAAATTGCCGATCTATTTGGGCCTTCACCTGAAGGTTCAATGGAAGGTGCCCCTGAAGATGCACATGAAGATTCACCTGAGTCAGGCTACTGGGCACCTGAAACAGCTGATCGGACATTTGAGGATGGGGGTGGTGCACCTGATGCCGATGCTGATGCTGATGCTGATGCCAAGGCTGATTCCAACACCAAGGCTGAGCCTTCACCTGAATTTTCACCTGAAGATGCTCCTGAGCTAGGTTACTGGGCACCTGAAACAGCTGATTTGACACCTGAGGATGGGGTTGTTGCATCTGATGCTGATGTTGCTGATGCCGATGCTGATGCTGATACTGCTACCGAGACTGCCGTTGATGCAGCTATTGCACCCAACACTGCTACTGCCGTTTCTGCTACTCCAGAGGATGCTGCTGCTGGTGCTTCTGCTGCTGCTGCTGGTGCTTCTGCTGCTGCTGCTGCCACCACTGTTGATGCTGCCACTGTTACTGAAAGCACTTCTGCGGCTGCTACCTCCGTCAATGCTGCCACAGCTACTGAAAGCACTTCTGTAGCTACTGACGCAATCACTTCTGCTGATGAAGACTCCGCAATTCACAATGCTGCTGCTACCACCGTCAATGCTGCCACTGCTACTGAAGATACTTCTGCTGCTACTGACAAGACCATTCCTCCTGCTGCTGCTGACACGATTACTCCTGCTGCTACTGACACGATAACTCCTGCCAATATTGATCCTGCTACGCACCATGCCCCTGCTACCACTGTTGATGCTTCCACAACGACTGACATCACTTTCGCTGCTACTGGCGCAGCTACTACTCCTGCTGATAATGCTGCTGCTACCCGCAATACTTTTGCCACCACCATTAGTGCTGCAACTGCAACAGAAGAAACTTCTGCTGCTACTGGTGCAACTATTCCTCCTGCTGATAATGCTCCTGCTATGCACAATGCCACTGACACCACCGCCAATGCTACCACTGCTGCTGAAAACACTTCTTCTGTTGCGACCGACACAGCCACTCTTGCTGATATTGATGCTCCTTCTACCGCCGCCAATGCCACTGCTGATAATACTTCTGCTGCTGCTGCTGCCGACACAGCCACTCCTGCTGATATTGATGCTCCTGCTGATAATGCTCCTGCTACTGCCACCACCGCCAATGCTACCACTGCTGCTGAAAATTCTTCTTCTGCTGCTACCGACACAGCCACTCCTGCTGATATTGATGCGCCTTCTACCGCCGCCAATGCCACTGCTGATAATACTTCTGCTGCTGCTGCTGCCGACACAGCCACTCCTGCTGATATTGATGCTCCTGCCGATAATGCTCCTGCTACCACCAAACCAGCCGCATCCTCTCATTTACCTCCTATGGGCATCATGACTTCTTCTCTTCCCCCATCTTCTTCCCCCCCATCTTCCCTCTGCCCATCTTCCCACCCTCCATCTTCCCACATCCAATCTTCCCTCCACCCATCTTCTCTTCCCCCTATAGGCGCAGTATCCCGCCTTCCCCCCATAGGCGCAGCTGCATCTCTCCCCCCCATAGGCGCAGCTGCATCTCTCCCCCCCATTGGCGCAGCAGCATCTCTTCCCCCCATCCTTCCCCACATGTCGCACTCTTTCCCCTTCAACCCCTTTCTCCCCTTTCCCCTTGGCCCCTTCCCTCCCCTTGGTTACAACTCGGGTTACCACCAGCTCTCTCCTGCTCAAATGCTCTTCCTTAACAGAACTGCTGGATTTGGAAACGTTTCTACTTTCGGAAATGCTCCCAATTGGGGAAATGCTGGGCCTGGTGCAGCTGGTGAGGGGAATCGTTTTTCTGGTGCTGCTGGTGCAACTGCCAGCTTTGGTGCTGCTGCTGCTGTTTCAGGATCCACTGCTCGCTCTGCTGCTGCTGCTGCTACACCTGCTGCTGTTTCTTCTGGTGCTGCTGCCACCACCGCCGCTGCTGCTGCTGCTGGCAGTGCAACCGTCCCAACCCCAGCTGCTGCTGCAGATTCGGAAGCCGCTGGGGCCAGAGCAAGAGTAGCTGCTGCCACAGGTGGTTCCCATGGGCTGGCTGGAAGAAACAGCGCTGCATGTGACAGCAGGGCTTCTAAAACGTATAGAGGATCCAGTCTTGGACGAAGTGGTGCTTCTGGGCTTGAGACGGCTTTTGAAGCGCCTTTTAAAACGTCTAGAGGAGCCGGTCGTGGGCGAATCTTTGCTTCTGGAAAGCCTGTAAACGCATTGCAGGGAGCGGTTGACAAGGAGTGGCAGGGCGGGGCTAGCAAGGAGTGGCAGGATGCCCCTCTGGTGTTTGGTCTGAACGTCATTCCGCCAGGGGCTGTTATGAAGGAGACGGGTGGTGCTGCAGCGGAGGCTGACAGAGAGGGTGGGGCGAAAGGACGGTCGTCTTTGGGTGAGGGAGAAACGGGAGAGGAGGAAGGGAAGGGGGAAGGCGGGGAGCGGGAAGGTGGGAAAGGGGCCGGTGGAAAGAGGGCAGATGAAAACGAGGCAGATGGTAAGGGGGCAGGTGCAAGGGGCACAGGAGAAAAAAGGGCAGGCGAGAAGGGGGCAGGAGAAAAAGGACCGGGAGAAAATGTAGCAGGTGGTGCAGGTGAAATTTTTGCTGGTAAAAAAGGGACAGGTGAAGAATGGGCAGGTGAAAAACGGGCAGGTGAAAAAGGGACTGGTGAAGAATGGGCAGGTGAAAAAGGGACTGGTGAAGAATGGGCAGGTGAAAAAGGGACAGGTGAAGAATGGGCAGGTGAAAAACGGGCAGGTGAAAAAGGGACAGGTGAAGAATGGGCAGGTGAAAAACGGGCAGGTGAAAAAGGGGGAAGTGAGCCTAAACTGGAAATGGTGCATCCTATCAAGCCTGCAAACCCAGATGCAGTTGATCCAGAAGCTTGCGTGGGTGTGTTTGAGATGACTCGAGTCAAAAAGGCAGATGAGGTGGAGAGTGTGCTGAACTCGCTGCTTGGGTATGAGACGGATGAGGAGGGTGACGAGGAAGAGGAGGTGGAGGAGGGAGGTATGGGGGAGGAAGGTAAGGGAGGGGAAGGAGAGGAAGGAGCAGGAGATCAAGCTGGTCCTGCTGCTGGTTCTGCTGCTGTTGTGGCTGCTGCTGCTGCTGCTGCTGCTGTTGGTGGTGCTGCTGCTGCTGCTATGTTTGTGGCGCCTAAAAAATCGGCAGTGGCAGCAACACCTGAGGTGGTTACTGCAGCTGCTACTGCTGTTGCTGTTGCTGTAGGCCCTGATAGCAGAACCCGGAGTGTGGGGAGGGAGGGAAAGAGGGAGAAGGCGAGTGAGGAGAGGGAGAGGGAGAGGGAGAGGGAGAGGGAGAGAGAGAGGGAGAAGGGGAGTGAGGGGAGGGAGGAGAGGGAGAAGGCGAGTCAGGGGAGGGAGAGAGAGAGGGAGAAGGGGAGTGAGGGGAGGGAGGAGAGGGAGAAGGCGAGTCAGGGGAGGGAGAGGGAGAGGGAGAAGGGGAGTGAGGGGAGGGAGAGGGAGAGGGTAAAGTTGGGTGAGGGGAGGGAGAGGGAGAAGGGGGGCGAGGGGAGGGAGAGGGAGAAGGGGAGTGAGGGGAGGGAGAGGGGGAATGTGAGTGCTGAGAGGGAGAGGGAGAAGCAGAGGGAAGGGAGCGAGAAGGAGAAGGGGAAGGAATGGAGGGAGGGGGAGAAGGGGGGTGACGGGAGGGATTGGAGGGAGAGGGAGAAGGGGAGAGATGGGTGGGAGAGGGAGAAAGTGAGTATTGGAAGGGAGAGGGAGAGGGAGAAGGGGAGAGAGGTGGATGGTGGAGAAGCTAGAGATAGAGGGAAGGTAGGAAGCGAGGGTGGTTTCAGAAGGCCAGCAGAGAGGGGGAGGGAGTTGGATGGAGGAGGAACGAGGGGTAGAGGAAATGTAGGAGGTGAGGGAGACGTTAGAAGGTCAGCAGAGAGGGGGAGGGAGTTGGTCTATGCAACAAGAACGAGGGGCAGCAGTAGTGTTGGGGGAGATCGAGATATTGGAAGGGAGACACGTGAACGAGATATGGGAAAGACAGCAATACAAGAACGTGAGAGGAGGAGGGATATGGATGTGACAAGAACGAGAGGCATCAATACAAGGGGCAGCAGTAGTGTGGGGGAAGGTCTAGATATGGGTAGGGAAGCGCGTGAACGAGACATGGGAAAGACGGTAGAGAGGAGGAGGGATGTTGATGTGACACGCATGAGGGGCAGCAGCAATACTATGAGGGAAAGAGGAGGCAGGGAAGAAGGTGTAAGGGAAAGAGGAGGTGGGGAAGGAGGAGTAAGGGAAAGAGGAGCAAAGGAGGTAGGAGGAAGGGGGGGAGGAGGAGGAGAAAGAGGAGGTGGGGAAAGAGGAAGAGGGGAAAGAGAAGGTGAGGAAAGAGGAGGAGGGCAAAGGGCAGGAGGGGAAAGAGGAGGAGGGGTAAGAGGAGGAGGAGAAACAGGAGATGAAAGGGGAGGTGGGGAAAGAGGAGGAGGAGAAACAGGAGAGGAAAGGGGAGGTGGGGAAAGAGGAGGAGGAGAAACAGGAGGGGAAAGGGGAGGTGGGGAAAGAGGAGGGGAAAGAGGAAGGGAAAGAGGAGGGAAAAAAGGAGGGGCAAAAGGAGGAGGGGAAACCCTCAGCAGCCACAAAGCAGATGGGGGGGAAAGAGTTGCAAGGGAAGGTAAGGAAGGAATGGAAAGAGGGGAAGACACAGCACGGGAACGAGGAGAAAAGGCCGATGTGAACAGAAGTGGAGGAGAAAGAGGGGCTGAGAAGGTGGAGGAGGAGGAGAGAGTGAAAAGTGAGAAGGGTGCTGCATTGGCAGAAGAGACAGGGAGGAAGGAGAAGGGTGGGGCCGGTGGGGCGAGTGGGGTTGGTGGGGCCAGTGGGGTCGGTGGGGCGAGTGGGGTTGGTGGGGCCAGTGGTGTGAGAAGAGGGAGAGGAGCAACAGGAGAGCGGGAAGAGGAGGAAGGTGGGGGTGGTAGTGTGAGAATAGGGAGTGGTGCAGCGGGAGAGGGGGGAAAGGAGAGAGGGGAAGGTAGGAAGAGTTTTGAATTGGCTGAAAAGAGGAGGAAGGAGGAGGATGGGGGGGGCAGTGGTGTGAGAAGAGGGAGTGGAGTAGCGGGAGAGGGGGAAAAGGAGAGAGGGGAAGGTCAAGAGCGATCTGGAGTGGTGCAAGGGACAGGGAGGGAAGGGGAGAGGGGGAAGGGTGGTGCGCAGAGAGAGAGTGGAATGGAAGGAGGAGATGGAGGAGAAGGAGGAGTAGGAAAGGAAGGGGGTGAGGGAGGAGGGGGAGGGGAACGTGAGAGTAAGGGTGGTAAGGATGGAAAGAGTGGCAGTAAAGCGAATGGCAAAGGCAGTGGTAACAACCGGGATGCTGGGGATGGTGGTGGTGGTGCTGCTGCTGGTGCTGGTGGTGGTAGTGGCAGGGGAGAGAAAGCGGGACAGGGAGTAGGATCGTCCAGAAAAGGAGGGATAGTTGGTGGTGGTGGTGGTGGTGGTGATGATGATGGTGGTGGTGATGATAATGCTAGGGATTGGGACCGGAAACGAGCTTTGGGGAGTGATAAGGGCAAGGGAGGGAGGAGGAAAGGGGAAGAGGAGGAGGAAGAGGGAGGGAGGGAGAAGAAGCGAAGGAAGGAGGAGGAGGAGAAGCGTGGGGAGGGGAGAGATGCGAAGAAAGGGGAGGAACAGGCGAGGCGAAATGCGGAAATAGTGAAGAGTGGGAAGGAGGTTAAGGGAGGTGGTGTGAGTGTGGGTCATCGGGGGGAGGAGAGGAGGGAGGAGAGGAGGGTTGAGAGGAGGGATGAAAAGAAAGAGGAAAGTGGAAGGGGTGATAGGAGAAAGGAGGAGGATAAGAGAAGGGAAGAGGATAGGAGAAGGGAAGAGGATAGAAGACGGGAAGAGGATAGGAGAAGGGAGGAGGATGGGAGAAGGGTCGAAAAGGGGATACGAAGGGAGGAGGATAAGGGGAAAAAGGAGGAGGATAAGGGAAGGAGTAGGGAGGACGAGGAGAGAAAGAGAAAGCAAGAGGAAGGGAGAAGGGCGGAGGAACGGAGAAGGGAGGAGGAAAGGAGAAGGGGTGAGGAACGGAGAAGGGAGGAGGAAAGGAGAAGGGATGTGGTTAGTAAGCAGGAGAAGAAAGAGGAGAAGAGGGAGGTTAGGAAGGAGGAGAGGAAGGATGAGAGGAAGGATGAGAGGAAAGAGGAGAAGAGGGAGAAACAGGAGGGGGAAAGTAGAATTGGGCCGAAAAAAGAGAAAGGTGGAGAGAAGGAGGGGTGGAAAGAAGTGGAGAAGGAGCAGGAGGAGAAGAGAGGACGAGGGGGTGGGAAGGAGCATGAGCAGAAGAGGGAAAGAAGAGGCACGGATCATGATACAAACGAGAGGAAGGAGGAGAGGAGGGAGAAGGAGAAGGGAGAGACGGAGAGGAGGGAGAGAGAAAGGGGAGAGAAGGAAAGGAAGGAGAGGGAAAGGGGAGAGAGGGAGAGGAGGGAGAAGAGGGAAAGGGAAGAGAAGGAGAGGAGGGAGAAGGAGAGGGGAGATATGGAGAGGAAGGGGGAGGAGAGGGGGATAAAAAGGAGGAGTGAGCAGGAGACGAGAGGGGAGGTGAGTCAAGACCAGGGGGGAGAGAATGAGAGTACAGAAAAGGAGAGGAGAGAGAGGGAGGGGAGCGAAAAGGAAGCGAAAACAGAAAATGATGGCAGAGGAGAAAAGGAGGAGAGGAGAGAAGCAGTGGAGAGGGGAAAAGGTGCGGAAAGTAATGACAAAGAGACCAGGAGAGAAAGGGATGCTAGGGGAACGGATAAGCATGACAATAAGAAGATGCGTGACGAGAGTAAGACGCATGATGATGGGAAGAAGGAAGAGGGTAGGGAGGATGGGAGGGGTGGTGTTGTGAGAAAAGGGAAGAAGGAAGAGGGTAGGGAGGATGGGAGGGATGGTGTTGTGAGAAAAGGGAAGAAGGAAGAGGGTAGGGAGGATGGGAGGGGTGGTTTTGTGAGAAAAGGGAAGAAGGAAGAGGGTAGGGAGGATGGGAGGGATGGTGTTGTGAGAAAAGGGAAGAAGGAAGAGGGTAGGGAGGATGGGAGGGATGAAAAGCTTGGGCGAGTTTCTGAGACTCGTAAAGAAATGGAGGAGAGGGATGTGGGAAAGGAGGTAGGAAGGGATGTGGGCAAAGGGGGTGGAGGGCATGGGAAGCGGCAAAGGGAGCGTGAGTGCAGTGAGGAGGAAACTTCCAGTGATAGTGATTCTAGTGAGAGTGATTCTAGTGAGGATAGTTCTCAGGAGGGGGGATTGAAGAAGAGGAGGCCAAGTGGCAGAAAGAAGGAGGACAGGAGAGGAAAACGGGTGAAGGGGAAGGGGAAAGGGAAGGTGAAGGGGAAGAAGGAAAAGGATAAGGAAAAGGAAAAGGGGAAGAAGAAATCGGGGAGGGAAAAGGAGGGGGGTGAGGAGGGAAAGGCAGGGAAAGCAACAAAGAAGGAGGTGAAGGAGGAAGAGGAGGAGGAGGAAGCGGAGGGCATGAGTATGGAGTTGATGGTCTTAACAGAGAAGAGGAAGAAATGGCGGCAGGACTGGAGAGAGATGAAGGTAGTTGCAAGGGAGAACGAGAGGGAGCGAGAGAAGGACAGGCAGAACGAGAGAGAGAATGAAAGGGAGAGAACGGAAGCTGGTACTGCTGCAGCGGCAGCGGCAGCGGCGGCGACGGCGGCGGCGGCTGGTGCACCTGCGTTCCCTGTTACCCTCCCTGTTACCCTCCCTGTTACCCTCCCTGTAAGCCCTTCCTTCCCTCCGTCTACCCTCCACTCACTTGTCTCTCCCCCACACACAACAGCCCATATCCCAGGCCCTCCTTTCCCTGGTGGGGTTGCTTTTTCCAGTGGCAGTGGTGGTCTGTTGCACACCCCTGGTGTTCCAACCCCCCTTGTTGCACCGCATCATACCCATGCCAACCCCCTTGCACCGCATCAAACACACACCAACCCATTGGTAGCACACCACGCACTGCTGCAAGCCCTGCGTGCTGCTCCCCGCCCCCTACAATCTGGCGGGGCGGCAAGTGGTTTCAATATAGGCACAGGTGGCATGGGCATGAGTGGCATGAGTGGCATGAGTGGCATGAGTGGCATGAGTGGCATGAGTGGCATGAGTGGCATGAGTGGCATGGGTGGCATGAGTGGCATGGGTGGCATGAGTGGCATGAGTGGCATGGGTGGCATGAGTGGCATGGGTGGCATGAGTGGCATGGGTGGCATGAGTGGCATGAGTGGCATGGGCTTGAATGTGGGTGGGTTGGGTACTGGTGCGCCTATGGCTCAGTTTGCTGCTGCGGCTGCTGCTGCTCGAGCTATTGTGAATGCCAAGGCAATTGCTGCTAGAGCCGGTGCTACCGCCGGTGCTGCTGCTGGTGGTGCTGCTGGTACCGGTGGTATTGGTGGTGATGCTTTAGCAGCCGCCGCTGCCGCCGCTGCTGCTTTAGCTGCTGGTGCTGGCATTGGTGCTGGTGGTGCTGTTGGGGGTGGTGGTGCTGCTGCTCCTGCTGCTCTCGCTGCTGTGCCCTCAGCTGCTGCTGCGGCCCAAGCTGCTATGGCTGCTGCTTCGGCTGCTGCTCTTGCTGTGGAGCGTAGACTCGGCCTACCCTCTTCTTCTGCCGAAGCTGCTTCTTCCGGAACCTCCGCTGTTGGTCCGGCCGAGCCTGGGACTGGCTCTAATGGTCTGGGTACAGGTGGTGGGGTGGAGGGGCATGAGGGGGAGGGAGTGGGGGAGGGAGATGGGGAAGAGGAGGGGGAGGGGAGGGAGGGGAAGAAGAGGGTACAGTTTTCAGATGAGATGGAGGGAGGAGAGGGAGGGGAGGGTGGGGTGGGAGAGGAGGAGTGGGAGGAGAAGGAAGGGGATGAGGAGGAAGAGGGAGAGGAGGGGGAACGGAGGAGGGTGAGGAGGAAAAAGAAGGGAGTAGTGATCGACGATCGATATCTGGTGGATGTGAAGGACGTGAAGAACAGGTGAGAGCTGATTGAATTGGAACTGAACTGATTGCTTGATAAGGAAGGCACTAGGCCTTAAGTACAAACAGGGTTGGGTTGAGCAAAGCTAGGGAAAGGATGGGATGGGAATCCTAGCAAATCTCCAATTGGTGAGTTGGCAGATTTGCAGGATTACGAGGGAATCCCAACCAGATAGGGTTGGGATTACAAATCTACACCCAACCTACAAAGTAACCTAACCGATATAGAATATAGTACAAAGTGTTGACTGACTATTTCTAACAAGAGCAGCCGTTCTAGTGCTAAAGTAAGCATTATTCAGGTAGAGGCAAGGGGCAGAGGAACAGGGAGTGGTGATTGACGATCGATATCTGGTGGATGTGAAGGATGTGAAGAACAGGTGAGAGCAGCCGCTCTAGTTTGATAGAAAGTGTTTATTACGTAGAGGCAAGAGGAACAAGGGAGTGGTGATTGACGATCGGTATTTGGTGGATGTGCAAGACATGAAGAACAGGTGAGCAATCGTAGAAGGACAGGGCAAAAGGGCAAGAGGAAGAAGAAGGGAGTGGTGATTGAGGATAGACGCCTGTGGGTGTGCAAGGGACGCGAAGAACAACCGCTGCATTTTATCGCTCGCCACTCTTCACACCCACCTCCTCCTAGCTACCCTTGCTCTTCCTCTCCTTGCAGTGTAAAAAGAAGAAGTCGAGGTGGTGCGCAGCAGGAGCAGTTTTAACCGCCTCTCCCCTTTCTCGTTTTTATGATTACCTTGTCTCTCTTCTCCTGTCCTCTCCTCATTCCCCACCTGCAGTGTAAAGGAAGCTATCAAAGCCATGCGCAGCAAGAGCAGCATCAACCGGCGGGTAGCTTCGATGACCACACTGGGCGTGTCACAGCCAGCAGCTAGAGCAGCAGAGCAGTCAGCACTCTCTTACTCCTTCCTCTTCCCATACCTCCCTCTTCTTCCCCTCTCATCTACCCACCTGCAGTGTACAGGAAGCAATCAAAGCCATGTGCTGCAAGAGCAGCATCAACCGCCGCGTAGCTTCGATGACCACGCTGGCCATATCGGAACCAGCAGCCAGGGCAGCGGAGCAGTCATAGCTCTCTTACTCCTTCCTCTTCTGATACCTCTTCCTTCTCCCCCTCTCATAACTCGCAGTGTGAAGGAAGCAATAAAAGCAATGCGCAGCAAGAGCAGCATCAACCGGCGGGTAGCTTCGATGACCACACTGGGCGTGTCAGGGCCAGCAGCTAGAGCAGCGGAGCAGTCAGCACTGGCAGCCAAGCGGGAGAAAGAGAGGGCTCAGCTGGAGCTGAGGAGGAAGTACTATGGGCTGCCTTGATCTGGAATGTAGGGCCTTGTTGTGGGTTGGAGCAGCATTAGCCGCTGTGTCGCATCCCTCATGAGTCACCACACAGGGCGTGTCAGGGCCAGCAGCTAGAGCAGCGGAGCAGTCAGCTCTGGCAGCCAAGAGGGAGAGGGAGAGAGCGCAGCTGGAATTGAGGAGAAAATACTATGGGCTGTCTTGATCCAGAATGTAGGGCCTTGTGGGTTGGAGCAGCATCAACCGCTGCATGTTGCCTCCCTGAACACACTGGGCGTGTCAGGGCCAGCAGCCAGGGCAGCAGAGCAGTCAGCACTGGCAGCCAAGAGGGAGAGGGAGAGAGCGCAGCTGGAGCTGCGGAGGAAGTACTATGGGCTGCCTTTAGGGTGTTGTGGGTTGGAGCAGCATCAACCAGCTGGTTGCATCCCTCGCCACAATGAGCATATCACAGCCAGCAGCCAGGGCAGCGGAGCAATCGGCTCTGGCAGCCAAGAGGGAGAGGGAGAGAGCGCAGCTGGAGCTGAGGAGGAAATACTACGGGCTGCCGTGAACAGGAGATGTGGTGGTGCTTCTATCCCTGTGCCCCTATTTTGGAGGGTGGCGGTTGGTATGGGCCAGCAGCCAGGGCAGCGGAGCAGTCAGCACTGGCGGCCAAGACGGAGAGGGAGAGAGCTCAGCTGGACTGAGGAGGAAGTACTATGGGCTGCCTTGATCCGGAATGTAGGTCCTTGTGGGTTAGAGCAGCGGCAACAAAGCTGTTAGCCCGTAGGGACAAGTTAGCCTAGGGACACAATAGAGCTCTCGATGAAGCTTAGATATAAAACAAGAAACTTCAATCACTGGTATGGGTGGGATGATGCAACAACACAAAATAGTGTATCAACCCTTTGCAATGTGTTTGCTTGCATTTTAGTAGAATGAGTCAAGCTAAAAAAAAACAAAAAAAAACAAAAAAAAACGTAAAAAAAATAACCTGGGCCTTTTAAAAAGCACTCTGAAATTTACATTTCGCTTATAATCGAGGAGCGCATATAAGCGGAGTGCTCCGTTACGGGTACAAGTACGGAACATGTGGCAGCTGACCAGCTGCTCAACTGGCGGGGTGCCCCCTTTCCCACCACCCACCAATGGCGTTGTTCTGCAGCCACACTTTCCTTGATGGAACGGAAAGTAGGGAACTGCCAAGCTTTTTTATTTTAGGTTTGGTGAGACGGTCAGCTTTAAAATTGGTGTCGAACTGGCCACTTACCGTCCGAACCACTGTGAAGGGAAGTGCTGCAAAACGCTACATTTCCATCACGGAAATGAAAAGTAGGAAGCTACATACCCACCTTCTCTCACAGGCAACCCCAAATGCTCTCGCCTACCCACTCGCATACCACCCTTTGGGTGTGTTGAATTGAGAAAGTCCTTCGGATCTTTTAGAGTTTAGTCTCTATAAAGTACCGTGATCTCCCAGTTACAAGACCCCCCCGCATAAAAGCCCCGTGGGTCTTCTATCCGGACCAGGGGTCTTTTATTATGTCATTCCTGGAGAGGACCCACCTTTTGACCCAATTCATTAGAAGACCCCCCCTCTTTTGCATGGGTGGTGTTTAACCGGTGAGCTGCTTAGCAAGTCACAAGAAAAAAAAAAAAACCAAATTCACGTTATGGGGCGAATTCGTGGTCAATGGAGTCATGATGCCACATCGATCATGAACTTTTGCCGCCCGTCACGCGAGAAATGCTGAGGTAGCTGTCACAATTGGGCATTACAGGTGTGAGAATTGTACGAGGAAATGGTGTGGACTAGAAAGGAGATGGGTACAAGTATGAAAACCTAGAAAAGATGTACCCCATAATGTCTACCCGACTACAGCCTACACAGGCTATATCATATATGTTTGACACACCCGCATAGGTAAAGTGGGGGAGAACAAGATGTCAAAAGACCAGTCAAGCAAAGCAAAGCAAGCATAGGGTGGATCACGACGTCACCACACATTCAGAGCACAAGCACAAGGCCACAAGGCCAGTTCACATGCAGAGTTATATATCAAGGTGAACAAGCAAGGCAGTGATCTAAACCTAGCAAGGGTAAGCATGCAGGTGCTGGTATATATAGATCACAGTACAAGCAAAGTCAAGAAGTGAGCAAGTGAGGCCAAGTAGGCACAAGACCTAGCATAGTACAAAAGCGCTGATGATCACAAGGCTGAAGTGCCTTGGTAAAGATATCAGCAGTGTTGGCCCGAGTGGCCACGTAAGCAAGACGAAGCTGACCACGCTACTGCAACTCTCGAGCAAGGAAGTAGCGCAGAGCAATGTGCTTCGTTCTGTGCTCCAGTCTGTGCTCCTGACACAAGGCCAGCATGGCCTTGTTGTCGACGTACAGAACTGGAGGAGAACGAGGCGCCTCTCCCAAGTTGGACAACAGGTAGGTGAGCCAGCGTAACTCCTGTGCAGCCATGGCCCCGGCGTAGATCTCAGCCTCACAACTGGAGCTGAGAACAGAAGACGAGCGGGTAGACCGCCACGAAACAGAGCCGGAACCAAGGCTGAAGGTGTAACCCTGTGACGACCGCTGCGTAGCCAAGTCATCAACCCAAGAAGCGTCTGCGTGACCAGTGAGGACAACTCGAGCCCGTCCTCCAAGCACGAGCCCCATGCCCGACGTACTGCACAGGTAGCGCAACACCCTCTTAGCTGCATGCATGTGCTCTGGTCGGTGTCTCCCAGGAGCAACATAGCGTGCCAAGATGCGAAGAGGGTATGCCAGGTCAGGTCGAGTGCAGGTCATCAGGTACATGAGGCAGCCGACAAGCTCTGGGTACGGGCCACTCGGCTCTACGGACTCATCCGAAGGCAGAGCTGAGAGTGAGTGGCGAGTAAACAGAAGAGTGGCCTGAGGCGAGGAGTACGTGAAGTTGAAGCGCTGAAGGACCTGCTGCACCATGTGTGACTGAGTCAAGGTAATGGTGCGGCGTGCTCTGTCCTGGGTGATCTGCAAGCCAAGATAGCTGCGCAGCTCACCCAGGTTAGTGCAGGTGTGTCTCTTCTGCAGCTCCGACTTCACGTGGGCCAGTCCAGTAGTGTCAGCAGTAGCAAAGACCAAGTCGTCGACGTACACGAGGATGTAGAACGGCGGCAGAGTAGTGTCGGTGCGGAGAAACAGCGACGGGTCAGCAGTGGAAGGAGCAAACCCAAGAGCTGCAAGCGTAGTCCTCAGTGTGTCGTGCCACTCACGGGGCGCCTGGCGGAGAACGTAGACTGGCCGCCGGAGGCTCCACTAGGTACCTGCAGGAAACGACCCAGTGAAGCCAGGTGGGCGGCGCAGCCAGAACTCCTCGTGCAGGCTGCCCTGTAGGAAGGCTGTGCTGAAGTCAAGAGAGTGCAGCTCGTAGTCACGCTGAGCAGCGACGTGCAGCAGAACCCGAAGAGTGGTCATCTTCGGGGTGGGGGAAAAGGTCTGGAAGTAGTCAACCCCCTGTTGCTGACTGAAGCCTCGAGCCACGTAACGCGCCTTGAAGACGGGTGGAGAACCCGGCGGCCGCTTCACCCTGAAAATCCACATGCCATCGACAATGTTCGCCCCAGGTGGAGGAACCTCGTCGGCGTAGGTGCCTGTGGACTTCCAGGAAGCCATCTCTGCGTCCATGGCTGTCTGCCACTGAGAGGAGTAGGGACCCTCTATCGCCTCTGCGTAAGAGCGCGGGGTCGGGATGTCTGGTGCATCCGGGTCTCCCTCAGGGGCAAGCAGCATGGATACGAGATGAGGTAAAGCAGCAGCAAAACACTGGAACTCCTCCTGCCTGTCCTCAAGGGCGTCTGTGTTAAGAGCACACTCACCCCCGACGGACGGAGGACAGACAGACGCTGACTCGGCAACAAGACTAGCGGCGTAGTCTAGACCACAGTGAGCAGCAAAGTCGACAAGCTCAGCAACTAAGGCAAGCGCAGAAGTGGACTCAAAGGAAGGGTCAGTGACAACAGTGGCCAGGAGACGCGTGACAATAGGACTAGCAGTACGAAGGGAGTCAGACTCCGGGTCAGCAAGTGCAGGAAGAGAGGACTCAGGAGGAGACAGCAGAGGGACAAGCTGCGGAGCAGTGGAAGGACGCAGAGCCATCTGGTGTGTGCCAGGGACAGGAGGAGGACGCTGACGCGAACCACGACGACCAGTGCGAGCAGCACGAACAGGCGACGCAGGACGAGACTCAGGCTCACGACGCTCTGTAAGACCTCCTGTCGGACCAGTGTAAGGAGAAGGAGCAGGCAGTGGGGAGGCCGGCTGTAACTGTGACTCGAACTGGACAGGCTGTGGACACTCTAAGGAAGGAGCAGGACCAGTAGAAGGCGGGAGACCAAGAACCTGCTCAAGGAGCGGAACGAAGTACTGCCGCGGCCGCGCAGCGCCTCCAGAACCAGCAAGAACAGCACCAGTACCCTCAGCGTTAGCTCCAACTCTAGTGGCACCACCAGCTCCACCAGCACCTCGAGCAGCTCCAGTAGCGCCAACTCCAGCACCCCCAGGAGCACCGGCTCCAGCAGCACCTCCAGCTCCAGCACCTCCAGCTCCAGCACCTACTGCTGCTGCTCCTGCTGTCATGGCTAGCCCTACTGTCCTTGCCTTTGATGCTGAGGGTCGAGCGGCCGATTTTGAGGTCTGGGTCGATGATCTGCAGCTTTTTTCTGCAGTGTGACTCTAAGGACGGAGTCTCACTGTTCGACCACACGTCCGGCGTCGCTGTTGCCCCTGCTGCCGATGCTGACAGTACAGTTCGCTCACAGTGGACCATACGCGATGCTGCTGCTCGTCTAGCTTTCCGTAGTCACCTGCCGGCTGCTCCAGAACCTCCAGGACCACTATTTTGTGTGAATTATAAATGTCCAGGGGTCTTATGCACTCTATGCCATCAGAGAAGACCCTACAACCCATTTTGAGCACATTTAGGATAAGACCCCCGGATCTTCTAGGCGGGAGATTATGGTATTGCAGCGGAATACTTGAATTCCTGTGCTGGTAAATTGTGAGAACAAGAATTGAATAATAAAGAAGAGATACAAGAGATTTATAATCTAAGAAAGTACCTATCAGAGATGTATCTGTTCATGAATCTGGCTAGATATCGAATCGACTCTACGAAGGGGTATAATCCTATGTCATACGAATAGTCGCGAGACTGTTCGTACTACTTCCTGTAACTCATGCGAAGGGACACCTGCTACAGTAACATGCATATATAGAAGTACTACGATACTGCTGTAGATGTATACTATCGAACTACTGAATTGTATAAGTCAATTTTCTTTGTCCAACAGTCCCCTTCAATTCTGGAGTTTAATGTTGTCGGTGTCATTGTTGATGTGACCGAGTCCAGTCAGCATCATACAGTACTAGAATTTCTGAAGCGCTTTGTCGAGTAATCCGCAACCATTTCGCTCGTGGGGCAATAATCAAGTTGTAACTTGCCTTGCTCGATTTCCTTCTTGACGAAGAAGTAGCGAAGTGAAACCCTGACTTGTTTGCGATGCGAATTGCAGACTGGCTGCCGCAGAAGAGCTGAAACTGGGACATGTCCAGTAACTTTGCTTCACTAAGCAGTTTGCGAAGGTAAAGTCCTTCCTTCGTGGAAGTGCATGCAGCGATGAATTCTGCTTCAGCTGATGAAAGTGCAATCAGCTTCTGTTCGGAAGATATAACCCCTACGTGAGCGCCTGTTTGTAATATCACCCGCGTGATCTGCATCTACGTAGCCGAGTAGAGCTAGCTGTGATTTTGGCGACGTATGACACGTCAGTCCGATAGTAGATATAGATACGAAGTACGATACAGCTGCTTCCAACTCCCGTAAGTTCTCCCCTTCAGGTCGCTTAAGATATTGAGTGAGCTGGCTAGCCGAGTAAGCCAAATCCGGATGACACGTCACAGCTGCGAAGAGTAGACTACCCAGAAGTTGCTGATAGCGTGTTACACTGGCAGATTTGAGAGGCTCGGATTCAGCTATCGGAGTAGAACGGAACGGAGTCTTAGATGTAGTTATCGGTAGAGGAAATCTTTTTAGCAGCTTCTCGGCATATTTCTCGGCGGAGAGATGAATAGCAGTAGAAGTCTTGGTGATGTTAAGTCCGAGATACTTAGTGACATATGTGGGGATGGTAATTGTCAGATCAGTTTTCAACTCCCCTTCAAAGTAAGAAATAATGTCGGTCGAGCTGTCGATGTAAAGCAAGTCGTCGACGCAGACGACGAGTAGGACGAATGCGGCTGCGCGGTCGAGACGGTACATGCCGTGATCATGAGGTAGTTGCCGAAAGCCGATGCGGATGAGACGCTCATGCAGATGCCGCTGCCAGAGACGCGGCGCCTGTTTTATCGCGTAGAGAGATTTGTTGAGGTGATAGACTTTGCCGTAACGTAACCGTGCGGCTGCTCGACGAGAATGAGGGCGTCAACGAGAGCGTAAAGAAACGCCATAGAGACATAAATTTGGCTAAGCTTAAGACCCAATGCTGTTGCGAAGGCGAGTAGAATTCGGAGTGAAGTGTGGCGTCTGACGGGAGCAAATGTTGCGCCGTAATCCACGCCTTGTTTCTGATCAAAACCGTGAACAACCCATCGAGCCTTGAATCGTTCAATTGTGCCATTAGCGCTGGTCTTAATGCGGAAGACCCATTTCCCCGAAAGAATATTCTTGCCAAGAACCGTCGAAATAGGGATTAAATCCCATGTATTCATATCGTGTAGCACCTTCAGCTCCTTATCCATGGCTTCGCGCCATTTTTCCTGGTGAGGTCCGATCATTGCTTGAGTCAAGGTGTTCGGTTCGGTAGGAAGAGGTGGTTGAACTGCTACGGCGAGCCCCAGTATCTGTAACCCAGTCTGACGATAACAACTCTGTGTCAAACTCATATCTAGCTTACATTGTGTAGGCTGTAGTGCCCATAAGGGGTACAACCGAATTAGTACTTGTACCCAACTCTTTCATAGTTCATTCATTTTCTCGTTCATTCTTCTGACATGGTTTCAGAGCAGGTCCTTTGCTAGGACCGTTTTTTTTAGGGCCCACCACAGAGCTGCCCCACGCATTGCCCTGCCCTAGAGCCCCATCGCGTCGCCCCTACCGTCGCGCCGCCCTTAGCCACGATCGCGCCGCCCCTAACGGCCCGCACGCCGCCCCTGTAGCCCTCACGTCGCCCGCTTGCGACCCGCCCGCTAGCCCTCGTTGCGGCCCGCTCGCCGCCATTGCGGCCCGCTAGCCGCCCGTTAGGCCCGCGCGCCGCCATCTTGCGGCCCGCCAGTTGCCTGCTTGCGACCCGCCCGCCGCCCCTAGGCCCGCTCGCTGCCCTCGTGCGGTCCGCCCGTCGCCCCCTCCTCGCGGCCCGCTCGCCGCCCCTACGCCCGCGCGTCGCCTCCTCCTCACGACCTGCTCGACGCCCCTAGGCCCGCGCGTCGTCCCCCTTGCGGCCAGCTCGCCGCCCATGCGACCCGCCCGCCCCTTGCTCTTGGCCCGCTAGCCGCCTCTGCTGCCCGCTCGCCGCTTGCCTGAGGCCCGCCTGCCGCCCCTGCAGCCCGCTTGCTGCCTGCCTACGGCCCGCTCGCTGCCCTAGTGCGGCCCACTAGCCGCCTCCCCCCCCCTGCAACTCGCTCGCCGCCACTTGCGGCCCGCCACACCGCCCCTTGCAGCCCGCGCGCAGTTCCTTGCGGACCGCCCGCCGCCCCTATGCCCGCGCGCCGCCCCTTTGCCGCCCACTCGCCGTCACTTACGGCCCGTTGTGCCGCCCCTTACAGCCCGCTCGCCGTCACTTACGGCCCGTTGTGCAGCCCCTTGCAGCCCGCTCGCTGCCCCCCCTTAAGGCCCGCTTGCCGCCCATTGCAGCCTGCGCACCGCCCTCTCGCAGCCCGCTAGCCCCTCCTCTGCTCGCTATGGCTTCTCTTCGCGTACTCGCGTTCGACCATGAGGGCCGTCGGATCCAGTTCGACACGTGGCTCGACGACTTACAGCTCTACCTACTGAGCGACTCTAGAGACAGCGTTTCATTGTTTGACCACACGTCTGGAGCCTCTCTCGCCCCTCCCGCCACAGCTGACAGTGCGACTCGCTCACAGTGGCTTACTCGTGACGCTGCTGCGCGCTTAGCCATTCGCAACAACCTGCCGTTAGCCGAATGCGCTCACTTTGGACAGCACAGGACTGCACAGGCACTGTACAACGCTATAGTCGCCCGTTACTCCTTGCCTGCCACTGCTGCTCTAGGCCGTCTTCTCCTGCCCTACCTATTTCCCGAGCTGTCCGCCTTTTGCCACAGTCGAGGACCTAGTTACCAACCTTCGCACTAGCGACGCTCGCTACCGCGCTGCCCTCCCGGCAGAGTTCCTTGACAGGAACCCGCCCCCGATGTACATCACTCTCTACGTTATAGTCACCCGCCTCCCTGACTCTCTTCGTGCTGTCAGGGACCACTTTCTCGCACTTGACCCCACAGCCCTCATTGTTGACCTACTCGGGCAGCACCTCCTTGCAGCTGAGACTAGTGTAGTTGCTGTAGGTGCCGCTCGTGGCACTCCTCGCACGCCCTTCTTTGAGGGGTGTTCCCCCTCCCCCCTTGCCCCCTCATACGCCTCTGCTGCTGCTATTGACGTCCTTGGTGCTGAGGATGTCGGGGCTGCTTCTGCTAGTGGGAAGCACCGCAACAGCAAGGGCAAGGGTGGCAGGGGTGGTGGCGGTGGCAGCGAGGGTGGTGGTGGGGGCAGCAGATGTGGTGGTGGAGGCAGTGGAGGTGGTGGCGGTGGTGGGAGTGGTGGCGGGAGTGGGGGCTTTGGCGGAGGCGGTGGTGGCAGCGGTGGGGGTGGCGGTAGTGGCGGCAGTGGGAGTGGTGGCGGTAGGGCTGGAGCTGCTCAGCGGGGAGGTTCTGGCGGTGGCCAGAGGCAGCAGCAGCAGCGTCGGAGCGAGACCCCGTCGCCCCAGCAGCTTCGTGAGTGGTTTTCTCAGCGTGGGGCGTCTGGGGGTAGTGGTAGCTGCCCGTATGTCATTCGCACGGGTGACCGTGCTGGTCAGACATGCGGGAAGCCTCACACTCAGCACCGCTGCTTCTCCTGCCTAGAAAACGCTTGGCGCGAAGAGTTTGGTGACGATGCCGAGCGCCCCCACTGGGTAGAGCTTCTTAGGTCTGGAGTTGCTATTTTTGATCTTGACTATGATGCTATCCTTGCTGCAATGTATGCCTTGTCTGTTAGTGCTGAGGGAGACTGTTACCTGTGTGTGCCGCCTGACCCAGGTATAGAGGCTGCTGCTCTAGGTGCTAGTGAGTCTACTCTCCCTGGTACTGCGCCTGCTGAGGCCTTGCACACCTTTACACTTGACTCAGGTGCTTCCCGCTGTTTCTTTCGTGATAGCACCACCACTCCTCTCTTTGCACCTGTACCGGTCAGACTGGCTGACATCTAAGGGGGCCCAGTTCTTGCCCGTTCCTCCACTATTCTCCCGTGTCCGGCAGTTCCGTCCGGCTCACTGTCAGGTCTTCACCTCCCCTCGTTCTCTACGAACTTGGTGAGTACCGCTGCCCTCCAGGATGCGATGGTCACTACCACCACTCCTGGGGGTCACCGTGTGTCGATCTCCACGTGTACACGGACGGGCCGTCACCTGGCCACGTTCACCCGTCGGCCTGGGTCGAGTCTGTACACCCTGTCTACCAAGCCTCCTCAGGTAGCTGCGTCTGCCCAGGTGTCCGCGTCAGGTCCAGTAGCACCCCCTTGCTCGTGTCACCTCCTGTCGCACCAGACTCTCCTCTGGCACCACAGAATTGGTCACCCCTCCCTGCCACGCCTTCGTGGCATGCACTCCCGCCTCCTTGTCTCTGGTCTTCCCAGGTCTCTGCCTCCCCTCCCGCCCTCGCCTGCCCCGCCCTGCCTTCCTTGCGTCGAGAGGCGGCAGCGCACCGCTCCTCACTCCTCCTCATTTCCCCCGACGACTGCTCCCCTGCAGACTCTCCACATGGACGTGTGGGGCCCAGCCCGCATCAGTGGACAGGGCCGCGAGCGCTACTTTCTGCTGGTTGTTGACGACTACACCTGGCTTCACTGGGTCGTTTCCTGCAGGTACCCAGTGGAGCCTCCGGCGGCCAGTCTACGGTCTCCTCCAGGCCCCTTCTCGAGTGGCACGAAACATTGAGGACTACACTTGCGGCTCTTGGGTTCGCTCCGTCGCTGTTTCTACGCACCGACACCTCGCTGCCGCCGTTCTACGTGCTCGTGTACGTCGACGACTTGGTCTTTGCCACTGCTGACACGTAGTAACTGGCCCTTGTGAAGTCGGAGCTGCATAAGAGACACACCTGCACTGACCTGGGTGAGCTGCGCAGCTATCTTGGCTTGCATATCACCCGGGACAGAGCACGGCGCACCATTACCCTTACTCAGTCACACATGGTGCACCAGGTCATTCAGCGCTTCGGCTTCCGGTACTCCTCGCCACAGTCTACTCCTCGGCCTACCGGTCACTCGCTCTCAGCTCCACCTTCGGACGAGTCCGTAGAGCCGAGTGGCCCGTATCCAGAGCTTGTGGGCTGCCTCATGTACCTGATGACCTGCACTCAACCTGACCTTGCCTACCCTCTTTGCATCCTGGCACGCTACGTTGCGCCCGGGAGACACCGACCAGAGCACTGGGAGACCGCTAAGAGGGTGTTGCGCTACTTGTGCAGTACGTTGGTCATGGGGCTCGTGCTTGGAGGACGGGGTCCAGTTGTCCTCACTGGCCACGCTGACGCTTCTTGGGTTGACGACTTGGCTACGCAGCGGTCGTCACAGGGTTACACTTTCAGCCTTTGCTCTGGCTCTGTTTCTTTGCGGTCTACAAGCTCTTCTTCTGTTCTCAGTTCCAGTTGTGAGGCTGAGATCTACGCAGGGGCCATGGCTGCACAGGAGCTACGCTGGCTGACGTACCTGCTGACCGACCTGGGAGAGCGTCCTTGTTCTTCTCCAACTCTGTACGTAGACAACAAGGCAATGATTGCCTTGTGTTAGGAGCACAGATTGGATCACAGAACGAAGCAAGGGGCTGCTTCTGCTATTAGTGGGAAGCGCCACATCAGTAAAGGGCAAGGGTAGCAGGACTGGTGGCGGTGGCAGCGGGGGTGGTGGTGGGGGCGGCAGTGGAGGTGGTGGAGGTAGCGGGGGTGGTGGCAGCGGTGGGAGTGGTGGCGGGAGTGGGGGCTTTGGTGGCGGCAGTGGTGGTAGCGGTGGGGGTGGCGGTAGTGGCGGCAGTGGGAGTGGTGGCAGTCGGGTTGGAGTTGTTCAGAGGGGAGGTTTTGGCGGTGGCCAGAGGCAGCAGCAGCAGCAGCATCGGAGCAAGACCCCTTCTCCCCAGCAGCTTCGTGAGTGGTTTGCTCAGCGTGGGGCGTCTGGGGGTAGTGTTCGCCGCCCGTATGTCATTCGCACGGGTGACCGTGCTGGTCAGACATGTGGAAAGCCTCACTCTCAGCACCGCTGCTTCTCTCGCTTAGACGACGCTTGGCGCGCAGAGTTTGGTGATGAGGCTGAGCGCCCCCGCTGGGCAGAACTGCTTAGGTCTGGAGTTGATATCTTTGCTCTTGACTATGATGCTATCCTTGCTGCAATGTATGCCTTGTCTGTTTGTGCTGAGGGTGACTGTTACCTGTGTGTGCTGCCCGACCCAGGTATAGAGGCTGCTGCTCTAGGTGCTAGTGAGTCTGCTCTCCCTGGTACTGCGCCTGCTGAGGCCTTGCACACCTTTACACTTGACTCATGTGCTTCTCGCTGTTTCTTTCGCGACAGTACCAACCTCACTCCTCTCTCTGCACCTGTATCGGACAGACTGGCTGACCCCTCAGGGGGGCCAGTTCTTGCCCGTTCCTCCACTGTTCTTCTGTGTCCGGCAGTTCCGTCCGGCTCACTGTCAGGTCTTCACCTCCCCTCGTTCTCTACGAACTTGGTGAGTACCGCTGCCCTCCAGGATGTGATGGTCACTACCACCACTCCTGGGGGTCACCGTGTGTCGATCTGCACGTGTACACGGACGGGCCGTCACCTGGCCACGTTCACCCGTCGGCCTGGGTCGAGTCTGTACACACTGGCTACCGAGTCTCCTCAGGTAGCTGCGTCTGCCCAGGTGTCCGCGTCAGGTCCGGTAGCACCCCCTTGCTCGTGTCGCCTCCTGTCGCACCAGACTCTCCTGTGCAACCACCGCCTTGGTCACCCCTCCCTGCCACGCCTTCGTGGCATGCACTCCCGCCTCCTTGTTTTTGGTCTTCCCAGGTCTCTGCCTCCCCTCCCGCCCTGCCTTCCTTGCGTCGAGGGGCGGCAGCGCGTCACTCCTCACTCCTCGTTTCCCTTGACGACTGCTCCCCCGCAGACTCTCTACATGGACGTGTGGGGCCCAGCCCGCGTCATTGGACAGGGCCGCGAGCGCTACTTTCTGCTGGTTGTTGACGACTACAGGCGTTACACCACGGTCTTCCCCTTGCGCAGCAAGGGTGAGGTCCCTGATGTCTTGATCCCTTGGATCCGTGCAGTCCGTCTCCAGCTCCGCGAGCGGTTTCGCGAGGACCTTCCTGTCCTGCGTCTGCACTCTGACACAGGTGGTGAGTTCTCCTCCGACCTCTTGCGGGACTTTTGTTGTGGGGAGGGCATCCTCCAGTCGTTCACGCTTCCGGCCTCCCCACAGCAAAATGGGATTGCTGAGCGCCGCATTGGCTTAGTCATGGAGGTGGCTCGTACCTCCATGATCCATGCGGCTGCTCCCCATTTTCTGTGCCGTTTGCGGTCCGGTACGCTACGCATCAGCTCAACCTCTGGCCCCGTGTCTCCTTGCCGGAGACCTCGCCTACACTGCGTTGGACGGGGAAGGTTGGCGATGCGTCGGTGTTCCGGGTCTGGGGCTCTCGTGCCTTTGTTCGCGATACGTCCGCGGACAAGCTCTCCTCCCGCGCTATTCCCTGCGTCTTCCTTGGCTTTCCCCCTGACGCGCCTGGCTGGCAGTTTTACCACCCCACCTCGCGTCGTGTCCTTTCCTCTCAGGACGTCACGTTTGACGAGTCAGTTCCCTTTTACCATCTCTTCCCCTACCGCTCTACCCCTCTCCCACCCCCGCCACTCTTTCTTGCTCCAGGTCCCCCTCCGGTAGACCCCCTCCCCCCTGAGGGTCCTGCTCCCTCAGGTGTGTCTCAGGTAGACCCACTCCCTGGGACTGTGTCTGTCGAGGTCGCTGTAGACTCAGGTGCTGCCAGAGGTACTGCGTCTGGGGGTGCTGCGTCTGGAGGTGCTGAGCCTGCGAGTGCGGAGCCTGGGGGTGCTGAGCCTGCGGGTGCAGAGCCTGGGGGTGCTGAGTCTGAGGGTGCGGAGCCTGGGGTTCCTGAGCCTGAGGGTGCGTAGCTTGGGGGTGCTGAGTCTGAGGGTGCGGAGTCTGGGGGTGCTGAGCCTAGGGGTAATGTGCCACTACATGGAACTTATCGTGGAGAGGACCCAAATCACCATGGACACTGCACTACTCGTCGCCATGAAGTACTTGGCCAGTGGCATCTCATACGTGGACATGTCGTACCTATTTGGCATATCCAAAACTCTGTGCCACGAACTGGTCGACATCTTCCTCACGGAGTTCCCGTCTGTCTTCAAGGCGGACTGGGTTCGCTTCCCGTGCGATGAGCTTCAAGGAATGTCTGGTGATTTTTGCGCCATAAAGGGGGTACCTGCGGTAGTTGGGGCTATAGACGCGACGCACATCCATATGAAGGGGATGGAGGGGCACCGGACAGAGTATTGGACGCGTAAGTCGGCATATGCTGTGCAGCTGCAGCTTACATGTGATGCTCGTGGCATCATCTGGGACTACCTCATCGGGTATCCTAGCAGTTTTCTCGACCAGTGCGTGTTCAAGAATAGTACACTACTGGAAATGTTACAAAGCGGTAACAGGGCCCCATACCAAATAGTTGGGGATGCGGCCTACCCCCTCAGAGATTTCCGCCTAAACCCCCTGCATGCCCCGCGTGGAGATGAACTAATGGAAGACTGGGCACAATGCTTCAACTACTTGTTAGAATCAGGAACGGAATTGGTGAACTAGAAAGCAGGTGGGTACAAGTAGGAAACACAAAAGTGTTGTACCCTCTAAGAACTACCCCACTACAGCCTAAACAGACTAAAGCATATATAAGTTTGACACACCCCCATAGGCAAAGTGGGGGAGAACAAGAGGTCACAAGACCAGTCAAGAAAGGCAAAGCAAGCTCAGGGTGGATCACAAAGTCACCACGCAGTCTGAGCACAAGCAAATGGCCACAAGGCCAGTTCACATGCAGAGTTATATAAAGGAGAACAAACAATACAGTGAACACAACCTAGCAAGTGTAAGCATGCAGGTATATGTATAAAGAGTACAGTACAGGCAGAGTCAAGAAGAAAGCAAGTGAGGCACAGTAGGTACAAGGCCTAACACAGTACAGAAACGCCGATGATCACAAGGCTGAAGTGCCTTGGTGAAAACATCAGCAGTGTTGGCCTGAGAGGCCACGTAAGCAAGACGAAGCTGGCCACGCTGCTGCAACTCTCGAGCAAGGAAGTAGCGCAGAGCAATGTGCTTCGTTCTGTGCTCCAGTCTGTGCTCCTGACACAAGGCTAGCATGGCCTTGTTGTCGACGTACAGAACTGGAGGAGAACGAGGCGCCTCTCCCAAGTCGGTCAGCAGGTAGGTGAGCCAGCGTAGCTCCTGTGCAGCCATGGCCCCAGCGGAGATCTCAGCCTCACAACTGGAGCTGAGAATAGAAGAAGAGCGAGTAGACTGCCAAGAGACTGAAGACTGAAGGTGTAACACTGTGACGACCGCTGCGTAGCCAAGTCGTCAACCCAGGAGGCGTCAGCGTGACCAGTGAGGACAACTCGAGCCCGTCCTCCAAGCACGAGCCCCATGCCCAATGTACTGCACAAGTAGCGCAACACCCTCTTCGCAGCATCCCAGTGTACCTTTCGGTGCCTACCGAGAGCCACGTAGCGAGCCAGAAGGCTGAGAGGGTATGAGAGGTCAGGTCATGTGCAAGTCATCAGGTACATGAGGCAACCCACAAGCTCTGGATACGGGCCACTCGGCTCTACGGACTCGTCCGAAGGTGGAGCTGAGAGCGAGTGACCGGTAGGCAGAGGAGTGGACTGTGGCAAGGAGTACGTGAAGCCGAAGCGCTGAAGGACCTGCTGCACCATGTGTGACTGAGTCAAGGTAATGGTGCGCTGTGCTCTGTCCCGGGTGATCCGCAAGCCAAGATAGCTTGTTAGTTCACCCAGGTCTGTGCAAGTGTGTCTCTTCTGCAGCTCCGACTTCACGTGGGCGAGTGCCTCAGTGTCAGCAGTAGCAAAGACAAGGTCGTCTACGTACACGAGAACGTAGAACGGCGGCAGAGTGGTTTCAGTGCGTATATACAGCGACGGGTCAGCAGTGGAAGGAGCAAAACCAAGAGTAGCAAGAGTCGTCCTCAGTGTGTCGTGCCACTCACGGGGTGCCAAGCGGAGACCGTAGACTGGCCGCCGGAGGCTCCACTGGGTACCAGCAGGAAACGACCCAGTGAAGCCAGGTGGGCGGCGCAGCCAGATCTCCTCGTGCAGGCTGCCCTGTAGGAAGGCTGTGCTGAAGTCAAGCGAGTGGAGCTCGTAGTCACGCTGAGCAGCTACGTGCAGCAGTACCCGAAGAGTGGTCATCTTCGGGGTAGGGGAGAAGGTCTGGAAGAAGTCAACTCCCTGTCGCTGACTGAAGCCACGTGCAACGTAACGCGCCTTGAAGACAGGCGGAGAACCCGGCGGCCGCTTCACCCTGAAGATCCACATGCCACTGACGATGTTCGCCCCAGGTGGGGGAACCTCGTCAACGTAGGTGCCTGTGGACTTCCAGGAAGCCATCTCGGCGTCCATGGCTGCCTGCCACTGAGAGGAGTAGGGACCCTCTATCGCCTACGCGTAAAAGCGCGGGGTCGGGATGTCTGGTGCATCCGGGTCTCCCTCAGGGGCAAGCAGCATGGACACGAGATGAGGTACAGTGGCGGCAAAACACTCAAACTCCTCCTGTCTGTCCTCAAGAACGTCCGTGCCAAGAGCACACTCACCCCCGATGGACGGAGGACAGACAGACGCAGACGCAGACTCAGCAACAAGACTAGTGGCGTAGTCTAGGCGACAGGCTGCAGCAAAGTCAACAAGCTCAGCAACTAGAGCAGACGCAGCAGAGGACTCAAACAGAGGGTCATTGACAGCAGTGGCCAGGAAGCGCGTGACAGTAGGACTAGCAGCGCGAGGGGAGTCAGACTCCGGGTCCGGACCGTCAGGAAGAGAGGACGCAGGAGGAGAGGGAAGAGGGACACGCTATGGAGCAGTGGAAGGACGCAGTGTCATAGAGTGAGTGCCAGGGACAGGAGGAGGACGCGGACGCGTAACACGACGACCAGCGCGAACAGTGCGGACAGGCGACACTGAACGAGACACAGGCGACGCAGGGTGCGACTCAGGTTCACGATGCTCCGTAAGACCTCGAGTCAATCCAGAGTAAGGAGAAGGACCAGGCAGTGGAGAGGACGGCTGTAACTGCGACTGGGACTGGACAGGCGGTGGACTCAGTAGAGGAGGAGTAGGACCAGGAGAAGGTGGTAGACCAAGAACCTGCTGAAGGAGCGGAGCGTAGTACGGCCGCGGCCGCGTAGCACCTCCAGAAACAGCAGAGACAGCATCAGTACCCTCAGCTCCAGGGTCTCCAGGAACAACTCCCGTAGCACCACCAGCTCCAGTACCTGCTGCTCCAACACCTGCAGCACCACCAGTCCCAGCAGCTCCAGTACCTCCAGTATGAGCATTTCCTGGACCAGCGGCTCCAGCACCAGCAGCACCTCTAGCAGCCCCAGCACCAGCAGTACCTCCAGCAGCTCCAGCACCAGCAGCACCTCCAGGAGCTCCAGCACCAGCAGTACCTCCAGCAGCTCCAGCACTGGCAGCACCTCCAGGAGCTCCAGCACGAGCAGCACCTCCAGCAGCTCCAGCACTAGCAGCACCTCCAGCAGCTCCAGCACCAGTAGCACCTCCAGCAGTACCAGCATCAGCAGCACCTCCAGCACCAGCAGTACGGCTATAGCGTCGAGCGTACCACTCACGAAGTCGCTGCGGAGAGAGTGGCTCCCGTCGCAACGGAACACCCGGAGAACCTCCAGACTCAGCACACGCAAGCTCAGCACCCCCAAACTCAGCACCCCCAGGCTCCACACCCCCAGTCCCCACACCCACAGGCTCAGCACCCCGAGCAGCACCTGAGTCGACAGCTACCTCGACCGGCTCGGTAGGGTCTACCTGAGACACACCTGAGGGGGCAGGACCCTGAGGGGGGAGGGGGTCTACCGGAGGAGTACCTGGCGCTAGGAAGAGCGGCGGGGGGGGGAGAGAGGCAGTGCGGTAGGGAAAGAGACGGTAGTAAGACACCGACTCGTCAAACGTGACGTCCTGAGAGGACAGAACACGACGCGAGGTGGGGTGGTAGAACTGCCACCCGGGTGCGTCAGGGGGGAAGCCAAGGAAGACGCAGGGAACGGCACGGGAGGACAGCTTGTCCGCTGAAGTATCGCGGACAAAAGCTCGAGATCCCCAGACACGGAACGCGGACACATCGCCAGCCTTCCCCGTCCACCGCAGAGTAGGTGTGGTCTCCGGCAAGGAGACACGAGGCTGAAGGTTGATCTGATGCACAGCGTACTGAACCGCAAACGGCCACAGAAAATGGGGAGCAGCCGCATGGATCATGGACGTACGAGCGACGTCCATGACCATGCCAATGCGGCGCTCAGCAATCCCATTTTGTTGGGGAGAGGCCGGAAGTGTGAACGTCTGGCGGATGCCCTCCGCCCGACAGAAGGCCCTTAGAAGGTCGGAGGAAAACTCACCACCTCTGTCTGAGTGCAGACGCAGAACAGGAAGGTCCGAGCCGAAACGCTCACTGAGCTGACGACGGGCACCGCGGATCCAGTCGATCAACACCTCAGTGACCTCACCCTTGCTGCGCAAGGGGAAGACTGTGGTGTAACGCGAGTAGTCGTCAACGACCAGCAGGAAGTAACGCTCGTGACCCTGTCCACGGAGGCGGGCTGGGCCCCACACGTCCATGTGAAGAGTCTGCAGGGGAGCCTCAGTCGGAGGGAACGTGGAGGAGTGAGGAGCGGCGCGCTGCCGGCCCTCGACACAGGGAACACAGGTAGGGGCAGGCCCCGGAGGAAGGGGAGGGAGGGACCGGGGTAGACCCGAGACAAGGGTACGGGAGGCCATACCTCGAAGACGAGGCAGGGAGGGGTGACCAAGGCGGTGGTGCCAAAGGAGAGTCTCGTGCGACAGAGGACGGCACGAGCAGGGGGCAAACGCAGGACTAGACCTGGACGCGGCAGCAAGCACCTGACTAGACGCAGAGACCGGAGGAGACTCAGTAGTCAGTGTGTACAGACTCGACCCTGGCCGACGGGTGAACGTGGCCAGGTGGCGGCCCGTCCGAGAGCAAGTGCAGTGGGTCACACGCTGACCTCCAGGGGTGAACTGGTCAACCCACGCGTCCTGAAGGTCAGCTCCACTCACCAGGTTCGTAGAGAACGAGGGGAGGTGGAGTCCCGACAGCAAGCCCGACGGGGCCGCACGACACGGTAGAACCGTGGACGAGTGTGCAAGGACGGGACCCCCAGAGGGGTCAGCCAGGGAGACTGCGACAGGCCGACTGAGCGGCGTGAGCGTGGTGATGTCGCGAAAGATGGAGCGCGAAGCACCAGAGTCAAGTGTGAAAGTGTGAAGGGCCTCAGTAGGTGCAGTACCAGAGAGAGCAGACTCACCAGCACCTGGAGCAGCAGACTCACCAGCACCTGAAGCAGCAGACGCACTAGCACCTAGAGCAGCAACCTCAATGCCCGGGTCGGGCGGGACACTCAGGTAACAGTCACCCTCAGCACTATCAACCAAAGCATACATGGCAGCAAGAATAGCATCGAAATCAAGGTCAAAGATAGCCACATTCTGCCTAAGCAGATCACCCCAGCGAGGGAGCTCAACACCATCAGGAAACTGGGCGCGCCAGGCGGCAGTCAGGCGACCGAAGCAGCGCTGCGTAGTGTGTGGCAGACCACACGTCTCCCCACGACGGCTGCCGGTGCGAAGAACGTAAGTGCAGGGACCAGCACCCCCAGACCTCCCACGCCCAGCGTACCACTCACGAAGCTGCTGGACCGACGGGGTCTCACGGGAACGCGGCTGCTGCTGGCGTTGGCTACCACCAAAGCCTCCACGCTGCGCAGCTGCACCTCGACCAGCACCACCGCCGCCGCCACCTCCACCACTACTGCCGCTGCCTCCACCACCTCCGCCGCTGCCTCCACCACCTCCGCCGCTGCCTCCACCACCTCCGCCGCTGCCTCCACCACCTCCTCCGCCGCCACTGACGCCCCCACTCCCGGTACCACCCCCACCTCCACCGCCACCCCCTCCGCCTCCTCCAGCGCCTCCGCCGCCGCCCCCGCCATCCCCTCCACCACCCTTGCCCCCCCTGCCCTTGCTGTTGCGGCGCCTCCCACTAGGAGCAGGCGCAGCCCCGACCTCCTCAGTGCCAACTAAGTCAACAGCAGCAGCAGAAGCAACAGAGGGGAGAAAGGGGACAGGGGAACACCCCTCAAAGAAAGGGGTGCGACGGTCGCCGCGAGAAGCACCTACAGCTAAGATACTCTTCTCAGCTGCAGAGAGGCGCTCCTCTAGCAGGTCGACAGTGAGCTCGGTGGGGCAGAGGGAGAGAAAGTGGTCCCTGACTGACGCAAGAGAGTCAGGGAGGCGGGTGACTAGGTAGTAAAGGGTGATGTACATGGGGGGGTGGTTCGTGAGAAGGAACTCAGTGGGAAGCGCAGAGCGGTAGCGGGCGTCACTAGTGCGGAGGTGAGTAATGAGGTCAGCGACTGTGGCAAAGGCGGCAAGGTCAGGGAAAAGGTACGGCAGCATGAGGCGACTGAGGGCAGCAGTGGCAGGGGAGGAGTAGCGCGCAACTACAGCGTCGTACGATGACTTAGCAGTCTTGTACTGGCCAAAATGCGCGCGTTCAGCAGGCGGCAGGTGACTACGAAGAGCAAGGCGAGCAACAGCGTCACGAGTGGTCCACTGCGAGCGAACAGTACTGTCAGTAGTGGCAGCAGGAGCAGTGGAGACACCAGACGTGTGATCGAAAAGGGATACCCCATCCCTAGAGTCACACTGAAGAAAGAGCTGCAAGTCGTCAACCCACACGTCAAAGTCAACTGCACGCCCCTCAGCATCAAAGGTGAGAACAGTGGGGCTAGCCATAATAGCAGTAGCAGCAGGAGCAGCAGAGGCAGCAGAAGCAGCAGTGGCAGCAGGCGCAGTGCAAGGAGAAGGGCAGCGCGGCTCGGTTCGGCAGCGCGGTTTGGCTCGGCTGCGTGGCTCGGCTGGGCGGCGCGGCTCGGCTCTTGGCGGCGCGGTGCGGCAGGAGGCGGTGCGGCGCGGCCCGGCAGCAGGCGGTGCGGCTCAGCAGGGCAGCAGGTGGCGGGGTGGCGCGGGTGCTTACCAGGGGCGGGTGCAGGGCAGGGCCGCAGCTGGCGGTTTTAGGTCAGGGCCGCGGCAGGGGGCGGCTGTAGGGCAGGGCCGCGACCGGGGGCAGCTGCAGGACAGGGCCGCAGCAGGCGGCCGTGCCGTGACGGGCGGGCCGGAACTGGCGGTCGACGGGCGGCAAGAGGGGCCGTGACGGGCGGCGAAGGGGCCGACGGGCGGCTTAGGGGCCGTGACGGGCGGCGAAGGGGCCGACGGGCGGCTAAGGGGCCAACGGGCGGCTAAGGGGCCGACGGGCGGCTAAGGGGCCGCGACGGGCGGCAAAGGGGCCAACGGGCGGCTAAGGGGCCGACGGGCGGCTAAGGGGCCGACGGGCGGCTAAGGGGCCGACGGGCGGCTAAGGGGCTGTGACGGGCTGCTAAGGGGCCGACGACGGGCGGCTAAGGGGCCGTGACGGGCGGCGAGAGGGGCCGACGGGCGGCTAAGGGGCCGACGGGCGGCTAAGGGGCCGACGGGCGGCTTAGGGGCCGACGGGCGGCTAAGGGGCCGACGGGCGGCTAAGGGGCCGACGGGCGGCTTAGGGGCCGACGGGCGGCTAAGGGGCCGACGGGCGGCTAAGGGGCCGACGGGCGGCTAAGGGGCCGACGGGCGGCTAAGGGGCCGTGACGGGCGGCGAAGGGGCCGACGGGCGGCTAAGGGGCTAGCGACGGGCGGCAAAGGGACCGCGACGCGTGGCGACGGGCCAGCGACGGGTATCTAAGGCAGGGCGCGATGCGCGCTTCGGGCAGGGCAGGAGAAATTTCGTGGTGGGCCCTATAAAAAAAACGTTCCCACTAGGGAACCTGCTCAGAATACCATGTTAGAATCAGGAACGGAATTGGTGAACTAGAAAGCAGGTGGGTACAAGTAGGAAACACAAAAGTGTTGTACCCTCTAAGAACTACCCCACTACATCCTAAACATACTATAGCATATATAAGTTTGACACTACTACCAGGGCGCTACCCGCATGGCTGTTGAGCGGTGCATCGGTGCATTCAAGGGTCGTTGGCTTCTCTTCGCCGGACGCAACGATTGCAAGCTATGGCGGGTGCTCGCTGGCGCCTCGTGCTGCGTCATCCAGCACAACATGTGCGAGAATATGGCAACTGTGAGGTGCACAAACATGGCATGGACCAACTTGCCACAAAACTGAGATCTATGGTGGACAAGGGTGGCTATTCTGGAACATAAGTGGGAACCATGCATTCCCTGCACGCAGCCGGCTTTGAGGGAACGGCGGAAACGGTTAAGAGAGGCGCTACATAATTCTTACCTCAGTCGTCGTCGCCGCACACCCATATCTCAACATCGTCCTCATATGGGTTGACGGTGTTGACATCGCCACTCTCGCCGCGATTTTGACTCGCATCTTGAGGTTCGGATGCTGGCGCACGACGATCGGGGGGTGGTGCTGATGCAGAGCGAGGCGGCGGCGGAACGTCATTGAACAGATTACGTGCGGCATGTGGAGGAGCTGATTTGGCTGAAGTCGGTGTCTCCTGAGAAGGAGGGGCTGTAAGAGGGTGTGGCAAGGGGCGTACTTTAGTTAGCAAGCCACATATGATTGCTATCGTGAGATGATGTTGATTAGAAACCATTCGAAACAAAGCACATGATTTTTATCCGAATACGAATGAAATCACGTGGAGAAACAAGGCACCTGTGAATGTAGGCGTTGATGTGCCCGGTTGAGTGGAGGTCGGCACCTCCATACCGGCCTGCACGTTGACATTAGTTGCACCACCACCGTCGACTGCATGCGGGTCCGCAGTGGCGGTGTCTTTGTTGTACAGTTCCATGTAGGGCCACCAGGGTGGTTTTGCCACCGATCCGTTTCCAGACCCGCCATCACCATGTCGAAGTGCTTTCCAGAGGAGCATCAGATTGTGCCATTGCTTCTGCAGCGCGTTGTCCCCCCGGATCCAGTCAGGGTTCTCCTTAATATGAGCGAGAAGGCGTGCCCAATACTGCGCGCCCTGCTTTCCTTTGAGCGGCTGGAACTCATCCTTCGTGAACCAGCGTGCGGCAACGAAGATGGGGAAGCTTCCGGGGCGTGCGACCGCTTTTTCGCCGGCGCTGGGGAAGCTTCCTTCGCTGGAGCTTTGCCCTTGTGCTGTGATGCGGGGGTTGTCTTGCTCGCGGACCGTTTAGACGGCGGTGTCACAGGTTGGGTCTCTTCATCCGCGACGTCGTCGACGTCGTCGTCACCTTCCTCTTCCTCCGACTCCCCGTCATCATCCTCCTCGTCTTCGTCATCGTCGGTGCCAACTGCATAGCCGCGGTAGTCGGAGTCTGTCTCGTCTTCCTCCGCATCATCAGCCAGGCAATGCGATGTTGCAGACCTGGTAGACGGACGCCACACTCGAGACGGACCCGCGGGTGGCGACTGTGCACTAGAACCCTCGGGGCGTGGCGCAACTTGCGCGGATAATCTGGTGCGATGACGGCCGTTAGCAATTTGCTCGTTCATCCACCGTATGTAGGGAATATCTTTCAGATCCATGGGGCACTTGTCGCTGTTGTCACGGTCGTGGCCCTTACGCTTCCGAGCCATGGCTTCGTCCTACTATGTTCTAGATCTAGCTGTGATACAATAGTTCCAACCGATTGAGTGAAATTGCAGTTACCAGGGGTGTGGTACTTCACAGGGAATGGAGGGCGCGAAAAACGAGAAGAGGGGGAACGTGCATTGAGCCCTGGCGGGAGACCATCGGGCATGACATGCGCAGGAATGTCGAGATGTTTTCGTGCCCCTAACAACCAATCCCTGCTTGTTGTGTTCACTCGTGTGAAAATTTCGAGCTGTAACTAGTATCCAGATACAGAATGTTGGGCCCGACATTTGGGACCGCGTGCGATGGCAGGTCCTTGAAGCGGTTGTGTGCAATTGGTGGGCGACAATTCCGAGGTTCACGACTTTTGAGACGTCTCAAAAGTTCCGAGGTTCACATTATCCAATGATACATGCACTAGATGACATTCACACGCGGTCTGGATTTCCGACACATGGCAGCATATGCTGTAAGTACGCGTCACAATCGGTTGCGACGCATTCTTAAGGGACATGTCCACAGCGGAATGTACCCTAAACCCTTGCGAACCCCCTCGTAAACCCCGTTACCACACACCCCTCCTAGAGCACCAGATCAGGCAGCAGCAGCTGCTGCTCCCTCTCCTCCTCGTCCTCCTCATCCATCTGCCTCAGTTCCGCAATTCTCTCCCTCCACATCCCCTCCACCACCTTCCACGTCTCGTCGCTCACAGCCTGCACCTGCTGCGGCCGCGGCGCTCCAAAGGTGGCGTAGCCGGAGTTGCCCGGGTGGAAGGTGGCTCGCCCGGGGAGGGAGGCACCGTGAATGCCCCACCTGCCGGTGTGGACTAGCACTGCGTATTCGTCAATAGCTGGTACTGGGGGCTAATGGGGGGGGGGAGTGGGGGAAAACGGGGGGGGAGTGGGGGGCAAGGGATGCCAGGATAGAGGGAATGGGGTGAATGGAGGGGGCAGGGGGAATGGAGGGGGCAGGGGGTATGGAGGGGGGTAAGGAGAAGAATGAGCGCCAAAGGTGGCGTAGCCGGAGTGGCCCGGGTGGAAGGTGGCTCGGCCTGGGAGGGAGGCCCCGTGAATGCCCCACCTGCCCTGGTGGACTAGCACTGCATACTCATCGATAGGTCGCACTGGGGGCTGGTGGGGTATGGGGAGGAGGGGGGAGTTGGTTTGGGGGGGCATGCGGTATGGAGTGAGATTCAGGAATGGAGATGGGATGGGGATGGAGAGGCGACGGGGAAGGAAGGAAGCCGGAAGGAAAAAGAATGTGCAGGGTGTTATCAAGAATTCTCAAAAACACCCTGCTACATCAACTTCCAACGGACCTAACACGCACACCTGCAACTAAGAAACACACATATCACAAGCACATACCTGGGGGAACTTGGGAGCAGCATCATAGATCCTGTGAATGGCGTCTCCTGTCACCTCGCCCTCCTCCAACAGACGCTCTGAGTGGGTTAAGAGGGGTGGTGTGCGGTTGAGGGGGTGGTATCCGGTTGAGGGGGGTAAGTGTTGTACGGGGTTGTTAGGGGGGTTATGTGTGGGTAGGGATGGAAGAATGGTGGCACAAGAGAGGGTATAATGGGCGGAGAAGCAGAGAAGATGCTGTGGATGGCGTCTCCTGTCACGTCGCCCTCCTCCAACAGGCGCTCTGAGTGGGTTCAGATCAGAGGGGTGGTGTGCGGTTGAGCGGGGAGGTGTGCGTGTGAAGAGTAAAGTTATGGGTTAGAGGGTGGGGCTGTGGGGAAAAAAGGAGAATGCTGTGAATGGTGTCTCTTCTCCTGTCACGTCACCCTCCTCCAACAGGCGCTCTGAGTGGGTTCAGATCGGAGGGGTGGTGTGCGGTTGAGGGAGGAATGTCTAGTTACGAGGTGGTTAGGGGGGCTATGTGTGAGTGGGGTTTGGAAGAGAGCTGGGCCAGAGGAGGGTAAGACGGGTGGAGCAGCAGAGAAGATGATGTTAAGGAGGGGAAGAGGGGTTGGTTGGTGGATGGGTGGGGAGCACGAGGGGGTGGAGGTGGGAGGGGGGAGGGATGGGTGGAGTGGAGTGTAGGGGTTTTTAGGGGGGATGGGGGGGTATTCCTACCTGCGATGGTGTCTACAGCCGATCTGTACTCCTTAAGAACAGCCTCGCATTTCGCCTTGGAGTAGCGCATGTACTCTTCCCTTAGAGCGATGACCTTGGGAATGAGCTGTATGGGAGGACGATGAGAGGAGAGGAGAGGAGTGGAGAGGAGTGGAGAGGAGTCGAAGAACGGAAAAACAAACGAGTGCTTGTTATTCCTACTTTGGAGAAAATGGGGGCACAATCAATACGGCCTTAGAAAATGGGGGCACAATCATGCAGGGTAATCGCAAGGCACTCACATGAGGCATCAGGTCCTTCTGCGTCTCGTAAACCACCTTCCGCAAGCAAAGCGCTCATGCCCTCATAGCTGCCTCCCTCCCTCCCACACACCATGTATGAACACTCACATGAGGCATCAGGTCCTTCTGCGTCTTGTAAACCACCTTCCCCAGGGCGCTCATGCCGCTTCTCAGGATGACATAAACCACTGCATGTATGCTATTATTATATATACATGTTGAAATATATATATATGTATATGTATTATAGCATGAATACACTCACATGCGGCATGAGGTCCTTCTGTGTCTCGTACACCACCCTCCCCAGAGCGCTCATGCCGCTCCTGAGGATCATATACACCAGTGCGTATATTCATAAACCCGAAACCCGAAACTCACATGCGGCATAAGGTCCTTCTGCGTCTCGTAAACCACCTTCCCCAGGGCGCTCATGCCGCTCCTGAGGATGACATAGTCTGCCAGTTGAACCGCCTCTCTGTACGCCACCCCTGCTTGCCAGCTCACATTGGCCGCTCCAAACACCATGCGCTCCATGATGGCAGCTGTAAGGCAGGTGGGGAGAAAGGAGCAGCAGGGAGTGGGGCGAGCAAGTCAGGCAAGTGCCGTTTCTCGGGATCGCCTAGTCCGCCAGCTGCACCACCTCTCTGTACGCCACCCCTGCTTGCCAGCTCACATTGGCCGCTCCAAACACCATGCGCTCCATAATGGCTGCTGCACGGGGAAGGGGAGAGAGGGAGGGAATCAGTGAAACCGCAGGCAGGGAATGGGGGAAACAGCCGCTCCTCTGTAGGGAATGGGATGACATAGTCTGCCAGTTGAACCGCCTCTCTGCAGCCCACCACCACCCTCAGGATGACAGAGACCGCCAGCTGCACCACCTCTCTGCACGCCACTCCTGCTTGCCAGCTGAGAGGGAAGGGAAGGTGTGTAGGGTAGGGCCCACCACCACCCTCAGGATGACAGAGTCCGCCAGCTGCACCACCTCTCTGTAGGCCACCCCCGCCTGTCAGCTCACATTGGCAGCGCCAAACACCTTTCTCTCCACTAGAGCAGCTACTTGGGAGGGTGTGAAGAGGATCAGGGGAGAGATGCAAGGGAGTCAGCAAGTGGATACTGGATGACACAGTCCGCCAGCTGCACCACCTCTCTGTACGCCACCCCCGCCTGCCAGCTCACGTTCGCAGCTCCGAACACCATTCTTTCCATTATAGCAGCTGCTCAGGGAACAAGGAAGAGGGGGAGGGGAGAGGGGAGTGGAAACGGAAGAGGGAAATTGGGGTTGCGGGGGTGGGGGGACAGGGAAACAGTTCCTCTGGATGACATGGTCAGCCAGTTGAACCGCCTCTTTGTAGGGGACCCCTGCCACCCCTGCCTGCCAGTGCTAGCTCACATTCGCCACTCCAAACACCATACTCTCCATACTCACGTGCATGGTAGCGTCCAGCATGCCCTGCTTGCTAGACGGCAAAGCAGCGGTGGCGCGAACAGAGATGCTCTTACCATAACAAAACCACACAAAACTCCCCTGGACCGCTCTTAAAAGGCCCAAAACTACAGCAGAACCCCCCAAACCGCACTGAACTCCTGCTACTCACGTGCGAAGGCGCGCACGATAGCGTCGAGCATGTCCTGCTTGACGGCAAAGCAGCGGTGGCGCACCCTCTCGTGCTCCATGTTGGGGAGAGGATCAACGTTGTCCAGAGAGGTCTGACGGAAGGGGAGGGGCGGAGAGAGGGTGGGGAAAAAGGGGTGAGGCATTGTGTGGAGGACATCCAGCGGTGGCGCACCCTCTCGTGCTCCATGTTGGGGAGAGGATCCACGTTGTCGAGAGAGGTCTGCTAAAGGGAGGGAGAGGGAAGGGAAGGAGGAGAGGCAATGTTGAAGGGCGTCTGGTGCAAAGCAGCGGTGGCAGAAACTCTCGTGGGAGAGGATCCACATTGTCGAGGGACGTCTGAATGGGAAAATGGGGAACGGTGAGAGGGGAATGGGAAGGGAACCACGGGGAGGGAAGAGGCAAGGTTGATAGGTGTCCGGTTGGCAGGGCTTCAGCGGTGGTGCACCCTCTCATGCTCCACGCTGGGAAGAGTGTCCACATTGCTGAGAGAGAGGTCTGACGAGACCGACATATGTGCACGCACACACGCACACACGCTCAAACACGGTGCGCGCGCGTAGCGAGGTTGTTTTTGAGATGTCTCAAAAACAACCTCGCTACACGTGGCACACATTCGAATCAAGCTTGACTTGGCAGCAGCAGAAGCGCACACTCAAACCAGTGCTCACCCTATCAATCAACCCTGCTCTGTCTGGCAGTGCGCACTCGGGCCCAGCGATGGAGGCCTCATGGTAAGCACACCAGAGGCAAGCACATGAACACACACACACACACACACACACACACACACACACACACACACATACACACACACACACACACACACACACACTCTTGATCGGGCCTGATATGTCCGGCAGGGCGCACTCCAACACAGCGATGGAGGCTTCACGGTAAGCCAAGCACAGGCATGTACTCAGACACGCATACCCTAGGCCCAGAACAGACAACCAGAACAGACAACCAGAACAGACAACCAAAACACAATCAAACCAGCACTTACCCTCTTAATCGGCCCTGATCTGTCTGGCAGGGCGCACTCCAGCACAGCGATGGAGGCCTCGCGGTAAGCCGCTCGCATGCGCACCTCCCGGCTGTCCAACACGTCCTCCTCTCCGGTTTTGAACTCGCCCGCTTGCTGCAAGGGACAAGGGGAACACAAGTGGGGCAAGGTAGGAGTAGGGTAAGGGTTATGCCGTGCGGTAAGCCGCCCGCATGCGCACCTCCCGGCGGTTCAACACGTCCTCCTCCCCCGTCTTGAACTCGCCCGCTTGCTGCAGGCACGGATCGCACGGGGGGGGGGGGGGGGGGGGAGGGGGGGGGGGGGGCACGGGGAGCACAAGGAAGCGGGCAGGGGATTAGGATAGGGGGTATGAGCCCATGTGGTAAGCCGCTCTCATGCGCACCTCCCTGCTGTCCAACACGTCCTCCTCTCCCGTCTTGAACTCGCCCGCTTGCTGCAAAGGGCAAGGGGGAACACAAGGAGGGTAGGATAGTAAGGGGAGAAGCAAGGGGGTTGAGGCTCTGTGGTAAGCCGCCCGCATGCGCACCTCCCCGGCTGTCCAACACGTCCTCCTCTCCCGTCTTGAACTTGGCCGCTTGCTGCACACATGAAATGCACGATGGGGGCACAAGAGAATACAAGAGGGGCAAGGGAGTTATGTGACACGAGCCCCTGCTGTAAGCCGCTTGTAAAAAGAGTAGTTTTGAGACGTCTCAAAAAACATACACTTGTAAAAAGAGTAGTTTTGAGACGTCTCAAAGCTACTCTTTTTACACGTCGCAACGGAGTCATCATGTGACATGAGCCCCTGCTGTAAGCCGCTCTCATCTCATAAGCACTTCCCGGCTGTCCAACACGTCCTCCTCCTCTCCCGTCTTGAACTCTCCGGCTTGCTGGAAGCGACAAGGGGGAACACAAGAGGGGCAAGGTAGGGGTAGGGTAAGAGTTAAGCCATGCAGTAAGCCCCTTTCACCTGCACCTCCCACCTGCCCAACACGTCCTCCTCCGAATTGCTAGCACCGTTAATATACATAGAGAACCCTACTTTGACCTGGTCAACGCGTGGCCCCCCACAGTCAGACCCACCCAGTCAATTCTCTGCAGCGGCTCCTCCTTCTCAATCTCATCCCTGTCCTTCCGAGTGTCTGACACCTCAAAGAACCCTGCTTTGACCTGGTCAACCGATTCCCCCCCCATCCCCCACAGTCAGACTCACCCAGTCAATAGCTTGCAGCAGCTCCTCCCTCTCAATCTGGTTCTTATCCTTTCGAATCCCTAAGACTGCTTTTTGAGGCGCCTCAAAAATCGAATCCCTAAGACTGCTAATACGTCTACAGCACCATGCTTTGACCTGGTCAACCCCTCTCCGACGCACTCACCCGGTCAATGACTTGCAGTAGCTCCTCCCTCTCAATCTCATCCTTGTCTTTTCGAGTGCCTATTGCCCTCTTAGAGCCTGCTTTGACCTGGTCAACGCCCCCCCCCCCCCCAACTACTCACCCGGTCAATGGCTTGAAGCAGCTCCTCCCTCTCAATCTCATCCTTGTCTTTTCGAATGGCTAGAATGGCAGCCTCGTTGCTGCCAGCGGTGTGAGGGTGTGGGGAAGGGAGGAATAGGGTGCAGACAGGTGGGAAGGCGTAAGAATGGGTGGCTTGCAGCAGCTCATCCCTGTAAACCTCATCCCTGTGCTTCCGAATGGCTAGGATGATGGCTTCGTTGCTGCCAGCGGTGTGAAGGGGCAAGGAGGGGTGGGGAGGGGTTTGGAAGGGGTGGCAAGGGGTGACAAGGGATGAAAACGGGGAGCATAATGGGGTAAGGCAGGATGTAATGCAACGAGATGGCGTTGCCAAGAGTGGTGTGATGTGATGGAGTGAGAAGGGGTGGCAAGGCTGGCTTGCCGCATGCATGTGTACTGAGTCGACTCAAAACACGTGAGGAGGGGCGGTAAGGCTGGTTTGCTGCATGCATGTGTACAGTGTGTGCCACTGCCGTGTGTGTACTACAGTGTGTACCTCGTTACTATCATTGTTATCACCTTTTTTACTGCAGCTCACACCACTGCTGCTGCGGATAAATATTTTCATAACACATTCAGTCGAATACTCACAGGATATTCATAAGCTCGGCTCCACAGTAGTTGGGTGTAGCACCAACGGCTATCTCTCTCAGGAGGAGCATTCTTAAGCCCGGTCGAGCAGCAGCTGCGGCTGCGGCTATAAATGGAAAACATTCCCGAAATAACTTACAGGATGTTCATAAGCTCGGCTCCACTGTAGTCGGGTGTAGCAGCGGCTATCTCCCTCAGGAGCTTCAGCTTCTCCTCTTCCGACTTGAACGCCTTGTTGCGCGCATGCACCTTAACGAGGAAGACAATAACGGGGATAAAGTTGACAGAATATCAGAGAGGGGCAAGGGGGAGGAGGAGGGGGGAGGGGGGGAGAGAGCTTCAGCTTCTCCTCTTCTGACTTGAACGCCTTGTTGCGCGCGTGAACCTTAAAAGGGAAGACAATAACGGGGATATAGGGGAGAAGCAGGGGAAAAGGGAGCTTCAGACTTGAATGCCTTGTTGCGCGCGCGCACCTTAACGGGGAAGGCAACAGTGGGGATATGAGGAAAGCGGTAATAAGGAGAACAAGGGGAGGGGAGGCGGTGGGAGGGTGTGGAGAGAGGAAGAAGTGGGGAGAGACGGGGGAGAACTGTCCCTCCTCCGTGGCAGCCCCACGCACACCACCTTGCCGAAACCAGCCATGGAACAGCTTTCTCCTGAACCCACATGAGCGATCAACATGCAACATTATCTTCTTGATCTCACCTTCAGTCTTCAGGGCACAACTCGTTCTCACTTTGAGCACTGAGAATCGCCCCTCCTCTGTGGGCAGCCCCACGCGCACCACCTTGTCAAACCGCCCCTTGTTTAAGGCAAGGCGTAAAATAGGGCAAAGCAGCCCTCTCAATGCACATACATGAGAAGTAAACACACTCACTCATACCTTGAGCACTGAGAATCGTCCTTCTTCTGTGGGCAGACCCACGTGCACAACCTTGTCAAACCGCCCCTTGCAGTTGAAGGCAACGTGAGGGACAAGCCAAGGGCAAGCAATCCTTCCATTCCAGCGTGCATGTATGCATGAGAGAACCAGACACACGCATTCGTACCTTGAGCACTGAGAACCGCCCCTCCTCTGTGGGCAGCCCCACGCGCACCACCTTGTCAAACCGCCCCTTGCGCAGCAACGCTGGGTCCAGCATGTCCAGTCGGTTAGTGGCACCAATGACCAGCACCTAGAGGGGAGGAGAGTAATGGGGGGGAACAGGGGGGGATATGGGAGACGAACGTCAGGGCAACAGAGGGTCAGCAGCGCTGGATCGAGCATGTCAAGACGGTTGGTGGCCCCGATGACCAGCACCTGGAGGGGAAGGTAGAGGACAGGGAGGGGGCAAAACAGGGGGAAGGGCGGCGGAAGACAGGGGGGAGATGGGGGGAGAGGATGGATTAATCAGCCCCTCGCGCACCACCTTGTCGAACCGCCCCTTGACGGTTCGTAGCGCCGATGACCAGCAGCACCTAGAGGGAATTAGCAGGAGGAAAAGAGGCGGGCGGGGCAGGATGGGGGGAGAGGATGGGATAAAGGAGCACCAACTTGTCAAACCGCCCCTTACGCAGCAGCGCTGGGTCGAGCATGTCCAGTCGGTTGGTGGCACCAATGACCAGCACCTGGTGGGGAGTAGCAGAGGGTAGGTGGGGTGGGGGGGTGTCACAGAGGGATTGGGCCTCTAGAGGCCCCCTTGCGCCACCTTGTCAAACGGCCCCTTGCGCAGCAGCGCTGGGTCGAGCATGTCCAGTCGGTTGGTGGCACCAATGACCAGCACCTGGTGGGGAGTAGCAGAGGGTAGGTGGGGTGGGGGGGTGTCACAGAGGGATTGGGCCTCTAGAGGCCCCCTTGCGCCACCTTGTCAAACGGCCCCTTGCGCAGCAGCGCTGGGTCGAGCATGTCCAGTCGGTTGGTGGCACCAATGACCAGCACAGGAGGGTACATGGGTCTGCATGGGGGCAAGCAGCAGAGAGGGTGGGTTCATATAGCCGCTTACGCAGCAGCGCAGGATTCAGCATGTCCAGACGATTGGTGGCGCCAATGACCAGAGGGAATCAGAGGAATTCAAGACATACGTGTATGAAGATCTGTTTTGAGATGTCTCAAAACGATTGGTGGCGCCAAGCCAATGACCAGAGGGAATCAGAGGAATTCAAGACATGAGCATCCATTCCATTTCCCCCTTTGCATCTCATCGCACCTTCCCTGCTTTCCTTTCTATCATCACTGACCTTAGCTTGACCTGGTTGATTCTATCAAGTTCCCCACCCTCTCTTTTTTATTTTTACGTTTTATTTATTTATTTATTTATAAATTTATTTATAAATTTATAAATTTAATTATTTATTTATTTATTTACTTATTTCTTTCTTTCTTTCTTTCTTTCTTTCTTTCTTTCTTTCTTTCTTTCTTCCTTTATTTATTTTAATCACCCTCGATATCTCACCTCCCTATAAAGTCACGCACCTTAGCTGGCCTGGTTCTCCTGGAATCCGTCCAGCTCTGTGAGGGTCTGAATCAGCCCCTGCTCCCCCCACTGCCACACCCTCCGTCCTTTCTCTTATTTTGGTGCCACTTTCCCTGCCATCACCTGCCTCTTATATCACCTCTCCTTTCGCTACAGTCACGCACCTTGGCCTGGTTCTCCTGAAACCCGTCCAGCTCTGTAAGAATTTGAATCAGCCCCTGCTCCCGCTCGATGTTGCCCTGTATTTGCAACATCCATGCAAACAAAAGGAGAGTGGAATGGCAAAATACAAAAGGCATTTGAGCTGACCCAAAAATCAAATAATGGGAGAGTGGAAGGGAAAAGAAGGGAAGACAGAAAAGAGAGGAACAAAAAACAAGCTGCTGAAGCATGTGGGGAACCAAGAAAAGGAACAACCAACGAGAAAAAAAAAACATCACCAAATAACGATGGCATCGATTTCATCAATGAAGATGATGGCCGGAGCCAACCACTGCCACCCACACTCCCAACCCCACACTCCCTCCCCCCTCCCATCACTCGCTCACCCCTCCCTGGTCGCTGGCCGTGCCTCGCTTCGACCCGATCGCATCGATCTCATGAATGAAGATGATGGCCGGAGCGAACTGCCCCACTCCCTCCCACCCCCACTCTCTCCCTCACTCCCTCCCTCCCTCCCTCCCTCCCTCCCTCCCTCCCTCCCTCCCCCCACGCACCCTGCCCTGGTCGCTGGCTGTGCCTCGCTTGGAGCCAATGGCATCGATCTCATCAATGAATATGATGGCCGGCCGGAGCGAACTGGGAGGATATGTATTCTACCACAAACCTCTGCCACACTCCCACCCCCACGCTCTCCCTCACTCACTCGCTCCCTCACTCGCTCCTTCACTCGCTCCCTCACTCACTCCCTCATGCTCTCCCTCACTTGCTCCCTCACTCCCTCCCTCATTCCCTCCCTCATTCCCTCACTCCCCTCACCCACGCACCCCGCCCTGGTCGCTGGCTGTGCCTCGCTTGGACCCAATGGCATCGATCTCATCAATGAATATGATGGCCGGGGCGAACTGGCGCGCCCGAAAGAATAAGTCCTTGACCCTAGAGGCTGCAACTCCTGCGAACATCTGGTGAATGGGGTGGAGGGAAAGGCAGTGAGGGGCGGGGGAGGGGGAAAAGACAGCGGGAGGCAGAGAGAGGCAGGCATCGATCTCATCAATGAATATGATGGCCGGAGCAAACTGGCGCGCTCTGAAGAATAAGTCCTTGACTCTTGACGCTGGGATCCCCGCTCACCCTTCCGAACCCACAAGCACACCTCTATATACTCAGCACCAGAGACAGAGAGAAACAGCACCCTTGCTCAACCTTCCACACCCCCACAAACTCACCTCCACGAATTCAGCACCAGAAACCGAAAAGAACGGCACTCCTGCCTCTCCAGCAATGGCCTTCGCCAGAAGCGTTTTTCCAGTTCCGGGCGGGCCAAACAGAAGCACGCCTTTCGGGCAGTACACGCCCAGGTCCTCAAATTCTTTGGCTGCCCGAAGAATTCGCACCACCTCCTGCAGCTCTCGCTTCACGTAATCCTGCCCGGCAAAATCGTCAAAAGTGATTCCTGTCTTCTCCTCTGCTGATATGTACCGTGCTCTGAGATTTGAAAGAAGGAAAAGGGGGAAGAAAGGGGGTTGAATGGGGTGGGGAGCGGTGAGATGAGGTGGAGAGGGGTGGGGCGTGGTGCAGTGCGGTGGAGAGCGATGGAGCAGATGGGGAATCCGCACCACCTCCTGCAGCTCTCGCTTCGCGTAATCCTGCCCGGCAAAATCGTCAAACGTGATTCCCGTCTTCTCCTCTGCAGAAATGTACCATGCCCTGTTGGTTGAAATCGAGAGGAGGGAAGTAAGGGGTTGAATGGGGTGGGAAGAGGTGTAATGAGTTCAAGGGCGGCGGGGCGTGGTGCAGTGCGGTGAAGAGCGGTGGGGCGTGGTGATGAATCCGCACCACCTCCTGCAGCTCTCGCTTCATGTAATCCTGCCCGGCAAAATCGTCAAACGTGATTCCTGTCTTCTCCTCTGCTGCTATGTACTGTGCTCTGAGATTTGAAGAAGGAAAGGGGGGAAGAAAAGGGGTTGAAAGGGGTGGGGGGTGGTGAGATGCGGGGTGGGGCATGGTGCAGTGCGGTGGAGAGCGGTGGGGCGGGTGGGGAATCCGCACCACCTCCTGCAGCTCTCGCTTCACGTAGTCCTGCCCGGCGAAGTTGTCAAACGTGATTCCTGTCTTCTCCTCTGCTGATATGTACCGTGCTCTAAGTTTTGAAAGTAGGAAAGGGGGGAAGAAAGGGGGTTGAATGGGGTGGGGAGTGGTGAGATGAGATAGAGAGGGGTGGGGCACAGTGCGGTGCGGTCGAGAGTGGTGGGGCGGGAAGAGAATCCGCTCCACATCTTGTAGCTCCCGCTTCATGTAGTCCTGCCCGGCGAAGTCCTCAAACACACTCTTCACTTGCTCCCTCACTCGCTCCCTCACTCCCTCAGCTAACTGTGGCTGCTTTTCGGCCGCTCCTCCAGCTTCGTCGGCTGAAACAGCGGAAACAGCACCCCCTCAAGAACTTCATAATACATCCAGTGACTGCCTCCCTCACTCGCTCCCTCACTCCCTCACTCGCTCTCTCACTCACTCCCACCCTCACCTGCTCTGCCCCATGGTCCCCAGGTCAGGGTTCAGCACGGCAGTCAGCTTCCTGTGGCTGCTTCTCGGCCGCTCCTCCAACTTCGTCGGTTGATACAGCAGAAACAGCACCCTCTCTAGCCCCACATACAGCCCACACGCTCCCTCCCCCACCCTGCCCCTTACCCCCTCTCACCTGCTCTGACCCATGGTCCCCAGATCAGGGTTCAGCACAGCAGTGAGCTTCCTGTGACTGCTCCTCGGTCTCTCCTCCAGCTTAGTCGGCTGGTACAGCGGAAACAGCACCCTCTCCAGCCCCACATACAGCCCACACGCCAGCGCCAATCTCAACCCCCACGTAGCCGCCAGCTGGATAGTCCCTACTGTGCTGCCTAGGAGACCAGCCGAGGAAGCCGGGAGGAGGGACGGGACGAGGGAAGAGGAGGAGGGGGGGGAGGGGAGGGCGGTTGGGGCGGGGGCTGTGGTGGCGGAGAGGGTTGAGAGGGTTGAGAGGGCGGAGGGGGTGGTGAAGGGCGCGGGGGGGAAGGCGGAGGGGTGGTTGGTGAGGGTGATGTGGGCGAGTTGGCTGCGCAGGAGGGACCAGAGCTCTGAGTGCACGTCTGCTGGCATGTGGCGCACCCTGTGCTTCAACCACACCACCTGGGAAGAGAGAGGGGAGAAGGGGAGAGCCAACAGCAGCAGCAGCAGCAGCAGCGGCGGCAACGGCGGCGGCGGCGGCAGCACAGCACACAGCAGCACAAGGGGGCGGAGGGGAAGGCGGAGGGGCGGTTGCTGAGGGTGATGTGGGCGAGTTGGCTGCGCAGGAGGGACCAGACTTCAGAATGCACGTCTGCTGGCATGTGGCGCACCCTGTGCTTCAACCACACCACCTGAGAGGAGAGAAGAGGGGACAGCACGCACGTCTGCTGGCAGTGAGCAGGAGAGACCAGAGCTCGGAATGCACGTCTGCTGGCATGTGGCGCACCCTGTGCTTCAACCACACCACCTGGGAGGGATGGGAGGGAAAGGGGGTTGCACACACACCAAGAGGCGGAGCAAACAGCAGAGGGGGTGGAGCAGAGAGAGAGGAGGGGGGTAAGGGGGGACCAGACTTCTGAATGCACGTCTGCTGGCATGTGGCGCACCCTGTGCTTCAACCACACGACCTGGGAGGGACAGGGAGGGCAGCACACCCCACACAGCGGCACAGCAGCTGAAGGAGTGGGGCATAGAGGCAAGGCGAGGGCAGTGAGGAGGAGAGAGCAGACTTTGGAATGCACGTCTGCTGGCATGTGCCGCACCCTGTGCTTCAACCACACGACCTGATGGGGAGAAAAAAGGGGGGGGGAGGGACAGAAGAGAGGAGAGGAAAGAGGGGGAAGGCGAGGGTAAAAGAAAGCCCATATGCCCTATGGCCTCTGCCTCCTCCTCCCCTCACAACTCCACGTCATCTCCCACCCCACCCACCGCCCCCCACCCTTCCAAAGAGCAGATAGAGTCCAGAGGAGGACAGAGTAGACTTTACAGACGTCTCATACGATAGAGTGCACAGGAGGACAAGAGTAGAGCAGAACACAGCAGAGCAGAGCCGAACGGAGCTAATCAGAGCAGAGCAATCCATGGGGCTGTGAGGTGCGTGACCTGGTCCGGAAGGCCCATGTGATAAAGTAGATATTTGAGACGTCTCTAAGATCTACTTGGGCCCATGGGGCTGGTTTTGAGACGTCTCAAATCTACTTGGGCCCATGGGGCTGGTTTTGAGACGTCTCAAATCTACTTGGGCCCATGGGGCTGGTTTTGAGACGTCTCAAATCTACTTGGGCCCATGGGGCTGGTTTTGAGACGTCTCAAATCTACTTGGGCCCATGGGGCTGGTTTTGAGACGTCTCAAATCTACTTGGGCCCATGGGGCTGTGATGTGAGGTGCGTGACCTGGTCTGGAAGGCCCATGTGACCCACAGCCTCTCCCTCCTCCGCCCCTGCCTGCCACTTCTTGTCTCTCTAAAACTTTCCCCTTCTTCCTCGCCCCGTCTCCCCGCTTACCTGCTCTGGAAGGCCCATGTGCCCCACGGCCTCTTCACCTGCCTCCTCCCCTTCTGCTCCTCCTGCTGCTCCTTCTGCTGCCTTTTTCGCTGCTTGTCGCTCTGCCTCTTTCCCCTTCCTGCTCGCCCACTCTCCCCGTTTCACCTCCAGACCAAGGTCTTTGGCAGGGTGGGGGAGAATCACTGGTGGGGGTTGGAAAGGAAGGGGAATGGAGGAAGTATGGTAAGTGGTCATTCTGCTGCCCCTGGCGCTGCTTGTCGCACTGTCTCTTTCCCCTTCCTCCTCGCCCCCTCTCCCCGCTTCACCTCCAGCCCAAGGTCTTTGGCAGGGTGCGGGAGAATCACTGGCGGGTATTGGAAAGGGGGGAGAATGGCGGATAAATGGTAAGTGGCCATTCTGCTGCCCCTGGCGCTGCTGGTCTCACTGTCTCTTTACTGAGACGATTTTTGAGGCGCCTAAAAAAGGGCGGATAAATGGTAAGTGGCCATTCTGCTGCCCCTGTCGCTGCTTGTCGCACAGTCTCTTTCCCCTTCCTCCTCGCCCCCTCTCCCCGCTTCACCTCCAGCCCCTAGTCCTTGGCAGGGTGCGGGAGAATCCCTGGCTGCGAATACCAAAAGGGGGGGCAGGGGGAGAGGGAGGGGGCGGATGAGCAGGGGTAGAGGAGAGGCGGGGGATGGTGGAAAAAAGGGTTCAAAAAGGGGGGCGCATGGAGAGAGCAGCGAGGCTTCTCTGCAGCTGCAGCCCTCAATCCCTTCACAGAGGGGGGGGGGGGGGGTGGGGTGGGGGGATCACTGGCAGCGAATACAGGAGGCCCGAATGGCGGAATACAGGGGGCCCGTCTGATTTTTCAGTCCTTCCATTCTCTACTCCTACCCAGCTACCTTCCACAAACCGGCCGTTATCGCCGTAGTTGACAAAATTCACCCTCCCCGTCTGCAGCAGCGCCCAGAAATCCCAGAACAAGTGACAAGTCCATTTATCATGTGCTATGCTTCCTCCTTCTCACCTTCCACGAATCTTCCATTATCCCCATAATTGACGAATTTCACCCTCCCCATCTGCAGCAGCGCCCAGAAATCCGCAAAGTCCATGTCAGCACCAGGCAGAGGGTCCCACTGGCTGCCGCGGAGCCTTCCCAGAAGCTTCTTCACCGCCCGCTTCCACCCGATCCTCGCCACCTCGTCCCGCTCTGCCTGGATCCGAAGCTGCCTCACAACTTCCTCCTGCTGATTAAAACTTTCCAGCTGACGTTTCCTTAACGCCTGAGGAGGGAGCGGAGCAAAGGAGAAGGAAGGTTCGGCAGGTATGGAAATGAAGGGGGTGGGGGTGGGGGGGGGGAGAGGGTGGAGGGTGGAGGGGAGGGGGGATTAGGTGCGTTTGAGTGGTTGCGGAACGAGAAAGTCACCAATCCCTCCCTCAGATGTCTATCCGATGTCCCTCAGAGTAATTTGAGAATCGTCAAGAGCACCAACTCACCTGCCGCTGTTTTTGAGGCGCCTCAAAAATCGCCTCAGATGTCTATCCGATGCCCCTCACGAGTGATTTAAGAATCTTCAACAGCACCAACTCTCCTGCCGCTGCCCGTTACCCATCTTGCATCATCAAACCCTCTCTAAACCCTCGCCATTGACGTCTGTCCGCTACCGTCACCTGCTGCCTCGTCTTTTGCCCTTCGCACGGCCTATGCGAAGTTCGCCTATGCGAAATTCGTCTATGCGGGATTTCGCCAGTGCGAAATCCTCGAAAGTGCTCCGCTCACCTCGAACAACGCGAGCTGCTTGTCGTCTTCCATCACCGCCCGTCCCTTCGCCTCGGCAACTCCCGAACCTAGAGCTGGCTCGGCTGCTGCTGCCGAGCCTGAGCCCGAGCCTGATGTCGAGCCTGCCTCGGCACGGGCGGTGAGTCTGGAACGAGTGAGTTTTTGGGATTGACGCCCATGCAGAGCTGGTCGAGTGACTGTACGCGGAGTGCTTGTAACGAAGGTTGAACTGCTCGATCCGACATTGCAAGAGGTCGTACGCTTTACAACCGCGAGTGGCAGAGATTGAGCAATCGAACTCGATACAAGCAGGTGCCTACAAGCGCCGCAAGAAACGTTCGGTTTCACATTGAACGGTGTAGGAAAACGACGAGATGGCACTGGTGCTGCGATCACTGGCGACTGGACGACAATGTGTGACACTGACAACGATCGCGAGGCCGCCATTGCGATCTACTTTCGCGACGCGACACCGAGGAGGGAGACCTCAAAACCGCGAAACTTAGGATCTGCTATTCGCGTCTCTGGTATCATGCGAAGCCGTCCCGCTCAGCAGTGAGCCGCGGAGAACCGTTGAGCACGAGAAGGTGCTCGGAAGCGGTTCGTTACCGCCTGATAAGGCGATAAGGAGCAGCGATTCCCGCCGTAACAGACGCTGAAATGTGTGTGCGGGATGGAGGATTTTCAGACTAAGGTTGGGGTGGGTGAGGTTGACAGGTCGTGTGACACTAACGGAACGGAGGATAAAGTAGGAAAGGCATATGACTGCAGTTTCAGAAACTGGTCCCTGAAACCAGGAGAAAAAAGGCTCCGATGATATTTTATAAGAACTTATATTTTAGGCAACATGATATTAGCATGACTTATTGTATACATGGTTGACGGACGTTATAACATAAACATAAACATAAACATAAACTTATGGTTTGAAAATATTCCATTTTGGAATGAACATTCATTCAGACAGGCCAACATGTTAATAAAATAATTTCCTCTAATAAACCCACGGTGTTGAGCTTCATAAGACGTTCACAAATATACAAACCTTTCTGTGCATCGTGTAGTGGAGGTGTTACATCTCCGAAGCGATTTTTCTTTTTCCGAAGCAACAGCAAACCAAACCCTAGTCGGCCCCTTCAAAACCAAAGCCGAGGTTTCTTTCGTCTCACGTCCTCCTGCGGCGAGGTCTTTAGTTGTCCGTCAGATCCGGAACGTCCACGGTTCTTAGGCTTCTCAACTTCACGGTTCTCTACTTTCTTAGCATAGGGCGTAGTTTCTGTGGCCTGCTAGGAACCGTTTCGCTCACGCTTCTGCCCTTCGCACGCCCTTAGGGGCCCGATCTTTGCGTCTGGGAAAGGGACCCCTAGTTTCGTCAACATGCCTTCCGTGGTGAATATCGCGGAAGCGGCAGAAGCGGCGAAGCGAGTCGCCGCCGCCTTTATGGCGGCGCGCGCTTCCGGCCAGTCCGAGGAGCAAGCCGCTGCCGCCGCGTCGTCCGTAGCTAACCCGGAGCCGGTTAAAACGCCGTCTTTCGTCATTCCCAAGAACAAAATCTCGATCCCAGGGCAATCGTTGGCGATCGTGCCTGTCGGGGGAAGCGTTACGAAAGCTGGCGAGGAGGCGGAGGATGATAAGCCGAGACGCCCTCGGAAGTACCGATGGGGACCAGATCCGCTTTTGGATCCCGCGACGCGAAGGGGTCGCGCGCTGGCCATTCAGGTACGCCGTCGGTGTTTGAGCCTAGATGGTTCTAAGTATATATATGAAATTAAAGACTTCTTAGAAGCCGTGGAAGTGATATTAGGGTTCTGAGATGTTTTTAAGAGCTAGGAAGTCGGTATTCCTCGCTTGGTGTTGTTTTAGAACTTGGACTGATTTCAGAGCGCAAATTGATATCCCTTTTTTCTCGTTGATTGCGATAGATGAATTTTTTGTTATATGCCCCATCCGTTTTTAAGTACCTGCAGACGCGAGTCGAGCAGATCTCGTCGCAACTGGATCTCAACACGCTGGAGATCGACGAGAATGAAGTCACGCGCTCTCCGTTCCGGTTGATATTTTTTCATTTTTATATCCGTTCTTATCCTTCTTTCTTTCTCTTGTTTCCTGCAGACGCGTATCGAGCAGATCTCGTCGCAGCTGGAGCTGAACACGTTGGAAATCGACGAGAATGAGGCCACGCGCTCGCCGTCCCCGCCGCCGATCTACGACAACATGGGACAGCGCCTCAACACCCGCGACGTATGTTACCGTCTTTACCTGTCTGTCAGCACCGAGTTGATTTTTCCTTATTATTGTTTTCTAATTTATTGATTGTTTGAATCAATCGTTCGTCTACGACAGCACGGGCCAGGAAGTCACACCGCGACGTACACGTATCGTTTCTAACAACTCAACCGGCATTTTTCCAGTATTCCTGTCCATTCGTGATCCTTCCGAGGTTTTCTGCTTGCCGTGCGAAGGGATTAGGTTGAGGATTTTTAGACTCGTCTGTCCTAAATTCGCTGATACCGATGTTTTGCCTCTCTTTTTCCTTGTTCGGTTTTCTTTTTGCAGCAAAGGAAGCGCGACCAGCTTGACATTGAAAAGCGCAAAGCAATAGGTATGGCCATTTAGATTTGCATGCTCGACCTTTCCTGTTTCCCTTCGTTTTCCCACTATTGCGAAATTCGTTGGTTTCAGTGGAACTTAACAACACTGCTCGGTTGTTCCACTTCTCATGCTGTTTGTTTTTTCTTCCATTTTTTATTCCTAATTTATATTATTTTTTCGTACAGCCGAGTGTATCAATCTTAACCCCCACTTCAAGCCGCCGGCGGGTTATAAGCCCGTGCTGGAGGAGGCGAAGCTCTTCGTGCCGGTAAGTTGCAATAGCGAAGTTTGCGAAATTGCAAAAAAGCTTTTCCGCGAAGCTCCTGTTGTTTTGTATTTCCGGTATCCCGCGGGTTTTGTCGGATACGTTTCTGTCGAGTACGGTTTTCCTAGTGCAGCCTGGTCCGACTTCTGTCTCTACAGCGCAATTTTGGACATAAGATTTCAGGTTCGCAATTGGTGTGTACGCGATAGAATGAGAGTCGGTAGTATTGCAAATTTAGCCTGCTAAGTCTGAGCCAGAGAAAACCTAATTTCCACATTTCCAAACAATCCTTCTGTACTTCCCCGTGTCATGCGTTAGCCTGCTTTGCTTCGCAAGTGTTTTGCCAGTGGCGGTTGATGACATCCTTTATCGCGTACAGTTGTCCAGAAAGGCGTGGTAATTTCTTTGGCCTACACCACACCACACCACTCGATATTGATGCTTCGCCCCTTCCGTCTCATTATTGCTCTTTCGATTGGAATTCCCTGACGTGTTGGTTTTTTTGTCTCTGCTGTGTTTCTCTCGTCTCCCCTTCCCGCATGCTCTGCATCTCCCGCCCGCCTTCCCTCTTTCCCTACCCTCTTCTTTTTTTTCTTTCCCCTCCCCGCCTATTTTCCTCCCGCTCCCCTTCTCGCCCTCTCTCCCTCTCCCTGCATTTCTCCTCTCTTTCTTATCGCTCTTCCTCCTCCGCCCTCCCTTCTTCCGCCCTTCCCGCCTTCCGCCCGTCTCGCCTTCCGCGCGCCCCCCTGCCCTTCTTCCCCTGTCCGGCATGCGTCCGTCCGTCGTACCGTCCCTATCACACACGTGTGTGCGCACTACCGCCGCCCTCCGTTCAATCACGAGCAGGTCAAGCAATACCCGGGCTACAACTTCATCGGCCTCATTATAGGCCCGCGCGGCAACACGCAGAAGCGAATGGAACAGGTGAGGGCTTGTAAAGTTTGTCAAGGCTGCTTATAAGGTGTATGTTGCAGTCACGAGCAGGTCAAGCAATACCCGGGCTACAATTTCATCGGCCTCATTATAGGCCTGCGCGGCAACACTCAAAAGCGGATGGAACAGGTGAGTTACGTTCTTCCTTTTGAAATTACTTATTGCGATCATGACCTGGTCAATTATTTAGGCCTTCACCCTGCATTTATTCTGTATATTCGTGATATTGTGTTTTGGATACTTGTTTTTAAGTCATTGTTGTCTTTCAGCTTCCGTTCGCCATGCATATGTCGTCTTGTTATCTCGCTTACCACTTATGTTTTGTTGTTTTTCCTGCCGTGGTTGCAGGAAACGGGTGCTCGTATCGTGATTCGAGGAAAAGGCGCAACAAAAGAAGGAAAGGTAAGGCAGCTCGTTGCTCCTGTGTGCCCAATCGGGCAGCTCGTTGCTCCTGTGTGCCCAATCGGGCAGCTCGTTGCTCCTGTGTGCCCAATCGGGCAGCTCGTTGCTCCTGTCGCTTACCTCTCCCCTTGCATCTTCTGACACACCCTTACCTCCCTTCTTTCCTTTTTCTAACGTCTTCACTCACTTGTCTCCCTTGGATTTTCCCCACTTGTCTACCGAGCAGAAGGACAAGTACCAGGAGGGAGCGAGCGAGGATCTTCACGTTTATATCTGCGCGGACAAGCTCGAGAAGGTGGATGCTGCTGTCGATATGATCGAGCCGCTGCTCACGCCCATCGACGTGAGTAACAGGGTTACCAGGTAGTTGAGTGCGTGTAACTGGCTGGGTAAGGGAGAGCGAGGACCTGTGTGCATGACTACATCTGTGCTGACAAGTTGGAGAAGGTGGATGCTGCTGTTGACATGATCGAACCGCTGCTCACCCCCATTGATGTGAGTAATCCGTATTGGTTGCTCACAGTACAGCCATTGATGTGAGTAATCCGTATTGGTTGCTCACAGTACAGCAGCAGCAGCAGCAGCAGCAGCAGCAGCAGCAGCGGCTGTGCTTCACGTGCGTGCGGCTATTGTTGCAATTCTCATTCGACCCCTCCGTTCCTCTCTTACCTTCTCTTTTCTCGTACAACAGGAGTGGAGGAACATTCACAGGCGCAAGCAGCTGAGAGAGCTCGCGCTGATGAACGGAACCATGAAGGACGTACAGCAGGTGTGCTTCTTGTGCGGCGAGCCGGGCCACAAGGACTTCCAGTGCCCCAAGGAGAAGCTTCAGACCTTCAATGCCAAGGTCAGTGTTCGCCAGAGCTGTTAACCCGGTGGTAACCAGGTGGTAACCAGGTGGTAACCAGGTGTAGGGCAGGTGGTAGCAGCAGCAGCAGCACCGGCACCAGCAGCAGGTGTGCTTCCTGTGCAGCGAGCTGGGCCACAAGGACTTACAGTGCCCCAAGGAGAAACTGCAAACCTTCAACGCTAAGGTCGGTGTTACTTTGTGGTAACCAGGTGTAGGGCAGGTGATAGCAGCAGCAGCACCTACAGCAGCAGGTGTGCTTCCTGTGCGGTGAACCGGGTCACAAGGACTTCCAGTGCCCCAAGGAGATGACTTTTGAGTCGACTCAAAAGTCACCTCCAGTGCCCCAAGGAGAAACTGCAGACGTTCAACGCCAGGGTTAGTGGCAACCAGTGTTTGTACCAAAGCTGGTAACCAGGTGGTAACCAGGTGTAGAACAGGTGGTAGCAGCAGCAGCACCTACAGCAGCAGCAGCGGGTGTGTGCTTCCTGTGCGGCGAGCCGGGCCACAAGGACTTCCAGTGCCCCAAGGAGAAACTTCAGACGTTCAACGCCAAGGTATGTCCCACTAAGAGCTGGTAACCCCGTGGTAACCATGTGGTAGCAAGAGGTAGGGCAGGTTGTAACCCTATGAGCTCAACCACGAGCCAGGTCACAAGGACTTCCAGTGCCCCAAGGAGAAACTGCAGATTTTCAATGCCAAGGTCAGATGGTAACCAGAAAGTAACCTGATGGTAACCAGAAAGTTACATGATGGTAACCAGAAAGTAGCCTGATGGTAACCAGAAAGTAGCCTGATGGTAACCAGAAAGTAACCTGGTGGTAACCAGGTAAGGATTCCCAAACACCAATGTGTGATGGCTGTCAACGCTCCTGCCTATGCCTTCAAGATTCTTAAAAGTAATCACCTGTATTGATTTTTTTCTGTGTCTGCCTGTGTTGTTGCCCATGTGTGGTGGTGATTGCAGGTCACATGTGCCATCTGCGGAGATGGAGGCCATCCGACCGTTGATTGCCCCAGGAGGAGGGCTGGAGGGCCACCGGTATGTGCCCACCCCTCTCCTAGTCTCGCCACCTTTCTCTCCCGTGCATGTTTCTCTGTCTGCCTACCCCTCTCTTCCTCCCTCCTCCATCCGCGGAGATGGAGGCCATCCGACCGTTGATTGCCCCAGGAGGAGGGCCGGAGGGCCGCTGGTATGTGCCCGTCCCTCTCTTCCTCCTCTCTGCCTGCCTACCGCCCTCTTCCTATGTTTTTTTAGAATTCTCAAAAAACAGATTCAGCCCTCTTCCTCTCCTGCCTGGCTTGCTCTCGCACGTCGTTTTTCTTCCCCTATCTTCCCAGCACTCTCCTCCTCCTATCGTCCTACCCCTCTGTGTCCTTGGTTTCTCACGTTGGCTCCTTGTGGCACCTTTTCCGCTTGTTGGTCTTGTTCGTTCCTAAGTATCTTTCTCTCTCTCCCTCCTTCCACAGGGCAAGAGCATAGACTAAAAATATCATTGCTTCCTCAACTGTTGTCCTTCGTCTTATTCTCTTCCACCCCTCTTCCTTCCCTCTCTCTCTCCTTCTGCTTCCTCCCACAGGGCAAGGGCATGGACCAGGAGCATTGGTCCTTCCTCAACGAAATCAACGCTGGCACTGGCGGACGCTCCTTGTCTCGCATCTACTTGTCTCCGTTTCCCTCCCCGGTTCTCCCCTCTCCCTCTTCCCTTCCTCAGGGCAAGGGCATGGACCAGGAGCATCAGTCCTTCCTCAATGAAATCATATCCGGCACCGGTCGGCTCTGCGTCTCTTACCAGCTGCTTACCTTTTCCCGTCCCCCTCTCCTGTGCTCCCCTCTCTCTCCTTCCTCCTCCCACAGGGCAAGGGCATGGACCAGGAGTATGAGTCCTTTCTCAATGAAATCAACTGCTGGCCGGGCCTGGTTGTAGTGCCTATCTCACCCTCCCCCCCTGATGCTCCTCCTCCCTCCCAACTCTTCCTCCCACAGGGCAAGGGCATGGACCAGGAGTATGAGTCCTTTCTCAATGAAATCAACTGCTGGCCGGGCCTGGTTGTAGTGCCTATCTCACCCTCCCCCCCTGATGCTCCTCCTCCCTCCCAACTCTTCCTCCCACAGGGCAAGGGCATGGACCAGGAGTATGAGTCCTTTCTCAATGAAATCAACTGCTGGCCGGGCCTGGTTGTAGTGCCTATCTCACCCTCCCCCCCTGATGCTCCTCCTCCCTCCCAACTCTTCCTCCCACAGGGCAAGGGCATGGACCAGGAGTATCAGTCCTTCCTCAATGAAATCAACGCCGGCAGTGGCGGACCGGACGGGAGGGGCGATGGGAGAGGGGATGGAAGAGGTGACGGTAGGGGAGATGGTAGGGGGGATGGCAGGGGGGACGGCAGGGGGGATGGCAGGGGGGACGGCAGGGGGGATGGCAGGGGCGACGGCAGGGGGGATGGCAGGGGCGATGGCAGGGGTGGTTATGGAGATCGGAGGGGTGGAGATGGGTACAGGGGTGGTGGTGATGGGTACAGAGGCGGGGACGGGTACAGGGGTGGGGATAGTTACAGTCGTGGTGGTTACAGCGACAGCGGTTATGGTGGTAACCGCGGGGGGCCAGGGGGAGGGGGGGGAGCGCCAGGGGGAGGTTCTTACCCCCCGGGGCGGGGTCCCCCAGGGGGTCCGCCCCCCGGGTCCTACCCCCCGCCAGGCATGGGCGGACCTCCCCCCGACCGCCCCGCGCCCTCGTCCTTCCCCCGCCCGTTCGCCCCAGGGCAGGGTCCCACCGGGATGCCAGGTCAGCAGCCAGGTCAGCAGGGAGGAAACGCGTACAGCTACGTGGGCATGCCAGGTCAGCCGCCCATTCGCCCGAGCTTGACTCCTGGTCCGCCTATGGTCCCCCGGGGGCAAGGTCCCCCGCCTGTGGGGGGGTATCCTGCAGGGGGGGCGGGGGGAGCGCCCCCGCCTGGGGGCCCGGGGGGAGCGCCCCCTGCCCCAGGCCCTGGGGTGTACGGTCAACAGCAGCAGCAGCCGCCACCGCCGCAGCAGCAGCTGTCTCAGTACCCGCAGCAGCCGCAGCAGCAGCAGCAGTACCCTCCTCCCCAGCAGCAGCAGGGGTACCAGCCTCAGCAGCAGCAGCCGTACGCGCCGCCACATCAGCAGCCGGGTCAACCGAGTCAACCCGGTCAACCGCCGTCCAGCCAGCCGGCCTGGGGGGATGATCGCGCCAGCAAGCTGCCGAGAATGGACGGTGGGCCGACAGACGCCCCTTCCTCCTACCCGCCGCCCCAACAGCAGCAGACAGGACAGGGAATGCCGCCCCGGCAGCGCACGGGGATTGGGTACCAGGCTCCTCCTCCTGGTCCGTCTGGGTACGGCCCTCCCCGCCCCGCACCTGGGTACGGACCTCCCTCTGGACCTCCCGCCGTACCTTCTACCGGACCTCCATCCGGACCTCCCTCCGGTCCTCCCGGGCCATCTGGACCAGCCGGGTATGGCCCTCCTTCCGGACCTTCTTCCGGACCTCCCTCAGGACCTCCAGGCCCATCTGGTCCGGGGTATGGGGCACCACCGCCAGGCCCGTCCACTGGGCAGAGCTATGGGGGCGCACAGGGGCAGGGGTATGGTTCCGCGCAGGGGTCTAGTGCGGTGCAGGGGTATGGGCAGGGGCCGGCGCAGGGGTCCGCGCAGGGGCAGGGGTATGGGTCCGCTCAGGGGCAGGGATATGCGCCTAGCTCAGCTTATGCCCCCCCTTCTTCCGCTGGTCAGCAGTATCCGCCGCAGCAGCAGTCTCCCCAGCAGCAGCAGCAGCAGCAGCAGCAGCAGCAGTATGGGATGGCACAAGCAGGAGGAGCAGCGCCCGCTCCCCCCGCCTTCCCCCCTCCGCCGCAGCCCAGCTCCCCCCCGCCCCCGCCTCCGCCTCCGCCCAGCAGCGGGGACTCCCCTCCTCCGCCCCCGCCCACAGACCAGCCCGCGCCCCCGCCCATGCCCCCTACTGCGGGCGCCTATGGTGCTCCGTCGTGGCAGCAGCAGCAGCAGCAGCAGCAGGCGCCTCAGCAGCAGCAGCAGCAGGGTGGCGGGTTTTATCAACCCCAGCAGCAGCAGCCCCAGGCAGGCGGGTTTGCACCAGGAGGAGCAGCAGCAGGGGGAGCAGGAGCAGGAGGGGCAGGAGGTGGAGGGCCGGGTGCAACTGGGCCTGGGATGGGGGGACCAATGGGGGGAGGGATGGGCGGACCAATGGGGGGAGGCATGGGCTATGGCCCCCCCAGGGGCCCGCCTACGGGGCAGCCGCCTTTCACCCCTCCCGCTGGCGCTCCCCCTCCCTACATGCCCGGCCGCCCCCCTATGCCAGGTAGCGGTTTTGGTGGTAACCAGTTCGCACCTCCCCCTCAGTGGGGGCCTGGTCCCCCCCAGGGGTTCGGGGGACCTGGTGCTCCCCGCCCTGCCTGGGGACCCGGGGGAATGGGGGGACCAGGGGGGATGGGGGGACCCGGGGGAATGGGGGGACCTAGGGGGCCCGGGGGAGCTCCCCCTTCCCCCTTTGGCCCTGTTGGCGCTCCTGGGTATGGGCTAGGGGGTCCGCCTCCCCCTTTCCCTGGGGCTATGGGGGCGCCCAGGTTCCCTGGTCCGGGTGGTTACCAGCCGGGAGGGCCGGGTTTCGGGGGTGCCAGGCCTCCTGCCCCGCCTGCGGCTGGAGGGGGACAGGGAGAGGCAGAAGATGCAGAGTATGAGAAGCTGATGGCATCGATTGGGGTGCAGTAGAGGCTGCTAGGGGTACTCCTCCCCCCTATGGCCCTGGTGGCACTCCGGGTATGGGCTAGGGGGTCCGCCTCCGCCCTTCCCTGGGGCTATGGGGGCGCCCAGATTCCCTGGTCCGGGTGGTTACCAGCCGGGGGGTCCGGGTTTCGGGAGTGCCAGGCCTCCTGCCCCGGCCTGTGGCTGCAGGAGGGTAGGGGGAGGCAGATGATGCAGAGTATGAGAAATTGATGGCGTCGATTGGGGTGCAGTAGAGCATGCTTGGGGTGCTGAGTCTGTGTCTGATGGCTGCGACTCCCCCGGGTGGTTACCAGCTGGGAGGGCCGGGTTTCGGGGGTGCCAGGCCTCGTGCTACGTCTGCCCCTGCGGCGGGACAGGGAGAGGCAGAAGATGCCGAATATGAGAAGCTGATGGCGTCGATTGGGGTGCAGTAGATGGGAGAATTGATGCGGTGGAGTGGCTGGCTGTGTCAGAGGGATGTCTGGTGTGTATGTGGGTGGCCCAGGGAGGTGAAAATTGACGGGCAGGACCAGGTTACTTAGCAGGTTACATGGGTTACAGGCAAAGAGAGGTGGAGGGTATGTGTATGGGAAGCTGATGGCTAGAAAGCTGATGGGGTGTCTATTGGTGTGAGCCTGTGCAGCAGGGACAGGAGGCAGGGGTAGTTTGTGGGAGACGGTCAGTCAGCAGCAGAGTTGCTGCCTAATTGGTGAAGGCTCGTGTTTTTTATTTTTTCCTGTGGAGGAGCTGGATAACATGCTTGCTAGCACGTCTTTCTTTTCTTCGCTTGTCTGCGTTAAACCTAGTTTGCTCTTTTTTTGCTGGTGGGTGGGTATCAGGGCTAATTTTTTGTTTTGAGCAACCCTTGTGATAAGTGTTGCACCTGTTCAAAAACCTGATTATCAGTGTGACAACTTCAAACCCTGATCCATCAGCGTTATTCTTGTTTTTGAAAATCCAACCTTGTGGCATCAGTGTACCAGTTTAGCAAGCCCTGATGAATTGATATTATCGTTGCACACATTAAGAACAAAAAAAACAGAAAACAAGAGGCGACGAAATCGTCTTAGGGTTGCGAAGCGTTTTGGTAAAATTATCAATATAGATTGTGAGATTCTTAAATATATTATAATATATGTGTGAAACAACTGTGATAATATGCACACTGGGAATCGAACCCAGGAACTTGGGATCAGGAAACGTGGTAAACCACTGTACTAAGGCATCTGTTAAACATTTTATGTAATATATAATTAATCTTGTACTTCTCAAGAACATCCGTAACAAGCACGGAAGCCCGCAAAAATCGACCTCACGACCTTTCATTTGCCAGATGAAACTAACTCGACTATACTACCTGGCTTCAACAGATGTCTCACGCAATCATTTGTATCCGTATCCTTTGCGGCGAAGTCAGCACACCTTAGGGTTTCAATTGTTTCTTCTCGCTCACTTCCTCTCGCTCGTTTCTTCTCCACAGCAGAGGCTTGTTCTTACCTTGGCTTCTCTGTAAGACACCACATGGGTATGTTGCTTTATCTCCTAGATTGCATCTTAGTGAGCTAGAGGAAGTATCTACGGTAGTCGTCTTCACATAGTTTCCTTCGCTTTCGTTTTCACTTATGCCACTTCTCTCATTTCGTTTTTTGTTTTCCTGGTCGTAATTTTCATTTGTCCTCTACTTTAATTTCCACCTCCTTGCTCATTAGTCTGTTTTCTTTATTCCTTTCTCATGCGTTCCTACTTTTCGTAGTCTTCACGCTTAATCTCTTGTGTACCTTCTCACCTCCAGTTCATTTAGGCTATGTCTTTCCAGATCTATCTATTTCGTTTTCTCCTTTGCTCCTTTCTTACACTGACGACTCCTCCATTTCCATTTAAGTACCGCGTAACCTGATTCTGATTTTATTACATCCTTTGCGTTTGCGTTTGCGCCTGTGGTTCTTGTTGCCGTGGCCGTAGACTACAAGAACGTCGTCGTTCAGATATGTAGAACCGCCGTGGTGAGTTCTTGCTTTTCTCCGTCCGTTTTTCCGTTTCTTTCGTTTATGTTTCCTTGCTAGTAATTGTTTCCCTTCCTTTTCTTCTACATCCATACTATCGCGTCAATCTTTGTTTCCTTATCCTGGACCTTGTAATCTTGGATTTTCTTTTTTTGCACAATCTTCTCAACTAGAATGGTCGAAAGTAGCGATTCTTTGGTGCAACAATCTTTTGTTCGTAGTTGCATCGATTCTTCGTTCCTCTTAGTTTCTGCACCACCTCGTGTTTCTCTCTTCCCCCTTGCATGTGCTCTCTCTGCTTTCTCTTCGCTAGTTCCAATTCCTTGTCGAACATTAATCACATAGCCTGTTTAGGCTGTAGTGGGGTAGACACTATGGGGTACAGTCTCCTAGGGTTTCATATTTGTACCCAACTCATTTTCTATTCCATCATTCATTCCTCAATTCTCACATGGTATAGAGCGGGTTCCCTACTGGGACCGTTCCTCCCTAAGGGCCCACCGTTAACAGTTTTTTTTTACCTACCTGCCCGAAGCGCGTTTTTCGCTCTGCCCTACCCTTCTTTTTCGCGGCCCCCTAGTGGCCTTTTCTGCCCTACGCGGCCCCTTTGCGGCCCGTTAGCGGCCCCCTTTGCGGCCTCGTCAGGCCCCGTTGCGACCCCGCCCCGTCGCCCTAAGTCGCCCAGTCGCGGCCCCATCGCGGCGCGACCCCGGCCCTGCCCCGTCGCCCATTGCGACCGTGTCGCGGCCCGGCCCCGACCCTGCCCCGGCCCCGTCGTGGCCCCGTCCCGGACCTGCCCCGGCCCCGACCCTGTCCCGGCCCTGCCCCGGCCCCGTCGCGGCCCCGTCCCGGACCTGCCCCGGCCCCGACCCTGTCCCGGCCCTGCCTCGGCCCCGTCGCGGACCCGTCCCGGACCTACCACGGCCTCGACCCTGCCCCGGCCCCGACCTTGTCCCGGCCCCGGCCCCAACCCTTCCCTGGCCCCGTTGCGGCCCCGTCCCGGACCTGCCCCGGCCCCGACCCTGTCCCGGCCCTGTCCCGGACCTGCCCCGGCCCTTCCCCGACCCTGCCCCGACCCTGTCGCGGCTCTGTCCCGGACCCGCCGCGGCCTCGCCCAGGCTCTGTCCCGGCCCTGCTCCGACCCTGCCCCGGCCCTGTCCCGGACCTGTCGCAGCCCTGCCCCGGCCCTCCCTCGGCCCTGCCCCGGCCTCGCCCCTGGTAAGAGCATAGCCGAGCCGAGCCGCGCTGCCGAGCCGCACCGCTCTGCCGAGCCGCCCTGCCGCGCCGCTCTGTCGAGCCGCCCTGCCGAGCCGCGCTGCCCTGCCTAGCAGCGTCGCTTAGCCTAGTTGCACTGCTACTGCTGCTAGTCTGCTGCTGCTCCTGTCATGGCTAGTCCCAGTGTTCTTACCTTTGATGCTGAGGGTCGAGCGGTTGACTTCGATGTCTGGCTAGATGATCTGCAGCTTTTCCTACAGTGCGATAGCAAGGATGGTCTCTCACTGTTCGATCTCACATCTGGCGCCTCTACTGCCCCTGCTGCTGATGTTGACAGTGCTGTTCGCTCGCAGTGGCTCACGCGCGATGCTGCTGCCCGCCTTGCTGTGCGTAGTCACCTACCGTCTACTGAGCGCGCGCACTTTAGTCAGTACAAGAGTGCTAAGACTCTGTACGACGCTGTTGTTGCACGCTACTCTTCCCCTGCCACTGCTGCACTTAGTCGCCTCATGCTACCGTACCTGTTTCCTGACCTCGCCACAGTCACTGACCTCATTACGCACCTCCGCACTAGTGACACCCGCTACCGCGCTGCGCTTCCTGCTGAGTTCTGCGCCAAGAACCCCCCCTCCCATGTACATCACCCTCTACTACCTAGTCACCCGACTCCCTGACACCCTTCGCTCGGTCAGGGACCACTTCCTCTCTCTTTGCCCTACCACACTCACCGTTGACCTCCTCGAGGAGCGTCTCCTTGCAGCAGAGACTAGTATTACCGCTGTAGGAGCCTCTCGTGGTGACCACCGTACCCCTTTCTTTGAGGGGTGCTCCCCCGTTCCTCTTTTGCCCTCCGTTGCCTCTGCTGCTGCTGTCGACCTTGTTGGCACCGAGTCGGTCAGCGCGGCGTCTGCTCCTAGCGAGAGGCGCCGCAACGGCAAGGGCAAGCGGGGCAAGGGCGCTGGAGGAGGTGGCGGGGGAGGAGGTAGTGGCGGTGGAGGCGGAGGAGGGGGTGGGGGTGGGGGCGGAGGCAGAGGTGGGGGCGTCGGTGGCAGCAGTGGCGGTGGAGGCAGCGGTGGCGGTGGCGGTTGGGGTGGCGGCGGCGGAGGCGGCGGCGGTAGAGCTGGTCGAGGCGGAGCTGTGCAGCGGGGACCCCAGCACCAGTCGCGCTCTCATGAGACCCCGTCGCCACAGCAGCTTCGTGAGTGGTACGCAGGGCGCCAGGGGTCTGGGGGTGCTGGTCCCTGTACTTACGTCCTGCGCACCGGCGACCGCACTAGAGAGCAGTGTGGCGGCCTGCACGCCACCCAACGCTGCTTCGGTCGCCTGACTGACGCCTGACGTTCCCAGTTCCCTGACGCCACTGAGATCCCTCGCTGGGGTGATCTGCTCAAGTCGGGTGTAGCTATCTTTGATCTTGACTTTGATGCCATTCTTGCTGCCATGTATGCTGTGTCTATTAGTGCTGAGGGTGACTGCTACGTGTGTGTTCCGCCTGACCCGGGCATTGAGGCTGCTGCTCTAGGTGCTAGTGAGTCTGCTGCTCCAGGTGCTCGTGAGTCTGCTGCTCCAGGTACTCGTGCGTCTGCTCTCTCAGGTACTGCGTCGGCTCAGGTTTTGCACACCTTCACTCTCGACTCGGGTGCTTCCCGTTCCTTCTTTCGGGACCGCACCACCCTTACGCCGCTCAGTCGGCCGGTTGCGGTCTCCTTGGTAGACCCCTCTGGGGGTCCTGTCCTTGCTCGCGTCCGGCGGCCCCGTCAGGCTCCCTGTCCGGTCTCTACCTCCCCTCGTTCTCTACGAACTTGGTGAGTGGTGCTGACCTTCAGGATGGCGGGGTTGACCAGTTCACTCCTGCGAGTCAGCGAGTGACCCACTGCACGTGTGCTCGGACAGGCCGCCACTTGGCCACATTTACCCGCCGACCGGGGTCCAGTCTGTACACACTGACCACAGAGTCTCCACCGGTTGCTGCGTCTGGTCAGATAGCTGCGTCGAGTCAGGTGTTTGCTGCAGCGTCTCGGTCAGGTCCTGAGTCTGCCCCCTGCTCGTGTCGCCTCCTGTCCCACCAGACCCTCCTCTGGCACCACCGCCTTGGTCACCCCTCCTTGCCTCGCCTCCGAGGCATGGCCTCCCGTGTCCTTGTCTATGGTCTCCCCCGGTCTCTCCCTCCCCTTCCCCCGGGGCCTGCCCCTACCTGCGTTCCCTGCGTCGAGGGGCGGCAGCGCACCGCTCCTCACTCCTCCGAGTTTCCCCCGACAGAGGCTCCACTGGAGACTCTTCATATGGACGTGTGGGGCCCAGCCCGCGTCCGTGGACAGGGTCACGAGCGTTACTTCCTGCTGGTCGTTGACGACTACTCGCGTTACACCACAGTCTTCCCCTTGCGCCGCAAGGGTGAGGTCACTGAGGTGTTGATCGACTGGATCCGCGTTGCTCGTCTCCAGCTCAGAGAGTGTTTCGGCTCGGACTTCCCTGTTCTGCGTCTGCACTCCGACAGAGGTGGAGAGTTTTCCTCCGACCTTCTGCGAGCCTTCTGTCGTGCGGAGGGCATCCGCCAGACGTTCACGCTTCCGGCCTCTCCACAGCAAAATGGGATTGCTGAGCGCCGCATTGGCATGGTCATGGACGTCGCTCGTACGTCCATGATCCATGCGGCTGCTCCCCATTTTCTGTGGCCGTTCGCGGTTCAGTACGCGGCGCATCAGATCAACCTTCAGCCCCGGGTCTCCATTCCGGAGACCTCCCCTACTCTGCGGTGGACGGGGAAGGTTGGCGATGCGTCTGCGTTCCGTGTCTGGGGATCTCGAGCTTTCGTCCGTGACTTGTCTGCGGACAAGCTGTCCTCCCGGGCTGTTCCCTGCGTCTTCCTCGGCTTCCCCCCTGACGCGCCTGGTTGGCAGTTTTACCACCCCACCTCGCGTCGTGTTCTGTCCTCCCAGGACGTCACGTTTGACGAGTCGGTTCCGTACTACCGTCTCTTCCCCTACCGCGCTGCCCCCCTCCTCCCCCCGCCGCTCTTCCTCACGCCCGTTCCCCCCCCGGTAGACCCCCTCCCCCCTCAGGGTCCTGCCCCCTCAGGTGTGTCCCAGGTAGATGCAGTCGAGCCTGTCGAGGTAGCTGTTGACTCTGGTACTTCTGGGGGTGCTGAGCCTGAGTGTGCGGAGCCTGGGGGTGCTGGGTCTGGGGGTGCTGAGCCTGAGCGTGCGGAGCCTGGGGGTGCTGGGTCTGGGGGTGCTGAGCCTGAGCGTGCGGAGCCTTTGGGTGCTAGGTCTGGGGGTGCTGAGCCTGGGTTTGCTGAGAGTGGGGGTGCAGAGCCTGCCGGAGCTGGACCTGGAGGTCCTTCGGGTGCTTTGTCCCGGCGGGAGCTACCCTCTCCACAGGAGCTGCGCGAGTGGTTTGCTCGGCGCTGGAGCCGTGCTGCTGGAGCTGGTGGTGCTGCCGGTGCTGGAGGTTCTACTGCTGCCGGGGGTGCTGGAGCCATGGGTCCCGGAGGTGCTCGTACTGGAGGTACTGGAGCTGCTGGGAGTGGTGGTGCTACTGGTGCTGGAGCTGCTCGTGGAGCTGGAGCTGGCCGTGCTGCTGGAGTAGGTGCTACTGGAGGTACTGGAGCCGGAGCTGCTGGAGGTACTGGAGCTGGTGGTGCTGCTGGAGCCGGTGCTCCTGTGGGTGCTGGAGTTGGCGCTACTGGAGCTGCTGGGGGTGCTCCTGGTGCTGGTGGTGCTGCTGGAGTTGGAGCTGACGCTGGGGGTACTGGTGCTGTCCCCCTGCTGGTTCTGGAGGCGCTGCGCGGCCGCGGCCGTACTTCGTTCCGCTCCTTGAGCAGGTTCTTGGTCTTCCGCCTTCTCCTGGTCCTGCTCCTTCCTTAGAGTGTCCACCGCCTGTCCAGTCCGAGTCACAGTTACAGCTGACCTCCCCTCTTCCTGCTCCTTCTCCCTACGCTGGTCCTACTGGAGGGCTTGCTGAGCGTCGTGAGCCTGAGTCGCGTCCTGCGTCGCCTGTTCGTACTGCTTGCACTAGTCGTCGTGTTCCACGTCAGCGTCCTCCTGCGGTCCCGGGCACGCATCAGATGGCACTGCGTCCTTCCACTGCGTCACAGCGTGTCCCTTTGCCGTCTCCTCCAGCGTCCTCTCTTCCTGCTCTTGCTGACCCGGAGTCTGACTCCCTTCGTGCTGTCAGTCCTACTGTCACCCGTTTCCTAGCCACTGCTGTCACTGACCCTTCCTTTGAGTCCACTGCTGCGTCTGCCTTAGTTGCCGAGCTTGTCGACTTCGCTGCTCACTGTCGTCTAGACTACGCCGCTAGTCTTGTTGCTGAGTCTGCGTCTGTCGGGGGTGAGTGTGCTCTTAGCACGGACGTCCTTGAGGACAGACAGGAGGAGTTCCAGTGTTTTGCTGCTGCTTTACCTCATCTCGTGTCTACGCTGCTTGCCCCTGAGGGAGACCCGGATGCACCAGACATCCCGACCCCGCGCTCTTACGCAGAGGCGATAGAGGGTCCCTACTCCTCTCAGTGGCAGGCGGCCATGGATGCAGAGATGGCTTCTTGGAAGTCCACAGGCACCTACGTCGACGAGGTTCCCCCACCTGGAGCGAACATCGTCAGTGGCATGTGGATTTTCAGGGTGAAGCGGCCGCCAGGTTCTCCGCCTGTCTTCAAGGCGCGTTACGTGGCTCGAGGCTTCAGTCAGCGGCAGGGAGTTGACTACTTTCAGACCTTCTCCCCGACCCCGAAGATGACTACTCTTCGGGTTCTGCTGCACGTCGCTGCTCAGCGTGACTATGAGCTTCACTCCCTTGACTTCAGCACTGCTTTCCTACAGGGCAGCCTGCACGAGCAGATCTGGCTGCGCCGCCCACCTGGCTTCATTGGGTCGTTTCCTTCTGGTACCCAGTGGAGTCTCCGGCGGCCAGTCTACGGTCTCCGCCAGGCGCCCCGTGAGTGGCACGACACACTGAGGACTACGCTTGCGGCTCTTGGGTTTGCTCCTTCCACTGCTGACCCGTCGCTGTTTCTTCGCACCGACACTTTGCTGCCGCCGTTCTACATCCTCGTGTACGTCGACGACTTGGTCTTTGCTACGGCTGACACTGCTGGACTTGCCCACGTGAAGTCCGAGCTGCAGAAGAGACACACGTGCACAGACCTGGGTGAACTGCGCAGCTATCTTGGCTTGCAGATCACTCGGGACAGAGCACGGCGCACCATTACCCTGACTCAGTCACACATGGTGCAGCAGGTCCTTCAGCGCTTCGACTTCACGTACTCCTCGCCTCAGGCCACTCCTCTGTCTACTCGCCACTCGCTCTCAGCTCTGCCTTCGGATGAGTCCGTAGAGCCGAGTGGCCCGTACCCGGAGCTTGTTGGCTGCCTCATGTACCTGATGACCTGCACTCAACCTGACCTGGCATACCCTCTTAGCATCTTGGCACGTTATGTTGCTCCTGGGAGACACCGACCAGAGCACATGGCTGCAGTGAAGAGGGTGTTGCGCTACTTGTGCAGTACGTCGGGCATGGGGCTAGTGCTTGGAGGGCGGAGTCCAGTGGTCCTCACTGGTCACGCAGACGCGTCTTGGGTTGACGACTTGGCTACGCAGCGGTCGTCACAGGGTTACACCTTCAGCCTTGGTTCCGGCTCTGTTTCGTGGCGGTCTACTCGCTCGTCTTCTGTTCTCAGCTCCAGCTGTGAGGCTGAGATCTACGCAGGGGCCATGGCTGCACAGGAGTTACGCTGGCTCACCTACCTGCTGACTGACCTCGGTGAGCCGCCTCGTTCTCCTCCGGTTCTGTACGTAGACAACAAGGCCATGCTGGCCTTGTGTCGGGAGCACAGACTGGAGCACAGAACGAAGCACATTGCTCTTCGCTACTTCCTTGCTCGTGAGCTGCAGCAGCGTGGTCAGCTGCGTCTTGCTTACGTGGCCTCCTAGGCCAACACTGCTGATATCTTTACCAAGGCACTTCAGCCTTGTGATCATCAGCGCTTCTGTACTATGCTGGGTCTTGTGCCCACTTTGCCTCACTTGCTTACCTCTTGACTTTACCTGTACTGTGATCTATATATACCTGCACTTGCTTGTTTACCTTTTATATATAATCCTGCATGTGAACTGGCCTTGTGGCCTTTGAACCTGTGCTCGGAATGTGTGGTGACGTTGTGATCCACCCTGAGCTTGCTTTGTTTTACTTTGCTTGACTGGTCTTGTGACCCCTTGTTCTCCCCCACTTTGCCTATGGGGGTGTGTCGAACATTAATCACATAGCCTGTTTAGGCTGTAGTGGGGTAGACACTATGGGGTACAGTCTCTTAGGGTTTCATATTTGTACCCAACTCATTTTCTATTCCATCATTCATTCCTCAATTCTCACATTCCTTGCTTCCATCTTTCTCTCTATTTCACTTTCCAGATTCCATTATTTAGTTGATGATTTCTCCCTACTTCATTCTCTCTGTCTCTTTCTCTCTCTCTCGTTCTCTCTCTCTCTCTCTCTCTCTCTCTCTCTCTCTCTCTCTCTATCTATCTCTCTCTCTCTCTCTCTCTCTCTCTCGATCTCTCTCTCTCGATCTCTCTCTCCCGATCTTTCTCTCTCTCTCGTTCTCTCTCTCTCTCTCTCTCTTTCGTTCTTTCTCGTTCTCTCGTTCTTTCTCCCTCGTTCCTTCTCCCTCGTTCTCTCTCTCGTTCTCTCTCCCTCGTTAGGTGAGCTCGTTTATCTGTGAAATTCACTGCTAAGATATATTGTTGTTTGTTGTTTTGTTACTTGCTCTGCTTTTTGGGTTCTGTTTTCTATGTATGTCGCTATTCATTATTTTTTTACCTTAGCACCATTAGGCTGTATTCTGTTTGGTTATTATGAGTTTTTCCTCCCCTGCCTTTCTTTCCTTTTCATTTTCACAGCACTTTGATAATTCATTTTTCTCTCCCTTCTTCCTTCTTTCCCTCTTCGTCATTCATTGCCTACTTGGTTTTCCGGATTTCCCTACTGACTTTTGTTCCAGATGTGTATATCTGCCAGGATTACTTGTGAAGTGGGTAGCAGTGGTGACATGTATGATTGTATTTTAATGATTGTATGTTATTGTTTTGATGGAGGGTTTTTGTGTTTGTGTGAATGTGTGTGATCTTGGACAAGTGTTTGTATCTTTGTGTGTGCCGTCGTGCGTGTGTGCCGTGGTTGTGTGCATTGATCCATATTCATTGCAATAACAATGCATGTCTGTGATTTCTAAAAAGAATGCTCAAGTCTATCATTTCACAAAAGGTTCATTGGCGCACTCAGTGACTCGTGTACGACCACTTCGAACTGGATTTGATAGAGTTGACTTTCTTTTTAGATTTTACAGATTGTGTTGTTTCATGTGACAGTTGATTATTCAAAAGCTTAACTATTGACCTCCCCCCATGCTAGGCAGGGGATGGCGGTAGCTTAGTTTTTGGGTCGTTAACTGTCACGCATTTACATCATATACTGGTATGTGCGCATTTAAGTTCAGAGCACATCAAACATTATGCATATTGAAGCATTATTATCTATGCATAATGCATCTTTATAACTTACATCATTATATTCATCTAAACATCTGATTATATGCATGTATTATATGCATTTCATGGTATTCACGTAGTTATCATTACATAAAACATACCGTAAAAAAAAATGCAGCGAACAGTACTGCTACATTGCACGAAACTACAATAACAATTCGTATGGTTTAATAAACTGTACACAGTGTTCAATACTTCTAAAAAATCATACAATATACCGTAGTAATTGTAGCTTCCAAATTTTGTTTTTATCTTTTAATGGAGAATAAAATATGAAAATAAAATTTGGCAAAATCGATCGTAAAGGGTTGCTTCGCAACCCAAAAAAAAAAAAAAAAAAATCATCATTCATGCCACATGGGTGTTGCTCGTCGTCAGTTACTTCAGCAGGCTGAAATTCCGGTTTCAACAGTTGGCAATCGGGAATCCCGAGTTACGGGAAGGGGAGGTGGGGGAAGTGGGGAGGGGAGGAATGGTACTCTCTTCAGGGTAAAACTCGTTATGAAGAATGGTAACCCTGAGGCATCAGTGTGCCTTAAATGTAAACCCTGGCATATCAGGAAAATCCTAGCTCCACAAAAAATTATCCTAGGCCATCAGTGTGACTTGCCAAATTACATTTGTATGTGTAGGCTGTAGCGGGGTAGTCTCTACTGAGTACAACACTTTAGGTCAAACCTAGTACCGTACTTGTACTCATCCTTGCTTGCTAGTCAATCATTCCTGCACAGTGGATTCTGACATGGTATTCAGAGCATGAAACCTGTTAGGTTTTTAGGGCCCACCGATCGTTCGGCTAGTTCCTGCCCGAAGCGCCCTTGCGCTGTCAGGCCCTCTCGCACAGTGTCACGCTGCCCTGCAGCTACTTGCACTGCCTGCCCTAGCGCGCTGCCCTGCTGTCATGCGCGCCCCTGCTGCCCGCGAGCAGCTCCTGCCCCGCGCGCCCCTGCTGCCCGCGAGCAGCCCCTGCCCCGTGCGCCACTGCTGCCTGTGAGCAGCCCCTGCCCCGAGCACCCTTGCTGCCTGCGAGCAGCCCCTGCCCCGAGCGCCCTTGCTGCCCGCGAGCAGCCCCTGCCCCGAGCACCCCTGCTGCCCGTGAGAAGCCCCTGCCCTGCGCGCACCTTCTGCCCGCGAGCAGCCCCGCAGCCCAGCACGCCCCGCAGCCCAGCGCGCCAGCGCGCCCCGCTGCTTAGCGCGCCAGCGCGCCCCGCTGCTGAGCGCGCCAGCGCGCCCCGCAGCCCAGCACGCCAGCGCGCCCCTCTGCGAAGCACGCCAGCACGCCCCGCTGAAAAGCGCGCCAGCGCGCCCCGCAACCCTAAATAATAATAATTATCATTAAAAAAAAAACAAAAAAAACCCAGCGCGCCCTACTGCCCAACGCGCTGCTGCTGCACACGCTGCTACTGCTGCGCTGTGCCCTGCTGAGCAGCGCTGCCCAGGCCCAGCCGCGCCGCCCAGCCCGAGCTGCCCTCCTGCTACTACTGCTGCTGCTACTGCTCGTGCTACTGCTGCTGGTGGTGGAGGTGCTGCTGGGAGTGCTGGAGGAACCGCCGCCCAGCCCCACCGAGTCGCCTTGCTGCTACTACTGCTGTTGCTCGTGCTACTGCTGCTGCTGGTGGAGGTGCGGTTGGGAGTACTGGAGGTGCTGCTGGTGCTGGAGGTGCTGGACCTAATACTGACCGTCACTGCCTGTCATGGCCACTATCATGGCAGTTGCAGCGGCTAGGTGTGGACAGCAGCGGTCACTGCCTCTCCCGGACGACCCCACCCCTCAGCAGCTTCGTGAGTGGGTTATTCAGCGAGGTAGTCCTAGTGGTGGAAGTTTTGGTTTTATGTGGCCTCAGTGACCTCGCGACTGTGTTTCTCAGCGATGCGTCCCTGGTCGTGTAGAGGCTGCTGCTCTCGATTCTAGTGAGTCTGCTGTCGCTCCAGGTGCTGGTGAGTCTGCTGCAGCTCTAGGTGCTCGTGATTCTGCTGACGCTCTAGGTGCTAGTGCATCTACTGCCACATGTCCTGCCTCAATTGAGGCCTTGCACACTTTCATGCTTGACTCTGGCGCGTCACGTTGCTTCTTTCGTGATTGCACCACAGTCACACCACTCGCAGCACCTATCCCAGTCTCACTGGCTGACCCCACTGGGGGACCAGTAGTTGCGCGAGCCTCCACTGTCCTCCCGTGTCTGGCAGTCCTCTCTGGGTCTCTCTCAGGTCTCCACCTCCCCGCGTTCTCGACGAACTTGTTGAGCAACGCAGTTCTCCAGGATGAATGGGTTGACACCTTCATTCCTGGAGGACAGCGTGTGGCGATGTGTAAGTGCTCACGGACTGGCCGTCACCTTGCTACGTTCACTCGTCAGCCTGGGTCCGGTTTGTACACCCTGACAACTGCGACTGCACAGGTGGTTGAGTCAGCTCAGGTGGTTGCGTCGAGTCGGGTGTCTGCGTCTGGTCAGCTTGCAGCGTCTTGCTCGTGTCGGGTACTCTCTCACCAGAATCTCCTCTGGCACCACCACCTTGGTCACCCCTCGCTGCCGCGTCTCCGCAACATGCACTCCCGTCTCCTTGTCTCTGGCCTTCCCAGGTCCCTCGCCTGCCTCGTCGTGCCTTCCCTGCGTCGAGGGGCGGCAGCGCGCCACTCCTCACTCCTCCAAGTTTCCTCCGACCACTGCTCCTTTGCAGACTCTCCACATGGACGTTTGGGGCCCGGCCCCCGTCGATGGGACGGACCAGGAGCGCTACTTCCTACTGGTTGTTGATGACTACACACGCTACACCACTGTCTTCCCCTTGCGGTGCAAGGTGGACGTCAGCGGTTTTTTGATCCCCTGGATCTGTGCTACTCGTCGCCAGCTGCGCGAGCGGTTTCTTCGGGACTTCCCAGTCCTGTGTCTGCACTCTGACAGGGGTGGTGAGTTCTCTTCTGACCTCCTTGCGGAGTTCTGTCGAGACGACGGCATCCGCCAGTCGTTCACGCTTCCGGCCTCTCCTCAGCAAAATGGGATTGCTGAGCGTCGCATTGGCTTGATCATGGAGGTTGCTCATATGTCCATGATCCATGCGGCTGCTCCCGATTTGTTTTGGTCGTTTGTGGTCCGATACGCAGCGTATCAGCTAAACCTCTGGCCCCGTGTATCTGAGCCAGAGACCTCGCCCACAGTCCGGTGGACGGGGAAGGTTGGCGATGCGTCGGTGTTTCGGGTCTGGGGAGCGCTCTCCCTTGTTCGCGATGCCAAAGCAAGCAAGCTCTCCTCTCGCACTCTCCGCTGCGTCTTCCTTGGCTTCCCCACCGACGCCCCACTGTGGCAGCTCTACCACCCGCGCGAGCATCGAGTCTTCTCCTCCCAGGGTGTCACCTTTCACGAGTCTGTCTGTTTCTACAGGTTACACCCGCACGCGTCCCACCCGGTCCCCCTAGCGCCTCTTTTCTTGGTACCATTCCCCCCCCGGTAGACCCCCTCCCCCCACTGAGTCCTGCTCCCTCAGCTGTGTCTCAGGTAGACCCACCCCCCTTGGTTGAGCCTTTGGAGATCTCTTCTGACTCCTCTGGCCCAGCTAAGGGGGGTGACCCCGCCATTGTCGACACGGCGGCCACTCACCGCTCTCCAAGCTTGGAGACCCCCCCTGGTTTTCCGCCTCGGCCGTCTTCACCGCCTCCGCAGCCTGCTGCTGTGGACTCTGGAGCTGAGACTGCTGGTGCTGAGCCTGGGGGTGCTGAGACAGAGGGTGAGGGTTCTGGGGGTGCTGCGACTGGGGGTGCTGGTTATGGCGGTGCTGCGAGTGGGGGTGCTGGTTCTTGGGGTAATGCGACTGGGGTTGCTGACTCTAGGGATCCTGCAAGTCCTAGGGGCGGTGGAGCTGTGGATGACTCTGCTGGAGGTCCTGGAGCTGGACAGCCACCGCAGCCTGATCTACTTGAGACGCTCTCGCCGCAGGCCATTCATGCGTGGATCGTTCGGCGAGGCAGACCTGGTGGTGGAGGGTATGGTCCTGCTGGTGCTGGAGCTGCTAGTCCTGGAGGTACTGCTGGTGCTGGAGGTACTGGAGGTACTGCTGGAGGTGCTGCTGGTGCTGGAGGTACTAGAGGTGCTGTTGGTGCTTAAGGTACTGGAGCTACTAGTCCTAGAGGTGCTACTAGTGCTGGAGGTGCTGGACCTACTAGTCGTGGAGGTACAGCTGGTGCTGGAGGTGCTGCTAGTGCTGGAGGCGCTGGAGCTGGAGGTACTGGAGGTGCTGGATCTGCTGGTCCTGGAGGTGCTCGTACTGGGGGTGCTGGAGCTGTCGGAGCTGGTGGTGCTGTTAGTGCTGGAGGTGCTGGGGGTACTAGAGCTGCTGGCACTGGAGGTGCTGGTGCTACTGGTGCTGGAGCTGCGGGAGCTGCTGGTCCTGGAGGTGCTCGTACTAGAGGTACTAAAGCTGCCGGAGCTGGTGGTGCTGCTAGTGCCGGAGGTGCTACTGGAGCTGTTGGCATTGGAGGTGCTGGTGCTGCAGGTACTGGAGGTGCTGGAGCAGATGGTACTGGAGGTGCTCGTACTAGAGGTGCTAGAGCTGCCGAAGCAGATGGTGCTGCTGGTGGTGGAGGTGCTGGAGGTGCTACTCGAGCTATGGCAGTGGAGGTGCTGGAGGTACTGCTGGTGCTAGAGGCGCTGGAGCTAGAGGTACTGGAGGTAATAGAGGTGCTGGAGCTGCTGGTCCTGGAGGTGCTCCTACTAGAGGTGCTGGAGCTGCCGGAGCAGGTAGTGCTGGAGGTGCTGGAGGTGCTACTGGAGCTGCTGGCACTGGAGGTGCTGGAGGTACTATCGGTGCTAGAGGTGCTGGCGCTGCCGGAGCTCGTGGTGCTACTGGAGCTGGTGGTGCTGCTGGCGCTAGAGGAGCTGGAGCTGCTGGTACTGCCCCGCACCGACTGTTTTTCTACCCGCAGCCGCAGTCGTCCCTGCCGCCGCTGGTGGTACTGCTGGTGCTGGAGGTGCTGCTGGTGCTGGAGGTACTAGAGTTACTGCTGGTGCTGGAGGTACTGGAGCTTCTAGGAATGGAGGTGATGCTGGTGCTACTGGTGTTGGAGGTGCTGGAGGTGCTGCTGGTGCTGGAGGCGCAGGAGCTGGAGGTACTGGAGATAATGGAGCAGATGGTACTGGAGGTGCTCGTACTAGAGGAGCTGGAGCTGCCGGAGCAGGTGGTGCTGCTGGTGGTGGAGGTACTGGAGGTGCTACTGGAGCTGTGGCAGAGGAGGTGCTGGAGGTACTGCTGGTGCTAGAGGCGCTAGAGCTGGAGGTACTGGAGGTACTAGAGGTGCTGGAGCTGCTGGTCCTGGAGGTGCTCGTACTAGAGGTGCTGGAGCTGCCGGAGCAAGTGGTGCTGTTGGTGCTGAGGTGCTGGAGGTGCTACTGGAGCTGCTGGCACTGGAGGTGCTGGAGGTACTCCTGGTGCTAGAGGAGCTGGAGCTGCTGGTACTGCCCCGCGTCGCCTGTTTTTCTACCTGCAGTCGCATTCGTCCTTGTCGCTGCCTGACTCGGTCCTTCGCCAGCTTCTTAGTCTCCCGTCTTCCACTGGCCTCACTCCACCTCTCCTGTGTCCGCCGGCAGATCAGTCTCAGCCTCAGCTTCTGCCTGGCTCCCCGCTGCCTGCTCCTGCTCCTGCTCCTCACACTGAGGTGACCGAGTCCTTGACAAAGCGTCGTGACCCTGAGACTCATGCTTCCACACCTGTTCGTGCTCGTCGTGTCGCCCATCCTCGTCCTCCTGCTGTCCAAGGCACTCACGGTATGACACTTCGTCCTTCCTCTGTTCCACATCGTGTTGTCCTGCCTGAGCCTTCCGCGTCCTCTCTTCCGCATGTTCCTTACCCTGAGTCCGACCTTGCTCGTGCTGCCAGTACTACTGTCACTCGTCTCCTTGCTACTGTCGTCACAAACCCTGACTTTGAGTCTACTGCAGCGTTTCCCTAGTCACTGAGCTAGTCAACTTTGCAGCTAGGAGTCGTCTCGACTACGTCGCGAGTCTTGTTACTGAGTCTGAGTCTGTCTGTCCTCCGTCCGTCGAGGGTGAGTCTGCCCTTAGCAAGTGACGTCCTTGAGGACAGACAGTTTGAGCTTGAGTGTCTTGCGGCCACTTTACCTCGTTTCGCATCCATGCTGCTTTGCCCTGAGGGAGACCCGGATGCACTTGACATCCCTACCCCGCGCTCTTACGCTGAGTACTCTTCTCAGTGGCAGACAGCCATGGACACAGAGATGGCTTCCTAGAAGTCCACAGGCACCTACGTCGACGAGGTTCCTCCTCTTGGGGCGAATATAGTCGATGGCATGTGGATTTTCAGAGTGAAGCGGCCGCTGGGTTCTCCACCTGCCTTCAAGGCGCGTTACGTTGCTCGAGGCTTCAGTCAGCGACAGGGGGTCGACTTCTTCCAGACCTTCTCCCCCACCCTGAAGATGACTACTCGGTGCTGCTGCTCGTTGCAGCACATCGTGACTACGAACTGCACTCCCTTGACTTCTCCACAGCTTTCTTGCAGGGCAGCCTTCACGAGGAGATCTGGCTGCGCCGCCCACCTGGCTTCACTGGGTCGTTTCCTGCGGGTACCCAGTGGAGCCTCCGGGGGCCAGTCTACGGTCTCCGCCTGGCGCCCCGAGAGTGGCACGACACACTGAGGACTACACTTGCGACTCTTGGGTTTGCTCCTTCCTTTGCTGACCCGTCGCTGTTTCTACGCACCGACACTACCCTGCTGCCATTCTACGTTCTCGTGTACGTCGACGACTTGGTTTTTGCTACTGCTGACACTGAGGCGCTTGCCCTAGTGAAGGCGGAGCTGCAGGAGAGACACACCTGCACTGACCTGTGTGAGCTGCGTAGCTATCTTGGCTTGCAGATCTTCCGGGACAGAGCACGGCGCACCATCACCCTGACTTAGTCACACATGGTGCACCAGGTCCTTCAGCGCTTCGGCTTCCAGTTCTCCTCGCCACAGCCCACTCCTCTGTCTACCGGCCACTCACTCTCAGCTCCACCTTCGGACGAGTCCGTAGAGCCGACTGGTCCGTATCCAAAGGTTCTGGGTTGCCTCTTGTACCTGATGACGTGCACACGACCTGACCTCACGTACCCTCTCAGCCTCCTGGCTCGCTACGTGGCTCCCGGCAGACACCGAAAGGTGCACTGGGATGCTGCGAAGAGGGTATTGCGTTACTTGTGTAGTACATCGGGCATGGGGCTCGTGCTTGGAGGACGGGGTTCAGTGGTACTGACAGGACACTCTGACGCTTCTTGGGCCGACGACCAGGCAACTCAGCGTTCGTCACAGGGTTACACCTTCAGTCTTGGCTCTAGTTCTGTCTCGTGGAGGTCCACTCGTTCTTCTTCTGTGCTTGGTTCCAGCTGTGAGGCCGAGATGTACGCTGGGGCCATGGCTGCACAGGAGCTACGCTGACTGACCTACCTGCTGACCCACTTGAGGGAGCGGCCTCGTTCTCCTCCAGATCTGTACGTCGACAACAAGGCAATGCTTGCCTTGTGTCACGAGCAGAGACTGGAGCACAGAACGAAGCACATTGCTCTTTGCTACTTCCTTGCGTGGCCTCGCAGGCCAACACAGCTGATGTGTTCACCAATGCCCTTGGGTCCGATGATCGTCAGCGTTTCTGTATTTCTCTTGGGCTTGAGCCCACTCTGCCTCACCTGCTGGTTGCTTTACTTGCTCTTGTTGTACACTGATATATATCTTTATACCTGCTTGTTTACTCTTGCTAAGTTGTGATCAGTTTACTGCCTTGCTATTATAACTCTGCATGTGAACTGACCTTGTGGCCGCTTGCTTTGCTAGAAAGGCATGATGCCGGTGTAGCGGAAGCCTTGATTGTAGAAGAGAATAGCAAGAGAACAATGCAACTGAATAGATTGATTATGAAACCTCACAGCAGGGAATTTATGCTACCCTGCCCACACCTATCCATGCACACTAATAATTGTACCACCAATAATGGCAACTCCAATAAAGGAGTACCAATAATTCCACCCCCAAACCTCTAGACTCTAATAATTCTGGCCCTACAATAATTGTACAATTATTGTAGGACCTGGAGTCTTATAAAGGAGACTACAGTAAAAATCTAACAGCATATATAGTTCCTCATGTTTCTATTTCCAACACTCCCCCTTGCTGTAGATTTTACTATAAACCTACTGGGGTTCATTTTTGTGGAGGGTAGGAGTATAAGGTGGTACCGTTGGTGACACAGCTAATTGCGGATGATTCCGGCGAGGATTGCGGATGACAGCGTTGATTGCGGAGCAGACCACGTTAGGGTTTCAAAGTTCCGTTGACGCGTTGTAGAGTTGGGTCGGTTGTCATGTAGCAGATTTCGTGCACGTTCCTCGTCAGGTGTACACTTGGTCCCGACTTTCGGATCTCAGGTGTTTCTTGTTTCGTTGCTTTCACATTGGTGTTGCGCCCTGGTGCTCCTCTCTCCTTCCCACAGCTCTTGCGACCTCGTCGAGCAGGGGTCCCAGTCTTGTCATTTGCTCGCTTTCAGATGTCCCTTTCGAAGCTGTTTCTCTAGCGATGAGTGCTGCTGGCGGAATTATGGCGAAATTATGGCTTAGCTGCTAGCGCGCGACCTAGCAGCAGCCCGAAATGCTCCTCGATCCGCGTTACCTGCTTCCATTGCGCGTCAGCTGTTGTATGTCGCGATATCCGGCAGCATCAGCTGGTGCGCGTCACCAGCGCTCGTGATGTCACGGCTGGCGCTCGGTGACGATAACGCACGTGACGACCTGCAGCGCCGGATGCGCGTTTTCTGCGGCTGCGGCCAGATCCGTGACTGCTGCTTCTGTCGCGTTACTGCTTCCTCTGTCGCGCGGCTGCAGTAACCTTCTCGCTTGACGTCCTGCGCGCTGCAGCTCCGTGCGCGTGACTGCTGTTCACGGCGCTCTGTGACATCGATGCCCGTGGTGATCGGCAGCAGCGGCTGGCGCACGTCTGGAGCATCATGCGCGTTGCTGCATTATATCATATGTGGCGGCTTCTACTGGTGCGCGCCCTCCCCTTGCCATTTCGGACGACCTGGCACTCCTGCAGCACCTCGCGCATGACGCCACTGCCCACGACTGCAACGACGGCCGCACCTGTGGCGAGCTGCAGCACCTGTGGCGCACGGCAGCACCCGTGACGCACGGCAGCACCTGTGACGCACGACTTTCTCCTTCCTGCCGAGGTGAGAATGCTTAGTAGAACCTGACTGTTTCACCCATATTACCTTGTTACCCTGTGATGTTACCTTGTGCTGCTCCCCTTGACCCTGTGCTGCTCCATGTTGCCCTGTGCTGCTCCCCCTATACCAGGTGGCGTACGGGAGCAGCTGCAACTGGTACACAAGCACCTGGCGGCTGCTCCTGCACCTGTCGGCTGCTCCTGCACCTGGCGGCTGCTCCTGCACCTGGCGGCTGTTGACGAGTGGCGGCCGCATCAGCAGCTTGTGCAGGCCAGCTTCTCGTGCCGACCAGCAGCTTCAACTTCAACGGCGTGCAGCAGGGGTCGCACATCAGCAGCACTACCCGGCGCTCGGCAGCAGCATCAGCGGATTGCAGTAGCGACACACTCGCGGAAGTAGCGGCGGGTGAGCTGGAGACGACTAGCAGCAACGGGCTGCTGACCCATTCTTCTGCCGAGGTGAGGTGTTCCGTTTGAGCGAGTGTTGTGCTCTCCTCTCTGCCGCACCCAAGTCCTGACTTCTTGCACCGTCGTATCTTATGCACCCTTGTGAGTGAGGCTCCAGCTTTCTACCCTGCCTCATGCCATGGCCCGTAAGCCTCGTCTTGTTCTGGATGCAGAGTCAGTCATGCCTGCTTTCACTTGTGATGCTATCCCCTTGTCACACCAGCGGGCGCACGGGAGCAGCTGCGGGCGACTGGCCATGGCGGCTGCAACATTTCCTGCCCACCGGAAGCATCACTTGGCCGCTTGCAGCAACATCGGGCCTGCTGCAGCAGATGGCGGCAGAAGCACTCTGCACCAGCACTCTGCCTGCAGCTCCCCTTGACGCCCTTAACCAGAAGCTATGCGGCCTGCAGCAACTGTTGTGGCTCCAGCATGTCTTGGTACGCTACTGCTGCTCCAGCACACGTCCATCACATGCAGCTTGCCTTTTATCTTCGATCAGCAGTAACAGTCGCGTATCCATTCATGACTGTGTAATCCTCCACTGACTCTTGCTGTCGTGTTTCAGGAACGGCTGCTGGAGTTGGCGAGTGATTGTGACCGAGTAGCAGCAGCGACTGTCCAACAGAATATGTTATGGCTGCTCTTGTCACTAATTGCAGTAGGTCTCTTCATGATGCCTGTGTTGACTCTTGTGATGACGAAAATGAAGGATGGTCTTGAAATCAAATCCCGAGTTGTTGTACCCCAAGATGCTCCGCACCCCACTTCCTCTCTCACTCGTGTGTTTGTAGTTATGCACATGTGTGAACACACACACAGCACCAAACACATGAGTGAGATGTGTGGAGCTACGGGATGCCTTGGTGTCCACCGCCCCTTAAGAAGCCCGAACATGTAAGTGCACCTCCAGCACCGTCAATCTGCCGACTTGTTGCAGGCGGTGGTCAAGGCGGAATTGGTTGGAGACCGCACAAGAGGCTGCAGGTGAGATGTTGCTTTGCTATGATGGGCTTGGTGAGGTAATCAGCCGCTTGCTGTGCTGTCGGGCAATACTCCTGCCACACAACACCGTCGCGAACTGCCTTCCGCGTCCAATGGTAACGGACTTCCATGTGTTTTGTGCGTTGACTCATTTGCTCCCCTGTTGCAAGCGCAATTGCGCTCTGGTTGTCCACAAAACGGACAGTGGGTTCTTGCTGTGGGAAACCGAGGTCGTCACACAAGCGTCGAAGGTATGTTGCTTCCCTTGCCCCTTCGAACATTGCAATGTATTCCGCTTCAGCTGTGGACGTGGCAATGACTGTTTGGCGCTTAGTCCTCCAACTGATAGCAGCTCTTCCCAAGGTAAACACGTAGCCTCCAACCGAGTGACATTCCACTTCGTTCGCATAGTCCGAATCCGTGTATCCTCGGAGCACCAAGTCTCCTCTTCCATAGACCAGCCCCACGTCCGTAGTGTTCTGTAAGTATTTGAACACCCTTTGGATTCCTAGTTCTGTTGCTGCTGTTGGCTTGCTTGCTTGTTTGGCCAGCACATGCGTTGCATATGTTATATCCGGTCTCCTTGCTGTTGAGATGTAAAGTAATGTCCCCACTTGTTTCAGCACCAATTGACTGTCAATCTCGTCTGGTGGTTTTCCTTGTGGTCCAGTTTCCTTGGTGATTGGCGTTCTGATTCCGGAGCGACTGCCTTCCATCCCGAAGGTCGCCAAAGCCTGTGAGATGTACTTTGTGAGTCCGAGCGAGATCGAGTCGTTGTCAGCAGTGACGTTGAGCCCCAAAAACTGCGTCATGGTCTTGCTGATGGTCAAGGTAAATTTCTGCTTCAGGTGCTGAATCACAGCTTCAATGCCTTCGTCGTCATGAGATTGGATGAGGATGTCGTCAACGTAGGTGAGTAGCCACACAGTGTCCTTTCCTTCTCGTTTCCAGATTAATAAAGGACGGGTCAGATTCGGATTGCACCATGTCCAGCTCCAACAAGACACCCAGTAAGTGCTGATGCCACAAGCGTGGTGCTTGTTTCAGTCCATACACACTTCTTTTGAGTTTCCAGACTTTGTTTTCGTCCCGCCTTGGTTCTGGTGGTCGTACGTATATATCTCGGTCGATTGGAGCGTACAGGAATGCGTTGGAGATGTCTAGTTGCACCACCTTCCGCTTTGTAGTAGATGCACCAGCAACGAACATGCGAGAGGTAGGTCCTTGGCTGACTGGTGCATACGTCCCATCGTATGTTCCCCATGTCTGCCCGCATCCCTTGACCACCCAGCGCGCTAACTGGTTTGGCTGTCCGTGCTCATCTCGTTTCACCCTGAGAACGACTCCTTCCATCAACACCGTCGTTCCTTTTGGTACGTCCGCTCTGTCCACCACTTCGTATGCGTCCAGCTCATCGAATTTAGCCAATTCTGCATCTACCGCGGCTTGCCAAAGAGGTGCGTACGGGTCTGTTGTCATGTCCTTGAGCGTTTTGGGCTCCTTGTACGTCAAGTCCACCATGGGGATGCCGGTTGCTGCACATCCTAGCACGTGTTGTTGCACGTTGAACGCTTGTGTTGCCCGTTGTTTCCCAAACAGCACGTCCAGTCCTGTCATGCCGTCCGTCCCTTGTTCTTCTCTTCCAAGCACAGTCACCGTTGGGTTGAAATGAACCCGTCGTGGAGTTACGTCATGAGTTGCTAGCTCAATTCCATCAGGTGGCTACGCAAAGTCATAGAGATGACTTGCCTCATTCTCCATGTTGTTGCTTTCAACAACTTTAGGAATAGAGACGCTTGCTGGAGGTAAGTCACTTGCTGTAGCCCCTTCTCCTGTTTTGGCTGTATCGTCAATGGGTGAGTCCTCTTGAGTTGCGTCAACTTCCTGTCCTCGTGCGGTTGTGGGCGAAGTAGGCGATGGTGGGGATGCGGGAAAGGAGTCAAACCTGGAGCCAAAGCCTTCTCCGCCTGAAGTCCAGCCGTCAATGTGCGGTGAGACTTCTTCCAAGTAGCGTTGACGTTCGAGTACTGATTCAGCATCCGGTAACATGAGGTCATCAAAAAAGCGAGCGGAGCGTGTGTCAGTGTCAACGTCGCTTGCCAAGTCCCGCACGATCCATGCCTCTCGTGAGTTAGAGAGGCCGAGAAACATGCCTGTCCGACCTCTCTGCTCAAATTTCCCGAAGCTGCCTTGGGGAGAGAGATAGTAGCACAGGCAGCCAAAGGTCCTTGCCATCGAGACATCTGCCGCCTTTCTCGTCATCATGAAGTACGGTGAGTGTGCCGATGGGTTGCTGCTGTAGCTGATGCGGTTGTGTAGCCATGCTGCATATTCCAGCGCATAAGGCCAGAACCCCCAGTAGTCATTGCGCGCACTCGGTCCATGAGTGTACGGTTAACCCGTTCGGCGACTCCATTTTGCTGTGGCGTGTGTGGCAAGGACGTTTGGCGATTGATGCCGTGAGAGCTAAGGTAATCCGTGAAAGCATTCGCGATATACTCCCCCCCATTGTCCGTGCGCAAGGCAGCCAGCGGCTTCGTGGGCAATTTGGTCTTCATCTCGCGATGCCATGCCAAGAAAACAGTTGCCATGTCGGACCGGCGAGCCAACGGCGCCACCCACAGGTAGTTGGTGTAGTAATCCTTGAGCGTCAGCATGTAGCGAAGTGAAGGGTGAGCGTCACCCAAGTCCATGATATCGCTATGCACGAGCTCCAAAGATCGAGTTGTGCGCTTGTCTCCACCTGTGGGAAATGGGGCTTTGCTCATCTTCCCTCGAAGACATGAGTCACACGGGGGTTTGAGGGGACTTGTCTTGTCGGATATGGTGAGTCCTTCAACATCTCCATTGCGAAATGTTGCGTCCATGGATGTGTATGATGGGTGACCCAAGCGTTTTTGGGCCATGCGATATGTGATCGATGCATGAGCAGACTGCACATTCAGCCCTCCAAGATCAGGTTAATTCGATGCTTCATTCGGATGTTCATGACCAGATTCATGGGCAGATGTAAGTGCAGGCTCATATTGCATCATGAGCACACCATGCATGATCATCCCAATCCCAATGACCACATGCTCATCTCCAGCTGCCATAGTGATCTCAATGTTGCCATCATCACGTGTGCGAATCCGAGCTCCCTTCTTGTGCAGTTGGCAATAAGAGAGCAAGTTGGACTTCAATTCGGGGACATAGAGCACGTCGGTGAAGCGTACGGTTGTTCCATCAGGTGCCGTTGCTCGAATTGTTCCCGCCATCGAGCTCAACAGGTGGCTCCCGTCAGCAAGCTCCACGTACACAGGTTCGTTCAGCTCCTCTACACCCTCAAACCAATCATTTTCTGAAGTCATGTGTTGGCTGCATCCGCTGTCCAGCAACCACATCGACCCTCCGGCTGATGGTAAGGTTGCTTGTGATGATCGAACTGTTGCAACGCATGTAACGGTTCGTTTGTTGTCTCCCTCGGCTGCCCCTTGCTGTTTTGTCGCTTGGTTGTCACGTTTCGGACTTTCATTCCTTCGAGGCGAGGACGAACGGCTACTCCAGGTGCGCTGGTTTGTTCTCCCTCTGTTTTGTGGTTCCCAACCTGGTGGTGACCAACCCGGAGGCGCCTTGGGACACTTGTAGAACGGGTGGCCGGATTCCTTGCAGTACCAACACACAAGGTTAGACCGTCCTCCTTTTCCTTCGTTGCCTTTGAATTTGTCCCCAACCGGCGCATGCTGCCCTCCCGTTGACCTTGTCGCATTCGGGTTGCCCTTTGTCTCGATCCTCTCCTTTGCTGGTGAAGTATCTCCACGTGCTTGACCAGCCATGCGGGGAGGACGTTTGTCACGGTTGGTCTTGCTAATGAGGTCTTGGTAACGTTGTTCCTGAATCATCATTCGCTGTAGTGTGTAGCTGTCCGAGATGTCGTGTAGCATTGCTGAATGCCTTAGCTCCTCCCAATGCGGCGGCAGCCCAGTAATCAGATTCAAGGTGAATGAATCTTCATCCACCATTTTTCCCGCCATTGCCAACTTGTCACGAATTGCACACCTTCCATGCCCACATGACTGGTTCGACCACTCCCTTCACCAATCTGTCCTCTCATGTTTCTTCCCATGCCGATCCCATCACCATGCTCCATCACATTCGTTCCACTCCCGTACGCATCATCCCTCCCCGTTGCTTTCCTTTGCATGGTTGATTGAGGTTCGGGGTGGGAGCTCCCTTCTCCTTGGAATGATGCATCCTTCCCTTGGGATGACTCTCCTCCTTGGGGTAAGCTTCCCTCTCCTTCACCTTCAATCTCTGCATCCATATTTGAAGCATGTGTTTGGTTAGTACGCGGAGTGTTTGGGTTGCTGAAATCTCGAACTTGGGCTGGCATGTTGAACTTTGCTCTTAATGACGCTTGGAGTGTCGGTGGTGCCCTTGCAATCATGTTCTCCATGTGCTCATGTTGAGCCATGATGGCTTCTTCAAACGCCTCGTATCCAGCATCAACCTCATCGTCGAACCGCGCCATGCCTTCAATCCAAATGTTGTCACTTGCTGTGCGAGTTTGCTAATATGTCAGTCCAATGTGAATGCTGATAAGGTTCTGACCAAATTTCGGCAGCATGCCCCCTAGAGTAGCTTTGATACCATGCTAGAAAGGCATGATGCCGGTGTAGCGGAAGCCTTGATTGTAGAAGAGAATAGCAAGAGAACAATGCAACTGAATAGATTGATTATGAAACCTCACAGTAGGGAATTTATGCTACCCTGCCCACACCTATCCATGCACACTAATAATTGTACCACCAATAATGACAACTCCAATAAAGGAGTACCAATATTTCCACCCCCAAACCTCTAGACTCTAATAATTCTGGCCCTACAATAATTGTACAATTATTGTAGGACCTGGAGTCTTATAAAGGAGACTACAGTAAAAATCTAACAGCATATATAGTTTCTCATGTTTCTATTTCCAACATGCTTGTGCTCAGATTGTGTGGTGTCCTTGAGATCCACCCTGAGCTTTGCTTTGATTTGTTCTCTTGTGAATCTTTGTTGTGTTTGCTATCCCCCTCTTTGCCTATGGGGGTGTGTCAAATTGCATTTGTATGTGTAGGCTGTATTGGGGTAGCCTCTACTGAGTACAACATTTTAGGTCAAACCTAGTACTTAAAACTGTGGTGGTGCTGGATAATTGGCATGGTTTGTCTTGGGGGTAGGCTGCGAATTGGTGGTAACCACATCTTGCATTAATTTGTTTTCTCGTGTAAGCGTTTGTTCTGTTTGCTACGATCGAATAACCTGCTTCTTAGTGAGTTCTTCACATAATTTGATAAACGGGAATTCGTGGTGAGAGGATCCGTGCTGGGCGAGCTGGATTGGTTGGCTCACGATCTCTCACGTGCGAGGACCGCCAGAATGTATGGTCACCGATTTTCTTGTAGTTCATGTGGAGGTTGTCAGCAATGGTCGGGGGCCAGGTGTGCGCATGTTATTGTAGCAGTCTCGCAATTCCACGAAATCTGGAGTAGAGATTTGGCATGTCAATGTGTCAGTTGTGGACTTGTGGTGATGTGTGGTGGAATGGAAGTGAGAGTCGTACAACTGTAGATTCCAGCAGTGAGCGAGCAGTTCTACCCGCTTCATGGCACTGGTGGGAATCTCGACAGTGTTGTCCATTGTCACTCGTTTCGCTCATTCAGCCCAAATTGGTGGTTTGCGCTTTGCGATCATCGGCGAAAGAGTGAGAATTGTTACTGTGTGCACTTGCTCTAAGGCTGAGGTCGTGAGACAGTGACTAGCGCTGAGAGTGGGAGGTTGCGCAGTGTGTACGTCAAGTCTTTTTGCGAGTTTCGTGAGGTTTGGGAGACCCCGGGTCGCAGGAGAAAAAGGATTCCATCTGATGTTCTTGGGCAGGTTGAGAGACCTCACCTGAAATACTGCCGCTTGCACGAAAGAACTTGTATTCAATCAGAGAAAAGGAGACGAATTTCGTGATCCATCCGATAGTGTTACGCACAGCATTTTCTACTTCGCTCATCTTCGCTTGCTCGCTTGTATACCAAGCCGAGGCGCTGTTCTGGGGCACAGCACTCTAGTCTACAGTACGCGTATCAAAGGATGCTCCTGACGTCATGCGTGCCCAGACCACTCATGCGTGACCACGTTCACTGCAGAGCAGAGCAGAACTCCCCTTTGCCCGACAGTCTGCTTGGCCTGGGCTTTGTCTCCCCCTATCCCTCCTTCCACGTTCCCCCCCCCTCCCCCACCCCATCTCTTCCCCCCTCGTCTTCCAAAGATTTTCCCCCATCCATTTTTTCCTCCGCTCTCCTCTCTCCCCCCGACTTCTTCAACCCCTCCCCTCTCCCCATGCTTCCCCCGCAAACTCCCTCCCTTACTTCCCACAACCCCGCTCCCCTTCCTCCCCCATCCACCAGCACAGCACAATTCATTTGTCGGGTCAGCACAGCAGCTTTCATTTGCATCCGCCTCGCATGCGAACGCCCCATCCTCCCCCCATCCTGCCACCCACCTCCGTCACTCTCTGCCGCATAATAACCCAGCACTACCCCTCCAGCAGTACAAGACACCAGTGCCACCCCCCTCCCCACTTTCCGTTCCGCCCGCCCCCTCCGTCACTCTCTGCCGCATGTACAGCACACCAGTGCCACTCCCCTCCCCACTTTCCGTTCCGTCCGCGCGTCCCTGTCAAGAAGCGCCCTCCTCTCATCAGCTTCCTGCCGCCCCCTCCTCCCTCTCCTCCCTTGCTCGTTCGTCCAGCCTGCCTGCGGGCCTGCAGCAGCAACACTCGCCGAAACCTGTTGACCGCTGTGGCTATTTGTTCAGGTGGAGTTGAAAAGAAAACCACACGAGACTTCAGAGCATCACAAACACTCAAATCGCGAGACGTACGAGACAGAAAGGCTAAAGCTTCACTTCCGCCTCGCATTGTATTGCAGCACCGCTTTTGCATCGCAGCCGTAGAGTGGGTGTCTGGATTTTCCGCTTTCCTTGACCGGCCCACGTTCTTAAAACCGAAAAAGAGCAGTTCCCTTCGCATTCTCTCCGCCTGCATTCCCGCTTAGGTCACAGTTGCGCAGACCCAAACGAGCGAGCGTACTGAACACGCGGAAGCAATTAGCGCGAGGCGGAATTGCGCGGAGGAGGAATTGCGCGGAGGCAAAATTCTGCGGAGACATACCACCAGCGCGGAGCTCGAGTAGCGCGGAGCTCGATTAGCGCGAAGCTCGGGTAGCGCGGAGCTTAGATCCCGCGGAAACACAAGCGCGCGCAGAGGCCGAGTAGGGACTGGCGATGTGCGTGAGTAGCGGGAGCGCTCCGAGCGTGTCCTAGTAGATTAGCAGCGAAAGGGGAGTGAAAAAATTGAAAATCTCGTTTCAATTTTCTCTTTTGAGATTCTCAAAGGTGACTCCAATTCAGCATAGTGGGGAATAGAAGAGAGCAGAAGGGGAGGAGCCGAGCAGAAATTTATCGTCGCGAGAAAAGGTCGGCGGTACAATGGCGGGCGCGGGAACGGGCGCAGTGTTTGCGCGAGAGGGAATGCAAGTGGAGGCGGTTCCCGGAACAGGATTTCTCGCAAATGGGAGGCTGACTGGAGGCGCGGGGAAGTTCTCCGCGGAAGAATCGGGGGGAATTCCGCCGGTTGCGGAAGCCCGCGCGGGTGGCGCGGGGGGCGCGGGGAGCGAATGGTCGGCGGAAAAGTACCGCGTCTTTGTGGAGAGTATCGTGGAGGAGAGCGCGCGGCTGGCGGAGCAGCAGCGCGGGGAGGGCGGAAATCTGGGGAGCGGGAATTCGCAGCAACATCATTTAAAAACGCAACACATGCAAGGTCAAAGCAGGCCGCGGAACCAACGGGCAGGCTGCGGAGGGGCAATCAACGGAAGGAGCGCAGCGGGGGGAGCGCACGGTGCCGCTGCTCCGCCCGGCGCGGACGGCGAAACTGGTAACGGCGATTCTTCGCAGGCTGCTGCGCTGGCTTCGGTGTTACAGTTTTTCGCGGACTCGTTGGCGCAACACGAGGGGGGCGCGGCGGAAATTCGGCCGTCTCCATCAAGCAGCGCGCAGGCCAAAGCGCGCACGCCGCGCGCCACGTCAGATCCCGCGGGATGCGCGGCTCCGCAAGACCGTGGAGGCGCAAGCGGCGGCGGAAATTGCGCCGCGAACGGCGCTGGTGGAGCGGAATGCGCGAGCGCGTTGAGCGCGGATGCGACAGGCGGCGCGGCGGATGCAGCGCGGGCAGCGGAGAAATCTTTTGGCGGATGTAAACCCGACGAAATGCGGGACGGAAGCGCTGAGTTATTCGACTGTGGAAATTTTCGTATGGGCAGACAAGATTCCGACCCGGGCAGGGGCGGCGGAACTTCAGGTGGAGCGCTATTGAGTGGAAATGGCCGCGGGGAGAAGGGAGCGAAGAAAAACGGGCAGAAGAAGGGGCAGGCGGGTAGAGGAGTGCAGAGGAAACAACAGCCGCCGCCGCCGCAGCCGCAGCAGCAGCAGCAGCCGCCGCAGCAGCCGCAGCAGCAGCTTAACTGGATTTTGCCGAACCAGTTTGCACCTTCACCGAGCCAGAATATGCCGAACCAACTCAGCATATCACCGAACCAAAATGGGTTGCCGAACCAACTCGGGCCTTCAACAAACCAGAATGGTCTGACAAATCAGTTCGGGCCTTCACCGAACCAAAGTGGTCTACCGAACCAACAGGAACAGTCTCTTCCCAGCAAGCACTCATTTACCTATGGTAAGACTCTCTGCTATTTCCCCTGTGTCATTCCAGTAATGATTACGATATAAATTGAATAATCTACCTAGTACCTAAGGTAAAACCCGCTGCTTTCTTGAAAATTCCCATACTTGATTTCACAGTAGCTTGCCATGGTAATACACTGCTGCTCTTGCTGCTGCTTTTTTCCTTCTTTCTCCTCATATTATGCCCTTCCGTCTCTCTCCTCTGCTTTCCGCATTCTTCCCCTTCTCCTCCTTCCTGTGCCCACATCCACTCACCGCCCCCGCCCCCCCACCCGCTCCCCCTCCCCCCAGGTCACCCCGCGCCCCACCAACCTCCCCCCTGCGCGCCACCATCAGTCCCGCCTCTGCTTCCCCCCTGCGGGAACCACCTCAACACCACTCACATACCTGCCCGAAATACTGCCCCGATTTCTGCGCCGGGCAGAAAGAAATTCGTGCTCGTGGGGGCTCCAAACCCCTCAGCTGCCCCTCCTCCTCCTGCTGCTGCTGCTGCTGCTGCTGCTGCTTCATTTTTCCCTCCGGGGAACTCTGATCCGATAGCAGAAAATGAAGTTTTGAGACGTCTCAAAACTGTTCCGATAGCAGAAAATGAGCCCCACGCCTCCCCGTCCCTTCTCGCTCCCTCTTCCCTGCTCGCTCCCCCTCCCCTGATTGCTCAGCCTCCCCCGCTTTCTTCCCCCCACTCGCTTGCTACCCCTCACCCGCGTGCTTCCCCTCCCCCACATGCGGAAAAGCGAGTGATGCAACGTGGACAAGGAATGGGAGGAGGAGGGGGGGGAGGAGGGGGAGGAGGAGGGGGAGGGGGAGGAGGAGGGGAGGATGAATTTGTGCAAGAGTTTATGTTGAGGGCTGATAGTGAGACGCTCAGTGGAAGCACACTGTCAGAAGGGCAGCAGCAGCAGCAGCAGAAGCAGGGGAAGGAGGAGCAGCAGCAACAACAACGGCAGCAGGAGGAGCAGGAGGAGGAGCAGCAGGTGCTGCAGGGGTGTGACTATATGCAAGCGGGTGACTACGTACACGGTGATTCTAACAAGCGAGGGGTTGCTACAGGGATGGAGTGTGACTTTGCTGAGAATACTGCTGCTGACTGTGGTGCTCCTGTTGGTGTTTCCATGCCGTTTCAACCCTGCAACCGCGCAGCTGCTGGGCCTTTTGAGGCGCCTCAAAAGTCGAAGACTGCTGCTGACTGTGCTGTTCCTGTTGGTGTTTCAATGCCATTACAATCCAGTAACCGCTCAGCTGCTGGGGCGGATGGTCCGGGAGAAACAATAGCAGGAGCAGCAGCAGCAACAACAACAACAGCGGTAGCAGCAGGCGAAGGGATGGAGGCATTGGGAGGCCCGGTGTTCAGCTTCGGGTCAGGCCAAGGCTCGGAGCAAGGTCCGAAGCAGGGTTCGGAACGAGGTTTGGAGGGAGATTCGGAGCAAGGGAAAGATCGGGAGCAGGAGCAGGGTGCTGGAGCTACGGAAGAGATGCAGGAAATGCGGATGGTATCAGCTGCTGTGACTGTACCGAACGGGACTGTAACGGGCGTGACAGGACACGGTGTGTCTATAAAAGGGGGCAGTGAGGAGGAGTTTATAGTGAGTGGTTCGGAGCATGGTTTGTGGCTGTCGAGCCTGACGGATTTCCAAACCAAGAAGCTCGAGGAGTGGTTCGGCACGGACCTGAACCCGTCTCCGGAGCAGAGGGCGAGCCTCGGCACCAGCCTCGGGCTGCTGCCGCAGCAGGTACGTTCAAGCAACGAAAGAATGAGTTTGAATCCCCCCTGCAACAACAGCAATCATCACGACACATTGCTGCTCTCTTCTTCTTTCCTTCTCCATCCCCTTCGCTCTCTTCCCTTCCTTCAGATTGCCTCCTGGTTGCACCACCGTCGCTTACAGCACATATTGCAGCACACAGTGCAGCAGCAGCAGCAGGCGGGCCGCTAGAGTCCCTCCGATCAGCCTTCTCCCTACTTTAGTCCCAACAACGCATCCCAGTGCCTGTTTCTCTCCTCCTTACCCCCTTCTCCATCCCACTTGCCCTTTCTCCTCCAGATCGCCTCCTGGTTGCATCACCGTCGCCTGCAGAACACAGTGCAGCAGCAGCAGAAAGAGCTCGAGTCCCTCCGATCGGCCTTCTCCCGACTACAAGCATCAGCGAGTGGCATGAGCGGGGATTACGAGCTTCTTCAAGCTGACTATTTCACTCTGTTGGACAAGAAGGAAGAGCTCACAAGCAAGGTGAGAAGGTGTAGAGCGGGGTGATAAGGGGTGTTTTGCGGTGGAGTCCCTTTGATCGGCCTTCTCCCGCCTGCAAGCATCAGCGAGTGGCATGAGCGGGGATCAAGCTTCTTCAAGCTGACTATTTCACTCTGTTGGACAAGAAGGAAGAGCTCACAAGCAAGGTGAGAAGGTGTAGAGCGGGGTGATAAGGGGTGTTGTGCGGTGGAGTCCCTTTGATCGGCCTTCTCCCGCCTGCAAGCATCAGCGAGTGGCATGAGCGGGGATCAAGCTTCTTCAAGCTGACTATTTCGCTCTGTTGGACAAGAAGGAAGAGCTCACAAGCAAGGTGAGAAGGTGTAGAGCGGGGTGATGGACAAGCACGTCCCCATGCCTGTTGGACAAGCACGTCCCCATGCCTGTTTCACTTTTGAGACGTCTCAAAAGTACTATTTTTACACGTGGCTACTTCAAACACGTCCTCATACCTGTTTCACTTACAACCCCACACTTTCCCCTGGCCCCCCTTTTTTTTCTCATGTTTCTCCCTTTTCCTCTCCGCCCTGCTACAGCTTTCTGACGTGGCATCCAGGCTGGCAGCAAAGCACCGTTCCTCAAGCTCCAGCAATCCAGGCAGTTCTGGGGGAGGGGTTTCCCAGACAGGTGTATTCCGGGCAGCTTCTGCCGAAGCAGATGTCGATCGGGCAGGCTGGAACCGGGCAGGTGGGTCACCAAGGGAGGGAGAAGAGCGGGCAGCAGTTGCAGCAACGGGAAAGAAAATTATGGTTGGGGTTGGATTGGGTGATTGGTTGGGAAAAGACGCGGGAACAATGATGGGTAAGGGGGACTATGCTGAGTGTGCTACTATCGCAATAGGAGATGCTCCTTCTGCCACCGCTGCTGTTTCTCCCGGCACCGCTGCTGCCAATGCTGCTGCTGCTGCTGCCACTGCTGATGCTGCTGCTGTTGCTGCTGATGCTGCTGCCACTGCTGATACTACTGCTGGTGATTGTGCTACTGCTACTGGTGCTGCTGCTGCAGCTTGTATGGCAGTGGATGGGAGAGAATCAGCAGGGACACGAGGAGATGGAGAGAGTGAGGGGGGTTCCAAGAGTTTCCAAAACAGCAATCATGAAACAAGCATGGGGGAGACAAGGAGTGGCAAGGAGAAGGAGGAGGCGAGAAGCATAGAAAGGCTTGCTCATGTTTTTGCTGCCGCCAGTGCTGCCGGTGCTGCTGGTGGTGCTGGTGCTGCTGGTGGTGCTGGTGCTACTTGTGCTGACGATTACGGGCGTATGGCTGGTGCTGTGACTATCAATAGTCAGCTTAAGGCATGTGGAAGCATGACATTTCTGCATCAGCAGCAGAAGCATCAGCATCAGTATGTCGACACTGCAACAGCAGCAGCAGCACAGACACAGGCACAAGCACAAGCCGGTGCAGCAGCTGCGGCCGAAGCAGCATCGGTGGCAATGCCGACACCAGCACCGGCGCCGGAATCAGCACCAACATCACACAGCACACCCCTTTCACTGCAAAACGACCCGGCTATTACCGCTGCTGCTAATGCTGATGCTGATGCTGCTGATGCTGCTGCTGCCGACACCACTCCTGCTACATTGTTCGTGTTCGGATCCTTACAGAGTTCAATCTCCCCGGGTTCATCCCCCACACTCGTCTCCCCATCGCCTCCCACCTCTTCCCACCACACTGGAACTACTCTATCTCCTCCGGCTGCAAATCCTCCTGGTTCTGGTCAGCCGCCCTGGCACTTAGCTAAGAGGCAGCGGCGTCCATGCGACAGGATTTCGCTGGTGGGAGAAGCGGCAGAGCCAGGAGCAGGATTCCCAACATTAGCAGCAGAAGAAGCAGCAGCAGCAGGGAGGGTTGCAGCAGCAGCAGTGACAGCATCAGCAACAGAAGCAGGACCAACAGGACTTCAAGAAAATCCTCCCTTCATCCCCCCTTCACTCTTTCCTCCCTCCTCCCCGGGAGCATTCGAACAAGGAGGAGGCATCTGGGCACAAGATACACCTGATACGTCACCTGACACATCACCTGATACTGCCAGTAACATTGCTGTTACAATCACTGGTAACAACATGCTTCAACAGAGTCTGGTTGGGTCGGGGCCTGCTGATTGTGCCAGGACTCCACCAGACCTGTTCCCCGGAATGGCTGGTAAGCCACCGAACCTGCTGCTCAGGTTTGGAGAACAGGAAGATGCGGAGCCTGGATTTCCTGGTATGGAAGTCCTTGGAGATCTCAACTCACCCCATGGATTTTGGGACCAAGCTGAATGACTTGTGGAACAGAATACTATGCTGCTAGCTTTCCTATGCTGTTTATGCCAGGGCCTGTGCTAGGATTTCGGACATCCTGAGTCCTCAGGGCAACTTTTGAAAATTCTCAAGAATGCCCTGATTTTTCAGGGCAATTTTTTATGGCCATCCTGAAATTTCAGGGCACCAAGAGTAGTTCATCCTGATCTCTCAGGAAAAAAAAAATCACAAGACATGAGAGGTGGAGGAGAAGGCACGATACGGTACGACTGGGAAGCCCGGTGCATGCATGGTACGGTACGATGAGGAAGCGGCGAAATCCTCGGGAGGAGACAAAACCAGTACACACACACCCCCGCCCCTTCCCCCCCCCCCCCCCCCTTCCCCTTCTGCATTCAGGGCAGTCCTCTACCTTAGTCCTGATGCTTCAGGGCAAAATCTCACTGCCTTCCTGAAATTTCAGGGCTCAACACAAAAAATATCCTGAAACAGAGCTCAGGTTTGCAGTGTAATTTACCCTTCTATACTGATAATAAGGGTGAAATTTTGAGTCTATACTGATGGGCTGGGGTTTTTTTTGGTGAATTATTGTTACACTGATCTGTAAGGGAATCGTTGTAGGCCACACTGATGCCTTGGGGTAATTTTATAGATATCGAAGATTACACTGAAGGGCGTACAAATACAACCCCTCCCCCCCCCCCCCCCCCCCCCCCCCCCCTTTTTTTTTCCCCGAGATTTGTCAGATCGTGATTTCCGTCAATCACGCAAGTACCGAGGTTACCTTCCGTTCAGTACGTGCGTTCGCTGCTGTCACGTGTCCGATTGGTCACTTAGGAATCATTCCCTTGCCAGCACGACACGCAACCCAATTTAGGGGGCAACTACAGTATTGCTGCCTGAACTAGGTCTAGCAACTGTTGTTAGAATACTAGGTGAGAAGTCATTGCATTAGGTCGAGCGGGTGGTACAAGTAGAAGGTTGAGAGAAAAGTTGTACCCCCTAGGGCTAAACCCACTACAGCCTAGAGCAATATAAACAAAGGCGAAGTGGGGGATAGCCAGCGCAAACAATGGTCACAAGACCAGTCAAGAGAAGAAGCAAAGCCAAGCAAAGCTCAGGGTGGATCTCAAGATCACCACGCATTCCGAGCACAAGCAAGTGGCCACAAGGCCAGTTCACATGCAGAGTTTATAATAGCAAGAGTAGTACACTGATCACAACCTAGCAAGTGTAAGCATGCAGTTCTACTCATACGTATCAGTGTACAACAAGAGCAAGATCAAGAGAAAAGCAAGTGAGGCAGAGTGGGCACAAGCCCAAGAGCAGTGCAGAAACGCTGATGATCACCAGACCCAAGGGCCTTGGTGAAGACATCAGCAGTGTTGGCCCGCGAGGCCACGTAGGAAAGGCGGAGCTGACGACACTGCTGCAGCTCTCGCGCAAGGAAGTAACGAAGAGCAATGTGCTTCGTTCTGTGCTCCAGTCTCTGCTCGTGACACAAGGCAAGCATTGCCTTGTTGTCGACATACAGAACTGGAGGAGAACGAGGCCGTTCCCCCAAGTCGGTCAGCAGGTAGGTCAGTCAGCGTAGCTCCTGTGCAGCCATGGCCCCAATGTAGATCTCGGCCTCACAGCTGGAACCAAGCACAGAAGAAGAATGAGAGGACCTCCACGAGACAGAACTAGAGCCAAGACTGAAGGTGTAACCCTGTGACGAATGCTGAGTCGCCTGGTCGTCGGCCCAAAAAGCGTCGGAGTCTCCTGTGAGTACCACAGAACCCCGTCCTCCAAGCACGAGCCCCATGCCCGATGTACTGCACAAGTAACGCAGTACCCTTTTAGCAGCATCCCAGTGCACCTTTCGGTGTCGACCGTGAGCCACGTAGCGAGCCACAAGGCTGAGAGGGTACGCGAGGTCAGGTCGCGTGCAAGTCATCAGGTACATGAGGCAACCCACAAGCTCTGGGTACGGACCACTTGGCTCTACGAACTCGTCCAAAGATGGAGCTGAGAGCGAGTGGCCGGTAGATAGAGGATTGGGCGGTGGCGAGGAGAACTAGAAGCCGAAGCGCTGAAGGACCTGGTGTACCATGTGTGACTGAGTCAGGGTGATGGTGCACCGTGCTCTGTCCCGGGTGATCTGCTGGCCAAGATAGCTCCGCAGCTTACCCATGTCAGTGCAGGTGTGTCTCTCTTGCACCTCCACCTTCACTAGGGACAGCGCCTCCGTGTCAGCAGTAGCAAAAACCAAGTCGTCGACGTACACGAGAATGTAGAACGGCGGCAGGGTAGTGTCGGTGCGCAGAAACAGCGACGGGTCAGCAGTCGAAGGAGCAAACCCAAGAGCCGCAAGTGTAGTCCTCAGTGTGTCGTGCCACTCGCAAGGTGCCTGACGCAGGCCGTAAACTGGTCGCCATAGGCTCCACTGGGTACCCTCAGGAAACGACCCAGTGAAACTAGGTGGACGATGCAGCCAGATGGCCTCGTGAAGGCTACCCTGCAAGAAAGTTGTGGAGAAGTCAAGAGAATGCAGCTCGAAGTCACGCTGAGCTGCAACGTGTAGTAACACCCGAAGAGTGGTCATCTTCGGGGTAGGGGAGAAGGTATGGAAGAAGTCGACCCCCTGTCGCTGACTGAAGCCTTGAGCAACGTAGCGCACCTTGAAGGCAGGCGGAGAACCCGGCGGCCGCTTCACCCTGAAAATCCACATGCCACTGATGATGTTCGCCCCAGGTGGGGGAACCTCGTCAACGCAGGTGCCTGTGGACTTCCAGGAAGCCATCTCTGCGTCCATGGCTGTCTGCCACTGAGAGGAGTACTCACCCGAGATCGCCTCTCTGTAAGAGCGTGGGGTGGGGATGTCAAGTGCATGTGGGTCTCCCTCAGGGGCAAGCAGCATGGTCGCGAGATGAGGTGCAGCGGTTGCAAGACACTCCAGCTCCTCGTGCCTATCCTCAAGAACGTCTTAGCCAAGGGCAACCTCACCCCCGACGGACGGAGGACAGGCAGGGTCAGGGTCAGAAACGAGACTCGCACGGTAGTCTATGTGGTACGCAGCAGCAAATTCAACTAGCTCAGCGACTAAGGCAGACGCAGCACGAGACGAGAGCGTAGAGTCTGTCACATCCGTAGCAAGAAAGCAAGTAGAAGTCGGACTGGACGCACGAGCAAGGTCAGACGAAGGGTGAGCACCAGCGGGAAGAGAAGACTCAGGAGGTGAAGGCAGGACAATACGCAGTGGAATAGAGGAAGGACGGAGTGTCATATCATGAGTGCCTAGGACAGCCGGAGCACGAGAACAACAAACACGAGGAACATGAGTACGGACAGAGGCTCTAGTCTCAGGCTCTCGACACTCAGGAGTGGAAGCACGAGTTTCAGGCTCTCGACACTCAGGAGTGGAAGCACGAGTCTCAGGCTCTCGACGCTCAGTCAGGGACTCTGTCACAACAGTGTAAGGAGCAGGAGCAGGCAGTGGGGAGCGAGGCAAGAGCTGTGGGAACAGCAACGGAGGAGTAGTACCAGCGACTGGGAACTCAGTAGGAGCTGGCAGAAGGGCGAGAAGGTTGCTAAGCGCACCAGCAGGTCCAGTACCTCCAGCAGTGGTAGCTCCAGCACCTCCAGCACCTGCAGCACCTCCAGCACCTCCAGCACCTCCAGCACCTAGAGCACCAACAGCTCCAGTACCTCCAGCACCAGCAGCTCCAGTACCTTCAGCACTAGTGGTACCTCCAGCACCTCCAGCACCTCCAGCACTAGCAGGACCTCCAGGACCAGTAGCTCCAGCACCTCCAGCACCAGCAGCTCCAGTACCTCCAGCACCAGCAGCACCTCTAGTACCTCCAGCAGTACCTCCAGCACCTCCAGGACTGGACTCTCCACCGCCACCAGGACTCGCAGCACCCCTAGAGTCAGCACCCCCAGTCTCAGCACCTCCAGGCTCAGCACCAGCAGTCTCAGCTCCTGAGTCCACAGCAGCAGGCTGCGGAGGTGGCGAAGACAGGGGGGGTCTCCAAGCATGGAGAGCGGCGAGTGGCCGCCGTGTCGTCAGCAATGGGGTCACCCCCCTCAGTTGGGCAAGAGGAGTCAGAAAAGACCTCCAAAGGCTCAACCAAGGGGGGTGGGTCTACCTGAGACACACCTGAGGGAGCAGGACCCTGTGGGGGGAGGGGGTCAACCGAGGGGGGGACAGGGACCAGGAAGAGAGGTGCGAGGGGGACAGGGTGGGGCGCGTGCGGGTGAAGCCTGTAATAACAGACAGACTCGTCAAAGGTGACGTCCTGGGAGGAGAAGACTCGATGCGAGCTCGGGTGGTAGAACTGCCACGGCGGGGCGTCGGTGGGGAAGCCAAGGAAGATGCAGCAAAGAGTGCGAGGGGAGAGCTTGCTCGCAGTGGTATCGCGAACAAGGGAGAGCGCACCCCAGACCCGAAACACCGACGCATCGCCAACCTGTCCCGTCCAACGGATTGTGGGCAAAGAGACACGGGGCCAGAGGTTGAGCTGATGCGCAGCGTATCGGACCGCAAACGACCACAGAATATCGGGAGCAGCCGCATGGATCATGGAGGTACGAGCAACCTCCATGATCAAGCCAATGCGATGCTCAGCAATCCCATTTTGCTGAGGAGATGCCGGAAGTGTGAACGACTGGACGATGCCCTCGTCTCGACAGAACTCTTCAAGGAGGTCACAAGAGAACTCACCGCCCCTGTCAGAGTGCAGACGCAGGATTGGCAAGTCTCGACTAAACCAATCGCGCAGCTGGCGATGAGTAGCACGGATCCAGGGGATCAAAACTCCGCTGACGTCCGCCTTGTTGTGCAAGGGGAAGACAGTGGTGTAGCATGTGTAGTCATCAACAACCAGCAGGAAGTAGCGCTCCTGGTACGTTCCACCAATGGGGGCCGGGCCCCAAACGTCCATGTGGAGAATCTGCAGAGGAGCAGTGAGGAGGAAACTCGGAGGAGTGAGGAGCGGCGCGCTGCCGCCCCTTAACGCAGGGAAGGCAGGGCGGTGCAGGCGAGCGTGCGAGGGAGGGCAGGGACCTGGGAAGCCCAAAGACAAGGAGACGGGAGTGCATGCTGCGGAGACGCGGAAGGGAGGGGTGACTAAGGCGGTGGTGCCAGAGGAGAGTCTGGTGGGAGAGTACCCGACACGAGCAGGACGCTGCAAGCTGACCAGACGCAGACACCTGACTCGACGCAGTCACCTGACCTGACTCAGCCACCTGTGCAGACGCAGTGGTCAGTGTGTACAGACTAGACCCAGGCTGTCGAGTGAACGTAGCTAGGTGACGGCCAGTCCGGAAGCACGTACAGATCGCCACACGCTGCCCTCCAGGAGTAAAGGTGTCAACCCATACATCCTGAAGAGCAGCGTTGCTCACCAAGTTCGTGGAGAACGTGGGGAGATGGAGACCTGATAGAGAACCTGAGGGGACCGCTGGACACGGAAGGACAGTGGAGGCTCGTGCGACTACTAGGCCCCCAGTGGGGTCGGCCAGTGAGACTGATACCGGTGCAGCTAGTGGTGTGAGTGTGGTGCAGTCACGAAAGAAATAACGAGACGCGCTTGAGTCAAGCGTGAAAGTGTGAAGGGCCTCAGCGGATGCAGCAGACTCACTAGCACCTGCGATCGAAGACTCACCAGCACCTAGTGCTGCAGCAGACTCAATAGCACCTAGAGCAGTAGCAGCGACACCAGCATCACCAGGTACACACGAGTAACACGCACCCTCATCACTAAGCTCAGTCACATACATAGCATAGATAGCCTTGTTGATCTGAACAAAGTCAAGCGCATACACATCGACTCCCATCCCCTGCAGTTTCAGCCAGTTGGGGACAATTGCCTCATTCCCGTACTCATCCACCCAGGCATCCTCAAGACAGCCGAAGCAGCGATACTCGGTGTGCAGCTTCCCGCATGGCTGCCCCTTCAGCTTCCCAGTGCGCTTGACGTACGAGCAGCGACCAGAGCCCCCAGGGGAAACACGCTAGACAACCCACTCACCAAGCTGCTGAGGGGTGGGGTTGTCCGGGAGGCGCTGCAGCTGTTGTTCATGGCCACCAACGCCACGAGCTGATCCGCCACGACCTCCACCCTTGCCAGCTCCACCCCAACCACCTCCACCACCCCCGCCGCCTCCACCACCCCCGCCGCCTCCACCACCCCCGCTGCCTCCACCACCCCCGCTGCCTCCACCACCCCCGCTGCCTCCACCACCCCGTCCGCCTCCACTGCCGCCACCCCCAAAGCCACCCCCACCGCCTCCACCCCCGCCACCTCCACCGCTGGTGCCACCCCCACCCCCCTTGCCCCCTTTGCCCCTGCTGTTGTTGCGCCTTCCACCGGGAGCAGACACAGTGCTAACCTCCTCAGCACCAAGGAGGTCGACAGTAGCAGCAGTAGCAACTGAGGGGAGGAGAGGGGAGGGAGTACATCCTTCAAAGAAGGGGGAGCGGGGAGTGCCACGAGAGGCAGCAACAACGACATTGCTCTTCTCGGCCTCAAGAAGGGACTTCTTGAGCGAGTCAAGTGTGATCTCTGTGGGGTCAAGGGCTAGGAACTGGTCCCAGACAGTGTGAAGGGAGTCGCGGAGGCGAGTGACAAGGAAGTACAGTGTCATATATAGCGTGGGGGGGGGGGGGAGAGGAGGGGGGGGGGGGTTCGCAGCGAGGAAGGGCGGCTTGAGAGCGGCACGGTAGCGAGCCTCACTAGAGCGGAGGTGGGTAAAGAGGTCAGAGACATTGTGGAAATCAGCTAGCTCGGGATGGAGGTACGGCAGCATGAGACGGCCTAGGGCAGCAGTAGCTGGGGAGGAGTAGCGAGCTACTACAGCGTCATAGAGGGCCTTGGCTGTTTTCTGCTGGCTAAAGTGTGCACGCTCAGCTACAAGCAGATGGTTGCGGATAGTCAGGCGGGTAGTGGCGTCACATATGAGCCACTTCAAATGATCCTCTACCGCTGTAGCAACTGGAGGTGGGAGGGTTCCTTCGGTATGTACGAACAGTGAAATTCCGTCCCTAGCCTCGCTCTGCAGGTACAGCTGGAGATCATCGAGCCAAACATCAAAGCTAATCGCACGACCCTCAGCGTCAAACATAAGAACTGAGAAGTTAGCCATAGGTGCAGTAGTCGTAGCAGCAGCAGCTGCAGCAGTGGCAGTAGCAGCAAGGAGCGACAGCTGCAGCAAGTAGCAGCAGCAGCAAGGAGCAGCAGCTGCAGTTCGCAGGCCGGGTGCGTGCAGGCAGCGTGGGCAGCGGCAGAAGCTCAGGCGCAGCAGCAGGACCACTTGCAGCAGCACTAGCAGCACTTAATAGGAGAAGCAGAGCATGCAGCAGTGGCAGCAGCAGCAGAGCATGCAGCAGTGGTAGCAGCAGCAGCGCATGCAGCAGTGGCAGCAGCACGCTGTGCAGCAGCAGTAGCAGTGCATGCAGCAGTAGCAGGCAGCAGCAAGGGCTGTAGCGGCAGCAGCAAGGGCTGTAGCGGCAGCAGCAAGGGCTGTAGTGGCAGCAGCTAGGGCTGTAGCGGCAACAGCAAGGGCTGTAGCGGCCGCAGCAAGGGCTGTAGCGGCAGCAGCAAGGGATGTGGTGGCAGCAGCAAGGGCTGTAGCTGCACCAGCAGGGCTGTAGCTGCACCAGCAGGGCTGTAGCTGCAGTAACAGGGGCTGGATCGGCAGCAGCAGGGCTGTAGCGGCAGCAGCAAGGGCTGTAGGGGCAGCACCAAGGGCTGTAGCTGCACCAGCAGGGCTGTAGCTGCAGTAACAGGGGCTGGAGAAGCAGCAGCAGGGGCTGTAGCGGCAGCAGCAAGAGCTGTAGCAGCAGCAGCAAGGGCTGTAGCTGCACCAGCAGGGGCTGTAGCGGCAGCAACAAGGGCTGTAGCGGCAGCAGCAAGGGCTGTAGCTGCACCAGCAGGGCTGTAGCTGCAGTAACAGGGGCTGGAGCGGCAGCAGCAGGGGCTGTAGCGGCAGCAGCAAGGGCTGTAGCGGCAGCAGCAAGGGCTGTAGCTACACCAGCAGGGCTGTAGCTGCAGTAACAGTGGCTGGATCTGCAGCAGAAGGGGCTGTAGTGGCAGCAGCAAGGGCTGTAGCTGTAGTAACAGGGGCTGGGGCGGCAGCAGCAGGGGCTGTAGCGGCAGCAGCAAGGGCTGTAGCTGCACCAGCAGGGCTGTAGCTGCAGTAACAGGGGCTGGAGCGGCAGCAGCAGGGGCTGTAGGGGCAGCAGGAGGGGCGGTAGAGGCACTAGCAGGGGCTGTTGCGGCGGCTGGCAGCAGCGGCTGTAATAGCAGTAGCCTCTACAGCAAGGCAAGGGCGGCAGCAGCAGTTGCTGAGTGGCAGTGAAGCCAGTGCACGCAGCAGGGGCAGCGCACGAGCGGCGCTGGTAAGGAGCAGACGGCAGCGCAGCAGCGCAGACAGAGCGCTTGCCGGCGGCGCAGGGCAGGCAGGGCGCTTGCCAGAAGCGCAGGCAGGGCGCTTGCCGGCGGCGCAGGGCAGCGTGCGGGCAATGCAAGCCGCTTGCGCAGCGTGCAGGCAGCGCGCTGGGCAGGGCGGGGCTAACGCGTGGGGCGGGGCGGGGCTGACGCGTGGGGCGGGGCAGCGTTAGCACGCAAGGCAGGGCGATTCTAGCGGGTTCGTGAGGGGCGCGTCATGAGCAGAAAACGATCGCGCCCTAGGGGCAGGGCGATTCTAGCGGGTTGGCTAGGGGCGCTTCACGGGCAGAAAACGGTCGCTCCCTGGGGGCGCACGAGGGGCAGGAAGGAACTAACGGTGGGCCCTTCAAAAAATTTGGTCCTAGGCTAGGAACGTCCTAGCTCTTAATACCATGTTAGAATACTAGGTGAGAAGTGATTGCATTAGGTCTAGCGGGTGGTACAATTAGAAGGTCGAGAGAAAAGTTGTACCCCCTAGGGCTAAACCCACTACAGCCTAGAGCAATATAAACATATAAGTTTTGACAACTATCAGTGTACGGTGTTGGGCTGAGAATTAGCCCTTAGGATCTTTTCAAAGGCTAAGACCTTTGTAGTAGGAATGTTGTAGTTTGCGGAAGCGTAATAACAAAGTTTACTGAACCACCTTGCACTGGTATGTGAGAACAAGATGAGTTGATAATAGCAGAGAGATACAAAGCTTTATATGATTACTAAGGAATATGAAAGGTTTTACTTTAACTGTTTTTGCTGTTGCGGTTCGATACAGTGACGACTCGGGTAATTGCTCAATATCGAGTCAGTTATGTGTCCTTACTGTCGCGCTGTATTTTTCGTCGAGTCAAAGGTCAGCGACCTTTGACCTTCGTGTAACCTCCAGCTGTTACTTTTGTTGACTCGCGTGTTGCTTCACTTTAGTCTGCTCCATTTCGTGTCGATACTTCGATACTTTAGAAGCGTTAAGTTACTTGTTTCCAACACTCCCCTTCGCTTCTGGAGTGTCGCTTCTGATGACGTGTCCTTGTCCAGTCAGCAGCATGCAGTACTCGAACTTCTGTTTTCCGAGTTTCTTGGTCAAGTAATCGGCTGCCATCTCGGATGTGGGTCAGTAGGATAACTCGAGTCTTCCCTTCTTGATTTCGTCTTTTACGAAGAAGTATCGGAGGGCGATGTGCTTCGTTCGATTTGCAAACCCATTTTTTGCCGATTGGTTGTCGCAGAAGAGGGAGAAGTTGGGTAACTAAGCCAATTTCGCTTCTTCCAGCAATTTGCGAAGATTTAGTTCTTCCTTGGTGGTTGAGCAGAGTGCGATGTATTCTGCTTCGGCTGAGGAGAGAGCGATTAGCTCTTGCTTGTTCGACTGCCATGAGATGGGTTCAAGTCGGTAGATGTAGCCAGTACGAGATCGCTTGTTGTCAGAGTCTCCAGCATGATCGGCGTCGACGTAGCCGATTAGTTTAGGTGTCGTAGTTCTGGTCTTGTGGTAGGTTAGTCCGATCGTCGGGGTGCTGACGAGGAAGTGAAGTGCACGGTCGAGCTCCATCATGTGTTCTACTTCAGGCTTCTTGAGGTAGGTGGCGAGTTGACTAGCTGAGTAAGATAGATCCGGTCGGCAGGTAACGGCTGCGAAGAGTAGACAGCCTAGCTTTCGTTGGTAGTCGCGAATGCCGGCGGGTTTGAGTAGGGCGGAGACTTTGTTGCGATTTCCGTCGGTGTAACGGCATGGCGTGGTGATGGCAGCTGGAGTTAGTCCGAATCGTTTGGCGATGGTGTCTGTGTATTTTTCGGCGCTGAGGTAGATTGCGTTGTCGCCGTCTTGTATGTTGAGTCCCAGGTACTGTGTCACGGCAGTCGCGACGGTGAGTGTGAGATCCCGCTGCATCTCCCCTTCAAACCAGGTCGTTATATCGTCGGTAGAGCCTATGTAGAGGAGGTCGTCTACGTAGACGACGAGCAGGATGTAGTTGGTTCCCTTTGTGAGTCGGTACATCCCTTGGTCATGCGGTAGTTGGCAGAATCCGATGCAGATAAGACGGGCGTGAAGATGCTGCTGCCTCAGTCTCGGGGCTTGTTTGATGCCGTACATCGATTTTTGCAGCTGACAGACTTGGTTGGGGTCTGCATTAGACCCATGTGGATGTTCGACGAAGATCTCAGCATCGACAGGGGCGTAGAGGAATGCGTTGGCAACGTCGATATGTCGAAGTTTCTTCCGGTTCATGGCGGCTATCGCAAGGAGAATTTGCAGTGAGGTATGTCGGCTAACTGGTGCGAATGTTTCAGTGAAGTCTCGTCCATGCTCTTGGTCGAAGCCGCGCATGACCCAGCGTGCCTTGAATTTGTATATCGTTCAGTCGGCTTTTGTTTTCACGCGGAAAACCCATTTTCCCGTGAGAAGGGTATTGTTGCGGGCCACTCCGATAGGCACGACTTTCCAGGTGTTGCGTTCTTGCAGCGCCTTTAATTCACTGTCCATGGCTTCACGCCATTTTTCCCTGTGTTCCCCCCCCAGAGCCTGCTGAATAGTGGCAGGCTCCTTAGGTGGTGCTGCTCCGTGGACAGCGGTGACGAGTCACAATATCTGCAGTCCACTTTGTGTGTAGCGAGGGAGATTTGCGTCCTCGGGATAAGCTGTTTCATCTCCCGCTTTCGGATCCGGTAGGAAATTGGGCCCTATGCGTTCGGAGACGTTGGTGTCGACCGGTTGAGGTGTAACGTAACCGTTGTCAGCGAAGTCGAAGTAGGTTTCGGCGTTGACACTTTCGCGAGGGTTATCGTCGTCCATGGGAATGTCTACTGAGCAGTACGGAAGAGCTCCGGCATCCTCTGAAGCTCCGTCCACGTTCTGCTCGTCCCAGTCAGCTTCGTCTGCTGCCAAAGCGAAAGCTCGGTTGCCACGGAAGCCGCCCGTGAGGTCTCGATTTGCTGCCAGGTTGTCCAGGTACGTTTGAAGTGTGAGTCGCTCGTAGAAAATGACATCACGTGCTGCTACTGTTTCCTTCAAGTGGACGTCAAAAATCTTCCATGCGTTGTAATGCTTTTCGATGCCCAGGTGTAGCCCCCACTGTGCGCGTTGGGAAAATCTTCTAGCTCTTGCAGTGTGTGGTCGGTACTGTACCTTGCACCCAAAAACTCGTAACATTTTTGTGTTGCCCAGTTTTCCTGTCCATAGCAGGTGCGGTGATGCGTTGTTCGGGAGCGATGATGACGAGAGCAAGTTGTGCAGCATGACAGCGTGGTCCATCGCCTCAGGCCACTGGTGGTTGGGCAGTCGCATGCCACGCAACAGTTTGCGCATGGTGTTCTGGAGAGTTCTGTTCATCCGTTCTACCACGCCTTGCTGTTGATGGGCGTAGGGAAGCGAGATGTGTCGCTTGATGCCTCGTTCTGCGAGGTACTGCTTGAACCTTTGTGACTGATATTCTCCTCCCCCGTCTGACTAGAAGCTTTTCAGCTTTGCTCCTGATTCTCGTTCTGCCATAGGTAGCCAGGCGACGAAGGCTTCAAAGGCCATGTCGCGACTTGGAAGGTTGAGATGCCAGACGTATCGGGTGGCGGCGTCGATGAAAGTAATCACATAGTTGTATGCTCCCTGACCTTGTTCGCGAGTATACAGGATGTCGCTGTAGACTTTCTCCAGTGGTGCGTAAGCTGGCGCGCTCGGATTGTGGTGAGAGACAAACGGTTGATGAGGTAAGTCAGCTTCGGGGCATGTAAAACATGTACCTCGGACTCGTTGAAGTTCTCTGCCGTCGGGTAGAAGTAAGGAATTTTTGTCGAGTATTGCTGCCTTGATCATGTTGTTTACCGTTGTGTTGCTTGGATGACCCAATCTTTCGTGCCATAGTGATTCGCTCGCATGATGTCCTGGTGAGCGCCTGTACAGGTCAGAGTTGGAATAAAATCCCGCGGTGAGGTTGGCGCTTCTGTGAACTTTGCGTGGAGTGGGAGTTAACTGCTGCGCAGGAGTCGGTGGAGTAAAGTCGATGAGAGCTGGTGCCGTTGAAGGACCTGCGATTGGTGTCGTAAGTGTTGTTGCTGCTACCGATGTTGTTTCTGCTGCTGCCGATGTTGTCTCTTCTTGTCGAATCGTTGCTAATGCCCTTGTTCTTTCTGCTTCAGGTATGGTGTGTGAGTACCAGAATCCTCCAAGACTGAAGTCGGGGTCGAGATCTGGTGGATGTGTCCAAGAAGTGAAGTTGACGATGGCGTCGCTGTCGGCGGTACCTTGGTCTGGAACGAAGTCAAGAACGAAGACGTTATTTTTCAAGACCGCCTTGCCAATGTAGAGTCTACCCTTTCCCTGGTACAACTTGAACTCCTGGGTGGTGCTATCTGCTTCGAGATGAATGCCCTTTGCCATCAATTGACTGACGCTGAGTAAGTTGTAGCCGAGTCCTTCTGCGATTAAAACCTTCGATATTTGTATTATAACATTGGTTTCTCGAGATTGAAGTTGAATGATCCCTTGTCGTCGTGTGTGCAGGTTCTGGTTGTTGGCGACGGTGATTACAACATGATTTTTTCTGAAAGTGTGAAACACTTTCTAAAAATAAATATTGTGAAAGCGCAGCTGATTGTAGTGAAGCAAGGCAACTGCGAATGCCTCTTCCCGAGTACATAACGAGGGTTGGAGGCCATTTGGCCTCCACCCACGTCTTCATTTCGGAACTTTTCAGTTCCGCTTCATTCTCGTCCAACCACTTCCGTTCACACCTTCTCTTAATTCTCACTCATTCTTAATTCTCACTCTAGAAGCACGGAGGCAACGCCAGGACAAGTGCTGCAGCAGCGTAACTTATCCATTAGCTACTGCGCGCGTCACCTGCGAAGGGTACAGCATTGCGCCCGCGATGCACTTGGCGTACGCGCAACTGAGAAAGAAGTGCGCATGAAGCAACGGCCACTGGCGCATCAGTGACGAAATCGCCACGTGCGCCAGTGGCGTGCGCTAGTGACGAAATCGTCACTTGCGCCAGTGGCGCTCGTGTCTGGCGAAATCGCCACTTGCGCCACTGGCGCGCGTGTGTGGCGAAATCGCCACTTGCGCCATTGGCGCAAGGGTGTGGCGAAATCGCCACCTGCGCCACTGGCACGAGGGTGTGGCAAAATCGCCACTTGCGCCAGTGGCACGTGTCTGTGGCGAAACGGCCATTTGCACCAGTGGCGAAATCGCCATGGACGAAATGGCCAGTGGTGCAGCAGTCAAGAAACTGGTACTGCCGCGCCTAAGGCGTTTGACTGGGCGTCAACCACCAACGATCCCAGTGGAGCACCCCATGTCACCTCACCAATTATTTCGTTGCATATAAATCGTTTCAACTTCTTTTCATTTTTTTTTTCTCTTCTTCTTCTTCTTCTTCTTCTTCTTCTTCTTCTTCTTCTTCTTCTTCTTCTTCTTCTTCTTCTTCTTCTTCTTCTTCTTCTTCTTCTTCTTCTTCTTCTTCTTCTTCTTCTTCTTCTTCTTCTTCTTCTTCTTCTTCTTCTTCTTCTTCTTCTTCTTCTTCCAGTTCTAATTTTTACTCTCATTGCCTATAAATCTCGATACCCCCTTGACTCTCTTGATGGCAGAAAAACCGGCACAAGATGGAAAGCCGTTGATTGAAGTCGCGCGGAAAAATTGCAACGACGACGGGATCAACTGCACGCACATCGAAAGGAGGGGCCGGGAGCCGCCCCTAGGGGGGAAGGGACCGAGGGTTCGCAAGTTGGCCTGAGAGCCGCCCCCAGGGGGCGAAGGGACCGAGGGTCCCCAAAGTTGGCCTGAGAGCCGCCCCCAGGGGGGGAAGGGGACCGAGGGTCCCCAAAGTTGGCCTGAGAGCCGCCCCCAGGGGGGGAAGGGGACCGAGGGTCCCCAAAGTTGGCCTGAGAGCCGCCTCCAGGGGGGGAAGGGGACCGAGGGTCCCCAAGTTGGCCTGAGAGCCGCCCCCAGGGGGGGAAGGGGACCGAGGGTCCCCAAGTTGGCCTGAGAGCCGCCCCCAGGGGGGAAGGGGACCGAGGGTCCCCAAAGTTGGCCTGAGAGCCGCCCCCAGGGGGGGAAGGGGACGGTGGGTCCCCAAGTTGGCCTGAGAGCCGCCCCCAGGGGGGGAAGGGGACCGAGGGTCCCCAAGTTGGCCTGAGAGCCGCCCCCAGGGGGGGAAGGGGACCGAGGGTCCCCAAGTTGGCCTGAGAGCCGCCCCCAGGGGGGAAGGGGACCGAGGGTCCCCAAAGTTGGCCTGAGAGCCGCCCCCAGGGGGGGAAGGGGACCGAGGGTCCCCAAGTTGGCCTGAGAGCCGCCCCCAGGGGGGGAAGGGGACCGAGGGTCCCCAAAGTTGGCCTGAGAGCCGCCCCCAGGGGGGAAGGGGACCGAGGGTCCTTAAAGTTGGCCTGAGAGCCTCCCCCAGGGGGGGAAGGGGACCGGGGGTCCCCAAGTTGGCCTGAGAGCCGCCCCCAGGGGGGGAAGGGGACCGAGGTCCGTGAACTTCGATATTTGGCAAAAAAACAAAACAAAACAAAACAAAACAGAAAAACAAAAACAGAAAAGTTCTAAGTAAAGGTTCTAAGTATGCTGGCCAGAGGGCCACCTTCTTAGGGAGGGAGGATTTGCGGACCCGATGAGATGGGGAAAACCCCAGTTATTGTGTATGTGGATCCGTAGTATCATTGGCTATTATGTGTACAATATGATAATAGTGAAAAAAAAAATGGAGCAATTTTGGTCCTAATCGGATGTCGAAGCCACAAACAATTATTTGACTGACTTTGGTAAGGTTGGTAGAGTGCAACTACCGTACCGGTAGTAAGGACATCTATGGGATCCTACTTTATCACTCACCTACACTGCACGACGAGGAAGGAGAGAGTGGCATGCAACCATTATTCACTAGTACCATGACTTGTTTCGTCACACCTTCCGAACAATAGGGGGGAAAGTAAAACATGTACCGAATGTCAAGGTAATTTACCTTCCACTACCGGTAATCGTTACGCTTCGACAATATAATTGTTGACTGGAGCTAAGAGACAACAGTAACATGGTGTGGCAGGGCAGCCAATGCACCTCTTGTCGCTTTTCTTGTGCAACCATCATATACGGTCCAAGATAGAGAGGAGCAACCGATGGGCCATGAGATGAGCAACCGATGGGCTAGGAGACGAGCAACCGATGGGCCACGAGAAAAAGCAACCGATGGGCCACGAGACGAGCAACCGATGGGCCACGAGACGAGCGGCCGATGGCCCACCGATAGGCCAACGGGCCAGCAACCGATGGGCATGAGACGAACAGCCGATGGGCCACAATACGAGCAACCTATGCGCCAAGAGGCGCGCAACCGATGGGCCAAGAGATGAGCAACCGATGGGCCACGAGACGAGCAACCGATGGGCCACGAGACGAGCAACCGATGGGCCACGAGACGAGCAACCGATGGGCCACGAGACGAGCAACCGATGGGCCACGAGACGAGCAACCGATGGGCCAAGAGAGTAGCAATTGATGGGTTAATGGACAAGCAACTAATAGCCCACGAGATGAGTAGCCGATGGGCGACGAGACGAGCAACTGATGTGCCACGAGACGAGCAACCGATAGGTCAAGAGACGAGCAACCGATGGGCCAAGAGACAAGCACCAGACAGGCCAAGAGACGAGAAACTGATGGGCCAGTAACGAATGGCTGGAGGTTTTGTTATGCGACATTTTTCTTACAAACCCACACCCTTTCGAATCTCAACTTGATACAAACGATGCATACCGTACCGGTCCCGCAAGCATCATATTTCAATATCAGCCACTTCCCTACGAACACACCTCATTCTGGGCCCCCCTTAGTTCCTCAAGCAAAAGATTTCGTACTTGGGGCCAATCGCAAATATGAAAGTTTCAAACTAAAGCATTGATTTTTTATAACACGTCACTAGTCCAAGACCCTACACCGCGTCATCAACCAAACAACATCAAAAATCGCGGCACCAGTCTACGCGCAACACTGGGAGCTTCATCACTGACACATGGGCCGTCTTCAACAACCATCTTCTCCACCGCGCATGCCAGCATAACAAACATTCTAAACCACGGGCCCCCTCTCCACCAGCAACGATGGGCACATACATCTACCAAAGGAGGGAGCAACTCGCATAACCACGTCGACAGGGAATGCAACGACCTGCACCAACAACTAATATCACTGGACATCGCCATCAACCGGCTTCGTGATCTACACTTAGCCTACGCACGCACATGTCTCAGAAGACCCAATTAAAACGAAGCACGTTGCCTTGCAATAATCAGAAAGCAAGCTTTCTCAATATGATTTTTTTTGAAAGTGTGAAACACTTTCCAAAAATAAAGATTGTGAAAGCGCAGCTGATTGTAGTGAAGCAAGGCAACAGCGAATGCCTCTTCCCGAGTACATAACGAGGGTTGGAGGCCATTTGGCCTCCACCCACGTCCTCATTTCGGAACTTTTCAGTTCCGCTTCCTGTCAGAACATTATAGCTCATGCATATTGTGTAGGCTATAGTGGGGTAGCCCATAAGGGGTACAACCCAATTAGGGTTAGTACTTGTACCCAATTCATTCATAGTTCATTCATTCCTTGTTTCTTCTCATGGTATCGAGCAGGTTCCCCCGTGGGAACTGTTCCTAGGGCCCACCGTTTTTTTCCTGCCCGGAGCGCACTCAGCCCCTGCCCGAGTCGCGCTCCCCTCTCTCGCGCCGCCCTAGCGGCCCCTTCGTGCCGCCCTCGCGGCCCCTTCGAGCCGCCCTCGCGGCTCTATCCGCCGCCCTTCGCGGCCCCTACTCCGCCGCCCTCGCGGCCCCGATCCGCCGCCCTCGCGGCCCCGATCCGCCGCCCTCGCGGCCCCGCTCCGCCGCCCTCGCGGCCCCTGATCCGCCGCCCTTCGCGGCCCCGATCCGCCGCCCTCGCGGCCCCGCTCCGCCGCCCTCGCGGCCCTCGATCCGCCGCCCTTCGCGGCCCCGATCCGACGCCCTCGCGGCCCCTACTCCGCCGCCCTCGCGGCCCCGATTCGCCGCCCTCGCGGCCCCGAGCTGCCGCCCTCGCGGCCCCTACTCCGCCGCACTCGCGGCCCCTACTCCGCCGCCCTCGCGGCCCCGATCCGCCGCCCTCGCGGCCCCGATCCGCCGCCCTAGCGGCCTCCGGCCCCTGCTCCTACGGCCCCGGCGCCTGCTCCTACGGCCCCCCCGCTCCTACTCCTACGAGCAGCCCACCCGCCGAGCCGCCCAGCAACCGAACAGCCCAGCCGCTGAGCCGCCGAGCCGCCCAGCAACCGAGCCGCCCAGCCGCCGAGCCGCCCAGCAGCCGAGCCGCCCAGCAGCCGAGCCGCCCTGCCGCCGATACGCCCAGCAGCCGAGCCGCCCAGCAGCCGAGCCGCCCAGCCGCCGAGCCGCCCAGCCGCCGAGCCGCCCAGCAGCCGAGCCGCCCAGCAGCCGAGCCGCCGAGCCGCCCAGCAGCCGAGCCGCCCAGCCGTCGAGTCGCCGAGCCGCCCTGCAGCCGAGCCGCCCGAACCGCCCTGTCCGGTAAGAGCAGCGCCTCTCTCACAGCACTGCCCTCACCCTACTGTTTGCACTGCTAGTCTACTGCTGTCATGGCTACCCCTAGTGTCCTCGCTTTTGACGCTGAGGGTCGGGCCATTGACTTTGACGTCTGGATAGATGACCTGCAGCTTTTCTTACAGTGCGACAGAGCAGACGGCCTCTCCCTCTTTGACCTCACTTCTGGTGCCTCTCCTTCCCCCGCTGCTGATGCTGACGCCACTGTTCGCTCACAGTGGGCCACGCGCGATGCTGCTGCACGTCTTGCTGTGCGTCGCCACCTACCTACCTCTGAGCGTGCGCACTTTAGCCAGTACAAGAGTGCTCAGACCTTGTACGACGCTGTAGTTGCACGCTACTCCTCCCCTGCCACTGCTGCACTGAGCCGCCTCATGCTACCGTACCTCTTCCCTGACCTTGCTGCCTTTCCCACAGTCGCTGACCTCATTACGCACCTCCGCACTAGTGACACTCGCTACCGCGCTGCGCTTCCTGCTGAGTTCTGCGCCAAGAACCCCCCCCCCATGTACATCACCCTCTACTACATAGTCACCCGTCTCCCTGACTCCCTTCGCGTAGTCAGGGACCACTTCCTAGTTGATGTTTATGTAATGTGTGAGTTGGACGAGAATGTTGTAATTACCCAATTAAAATGAAGCACGTTGCCTTGCAATAATCAGAAAGCAAGCTTTCTCAATTTCGCGCTGAAGTTGGTGTTACTGTTGAACGAAGCGACCCGAGGAGCACATGTGCTGTCCGCAGCAGCTGTCCAAGAACCAGGTGTTGTCCCCGGACGGCTCGCTCTGGGCGATGGTTGCATACGTTGGGTTGGGCTCCAGTGATTCGCGGCGAGGAGTGCTCTCGTCGAGCTATTCTTCTGGTGAGTAGAACGGTTGTGATCCGGTGATGCACGAGTCTGTCGTTCTTGTCATACAGCTTACAATGTTTCTTGTGCCTTGAGCAGGTTTTGTCGTTGATGCCCTTGAAGACTGTACTTGATTGGTGGGATGCGCCTGTGTAGAAGCCACTTGACTGCTTGAGGGCCGAAGCTGACGTTGCGGCGACATCGACTGCTGCTGATTCGGGCAGTGTGTGCGAGGATGTCCTGGCGTCTTGTACAGGTGACAGAACGGTGGGACGTACTGTTGAACTTGACGGTTGTTTTGTCGATTATTGTTGTTGTTGTAGCGCCTTTGGGTATGAAACGCGAACTCTGGTGCTGACGCTCTCTTCTTGTGTCGTTCCTCGTGTAGGTCCATGTTCTGCTGTTCAGCGTGAATTTCAGCGCAGAGTGCTGCTTCGGAGATCTTCCCGTGAGCTTGGAGGAGTGCTCGAGTGGAGCGCCAATGAGGACCGAGGCCAGCGATGATAACTGTTACGAAGGCTTCTTTGGATATTGATCCTCCGCATCGAAGGAGTCTGTCGCGCAAGCCACGACAACAGCTGATATACGCCATTCCCTTTTCGCCGGGTTTCATTTCCACTGTTGTCAGTTGTGCCATGAGACGACTTTGATTAACACTGTCTCTTGCTTGATACAGGTTCTTCAGGTGGTCGTACTCCAGCTCGGCGGAGTTGCCGTATCCTCGATAAGACCGAATGTTTTGCTGCTCGTTTGGTGTTATATTTCAAAGAAGTATCGTGTACGCCATCAGCGATTGATATATATACTGCTGCTTGTCGTATTGTGTCCCATGCGTTAGGTATGGCAGGGACCCGTCGAAGAATCCAAGTATTTGCGCGCCCTCCATCATCAGCTCGAACTCGAATGACCAGGTATAGAAGTATTTTCCGTCAAAGGGTGTTGATGTCTGCAGTTTTAAAACATGTGCGAATTGTGATTGAACCTGAAGCGTGTCCAATGTCTTCTCTTGTCCAGGTGAAGACTGCTGGTGTGGCGCAAAGCTGATGGAGCCACGTTGAGGTTCGTACGGAGCAAAGGTAGGTTGCTGCTGATTTCCGCGCGCATAGGATGAACCGTCAAGGCTCATTGGAGTAACCCTATTGTTGTTGTCGCTCTTGTTTGATTGCGCAGGAGCTGCTTGCTGGTGTTGCTCGTAGAAGGACATGAAGAAGAAGAATTTCTCCATCATGTTTGGGTCAAAGCCTGCTGCTTGATTCCCGGGAGTTTTGGTCGACTCCGCAGCTGGTCTTGTTGCTGTGCCTTCCTCTGTCTGTAGGCCAGAGGCTGGAGGTGGAGTAGGAGTAGTGCCGGGAGATCCGTTGGAGGAGCTCCTCTCCTTCTGTGTTGCCATGCCTTGTGTTGTTGTAGGAGTTTGGGTAATCAATCTTGCCTTGGAGGCTCTCATACCATGTTGGGCTAAGAATTAGCCCTTATGATCTTTTCAAAGGCTAAGACCTTTGTAGAAGGAATGTTGTAGTTTGCGGAAGCGTAATAACAAAGTTTACTGAACCACCTTGCACTGGTATGTGAGAACAAGATGAGTTGATAATAGCAGAGAGATACAAAGCTTTATATGATTACAAAGGAATATGAAAGGTTTTACTTTAACTGTTTTTGCTGTTGCGGTTCGATACTGTTTTTGCTGTTGCGGTAACTGCTCAATATCGAGTCAGTTATGTGTCCTTGCTGTCTTGTTGTATTTTTCGTCGAGTCAAAGGTCAGCGACCTTTGACCTTCGTGTAACCTCCAGCTGTTATTTTTGTTGACTCGCGTGTTGCTTCATTGTAGTCTGCTCCGTTTCGTGTCGATACTTCGATACTTCAGAAGCGTTAAGTTTCTTGTTTCCAACATACGGAAATATCCCACACTGACGATGCATGGAAAATTTTTCAACATTGGATGTTACACTGCTCTATCAGTGTAATGAAAATGTACACACAGTTCAGAAGGGCTTTAAAAAATGCTACACTGCCAATCGTGAGTTGGCCATATCCAAAACGAAGCCCTGTCCTGTGTGAGAATAATGAGAGGAATGATTGAACTAGAAAGCAGGTGGGTACATATGGGAAACCTAAAAGTGTTGTACCCTGTAAGAACTACCCCACTACAGCCTAAACAGACTATAGAATATAAGTTTGACACATCCCCATAGGCAAAGTGGGGGAGAACAAGAGGTCACAAGACCAGTTAAGAAAGGCAAAGCAAGCTCAGGGTGGATCACAAAGTCACCACGCAGTCTGAGCACAAGCAAATGGCCACAAGGCCAGTTCACATGCAGAGTTATATAAAGGAGAACAAACAATACAGTGAACACAACCTAGCAAGTGTAAGCATGCAGGTATATGTATAAAGAGTACAGTACAGACAGAGTCAAGAAGAAAGCAAGTGAGGCACAGTAGGTACAAGGCCTAACACAGTACAGAAACGCTGATGATCACAAGGCTGAAGTGCCTTGGTGAAAACATCAGCAGTGTTGGCCTGAGAGGCCACGTAAGCAAGACGAAGCTGGCCACACTGCTGCAACTCTCGAGCAAGGAAGTAGCGCAGAGCAATGTGCTTCGTTCTGTGCTCCCGTCTGTGCTCCTGACACAAGGCCAGCATGGCCTTGTTGTCGACGTACAGAACTGGAGGAGAACGAGGCGCCTCTCCCAAGTCGGTCAGGAGGTAGGTGAGCCAGCGTAGCTCCTGTGGAGCAATGGCCCCAGCGTAGATCTCAGCCTCACAACTGGAGCTGAGAACAGAAGAAGAGCGAGTAGACCGCCAAGAGACAGAACCGGAGCCAAGACTGAAGGTGTAACCCTGTGACGACCGCTGCGTAGCCAAGTCGTCAACCCAGGAGGCGTCAGCGTGACCTGTGAGGACAACTCGAGCCCGTCCTCCAAGCACAAGCCCCATGCCCGATGTACTGCACAAGTATCGCAACACCCTCTTCGCAGCATCCCAGTGCACCTTTCGGTGCCTGCCGGGAGCCACGTAGCGAGCCAGAAGGCTGAGAGGGTATGCGAGGTCAGGTCATGTGCAAGTCATCAGGTACATGAGGCAGCCCACAAGCTCTGGATACGGGCCACTTGGCTCTACGGACTCGTCCGAAGGTGGAGCTGAGAGCGAGTGACCGGTAGGCAGAGGAGTGGACTGTGGCGAGGAGTACGTGAAGCCGAAGCGCTGAAGGACCTGCTGCACCATGTGTGACTGAGTCAAGGTAATGGTGCGCTGTGCTCTGTCACGCGTGATCCGCAAGCCAAGATAGCTTGTCAGCTCTCCCAGGTCTGTGCACGTGTGTCTCTTCTGCAGCTCGGACTTCACGTGGGCGAGTGCCTCAGTGTCAGCAGTAGCAAAGACCAAGTCGTCTACGTACACGAGAACGTAGAACGGCGGCAGAGTAGTGTCAGTGCGTAAAAACAGAGAAGGGTCAGAAGTGGAAGGAGCAAAACCAAGAGCAGCAAGAGTCATCCTGAGTGTGTCGTGCCACTCACGGGGTGCCTGGCGGAGACCGTGGACTGGCCGCCGGAGGCTCCACTGGGTACCAGCTGGAAACGACCCAGTGAAGCCAGGTGGGCGGCGCAGCCAGATCTCCTCGTGCAGGCTGCCCTGTAGGAAGGCTGTGCTGAAGTCAAGCGAGTGGAGCTCGTAGTCACGCTGAGCAGCTACGTGCAGCAGTACCCGAAGAGTGGTCATCTTCGGAGTAGGGGAGAGAAGGTCTGGAAGAAGTCAACTCCCTGTCGCTGACTGAAGCCACGTGCAACGTAACGCGCCTTGAAGACAGGCGGAGAACCCGGTGGCCGCTTCACCCTGAAGATCCACATGCCACTGACGATGTTCGCCCTAGGCGAAGGAACCTCGTCGACGTAGGTGCCTGTGGACTTCCAGGAAGCCATCTCGGCGTCCATGGCTGCCTGCCACTGAGAGGAGTAGGGACCCTCTATCGCCTCTGCGTAAGAGCGCGGGGTCGGGATGTCTGGTGCATCCGGGTCTCCCTCAGGGGCAAGCAGCATGGACACGAGATGAGGTACAGAAGCAGCAAAGCACTCAAACTCCTCCTGTCTGTCCTCAAGAACGTCCGTGCCAAGAGCACACTCACCCCCGACGGACGGAGGACAGACAGACACAAACGCAGACTCATCAACAAGACTAGTGGCGTAGTCTAGGCGACAGGCTGCAGCAAAGTCAACAAGCTCAGCAACAAGAGCAGACGCAGCAGTGGACTCAAACAAAGGGTCAGTGATAGCAGTGGCCAGAAAACGCGTGACAACTGGACTGGCAGCACGTAGGGAGTCAGACGCAGGGTCCGGACCGGCAGGAAGAGAGGACGCAGGGGGAGACGGCAAAGGGACACGCTGCGGAGCAGTGGAAGGACGAAGAGTCATAGAGTGAGTGCGAGGGACAGGAGGAGGACGCGGACGCAAAACACGACCAGCGCGAACAGTACGGACAGGCGACGCAGAACGAGACGCAGGCGACACAGGACGAGACTCAGGCTCACGACGCTCCATAAGACCTCTAGTCGGTCCAGAGTAAGGAGAAGGACCAGGCAGTGGAGAGGCTGGCTGTAACTGCGACGGTGACTGGACAGGCGGTGGACTCAGTAAAGGAGGAGTAGGACCAGGAGAAGGCGGGAGACCAAGAACCTGCTGAAGGAGCGGAACGTAGTACGGCCGCGGCCGCGCAGCGCCTCCGAAAACAGCAGAGACAGAACCGTTACCCGCAGCCCCAGGGTCTCCAGTCCCAGCAGCACCTCCAGTAGCTCCAGCAGCTCCAGCACCAGCAGCAGCTCCAGCAGCTCCAGCAGCTCCAGCACCAGCAGCACCTCCAGTACCAGCAGCACCGCCAGCAGCTCTAGCAGTACCTCCAGCAGCTCCAGCAGCTCCAGCACCAGCAGCACCTCCAGCAGCTCCAGCACCAACAGCACCTCCAGCAGCTCCAGCACCAGTAGCACCTCCAGCACCAGCAGCACCACCAGCAGCGCCAGCACCAGCAGCACCTCCAGAAGCTCCAGCAGCACCTCCAGCACCAGCAGCACCTCCAGCAGCTCCAGCAGCTCCACCAGCAGCTCCAGCAGCAGCAGCACCAGCACCCGCAGCACCTCCAGCAGCTCCAGCAGCACCTCCAGCAGCTCCAGCAGCACAGGCAGCACCTCGACAGCGCCGAGAGTACCACTCACGAAGCTGCTGTGGAGAGAGAGGCTCCCGCCGCGACGGGACACCTAGAGCACCTCCAGACTCAGCACGCGCAGGCTCAGCACCTCCAGACACAGTACCCTCAGGCTCCACACGCCCACGCTCAGCACCCCCAGACTCAGCACCCCCAGACTCAGCACCCCCAGGCTCCACACGCTCAGGCTCAGCACCCCCAGTCCCCGCACCCCCAGCCCCCGCACCGGCAGGCTCAGCACCCCTAGTAGCACCTGAGTTGACAGCTACCTCGACCGGCTCGGCAGGGTCTACCTGGGACACACCTGAGGGGGGAGGACCCTGAGGGGGGAGGGGGTCTACCGAGGGAGTACCTGGTGCTAGGAAGAGCGGAGGGGGGGGGGAGAGAGGCAGTGCGGTAGGGAAAGAGACGGTAGTACGACACCGACTCGTCAAGCGTGACGTCCTGAGAGGAGAGAACACGACGCAAGGTGGGGTGGTAGAACTGCCACCCTGGTGCGTCAGGAGGGAAGCCAAGGAAGACACAGGGAACGGCACGGGAGGACAGCTTGTCCGCTGTAGTATCGCGGACAAAAGCTCGAGATCCCCAGACACGGAACGCGGACGCATCGCCAACCTTCCCCGTCCACCGCAGAGTAGGTGTCGTCTCCGGCAAGGAGACACGAGGCTGAAGGTTGATCTGATGCGCAGCGTACTGAACCGCGAACGGCCACAGAAAATGGGGAGCAGCCGCATGGATCATGGACGTACGAGCGACGTCCATGACCATGCCAATGCGGCGCTCAGCAATCCCATTTTGCTGCGGGGAGGCCGGAAGCGTGAACGTCTGGCGGATGCCCTCCGAATGACAGAAGGCCCTCAGGAGGTCCGAGGAAAACTCCCCACCTCTGTCTGAGTGCAGACGCAGAACAGGAAGGTCTGAACCGAAACTCTCACTGAGCTGGCGACGAGCACCGCGGATCCAGTCGATCAACACCTCAGGGACCTCACCCTTGCTGCGCAAGGGGAAGACTGTGGTGTAACGCGAGTAGTCGTCAACGACCAGCAGGAAGTAACGCTCGTGAACCTGTCCACGGACGCGGGCTGGGCCCCACACGTCCATGTGAAGAGTCTGCAGAGGAGCCTCAGTCGGAGGGAACGAGGAGGAGTGAGGAGCGGCGCGCTGCCTGCCCTCGACACAAGGAACACAGGTGGGGGCAGGCCCTGGAGGAAGGGGGGGGAGGGACCAGGGTAGACCCGAGACAAGGGCACGGGAGGGCATACCTCGAAGACGAGGCAGGGAGGGGTGACCAAGGCGGTGGTGCCAAAGGAGAGTCTCGTGCGACAGAGGACGACACGAGCAGGGGGCAGACGCAGGACTAGACCTGGAAGCGGCAGCAAACACCTGACTAGACGCAGCTACCTGACCAGACGCAGAGAACGGAGGAGGCGCAGTAGTCAGTGTGTACAGACTCGACCCTGGCCGACGGGTGAACGTGGCCAGGTGGCGGCCCGTCCGAGAGCAAGTGCAGTGGGTCACACGCTGACCTCCAAGGGTGAACTGGTCAACTCACGCGTCCTGGAGGTCAGCTCCACTCACCAAGTTCGTAGAGAACGAGGGGAGGTGGAGTCCCGACATCAAGCCTGACGGGGCCGCAGGACACGGTAGAACCGTGGAGGAGTGTGCAAGGACTGGGCCCCCTGAGGGGTCAGCAAGGGAGACCGCAACAGGCCGACTGAGCGGCGTGAGCGTGGTGCTGTCTCTAAAGAAAGAGCGCGAAGCACCAGAGTCAAGTGTGAAAGTGTGCAAGGACTCAGTAGGTGCAGTACCAGAGAGAGCAGACGCACCAGCACCTGGAGCAGCAGACGCACTAGCACCTAGAGCAGCAGCCGCAATGCCCGGGTCGGGCGGGACACTCAGGTAACAGTCACCCTCAGCACTATCAGCAATAGCATACATGGCAGCAAGGATAGCATCAAAATCAAGATCAAAGATAGGCACATTCTGCAGAAGCAGATCATGCCAGCGAGGGAGCTCAACAGCGTCAGGAAACTGGGCACGCCAAGCGTCAGTCAAGCGACCGAAGCAGCGCTGCGTAGTGTGTGGGAGCCCACACACCTCCCCACTACGAGTGTCGGTGCGAAGAACGTAAGTGCAGGGACCTGCACCCCCAGACCTCCCACGCCCAGCGTACCACTCACGAAGCTGCTGGACCGACGGGGTCTCACGGGAGCGCAGCTGCTGCTGGCGCTGGCTGCACCAAAGCCTCCACGCTGCGCGGCTGCACCTCGACCAGCACCACCGCCACCGCCACCTCCACCACCGCCGCCGCTGCCTCCACCACCTCCGCCACCGCCGCCACTACCTCCACCGCCGCCACTACCTCCACCGCCGCCACTACCTCCGCCTCCTCCACCTCCTCCACTGCTTCCCCCGCCGCCCCCTCCACCACCCTTGCTCCCCTTTCCCTTGCTGTTGCGGCGTCTCCCACTAGGGGCAGACGCAGCTCCGACCTCCTCAGTGCCAACGAGGTCGACAGCAGCAGCAGAAGCAACAGAGGGGAGAAGGGGGACAGGGGAACACCCCTCAAAGAAGGGGGTGCGACGGTCGCCACGAGAAGCACCGACAGCTAAGATACTCTTCTCAGCTGCAGCAAGGCGCTCCTCTAGCAGGTCGACAGTCAGCTCGGTGGGGCAAAGTGAGAGAAAGTGGTCCCTGACTGAAGAAAGGGAGTCAGGGAGGCGGGTGACTAGGTAGTAAAGGGTGATGTACATGGGGGGGGGGTTCTTGGCACAGAACTCAGTGAGAAGGGCAGCGCGGTAGCGGGCGTCACTAGTGCGAAGGTGAGCAACTAGGTCAGCGACTGTGGCAAAGGCAGCAAGGTCAAGGAAAAGGTACGGCAGCATGAGGCGGCTGAGGGCAGCAGTGGCAGGGGAGGAGTAGCCCGCAACTACAGCGTCGTACACTGAGCAGTCTTGTACTGGCCAAAATGCGCGCGCTCTGCAGGCGACAGGTGACTACGAACATCAAGACGAGCAACAGCGTCACGAGTGTGTCAGAATGTGATGTTTGTGTAGCCTGCAGTGGGGTACTCTTTAGCGAGTACAGCCCGAATTAGGGTTTGCTATATGTACTGAACTGCATGCTAGTGAAATCCCCTCTTTTCTGTTTCTTGATTCTGCCTAGCATTTCAACATGCTATCAGAGCAGGTCGACCCTCCTGGGTCGATCCTGTGGGTGGGTCCCACCCGATACTTCCGCTGCTCTACTGCTTGTAGCGCGCCCGGGGCGCGTGCTGTTTCCTGCCTGCCGCGCATCTTCGCTAGGCCCGCGCGCGGCCCGTACAGCCCGCGCGCGGCCGGTACGGGCTGCGCCAGGCCCGCGCGCGGCCTGTACGGCCTGCGCCAGCCCAGCGCGCGGCTCGTACGGGCTGCGCCAGGCCCGCGCGCGGTTCGTACGGGCTGCACCAGGCCCGTGAGCGGCCCGTACTGTCTCCCCCCTTGCCGCACGCCGTCCCCCGAGCTCCTGACTGCGCCCCACCCCCGCTGCTGCCTGCGTTCCTGTGTTAGGGTTTGGGGGTGGAGAGTATGGGGGTGCCGTGTGTGTGAGCCGTCCCCTTCTCCTCCTCCTCCTCCGTCTCCCACTGCTGCAGCTACCGCTGAGGGGGGTGGATGTGTTGGAGCCGTCGGAGTCGTTCGAGGGGGGTGGCGTGTGAGCAGCGCTAGAGGTGCAGCAGGGAGTGTGTGAACGGGGTGTGGGACAGTTGGGGGAGGTTGACCGGAGGTAGCCGACTTGTCGTCCGCAGCGCCTGAATTCCAGAGAGCCACGACCCCCTGTAGCCTGAGTAGTCCGGGGCTCTGCGCCCGGTAGCCACAGTGTGAGCACTCCTGGTAGTCCAGAGAGCCACGACCCCCTGTGGCCTGAGTAGTCCGGGGCTCTACACCCGGTAGCCACGGTGTGTGCACTCCTGGGAGCACAGTGAGCCAGCTGCGCCTGTCGCCGTGTAGTCCGGGTTTAGCCTGGTAGCGACAGTGCTGCGCACTCCTGCTGCTTGTGTGTCTGCAGCTTCAGCCGTCGCCTCCCATCTTCTCGCCCTCACAGTTTCTCCTCCTCACTTGCCCTCTGTGACTGCCTCTAGCTTTGCTTATACTTGTGAACTACTGCTTTGCCTGCTTGTTGTTTTGATTGTACCCCACTTTGACTATGGGGGTGTGTCAGAATGTGATGTTTGTGTAGCCTGCAGTGGGGTACTCTATAGCGAGTACAGCCCGAATTAGGGTTTGCTATATGTACTGAACTGCATGCTAGTGAAATCCCCTCTTTTCTGTTTCTTGATTCTGCCTAGCATTTCAACAGAGTGGTCCACTGCGAGCGAACCGTACAGTCAGCAGTGGCAGCAGGAGCAGTAGAAACACCGGACGTGTGATCGAAAAGGGATACCCCATCCCTAGAATCACACTGAAGAAAGAGCTGTAGGTCGTCAACCCACACGTCAAAGTCAACTGCACGTCCCTCAGCGTCAAAGGTGAGAACGGTAGGACTAGCCATAGCAGCAGTAGGAGCAGTAGCAAGAGTAGCAGCAGTAGAAGCAGAGGCAGTAAGGCAGTGCAGGGCAGTGCGGCTCGGTAGGGCAGTGCGGCTCAGTAGGGCAGTGCGGCTCGGTGGGGCGGCGCGGCTCGGCTGAGCGGCGCGGCTCGGCTGGGCGGCGCGGCTCGGCTGGGCGGCGCGGCACGGCTGGGCGGTGCGGCTCGGCTGGGCGGCGCGGCTCGGCTTACCAGAGACGGGTGCAGGGGCGGGCCGTGAATGCAAGGGCCGCGCCTGCAGGGGCCGGCAGGGGCGCGTCAGCAAGGGCCGGCAGGGGCGCGCCAGTAGGGGCACGTCAGCAGGGGCCGGCAGAGGCGCGTCAGCAGGGACCGGCAGGGGCGCGCCAGCAGGGGCCGGCAGGGGCTACGGCAGCTGCTGAAGGGGCCGCGAACGGCCGCAAAGGGGCCGCGAAGGGCCGCAAGAGGGGCCGCGAAGGGCCGCGAAGGGGGGCCGCGAAGGGCCGCGAAGGGCCGCGAAGGGGCCGCAAGGGGCCGCGAAGGGCCGCGAAGGGCCGCAAAGGGCCGCGAAGGGGCTGCGAAGGGCCGCGACGGGCCGCGAAGGGCCGCAAAGGGGGCCGCGAAGGGCCGCGACGGGCCGCGAAGGGCCGCAAAGGGAACTCGAAGGGCCGCAAAGGGGGCCGTGAGGGGCGCGACGAGGAGGGCCCTAAGGGCGGGCCGCTAAGGGCAGAGTGCGCGGGGCGCAGCTAAGACAAGCGCGAAGCGCGCTTCGGACAGGTAAGGAAAAATTCGTAGTGGTGGGCCCTTAAAAAAAAAAAAAAACGGTCCCACTAGGGAACCCGTGTCAGAAACAAGAAGTGATTGAACTATGAAAGATTGGAGTACAAGTATGAACCCTAGAGTTGTGTACCCCTTAAAGGCTAACCCACTATAGCCTACACAACAATAACATATAGATAATGTTTGACACACCCCCATAGGCAAAGTGGGGGAGAGCAAGGGGTCACAAGACCAGTCAAGAAAGGCAAAGCAAGCTCAGGGTGGATCACAACGTCACCACACAATCTGAGCACAAGCAAAGGGCCACAGGGCCAGTTCAAATGCAGAGGCATATATACAACACAAACAGCAAGGTGATTTCAACCTAACAAAACAAACAAGCAGGTATATATATATAGATCACAGTACAGACAAAGCCTACAGTAAGTGAGGAACAGTGGGCACAAGCCCCAGTACAGTGCAGAAGCGCTGATGATCACCAGGCTGAAGTGCCTTGGTGAATATATCAGCGGTGTTGACCCAAGTGGCCACGTAGCGCAGACAAAGCTGGCCGCGCTGCTGCAGCTCTCGAGCCAGGAAGTAACGGAGAGCGATGTGCTTCGTTCTGTGCTCCAGTCTGTGCTCCTGACACAAGGCAATGGCAGCCTTGTTGTCGACGTACAGCACTGGAGGAGAAATAGGCCGCTCTCCCAAGTCGGTCAGCAGGTAGGTCAGCCAGCGTAACTCCTGTGCAGCCATGGCTGTGGCGTAGATCTCAGCCTCACAACTGGAGCTAAGAACTGAAGACGAGCGAGTAGAACGCCAAGAAACTGAACCAGAGCCAAGGCTGAAGGTGTAACCCTGTGACGACCGCTGAGTAGCCTGGTCGTCAACCCAAGAAGCGTCTGAGTGCCCAGTGAGAACAACTGAGCGCCTCCCTCCAAGCACGAGCCCCATGCCCGATGTACTGCACAAGTAGCGCAATACCCTCTTTGCAGCATCCCAGTGCACCTTTCGGTGCTTGCCAGGAGCCACATAGCGGGCCAGAAGGCCAAGAGGGTATGCTAGGTCAGGACGAGTGCAAGTCATCAGGTACATGAGGCAACCAACTAGCTCTGGGTAAGGACCACTCGGCTCTACGGACTCATCCGAAGGCAGAGCTGAGAGCGAGTGACCTATAGCCAGAGGAGTGGCCTGTGCTGAGGACCAGGTGAAGCCGAAGCGCTGAAGGACCTGCTGCACCATGTGTGACTGAGTCAGTGTGATGGTGCGGCGTGCTCTGTCCCGGGTGATCCGCAAGCCAAGATAGCTTGTCAGCTCACCCAGGTCTGTGCACGTGTGTCTCTTCTGCAGCTCCGACTTCACGTGGGCGAGAGCCTCAGTGTCAGCAGTGGCAAAGACCAAGTCGTCGACGTACACGAGGATGTAGAACGGCGGCAGTGAAGTGTCGGTGCGCAGGAACAGCGACGGGTCGGCAGTAGAAGACGAGAACCCAAGAGCCGCAAGTGTATTCCTCAGTGTGTCGTGCCACTCACGTGGAGCCTGGCGGAGACCGTAGACCGGCCGCCGGAGGCTCCACTGGGTACCAGGAGGAAACGACCCAGTGAAGCCAGGAGGGCGGCGCAGCCAGATCTCCTCGTGCAGGCTGCCCTGCAAGAAAGCTGTGATGAAGTCAAGAGAGTGAAGCTCGTAGTCACGCTGAGCGGCAACGTGCAGCAGCACCCGAAGAGTGGTCATCTTCGGGGTGGGGGAGAAGGTCTGAAAGAAGTCTACTCCCTCTCGCTGACTGAAGCCTCGAGCAACGTACCGAGCCTTGAAGACAGGCGGAGAACCTGGCGGCCGCTTCACCCTGAAAATCCACATGCCACTGACGATGTTCGCCCCAGGAGGGGGAACCTCGTCGACGTAAGTGCCAGTGGACTTCCAGGATGCCATCTCTGCATCCATAGCTGTCTGCCACTGAGAGGAGTACTCACCCGCGATCGCCTCAGCGTAAGAGCGTGGGGTCGGGATGTCTGGAGCATCCGGGTCTCCCTCAGGTGCAATCAGCATGGACACGAGATGAGGTACAGCGGCGGCAAAGCACTCAAACTCCTCCTGCCTGTCCTCAAGGACGTCCGTGCCAAGAGCACACTCACCCCCGACGGACGGAGGACAGACAGACTCAGACTCAGCAACAAGACCGGCAGCGTAGTCTAGTCTATAGTGAGCAGCAAAGTCGACAAGCTCAGTAACTAAGGCAGACGCAGCAGCTGACTCAAAGGAAGGGTCAGTGACAACTGTGGACAGGAGACGCGTGACAGTAGGACGAGCAGCACGAAGAGAGTCAGACTCTGGGTCAGCAAGGGCAGGAAGGGAGGACGCAGGAGGAGAAGGCAGAGGGACACGCCGTGGAGCAGTGGAAAGACGAAGCAGCATCTGGTGAGTGCCGGGGACAGCAGGAGGACGCTGACGTGGGACACGACGACCAGGGCGAGCAGCACTAACAGATGACGCAGAACGAGACTCAGGCGACACAGGACGAGACTCAGGCTGACGACGCTCCGTAAGACCTCCTGTCGGACCAGCGTAGGGAGAAGGACCAGGAAGTGGTGAGGCGGGCTGTAACTGTGACTGCAACCGGATAGGCGAAGGACACTCTAAGGAGGGAGCAGGACAAGGAGGAGGCGACCGACCAAGAACCTGCTGAAGGAGCGGAACGAAGTACGGCCGCGGCCGTGACGTGCCCCCAGAACCAGCAGAGACAGCACCAGAACCCCCAGTCCCGCAGCACCAGTAGCACCTCCAGGAGTGTCAACTCCAGTACCTCCAGGAACACCAGCTCCAGCAGCACCACCAGTCCCAGGACCAGGAGCACCACTAGGAGCTCCAGCAGCTCCAGGACCTCCAGCAGCACCAGCAGCAGCTCCAGTACCTCCAGCAGCACCAGCAGCACCTCCAGTAGCCCCAGTACCTACAGCAGCACCAGTAGCACCTCCAGCAGCTCCAGTACCTCCAGCAGCACCAGCAGCACCTCCAACAGCTCCAGGACCTCCAGTAGCACCAGAAGCACCTCCAGCAGCTCCAGTACCTCCAGCAGCACCAGCAGCACCTCCAACAGCTCCAGGACCTCCAGCAGCACCAGTAGCACCTCCAACAGCTCCAGGACCTCCAGTAGCACCAGAAGCACCTCCAGGAGCAGCCGGGCCTCCAGCAGGTGGTAACTCAAAACTAGGAGCTCCACTCCGGAGGCTGCAGCGCCGAGCGTACCACTCACGTAGCCGCGGAGGGGAGGGAGGCTCCGGCCGCAACACAGTACTCGCAGCTCCAGTAGCCCCACGCCGGAGGCCGCAACGCTGAGAGTACCACTCACGCAGCTGCTGTGAAGAGGGAGCACCAACAGGTTCAACACCCCCAGGCTCAGTACCCCTAGGCTCAGCACCCCCAGGCTCAGCACCCCCAGGCTCAGCACCCCCAGCCGCAGTACCCCCAGTCTCAGTACCCTCAGTCTCAGCACTCAAAGGCGCAGCACCCCCAGTCGCAGCACCCCCAGGCTCAGCACCCCCAGTCTCAGCACCCGCAGTCGCAGCACCCCCAGGCTCAGCACCCCCAGTCTCAGTACCCCAAGGCTCAGTACCCCGCTCAGGACCAGAGTCAACAGCTACCTCGACAGGCTCGACCGCGTCTACCTGGGAAACACCTGAGGGAGCAGGACCCTGGGGAGGGAGGGGGTCTACCGGAGGGGCACCTGGGGTGAGGAAGAGAGGCGGGGGAGGGAGCGGAGCAGTGCGGTAGGGGAACAGACGGTAGAAGGGTACCGACTCGTCAAAGGTGACGTCCTGAGAGGGGAAGACACGGCGCGAGGTGGGGTGGTAAAACTGCCAACCAGGCGCGTCGGGGACAAAGCCAAGGAAGACACAAGGCACAGCACGGGTGGAGAGCTTGTCCGCAGTGGTATCGCGGACAAAGGCATGAGCACCCCAGACCCGGTAGCGCGACGCATCGCCAACCTGCCCCGTCCACAGCAGTGTGGGCGAGGTCTCCGGAGCGGAGACACGGGGCCAGAGGTTGAGCTGATGCGCAGCGTACTGGACTGCAAACGGCCACAGGAAATGGGGGGCAGCCGCATGGATCAAGGAGGTACGAGCGATCTCCATGACCAAGCCAATGCGGCGCTCAGCAACCCCATTCTGCTGTGGAGAGGCCGGAAGCGTGAAAGTCTGGCGGATGCCATGCTCCGCACAGTAGGCTGCCAAGAGGTCAGAGGAAAACTCACCACCTCGGTCAGAGTGCAGTCGCAGGACGGGAAAGTCCGACTGGAACCGCTCGCGGAGCTGGAGACGAGCAGCGCGGATCCAAGGGATCAAAACATCAGGGACCTCACCCTTGGCGCGCAAGGGGAAGACCGTGGTGTAGCGCGTGTAGTCGTCGACAACCAGCAGGAAGTACCGCTCGTGGCCCTGTCCACGGACGCGGGCTGGGCCCCACACGTCCAGGTGGAGAGTCTGCAGAGGAGCCTCTGTGGGAGGGAACGAGGAGGAGTGAGGAGCGGCGCGCTGCCGCCCCTCGACGCAGGGAAGACAGGGAGGAGCAGGCGAGGGCGGGAGGGGAGGGAGAACCCTGGGAAGACCAGAGACAAGGTACCGGGAGTGCATGCCACGAAGGCGCTGCACTGACGGGTGACCGAGACGGTGGTGCCAGAGAACCGTCTGGTGCGACAGGGAGCGACACGAGCAGGGGGCCGACAGCTGACCTGACGCAGACGCAGACGCAGCTACCTGAGGGGACTCAGTGGTCAGTGTGTACAGGTCCGACCCCGGCTGCCGAGTGAAGGTAGCTAGGTGGCGACCTGTCCTAGCACACGTACAGTGGGTCACACGCTCATAGGCAGGGGTGAACTGGTGAACACCCCCATCCTGAAGAGCAGAGCCCGCCACCAAGTTCGTAGAGAGGGAGGGGAGGTAAAGACCCGACAGGGTGCTGGACGGGACCGCAGGACAAGGGAGGACAGTGGAGGAGGTCGCAATGACCGGGCCCCCAGAGGGGTCAGCGAGAGAGACAGCAACTGGCCGAGCTAGCTGCTCAAGGGCAGTGCGGTCACGGAAGAAGCAGCGGGAAGCACCCGAGTCGAGTGTGAAGGTGTGCAGTGCCTCAGTAGACGCAGTACCAGCAAGCGCAGACGCACTAGCACCAAGAGCAGCAGCCTCACCAGGACCTAGGGCAGGAGACGCACGCGTACCAAGAGCAGCAGCCTCACCAGGACCTAGGGCAGCAGACGCACTAGCACGTGGAGCAGCTGTCTCACTGGTCCCAATGCCAGGGTCTGGCGGTACACTCAGGTAACAGTCACCCTCAACACTAATAGTCAATGCATACATGGCACCAAGGATAGCATCAAAGTCAAGAGCAAAGATATCAATGTTCTTCCTAAGCAGATCAGCCCAGCGGGGCAGCTCAGAGGCGTCAGGAAACTGCTCGCGCCAGGCGTCGTCGAGACGAAAGAAGCAGCGCTGCGCCGTGTGGAACCTCCCACAGGTCTGGCCAGTGCGGTCACCTGTGCGGATGACGTACGGGCAGGTACCTCCACCCCCAGACCCCCCACGCTGAGAGTACCACTCACGGAGTTGCTGGGGCGAGGGAGTCTCGCCGGGACGCTGCTGCTGCTGCCTCTGGCCACCGCCGAACCCCCCACGCTGCACCGCTCCACCACGTCCGCCACCCGCTCCACCGCCGCCACCACTGCCACCACCGCCCCCTCCACCCCCACCACCGCCACCGCCACCACCCCCTGTGCCGCCACTGACCCCCCCACCACCCGCGCCACTCCCACCTCCGCCACCACCCCCGCCCCCCCCACCCCCTCCACTGCCGCCGCCCCCTCCTCCACCTCCACCACCCCTGCCCCCCTTGCCCCTGCCGCCCTTGCGTCTCCCACTAGGAGAAGACGCGGCCCCGACCCCCTCAGCTCTGAGGTAGCCGACAGCAGCAGCAGATGCAATGGAGGGGAGGAGGGGGGAGGGGGAGCACCCCTCAAAGAAGGGGGTGCGGGGGTCACCACGAGAGGCACCTACAGCTACAATGCTCTTCTCAGCTGTTAGGAGTTCCTTCTCGAGGAGGTCGACAGTGAGGTCAGTGGGGGAGAGGGCGAGAAACTGGTCCCTGACAGTGCGAAGGGAGTCAGGGAGGCGGGTGACAAGGTGGTACAGTGTGAGGTACATCGGGGGGGGGTTCTTGGCGAGGAAATCAGGGGGGAGCGCGGCACGGTAGCGGAGGTCACTGGTACGGAGGTGGGTGATGAGGTCAGCTACTGTGGCAAACGCGGACAGGTCGGGGAAGAGATAGGGCAGTGAGAGACGGCCTATAGCAGCAGTGGCAGGGGAGGAGTAGCGTGCGACTACTGCGTCGTACAGTTCCTTAGCGGTCTTATGCTGGCCGAAGTGCTCGCGCTCATCTAACGGCAGGTGGCTGCGAACGGCTAGGCGAGCGTGAGCATCACGGGTCTGCCACTGGGAGCGAGCAGTGCTGTCAGCAGTAGTGGGAGGTGCGGGGGCAGCGCCAGACGTGTGATCATAGAGGGAAACATCATCCTTGGCAGTGATCTGAAGGAACAGGTGGAGGTCATCTAACCACACCTCAAACTTAATCGGGCGGCCCTCAGCGTCAAAGGTGAGAACAGAGGGAGTGGCCATAGTGGCAGTAGCAGCAGCAGGAACAGTAGCAGTAATACAGTAGGAACAGGAACAGGAGTTAATGCAGGTGGGGCACAGTAAGGTGGCGCGGCTCGGCCAGGGCGGCGCGGCTCGGTTCGGGCGGCGCGGCTCGGTTCGGGCGGCGCGGCTCGGTTCGGGCGGCGCGGCTCGGCTCGGGCTGGGCTACGCAGCAGTGCGCAACGGGGGGGGCGTGCGCGTGGGCGGCTGTAGCGGGCGGGCCGTGGTTGTGCGCGGGCCTGACTAGCGCGCGGGCGACGACCGAAAGGGGGGGCGTCGCGGCGGCCAACGGGAGGGGCTGCGCCGTCCTGGGCGGCGGTCGACGGGCGGCTAGGGTCGCGCGTCGGCCTAGGGCCCTAGGGGCGAGCGGGGCCTACGGGCGACGGCCTGCTGGGGCTCGCGAGAAAAGAAAAGAAAAAAAAATCGGGCCGCCCTAGGCGGCGGATTTCCTACACGCGCACGAAACCGGCGGGGCCGCGCTCGGGCTGCTAGCGGGCTGCACACGGGCAGTGTGAGAGGAGGGCGCACGAGGGCGCACTAGGGGAGAAGGCGCACGAGGGCGCTAAAAAAAAAGGGGCGCACGAGGGCACCTCTAGCGGAACGGTGGGCCCATAGGTCTAGAACCTAAGCTCTTAATACCATGTCAGAAACAAGAAGTGATTGAACTATGAAAGATTGGAGTACAAGTATGAACCCTAGAGTTGTGTACCAGGGCCCTCGTTATCAGACCAATTTGGTCTGATGGTCTGCGTTTCAGACTTCATTTTCTTATTTCAGATGATCTGTAAGACTGTGATTTTATTTTCAGATTATCAGTAAGACAAATGATTTTACTTGAGATAAATTTTCAGATCGCATACTATTCTTCATCTGAGAATCCAGATAACGAGTACGATTCCGTCTGAAACCGACATTTGTGCCCACTTGTCCATAGGGCCACTAGTTAGGGTATCTGCCAGCATCTATACATGCATGCGTAATGAATGCTTCTGTCCCGTAGCATCCGCGCTGGAGGAAACAGCACCGCTGGCAGCAGTTAACCATGTCAGATGCTGCCAGCACTTTGTCGCTGCGTGGGTGTCGGCGCCGATGCCAGCTACACCCAGGCACCGGCACTATCCTTTTGTGCGATGGGGTGACCTGTATGCATCGCGGATGCACGTAACTGTGGTTCCCCGCCCACACTCGCACCGCGTATCACTCTGCCGAGCTACGGGACGAGGGTTTGAGGGACCAGGCTGGGGGCACACCGTCCATCTTCTACATCCTTTCTTCCGCTGCACTTGACTGGCCCCGCAGTGCAGTTTTCCACTTTCGCCATACCCCCTGATGGCCATTCCAGAGGAGTTACACCCCCCTAGAGTCTCAGCGCTAGATTTTCTCACACGGGGCAAGTCGATCCCCGTCGTTGCACCCCACGTTGCCTCGTGCTCAACCCAAGTTATACCCCCAACCAACGCATCGCCAGACACTGTGGCCGAAGAAAAGGCGGACGATGGCATGCCCAAGGCTACCACGCCCACGTCGACAAGCTCGCCTACATCCGGCCGTGAATCCATCCGCCCTGTTGTTTCTGTTATAACAACCACCGATCTTCGGGCTAACCCTGTGCTGCCTGACAGGGCTTCACTGAAAGCTAAATACAAGCAGAGGATGCTTAACTTTGCCCGTCCCGCAGGTCCTACCTTGCCCGCGCCATCGGAGACGGTCCCGCCCACGACTCGTCAATCCGCCGATGACGATTCGGAAGAAGAGGACAAGGGCAAAACCAAGGGACGTCGGCCGCTCTCTGTGGAAGAGCTGCAGCTCAAGTGTAAGGAGCAGTGGCTTCGCTATTTCCCGTGGCTCTTCATCAGTGAGACGAAGGACGGGCGACCGTGCATGCGCTGCAGCGTCTGTATGGTGTTCGGGGACCCGCACTACAAGTACGGCCGCTACGGTGAAGGCGGCCTCGACATTCAGAAGCAGACGATGCGCAAGCATCATTTCAGCGTGAAGCACGAGGCCGCGGTGCTGCAGAAGGAACAACGTGATGGCCTTAAGAAAGGCCAGAAGTCCATGACAACCTTCGACAAGGGTGACGACGACGCCAGGCGAATTGCTCGATTAATGGCAATCGCTCTCTTCATCTGCAAATCTGACGCCCCTATTGTGCTTTTCGTTGCTCTTGTTCAATTCATGGCTGAGCAGGGCACGCCGGACATGCCCGTGAAGGAAAACGGCACGTACTACAGCGAGTGAGTAAAATTTCTGTATCCCGCTTATGTCTGTGTGTCTGCTCCACCATGCTCACGCCCCTATTGTTTTTGTGTTACAGGTACGGTTTTGCACAGCTAGTGGCGACGATGGTGTCATACCTGCGGTCCCGTCAGCTGCAGTACATCCGAGCCAGCCCCTTTCTCGGGATCCAGCTGGATGAGAGCACGGACCATAGGCGCGGGAAGCATATGATAGTATACATGACCTTCGTGCGCGACAACCTTCCAGTCACGGAGTTCTACACCCTGCTCTCAGTGGAGCAGTGTGACGCCGCCTCGCTGCTAACTGGCCTGCTAACGCATTTTGAGACGGCGGGCATCGATCTGCAGCGCATTAGCGGTATGAGCACAGACGGCGCTTCTGTGATGACTGGCCAGCACAACGGGTTGGTCGCGCGGCTGCGCACGAAGATTCCTCATCTCGTTTCGTGCCACTGTGTTGCTCACAGGCGAGTTATACCAAGTTGTATGTTGATTTGCCTATCTTGCGTGTACTAAAATGTTTCGGTTGATTCATGCAGGGAGGCGCTCGCAGCAAAAGATGCAGCAACCGCGTTCCCTGACCTCCAGATTGTGGACAAGGCGGTCCGGTCTGTGGTCGACATTCTCGGGCGCCTTGTGGTCCATACGCGTTTCAAGGAGCTGCAAGAGGTCATTTGCGAGACACATTTGGAGATGCAGGGCATCAAGGACGTGAGGTGGCTTTCCCGAGGCAATGCGATCCAGCGACTCGTCGCGGTGTTTCCTGCGGTTGTGATCGTCTTGCAGGAATTCGACAAAAAGATGTACGCGACAGTGACTAGTTTCAAATTCCATTTCTTACTCTACTTGCTTGCCGATGTGTTGAAGGAGCTGAACCTGCTCAACTTGAAGTTCCAGCAACGACAGGTACGCGTTAATGTTTACGCTTGCAACCGCCTTCGTAAACCATAGTCACAATCTAACCATTTCTGCTTCATGCTTTTGCAGATTGACGCCACCCATGTGCTGCAGACGGTACACAACACAACACTCCTGCTGCGGACTCGTTACCTCGACAGCAACGACGAGACGTTCGGGCAAAGCGGCGCTGCGCTGGGTCCATTCTTGGCGAAACATGCCTCGGGGAAGTGTCGGGAGGTCAAGGTTGATGGCCTAGATTCCACCGGAGTGCCAACAACTCACCGCTACCTGCTGCACGAAGAGGCTATCGTGGGGCAGCAGAGCAAAGGCGACCTCAACTCCTGTTTGAAGCTCGGGCGGGACTTCGTTGTTGAGCTGATTAAGCAGCTCGACTACCGACTGCATGATCTCGCGTCGCTCAATGGCGCGAAGCTCTTCAAGAAGTCCCAATACCCCAAGTCACAGGCTAAGCGCGAGCGACGGTTGGCGCAGTGGTTGCAGTCGCTGCGCGACATGTACAAGAAGCATCCCGAGGATCCGGACACTCTGCCAGGTGTGTTAGGCGTATTGTCGTGAGATCTCGGGCTTAATCGTTTTGAAGCCGCGTCGCGTTACATTTGTATTCATGCGGCCGCATCTTTGTCTTCCTCTATTCACCCGCCCATTCGTACAGGTGTGGACTGGGCCAAAGCACAGAGGGAGCTCAACACCTTCGCGACAATCATGAGCACCCACCAGGAGGATGTCGGCTTCGCGGAGGGCCTGAAGCACATGCTCTCCTCACCAGATTGGACAACGAGCTACCCCAACATTGTCCGCCTGTGGATCGCTGTAGCCGTGCTCCCGCTGAGCACTGTGGAGTGCGAGCGCGGGTTCTCGCGGCAAAACGTGATCAAGAGCTGGCTGAGGGGGAACCTGTGCGACGCCAAGCTTGGTGAGCTCATGACCGTGTCTCTTCTGAGCTACAACATGGAGTGGCCCGAGTTGGTGGCTCGGTGGCGCAAATCCAAGAAGTGGAGGCCTGCAAAGGATGTGTTGCTGGCGGGAGTGGAGAGGGAGAGCAAGCGCAATAGAAGAATATCCGCAGCAGCAGCAGAGGCCCACGCAGCAGCAGCAGCAGCTGCTGTGGCTGCGGCAGAGGCAGCAGCACGCGAAGCGGCAGCAGTAGCAGAAGCAGCCAGGCTGGATGCAGAGTTCCCCTGGCTCAGTCGCAAGGGGAATGCTAACTATCCTATTCCAGTGCCGTCTGATAGCCTAGAGAGCTGTAGTGATGCTGATGATAGTGGTAGCGAGTCTGACTGATACGTAGAATGGTGAAATGATACTTAGTTTTCACATTGTATGTTGTAGAATTGATGTAGTCAGTGTAGACCACGTAGAATTGTTCATCTGTCTAATCAGACTTGTGATATTGTTTCGTCCTAGAGGTCAGACGAAAAAAAAGCGCCAATCTGAGCGTAAGACGATTTTTTTTTTTTTACCCATCCTGTCAGACAGGCCTGAATCCTAGCGAGAGCCCTGTTGTGTACCCCTTAAAGGCTAACCCACTATAGCCTACACAACAATAACATATAGATAATGTTTGACAACCGGCTCTATACCATGTGAGAATAATGAGAGGAATGATTGAACTAGAAAGCAGGTGGGTACATATGGGAAACCTAAAAGTGTTGTACCCTGTAAGAACTACCCCACTACAGCCTAAACAGACTAAAGAGTATAAGTTTGACATCCTGAAGAGACAGGGTAAAATATACCATCATCCTGAAATTGCAGGGAAAACACCTAACACTATCATGAAATCAGGGTAATCAGGATGTTTTAACCTGATATCGTGGGGCCTGGTTTATGCTATTAGCCTAGTAGCTTATACATCACCCCCATCTCCTTTGTGTTGGTGTTTTGTGTCACTCCTTGTTTTGCTCTCCATCAGTAACGCATGGTTTTCTGAGCGGTACAGTACCGTATATCATCACTCGGGTCAATTGATACCTCCCCTACCCAGTGGCTACCCTCCCCTCCCACCTTAGCATCTTCTCCTGCTGCTGACCTTATTTCGCTACACCACTACAGTGCCAGACCTATAACACACATTATACAATAACTAAACCCTGGACATTCAGAACTAGTGTCTCAACATGGCGCCTGTCATATAATAAAACACCAACGGACCCTGAGTTCCTATCTGCCAATCAACTACTCTTAGACCTGTCAATGTCACCCAGCGTTTGCTCTAAAATTGGCAAAACTACCACCAGCTTTTCCCCCATAACCCTAGGACACTAGCACCAGCTTTTTCCCCATAACCCTAGGACACTACCACCAGCTTTCCCCCATAAACCTAGGACACTACCACCAGCGGACTCTGGCACTGGAGCCTTGCATTATATTTCGAGACCACATTGTCATCCTGAGAATTTCAGCCTCTCATATAACTTAGCCACTACCGCTATCAGCGAACCCCGGGACTGGCGCCTGGAGTTAATAATAGTCCCAGTGTCACTTAGCGTCTGTGCAATATCTTGCAGGACACCGCTTCTCTCCTTCAATTCCGAGCCACTGATGCTACCAGACCCATCCGCTCCTCTGTGTCAGTGACTTTGCGCCAAACAGCTACCTTGGCCTCCCATCGTCACCCAACGTCTGGGCGATATCTTGCGGGATTCCGCTTCTTTCCCCTACCCCTGGATCTCTAACACTACCAGCCCCATCCGCTCCTCCTTGCTTAGCCGCTTTCTTCTCCTCCATGAACGCCTTGCGCTCTTCTCGCTCCTTCTCGCAGAGGCTGATGCCCTGAATGATGTCCACCATGGCGCCTGTGGTACCATCATGCAGAACAATGTCAGCAACCGACTTACTTGCTCAAAACAGCTACCTAGACCTCCCATCGTCACCCAACGTCTGTGCAATATCTTGTGGGATTCCGCTTCTCTCCCCTACCCCTGGGACATTGACGCTACCAGCACCATCCGCTCCTCCTTGTTTGCCCGCTTTCTTCTCCTCCATGAATGCTTTGAGCGCTTCTCGCTCCTTCTCGCAAAGGCTGATGCCCTGAATGATGTCCACCATGGCGCCTGTGGTACCGTAGAACACCAGCGGACCCAGGGACTTGCGCTTGATACCTATAGGGATGGAGATTAAACACCCCCCGAGGGTGAAAATCCAGGAGCTGGGGACGGGAGAGACGCGAGAGGGAAGGGAAGAGGATTGGAGATGTGAGGACTGAATCTAGAATGAAAAAGTTTTCGAAGTTCGCGATTGGATCTGTACGTTACCAAAGGAAAGTTATGGATTTGGAAAAACGGATAGATGGAGAACCAGGATTATGACTAGAATAACCGAACGCGAGATCAGAACTTGGACAGAAAAGGCAAAGGCTAGTTCTCTCAATGAAATATGCTGTCCATCGCCTATACATCGTCGGTCCTTGAAACGTCGTCGCGGTGCGACAACCTTACCTACTCAAAGCGCACTCTCCAAGAGCGCGCTGCAGCTCCCTCTCCCTTTCTGCAGCGGTCGCCATGGCTAATGCAAGCCGATCATCCCAGGTGAAAATTGCGATTAGATCATTTGCCAAAACGGATATAGATCATTCAACGATAAAATCTTAGGCTGGAGCCCGCGTCGGTTTATGGTATGTCACAGCTCGTCCAGATGCCCCAGGACTTGAATTCGCATCTGAAACAGATAATGCGATAAAGAAAGAGCTGCTTATAGGTTTGCAGCATATATTTGTGTACAAACTCATAGATTCCGTCTGGAAAATCTCATATAGAATTGCTTGCCAGAGTCGTCGCACATAGCCCCTCCTCAACCTGCCTCCACCGACATCGCAAAAACATCGCTGAGACAAACAACGCCGTTGACCGACAAGTCACAAGAGCGAGCCAGCTCATCCTCGACGAATGATTGGCGGAGCTGATGCTTTTGCGACTTTCGTTTTTAGATATTCTGTAGTCTGACCAGCTGATTGGCTGGTTGTTTTGCCTTGCTGTTGGTTCCATTTCTGGTGTTGTTCTGCTAGTTACGGGATTCTCTAGGAATTCTCTAGAACGCTGGAGTGCGGGTCCATTGTTTTTCAGTCCTTCTCTTCACCACACACTTCTCTCTTCAGCTGAAGTTCTTCACTCATTTCTCGCCGCACCTCATCAATCATTCGACTCTCTATCTATGAGGAATACTGGTCTCACGTGAAACACGTTATCTGCTCGATATTTGTTCTAACGTACTAGCATTTTCGAGCAGCTGAATTGCCGCGAGGTGTCGCTTTTCCAACTTAGCAGAATCCGTCTCTACATCGAGCACATATCCGTACGTGCCCGCATGTAACACCGACGCTGTCGGATTTTGTCGTACGTCGAACGCATATCCGTCGAGAGTGTCGGTCTTCGGCTGCGAAGTCCAGATTTCTACTCACGAAGCTTAAACACAGCTCTCATAGTTCCGTGAATATGGCGTTCGAATTGCCATTGGTCTCTTCAGATGTTAAAGCGAACCCGCTCTTGTCGTCTACAGCAGGAGATTCTGTGTCCACTGAAGATGGAACTGCATATATCCTTTGTCTGGATGAAGCATTGCTCCATCGTATATGTAGAGTTCTGTCTTTGATGGATCTGATGTCTGTCCAGTGCACCTGCAAGGATCTCAATAACTTTGTCGTTCATGACCGCCATTTGTGGAAGAGGATTACCATCCCAAGGTCCCTCTCAGAAAATCTGACAGACACCCGTCTCATGGTGTTGATAAAAAGAGCTCAAACAGAGCTTGAAGTTGTCGAGATCCATGGATCAAAACGGTTGACTGGAGCTTTTCTTCTTGCGGACGGCATGAAGGAAAACAAGAAACTGGAGAAGGTGAGCACCAATGCCACTATTGTTTAGACTGTCTCGTTTGTGGTATTGTTCTAATTGCATTGCTCTCTTTTTGCAGCTTTGGCTTCTGGAGTGTCCTCAACTGTCAGGAGGAGCCTTGGTGTCACTGGTCGGTCATTTGGCAAAAGCATGCCACGAAGCAGGATCGGACCCTGTTTTAAAATCCATGCGATTGTCTGGTTCGACTAACGTCGAAGGCCGCCATGTTCGTTTGCTGGAGAAATTCAGGCTCGCTGACACACTGGATGTTGTTCCGTGTCCACACTGTCCCAAGGCTGGTCATGTCATGATGTGTGGTGTGTACTCCATGCTTAATGGCGAGGGGGCTCCAGCAGACGTTCTTGGACATGCCATTGTCAGAGATGGGGAGATTGGTTGTGAAAACTGCTTAGTCCAGTGCTCCATTTGCCCCGAGTACTTCTGCAGAGCCCACCTTTTCCGGCTTAATGTAAGTGCAACTGCCCCTCACTCTAGTACACAAGCTCTTTAAAGTCGACCTGTACTCATCCTTCCACTCTGGTTTCTGTTCTTGCAGTGCGGCCTTCAAGGAATTTGTTGCAAATGTTGCACTCAGCATTCTTGCAGCGTCTGTGACGCCTGAGTGCTGTACCATCACTGAAATTATTGGTTGCAACATCATACAACAGCAAGCAACAGTCCTCTAGGAACAACCTGTTTTTACCATTTATTCAAAATAACCAGTAGTTGTCACAGCTCAGCAACTGAGAATACTTTACATGACACTATTACAAACTAAAGCAGACACTAGAAATGCGTCTGCAAGATGGTAACTTAGTTGCCAGAGAGACTCTGAGCCCCTAAGAAACCAGGACAACTCATGATAGGACTACTGGCTACTCCTAGCATACCCTAGCGTATCCTACTGTACCCTTGTGTCTAACAGCTACTTGTAGATCAGCCAAACCACAATTACAGGACTTTCGGTCAGTTCCAGCAGCTGCACAACAAGGTTGTTCCCCTGCATGCAGCTAGAGCAGAAATTGCTGGCTATAGTTGATCCTCAGCGACGGGTCTTAGAAGATCTGAATTCAGGGTCACTGAATGGTGAAGGGGCGCCTGCAAAGAGACTATGCGACCCCGTATCTTCTCGGAGGGTACCATTGATTATAGCCAACTCCCTCAGTTGTGCCCGTTTGAGGATGTCACAAGATTCATCCTGTACCACCATAACAAGGCATTAGTCCCGGGACACGTTTGCGAAGCAACACCGCAGACAGGAATGGGTTCACAACACTTACTACTGGTTTCAGAAGCTCCTCAAGAATTTCACATGCCTGTGAAAGCTGAGAATCTACAATGTTTGCTGGAAGCTCAGCCTCCACAATAACATGTAGTGGCTCGTTCAGGTGCTCGTAACCTGGCTTGTTTCGCATCTTTTCTTCCTGCGAGACCGAGCATACCACATGAGGACCTCGCCTGGAAAAGGGAAGCTGAAAACAAGGAACCTGGAAATAGATCGTCTACCTTAGTAGGGTCTTTGATGGAACCTCTGCCTCGGATAAGGACGCGGCAACCCGTTTGAGCCTCAACTCGCTTTAGCGAATTGCCTCGGGGCCCAAGAATTCGCCCAACAAAATTGAAGGTGGGATACTGATCCACTGGAACGTCAATCCTGCGAGCCTTTTTTAGAATTGGGGCAGCGCCGGGTTGAGGGGTCCAGCCTACCAATGTCGTTGTTGTTGGTTGGTGAGTTGTTGGCGTTGCGAAAAGCGTCGAAGGCTGCAGAAACAGGGATCGCGAGAACAAGCGTATCGCTTGAGCTGAATTCAAAGCAATAATGACTCGCAAGCAAGAAACAAGTTCAAGGGGAAAATCGTACCCCGACTTCGTTCGGCATCGGAGACCATGTCTGTGCGTCAAACGGAGAAGGTCCAGGAGAGAAAATGGGATGGGATATGGGCGATGACGTATCGGCGTGTTCATGGTCCATGTAAGTCGGAGAACCCACTATCGACGATAAACGCGCAATTTCTGAAAAAGGGACAATGATTAAGGTTAGCAGAGAACGTAACAAGTTATACAACGGCAGTGTACATCAATATTCTCCTAACCTTGGTCAAGCAACCGACCGCAATGCGGTAGAACTTGTCTGAAGGGAAGCAGCTTTTTCCGCTCAGCCAACAGGTCCGCGAGGTATCTGAACGAGCGAAAACAAGAGCCAGCACTTGATCAATACCGCAGTAGAGGGTATCATAAGCTCATAACAGTCAGAAAAAAACGATTCCAAAGAAACGAACAAGCTAGTTAGCTGCTTACTGATGATCGCCATCACTGCTTGAAGGAGATGGGGTGTTTCTGAAGAGTTGGGGAGATGCTGGAGCAGAGGAATAGCCAGCGAGAAACCTTCCATTCATGGTTCAGATTCTCGGAATTCGATCTCAAGCTAAGAAGCTAATCGTCGATCGAGATGGGGCCCAGAAGGGGTTGCAGCAGATTAGGTATCCAGAACTATGGCATGGCTGATTAGCGTAAGGTTGGTCCATGAATACATGGTACGGTGGACAGCAAAACATAAGTTTCATACCATTCTTGTAAGCGCTTGTTCCATTCCATCCCTGCTATCCCAACTGACATGGGGGGAGTGCATGGCGGAAAGTTTGATGGTGCAGCATCCACTACAGTACATACCACGGGGACCGATGGGTGCGGCGGGCTGCCCAGCATGGCAAAAGCATGCTTTTAGTGGATGGGGGATGGATCACGGCATGGCATGCCTGTTTCTGCGCAGTTCTTCTGCATACATACAACTGGATGCCCTTGATTATTTTGGCGAAGGTCGAGTCACAGAACAACTGAGCCCCTGGTGCACTGGGGCGTGCCGAGGCATTCTGCATCTGTTCGGTTCTAAACTTTTATGACACGCACTCTGTTTGCTGGCCAGAAAAAAAAAACCGCACAAGCTCAAAGCTTGCGGTACAATTAGGAATCCGGGTCACAGTTGTGACCAGCTTCTCGAATATCGAGTCTACAGAGACCAAATGTACAAAGCACCCTCACGCACATCATGCCTGGAACAACCATTTATGAACGGTCAGCAGCTGTTGTCCCGTGACATGGCGGGGGTGGGGTTCTCGACACTGATGCAATGCAGGGCAGCTGTGCTTCAATCGAGTGACAACCGTCATTGGGCTGTTACACAGCCAGTATTTCCCCCCTATCTACATGTTAGGGCCCTCAAACCAATACAATATACTCCTTATCTAGATTTACTCTTTCTACTCAAATGTCAGATACTGAACCAATTCCTTTCATCCAAGATTTATGGTGTCAGCTGTGGATTTTTTTCAGCAAAAAATAACCTATTGTATAAACTCGAATTGTACAATGATATATTTTAATACATAAAATCACGCAACAACTTCATAGTACGTAAAATTGCATAATTACAACACAGTGGCATCTCGTTGCGCCAACAATGCAATTATGTTCTAACTCCATTGTTGGGCTGAGAAAAAGCCCTTAGGATCTTTCAAGGCTAAGATCTAGCTGAGGTAGGAATGTTGTAGTTTGCGGAAGCGATTAATAAAGATGTACTTGAACCACATTGCACTAGTATGTGAGAACAAGATAAGTTGATAATAGAAGAGAGATACGCGGCTTTTATATGATTACAAAGGAATACGAAAGGTTCTTGTTTCTGCTGTTGCGGTTCGATACAGTGACGACTCGGGTAACTGCTCAGTATCGAGTCAGTTATGTGTCCTTGCTGTCGCACTGTATTTTTCGTCGAGTCAAAGGTCCGCGACCTTTGACCTTCGCGTAACCTCCAGCGGTTGCTTTTGTTGACTCGTGTTGCTTCACTGTTGTCTGCTTTGTTTCGTGTCGATACTTCGATACTTCAGAAGCGTTAAGTTACTTGTCTCCAACACTCCCCTTCGCTTCTGGAGTGTCGTTGCTGATGACGTGTCCTTGTCCAGTCAGCAGCATGCAGTACTCGAACTTCTGTTTTCCGAGTTTCTTGGTCAAGTAATCGACTGCCATCTCGGATGTGGGACAGTAGGATAGTTCGAGTCTTCCCTTCTCGATTTCGTCTTTTACGAAGAAGTACCGGAGGGCGATGTGCTTCGTTCGATTTGCGAACCCATTTTTGTTCGCTATGCGAATGGCCGATTGGTTGTCGCAGAAGAGGGAGAAGCTGGGTAACTGAGCCAATTTTGCTTCCTCCAGCAATTCGCGAAGATATAGTCATTCCTTGGTGGCTGAGCAGAGTGCGATATATTTTGCTTCAGCCGAGGAGAGAGCGATTAGCTCTTGCTTGTTCGACTGCCATGAGATAGGCCCGATAGGTTCGAGTCGGTAGATATAGCCAGTTCGAGATCGTCTGTTGTCGGAGTCTCCAGCGTGATCGGCGTCGACGTAGCCGATTAACTTAGGTGTCGTAGTTCCGGTTTTGTGGTAGGTTAGTCCGATCGTCGGGGTGCTGACGAGGTAATGAAGTGCACGGTCGAGCTCCATCATGTGCTCTGCTTCAGGCTTCTTGAGGTAGGTAGCGAGTTGACTAGCTGAGTAAGATAGATCCGGTCGGCAGGTAACGCCTGCGAAGAGTAGACAGCCTAGCTTTCATTGGTAGTCGCGAATGCCGGCGGGTTTGAGTAGGGCGGAGACTTTGCGATTTTCGTCGGTGTAGCGGTATGGCGTGGGGATGGCAGTTGGAGTAAGTCCGAATCGTTTAGCGATGGTGTCCGTCTATTTCTCGGCGCTAAGGTAGATTGCGTTGTCGCCGTCTTGTATGTTGAGTCCCAGGTACTGTGTCACGGTAGTCGCGACGGTGAGTGTGAGATCTCGCTGCAGCTCCCCTTCAAACCAGGTTGTTATGTCGTCGGTGGAGCCTATGTAGAGGAGGTCGTCCACGTAGACGATGAGTAGAATGTAGTCAGTCCCCATAATGAGTCGGTACATCCCTTGGTCGTGTGGTAGTTGGAGGAATCCGATGCGGATTAGGCGGGCGTGAAGATGCTGCTGCCACAGTCTCGGGGCTTGTTTGATGCCGAACAACGACTTTTCCAGCTGACAGACTTGGTTGGGGTCTGTGTTAGACCCGTGCGGGAGTTCAACGAAGATCTCAGCATCGACAGGGGCGTAGAGGAAGGCGTTGGCGACATCGATTTGTCGAAGTTTCTTCCGGTTCATGGCAGCTGTTGCGAGGAGAATCCGCAGTGAGGTATGTCGGCTAACTGGTGCAAATGTTTCCGTGAAGTCTCGTCCTTGCTCTTCGTCGATGCCACGCACGACCCAGCGTGCCTTGAATTTGTTGATTGTTCCGTCGGCTTTTGTTTTCACGCGGAAAACCCATTTTCCCGTGAGAATGGTCTTGTTGCGTGCCACTTCAATAGGCACGACTTTCCAGGTGTTGCGTTCTTGCAGCGCCTTTAACTTTCTGTCCATGGCTTCACGCCATTTTTCCCTGTGTTCCACCCCCAGAGCCTGCTGAATGTTGGCAGGCTCCTTAGGCGTTGCTGCTCCGTGGACTGCGGTGACGAGTCCTAGTATCTGCAGTCCACTCTGTGTGTAGCGGGGGAGATTTGCGTCCTCGGGATAAGCTGCTTCATCTCCTGCTTCTGGATCCGGTAGGAAATTGGGTCCTATGCGTTCGGAGACGTTGGTGTCGACCGGTTGGGGTGTAACGTAACCGGTGTCGGCGAAGTCGAAGTAGGTTTCGGCGTTGACACTTTCGCGAGGGTTGTCGTCATCCATGGGGATGTCCACAAAGCAATACGGAAGAGGTCCGGCTTCCTCCGAAGCTCCGTCCACGTTCTGCTCGTCCCAGTCAGCTTTCTCTGCTGCTGAAGTGAAGGCGCGGTTGCCACGGAAGCCGCCCGTGATGTCGCGATTTGCTGCCAGATTGTCCAGGTACGTTTGAAGTGTGAGTCGCTCGTAGAAAATGACATCATGTGCTGCTACTGTTTCCTTCGAGTGGACGTCGAAAATCTTTCATGCGTTGTAATGCTTTTCGATGCCCAGGTGTAGCCCCCACTGTGCGCGTTGAGAAAATCTTCCGGCTCTCGCAGTGTGCGGTCGGTACTGTATCATGCACAAAAAAAACTCGTAACATTTTTGTGTTTCCCAATTTTCCTGTCCACAGCAGGTGCGGTGATGCGTTGTTCGGGAGCGATGACGAGAGCAAGTTGTGCAGCATGACAGCGTGGTCCATTGCCTCAGGCCACTGGTGGTTGGGCAGTCGCATGCCACGCAACAGTTTGCGCATGGTGTTATGGAGGGTTCTGTTCATCCGTTCTACCACGCCTTGCTGTTGATGGGCGTAGGGAAGCGAGATGAGTCGCTTGATGCCTCGTTCTGCGAGGTACTGCTTGAATCTTTATGAGTGATATTCTCCTCCCCCGTCTGACTGGAAGCTTTTCAGCTTTGCTCCTGATTCTCGTTCTGCCACAGGTAGCCAGGCGACGAAGGCTTCGAAGGCCATGTCGCGACTTGGGAGGTTGAGGTGCCAGACGTATCGGGTGGCGGCGTCGATGAAAGTAATCATATAGTTGTATGCTCCCTGTCCTTGTTCGCGAGTATACAGGGTGTCGCTGTATACTTTCTCGAGTGGTGCGTAGGCTGGCACACTTGGATTGTGGTGAGAGATAAATGGTTGATGAGGTAAGTCGGCTTCGGGGCAAGTAAGACAGGTTCCTCGGACTCGTTGAAGTTCTCTGCCGTCGGGTAGAAGTAAAGAATCTTTGTCGATTACTGTTGCCTTGATCGTGTTATTTAACGTGGTGTTGCTTGGATGACCCAGTCTTTCGTGCCACAGTGATTCGCTCGCACGATGTCCGAGTGAGCGCCTGTACTGGTCGGAGTTGGAGTAAAAACCTGCGGTGAGGTTGGCACTTCTGTGAACTTCACGTGGAGTGGGGGTTAACTGCTGCGCAGGAGTCGGTGGAGTGTCGTCGATGAGAGCTGGTGCTGACGAAGAGCCCGCGGTTGGTGCCGTAGGTGTTGTTGCTACTGCCGATGTTGTTTCCGTTGCTGTCGATGTTGTCTCTGCTGCTGTTGATGTTGTTTCTTCTTGCCGGATTGTTGCTAATGCCCTTGTTGTTTCTGCTTCAGGTATGGTATGTAAATACCAAAATCCTCCATGACTGAAATCGGGATCGAGATCGGGTGGATGTGTCCAAGAAGCGAAGTTGACGATGGCGTCGCTGTCGGCGGTTCCTTGGTCAGGAACGAAGTCAAGAACGAAGACGTTACTTTTCAAGACTGCCTTGCCGATGTAGAGATCGCCTTTTCCGTGGAATAACTTGAACTCCTGAGTGGTGCTGTCTGCTTCGAGATGAATGCCCTTCGCCATCAGTTGACTGATGCTGAGTAAGTTGTAGCCGAGTCCTTCTGCAATCAAAACTTTTGACATTTGTAGAATGACGTTAGTTTCTCGAGACTGAAGTTGTACGATCCCTTGGCGTCATGTGTGCAGGTTCTGGTTGTTGGCGACGGTGATTACAACTTCGCGCTGAAGTTGATGTTCTTGTTGAACGAAGCGACCCGAGGAGCACATGTGCTATCCGCAGCAGCTGTCCAAGAACCAAGTGTCTTTCCCGGACGGCTCGCTCTGGGCGATGGCTGCATACGTCGGGCTGGGCTCCAGTGATTCGCGGCGAGGAGTGCGCTCGTCGAGTTGTTCTTCTGGTGAGTAGAACGGTGGTGATCCGGTGATGCAGGAGACTGTCGTTCTTGTCATACAGCCTACGATGTTTCTTGTGCCTTGCGCAGGTGTTGTCGTTGATGAAGTTGAAGACTGTACTTGATTGGTGGGATGCGCCTGCGTAGAAGCTACTTGACTGCTTGAGGGCCGAAGTTGACGTTGCGGCGACGTCGACTGCTGCTGATTCGGGCAGTGTGTGCGAAGATGTCCGGAGGTCTTGCAGAGGTGACAGAACGATGGGATGTATTGTTGTATCTGATGGTTGTTTTGTCGATTGTTGTTGTTGTTGTAGCGTCGTTGAGTGTGAAACGCGAATTCTGGTGCTGACGCTTTCTTGTTGTGTCGTTCTTCGTGTAGATCCATATCCTGCTGTTCGGAGATTTTCCCGTGAGCTCGAAGGAGTGCTCGAGTGGAGCGCCAATGAGGACCGAGGCCAGCGATGATGACTGTTACGAAGGCTTCTTCGGATATTGATCCTCCGCATCGAAGGATTCTGTCGCGCAGTCTACGACAGCGGCTGATATACGCCATTCCCTTTTCGCCGGGTTTCATTTCCACTGTTGTCAGTTGTGCCATGAGACGACTTTGGTTAACACTGCCTGTTGCTTGATACATGTTCTTCAGATCGTCGTATGCCAGCTCAGCGGAGTTGCCGTATCCTCGATAAGACCGAATGTTCTGCTGCTCGTTTGGCGTTATGTTTCGAAGAAGAATTGCGTACGCCATCAGCGACTGATATGTATACTGCTGCTTGTCGTATTGTGTCCCATGCGCTGGGTATGGCAGGGATCCGTCGAAGAATCCAAGTATTTGCGCGCCCTCCATCATAAGCTCGAACTCGAATGACCAGGTATAGAAGTCTTTTCCATCGAAGGGTGTTGATGTCTGCAGTTTTAAAACATGTGCGAATTGTGATTGAACCTGAAGCGCGTCCAATGTCTTCTCTTGTCCAGGTGAAGATTGTTGGTGTGGTGCAAAGCTGATGGAGCCATGTTGAGGTTCGTACGGAGCAGAGGTGGGCTGCTGTTGATTTCCGCGCGCATAGGATGAACCGTCGAGGCTCATCGGAGTAGCTCTGTTGTTGTTGTCGCTGTTGTTTGATTGCGCAGGAGCTGCTTGCTGGTGTTGCTCGTAGAAGGACATGAAGGAGAAGAACTTCTCCATCATGTTTGGATCGAAGCCTGCTGCTTGATTCCCAGGAGTTTCGGTCGACTCCGCAGTTGGTCTTGTTGCTGTGCCTTCCTCTGTTTGTAGGCCAGAGGCTGGAGGTGGAGTAGGAGTGGTGCCGAGAGATCCGTTGGAGGAGCTCCTCTCTTTCTGTGTTGCCATGTCTTGCGTTGTCGTAGGTATTTGAGAAATCGATCTTGCCTTGTTTGCTCTCATACCATGTTGGGCTGAGAAAAAGCCCTTAGGATCTTTCAAGGCTAAGATCTAGCTGAGGTAGGAATGTTGTAGTTTGCGGAAGCGTTTAATAAAGATGTACTTGAACCACTTTGCACTAGTATGTGAGAACAAGATAAGTTGATAATAGAAGAGAGATACAAGGCTTTTATATGATTACAAAGGAATACGAAAGGTTCTTGTTTCTGCTGTTGCGGTTCGATACAGTGACGACTCAGGTAACTGCTCAGTATCGAGTCAGTTATGTGTCCTTGCTGTCGCACTGTATTTTTCGTCGAGTCAAAGGTCAGCGACCTTTGACCTTCGCGCAACCTCCAGCGGTTGCTTTTGTTGACTCGTGTTGCTTCACTGTAGTCTGCTTCGTTTCGTGTCGATACTTCGATACTTCAGAAGCGTTTAAGTTACTTGTTTCCAACATCCATTGCATCCAATATACCGGTAACGGTTATCACACATAATCTAGGTATGGCACCTAAATCAGAGCCCATTAAATGCTTGTACGGTATATACAATTTACCAATCTTCTATGACAATCCCACCAGAAAGCTACACTGATTGAATTGTTTTTGTTGGAACCTGTGACTCATCATTCTTGAAATGCATGCAGCAGAAACCCACTTGGTCCAGAATGATGAGCAACGATGAGCCCCATGACGACCAATCCGAGCCGTCCGTGCGTGGAGTGCAATGATTGCAACCCCTTTTCCACAAATGCCATGATAATTCCAGTGAGGGCGAGGATGACAGCCAACAGAACAAGCCACCTGTGCAGCCGAAAGGCGAATGGCTTGCTCACCCACCGCTTCCTTGAGACTACCCTCCCTTCTGCTCCTGACCCCCCTGCACCTGAGGCCCCTGTTGCACTGGCTACGCCTATCCCCCTCCGTCCCCCCTCTTCCCCGGTTTCTTCTCCTGCTGTTGCCCCGCTTGCCACCGCTGGTGGCCAGGCAAGGGAGGCAGAAGCAACAGCCGGCGCAGCTACTGCCATCAATTTCTGAGGCGTCTCAGAAACAGGCGCACCTTCTGTCGCTAAGCAGATGGGAAGCTTGCCTTCGCCCTCTGCTGCTCCTGCTGTTGCCCCGCTTGATGCCGCCGCTGGTGGCCTGGCAAGGGAGGCAGAAGCGACAGCCGGCGCAAATACTGCTGCCAAGCGGCCGGGAGGCTTGCCTTCGCCCTCTGCTGCTTCTGCCCCACTGTGCCTCCCGCCAAGCTTTGGTTTCTCCCCCAACCCCCCTGCTGCCCCCGTGGCTGTAGCTTCTGCAGAGCTGTTGCTAGCAGCGATGTTTTGAGATGTCTCAAAAGTCGCTGCAGCAGGGCTGTCGCTTGCAGCGGTGTTACTTGCCACGCCAGGGGTGGTAGCAAGCATGAACAAGGGCTTATCCGCTAGAAAGAGCCTCGATATAAGGATGGCGGAAGGCATGAGCACGCCAAAGGCCGGTGCGAGCAGCCATGCATGGATGGTGTAGAGCGTGGCGTTCCCACTGCTCGACTCGCCCACCTCTGATGCTCCTATGAAGAAGTTGACTCTAGCGGAGCCTCTGATAACGATGGGGGAGGGAGAGAGGGGGGAAGGGAGGGAGGGAGGGAGGGAGGGAGGGAGGGAGGGAGGGAGGGAGGGAGGGAGGGATGGAGGGAGGGAGGGAGGGAGGGAGGGAGGGAGGGAGGGACGGAGGGAGGGAGGGAGGGAGGGAGGGAGGGAGGGAGGGAGGGAGGGAGGGAGGGAGGGAGGGAGGGAGGGAGGGAGGGAGGGAGGCATGATCACGCCAAAGGCCAGTGCGAGCAGCCATGCATGGATGGTGTAGATTGTGGCGTTCCCACTGCTCGACTCGCCTACCTCTGATGCTTCTATGAAGAAGTTGACTCTAGCAGAGCCTCTGATAACGGGGATGGGGGAGGGAGGGAGGGAGGGAGGGAGGGAGGGGTGTGAGTGAGTAATTACGACACCATGGGAATACGACATGGGAATGAGGCATGTGAATACGGCTTGGGAATGATGCATAAGCAATTTTGCAGGCGACTCACGAATTCGGCCCGCGGGTCAACTAACCGCTGTGAGTTATCCGTTTTGAGATTTCTCAAAAGCGGATTCAACATGGGCGTGAGACCGGGGAATGGACACATGATGCATGGGCAGCTTAGAAGCAGCTCTCAAGGCGACTCACGCATTGGGCCCGTGGTCCGCTAACCACTGCGAGTTATCCCGGGAGTAAGCCCAAAGGACGGTGCTGCTGCTGCCGCTGCCGCCGCCGCCGCCGCCATTGCTGCTCCTGCTCCTGCTGCTGCTGGTGCTGCCGTTGCCGCCGCCGCCGCTGCTGCTGCTGCTGCTCCCGCTCCTGCTGCTGCTGCCAGTGGCACCACCGCCATCACTCCCATCAAAACTCATGGGGAACTCTCCATCCCCCATGGACCGCTCAAACTTTTGAGTCGACTCAAACGTCAGCCCACTGCTTCTGCTGCTGCTGCCAGTGGCACCACTGCCATCACTACCACCAAAACTCATGGGGAAATCTCCATCCCGCATGGACCGCTTTTGAGAATTCTCAAAAGTGCTGCCAGTGGCACCACCGTCATCACTACCACCCGAACTCATGGGGAACTCTCCATCCCGCATGGACCGCTCAAACTTGATTGTCGTCCTCCCATTCGCCGATTCCACGGCCGTGTTGGTAACCGCAAACGAGCCAGTGGGCGTAACATCACTGACAACATACCCACTCATGTGGTATGCTCCCACTGCTGCCCCAGGGGAAAGGGTTCCTGGGGGTAGGTTGCCGATGGCTGCATCAGCGGGATACATTCGACCATTGGCTGACCAGCCTAGAGACACCCACCCGCTCGTTGCTGCCTCTGCTGCCAGTGCAATGGTGCTGCTGCTGCTGGTCTTTCAGTGTAGGATGAAGCTGAGGGGATGGGGGGAGGGTAGGGAAGGGAAGTATGCGTGATTGGGTACCACCCTAGCGACACACCCACCGGCTTGGTGCTGCCTCTGCTGCCAGAGCTATGCTGCTGCCGCTGCTGCTGGTCTTCCAGTGCAGGATGAATCTGAGGGAATGAGGGGAGAGAGGATGGGAGAGCACGTGTGATTGAGAACCACCCTAGGGACACACCCAATGCTGCTGCTGCTGCTGCTGCTGCTGCTGCTGCTGGCGCTGGTCTTCCAGTGCAGGATGAATCTGAGGGAATGAGGAATGGGGACGAAGGGGGAGAATGACTGAAATGGCGTCTGTTGGCTCAATGCCCCATGCTCCATGCCCCATGCTCATGCCCCATGCTCTTAACCCATTCCGTATTCCCCATGATCAATGCCCCATTCTGTATGCCCCATGCTCTATGCCCCATGCTTTATGCCCCATGCTTTATGCCCCATGCTCAATGCCCCATGCTCAATGCCCCATGCTCAATGCCCCATGCTCCTAACCCCATGCTCCTAACCCCATGCTCCTAACCCCATGCTCCTAACCCCATGCTCCTAACCCCATGCTCCTAACCCCATGCTCCACGCCCTATGCTCCATGCTCCAAGCCCCGTGCTCCATGCCCAAAGCCTCGTGCTCCATGCACCATGCATCCTTCCTCCCCCCCATGCCACATCACCCTGACTCAAGAGCTGCACTCGCTCCACACGGCCCTGAGCACTCACTTGCCGCCACTGAGTTGACTTTTGAGTCGACTCAAAAGGTGACTTTTGACCTTTGAGTCGACTCAAAAGTCACCCTGACTCAAGAGCTGCACTCACTCCACATGGCCCTGGGCACTCACTTGTCGTCACTGAGCTGCACCATGCAATCATATCCGGACAGAGACGACGCCGTGCACGCACTGTTGCTGTTGCTGCTGCTGCTGCTGCTGCTGCTGCTGCTGCCGCTGTTTGATGCTGTTGCTGACGTGGAAGCCAGTGATTGGCTGTTCGTGCTATGTGGTGATGAAGAGGTGTTGCCAGCAGCAGCAGTGGAGCAGGGAAAATCCACCTTCAGTGCTCCGCTGAGCACATGTGACAATAACGGGGGTGACAATAAGGGAGAGGCATGGAGTGAGTGATGGGTGGCCAAGTGGAGGGAGGGAGGGTGCGAGCGAGTGGAGCCGTTTGAAACATTGTTGAGGTGAAAAGGTGGGAAGGTTGAAAGGTGGGAAGGTGGGAAGGTGGAAAGGTGGGAAGGTTGAAAGGTGGGAAGGTTGAAACGTTGTTGTGGTCATGTCGGTGTAACCGTGTGGTAACCAGCAGATGTGTACCAATGTTTGGACTCACTCGTTATTTTTGTGGTAGTCCAGTGCCTGCGTGCCAGATCCCGAAAACGCCCACACGAGGGTGTTTACCCCAGAAAATCTCACAAGGACTATTCCCCCACCCCCTTCCGTTCGGGTGAACTTCACAATAGTCGCTCCATTACTAGTGGACTCAGTACTCACTTCAGTGACCGAAAAGTTTCTGGTAGCTGTAACATCCGATATCCGGTAACCAGTCATGGAGTACTCAGCGACCTTCCTTCCTGGAAGGTTCCCGATGACAGCATCAGCGGGCACCATCCGACCGTCCGTTGACCAGCCTATGGAGATCCAACCGCTCTCAGCCCCGCTGCCCTGCTGTGCCTCTAACGCCAGGCGCAGCTTCGCCCTTCCCCCTTTACTAGCACTGTTGTTAATGTCACTGCTGCCGCTGGGGGTGTTGCTGCTGCTGCTGCTGCTGCTGCTGGTGCGGTTGGTGGTGATTGAGGTGCCATTAACGAGCGTCCAGTGGAGAAGGAACCCTTTCTTTATAGTCACAGAGTGCTCGTATCCCTTGAGAGACGAAGCCTTGCATGATGCAAATGGTCCAGAGGAGGATCCACCTCCTCTTTCTCCTCTTTCAACTCTTCCCCCATGATGCTGGGTGGTCGTGCTGCTGTTGGTGGTGCTGTTGGTGGTGCTGGCACTCGGGAAACGGAAACAGAGTTGTGGGGTCGGGGAAACTGAGCGTTGACCATCAACCCTGCTGATAGTACTGTTAAGGGTTGAGCGGAACCGAAATTCGGGGACAAGTTGAGCGGCCAGAACAGATCACTGACCTGGGAAGTGTTTCGTCACAAGAAATCAGATTTCGCAAGAGGATTTCGCCACCTACCAGCAAGAGGATTTCGCCACCTACCAGCAAGAGGATTTCGCCACCTACCAGTTACCCGAGAGGTCGACGGAGCTGGTGAATCCCGTGAGCGAAGAGCTCTGGCACGACGCCGCCGCCCATGCTACGCCCCAAGATGAAAGCACAGTTAGAACGAAGAAAGAAACAGGGATGAATTTGAGGAGTCGCCGCAGCATCACCATCGCGGCGAGGCTGGAAAATTGCATTCGATCTAACCAAACAATGCAACCGTAACGCTCGGTTCTGACAAAGCCGTGCAAGAGTGTGAGGCTTCAAAAGAGAGGTGGAATTCGGCAAGAGGAATTAGGCTCGGGGAAATTGCTCGTGTGGACTTGCTGAATATTATATTTCGTGACTCGGGGTACGGAGGGGCTGACTTGGGTTGGGGGGTGCTTTTGATCGGTGTCCTTCATTCCAAGATGGTGTCGCCGACGCTTGCCCGCTGCGGTGGATTTCAATCTGGCAGCGCGAAAAACGGAGAGGGTCTTTCAGATCAGGCCTATGCGCTGGAAAGATCAGCGCATGCAGATGTTTCTCTTCTTATGTATGCGGCTACATGATCTGCTGAAAACTTCCCTGCAAGTGACTGTCATTGGTGCTCAGGCTACATCGTGGTATATGTTGAGAAAAGGTGTTCTACAACCAGTAATATAGGGACGGGTGACGTCAGCACTTGCCGCCCCACGGTTCGTGGGGCCAAATAGAAAAACCCGCGGAATCCCGCAAAAAATGTCAGAATGTTATAGTGCTTACATTTGTGTAGGCTATAGTGGGGTAGCCCATAAGGAGTACAACTCAATTAGAATTAGTACTTGTACCCAACTGTTTCATAGTTCATTCTTCTGACATGGTTTCAGAGCAAGTCCTAGTTAGGACCGGTTTTTTTTTTTCCTTGGGCCCACCACTGCGCTGCCCCACTAGCCGCCCCTAGCGACCCTCGCGTCGCCCCTAGACCGGCCCGTCGCCCCTAGCCCGGCCCGTCGCCCCTAGCCCGGCCCGTCGCCCCTAGGCCCGTCGTCCCGACCCGTCGCCCCTAGGCCCGTCGCCCCTAGACCGGTCCGTAGGCCCGTCGCCCGACCCCCGGCCCGTCGCCCCTCGGCCCGTCGCCCCTAGGCCAGTCGCCCCTAGGCCGGCCCGTCGCCCCTAGTCCGGCCCGTCGCCCCTAGCCCACGCGCCCCGGCCCGTCGCCCGACACACCTACGCCCGCGACTGACGCCCCTACGCCCCGGCCCGTCGCCCGACGCCCCTAGGCCCGCGACCGTCGCCCCTAGCCCCGGCCCGTCGCCCGACTTCCCTACGCCCCGGCCCGTCGCCAGTCGCCCCTAGGCCCGTCGCCCCTAGGCCGGCCCGTCGCCCCTAGCCCGGCCCGTAGACCCGTCGGCCCTAGCCCGGCCCGTCGCCCCTAGCCCACGCGCCCCGGCCCGTCGCCCGACGCCCCTACGCCCGCGACTGCCGCCCCTACGCCCCGGCCCGTCGCCCGACGCCCCTAGGCCCGCGCCCGTCGCCCCTAGCCCCGGCCCGTCGCCAGTCGCCCCTAGGCCCGCGCCCCTCAGCCCGTCGCCCCTAGGCCGGCCCGTCGCCCCTAGCCCGGCCCGTCGCCCCTAGCCCGGCCCGTAGGCCCGTCGCCCCGCGCCCCGGCCCGTCGCCCGACGCCCTTATGCACGCGCCTGACGCCCCTACGCCCCGGCCCGTCGCCCCTCGGCCCGCGCCCGCCGCCCCTAGCCCCGGCCCGTCGCTTGACTCCCCTAGGCCCCGACCCGACGCCCCTAGGCCCGACTCCCCTAGGCCTACCAGGATTTGATGGTCACTACCACCACTCCTGGGGGTCAGCGTGTGTCAATCTGCACATGTACACGGACGGGTCGTCACCTGGCCACGTTCACTCGTCGGCCAGGGTCAAGTCTGTACACATTGGCTACCGAGCCTCCTCAGGTAGCACCCCCTTGCTCGTGTCGCCTCCTGTCGCACCAGACTCTCCTCAAGCACCACCGCCTTGGACACCCCTCCCTGCCATGCCTGCGTGGCATCCACTCCCGCCTCCTTGTCTCTGGTCTTCCCAGGTCTCTGCCTCCCCTCCCGCCCTCGCCGGCCCCGCCCTGCCTTCCTTGCATCGAGGGGCGGCAGCGCGCCGCTCCTCACTCCTCCTCGTTTCCCCCGACGACTGCTCCCCTGCAGACTCTCCACATGGATGTGTGGGGCCCAGCCCGCGTCAGTGGACAGGGCCGCGAGCGCTACTTTCGGCTGGTAGTTGACGACTACACGCGGTACACCACGATCTTCCCCTTGCGCAGCAAGGGTCAGGTCGTTGATGTCTTGATCCCTTGGATCCGTGCCGTCCGTCTCGAGCTCTGCGAGCGGTTCCGTGCAGACCTTCCTATCCTGCGTCTGCACTCTAACAGAGGTGGTGAGTTCTCCTCCGACCTCTTGCGGGAATTTTGTCGTGGGGAGGGCATTCTCCAGTCGTTCACGCTTCCGGACTCCCCTCAGCAAAATGGGATTGCTGAGCGCCGCATTGGCTTAGTCATGGAGGTGGCTCGTACCTCCATGATCCATGCGGCTGCTCCCCATTTTCTATGGCCGTTTGCGGCCCGGTACGCTGCGCATCAGCTCAACCTCTGGCCCCGTGTCTCCTTGCCGGAGACCTCGCCTACACTGCGTTGGACGAGGAAGTTTGGCGATGCGTCGGTGTTCCGGGTCTGGGGTTATTTTGCCTTTGTTCGCGATACGTCCGCGGACAAGCTCTCCGCCCGTGCTATCCCATGCATCTTCCTTGGCTTTCCCCCTGACGCGCCTGGCTGGCAGTTTTACCACCCCACCTCGCGCCGTGTCTTCCCCTCTCAGGACGTCACTTTTGACGAGTCGGTTCCCTTTTACCGTCTCTTCCCCTACCGCTCTGCCCTCCCCCGCCCCCGCCGCTCTTCCTTGCTCCTGGTCCCCCTCCGGTAGACCCCTTCCCGCCCCAGGGTCTTGCTCCCTCAGGTGTGTCTCAGGTAGACCCTCTCCCTGGTACTGTGCCTGTTGAGGTAGCTGGTGACTCAGGTGCTGCTCGAGGTGCTGCGTCTGGGGATGCGGAGCCTGGGGGTGCAGAGCCAGGGGGTGTTGAGCCTGGGGGTGTTGAGCGTGGGGGTGCTGAGTCTAAGGGTGCCGGGTCTGGGGGTGGTGAGCCTGGGGGTGCGGAGCCTGGGGGTTTGGAGCCTGGGGGTGCTGAGCCTGACGGTGTTGAGCCTGGGGGTGCTGAGTCTAAGGGTGCGGAATCTGGGGGTGCTGAGTCTCGGGGTGCTGCGTCGTCTGGAGGTCCGACTGGTGCTTCGCCTCGACCGTCTCCGCGACCGGAGCCTCTCTCCCCGCAGCAGCTTCGTGAGTGGCTTGTTCGGCGCGCACGCCTTTGGAGTGGAGCTGCCGGAGCTGGAGCCACTGGAGACACTAGAGCTGGAGGTGCTGGAGTTACTGCTGGAGCTAGTGGTACTGGAGGTACTGTGGCTGCTGGTCCTGAAGGTGCTCGTACCAGTGGTACTGGAGCTGCCGGGACTGGTGGTGTTGGAGGCGCTGGAGCTGGAGACCCTACGGAGCCTGGAGCTGCTGGGGCTGGTGGCACTGGAGCTGGAGGCACTGGCGCTGGAGTTGGAGGAGCTGGAGCTGGAGGCACTGGCGCGGGAGGCGCTGGAGCTGCAGGAGCTGGAGCTGGAGGCACTGGCGCGGGAGGCGCTGGAGCTGGAGGAGCTGCAGCTGTTGACCCTAGAGCTGGGGGTGCTTGAGCTGGGGGTGCTAGAGCTGGGGGTGCTGGTGGTACTGGTACTGGAGGCACTGTGCGGCTGCTTCAGCAGGTTCTTGGTGTCCCGTCTTCTACTCGCCTTCCTCCTCCCTTGTTATGTCCACCACCTGACCAGTCGCAGCTTCCGTTGCAGCCAGCCTCCCCACTGCCTGCTCCTTCTCCTTACACTGAGCAGTCCGGCGGACTTACAAAGCGTCGTGAGCCTGCGTCTTGTCCTGTCTCGCGTGTTCACACTGCTCGTCGTGTTCCTCGTTCGCGTCCTCCTCCTGTCCCTGGCACGCACGCTATGGCACTTCGTCCTTCCTCTGTTCCACTACGTGTTCCTCTTCCGCCTCCTCCTGAGTCCTCTCTTCCTGCTGTCCCTGACCCTGGGTCTGACCTTGTGCGTGCTGCCAGTCCCACTGTCTCTCGTCTCCTCGCTACTGTTGTCACTGACCCTTGTTTTGAGTCCACTGCTGCGTCTGCCCTCGTTGTTGAGCTGCTTGACTTTGCTGCTGCCTGTCATCTAGACTACGTCACTGTTCTTGTGGCTGAGTCTGAGTCTGCCAGTCCTCCGTCCGTCGGGGGTGAGTGTGCTCTTGGCACGGACGTCCTTGAGGACAGGCAGGAGGACTTTGAGTGTCTTGCAGCTGCTGTACCTCATTTCGCTTCCATGCTGCATGCCCCTGAGGGAGACCCGGATGCACCAGACATCCCGACCCCCCGCTCTTACGCAGAGGCGATAGAGGGTCCTTACTCCTCTCAGTGGCAAGCAGCCATGGATGCCGAGATGGCATCCTGGAAATCCACAGGCACCTACGTCGACGCAGTTCCCCCGTCTCGGGCGAACATAGTCGATGGCATGTGGATTTTCAGGGTGAAGCAGCCGCCGGGTTCTCCGCTTGCCTTCAAGGCGCGTTACGTTGCTCGAGGCTTCAATCAGCGACAGGGGGTTGACTACTTCCAGACCTTCTCCCCCACCCCAAAGATGACCACTCTTCGGGTGTTGCTGCACGTCGCTGCTCAGCGAGACTACGAGCTGCACTCTCTTGACTTCAGCACAGCTTTCTTGCAGGGCAGCTTGCACGAGGAGATCTGGCTGCGCCGCCCACCTGGCTTCACTGGGTCGTTTCCTGCAGGTACCTAGTGGAGCCTCCGGCGGCCAGTCTACGGTCTCCGCCAGGCGCCTCGCGAGTGGCACGACACACTGAGGACTACACTTGCGGCTCTTGGGTTTGCTCCTTCTACTGCTGACCCGTCGCTGTTTCTACGCACCGACACCTCGCTGCCGCCGTTCTACGTCCTCGTCTACGTCGACGACCTCGTCTTTGCCAGTGCTGACACTGAGGCACTGACTTTTGTGAAGTCGGAGCTGCAGAAGAGACACATCTGCACTGACCTGGGTGAATTGCGTAGCTACCTTGGCCTGCAGATCACGCGGGACAGAGCACGGCGCACCATCACAGTGACTCAGACACACATGGTGCACCAGGTCCTTCAGCGCTTCGGCTTCCAGTTTTCCTCGCTATAGCCCACTCCTCTGTCTACTAGCCACTCACTCTCAGATCCACCTTCGAACGAGTCCGTAGAGCCGTGTGGTCTGTACCCAGAGCTTGTGTGTTGCCTCATGTACCTGATAACGTGCACACGTCCTGACCTGGCGCACGCTCTCAGCCTTCTGGCTCGCTACATGGCTTTCGGTAGGCACCGAAAGGTGCACTGGGATGCTGCGAAGAGGGTACTGCGTTACTTGTGTAGTACGTCGGGCATGGGGCTCGTGCTTGGAGGACGGGGTCCAGTTGTCCTCACCGGTCACGCAGACGCTTCTTGGGTTGATGACTCAGCTACGCAGTGGTCGTCATAGGGTTACACCTTCAGCCTTGGCTCTGGCTCTGTTTCCTGGCGGTCTACCCGCTCGTCTTCGGTTCTCAGCTCCAGTTGTGAGGATGAGATCTACGCAGGGGCCATGCCTGCACAGGAGATACGCTGGCTCACCTACCTGCTGACTGACTTGGGAGAGCAGCCTCGTTCGCCTCTAGTTCTGTACGTAGACAACAAGGCCATGATTGCCTTGTGTTAGGAGCACAAACTGGAGCACAGAACGAAGCACATCGCTCTGCGATACTTCCTTGCTCGAGAGTTGCAGCAGCGTGGCCAGCTTCGTCTTGTGTACGTGGCCACTAGGGCTGACATTGCTGATATATTCACCAAGGCACTTCCGCCTAGTGATCATCAGCGCTTCTCTACAGTGTTAGGCCTTGTGCCTACTTTGCCTCACTTGCTCACTGCGTGACTCTGCTTGTACTGTGATCTATATCTATACCTGCATGCTTGCACTTGCTAGAGTATGTTCACTGTATTGTTTGTTCTTTTTATATAACTCTGCATGTGAACTGCCTTGTGGCCCTTTGCATGTGCTCGGACTGTGTGGTGACTTCGTGATCCACCCTGAGCTTGCTTTGCTTTCTTGACTGGTCTTATGACCACTTGTTCTCCCTCACTTTGCCTATGGGGGTGTATCAGAATGTTATAGTGCTTACATTTGTGTAGGCTATAATGGGGTAGCCCATAAGGGGTACAACCCAATTAGGGTTAGTACTTGTACCCAACTGTTTCATAATACATTCATTCTTGTTCATTCTTCTGACAAAAAAAACCCTCCGAATGCCGCGGGTTCAATGTCGGATTCTTACGCGCATATATATATCAGCCATACTGTTGAAAATTCGGGACTTCTCTGTCAAACTTATATATGCTATAGTCTGTTTAGGCTGTAGTGGGGTAGTTCTTAGAGGGTACAACACTTTTGTGTTTTATACTTGTACCCACCTGCTGCCTAGTTCATTCATTCTCATTAATTCTCACATGGTACAGATCAGGTTCCCTAGTGGGACTGTTTCTTCCTAAGGGCCCACCACGTTAACTTTTTTTTTTCATACCTGCCCGAAGCGCGCTTCGCGCTCTGCCCTGAACTACGCCTACGCGGCCCCTTCGCGCCCCCCCCCCTCGTTAGCGGCCCCTTAGCGGCCCCTTCGCGGCCCCTTAACGGCCCCTTCGCGGCCCCCTAACGGCCCCTTCGCGGCCCCCTAACGGCCCCTTCGCGGCCCCTTAGCGGCCCCCTTCGCGGCCCCCTTATCGGCCCCTTCGCGGACCCTTATCGGCCCCTTCGCGGCCCCTTAACGGCCCCTTCGCGGCCACCCCCTTATCGGCCCCTTCGCGGCCCCTTATCGGCCCCTCGCGGCCCCCTTATCGGCCCCTTAACGGCACCCTTCGCGGCCCCCTTATCGGACCCTTCACGGCCCCTCCGTCGCCCCTGCTCGCGGCGTCGCCCCTGCCCGCGACGTCGCCCCAGCCCGCGGCGTCGCCCCAGCCCGCGCCGTCGCCCCTGCCCACGGCGTCGCCCCTGCTCGCGGCGTCGCCCCTGATCGCGACGTCGCCCCTGCCCGCGGCCTCTCCCCTGCTGAAGTCGCCCCTGCTGCCGCAGCCCCTGCTGCCGCAGCCCCTGCTGACGCGGCACCTGCAGACGCGGCCCCTCCCCTGCTGGCGCGACACCTACTGACGCGGCCCCTGCAGACGCGGCCCCTGTCAAGGCCCGGCCCCGCACCCGCTCCTGGTAAGCACCCGAGCCGCGCCGCCCGGCCGAGCCGCGCCGCCCGGCCGAGCCGCGCCGCCCAGCCGAGCCGCGCCGCCCAGCCGAGCCGCACCGCTCACTGAGCCGCGCCGCCAACTGAGCCGCACTGCCCTGCACTTCCATACTGCCTCTGCTGCTCCTGCTGCCACTGCTGTTACTACTGCCCTTACTGTTCCCACTGCTATGGCTAGCCCTACTGTTCTCACCTTTGATGCTGAGGGTCGTGCAGTTGACTTTGACGTGTGGGTTGATGACCTGCAGCTTTTTCTTCAGTGTGATTCTAGGGATGGGGTATCCCTTTACGATCACACGTCTGGTGTTTCTACTGCTCCTGCTACCACTGCTGACAGTACGGTTCGCTCGCAGTGGACCACTCGTGACGCTGTTGCTCGTCTTGCTGTTCGTAGTCACCTGCCGCCTGCTGAGCGCGCACACTTTGGCCAGTACAAGACTGCTCAGTCTTTGTACGACGCTGTCGTTGCGCGCTACTCCTCCCCTGCCACTGCTGCCCTCAGCCGCCTCATGCTGCCGTACCTTCTCCCTGACCTTGCTGCCTTTGCCACAGTCGCTGACCTAGTTGCTCACCTTCACACTAGTGACGCCCGCTACCGCGCTGCCCTTCCCACTGAGTTATGTGCCAAGAACCCCCCCCCCATGTACATCACACTCTACTACATAATCACCCGCCTTCCTGACTCCCTTTCTTCAGTCAGGGACCGCTTTCTCTCCCTTTGCCCCACCGAGCTGACTGTCGACCTGTTAGAGGAGCGCCTTACTGCAGCTGAGAAGAGTATCTTAGCTGTAGGTGCTTCTCGCGGCGACCGTCGCACCCCCTTCTTTGAGGGGTGTTCCCCTGTCCCCCTTCTCCCCTCTGTGGCTTCTGCTGCTGCTGTCGACCTCGTTGGCACTGAGGAGGTCGGAGCTGCGTCTGCCGCTAGTGGGAGACGCCGCAACAGCAGGGGCAAGGGGAGCAAGGGTGGTGGAGGGGGCGGCGGGGGAGGCGGCGGAGGAGGCGGAGGAGGCGGAGGAGGCGGCGGTGGTGGTGGGGGTGGTACTGGGAGTGGGGGCGTCAGTGGCGGCGGTGGAGGTAGTGGCGGCGGAGGCGGAGGTGGTGGAGGCAGCGGCAGCGGTGGTGGAGGTGGCGGTGGCGGTGGTGCTGGTCGAGGTGCAGCCGCGCAGCGTGGAGGCTTTGGTGGCAGCCAGCGCCAGCAGCAGCTGCGCACCCGTGAGACCCCGTCGGTTCAGCAGCTTCGTGAGTGGTACGCTGGGCGTGGGAGGTCTGGGGGTGTAGGTCCCTGCACTTACGTTCTTCGCACCGGCACTCGTAGTGGGGAGGTGTGTGGGCTCCCACACACCACACAGCGCTGCTTCGGTCACTTGACTGACGCTTGGCGTACCCAGTTTCCTGACGCCATTGAGCTCCCTCGTTGGCATGATCTGCTTCTGCAGAATGTGCCTATCTTTGATCTAGACTTTGATGCTATCCTTGCTGCCATGTATGCTCTTGCTGATAGTGCTGAGGGTGACTGTTACCTGAGTGTCCCGCCCGACCCGGGCATTGCGGCTGCTGCTCTAGGTGCTAGTGCGTCTGCTGCTCCAGGTACTAGTGCGTCTGCTGCTCCAGGTGCTGGTGCGTTTGCTCTCTCTGGTACTGCACCTACTGAGTCCTTGCACACTTTCACACTTGACTCTGGTGCTTCGCGCTCTTTCTTTAGAGATAGCACCACGCTCATGGCGCTCAGTCGGCCTGTTGCGGTCTCCCTTGCTGACCCCTCCGGGGGCCCAGTCCTTGCACACTCCTCCACGGTTCTACCGTGTCCTGCGGCCCCGTCGGGCTTGCTGTCGGGACTCCACCTCCCCTCGTTCTCTACGAACTTGGTGAGTGGACCTGACCTCCAGGATGCGTGGGTTGACCAGTTCACCCCTGGAGGTCAGCGTGTGACCCACTGCACTTGCTCTCGGACGGGCCGCCACCTGGCCACGTTCACCCGCCGGCCAGGGTCAAGTTTGTACACACTGACTACTGCGTCTCCTCCGGTCCCTGCGTCTGGTCAGGTAGCTGCGTCTATTCAGGTGTTTGCTGCCACGTCCAGGTCTAGTCCTGCGTCTGCCCCCTGCTCGTGTCGTCCTCTGACGCACGAGACTCTCCTTTGGCACCACCGCCTTGGTCACCCCTCCCTGCCTCGTCTTCGAGGTATGGCCTCCCGTGCTCTTGTCTCTGGACTCCCCAGGTCCCTCCCTCCCCTTCCTCCGGGGCCTGCCCCCACCTCTGTTCCTTGTGTCGAGGGCCGGCAGCGCGCCGCTCCTCACTCCTCCTCGTTCCCTCTGACCGAGGCCCCTCTGCAGACTATCCACATGGACGTGTGGGGCCCAGCCCGCGTCCGTGGACAGGGTCACGAGCGCTACTTCCTGCTAGTCGTTGACGACTACTCGCATTACACCACAGTCTTCCCCTTGCGCCGCAAGGGTGAGGTCCCTGAGGTGTTGATCGACTGGATCCGCGGTGCTCGTCGCCAGCTTAGTGAGAGTTTCGGCTCAGACCTTCCTATTCTGCGTCTGCACTCAGATAGAGGCGGGGAGTTTTCCTCCGACCTTCTGAGAGCCTTCTGTCGTTCGGAGGGCATCCGCCAGACGTTCACGCTTCCGGCCTCCCCGCAGCAAAATGGGATTGCTGAGCGCCGCATTGGCATGGTCATGGACGTCGCTCGTACGTCCATGATTCATGCGGCTGCTCCCCATTTTCTGTGGCCGTTCGCGGTTCAGTACGCTGCGCATCAGATCAACCTTCAGCCTCGTGTCTCCTTGCCAGAGACCACACCTACTCTGCGGTGGACGGGGAAGGTTGGCGATGCGTCTGTGTTCCGTGTCTGGGGATCTCGAGCTTTTGTCCGCGATACTACAGCGGACAAGCTGTCCTCCCGTGCCGTTCCCTGTGTCTTCCTTGGCTTCCCTCCTGACGCACCCGGGTGGCAGTTCTACCACCCCACCTCGCGTCGTGTTCTGTCCTCTCAGGACTTCACGTTTGACGAGTCGGTGTCGTACTACCGTCTCTTTCCCTACCACACTGCCTCTCCCCCCCCACCCGCCGCTCTTCCTGGCACCAGGTACTCCCCCGGTAGACCCCCTCCCCCCCCAGGGTCCTGCCCCCTCAGGTGTGTCCCAGGTAGACCCTGCCGAGCCGGTCGAGGTAGCTGTCGACTCAGGTGCTGAGTCTGGGGGTGCTGAGCCTGCGGGTGCGGGGACTGGGGGTGCTAAGTCTGGGGGTGCTGAGTCTGGGCGTGTGGAGCCTGCGGGTGCTGTGTCTGGGGGTGCTGAGCCTGCGCGTGCTGCGTCTGGAGGTGCACTAGGTGTCCCGCCGCGGCGGGAGCCTCTCTCTCCACAGCAGCTTCGTGAGTGGTACTGTCGGCGCTATCAGGGTGCTGCTGGAGCTATTGGAGGTCCTGCTGGGGCTTCTGGAGGTGCTGCTGGTGCTGGTGCTGCTGGAGGTGCTACTGGTACTGGAGGTGCTGCTGGAGCTTCTGGAGGTGCTGCTGGTGCTGGTGCTGCTGGAGGTGCTGCTGGTGCTGGAGGTGCTGCTGGAGCTTCTGGAGGTGCTGCTGGTGCTGGAGGTGCTGCTGGTTCTGGTGCTGCTGGTGCTGGAGGTGCTGCTGGAGCTTCTGGAGGTGCTGCTAGTGCTGGAGCTGCTGGAGGTGCTGCTGGTGCTGGAGCTGCTGGAGGTGCTGCTGGGACTGGAGACCCTAGGGCTGAGGGTCCCGGTTCTGTCCCTGCTGTTTCTGGAGGCGCTGTGCGGCCGCGGCCGTACTACGTTCCGCTCCTTTAGCAGGTTCTTGGCCTCCCGCCTTCTCCTGGTCCTCCTCCTTCTTTACTGAGTCCACCGCCTGTCCAGTCCCAGTCGCGGTTCCAGCCGGCCTCTCCACTGCCTGGTCCTTCTCCTTACTCTGGACTGACTAGAGGTCTTACGGAGCGTCGTGAGCCTGCGTCTCGTCTTGTGTCGCCTGAGTCTCGTTCTGCGTCGCATGTCCGTCCTGTTCGCGCTGGTCATGTTTCGCGTCCGCGTCCTCCTCCTGTCCCTGGCACTCACTCTATGACACTGCGTCCTTCCACTGCTCCACAGCGTGTCCCTCTGACGTCTCCTCCTGCGTCCTCTCTTCCTGACGGTCCGGACCCGGAGTCTGACTCCCTTCGTGCTGCTAGTCCAGCTGTCACGCGTTTTCTGGCCACTGCTGTCACTGACCCTTTGTTTGAGTCCACTGCTGTGTCTGCTCTTGTTACTGAGCTTGTTGACTTTGCTGCAGCCTGTCGCCTAGACTACGCCGCTAGTCTTGTTACTGAGTCTGCGTCTGTGTCTGTCTGTCCTCCGTCCGTCGGGGGTGAGTGTGCTCTTGGCACGGACGTTCTTGAGGACAGACAGGAGGAGTTTGAGTGCTTTGCTGCTTCTGTACCTCATCTCGTGTCCATGCTGCTTGCCCCTGAGGGAGACCCGGATGCACCAGACATCCCGACTCCACGCTCTTACGCAGAGGCGATAGAGGGTCCTTACTCCTCTCAGTGGCAGGCAGCCATGGACGCCGAGATGGCTTCCTGGAAGTCCACAGGCACCTACGTCGACGAGGTTCCCTCGCCTGGGGCGAACATCGTCAGTGGTATGTGGATCTTCAGGGTGAAGCGGCCGCCGGGTTCTCCGCCTGTCTTCAAGGCGCGTTACGTTATACGTGGCTTCAGTCAGCGACAGTGAGTTGACTTCTTTCAGACCTTCTCCCCTACCCCGAAGATGACCACTCTTCGGGTACTGCTGCACGTAGCTGCTCAGCGTGACTACGAGCTCCACTCGCTTGACTTCAGCACAGCCTTCCTACAGGGCAGCCTGCACGAGGAGATCTGGCTGCGCCGCCCACCTGGCTTCACTGGGTCGTTTCCAGCTGGTACCCAGTGGAGCCTCCGGCGGCCAGTCTACGGTCTCCGCCAGGCACCTCGTGAGTGGCACGACACACTGAGGACGACTCTTGCTGCTCTTGGTTTTGCTCCTTCCACTTGTGAACCTTCTCTGTTCTTACGCACTGACACTACTCTGCCGCCGTTCTACGTTCTCGTGTACGTAGACGACCTCGTCTTTGCTACTGCTGACCATTACCTTGACTCAGTTATACATGGTGCAGCAGGTCCTTCAGCGCTTCGGCTTCACGTACTCCTCGCCAAAGTCCACTCCTCTGCCTACAGGTCACTCGCTCTCAGCTCCACCTTCGGACGAGTCCGTAGAGCCGAGTGGCCCGTATCCAGAGCTTGTGGGCTGCCTCATGTACCTGATGACTTGCACTCGACCTGACCTCGCATACCCTCTCAGCCTTCTGGCTCGCTACGTGGCTCCCGGTAGGCACCGAAAGGTGCACTGGGATGCTGCGAAGAGGGTGTTGCGCTACTTTTGCAGTACATCGGGCATGGGGCTTGTGCTTGGAGGACGGGCTCGAGTTGTCCTCACTGGTCACGCTGACGCCTCCTGGGTTGACGACTTGGCTACGCAGCGGTCGTCACAGGGTTATGTCAAACATTAATCACATAGCCTATCTTGGCTGTAGTGGGGTAGACACTGTGGGGTACAGTTTCCTAGGGTTTCATATTTGTACCCAACTCATTTCCTAGTCAATCATTCATTCCTGTTTCTTCACATGGTATAGAGCGGGTTCCCTACTGGGACCGTTCCTTCCTAAGGGCCCACCGTTAAAAGTTTTTTTTTACCTACCTGCCCGAAGCGCGCTTTGCGCTCTGCCCTACGCGGCCCCTTTGCGGCCTGTTAGCGGCCCCCCTTTGAGGCCCCGTTGCGACCCCGCCCCGGCCCTGCCCCGTTGCCCGAAGCCGCCCAGTCGCGGCCCTATCGCGGCGCTGCCCCGGCCCTGCCCCGTCGCCCATTGCGACCCCGTCGCGGCCCCGCCCTGGCCCTGCCCCGTCGCCCATTGCGACCCCGTCGCGGCCCCGCCCTGGCCCTCCCCCGTCGCTTGTCGCGGCCCGGCCCCGGCCCTGCCCCGGCCCTGCCCCGGCCCCGCCCCGGCCCCGTCGCGGCCCTGTCCCGGACCTGCCCCGGCCCTGCCCCGACCCTGCCCCGACCCTGTCGCGGCTCTGTCCCGGACATGTCGCGGCCTCGCCCCGGCCCTGTCCTGGCACTGCTCCAGCCCTACCCCGGCCCTGCCCCGGCCCTGCCCTGGCCCTGCCCCGACCCTGCCCTTACCCTGCCCCGGCTCTGCCCCGACCCTGCCCCGGCTCTGCCCCGGCCCTGCCCCGGACCTGTCGCAGCCCTGCCCCGGCCCGGCCCCGGATCTTTCGCGGCCAGGCCCCGGCCCTGCCCCGGACCTGTCGCAGCCCTGCCCCGGTCCTCCCCCGGCCCTGCCCCGGCGCTGCCCCTGGTAAGCACAGCCGAGCCAAGCCGCGCTGCCGAGCCGCACCGCCCTGCCGAGCCGCCCTGCCGAGCCGCGCCGCCGAGCCGCGCCGCCCTGCCTAGCCGCGTCGCTTAGCTGAGTTGCACTGCTGCTGCTGCTAGCCTGCTGCTGCTCCTGTCATGGCTAGTCCCAGTGTTCTTACCTTTGATGCTGAGGGTCGAGCGGTTGACTTCGAGGTCTTGCTAGATGATCTGCAGCTTTTCCTACAGTGCGATAGCAAGGATGGTCTCTCACTGTTCGATCTCACGTCTGGCGCCTCTACTGCCCCTGCTGCTGATGCTGACAGTACTGTTCGCTCGCAGTGGACCACGCACGATGCTGCTGCCCGCCTTGCTGTGCGTAGTCACCTACCGTCTACTGAGCGCGCGCACTTTAGTCAGTACAAGAGTGCTAAGACTCTGTACGACGCTGTAGTTGCACGCTACTCTTCCCCTGCCACTGCTGCGCTTAGCCGCCTCATGCTACCGTACCTGTTCCCTGACCTCGCAGCTTTTGCCACAGTCACTGACCTCATTACGCACCTCCGCACTAGTGACACCCGCTACCGCGCTGCGCTTCCTGCTGAGTTCTGCGCCAGGAACCCCCCCCCCCATGTACATCACCCTCTACTACCTAGTCACCCGGCTCCCTGACACCCTTCGCTCGGTCAGGGACCACTTTCTCTCTCTTTGCCCTACCACACTCACCGTTGACCTCCTCGAGGAGCGCCTCCTTGCAGCAGAGACTAGTATTACCGCTGTAGGAGCCTCTCGTGGTGACCCCCGTACCCCTTTCTTTGAGGGGTGCTCCCCCGTTCCTCTTTTGCCCTCCGTTGCCTCTGCTGCTGCTGTCGACCTTGTTGGCACCGAGTCGGTCAGCGCTGCGTCTACTCCTAGCGAGAGGCGCCGCAACGGCAAGGGCAAGCGCGGCAAGGGCACTGGAGGAGGTGGCGGGGGAGGCGGTAGTGGCGGTGGAGGCGGAGGAGGGGGTGGGGGTGGGGGTGGTGGCAGAGGTGGGGGCTTCGGTGGCAGCGGAGGAGGTGGAGGCGGCGGTGGCGGTGGCGGTTGGGGTGGAGGCGGCGGAGGCAGCAGCGGCGGAGGTGGAGCTGGTCGAGGCGGAGCTGTACAGCGGGGACCCCAGCACCAGCCCCGCTCTCGTGAGACCCCGTCGCCCCAGCAGCTTCGTGAGTGGTACGCAGGGCGCCAGGGGTCTGGGGGTGCTGGTCCCTGTGCCTACGTCCTGCGGACCGGCGACCGCACTGGAGAGCAGTGTGGCGGCCTGCACGCCACCCAGCGCTGCTTTGGCCGCCTGACAGACGCCTGGCGTACCCAGTTCCCTAACGCCACTGAGATCCCTCGCTGGGGTGATCTGCTCAAGTCGGGTGTAGCTATCTTTGATCTTGACTTTGATGCTATTCTTGCTGCCATGTATGCTGTGTCTATTAGTGCTGAGGGTGACTGTTACGTGGGTGTTCCGCCTGACCCGGGCATTGAGGCTGCTGCTCTAGGTGCTAGTGAGTCTGCTACTCCAGGTGCTGGTGAGTCTGCTCTCTCAGATACTGCGTCAGCTCAGGTTTTGCACACCTTCACCCTCGACTCGGGTGCTTCCCGCTCCTTCTTTCGAGACCGCACCACTCTTACACCGCTCAGTCGGCCGGTTGCGGTCTCCCTGGCAGACCCCTCTGGGGGTCCTGTCCTTGCCCACTACTCCACTGTCCTCCCGTGTCCGGCGGCCCCGTCAGGCTTCCGATCCGGTCTCTACCTCCCCTCGTTCTCTACGAACTTGGTGAGTGGTCCTGACCTTCAGGATGGCGGGGTTGACCACTTCACTCCTGCGAGTCAGCGAGTGACCCACTACACGTTTGCTCAGACGGGCCGCCACTTGGCCACGTTTACCCGTCGACCGGGGTCGAGCCTGTACACACTGACCACAGAGTCTCCACCGGTTGCTGCGTCTGGTCAAGTAGCTGCGTCGAGTCAGGTGTTTGCTGCAGCGTCTCGGTCGGGTCCTGAGTCTGCCCCCTGCTCGTGTCGCCTCCTGTCCCACCAGACCCTCCTTTGGCACCACCGCCTTGGTCACCCCTCCTTGCCTCGTCTCCGAGGCATGGCCTCCCGTGTCTTTGTCTCTGGTCTTCCCCGGTCCCTCCCTCCCCTTCCCCCAGGGCCTGACCCTACCTGCGTTCCCTGCGTCGAGGGGCGGCAGCGCGCCGCTCCTCACTCCTCCGAGTTTCCCCCGACAGAGGCTCCGCTGCAGACTCTCCACATGGACGTGTGGGACCCAGCCCGCGTCCGTGGACAGGGTCACGAGCGTTACTTCCTGCTGGTGGTTGACGACTACTCGCGTTACACCACAGTCTTCCCCTTGCGCCGCAAGGATGAGGTCACTGAGGTGTTGATCGACTGGATCCGCGTTGCTCGTCTCCAGCTCAGAGAGCGTTTCTGCTCGGACTTTCCTGTTCTGCGTCTGCACTCCGACAGAGGTGGAGAGTTTTCCTTCGACCTTCTGCGAGCCTTTTGTCGTGCGGAGGGCATCCACCAGATGTTCACGCTTCCGGCCTCTCCACAGCAAAATGGGATTGCTGAGCGCCGCATTGGCATGGTCATGGATGTCGCTCGTACGTCCATGATCCATGCGGCTGATCCCCATTTTCTGTGGCCGTTCGCGATTTAGTACGCGGCGCATCAGATTAACCTTCAGCCCCGGGTCTCCCTGCCGGAGACCTCCCCTACTCTGCGGTGGACGGGGAAGGTTGGTGATGTGTCTGCGTTCCGTGTCTGGGGATCTCGAGCTTTCGTCCGAGACTTGTCTGCGGACAAGCTGTCCTCCCGTGCTGTTCCTTGCGTCTTCCTCGGCTTTCCCCTTGACGCGCCTGGCTGGCAGTTTTACCACCCCACCTCGCGTCGTGTTCTGTCCTCCCAAGACGTCACGTTTGACGAGTCGGTTCCGTACTACCGTCTCTTCCCCTACCGCGCTGCCCCCCTCCCCCCCCCGCCGCTCTTCCTCATGCCCGGTCCCCCCACAGTAGACCCCCTCCCCCCTCAGGGTCCTGCCCCCTCAGGTGTGTCCCAGGTAGATGCAGTCGAGCCTGTCGAGGTAGCTGTTGACTCTGGTGCTTCTGGGGGTGCTGAGCCTGAGCGTGCGGAGCCTGGAGGTGTTGGGCCTGGGGGTACTGAGCCTGGGGGTGCTGGGTCTGGGGGTGCTGAGCCTGAGCGTGCGGAGCCTGGGGGTGCTGGGTCTGGGGGTGCTGAGCCAGGGGTTGCTGAGAGTGGGGGTGCGGTACCTGTCGGTGCTGGACCTGGAGGTCCTTCGGGTACTTTGTCCCGGCGGGAGCTACCCTCTCCACAGGAGCAACGCGAGTGGTTTGCTCGGCGCTGGAGCCGTGCTGATGGAGCTGGAGGTGCTGCCGGTGCTGGAGGTTCTGCTTCTACTGGGGGTGCTGGAGCCACGGGTCCCGGAGGGGCTCGTACTGGAGGTACTGGAGCTGCTGGGCCTGGTGGTGCTCCTGGTGCTGGAGCTAGTGGTGGAGCTGGAGCTGGCGGTGCTGCTGGAGTAGGTGCTACTGGAGGTACTGGAGCCGGAGCTGCTGCGTCTGCCGGTGGTCCTGCTGGAGCTGGAGCTGCTGGAGGTACTGGAGCTGGAGGTGCTGCTGGAGCCGGTGCTCCTGTGGGTACTGGAGTTGGCGCTCCTGGAGCTGCTGGAGGTACTACTGGTGCTGGTGGTGCTGCTAGAGTTGGAGCTGACGCTGGGGGTGCTGGTGTTGTCCCTGCTGGTTCTGGAGGTGCTGCACGGCAGCGGCCGTACTTCGTTCCGCTCCTTGAGCAGGTTCTTGGTCTTCCGCCTTCTTCTGGTCCTGCTCCTTCCTTAGAGTGTCCACCGCCTGTTCAGTCCGAGTCACAGTTACAGCTGGCCTCCCCTCTCCCTGCTCCTTCTCCCTACGCTGGTCCTACTAGAGGTCTTGCTGAGCGTCGTGAGCCTGAGTCGCGTCCTGCGTCACCTGTTCGTACTGCTCGCACTAGTCGTCGTGTTCCACGTCAGCGTCCTCCTGCGGTCCCGGGCACGCATCAGATGGCACTGCGTCCTTCCACTGCACCACAGCGTGTCCCCTTGCCGTCTCCTCCAGAGTCCTCTCTTCCTGCTCTTGCTGACCAGTCTGACTCTCTTCGTGCTGCCAGTCCTACTGTCACGCGTTTCCTAGCCACTGCTGTCACTGACCCTTACTTTGAGTCCGCTGCTGCGTCTGCCTTAGTTGCCGAGCTTGTCGACTTCGCTGCTCACTGTCGTCTAGACTACACCACTAGTCTTGTTGCTGAGTCTACGTCTTTCTGTCCTCCGTCCGTCGAGGGTGAGTGTGCTCTTAGCACGGACGACCTTGAGGACAGGCAGGAGGAGTTCCAGTGTTTTGCTGCTGCTTTACCTCATCTCGTGTCCATGCTGCTTGCCCCTGAGGGAGACCCGGATGCCCCAGATATCCCGACCCCGCGCTCTTACGCAGAGGCGATAGAGGGTCCCTACTCCTCTCAGTGGCAGGCAGCCATGGACGCAGAGATGGCTTCCTGGAAGTCCACAGGCACCTACGTCGACGAGGTTCCCCCACCTGGGGCGAACATCGTCAGTGGCATGTGGATTTTCAGGGTGAAGCGGCCGCCGGGTTCTCTGCCTGTCTTCAAGGCGCGTTACGTGGCTCGAGGCTTCAGTCAGCGGCAGGGAGTTGACTACTTTCAGACCTTCTCCCCGACCCCGAAGATGACCACTCTTCGGGTTCTACTGCACGTCGCTGCTCAGCGTGACTACGAGCTTCATTCCCTTGACTTCAGCACTGCTTTCCTACAGGGCAGCCTGCACGAGGAGATCTGGCTGCGCCGCCCACCTGGCTTCACTGGGTCGTTTCCTCCTGGTACCCAGTGGAGTCTCCGGCGGCCAGTCTACGGTCTCCGCCAGGCGCCCCGTGAGTGGCACGACACACTGAGGACTACGCTTGCGGCTCTTGGGTTTGCTCCTTCTACTGCTGACCCGTTGCTGTTTCTTCGCACCGACACCTTGCTGCCGCCGTTCTACATCCTCGTGTACGTCGACGACTTGGTGTTTGCTATAGCTGACACTGCTGGACTCGCCCACGTGAAGTCCGAGCTGCAGAAGAGACACACGTGCACAGACCTGGGTGAACTGCGTAGCTATCTTGGCTTGCAGATCACCCGGGACAGAGCACGGCGCACCATTACCCTGACTCAGTCACACATGGTGCAGCAGGTCCTTCAGCGCTTCGACTTCACGTACTCCTCGCCTCAGGCCACTCCTCTGTCTACTCGCCACTCGCTCTCAGCTCTGCCTTCGGATGAGTCCGTAGAGCCGAGTGGCCCGTACCCAGAGCTTGTTGGCTGCCTCATGTACCTGATGACCTGCACTCGACCTCACCTGGCATACCCTCTTAGCATCTTGGCACGCTATGTTGCTCTTGGGAGACATCGACCAGAGCACATGGCTGCCGCGAAGAGGGTGTTGCGCTACTTGTGCAGTACGTCGGGCATGGGGCTCGTGCTTGGAGGGCAGAGTCCAGTGGTCCTCACTGGTCACGCAGACGCGTCTTGGATTGACGACCTAGCTACTCAGCGGTCGTCACAGGGTTACACCTTCAGCCTTGGTTCCGGTTCTGTCTCGTGGCGGTCTACCCGCTCGTCTTCTGTTCTCAGCTCCAGTTGTGAGGCTGAGATCTACGCAGGGGCCATGGCTGCACAGGAGTTACGCTGGCTCACCTACCTGCTGACTGACCTAGGAGAGCCGCCTCGTTCTCCTCCAGTTCTGTACGTAGACAACAAGGCCATGCTGGCCTTGTGTCGGGAGCACAGACTGGAGCACAGAACGAAGCACATTGCTCTTCGCTACTTCCTTGCTCGTGAGCTACAGTAGCGTGGTCAGTTACGCCTTGCTTACGTGGCCTCTCAGGCCAACACTGCTGATATCTTCACCAAGGCACTTCAGCCTTGTGATCATCAGCGCTTCTGTACTATGTTAGGTCTTGTGCCTACTTGGCCTCACTTGCTTACCTCTTGACTTTACTTGTACTGTGATTTATATATATATACACCTGCATGTGAACTGGCCTTGTGGCCTTTTGAACCTGTGCTCGGAATGTGTGGTGACGTTGTGATCCACCATGAGCTTTCTTTGCTTTGCTTTGCTTGACTGGTCTTGTGACCCCTTGTTCTCCCCCACTTTGCCTATGGGGGTGTGTCAAACATTAATCACATAGCCTATCTAGGCTGTAGTGGGGTAGACACTATGGGGTACAGTTTCCTAGGGTTTCATATTTGTACCCAACTCATTTCCTAGTCAATCATTCATTCCTGTTTCTTCACAGGTTACACCTTCAGTCTTTGCTCCGGTTCTGTCTCTTGGCGGTCTACCCGCTCTTCTTCCGTTCTCAGCTCCAGTTGTGAGGCTGAGATCTACGCTGGGGCCATGGCTGCACAGGAGCTACGCTGGATCACCTACCTGCTGACAGACTTGGGAGAGGCGCCTCGTTCTCCTCCAGTTCTGTACGTCGACAACAAGGCCATGCTGGCCTTGTGTCAGGAGCACAGACTGGAGCACAGAATGAAGCACATTGCTCTGCACTACTTCCTTGCTCGAGAGTTGCAGCAGCGTGGCCAGCTTCGTCTTGCTTACGTGGCCTCTCAGACCAACACTGCTGATGTTTTCACCAAGGCACTTCAGCCTTGTGATCATCAGCGTTTCTGTACTGTGTTAGGCCTTGTACCTACTGTGCCTCACTTGCTGACTTCTTGACTCTGCTTGTACTGTACTCTATATACATATACTTGCATGCTTACACTTGCTAGGTTGTGTTCACTGTATTGTTTGCTTTCCTTTATATAACTCTGCATGTGAACTGGCCTTGTGGCCTTTTGCTTGTGCTCAGACTGCGTGGTGACTTTGTGATCCACCCTGAGCTTGCTTTGTCTTTCTTGACTGGCCTTGTGACCTCTTGCTCTCCCCCACTTTGCCTATGGGGGTGTGTCAAACTTATATATGCTATAGTCTGTTTAGGCTGTAGTGGGGTAGTTCTTAGAGGGTACAACACTTTTGTGTTTTATACTTGTACCCACCTACTGCCTAGTTCATTCATTCTTCTCATTAATTCTCACATTCTCGACGGGAAGGGTAGTTCAGCTCACCGCTTTCCGTCGAGTGGGTTTTTCCTATATATTTTGACAGAGCTTAAGTTGTTGCGCCTTCGACAAGACTTTAAATATTGCTGCAAATATGTTCTTCTTCGACGTAAAGACAAATTTGAATTTGGACGAGAGGTGTTATTTTTCAACATGTTCGACAACACGTGAGATGTAGCTAAACGTTCCCGTGCTTTCCGTATGTTCGTGCTTGTACTTTGCCGAAAAGGTAAAACGGCTATCACATTTTTCTAAAAGTGCTGCGGTGTTGTGAAAGTTCGACGGAGTAGTATGAAAAATTTGCCCTGACATTTTCACATTTTGTCGAAAGAACACTGCATTTTTTTTTTTTTTTCGATCAGAAAATGTCATTCGAAAAATATTCTGATTTCTCGCTCGGGAAATATGTTTTTTACCCCGAACGTCGTTCGATGAAGTTAATTCTCGACAAAAAAGGCCGTTTCTCTTTCCCTAGTACGTAACGATTTAATTCGACGCCAAATTCGTCGAGAAGCGTCGTTTCCCTGTCCGGCAAAGCGAAAGATTTCGACATAAAGAGCTGAAGTATCGAGCAGTTTATCTCACTCGACCAAACCTATCTAGCGTCGCTAGATACTCCGTTTCACTTTTTTTTTTTGTAACATCAAGACTCACAGTCACATAAATAATCAATTATGCACGCGCTTTCTTATACGTTAAAACTCATCGTGAACGCAGACGATCAATATAAGCATGTTTATTGTCACATTATTATTGGCAACTGCATTCTCTTATCCTGTCGGAAAGACGGGAGTTTGAAAAGGTGGAAAACGCTTAAAAAAATAGTACATTTGACAGGCTCATGTTTCCAAACTGTATAAAAAGCTACCTGAAAGAGTTGGTACGTAACATACTGCAATCATTTCTCGTCCAACCATCTCAGATAGCACATCATACTACGGCTTGGTCGAAGCCGACTTCGAAGTCGGGTGCGCGGGAGGCGCATCCAACCATCTGCAGTGGGCGACGCCGATGTTGACGAGAATGGAGTGTTGGCCCCGCTCTCACTTGGGCAACGCCGACGACTTGGTCGAATGTATGGGAGAAGCAGCCGACCGTTCGCAGTGAGGGAGCTGCTCGACGGGCTTCGTCGAGCTGCAGGGAATCAATGTGGTGTTGTCGTCGACCAGGGAGCTCGACGGCCTCCTTCGGCATTGCAGGACGATGAAGTGGTCGTCCACTTGCACAGGTGTGTCACGGGGCTGTCAGAGGATTACTGGTGATCCCCGATTGATCCTAGGGAAGGGTTACAGGCTCGTTGTCCTAGGGGTTTATGGGCGCACTGACCCGCTACTTAACAAGCCCTTTTATCACAGTGGTCTAGTGACTGGGATTCTGACAAACCTCGCACTACTGGAGCTGCCGAGTTGACCTACGCTTCGGGAATAGCCCGAACCTCGCGCCAGGGTAGCACTAGCTAGTTTGCACGCACCGCGTTACCGTTTGCACATTTTCGGGTATAAGTATTCACTCATGCCTTCGCTCATCATACTTTGTTCTCATTGAACGCTCTAGTGCAATCCTCGCTACCTTGATTCATTGCACCCGTAACACTTGGTTATCAGAGCCACTTTCTTTCGGATCTCGCCTCTCCGCACCCCAGGAAATCAACTTTAGATTTTTCATTCGAAGGGACTCACTCTCCTTAGCAACTTGGAGCCGCTGTCCTCGCGTTCTCTCGTAGCAGCCACGACTACGCCTAGGCTAAGCTGAGCCTCTCGTTCATTCTTCTGACAGTTATGGCTGAACATATCGACGTCAGTGCGAAGAGGGGAGGGGAGCTCGGCGACAGCAACTGACAGTGCTGTGAGAATGATAGACGAAAGAATGGTTGAATTAGGAAATGAGAAGGGTACAAGTAGGAAACACATAAGTGTTGTACCCTCTAAGGACTACCCCACTACAGCCTAGACCGACTATAGTAAATATATGTTTGACACGCCCCCATAGGCAAAGTGGGGGAGAACAAGGGGTCACAAGACCAGTCAAGAAAGACAAAGCAAACTCAGGGTGGATCACAAAGTCACCACACAGTCTGAGCACAAGCAAAGGGCCAGAAGGCCAGTTCACATGCAGAGTTATATAAAGGAAAGCAAACAATACAGTGAACACAACCTAGCAAGTGTAAGCATGCAGGTATAAGTATATAGAGTACAGTACAAGCAGAGTCAAGAAGTCAACAAGTGAGGCACAGTAGGTACAAGGCCTAACACAGTACAGAAACGCTGATGATCACAAGGCTGAAGTGCCTTGGTGAAGACATCAGCAGTGTTGGCCTGAGAGGCCACGTAAGCAAGACGAAGCTGGCCACGCTGCTGCAACTCTCGAGCAAGGAAGTAGCGCAGAGCAATGTGCTTCGTTCTGTGCTCCAGTCTGTGCTCCTGACACAAGGCTAGCATGGCCTTGTTGTCGACGTACAGAACTGGAGGAGAACGAGGCGCCTCTCCCAAGTCGGTCAGCAGGTAGGTGAGCCAGCGAAGCTCCTGTGCAGCCATGGCCCCAGCGTAGATCTCAGCCTCACAACTGGAGCTGAGAACAGAAGAAGAGCGGGTAGACCGCCAGGAGACAGAACCGGAGCCAAGGCTGAAGGTGTAACCCTGTGACGACCGCTGCGTAGCCAAGTCGTCAACCCAGGAGGCGTCAGCGTGACCAGTGAGGACAACTCGAGCCCGTCCTCCAAGCACGAGCCCCATGCCCGATGTACTGCACAAGTATCGCAACACCCTCTTCGCAGCATCCCAGTGCACCTTTCGGTGCCTGCCGGGAGCCACGTAGCGAGCCAGAAGGCTGAGAGGGTATGCGAGGTCAGGTCGTGTGCAAGTCATCAGGTACATGAGGCAGCCCACAAGCTCTGGATACGGGCCACTCGGCTCTACGGACTCGTCCGAAGGTGGAGCTGAGAGCGAGTGACCGGTAGGCAGAGGAGTGGACTGTGGCGAGGAGTAGGTGAAGTCGAAGCGCTGAAGGACCTGCTGCACCATGTGTGACTGAGTCAAGGTAATGGTGCGCTGTGCTCTGTCCCGGGTGATCCGCAAGCCAAGATAGCTTGTGAGCTCACCCAGGTCTGTGCACGTGTGTCTCTTCTGCAGCTCGGACTTCACGTGGGCGAGTGCCTCCGTGTCAGCAGTAGCAAAGACAAGGTCGTCTACGTACACAAGAACGTAGAACGGCGGCAGAGTAGCGTCAGTGCGTAGAAACAGAGAAGGGTCAGCAGTGGAAGGAGCAAAACCAAGAGCAGCAAGAGTCGTCCTGAGCGTGTCGTGCCACTCACGGGGCGCCTGGCGGAGACCGTAGACTGGCCGCCGGAGGCTCCACTGGGTACCAGGAGGAAACGACCCAGTGAAGCCAGGTGGGCGGCGCAGCCAGATCTCCTCGTGCAGGCTGCCCTGTAGGAAGGCTGTGCTGAAGTCAAGCGAGTGGAGCTCGTAGTCACGCTGAGCAGCAACGTGCAGCAGTACCCGAAGAGTGGTCATCTTCGGGGTAGGGGAGAAGGTCTGAAAGAAGTCAACTCCCTGTCGCTGACTGAAGCCACGTGCAACGTAACGCGCCTTGAAGGCAGGCGGAGAACCCGGTGGCCGCTTCACCCTGAAGATCCACATGCCACTGACGATGTTCGCCCCAGGTGGGGGAACCTCGTCTACATAGGTGTCTGTGGACTTCCAGGAAGCCATCTCTGCGTCCATGGCTGCCTGCCACTGGGAGGAGTAGGGACCCTCTATCGCCTCTGCGTAAGAGCGCGGGGTCGGGATGTCTAGTGCATCCGGGTCTCCCTCAGGGGCAAGCAGCATGGACACGAGATGAGGTGAAGCAGCAGCAAAGCACTCAAGGTCCTCCTGCCTGTCCTCAAGAACGTCCGTGTCAAGAGCACACTCACCCCCGACGGACGGAGGACAGACAGACACAGACGCAGACTCAGCAACAAGACTAGCGGCGTAGTCTAGGCGACAGGCTGCAGCAAAGTCAACAAGCTCAGCAACAAGAGCAGACGCAGCAGAGAACTCAAACAGGGGGTCAGTGACAGCAGTGGCCAGAAAGCGCGTGACAGTAGGACTAGCAGCACGAAGGGAGTCAGACTCCGGGTCCGGACCGTCAGGAAGAGAGGACGCAGGAGGAGAGGGCAGAGGGACACGCTGTGGAGCAGTGGAAGGACGCAGAGTCATAGAGTGAGTGCCAGGGACAGGAGGAAGACGCGGACGCGAAACACGACCAGCGCGAACAGAATGGACAGGCGACGTAGAACGAGACGCAGGCGACACAGGACGCGACTCAGGCTCACGACGCTCCGTAAGACCTCTAGTCGGACCAGAGTAAGGAGAAGGACCAGGCAACGGAGAGGCCGGCTGTAACTGCGACTGAGACGGGACAGGCGGTGGACTCAGGGAAGGAGGAGGAGGACCAGGAGAAGGTGGGGAGCCAAGAACCTGCTGAAGAAGCGGAACGTAGTACGGCCGCGGCCGCGCAGCGCCTCGAGAAACAGCAGAGACAGAACCGGTACCCTCAGCCTCAGGGTCTCCAGTCCTAGCAGCACCTCCAGTAGCTCCAGCACCAGCAGCACCTCCTGTAGCTCCAGCACCAGCACCACCTCCAGCAGCACCAGCACCTCCAGCAGCTCCAGCAGCTCCAGCACCAGCACCACCTCCAGCAGTGCCAGCACCTCCAGTAGCTCCAGTAGCACCTCCAGCACCAGCAGCACCTCCAGCAGCTCCAGCACCAGCAGCACCTCCAGCAGCTCCAGCACCAGCACCACCTCCAGCAGCGCCAGCACCTCCAGCAGCAACCCGACAGCGCCGAGAGTACCACTCACGAAGCCACTGTGGAGAGAGGGGCTCCCGCCGCGACGGGACACCCAGAGCACCTCCAGACTCAACACGCGCAGGCTCAGCACCTCCAGACACAGCACCCTCAGGCGCCACACCCCCAGGCTCAGCACGCCCAGTCTCAGCACCCCCAGACTCAGCACCCCCAGTCTCAGCACCCCCAGTCCCCGCACCCGCAGGGTCAGCACCCCTAGCAGCACCTGAGTCGACAGCTACCTCGACCGGCTCGGCAGGGTCTACCTGGGACACACCTGAGGGGGCAGGACCCTGGGGGGGGAGGGGGTATACCGGAGGAGTACCTAGGGCAAGGAAGAGCGGCGGGGGAGGGGGAGAGGCAGTGCGGTAGGGAAAGAGACGGTAGTACGACACCGACTCGTCAAACGTGACGTCCTGAGAGGACAGAACACGACGCGAGCTGGGGTGGTAGAACTGCCACCCGGGTGCGTCAGGAGGGAAGCCAAGGAAGACACAGGGAACGGCACGGGAGGACAGCTTGTCCGCTGTAGTATCGCGGACAAAAGCTCGAGATCCCCAGACATGGAACGCGGACGCATCGCCAACCTTCCCCGTCCACCGCAGAGTAGGTGTGGTCTCCGGCAAGGAGACACGAGGCTGAAGGTTGATCTGATGCGCAGCGTACTGAACCGCGAACGGCCACAGAAAGTGGGGAGCAGCCGCATGGATCATGGACGTACGAGCGACATCCATGACCATGCCAATGCGGCGCTCAGCAATCCCATTTTGCTGCGGGGAGGCCGGAAGCGTGAACGTCTGGCGGATGCCCTCCAAACGACAGAAGGCTCTCAGAAGGTCGGAGGAAAACTCCCCGCCTCTGTCTGAGTGCAGACGCAAAACAGGAAGGTCGGAGCCGAAACTCTCACTAAGCTGGCGACGAGCACCGCGGATCCAGTCGATCAACACCTCAGTGACCTCACCCTTGCTGCGCAAGGGGAAGACTGTGGTGTAACGTGAGTAGTCGTCAACGACCAGCAGGAAGTAACGCTCGTGACCCTGTCCACGAACGCGGGCTGGGCCCCACACGTCCATGTGAAGAGTCTGCAGAGGGGCCTCAGTCGGAGGAAACGAGGAGGAGTGAGGAGCGGCGCGCTGCCGGCCCTCGACACAAGGAACACAGGTGGTGGCAGGCCCCGGAGGAAGGGGAGGAAGGGGAGGGAGGGACCTGGGGAGTCCAGAGACAAGAGCACGGGAGGCCATACCTCGAAGACGAGGCAGGGAGGGGTGACCAAGGCGGTGGTGCCAGAGGAGAGTCTCGTGCGCCAGAGGACGACACGAGCAGGGGGCAGACGCAGGACTAGACCTGGACGCAGCAGCAAACACCTGACTGGACGCAGCTACCTGACCAGACGCAGGGACCGGAGGAGGCGCAGTAGTCAGTGTGTACAGACTCGACCCTGGCCGACGGGTGAACGTGGCCAGGTGGCGGCCCGTCCGAGAGCAAGTGCAGTGGGTCACACGCTGACCTCCAGGGGTGAACTGGTCAACCCACGCGTCCTGGAGGTCAGCTCCACTCACCAAGTTCGTAGAGAACGAGGGGAGGTGGAGTCCCGACAGCAAGCCCGACGGGGCCACAGGACACGGTAGAACCGTGGAGGAGTGTGCAAGGACTGGTCCCCCGGAGGGGTCAGCAAGGGAGACCGCAACAGGCCGACGGAGCGGCGTGAGCGTGGTGCTGTCTCTAAAGAAAGAGCGCGAAGCACCAGAGTCAAGTGTGAAGGTGTGAAAGGACTCAGTAGGTGCAGTACCAGAGGGAGGAGACGTACCAGCACCTGGAGCAGCAGACGCACTAGGACCTAGAGCAGCAGCCGCACTAGCACCTAGAGCAGCAGCCACAGTGCCCGGGTCGGGCGGGACACGCAGGTAACAGTCACCCTCAGTAATATCAGCAAGAGCATACATGGCAGCAAGGATAGCATCAAAATCTAGATCAAAGATAGGCACATTCTGCAGAAGCAGATCATGCCAACGAGGAAGATCAACAGCGTCAAGAAACTGGGTACGCCAAGCGTCAGTCAAGCGGCCAAAGCAGCGCTGCGTGGTGTGTGGGAGACCACACACCTCCCCACTACGAGTGCCGGTGCGAAGAACGTACGCGCAGGGACCTGCACCCCCAGACCTCCCACGTCCAGCGTACCACTCACGAAGCTGCTGAACAGACGGGGTCTCACGGGTGCGCAGCTGCTGCGGACGCTGGCTGCCACCAAGGCCTCCATGCTGCGTGGCTGCACCGCGACCAGCACCACCTCCTCCGCTACCTCCACCACCGCCGCCGCCGCCGCCACCTCCTCCACCACCGCCGCCACGGCCGCCACTGCCGCCACCTACGCCCCCACTCCCGGAACCACCCCCACCACCACCTCCACCTCCTCCACCTCCTCCACCGCTGCCTCCACCGCCCCCACCACCACCCCTGCTTCCCTTGCCCTTGCAAGTGCGGCGTCGCCCACTAGGGGCAGACGCAGCGCCGACCTCCTCAGTGCCAACGAGGTCGACAGCAGCAGCAGAGGCAACAGAGGGGAGAAGGGGGACAGGGGAACACCCCTCAAAGAAGGGGGTGCGACGGTCACCGCGAGAAGCACCAACAGCTAAGATACTCTTCTCAGCTGCAGCAAGGCGCTCCTCTAGCAAGTCGACAGTCAGCTCGGTGGGGCAAAGGGAGAGAAAGTGGTCCCTGACTGAAGAAAGAGAGTCAGGGAGGCGGGTGACTAGGTAGTAAAGGGTGATGTACATGGGGGGGGGGTTCTTGGCACAGAACTCAGTGGGAAGGGCAGCGCGGTAGCGGGCGTCACTAGTGCGAAGGTGAGCAACTAGGTCAGCGACAGTGGCAAAGGCAGCAAGGTCAGGGAAAAGGTACGGTAGCATGAGGCGGCTGAGGGCAGCAGTGGCAGGGGAGGAGTAGCGTGCAACTGCAGCGTCGTACAGAGCCCTAGCAGTCTTGTACTGACTAAAGTGCGCGCGCTCAGTAGACGGCAGGTGGTTGCGCACAGCAAGACGAGCAGCAGCATCGCGCGTGAGCCACTGCGAGCGAACAGTACTGTCAGCATCAGCAGTAGGGGCAGTAGAGGCGCCAGAAGTGAGATCGAACAGTGAGAGACCATCCTTGCTATCGCACTGTAGGAAAAGCTGCAGATCATCTAGCCAGACCTCAAAGTCAACAGCCCGACCCTCAGCATCAAAGGTAAGAACATTGAGACTAGCCATGACAGGAGAAGCAGCAGGCTAGCAGTAGCAGCAGTGGAACTCGGCTAAGCAGGCTAGGTAGGGCGGCGCAGCTCGGCAGGGCGGTGTGGCTCGGCAGCGCGGCGCTCTTACCAGGGGAGAGGCTGGGGCAGGGCCGGGGTAGGGCCGGGGCAGTCCAGGAGCAGGGCCGGGGCAGGGCCGGGGCAGTTCAGGAGCAGGGCCGGGGCAGGGCCAGGGCAGAGCCGGGCCAGGGCCGGGGCAGTTCAGGGGCAGGGCCGGGGCAGGGCCGGGGCAGGGCCGGGGCAGAGCCGGGGCAGTTCAGGAGCAGGGCCGGGGCAGTGCAGAAGCAGGGCCGGGGCAGGGCCGGGGCAGTTCAGGAGCAGGGCCGGGGCAGGGCCGGGGCAGTTCAGGAGCAGGGCCGGGGCAGGGCCGGGGCAGTTCAGGAGCAGGGCCGGGGCAGGGCCAGGGCAGTTAAGGAGCAGGGCCGGGGCAGGGCTAGGGCAGAGCCGGGCCAGGGCCGGGGCAGTTCAGGGGCAGGGCCGGGGCAGGGCCGGGGCAGAGCCGGGGCAGTTCAGGAGCAGGGCCGGGGCAGTGCAGAAGCAGGGCCGGGGTAGTTCAGGGGCAGGGCCGGGGCAGAGCCGGGGCAGGGCCTGGGCAGAGCCGGGCCAGGGCCGGGGCAGTTCAGGGGCAGGTCAGGAGCAGGGCCGGGGCAGTGCAGAAACAGGGCCGGGGCAGTGCAGGAGCAGGGCCGGGGCAGCGTCGGAGAAGAGCTGCGACAGGGCCGCAGCAGGGCCGGCCGGGCCTGAAGGGGCCTCTAACGGGGCATGACTGGGCCGAACGGGGCCTATAACGGGGCCTGACGAGGCCTATAACGGGGCCGAACGGGGCCTATAATGGGGCCTGACGGGGCCTATAACGGGGCCGTACGGGGCCTATAACGGGGCCGTACGGGGCCTATAATGGGGCCTGTCGGGGCCTATAACGGGGCCGTACGGGGCCTATAACGGGGCCTGACGGGCCTTACGGGGCCTGAAACGGGGCCAGATGGGGATTGACGGGGCCGTACGGGGCCGATAACGGGGCCTTGCGGGGCCTATAACGGGGGACGGGCCTTACGGGGCCTTAAACGGGGCCAAATGGGGCCTGACGGGGCCGTACTGGGCCTCTAACGGGGCCTGACGGGGCCGTACGGGGCCTCTAACGGGGCCTGTCGGGGCCTAACGGGGCCTTAAACGGGGCCGAACGGGGCCTGACGGGGCCTTACGGGGCCTTACGGGGCTAACAGGGCCTTACGGGGCCTTAATCCGCGCCCTAAACGGGGCCAAATGGGGCCTGACGGGGCCGTACGGGGCCTCTAACGGGGCCTGACGGGGCCGTACGGGGCCTCTAACGGGGCCTGTCGGGGCCTAACGGGGCCTTAAACGGGGCCGAACGGGGCCTGACGGGGCCTTACGGGGCCTTACGGGGCATAACGGGGCCTTACGGGGCGGGCGCAGGCTCTAAGGTCGGGCGCAGGGGCCGTGACGGGCCTCGAAGGGAAGGTGCGAAGCGCGCGGCAAGTAGGCAGGGGAGAAATTTCAGTGGTGGGCCCTTAAAAAAAAAATCTCGAAACTAGCTCTATACCATGTGAGAATGATAGACGAAAGAATGGTTGAATTAGGAAATGAGAAGGGTACAAGTAGGAAACACATAAGTGTTGTACCCTCTAAGGACTACCCCACTACAGCCTAGACCGACTATAGTAAATATATGTTTGACAAGTGCTGGTCGACAGAGGGGTCAATCAACCAGGGTGTTCCTCGACGGGAGCTGCGGTAGACCAGAGCACTTGGTGGTCGACCAGATAACCTGCTTGGCGAGTTCTGCGGAGGCACGCGAACGTCGTCGAGGTCGCGGTGATGTAGGCAACTTTGGGCTGGTATCTCGAAGTCGATGTGGCTCGTCAAACGCAGACAACAGCCGACGGATGCACAACGATGCAAGTCGGGCCAATCGTCTGCACGCACCTGCGAGCTTGCGCACTACTGCCATCTACGGGTGCAATGCTTGACAGCCGCTCTGCTGCAGCGTTGGCATGCCGTCGACCTGCTGTGTTGGCACGTCGCCTTTCTGCAGTACTGGCGCAGCTCCTATACGCAATGCTGGCAGGCGGTCGACCATGCTGTGCTGGCGGTCGACCAGGCTAGCTGCAGAATAGCTAGGTTTTTTTTTTTTTTTTTTTTTTTTTTTTTTTTTTTTTTTTTTTTTTTTTTTTTTTGGTGATGCAAGATACACTATAAATTGTGCAATACATCGGCAGTCGTAACTGTAGCTGATGGGCCTAAGGGGAATGCACCCTCCATACCCATCCTGAGCAACTAGGGGGGATGGAAAGCCGCCCCCGGGTTCGACCAGATGGACACGAAGCCTTTGGTGCACGTGGCCGGTTTTGCCGTGCTGTCGAAGATGTTGCTCAGGGCTCGGCTCTCATCGTCATCCAACCCAGGATGGTTGGCGCCGAACCTCTTGGATGTTGCTTTGGCACGCTTGTAAATTCTGACATGTAACTGAAAGGTCGCCGCTATCCTCCGTAGCACCCTTCTTGCCCGGAATGTACTTCGCTTGAAAACCGCATCACACCATTCCACCCAGATCCGATGGAGTGCAATAGACGTGATCGTAGCCTCGGGAAACCCTAAAGCTGTCCCCTCCCGCTTGAAGAGCAGGTCCCCTAAGGACTCAATCTTCCGACCCGGATTCATCATGCGGAGCGCCTTCAGAAGCGCACGAACCACAGGCTGGATGCGCGGGCAAAGGAACAGCCTATGTTCCAGTGTTTCCTTTTCCCCACAGTGCGGGCAATCGACGCCAGCGCCCAAGAAATGCAGACGCTCCCCCACTTGCAGGTTTCGGCTGTGGACCCGGAGCATCACGTTACGCGCCCGGTTCGGAAGAGCCGGCAAGTCCCTTACACCAATCACCGTGCAGAGTAGCTAGGTGCCTGATGTGTCAGAACATTATAATGCTTACATTTGTGTAGGCTATAGTGGCCACTAGGGCCAGCACTGCTGATATTTTCACCAAGGCACTTTCGCCTGGTGATCATCAGCGCTTCTCTACTGTGTTAGGCCTTGTGCCTACTTTGCCTCACTTGCTCACTACGTGACTTTGCTTGTACTGTGATCTATATATATACCTGCATGCTTACACTTGCTAGGGTATGATCACTGTACTGTTTTTTCTCTTTTATATAACTCTGCATGTGAACTGGCCTTGTGGCCCTTTGCTTGTGCTCAGACTGTGTGGTGACTTTGTGATTCACCCTGAGCTTGCTTTGCTTTTCTTGACTGGTCTTGTGACCACTTGTTCTCCCCCACTTTGCCTATGGGGGTGTGTCAGAATGTTATAATGCTTACAGTTGAGTAGGCTATAGTGGGGTAGCCCATACGGGGTACAACCCAATTAGGGTTAGAACTTGTACCCAACCGTTTCATAGTTCATTCATTCTCGTTCATTCTCTTGACATGGTTTCAGAGCAGGTCCTCCGCTAGGACCGTTTGTTTTCCTTGGGCCCACCACTGCACTGCCCTTAGCGACCCTCGTGTCGCCCCTTGGCCCATCGCCCCTAGGCCCGTTGCCCCTAGCTCGGCCTGTAGGCCCTAGCCAGCGCACCCCTAGCCCGGCCCGTCACCTCTAGCCCGGCCCATCGCCCCTAGCCTACGCGCGCCCGGCCCGTCGCCCCTAGCCATCGCGCGCCAAACCCGTCGCCCCTAGCCTACGCGCCCGGCCCGTCGCCCCTAGCCTACGCGCGCCCGGCCCGTCACCCCTACCTACGAGCGCCCGGCCCATCGACCCTAGCCTACGCGCTCGGCCCGTCCCCCCTAGCCTAAGCGCCTGGCCCGTCTCTCCTGGCCCCGCCTCGCCCGCGCGCCCCGGCTCTTCTCTCTCGGCCCCGCGGCCAGTCGCCCTTAGGCCCCCCCCGGGCCCGTTGCCCTTAGGCCCCCGAACCCGTTGCCCCTAGGCCCCACGGCCCGTCGCCCCTAGGCCTCCGGCCCATCGCTCCTAGGCCCCGCGGCCCATTGCCCCTAGGGCCCCCCCCCGGCCCGTTTCTCCTAGGCCCCGCGGCCTGTTGCTCCTGGCCCCCAGGCCCGTCGCCCCTAATCCCAGCCCGTAGCCCCTTGCCCCGACACGTCGCCCCGCAGTTGCCCCTAGGCCCTCGAGCCGCCCCTCCTGCAGCCTGCTGCCTGACCTGTTCCCCACGCTGCTATGCATCTGCCCGCTCTACATGCTACGCCGCTATGGCTTCTCTCCGCGTTCTCACGTTCGATCATAAGGGACGCCCCCTGCAGTTTGATACGTGGCTCGACGACTTGCAGCTGTACCTACTGAGCGACTCTAGGGACAGTGTTTCGTTGTTTGACCACACGTCTGGCGCCGCTCTCGCCCCTCCCGCCACAGCTGACAGTGCGACCCGCTCACAGTGGCTGACTCGCGAAGCTGCTGCCTGCTTAGCCATTCGCAACCACCTCCCGTTGGCCGAATGCGCTCACTTTGGACAGCACAGAACAGCGCAGACACTGTACACTGCTGTAGTTGCTCGCTACACCTCGCCTGCCACTGCTGCTCTAGGCCGCCTCCTACTGCCCTACCTATTCCCCGAGCTGTCCGCCTTTGCCACACTCGAGGATCTGGTTTCCCACCTTCGCGCTAGCGATGCTAGCTACCACGCTGCCGCCTCTGCTGAGTTCCTTGATAGGAACCAGCCCTCGGTGTTCATCACTCTCTACTTTATAGTCACCCGCCTCCCTGACTCTCTTCGCTCTAACAGGGACCACTTTCTCTCCCTTGACCACTTTCTTTTTGCAGTTGAGACTAGTGCAGTAGCTGTAGGTGCTGCTCGTGGCACTCCGCGCACGCCCTTCTTGGTACTGCGCCTGCTGAGGCCTTGCACACCTTCACGCTGGACTCAGGTGCCTCACGCTGATTCTTTCGTGACAGCACCACCCTCACTCCTCTTCCTGCACCTGTCCCGGTCAGACTGGCTGACCCCTCCGGAGGCCCAGTCGTTGCCCGTTCCTCCACTGTGCTCCCGTGTCCGGCGGTTCCGTCCGGCTCACTATCAGGTCTTCACCTCCCCTTGTTCTCTACAAACTTGGTGAGTACCGCTGCCCTCCAGGATGCGATGGTCACTACCACCACTCCTGGGGGTCAGCGTGTGTCGATCTGCACGTGTACACGGACAGGTCGTCACCTGGCCACGTTCACTCGTCGGCCAGGGTCGAGTCTGTACACACTCGCTACCGAGCCTCCTCAGGTAGCTGCGTCTGCTCAGGTGTCTGCGTCGGGTCAGGTAGCACCCCCTTGCTCGTGTCGCCTCCTGTCGCACCAGACTCTTCTGTGGCACCACCGTCTGGGTCACCCCTCCCTGCCACGCCTTCGTGGCATGCACTCCCGTCTCCTTGTCTCTGGTCTTCCCAGGTCTCTGCCTCCCCTCCCTCCCTCATTTGCCCCGCCCTGCCTTCCTTGCATCAAGGGGCGGCAGCGCGCCGCACCTCACTCCTCGTTTCCCCCGATGACTGCTCCTCTGCAGACTCTCCACATGGACGTGTGGGGCCCAGCCCGCGTCAGTGGACAGGGCCGCGATCGCTACTTTCTGCTGGTTGTTGACGACTACACGCGGTATACCACGGTCTTCCCCTTGCGCAGCAAGGGTGAGGTCCCTGATGTCTTGATCCCTTGGATCCACGCAGTCTGTCTTCAGCTCCGCGAGCGGTTCGGCCAGGACATTCCTGTCCTGCGTCTGCACTCTGACAGAGGTGGTGAGTTCTCCTCCGACCTCTTGCGGGACTTTTGTCGTGGGGAGGGCATTCTCCAGTCGTTCACGCTTCCGGCCTCCCCTCAGCAAAATGGGATTGCTGAGTGCCACATTGGCTTAGTCATGGAGGTCGCTCGTACCTCCATGATCCATGCGGCTGCCCCCCAATTTCTATGGCCGTTTGCGGTCCGGTACGCTGCGCATCAGCTCAACCTCTGGCCCCGTGTATCCTTGCCGGAGACCTCGCCTAGACTGCGTTGGATGGGGAAGGTTGGCGATGCGTCCGTGTTCTGGGTCTAGGATTCTCGTGCCTTGGTTCGCGATACGTCCGCGGACAAGCTCTCCGCCCACGCTATTCCCTGCGTCTTCCTTGGCTCCCCCCCTAACGCGCCTGGCTGACAGTTTTACCACCCCACCTCGCGCCGTGTCCTCCCCTCTCAGGACGTCACGTTTGACGAGTCGGTTCCCTTTTACCGTCTCTTCCCCTGCCGATCTGCCCCTCCCCCGCCCCCGGTCCCCCTCCGGTAGACCCCCTCCCGCCCCAAGGTCCTGCTCCCTCAGGTGTGTCTGAGGTAGACCCTCTCCCTGGTCGTGCGCCTGTTGAGGTAGCTGTCGGCTCAGGTGCTGCTCGAGGTGCTGCGTCTGGGGGTGCTGCGTCTGGGGGTGCGGAGCCGGGGGGTGCGGAGTCTAAGGGTGCTGGGTCTGGGGGTGCTGAGCTTGGGGGTTAGGAGCCTGGGGGTGCTGAGCCTCGGGGTACTTCTTCGTCTGGAGGTCCTCCTGGTGCTTCGCCGGGACTGTCTCCGCTGCAGCTGCGTGAGTGGCTTGTTTGGCGAGCATGCCTTCGGCGTGGAGCTACCGGAGCTGGAGGCGCTGGAGACGCTGAAGCTGGAGGTACTGGAGTTACTGCTGGAGCTGGTGGTACTGGAGGTGCTGCGGCTGCTGGTCCTGGAGGTGCTCGTACCAGGGGTACTGAAGCTGCCGGGACTGGTGGTGTTGGGAGCACTGGAGCTGGAGACCCTACGGAGCCTGGAGCTGCTGGAGCTGGAGGCTCTGGCGCTGGTGGCGCTGGAGCTGGATGAGCTGAGTCTGGTGGCACTGGTGCTGGAGGCGCTGGAGTTGGAGGAGCTGGAGTTGGAGGCACTGGCGCGGGAGGCGCTGGAGCTGCAGGAGCTGGAGGCCCTGTGCGGCCGCGACCGTACTTCGTTCACCTACTCCAGCAGGTTCTTGGTGTCCCGTCTTCTACTAGCCTTACTCCTCCCCTCCTGTGTCCACCGCCTGACCAGTCGCAGCCGCCGTTACTGTCAGTCTCCACACTGCCTGCTCCTTGTCCTTACACTGAGCAGTCCGGCGGTCTTACAGAGCGTCGTGAGCCTGCGTCTCGTTCTGTCTCGCCTGTTCGCCCTACTCGTCGCGTTCCTCGTTCGCGTCCTCCTCCTGTCCTCGGCATGCACGCTATGGTACTCCGTCCTTCCACTGTTCCACTACGTGTTCCTTTGCCTGCTCTTCCTGAGTCCTCTCTTCCTGAGGTCCCTCACCGTGAGTCTGACCGCGCTCGTGCTGCCAGTCCCACTGTCTCTCGTCTCCTTGCCACTGCTGTCACTGACCCTTCTTTTGAGTTTGCTGCTGCGTCTGCCCTCGTTGCAGAGCTGCTTGAATTTGCTGCCGCCTGCCGTCTAGACTACGCCACTGCTCTTGTTGCTGAGTCTGAGTCTGCCAGTCCTCCGTCCGTCGGGGGTGAGTGTGCTCTTGGCACAGACGTCCTTGAGGACAGACAGGAGGACTTTGAGTGTCTTGCAGCTGCTGTACCTCGTTTCGCTTCCATGCTGCTTGCCCCTGAGGGAGACCCGGATGCACCAGACATCCGGACCCCGCGCTCTTACGCAGATGCGATTACGGGTCCTTACTCCTCTCAGTGGCAGGCAGCCATGGATGCCGAGATGGCATCCTGGAAGTCCACAGGCACCTACGTCGATGAGGTTCCCCCACCTCGGGCAAACATTGTCGATGGCATGTGGATTTTCAGGGTGAAGCGGTCGCTGGGTTCTCCGCCTCCCTTCAAGGCGCGTTACGTTGCTTCAGTCAGCGACAGGGGGTCGACTACTTTCATACCTTCTCTCCCACCCCGAAGATGACTACTCTTCGGGTGTTGCTGCACGTCCCTGCTCAGCATGACTACTAGTTGCACTCTCAAGACTTCAGCACAGCTTTCTTGCAAGGCAGCCTGCACGAGGAGATTTGGCTGCGCCACCCACCTAGCATCACCGGGTCGTTTCCTGCAGGTACCTAGGTGAGCCTCCGGCGGCCAGTCTACAGTCTTCGCCAGGTGCCTCGCGAGTGGCGCGACACTCTGAGGACTACACTTCCGGCTCTTGGGTTTGCTCCTTCTACTGCTGATCCGTCGCTGTTTCTACCCACCGACACCTAGCTGCCGCCGTTCTACGTCCTCGTCTACATCGACGACCTCGTCTTTGCCACTGCTGACACTGAGGCACTGGCCCTTGTGAAGTCGGAACTGATAAAGAGACACAGCTGCACTGACCTGGGTGAACTGCGCAGCTATCTTGGCTTGCAGATCACCCGGGACAGAGCACGGCGCACCATCAAACTGACTCAGTCACACATGGTGCACCAGGTCCTTTAGCGCTTCTCCTCGCCACAGCCCACTCCTCTGTCTACCGGCCACTCGCTCTCAGCTCCACCTTCGGATGAATCCGTAGAGCCGAGTGGTCCGTACCCAGAGCTTGTGGGTTGCCTCATGTACCTGATGACGTGCACTTGACCTGACCTCGCGTACCCTGTCAGCCTCTTGGTTCCCTACGTGACTCCCAGTAGGCACTGAAAGGTGCACTGGGATGCTGCGAAGAGGGTACTGCGTTACGTCGGGCATGGGGCTTGTGCTTGGAGGACGGAGTCCAATTGTCCTCACTTGTCACGCAGACGCTTCTTGGGTTGACGACTCAGCTACGCAGCGGTCGTCACAGGGTTACACCTTCAGCCTCGGTTCCGGCTCTGTTTCCTGGCGGTCTACCCGCTCGTCTTCGGTTCTCAGCTCCAGTTGTGAGGATGAGATCTACGCAGGGGCCATGGGTGCACAGGAGCTACGCTGGCTCACCCACCTGCTGACTGACTTGGGAGAGCAGCCTCGTTCGCCTCCAGTTCTGTACGTAGACAACAAGGCCATGATTGCCTTGTGTTAGGAGCACTGACTAGAGCACACAACGAAGCACATCGCTCTGCGATACTTCCTTGCTCGAGAGTTGCAGCAGCGTGGCCAGCTTTCATCGGAGGGTCTGCCCAATTTTACAGGGACTCCAATTTTTCATTAAGTTTGCCTATTACTGTTTAAGTTTTCATTTTTATATACACGTTTATATTTTTGTGGCAGTGGTGCTCCGTAGTGAATTACGCAATGGCGCGTTTCAGCCTTTGCATTTCCCGTTTCACTTTCCGTCGAGTAGAGACGGAATCCGTCGACGGGGACGGATTTCCTCGACGAGAAACCGGGGCGAGGGGGGAGCAGGTGGGGTCAACGCCAGCTCGAGCGGGGACCACCTCGCGCCAGCTCGTGTGGGCGGAGGGGTCGGCTCCCGCCCCTCGCGTGCTCCGCTAGGCGACTTCGGGAAAACAGAAATCCCTCGAGGGAAATTCCGCAGGGGCAAAGGGGGCCTTTCTGAGGGATCTCGTCGATATCCTCCCAGATGCGAGAACCAAATGGGAAAATCGTCGACATTGACGCAATAAAGGGAAGCTGTGCTTCAATTGAGCGACAACAGTCATGAAGTTGCCATACAAGTATTTCTCACCCATTACAGTTAAGCAGATAGAGACGACCTTATCACAATACAAACTTGCTTCCACTGTCCGAATACTGAACGAGAATGAATGCATTGAGCAGAAGTTGGGTCCAAGTACTAAACCTAATTGGGTTGTACCCCTTATGGGCTACCCCACTATAGCCTACACAGATTAAGCACTATAACATTTTGACACACCCCCATAGGCAAAGTGGGGGAGAACAAGTGGTCACAAGACCAGTCAAGAAAAGCAAAGCAAGCTCAGGGTGGATCACGAAGTCACCACACATTCCGAGCACAAGCAAAGGCCACAAGGCCAGTTCACATGCAGAGTTATATAAAAGAGGACAAACAGTACAGTGATCACACCCTAACAAGTGTAAGCATGCAGGTATATATATAGATCACAGTACAAGCAAAGTCACGTAGTGAGCAAGTGAGGCAAAGTAGGCACAAGACCTAACACAGTACAGAAACGCTGATGATCACCAGACTGAAGTGCCTTGGTGAATATATCAGCAGTGTTGCCCTTAGTGGCCACGTAAGCAAGACGAAGTTGACCACGCTGCTGCAACTCTCGAGCAAGGAAGTAACGCAGAGCGATGTGCTTCGTTCTGTGCTCCAGTCTGTGCTCCTAACACAAGGCAATCATGGCCTTGTTGTCTACGTACTGAACTGTAGAAGAACGAGGCCGCTCTCCAAAGTCGGTCAGCAGGTAGGTGAGCCAGCATAACTCCTGTGCAGCCATGGCCCCTGCGTAGATCTCAGCCTCACAACTGGAACTGAGAACAGAAGACGAGCGGGTAGACCGCCAAGAAACAGAGCTGGAGCCAACGCTGAAAGTGTAACCCTGTGACGACCGCTGCGTAGCCAAGTCGTCAACCCAAGAAGCGTCTGCGTGTCCAGTGAGGACCAATGGACCCCGTCCTCCAAGCACGAGCCCCATGCCCGACGTACTGCACAAGTAGCGCAACACCCTCTTAGCGGCCTCCCAGTGCTCTGGTCGGTGTCTCCCGGGCGCAACGTAGCGTGCCAGGATGCTAAGAGGGTAGGCAAGGTCAGGTCAAGTGCAGGTCATCAGCTACATGAGGCAGCCCACAAGCTCTGGATACGGGCCACTCGGCTCTACGGACTCGTCCGAAGGTGGAGCTGAGAGCGAGTGACCGGTAGGCAGAGGAGTGGACTAAGGCGAGGAGTACCGGAAGCTGAAGTGTTGAAGGACCTGGTGAACCATGTGTGACTGAGTAAGGGTGATGGTGTGCCGAGCTCTATCCCGCATGATCTGCAAGCCAAGATAGCTGCGCAGCTCACCCAGGTCAGTGCAGGTGTGTCTCTTCTGCAGCTCCAACTTCACAAGGGCCAGTGCCTCAGTGTCAGCAGTGGCAAAGACCAAGTCATCGACGTACACGAGGACATAGAACGGCGGCAGCGAAGTGTCGCTGCGTAGAATCAGCGACGGGCCAGCAGTAGAAGGAGCAAACCCAAGAGCCGCAAGCGTCGTCCTCAGTGTGTCGTGCCACTCGCGAGGCGCTTGGCGGAGACCGTAGACTGGCCACTGGAGGCTCCACTGGGTACCTGCAAGAACGACCCAGTGAAGCCAGGTGGGCGGCGCAGCCAGATCTTCTCGTGCAGGCTGCCCTGTAAGAAAGCTGTGCTGAATTCAAGAGAGTGAAGCTTGTAGTCGCGCTGAGCGGCGACGTGCAGCAGTACCTGAAGAGTAGTCATCTTTGGGGTAGGGGAGAAGGTCTGGAAGAAGTTAACTCCTTGTCGCTGACTGAAGCCTCGTGCAACGTAACGAGCCTTGAAGGCTGGCGCAGAACCCGACGGCCGCTTCACCCTGAAAATCCACATGCCATCGACTATGTTCGCCCCAGGAGGGGGAACTGCGTCGACGTAAGTGCCTGTGGACTTCCAAGATTCCATCTTTGCGTCCATGGCTGTCTGCCACTGAGAGGAGTAGGGACCCGTAATCGCCTCTGCGTAAGAGTGCGGGGTCGGGATGTTTGGTGCATCCGGGTCTCCCTCAGGTGCAATCAGCATGGACACGAGATGAGGAACAGCAGCTGCATAACACTCAAAGTCCTCCTGCCTTTCCTCAAGGACGTCCGTGCTAAGAGCACACTCACCCCTGACGGATGGAGGGCAGTCAGACTCAGACTCAGCAACAAGACTAGCGGCGTAGTCGAGACGACAGGCGGCAGCAAAGTCAACAAGCTCAGCAACTAGGGAAGACGCAGCAGTAGACTCAAACGAAGGGTCAATGACAACAGTGGCTAGAAGACGAGGGAGAGTAGGATTGGCAGCACGAACTAAGTCAGACTCAGGGTCCGGACTGTCAGCAAGAGAGAACGCACGAGGAGACGGCAGGGAGACACGCTGTGGAACAGAGGAAGGACGAAGTGCCATATGGTGCGTGCCAGGGACAGGAGGAGGACGCGGACGAGGAACATGACGACCAGTGCGAACAGTGCGAACAGGCGAGGCAGGACGAGACACACGCTCACAATGCTCTGTAAGACCTCCGGTCTGCTCAGTGTAAGGAGAAGGAGAAGGCAGTGGGGAGGTTGGCTGTAGTGGCGGCTGCGACTGGTCAGGCGGTGGACACAGTAAGGGAGGAGTAAGGCCAGTAGAAGACGGGAGACCAAGAACCTGCTGAAGCAGGGGAACGAAGTATGGTCGCGGCCGTCCAGTGTCTCCAGAACTAGCACCAACAGCACTAGCACCCCCAGGGCCAGCGCCTCCAGCTCCAGTGTGTCCAGCTCCAACGCTTGCAGAGCCACCAGCTCCAGCAGCTCCAGTACCTCCAGGAGCTCCAGCGCCAGTGCCTCCAGCTCCAACTCCTGCAGCACCACCAGCTCCAGCAGCTCCAGTACCTCTAGTACGAGCACCTCCGGGACCAGCGGCTCCAGTACTTCCAGCGGCTCCAGCTCCAGTGCCTCCAGCTCCAACTCCTGTAGCACCTCCAGCTCCAGCAGCTCCAGTACCTCCAGGATCAGAAGCTCCAGTGCCTCCAGCTCTAGCGCCACCAGCGCCAGGGTCTCCAGCTCCAGCTCCTGCAGCTCCACCATCCCCGGCAACTCCAGTACCTCTAGTACGAGCACCTCCAGGACCAGTAGCTCCAGCACCTCCAAGACTAGTAGCTCCAGCACCTCCAGCTCCAGTGCCTCAAGCTCCACTCCGAAGGCGTGTGCGCTGAGCAAACCACTCGCGCAGCTGCTGCGGGGAGAGAGGCTCCGGCCGGGGAGACAGTCATGACGAGGCACCTGCAGAACCTCTAGAAGACGCAGTAACCCGAGGCTCAGCACCCCCAGACTCCGCACCCTCAGACTCAGCACCCACAGGCTCTGCACCCTCAGGATCAGCACCCCCAGGCTCCGCACCCGCAGGCTCTGTCAAAATTATATGCTATAGTCTGTTTAGGCTGTAGTGGGGTAGTTCTTATAGGGTACAACACTTTTAGGTTTGCTACTTGTACCCACCTGTGTTGCTAGTTCTATCATTCATTCGCTCACAGTTTAACATGGTATTCTGAGCAGGTTCCCTAGTGGGAACGTTTTTTAAGGGCCCACCACTATTTTTTTTTTCCTGCCCTGCCCGAAGCGCGCATTGCGCCCTGCCCGAAGCGCGCATTGCGCCCTGCCCGTCGTGGCCCCTTTGTCGCCCGTCACGGCCCCTGCTGGACGTGACCCCTACTGCCTGTCGCGGCCCCTACTTCCGTCGCGAGCCCGCCTGCCGTCGCGGCCCCTAGCCCGTCGCGGCCCCTACTGCCTGTCGCAGCCCATACTGCCGTCGCGACCCCACCTGCCGTCGCGGCCCCTACTGCCGACGCGGCCCCTACTGCCGTCGCGGCCCTAGCCCGTCGCGGCCCCTACTGCTGGCGCGGCCCCCTGCTGACGCGACCCTTGCTGACACGGCCCACTGCTGACGCGGCCCCTGCTGACGCGGCCCCCTGCTGGCGCGGCCCCTACTGACGTGCCCCCCTGCTAGCGCCGCCCCTACTGGCACGGCCCCCTGCTGGCGCGGCCCCTGCTGACGCGGCCCCCTGCTGGCGCGGCCCCTACTGGCGCGGCCCTGCTGACGCGGCCCCACTGCTGACGCGGCCCCCTGCAGTCACGGCCCCCCCTGCCGTCGCCACCCCTACTGGCGCGGCCCCTGCTTTCACGACCCGGCCCCCTGCTGACACGGCCCCCTGCTGGCGCGGCCCCTGCTGACGCGGCCCCCTCCTGGCGCGGCCCCTACTGGCGTGGCCCCCCCTGCAGTCGCGGCCCCCCTGCCGTTGCCACCCCTACTGGCGCGGCCCCTGCTGTCACGGCCCGGCCCTGCACCCGCCCCTGGTAAGCACCCGCGCCGCCCTGCCGAGCCGCGCCGCCCAGCCGAGCCGCGCCGCCCAGCCGAGCCGAGCCGCCCAGCCGAGCCGCGCTGCCCACTGAGCCACGCCGCCCTACCGAGCCGCGCCGCCCTACTGAGCCGCACTGCCCTGCACTGCCCTACTGCTACTGCTGCTACTGCTCCTACTGCTGCTATGGCTAGCCCTACTGTTCTCACCTTTGATGCTGAGGGTCGTGCAGTTGACTTTGACGTGTGGGTTGATGACCTGCAGCTTTTTCTTCAGTGTGATTCTAGGGATGGGGTATCCCTTTACGATCACACGTCTGGTGTTTCTACTGCTCCTGCTACCACTGCTGACAGTACGGTTCGCTCGCAGTGGACCACTCGTGACGCTGTTGCTCGTCTTGCTGTTCGTAGTCACCTGCCGCCTGCTGAGCGCGCGCACTTTGGCCAGTACAAGACTGCTCAGTCTTTGTACGACGCTGTCGTTGCGCGCTACTCCTCCCCTGCCACTGCTGCCCTCAGCCGCCTCATGCTGCCGTACCTTCTCCCTGACCTTGCTGCCTTTGCCACAGTCGCTGACCTAGTTGCTCACCTTCACACTAGTGACGCCCGCTACCGCGCTGCCCTTCCCACTGAGTTATGTGCCAAGAACCCCCCCCCCATGTACATCACACTCTACTACATAGTCACCCGCCTCCCTGACTCCCTTTCTTCAGTCAGGGACCACTTTCTCTCCCTTTGCCCCGCCGAGTTGACTGTCGACCTGCTAGAGGAGCGCCTAGCTGCAGCTGAGAAGAGTATCTTAGCTGTAGGTGCTTCTCGCGGCGACCGTCGCACCCCTTTCTTTGAGGGGTGTTCCCCTGTCCCCCTTCTCCCCTCTGTTGCTTCTGCTGCTGCTGTCGACCTTGTTGGCACTGAGGAGGTCGGAGCTGCGTCTGTCCCTAGTGGGAGACGCCGCAACAGCAAGGGCAAGGGGAGCAAGGGTGGTGGAGGGGACGGCGGGGGCGGCGGTGGAGGCGATGGAGGAGGCGGAGGGGGTGGCGGTGGAGGTGGGGGTGGTGCCGGGAGTGGGGGCTTCAAAGGCGGCGGTGGAGGTGGTGGAGGCAGCGGCGGAGGTGGTGGAGGCAGAGGCGGAGGTGGTGGAGGCAGCGGCAGCGGTGGTGGAGGCAGCGGCAGCGGTGGCGGAGGTGGCGGTGGCGGTGGTGCTGGTCGAGGTGCAACCGTGCAGCGTGGAGGCTTTGGTGGTAGCCAGCGCCAGCAGCAGCCACGTTCACGTGAGACCCCGTCGGCCCAGCAGCTTCGTGAGTGGTACGCTGGGCGTGGGAGGTCTGGGGGTGCTGGTCCCTGCACTTACGTTCTTTGCACCGGCAGTCATCGTGGGGAGACGTGCGGGCTGCCACACACTGCGCAGCGCTGCTTCGGTCGCCTGACTGACGCCTGGCGCGCCCAGTTTCCTGACGCTGTTGAGCTCCCTCGTTGGGGTGATCTGCTTAGGCAGAATGTGGCTATCTTTGATCTTGATTTCGATGCTATCCTTGCTGCCATGTATGCTTTGAGTGATAGTGCTGCGGGTGACTGTTACCTGAGTGTCCCCGCCCGACCCGGGCATTGAGACTGCTGCTCTAGGTGCTAGTGCGTCTGCTGCTCCAGGTACTGGTGAGTCTGCTGCTCCAGGTGCTGGTGAGTCTGCTCTCTCTGGTACTGCACCTACTGAGGCCTTGCACACTTTCACACTTGACTCTGGTGCTTCGCGCTCTTTCTTTAGAGACAGCACCACGCTCATGGCGCTCAGTCGGCCTGTTGCGGTCTCCCTTGCTGACCCCTCCGGGGGCCCAGTCCTTGCACACTCCTCCACGGTTCTACCGTGTCCTGCGGCCCCGTCGGGCTTGCTGTCGGGACTCCACCTCCCCTCGTTCTCTACGAACTTGGTGAGTGGACCTGACCTCCAGGATGCGTGGGTTGACCAGTTCACCCCTGGAGGTCAGCGTGTGACCCACTGCACTTGCTCTCGGACGGGCCGCCACCTGGCCACGTTCACCCGTCGGCCAGGGTCAAGTTTGTACACACTGACTACTGCGTCTCCTCCGGTCCCTGCGTCTGGTCAGGTAGCTGCGTCCAGTCAGGTGTTTGCTGCCACGTCCAGGTCTAGTCCTGCGTCTGCCCCCTGCTCGTGTCGTCCTCTGACGCACGAGACTCTCCTGTGGCACCACCGCCTTGGTCACCCCTCCCTGCCTCGTCTTCGAGGTATGGCCTCCCGTACCCTTGTCTCGGGTCTCCCCCGGTGCCTTCCTCCCCTTCCTCCGGGGCCTGCCCCCACCTGTGTTCCTTATGTCGAGGGCCGGCAGCGCGCCGCTCCTCACTCCTCCTCGTTCCCTCCGACCGAGGCCCCTCTGCAGACTCTTCACATGGACGTGTGGGGCCCAGCCCGCGTCCGTGGACAGGGTCACGAGCGTTACTTCCTGCTGGTCGTTGATGACTACTCGCGTTACACCTCAGTCTTCCCCTTGCGCACCAAGGGTGACGTCACTGAGGTGTTGATCAACTGGATCCGCGGTGCCTGTCGCCAGCTCAGCGAGAGTTTCGGCTCGGACCTTCCTGTTCTGCGTCTGCACTCAGACAGAGGTGGTGAGTTTTCCTCCGACCTCCTGAGGGCCTTCTGTCGTGCGGAGGGCACCCGCCAGACATTCACGCTTCCGGCCTCCCCGCAGCAAAATGGGATTGCTGAGCGCCGCATTGGCATGGTCATGGACGTCGCTCGTACGTCCATGATCCATGCGGTTGCTCCCCATTTTCTGTGGCCGTTCGCGGTTCAGTACGCTGCGCATCAGATCAACCTTCAGCCTCGTGTCTCCTTGCCGGAGACCACACCTACTCTGAGGTGGACGGGGAAGGTTGGCGATGCGTCCGCGTTCCGTGTCTGGGGATCTCGAGCTTTTGTCCCCGATACTTCAGCGGACAAGATGTCCTCCCGTGCCGTTCCCTGTGTCTTCCTTGGCTTCCCCCCTGACGCACCTGGGTGGCAGTTTTACCACCCCACCTCGCGTCGTGTTTTGTCCTCTCAGGACGTCACGTTTGACGAGTCGGTATCTTACTACCGTCTCTTTCCCTACCGAGCTGCCTCTCTCCCCCCCCCTGCCACTCTTCCTAGCACCAGGTACTCCTCCGGTAGACCCCCTCCCCCCTCAGGGTCCTGCCCCCTCAGGTGTGTCTTAGGTAGACCCTGCTGAGCCGGTTGAGGTAGCTGTCGACTCAGGTGCTGCTACGGGTGCTGAGCCTGTGGGTGCGAGGACTGGGGGTGCGGAGCCTGGGTGTGTGGAGCCTGAGCGTGTGGAGCCTGGGGGTGCTGAGCCTGTGCGTGTGGAGCCTGGGGGTGCTGTGTCTGGGGGTGTTGAGTCAAGAGGTTCTCCGGGTGTCCCGTTGCGGCAGGAGCCCCTCTCTCCACAGCGGCTTCGTGAGTGGTACGCTCAGCGCTGTCGCCGTGCTACTGGTGCTGCTGGTGCTGGAGCTACTGGAGGTGCTGCTGGTGCTGGTGCTGCTGGAGGTGCTGCTGGTGCTGGAGCTGCTGGAGGTGCTGCTGGTGCTGGTGCTGCTAGAGGTGCTGCTGGTGTTGGAGCTCCTGGAGGTGTTGCTGGTGCTGGTGCTGCTGGAGGTACTGCTGGTGCTGGTGCTGCTGGAGGTGCTGCTGGTGCTGGAGCTGCTGGGGCTGGTGGTACTGCAGGCGTTGGAGCTGCAGGTAGTGAGGCTGGTGGTGCTGCGGGAGTTGTTCCTAGAGACCCTGGAGCTGAGGGTACTGGTGCTGTCTCTACTGTTTCTGGAGGCGCTGCGCGGTCGCGGCCATACTACGTTCTGCTCCTTCAGCAGGTTCTTGGTCTACCGCCTTCTCCTGGTCCTACTCCTCCCTTTACTGAGTCTACAGCCTGTCCAGTCACAGTCGCAGTTACAGCCGTCCTCTCCGCTGCCTGGTCCTTCTCCTTACTCTGGACCGACTAGAGGTCTTACGGAGCGTCGTGAGCCTGAGTCGCGTCCTGTGTCGCCTGTGTCTTGTGCTGCGTCGCCTGTCCGCACTGCTCGCGCTGGTCGTGTTTTGCGTCCGCGTCCTCCTCCTGTCACTGGCACTCACTCTATGACACTGCGTCCTTCCACTGCTCCACAACGTGTCCCTCTGCCCTCTCCTCCTGCGTCCTCTCTTCCTGACGGTCCGGACCCGGAGTCTAACTCCCCTCGTGCTGCTAGTCCTACTGTCACGCGCTTCTGGCCGCTGTTGTCACTGACCCTCTGTTTGAGTCCACTGCTGCGTCTGCTCTTGTTGCTGGGCTTGTTGACTTTGCTGCAGCCTGTCGCCTCGACTACGCCACTAGTCTTGTTGCTGAGTCTGAGTCTGCGTCATTCTGTCCTCCGTCCGTCGGGGGTGAGTGTGCTCTTGGCACGGACGTCCTTGAGGACAGACAGGAGGAGTTTGAGTGCTTTGCCGCTGCTGTACCTCATCTCGTGTCCATGGTGCTTGCCCCTGAGGGAGACCCGGATGCACCAGACATCCTGACCCCGCGCTCTTACGCAGAGGCGATAGAGGGTCCCTACTCCTCTCAGTGGCAGGCAGCCATGGATGCCGAGATGGCTTCCTGGAAGTCCACAGGCGCCTACGTCGACGAGGTTCCCCCGCCTGGGGCGAACATCGTCAGTGGCATGTGGATCTTCAGGGTGAAGCGGCCGCCGGGTTCTCCGCCTGTCTTCAAGGCGCGTTACGTTGCACGTGGCTTCAGTCAGCGACAGGGAGTTGACTTCTTCCAGACCTTCTCCCCTACCCCGAAGATGACCACTCTTTGGGTACTGCTGCACGTAGCTGCTCAGCGTGACTACGAGCTCCACTCGCTTGACTTCAGCACAGTCTTCCTACAGGGCAGCCTGCACGAGGAGATCTGGCTGCGCCGCCCACCTGGCTTCACTGGGTCGTTTCCTCCTGGTACCCAGTGGAGCCTCCGCCGGCCAGTCTACGGTCTCCGCCAGGCACCCCGTAAGTGGCACGACACACTGAGGACGACTCTTGCTACTCTTGGTTTTGCTCCTTCCACTGCTGACCCTTCACTGTTTTTACGCACTGACACCACTCTGCCGCCGTTCTACGTTCTTGTGTACGTAGACGACCTCGTCTTTGCTACTGCTGACACTGAGGCACTCGCCCACGTGAAGTCGGAGCTGCAGAAGAGACACACGTGCACAGACCTGGGTGAACTGACAAGATATCTTGGCTTGCGGATCACCCGGGACAGAGCACAGCGCACCATTACCTTGACTCAGTCACACATGGTGCAGCAGGTCCTTCAGCGCTTCGGCTTCACGTACTCCTTGCCACGGTCCACTCCTCTGCCTACCGGTCACTCGCTCTCAGCTCCACCTTCGGACGAGTCCGTAGAGCCGAGTGGCCCGTATCCAGAGCTTGTGGGCTGCTTCATGTACCTGATGACTTGCACACGACCTGACCTTGCATACCCTCTCAGCCTTCTGGCTCGCTACGTGGCTCCCGGTCGACACCGAAAGGTGCACTGGGATGTTGCGAAGAGGGTGTTGCGCTACCTGTGCAGTACGTCGGGCATGGGGCTTGTGCTTGGAGGACGGGCTCGAGTTGTCCTCACTGGTCACGCAGACGCTTCCTGGGTTGACGACTTGGCTACGCAGCGGTCGTCACAGGGTTACACCTTCAGTCTTGGTTCCGATTCTGTCTCTTGGCGGTCTACCCGCTCTTCTTCTGTTCTTAGCTCCAGTTGTGAGGCTGAGATCTACGCTGGGGCCATGGCTGCACAGGAGTTACGTTGGCTCACCTACCTGCTGACCGACTTGGGAGAGGCGCCTCGTTCTCCTCCAGTTCTGTACGTCGACAACAAGGCCATGCTGGCCTTGTGTCAGGAGCACAGACTGGAGCACAGAACGAAGCACATTGCTCTGCGCTACTTCCTTGCTCGAGAGTTGCAGCAGCGTGGCCAGCTTCGTCTCGCTTACGTGGCCTCACAGGCCAACGCTGCTGATGTTTTCACCAAGGCACTTCAACCTTGTGATCATCAGCGTTTCTGTACTGTTCTAGGCCTTGTACCTACTGTGCCTCACTTGCTTACTTCTTGACTCTGCTTGTACTGTATTTTGTATACATATACCTGCATGCTTACACTTGCTAGATTGTGTTCACTGTATTGCTTGTTTTCTTTTATATAACTCTGCATGTGAACTAGCCTTGTGGCCATTTGCTTGTGCTCAGACTGCGTGGTGACTTTGTGATCCACCCTGAGCTTGTTTTGCCTTTCTTGACTGGTCTTGTGACCTCTTGTTCTCCCCCACTTTGCCTATGGGAGTGTGTCAAACTTATATGCTATAGTCTGTTTAGGCTGTAGTGGGGTAGTTCTTATAGGGTACAACACTTTTAGGTTTGCTACTTGTACCCACCTGTGTTGCTAGTTCTATCATTCATTCACTCACTGTTTAACAGGCTCAGCACCCCCAAGCTTAGGGCGTGTGCCTTTTTTGCTCGCGACGGTTCGAACCGTGGACCGTCCGATTTGCGAAAATGTTACCCGTTTCGTCACTTGTCGTGAATGTTTCGTGAAGGTGTTGGCGACGTCGCCAGCGGTTCAAACCGTCGCGTGATTTTTTCCTCCAAGCAACGGTTCACATTCTGAACTTTTGGCAGTTCGAATTGCAAACGGACGGATGCACAGTTCTGACACTGGATTGGCGCGCGAAGGTCTCGAAAAACAAAAACCGAGCCGCATGTTCAATTTATTTGAGGACCGCGCCGCGCGACTGAACATTGAACGTTCACATCACCCTTAGCCCACCAACACTACAAATGCCCGAGCAATCCGAACTGAACCCTCACACTCAGCCTGCAATGGAGCACTCTAGCGCAGGTGACAACTCTGAACCGGCCAACACCACCCCGAACACCTCTAGTCAAAGTCCCCATGCTGAACCCCCGTTTCGATGTATCGAGTTGTGTGGTGTGCTGGGTGGGTGTGAAATGTTTGAAATCGAGCCGCCGTGTGGTGAGCGAAACTGGCGAGAGTGTGTGACTGGGGTTACGATGGTACAGTAGCTCTAGCGAGTGCACAGTATTTCGGTAGTTTCAGATGTAGAGAAAAGTCACGTTTTTGCCTTCGGACAGTCTGCAGTTTCGAATTTTCGAAATGGACTGTCCGGTACCCGCTTTTGGGACCGTCCGCTTCGATACAAGTGGACTGTCTGCGAAAACACAAAAAAAAACAAAAAAGGCACACGCCCTTAACACCCCCAGGCTCAGCACCCCCAGACCCGGCATTCTCATACTCAGCACCCTCAGGCTCCGCACCCGCAAGCTCAGCACCCCCAGGCTCCGCATGCACAGGCTCACCACCCCCAGACGCAACACCCCCAGACGCAGCACCTCCAGACGCAGCACCTCGAGCAGCACTTGAGTCTACAGCGACCTCACTAGGTACAGTATTAGGGAGTGGGTCTACCTGAGACACACCTAAGGGAGCAAGACCCTGCGGGGGGAGGGGGTCTACCGGAGGGGGACTTGGAGCAAGGAAGAGCGGCGGGGGTGGTAGAGGGGCAGAGCGGTAGGGGAAGAGACGCTAAAGGGAACCGATTCGTCAAACCTGACGTCCTGAGAGGGGAGGACACGGCGCGAGGTGGGGTGGTAAAACTGCCAGCCAGGCGCGTCAGGGGGAAAGCCAAGGAAGATGCAAGGAATAGCGCGAGCGGAGAGCTTGTCCGTGGACGTATCGCGAACAAAGGCACGAGAACCCCAGACCCGGAACACCGACGCATCGCCAACCTTCCCCGTCCAACGCAGTGTGGGCGAGGTCTCCGGCAAGGAGACACGGGGCCAGAGGTTGAGCTGTTGCGCAGCGTACCGGACCGCAAACGGCCACAGAAAATGGGGCGCAGCCGCATGGATAATGGAGGTACGAGCCACCTCCATGACTAAGCCAATGCGGCGCTCAGCAATTCCATTTTGCTGCGGGGAGGCTGGAAGCGTGAACGACTGGAGAATGCCCTCCCCACGACAAAATTCCCGCAAGAGGTCAGAGGAGAACTCACCACCTCTGTCAGAGTGCAGACACAGGACAGGAAGGTCCTGGCCGAACCGCTCGCGGAGCTAGAGACGGACTGCATGGATCCAAGGGATCAAGAGATCAGGGACCTCACCCCTGCTGCGCAAGGGAAAGACCGTGGTGCAACGCGTGTAGTCGTCAACAGCCAGCAGAAAGTAGCGCTCGCGGCCCTGTCCACTGACGCGGGCTGGGCCCCACACGTCCATGTGGAGAGTCTGCAGGGGAGTAGTCGTCGCGAGAAACGAGGAGGAGTGAGGAGCGGCGCGCTGCCTCCCCTCGACGCAAAGAAGGCAGGGCGGGGCAGGCGAGGGCGGGAGGGGAGGCAGAGACCTGGGAAGACCAGAGATAAGGAGGCGGGAGTGCATGCCACGAAGGCGAGGCAGGGAGGGGTGAACAAGTCGGTGGTGCCACAGGAGAGTCTGGTGCAACAGGAGGCGACACGAGGCTGGGGGGTGCTACCGGACCTGACGCGGACACTTGGGCAGACGCAGCTACCTGAGGAGGCTCGGTAGCCAGGGTGTAAAGACTCGACCCAGGCCGACGGGTGAACGTGGCCAGGTGACGGCCCGTCCATGTACACGTGCAGATTGACACACGTTGACCCCCAGGATTGGTGGTAGTGACCATCACATCCTGGAGGGCAACGGTACTCACCAAGTTTGTAGAGAACGAGGGGAGGTGAAGATCTGACAGTGAGCCGGACGGAACTGCCGGACACGGGAGAACAGTGGAGGAATGGGCAAGAACTGGGCCCCCTGAGGGGTCAGCCAGTCTGACCGGGACAGGTGCAGAGAGAGGAGTGAGGGTGGTGCTGTCGCGAATGAAACAGCGGGAAGCACCTGAGTCAAGCGTAAAGGTGTGCAAGGCCTCAGCAGGCGTAGTACCAGGGAGAGCAGACTCACTAGCACCTAGAGCAGCAGCCTCTATACCTGGATCAGGCGGCACACACATTTAACAGTAACCCTCAGCACTAACAGACAATGCATACATAGCAGCAAGGATAGCATCATAGTCAAGATCAAAGATAGCAACTCTAGACCTAAGCATCTCTGCCTAGCGGGGGGCTCAGCCTCGTCACCAAACTCTGCGCGCCAAGCGTCGTCTAGGCGGGAGAAGCAGCGGTGCTGAGTGTGAGGCTTCCCGCATGTCTGACCAGCACGGTCATCCGTGCCAATGACATACAGGCAGCTAACACTACCCCCAGACGCCCCACGCTGAGAAAACCACTCACGAAGCTGCTGGGGCGAAGGGGTCTCGCTCCGACGCTGCTACTGCTGCCGCTGGCCACCAGAACCTCCCCTCTTAATAGCTCCACCCCGACCGCCACCACTCCCACTGCCGCCACTACCGGCACTCCCACCGCTGCCACCACTGCCGGCACCAAAGCCCCCACTCCTGCCACCACTCCCACCGCTGCCACCACGTCCACTACCTCCACCACCTCCACTGCCGCCCCCACTACCACCCCCGCTGCCACCTCCACTACTCCTGCCACCCTTGCCCTTGCTGCTGCGGCGCTTCCCACTAGCAGAAGCAGCCCCGACATCCTTAGCACCAAGGACATCAATAGTGATGGAATGGGTTGGAAACCCATAGAATTGGTTAAGGGACGTAGCCCTTTTCAGGATCGTAGTATCTTGGATTAAAGACTAAGTATTGGCAGCGGAAGACTTGTATGAATTAAATCCAGTGTAGGAGGCTTTGTCTGGACTAATGTAAGCCCATGTAATGATATGTTTCAGGATCTATGTCTCTGAAATCAGATATCAGGTATCAGGTATATTATAAAATGACAAGCATACAAAATATATAGCTAGAGTAAAGTACCTGTTCGTATACTGTAGCCGAATGTATCTTTTCGTCACTCTAGGGGTGTTGACCTGTAGACACTAATGAAAGTGGCTGTTTGTTTACCTAGGCCTAGAGCTACTTTGACTAGTCAGCTGAAATCGAATGTTGACGTCATCAAGTTCGATAGACCCACTATTGTACTGTTTCGATACTGTATAGTCTAATTGGGAATTTCAGAAATGCTAAGAGACCTACATCTCTCAACACTCCCCTCCATTTCTGCAAATTCCGCACTGTAAAGGACGTGTTTGTATGTCGTGGTGATGTCGTGAGGTCGTCGTCGCTTACTTCGACGTGGCGAAATTGCGATATATTCACCAGGGTAAATCGTACTCTTCTTCCTCCCTCAATTTCGCAAGATGAAATGCGAAGGGTCGGATTGTTGGGGCGAGTGGTAAACACTCCCCGTAGAACACCTCGCCACTTGCTCGGGGGACCATGCTGAGGTGGCAGGGCCGAATTTCGGGGAAGGGGAATTTGACAGTTGTAACAACTTCGCTCGACGCGGTTTCGGATGTAGGACAAAATCGACAGCATCGTCAGCAACTGTTGCATGGTTGTCGAGATTGTCGTCGAGTGCGTCACGTGACGGACGATCGGCGATGCTGGCAGTTAGCAGTGGAGAATCGGATTTTGGGAATCGTCGAGGCTGCGGAAAATTTTCGATAATTGAAAAAATGACTGGAAGTGCCTCGGGAAAATCGAAAATGGCTGACGGTGTAGAAAAACGATGCGTGTTGAGTGGCAGAAAAACATTTTGACGCCAAATCGAATGGGACGAAGGAGGCAGAAAAGCTGCTGTATTTGCAATGTTGTCAACGGCGGTGATGACGCGTGCACCGACAGCATATTTCCGCAAAATAAATTCGTCGATGCGTTGGCGAATAGACTGGAAAATTTTCTTGGGCGTTGATTCTCATCTCCAATGAGCGTGCAAACCCGCGTAGTGTAGAGACGAAATAGAGAACGTCTGCGGAACGGGCAAAAGGAAACTTTTCGTCGAAAAGGGTGGTGGACGATGGCCATCAGGAGGACGTCGTAATGGAGCTCGGAGGGGTCCGTCGGGAAACTTGGAACACCTCCAGTCTTGTGTCAGAGTTCCGAAAATCGCCCCAGAGAGAAACGTAGGAGCTGCTAGGTAACATAGCAGAAAAGTGTTAGCTGCTGTAAGTGTTACCAGTAAAAGCATGGTGACTATGGAAATTGCAGGAGTGCGTGGAGGAGACGTTTCGAAGACAGGAAGACGTTGGCGAGTTAAGGAAATTTCCTCCATCTGCATGTCTTCAACAGAATTTTCCTGAGCTGGAATTGGAAATTGACTTCCTTGCAAGTCATTTTTTGTTTCAATAGAGAAGACTGTGGCTGCTACGGGTGAAGCTGAGACTGCTGCAGAACTGCTGAACATGGTGGCAGTTGCTGGAAATGTTTCTTGGAGCTCGGTGGCTGCTGGAGGTGTTTCTTCAACCTGAAGACTATTAAACTGTAAGAGGAGTACGCCATTGTGAGGAATGGCTTTCCCCAATAGTAGTTGTCCTTTGCTGAGTAAAAACTCATGGCTGTTGATATCTCCTTGCAGATGAATCTTTTTGGCCAGCAACTGAGAAGCTGAAAGGAGATTGAAGGCCAAGCCTTCAACCAGAAGAATATTAGTAACTTCAAGGATAATGCCAGTTGAAGTAGATTTCAGCAGTATGTTGCCAGTGGAATGAGCGGTTAGCTCTGTGTTATTTGCTGTTGTAATGATGCAGGGGCGCTGAAGCGGCTGATGGTTGAAGATGAAGGAATTGTCTGCTCCACACATGTGTTGTCTACAGCAAGAATCAAGAAACCATGATTTTGCAGGTATGGTTGAACTGTGTGGGAAAGTATTAGTGCAGTTGCTTGAGCTGTCAGGTTTGGTTTGCAGCATAGTCATGCAACTAACCACACTGTGGTTTGTCTTTGCAGGAACTGCAGTTGGTTGTGGTGGTTGTTGAGACTGTTGCACTTGTGTCTGAAGTTGCTGGAGTTGCTGCTGTACTAGCTGAAGTTGCTGGTGAAGCGTTGGACTCTGAAGTGGTGACTGTGACTCAGTCTGAATCTTGAAGCGACAAGTTGATGAGGTATGCCCAGGTTTCTTGCAGTTGTCGCAAAATATCCTTTGTTGTCGGTTGTTGCTGTAGAAACTTGCAATTTCTGATGGTGGATTTTTTGATTGGTGCAGGTCCAAGTCATTCTACTCCGCCAAAAGAGCCGCACAAAGAGCTCCTTCAGATAAGTCCCCTTGCATTCAGAGAACTGTTCGGCAGTGTCTCCATTCCGGTCCTAGACCCGCAAGTAGCACTGTAATAAACATCGCTTTAGGAAAATAGCCGCCGCATTTCAGCAGTTGATCCCTTAAATTTCTGCTCCTGTTGATGTATGTTGACGCTTTCTCGCCTGGCTGCATCTGGATGTTGGCGAGCTAGGATAAAATCTTGCTTTGAGAAATTGCATCTCTCCCCATGTAGAGGTTTTGCAGGTAACTCCAGGCGGCTTCAGCAGGTGAGTTGCTGGTGTTAAACGATCGGATGCCCAGCTGCTCCATGGCTGTCAAGTTGCGAATCAAAATAGTATATGCTGTTAGTGACTCACTCGTGAATCTCTGCTGTTGCATTGGTGTGTCGTTGGCAGGAAATGGTGAAGAACCATCGAAGAGGTGCCATATGCCAGCAGCCTTCACAAGAAGCTCGAATTCAAAACTCCAGGTATAGAAATCCTTGCTGTCAAATAGTGTTGTCGTCTTGATTTTGGTCACTTTGACGAAGCTCATAGCAGTTTGCTGATGTGCTTGTTGATGGTCTTGTGCGAGTACACCATTATTGACTGCTGCTGCAGCCATTGTTGTATGTTGGAAGCGTAGTTGAGAGTTGTCTTCATCCAAAACTGCTCTCATACCATGATGGAATGGGTTGGAAACCCGTAGAATTGGTTAAGGGACATAGCCCTTTTCAGGATCGTAGTATCTTGGATTAAAGACAAAGTATTGGTAGCGGAAGACTTGTATGAATTAAATCCAGTGTAGGAGGCTTTGTCTGGACTAATGTAAGCCCATGTAATGATATGTTTCAGGATCTATATCTCTGAAATCAGATATCAGGTATCCGGTATATTATAAAATGACAAGCATACAAAATATATAGCTAGAGTAAAGTACCTGTTCGTGTACTGTAGCCAAATGTATCTATTCGTCACTCTAGGGGTGTTGACCTGTAGACACTAATGAAAGTGGCTGTTTGTTGACCTAGGCCTAGAGCTACTTTGACTAGTCAGCTGAAATCGAATGTTGACGTCATCAAGTTCGATAGACCCACTATTGTACTGTTTTGATACTGTATAGTCTAACTGGGAATTTCAGAAATGCTAAGAGACCTACATCTCTCAACAAACAGCAGCAGCAGAGGCGTAGGAGGGGGCAAGGTGGGAGGGGGAACACCCCTCAAAGAAGGGCGTGCGAGGATTGCCACAAGCAGCATCGACAGCGACTACACTAGTCTCAGCTGAAAGGAGTTGCGGCTCGAGCAGGTCAACAGTGAGGTCTGTGGGGTCAAGTGCGAGAAAGTGGTCCCTGACTGCGCAAAGAGAGTCAGGGAGGCGGGTGACTATGAAGTAGAGAGTGGTGTACATCGGGGGCAGGTTCTTGTCAAGGAACTCTGCCGGGAGGGCAGCGTGGTAGCGAGCGTCGCTAGTGCAGAGGTGGGTAACGAGGTCCTCTACTGTGGCAAAGGCGGACAGCTCGGGAAACAGGTAGGGCAGTATGAGACGGCCTAGAGCAGCAGTGGCAGGGGAGGAGTAACGAGCGTCTACAGCGTCGTACAGTGCTTTAGCTGTCTTGTGCTGTCCGAAGTGAGCGCATTCGGCTAACGGTAGGTGGTTGCGAATGGCTAAGCGAGCAGCAGCGTCACGGGTAAGCCACTGTGAGCGAGTCGCACTGTCAGCTGTGGCAAGAGGGGCGAGAGAGGCTCCAGACGTGTGGTCAAACAACGAAACGATGTCTCTAGATTCGCTCAGTAGGTACAGCATAAGTCGTCGAGCCACGTGTCGAACTGAATCGGACGGCCCTCATGATCGAACGTGAGGACACGGAGAGAAGCCATAGTGGGCAGAGCAGGGTGGTGCGCTACCAGCAGAGCAGCACGCAGGCAGGGGAGGGCGGCGCACGGCTAGGGTGGCCAGCAGCAGAGCGGGCAGGAGCCGGGCATGCAAGGGGCTGCGAGCGGGCCGCAAGGGGCGGCGAGCAGGCTGCAAGGGGCGGCGCGCAGGCTGCAAGGGGCGGCGAGCGGGCCTAGGGGCGGCGGGCGGGCCGCAAGGGGCGGCGCTCGGGGCTGCAGGGGTGGCGCGCGGGGCTGCAGGGGCGGCGTGTGGGCTGCAGGGGCGGCGCGCGGGCTGCAGGGGCGGCGCGCGGGGCTGCAGATGCGGTGCTCAGGGCTGCAGGGGCGGTGCGCGGGTTGCAGAGGCAGCGTGCGAGCTGCAGGGGCAGCTCGCGGGCTGCTAAGGGCGGCGCGACGGGCTGCAAGGGGCGGCGCGTAGGCCAGCAGGGCGGCGCGCTGTTAAGGCAGGGCGGCAGGGCAGTGAGTGGGGCAGCTCTGTGGTGGGCCCTAAAAAAAACGGTCCCAGGGAAGGACCTGCTCTGAAACCATGTCAGAATACTGAACGAGAATGAATGCATTGAGCAGAAGTTGGGTACAAGTACTAACCCTAATTGGGTTATACCCCTTTTGGGCTACCCCATTATAGTCTACACAAAGTAAGCACTAAAACATTTTGACATCCACCGCCAATACACTTTCAAAACAAATATAATTTTAATTACAATAATTAAACACAGTTATTAATATTGCGAGGAATAAAAAATACATTTATTAATTTAGCCGGTTTTGTTTGCAGCATCCTGTGCATATGTCTAGGGCATTTTGTAATGAATAATTTATTTAGTGTACTTGTTTACACCGTGAGCTGCAGGTGGCCTGTGGTGGTGGTGATGGTGGCAGGCAGGAACGTTTTCGCCGCCTGGACAAATTTGCACGTTTTGATTCAGGCCCTGGTATGAACGTTGTTCAGCCCCCAGCTGGGTGAAGTGACGTCTCACCTGCTGGACTAACCTAGCTGTGGGCTCGCGAAAATTGTCGTCTACAGACGAAACAGGTCGCGGAGCGTTCACGAATTTTTAATGCCTTTCGAGAGGGTGCAAAATGGTTACTACATATACTCGACGAAACGAGCGTGCAACCCCATTTTCGAGCCGCATGTTGCATTTTGCACGAATCCATCAGGCATCTTTCCAATCGTGCCATATGCGGCATAGATCCAAGTTGCTTCAGCAGCACCCACAGAGGACAAGTCACAGAGAAGGCGAGTGCGATCGTGCAGAAAAAAACTCTCACCCAGATCAAACCCCTTGTCGGGTGGGTACCTCTGTGCTGCTTGTGGGCCCGATTACGACCTGTGAAACGAGCCCAAGCTTGTCTGGGCTATGGCGGTTTGAAATGTGTAACGGTGGTTCGTGTTGTCAAGTCGCTTGACGTAACGTCATGCTGCTGTGCTGTTTCACGTGCTGCTACGTGCTTCCTTCTGTTGTCGGCCATAGTTGCTTCGGACTGGGTTGAGTTAGACCACTACATTCAGGAAAGTTCTAGAGACGAGTTCTGGGCTTGTCACGGGTGAACACAGGAAGCGACGAATGGTATAACCAGAATAAGAAAATAGAAAGTGGATTAAATCATTGCTGTACTCAAGGAAGATACCCGCGTTCGAAATGTTGTAGTAGAAGTTCTGCACTCTATAGAAAACCTTAGTCATCTGTAAGATTTGCTGCGAGATCCGTGATTCACGGACACCCGTTATCGCCGTTGTGAAATGGAAGTCCTACCGCCAGAGGTTCTTTACAAAATCATCCATGCGACGAAATTGCCTGCAAGAGCAATCGCAGGGCTGGCCTGCACCAGTCGCAGCCTTGATCGCCTGTGCCGGAGAGAGCTGTGGCCCCGCTATTGTCACGAGAGGCTGCATATGTCGGATTTTTGGGAGAGCCTTACAACATGTACAAGAGATGGTTTGATCCGTCGGTCACGTGATGATTTAGGGCTATTAACCCCGAAAATATTGAGCTACTGCCCGGGATTCGTAGATATTCCATGCCATTTTCTCGACTTGGGGGTTGGCGAGATATTAGATGAAGTGGTTAGGTTATATGATCACGCCGTTATACTCAGCCCCGATATAGGAACAGACAGAGGAGCGACGGAACGGTCTCCTCGCGCGGGAATCGTGGCCTTACCATGGAAAGACACGTGGCGAATCCAATGCGAGAACGTCGTGAGTGGCCTGATGAGAATTTTATCTCCGCGATGCGGCTCGGGTCTGGATTGTGACGAATCGTTTTTAATAACGTGTACGAGAGTACCGAGATCCGCTAGTACCGATAGTGCATTTAGTAATACCACTAATACTACGGGTACCGCAATCCTTGGTAATGGAGCTACCACTAATCATAGCTCTAGTGCTAATACAGTATTTGAGAGAAGACCGCGAGATTTCAGGCGGCACTGCAAGCGAATGGGCGTTACGTGCCACGTGGACGAGCAATCCTCGTTCTCCCGGGCGGCGCTTCTGAAAATAATTCCGCTGGTCGACCCGGAGAGTGCGTCGTTCGTAGTCGCGGAGAGGCAAAGCCATTTCCACCTCACGTTCATGGTACTGCGTGGATTCATCGCTGATTTCCAATCGTCTGAGTAAGTTTGAACAAGGATAAAAGGTACGATCATTTCGCTATACACAGTTTCAGTCTCAACGGGCAATTACTTCAGAGGCGTCCTTCGGGATCGCGCTCAGGTGATTTTTTTGTCACTAAGCACGTACTGCTGCGGTGATTATTTCTATTATCCGATCGCCTGGGTAGTTTGGAGCAGGTGACGCTTGTGTTGCAGACAGGGTGGTTGGTTTTGGGTTGACAGGGTTAGGGGGAATCACAAAAGTCAGTTCTAATAAGGTTCAATGAGTTTCCATTACGTTCTAGAGTGGCCAATCCATATTGTAGACTGGTTGGGTAGGCCATTGAGCAGATACGAACTCGCGGGTCACACTTCAGCTTGCAGCGGAACAAGGATTCATGCATCTTACATCAGGCGTCTTATAATGATCAAACATTCTACATAAAACATAATGGGTAAAGCGCCTATTCTAGATCAAGAGGCACGGCCTCCCCTACACGTTTGTCATGTCATTTAATCCAATCTCCGGAGGGATTTACTCAAACATGCCATATAAATATGACCGCTGTGGGTACAGTGATTGGGAGAGTTACGAGGAAATAGACTAGAGGGTTTGCCTGATGGAGGTGTTGTGTCAGTGAGTGAGCAATACAAGGAAGTGTGTATTATGATTCACAAACAGTTTTCCTGCTATTTATTCACTTGACCCCTACATTTAATTTTCTTATACTTCCTATACATTAAATCTCCAACCCGTTCCTGAAATCGCTTCTCGCTTGTCGCTCCCCTTACTACACAGTCCCCCACCACATCTTACTCCTGTCCCATGTCCCCCCTGCTCCATGCCCCATGCTCCCCCGCCCACCTGCCCCGCCTAACCTCCTACCAGCTCAGTTTATTTATTCAATTGAACACCCTCCCCAAAAAAAAAATCCCGCCTGCCCCCCCACCCCCCCCCACTCTCTTGTCCCCTTGCCAACATGCCTCCTGACATCAGTGTGCGTTCAGTGTTGGAAAACAGCTCGGAACCTCTGGAGGGCGACATCTGCCCTTTCTGCCCAGCCCAGGTATCTACAGTAACCAATGCATGCAGAAAATGTTTTTTTACGAAAGCTACACTGCAGAACTCATAGCAAGCTTTTATGACTCCTGCAACGGTCTAGTCTGAAGTGCATTGTACCCGAATTCCTTGCCATATAGGTTCTACAATCTAAACACATCCCCACATTTTATGCCCCCCCCCCCACCTCTTCCTCCTCCCTCCCTTCCACCCCTCTTTCCCCTGTCTCCGCACTTTCCCCCTTTTCCCTCTTTTCCCCCCTTTCTCCTCCCCTACATGCCTTCAACAGATATGGGATGCTCAGCTTGTGCTGGATAACAACATATGCGATACACTGGAGTGTATTCTTGCCAGAGTTACAATCTGCCATAATGTGAGTAAAAGTGGTGCAACGTTTCATGCATGCAAAAACATTACCCATTTTTGCAGAACACTTGCAGCCTACTAACCTGGATATGAGGACAAGCCATAGTGTACACCTCCCATTGATATCCCTTTGACTGCATCTTGTCGTTACCCACGCTTTCTGATTTTCCACATCCCTCTCCCCCTTCCCCGCCTCCTGTGTATTGGAATGCTACAGGGACATATCTTTGGGCTGTATCGCCGGTGAAATCAAATCCCACCACATCCTATCAGAAACTTCGGGGATTGCATCATGACATCAGCGATGACGTCATGGGATCAGGTCAGTGACAACAAAGCTATGAGACCAGTCTTGAAGATTCAAATTCAGTACAGCCGTGATGCGATTTTTTAGACGTCTCAAAAACACTCTTCTTTCACGTGACCAGTCTTGGGGATAAGTTCATCAGATCGAACTTCAGTACAGCCGTGATGCGATTTCCTGTACAGTGATGACAGTCATGAAGGCATGGCTCACGAACCGGCAGCTAGAAAGGAAATCAGACGTTCAGGTTTCATTTGCTAGTGGGTCCTTGTGACCTAACAAACAAGTTTTAGAAAAATCCTGTGGGTTCAGTAGTAATTTTCTTTACAGGTCACCATTGTTCCTGGTGCTCTCCTGTTTCTTCATTGTATCCCTTCTACAGTTATCTCCTTCTGCTATTCTTGCATGTACACCGATTTCAAGCCCTCATCTACCCCCCCTGGTCCCTCTTTTGAGTCGACTCAAAAGTCACCTTGACGTTTTCCTGTCTCCAGGCCCTTCCCCTACAGTGCAATGCTGCTACTATTCTTGCATGTGCACCGATTTCAAGCCCTCATCTACCCCCCCCCCCCCCCCCCCCCCCCCTCCTCCTTTGCCCCCATTCCTCCTGTCTCAGCACCACTTCAAGTCTTCCACCCTCTCCTCTCTCGACTCCTCTTGAGTCGACTCAAAAGCGCCCTCATCTACCCCCCCTCCTTCTTTGCTCCCATTCCTCCTGTCGCAGCACCACTTCAAGTCTTCCACCCTCTCCCCTCTCGACTCCTCTTGAGTCGACTCAAAAGCGCCCTCATCTACCCCCCCTCCTTCTTTGCTCCCATTCCTCCTGTCTCAGCACCACTTCAAGTCTTCCACCCTCTCCTCTCTCGACTCCTCTTGATTCGACTCAAAAGCGCCCTCATCTACCCCCCCTCCTTCTTTGCTCCCATTCCTCCTGTCTCAGCACCACTTCAAGTCTTCCACTCTCTCCTCCCTCGACTCCTCCCGTGTTCCTGTGGCCCCCCAATCCGCTGCTTGTTCTACTTGTTCTTCCATCTGCTGTGCAGCACCACACCATCTTAGCTGTCCCTGATTCAAGTTGGTATCACTTGAAGAGTTGCTACACTACTTGGTACCACCTTTTCGTTGCAGCTTCTCAAGTCTTCCACCCTCTTCTCCCTCAACTCCTCCCGTGTTCCTGTGTCCCCCCAATCAGTTGTCTCACTTGTTCTTCCATCTGCTGTGCAGCACCGCACCTTCTTGGCTGTCCGTGATTCACATTGGTATTACTTAAAGAGTTGCTACACTACTTGGTACCATCTTCTTGTTGCAGCTTCTTAGTGAACAAATCCTGAAATAAGCAAACCATGAAAGCCTGCAGATCCAGGCGCTGGTCAGTGGCAGTGATTCATTACTCATCAAGCGTAGGAAAAGGCTTTTGAGGCGCCTCAAAAGTCAAATCCAGGCGCTGGTCAGTGGCAGTGATTCATTACTCAACAAGCGTAGGAAAAGGCTTTTGAGGCGCCTCAAATGTCAAATCCAGGCGCTGGTCGGTGGCAATGATTCTTTACTCATCACGCATAGGAAAAGGGCCTGGCCTGGCCTTGCGGGCACCTCGGGACAATAATTTTGGATGTATATGGGACAATAATTTGGATGTGCATGTATACGGTACCTAGCATGAGGTACCGGTATGGGCGTTTAAGGACAAAGAGCTTTGGCGTGGCAATACCAGAAGACGAGAATCTGTAATACGAAAGGGCACTTAAATCAACTTACAAATGACAATGAAACCCAGATGCCCGCACATCATCAAGGCAAACGCCCCATCCTCACAGGTAATGAGCTAACCCAGGCAAACCCAGACAAAAACCACATTGAAGGTTACAGATGCCAGCACATAGTCAAGGCAAACGCCATCCTCACAGGCAATACTTCATCCCTTCTAGTGATCTAGTGACCTTCTAGTAACACCCCACCTGTTTCAATACCCATCTCACCTCCCCTTACAATCACAATCATGCCAAGCCTTCATCCTAGCCATCACCCTCTCTAACCACTTCAGCCTGCTCCTCCTCCTGCTCCTTCTAATAACCACCCCACACGTTTCTATACCCACCCCAACCCCCCTTATAATCACAATCATGACAAGCCTTCATCCTTGCCATCTCCCTCTCTAAGCACTTCAGCCTTTCCTCAATTCCCTCAGATCTTCCTCCTCCTCCTCCTCCTCCTCCCTCTGCTCCTCCTGCTCCGCCGCCCAGCAATGAAGGTTTTACGTCACCAAATTTACCAGCAGCCTCTGCTGCGTGTTTCTGCTGCTGCTGCTGCTGCAGCCCCCACTCGAACAACAGCTGGCGCAGCTGGGCATTCTCCTGTCTCAAGGCCTCCATCTGCCAGGCGATTTCCTCAGGTGAAATCTCAGATAGCCCAGGTGCAACCCTCCTGGGCTGAGATGCCGCGTGACTAAAACGCGAGGGCTGGAAGGAGGAGTGACTGAACGGGGCAGCAGGGGGGTTCTTATCGGTTACAGGGGTTGTTGAGGGAAGGTGGAGGTAGAGGGGGGTGGAGATGGGTGCAGGGGAACTGTGGGGGTGTGGGATGTGGTGGGAGCAGGTTCCAATGGGTGGCAGATGCGGCAAATAGTGGAGTAAGATAGGTGAATCACTGAAGTTAGCTCCAGGGACTCCTTTCTTGGCATCGTCCTCCTCTCTCCCCCTCCCCTCTTCGATCTCCTTCCCCTTGCCTCCCTTAAGAACGCCCTCATCAACCTGATTCCTCCCATCAGCAATTTTCTCCTTCGTCTGAACCCTCTCCTCCTTCCTCTCCTCCTTCCTCTCCTCCTTTTTCCCCTCCTTAACCTTCTCTTCCCTCTCCTCCTTCCTCTCCTGCTTCGTCTCCTCGACTTTCTTCACCTCACCCTCTTTCCCACTGTTCCCCTTCTCCTCGTTGACACCAACCACCCCTGAACCATGAAGATTACCCTCTCCCTCCTTACCACTCAAGCCTGCCGACCCGCCTGCCCCGCCTGCCCTGCCTGACCCACCTGACCCGCCTGCCCCGCCAGCCCTGCTGCCCCCTCTACTGCTGCAGAATACAACTCTCACCTCCTCAGGCCCCTCGCTCCCACGCCCACCAAATTGCACGTCAACATTCCTCACATCTCCAGTACAGCTCGCCTTACCTCTCCCCTCCTTGTGACCTTCCTCGTCCCCCTTCGTTTCCTCCTCCTTCCTCTCCTTTTTCATTTCCTTCTCTTTCTCCTTCCCCTCCTCCTTCCTCTGCCCCTTCCACTCCTCCTTCCTTTCCTCCTCAATCCTCTCCCCCTCCCTCTCCTCTTTCCTTGCTCGCCCCTTCTCCTCACTGCTGCAGAACACCACTCGCACCTCCTCAGGACCCTCGCTCCCACGCCCACAGAGCTGCACATCAACCTTGTGCACGTCCCCAGCACTGACTTTCCGCTCCCCGCCTTTCCCATCCAAAAGCTCACCACCACTGCAACTGCTGCTGCCACCACCGTTGCTGCTGCTGCCGCTGTTGCTGCTGCCGCTGTTGCTGCTGCTGCCACCACTGCTGCTGCTTCTCCTATCCTTTTCATCATCGCTGCTGCTGCCACGTTCACAGTTGCCCGCGGGGCTGATCGTCCTCTCGGCATCTGCTCTCTTCTTCGCTCTCTTGGTCGGTTCACCAAGCAGAAAGCCTTTCTTGAAAGGAAGCGAAGCACCCGGCTTGCTCTGTGACTTCCCTCCTGTTTTAGCAGGCGGATTGGAAGCTGCTGCCGTCTTAGCGGCTGCCATTTCCTTCCCCTTGTCTTCCTCGGAAAGAATTTGTTGCTTCTGCTGCTGCTGCTGCTGCTGCTGCAACGGTGACTGGTCCTTCTCCTGCTGCTGCTTCTTCTGTGGCGGCTGCTCTGGTGCAGCAGCAGGGACTGGAACGGTGTAGGACTGGGAAGACGTGGAGGCGGGCGGGGTAGGTTCAGCAGCTTTTCCCACACCAGGTTCGGCAGGCAAAGCAACAGGTTCAGCAGCCATAGCAGTGGGCTTCAAAGAATCCACCCGATCCTGCAGCTTTGTCAGCTCCCGAACCACTCCCCGGCGCAGCTCCCGGACCTCCTGGTTCGGCGAGAGCAGCGCATCCAGCCGGAGCAACCAGCTCATGATCGTCTCACTCACCCGAAGCTTCTCCTTTGGTTCGGACGCCACCTTGACCGCATACCCCTCCTCATCGAGCCTCTCTGCCATCTCCCGAGCCAGCCGCCAAACCTCGGCTATGGTCCGAGCCGCTTCGAGAGGCTTGGTGAGGCGGAGGGAGTGGCCTCTCCATGCGGATTGGATGCGGGTGGCTGCGACTGTTGCTGTGGTTGGGTCGTCCAGTTGCCTCGGCAGCTCAGGAGGCTCGGCGTTGGTGGTTGGGATGGTGACAGCTGCTTCGGGTGCAGGTGCTTCGGGTGCAGGTGCTTCGGGTGCAGGTGCTTCGAGTGCAGGTGCTTCGAATGCAGGTGCTCCGAGTGCAGGTGCCTCAGGTGCCAGCTCGGTGCTGGTGGTTGGCATGGTGGCAAGTGCTTCGGGTGCAGGTGATTCCAGTGCAGGTGCTTCCAGTGCAGGTGCTTCCAGTGCAGGTGCTTCCAGTGCAGGTGCTTCCAGTGCAGGTGCTTCCAGTGCAGGTGCTTCCAGTGCAGGTGCTTCCAGTGCAGGTGCTTCCAGTGCAGGTGCTTCCAGTGCAGGTGCTTCCAGTGCAGGTGCTTCCAGTGCAGGTGCTTCCAGTGCAGGTGCTTCCAGTGCAGGTGCTTCCAGTGCAGGTGCCACCGGCGCTGCCGCAAGTGCCGTCTCAGGTCCAGGTGCAGCCTCAGGTGCCACAGGCGCCACCTCAGGTGCCGCAGGAACAGCCTCAGGTGCCGCTGGCGCTGCCTTAGTTGCCGCTGGTGTAACCTCAGGTGCCGCAGAATCAGCCTCAGGTACTGCTCCAACTGCATCAGGTGCCACAGAAGCTGCCTCAGTTGCCCCAGGTACCACTTCAGATACTGCTGGTGTAACCTCAAGTGCCGCCTCAGGTGCCACAGAACCAGCCCCAGGCACTGCCGGAACTGCCTCAGGAGCAGTAGAAACTGCCTCAGGTGCCACAGGTGCCACCTCAGGTGTCGCATCAGGTGCTGCAGTTACCACCTCAGGTGCCGCTGGTGCCGACTCGGGTGCCGTCTCGGCTGCTGCAGCCACCAACTCAGGTGCTGCAGCAGCTGCTTCAGGTGCTGCCGGCGCCGCCTCAGGAGCCACAGGAACAGCCTCAGGTGCCACCTCAGGTGCTCCAGAAACAACCTCAGGTTCTGCAGGAGCTGCCTCAGGTGCTGCAGAAACTGCTTCAGCGGCTGCTGCTGACCCCTCTGCTGCTGTTCCTGCTCCTGCTGCTGTTGTTGGTGCTGATGCCACAGGAACGGCCTCAGGCGCTGCAGCAGCAGCTGTTGCTGCTGATGCTGGTGCTTCTGCTGCTGCTCCTGCTCCTTCTGTTGATGATGCTGGTGCCACAGAAACCGCCTCAGGTGCCGCAGAAACCGCCTCAGGTGCCGCAGAAACCGCCTCAGGTGCCGCAGAAACCGCCTCAGGTGCCGCAGAAACCGCCTCAGGTGCCGCAGAAACCGCCTCAGGTGCCGCAGAAACCGCCTCAGGTGCCGCAGAAACCGCCTCAGGTGCCGCAGAAACCGCCTCAGGTGCCGCAGAAACCGCCTCAGGTGCCGCAGAAACCGCCTCAGGTGCCGCAGAAACTGCCTCAGGTGCCGCAGAAACCGCCTCAGGTGCCGCAGAAACCGCCTCAGGTGCCGCAGAAACCGCCTCAGGTGCCGCAGAAACCGCCTCAGGTGCCGCAGAAACCGCCTCAGGTGCCGCAGAAACCGCCTCAGGTGCCGCAGAAACCGCCTCAGGTGCCGCAGAAACTGCCTCAGGTGCCGCAGAAACCGCCTCAGGTGCCGTAGAAACCGCCTCAGGTGCCGCAGAAACCGCCTCAAGCGCAGCAGAAACCGCTTCAGGTGCTACAGACCCTTGAGAGGCTGCAATACCCGGAGGGAAGGAGGAAAAACCTGCAGCAATTTCCGTTGGATCAGGCAATGCTGCATATGCGCTGGACCCAGGTTCGGCACCCCACGCACCTGGATACGCGCCCAGGTTCGGGCCAAGGCTCCACGGTAGGCTCGGGGAATCACCGGCCGTTGCTGCGGGACGAGGAGCAAAGAACTGAACTGCAGCTTCGGGTTGCGCAGGATAGAACTGAGGAAGCCAATAACGGGGATAACCAGGCCCAGAGCCAAGCTGGGGAAGCTTATCTGTAGAAGCAGGCAGCCAAGGCGATTGGCTAAGCCAAGGCGCCTGGTTGATCCAACGCGATTGGTTGACCCAAGGCGCTTGGGCGAACCAGAAAGGCGGTGCATAAGCATCATCACCCAGCGGGCCAGCTGCAGCGTTTCCCAACGCACCCTGGGGATTCCCGCCAAAACCGTTCACGAAACCTGGAATAGCAATGGGGTCCGCGTGCGGATGAGACGGGAGCATGAACGGATAAGCAGCGGCTGAGTTGGCTGAGTTGATGTTACCACCTCCGCTTGCCGCTGTAACACCAACTAACCCCTTCCCGCCCAGGCATTCCCCAGACATAATTGCTCCCATCTGAGCCTTCACACCCGCTGCTGCTGCTGCTGCTGCTGCTGCTGCCTCCTTTTCCCCTTTTCCCACCATCTCATCTGAACCTTGGGCCTCCGGAATCGAATCATCCTTCTTCTCTGCGTCCTCTAACACACGTCCCTCCACATCCTCCACTTCTTCATTCCCGGAAGCTTCGCCAGAAGCAGCCTTTTTCGGAGATCCCACCTCCACCAGCTCCAGCCTGGCCGCTCGCGCCGCCTGCCCGCCGAACCCTCCTGCTTGCGTCACCTCCGGGGCGTTTCCCGGCACTGCTGACGTCATCACGGTCGGGTGAAACCAGGGCGCGTAAGGGGCCCAGGGGGGCATATAGGGAGGGACGAAGGGACTCCACTGGGGGAGGTGAGGAGGGGGAAACTGAGCCGGGTGTTGGTGGCGGTGCTGCGCAGTTGGGGGAAAGCAGAATGGAGCAGTAGAAACCGTAGGTACTGCGCCGGGAGTGTGTGGAGCAGTAGTATTATCCACGCCAGCACCAGCAGAAGCAGCGGCAGGAGCAGAAGCAGACGCAGAGGCAGAAGCAGCGGCTGTCGTAGCAGAAGAAGCAGCAGCATGAGAGGCTGACGCGGGAGACGGAGAAGAAGGTGAAGCAGAAGCAGGAGTGGTATTGGCTGGATGATATAAACCCGACTCTTCCGCGTCAGCAGCAGCCTTGGCCTTACTGCTTGGAACGGCAGCCACGTAAGCACCGGGATACGCGGGGATGGGAGAGAATGGAGGCGCGAACCAACCGCCGGGACCAGCAAAGAACGGAAAATTGCCAGGCATCATGGCAGGCGGACGCTCGGGAGACTTCGTCGGCGGAAGAGTTAACTGTGACGGACGGAAGGATGGAAATTGAGGAGACGGAGGAGGAGGTGGAGGAGGGAAACCGACGGCGGGTCCTGTCTTGGGGTTACTTTCAAATGATGACGCCTTTTCGCCTGCCAGGTGACTTTTTAGTCGAGTCAGGAACGGAGGAGGAGGAGAAACGGCGGTGGTTTTTGTCGTGGAGTGATGCTGAGATGATGACGTCTGCTCGCCTCCGCCGCGACCCATTGCAGCGAGTTCGTCCTGGACAATTCTCAACCACGCTCAACCGTGTAAGAAGGATTTCTTCGCTCGAGTCGCCTCGATTGACCGGAGAGCCCAATTCACGCGGTGATATGCTGATACGCTTGACGCTTTGAAAACCGGTTGCGTTGATGGTGACTCTGTGCTGATATTGCTGGTACGTCGACGGAATGAGCAAGTCTTGATATATTGCTTCGGCCTAAGACTCCTTCGGCCTGGATCAATACAGAAGCTCGAAAACGTATTGCGACAGATCTTGAGGAATATGGTGCAATCGTAAGCAATTGGAAGTAACTTCATCGTGGAATGCGACGGATAAATATTATCAAACGAGGACGTAAAACGGCGTGGCAAACGCCTCGTAAGTTGATCCATGGGGTTCGCGAATGGCCTAGAAGAAAAGGCAAGGATACAGACAAGCGCAGCTTGCACGGATTCAGCAGTCCAGAACAAAGTACAGGCCTCTAGAATCTCCAGAAGCTTGCAGACCGGCAAACCAGCTGTAGAAAGGTGACAGCGATGGCATAGAGATGTGAGTTGTACACGAATTACCTGCGATGCGAATGGTGGGAATCAGGATGGGAAGAATCTAGATTGTTCAGTGCTGAAGTAGAAGCCAATTATACAAATTATACAAACTTGAAAGAGTTCTGTGACATAACCGCGTAGCGCAGTGGATTAGCGCGTTCGACTTCGGATCGAAAGGTCGCGGGTTCGACTCCCGTCGTGGTTGCAGTTCGTTTTGATCTTTCTTGATTCCCTACAAGAAATGCGCACCTGGAAGTCTCACTGCTAGCTTACCCTAACTCGTCGCAACAAGATTCAATACAAGTGCGTGAGTGGAACTGTTTCGTGCAATAAACCAGAATCAGGACAGTTGTGGCTCGTCTCAACATCCTGCAGCATGCTATTTGGAACTATGGTAAGTAGGACCTTTGAAGGTAGATGCAAAGATGAGGGGAATCAAGTTTGCAACGATAAAGCCTTCAGGAAATTCAACAAGAATACAGGCAGTCCAACGAGATTAGGGCCTCGCAAGAATGTGGAACAAGTTCGCGAAACTTAATAGCAGAACTAATACAGGTACTGCTCTTTACAATGATGTGTACGTATTCTTTTCAGTGGTTCATGGCTTGCACCTTGGGAGTGTCAGAGGTCCACTGGTGATCCCCGATTGATCCTAGGGAAGGGTTACAGGCTCGTTGTCCTGGGGGGTTATGGGCGCACTGACCCGCTACTTAACAAGCCCTTTTATCCCAGTGGTTAGTGGCTGGGATTCTGACATGGTATCAGAGCGAAGGTCTCGGGTTCGAATCCCAGTGTGTGCACTTCGGGCATCCCAGTGCGGGGGGGTGTCAGAGGTCCACTGGTGATCCCCGATTGATCCTAGGGAAGGGTTACAGGCTCGTTGTCCTGGGGGGTTATTGTCAGAGGTCCACTGGTGATCCCCGATTGATCCTAGGGAAGGGTTACAGGCTCGTTGTCCTGGGGGGTTATGGGCGCACTGACCCGCTACTTAACAAGCCCTTTTATCCCAATGGTCTAGTGGTTGGGATTCTGACATGGTATCAGAGCGAAGGTCTCGGGTTCGAATCCCAGTGTGTGCACTTCGGGCATCCCAGTGCGGGGGGGTGTCAGAGGTCCACTGGTGATCCCCGATTGATCCTAGGGAAGGGTTACAGGCTCGTTGTCCTGGGGGGTTATGGGCGCACTGACCCGCTACTTAACAAGCCCTTTTATCCCAATGGTCTAGTGGTTGGGATTCTGACAGTTATGGGCGCACTGACCCGCTACTTAAAGCGACGGGCAACTTTTGGCAGTGTTGGGTTCAGAAGTTTTTTTTTTTAACCAGGCTTGCCAGCGCGAAAGTGCTGGCTGGCGAAAACCAGGATTTCGTGCGGACACTTTCCATCCGCAGTAACAGTTCGCCAGGGTTCTGGGTTTTGGGTGGCAAATGTGCACCGTCGCTTTAACAAGCCCTTTTATCCCAGTGGTTAGTGGCTGGGATTCTGACAGGGAGCAACGACAGCCACCCTATCAGCACCCGCAGACCCCGAGCCTGACACGGGAGGGAAACATCCAGGGCCCTCGTTATCAGACCAATTTGGTCTGATGGTCTGCGTTTCAGACTTCATTTTCTTATTTCAGATGATCTGTAAGACTGTGATTTTATTTTCAGATGATCAGTAAGACAAATGATTTTACTTGAGATAAATTTTCAGATCGCATACTATTCTTCATCTGAGAATCCAGATAACGAGTACGATTCCGTTTGAAACCGACATTTGTGCCCACTTGTCCATAGGGCCACTAGTTAGGGTATCTGCCAGCATCTATACATGCATGCGTAATGAATGCTTCTGTCCCGTAGCATCCGCACTGGAGGAAACAGCTGTCAGAACATTATAGCTTATGCTGTTGTGTAGGCTATAGTGGGGTATCCCATAGGGGGTACAACCAATTAGGGTTTCATATTTGTACTCACTTCATTTTCATAGTTCACACCATTCTCGTTCTCATTGTAACATGGAATCAGAGCAGGTCCCCTCCTAGGGACTGTTCCTTGGGCCCACCGAAGCGCGCCTCGAGTCGCGCCTGCCTTTTTTTTTTAGCGGCCCGTCGAGTCGCACCTAGCGGCCCGTCGCGCCGCCCTTACGGTCGCGTCGAGCCGCCCTAGCGGCTGCGGCGCGCCGCCCTTTTCCCGGCCCGTCGCCACCCTTACCCGCGGCTTTGCGCCGCCCTCACCGGCGGCTTCTCGCCGCCCCTACCTGCGGCTTCACGCCGCCCAGGCCCGTCGCCGCCCTTCCCGCGGCTTCGCGCCGCCTCTACCTGCGGCTTCGAGCCGCCCCGGCCCGTCGCCGCCCTTACCTGCGGCTTCGCGCCGCCTACCGCCCGTCTTCGCGGCCCCGCCGCCATCTCTCGCTGCGGCCCCGCCGCCATCTCTCGCTGCGGCCCCGCCACCCGTCTCAGCGGCCCCGCCGCCCGTCTTCGCGGCCCCGCCGCCTCTCTCGCTGCGGCCCCGCCGCCTCTCACTGCGGCCCCGCCGCCCTACTCAGCGGCCCCGCCGCCCGACTTCGCGGCCCCGCCGCTTCTCTCACTGCGGCCCCGCCGCCTCTCTCGTTGCGGCCCCGCCGCCCTTCACTGCGGCCCCGCCGCTTCTCTGCAGCGGCCCCGCCGCCCGTCTTCGCGGCCCCGCCGCCTCACTACCCAGCGGCCCCGCCGTCCTTCTGCAGCGGCCCCGCCACTCCTCTACAGCGGCCCCGCCACTCCTCTACAGCGGCCCCGCCGCCCTACGTCAGCGGCCCAGCCGAGCCGCCCACCAGCAGCGCAGCCGAGCCGCCCAGCAGCAGAGCAGCCGAGCCGCCCCGCCGCCGAGCCGCGCTGCAGCCGAGCCGCCCGGCCGCCCACCAGCCGAGCCGCCGTGCAGCCGACCGCCCAGCTGCCGAGCCGCCCAGCCGCCGAGCCGCCCAGCCGCCGAGCCGCCCAGCGGCCGAGCCGCCCTGCAGCCGAGCCGCCCGAGCAGCCCTGTCCGGTGAGCACAGACCCTCTGTCACTGCGTGCTCTTCCCCTACTCCTTGCACTGCTGGTCTACTGCTATCATGGCTACCCCTAGTGTCCTCACTTTTGACGCTGAGGGTCGGGCCATTGACTTTGAGGTCTGGGTAGATGACCTACAGCTGTTCTTACAGTGCGATAGGGCGGACGGCCTCTCTCTCTTTGACCTCACCTCTGGCGCTTCCCCTGCCCCTGCTGCTGATGCTGACGCCACTGTTCGCTCCCAGTGGGCCACGCGCGATGCTGCTGCACGTCTTGCTGTGCGTCGCCACCTCCCTACCTCCGAGCGTGCGCACTTTAGTCAGTACAAGAGTGCTCAGACCTTGTACGCCGCTGTAGTCACGCGCTACTCCTCCCCTTCCACTGCTGCACTGAGCCGTCTCATGCTGCCGTACCTCTTCCCTGACCTTGCTTCTTTTCCCACCGTTGCTGACCTCATTACGCACCTCCGCACTAGTGACACTCGCTACCGCGCTGCACTTCCTGCTGACTTCTGCACCGCGAACCCCCCCCCCATGTACATCACTCTGTACTTCCTAGTCACTCGCCTCCCTGACTCCCTTCGAGTAGTCAGGGACCACTTTCTCTCAGTCTGTCCCACCACACTCACTGTAGACCTCCTCGAGAAGGCCCTCCTCGCGATAGAAAAGAGCATAGTCGCTGTAGGAGCCTCTCGAGGTGACCCGCGCACCCCCATCTTTGAGGGGTGTTCTCCCTCCCCCCTGCTGCCCTCTGTTGCCTCTGCTGCTTCGGCCGACCTCCTTGGTCTTGAGTCGGTCGGCGCGGCGTCTGCCCCTAGCGGGAGACGCCGCCCTGGCAAGGGCAAGGGGGGCAAGGGAGCTGGAGGAGCGGGAGGTGGAGGTGGAGGTGGAGGCAGTGGGGGGAGTGGGGGTAGCGGTGGAGGTGGAGGTGGGGGTGGGGGGTTCGGTGGCGGCAGTGGAGGCGGAGGCCGCGGCGGCGGTGGCGGTGGTAGCGGAGGTGGCGGAGGAGGCGGCGGTGGAGGAGGCGGTGGAGGCGGCGGCGGCAGTGGAGGCAGCGGAGGCGGTGGAGGCGGTGGGGGTGGCGGTGGAGCTGGTCGCGGGTCTTTGCAGAGGAGTGGCTCCGGTGGTGGCTCGCGCCAGCAGCAGCAGCGTGGTCGTGCGACCCTGTCCCCTCAGCAGCTCCGTGAGTGGTACACTGCACGCCAGCGGGGTGGGGGTTTTGGTCCGTGTACCTACGTCCTGCGCACCGGCGACCGTGCGGGTGAGCAGTGTGGGGGTGCGCACCCCACTCCGCGCTGCTTTGGCCGCCTGACGGACGCATGGCGTCACCAGTTCCCGGAGGCCTCCGAGATCCCTCGCTGGGACGAGCTGTCTAGGGCGGGGGTTGCCATCTTTGATCTGGACTTTGATGCTATTCTCTCTGCCATGTATGCTGTGTCTATTAGTGATGGGGGTGACTGTTACCGGTGTTTCCAGCCCGATCCGGGCATTGAGACTGCTGCTCTAGGTACTGGTGAGGCTGCTGCCCTAGGTGCTTACGACGCTGCTGCTCTAGGTGCTGGTGTGTCTGCGTCCTCAGGTACTGGTGAGTCTGCTCTCTCAGGTACCGCGTCGGCTTCGGCCTCCCTCACCTTCACTCTTGACTCTGGGGCGTCTCGCTCCTTCTTTCGGGACCGCACCACACTCACGCCGCTTAGTCGGCCGGTTGCGGTGTCTCTGGCTGACCCCTCTGGGGGTCCGGTCCTGTCTCGTTTCTCCACAGTCCTCCCGTGTCCGGCGGCTCCCTCTGGCACCCTGTCTGGTCTCTACCTCCCCTCGTTCTCGACGAACCTGGTGAGTGGTGCTGACCTACAGGATGCGGGTGTCCACCAGTTCACTCCTGCACGTCAGCGAGTGACCCACTGTACAGAGGCTGGCACAGGCCGACACCTGGCTACATTCACCCGTCAGCCGGGGTCGAGCCTGTACACTCTGACCACTGCGTCTCCTCCAGTTGCTGAGTCTGGTAGGGTAGTTACGTCGGGTCAGGTGTTTGCTGCGGTGTCCAGGTCTGGTCCTGAGTCTGCCCCCTGTTCGTGTCGTCTCCTGTCTCACGAGACTCTCCTCTGGCACCACCGCCTTGGCCACCCCTCTCTGCTTCGGCTCAGAGGTATGGCCTCCCGTCTTCTTGTGTCCGGTCTCCCCCGGTCCCTCCCTCCCCTTCCTCAGGGCCCTGGCCCTGCCTGTGTCCCCTGTGTCGAGGGGCGCCAGCGTGCTGCCCCTCACTCCTCCCAGTTTCCTTCGACAGAGGCCCCGTTGCAGACACTTCACATGGACGTGTGGGGCCCAGCCCGCGTCCGTGGACAGGGTCACGAGCGCTACTTCCTGCTCGTTGTTGACGACTACTCGCGTTACACCACAGTCTTCCCCTTGCGCAGCAAGGGTGATGTCACTGAGGTGCTGATCGACTGGATCCGCGCAGCTCGTCTCCAGCTCAGGCAGAGCTTCGGCTCGGACTTTCCTGTTCTGCGTCTGCACTCGGACAGAGGCGGAGAGTTCTCCTCTGGCCTTCTGCGTGCCTACTGTCGTGCACGGGGCATCCGTCAGACCTTCACGCTTCCGGACTCACCGCAGCAAAATGGGATTGCTGAGCGCCGCATTGGCATGGTCATGGACGTCGCTCGTACGTCTATGATGCATGCGGCTGCCCCCCATTTTTTGTGGCCGTTTGCGGTGAGGTACGCGGCGCATCAGATCAACCTCCACCCCAGGGTCTCCAGGCCGGAGACCTCCCCAGCCTTGCTGTGGACGGGGAAGGTTGGCGATGCGTCGGCGTTCCGGGTCTGGGGATCTCGGGCGTTTGTCCGCGACCTGTCTGCGGACAAACTATCCCCTCGTGCTGCTCCTTGCGTCTTCCTGGGGTTCCCCCCTGACGCGCCTGGGTGGCAGTTTTACCACCCCACCTCTCGCCGTGTTCTGTCCTCCCAGGACGTCACGTTTGACGAGTCGGTCCCCTACTACCGCCTCTTCCCCTACCGCACTCCGTCCCTCCCCCCACCCCCACTCTTCTTGGTACCAGGTCCCCCCCAGGTAGACCCCCTCCCCCCTCAGGGTCCTGCCCCTTCAGGTGTGTCCCTGGTAGACGCAGTCGAGCCTGTCGAGGTCACTGGTGACTCTGGTGCTGCTGAGGGTGCTGAGGCTGGGGGTGCTGTACCTGGGGGTGCGGAGCCTAGGGGTGCTGGGCCTGGGGGTGCTACGTCTGGTGGTGCTGAGCCTAGGGGTGCTGAGCCTAGGGGTGCTGAGCCTGGGGGTGCTGAGCCTCGGGGTACTGAGCCTGGGGGTACTGAGCCTGGGGGTGCTGAGCCTGGGGGTGCTGAGCCTAGGGGTGCTGAGCCTGGGGGTGCTGAGCCTAGGGGTGCTACGTCTGGGGGTGCTGAGCCTAGGGGTGCTACGCCTGGGGGTGCTGAGCCTGGAGGTGCTCCGCCTGGAGGTTCTCTGGGTGCTTCGTCTCGCCGGGAGCCACTTTCTCCACAGGAGCTGCGTGAGTGGTTTGCCCGGCGCTGGAGGCGTGCTGCTGGTGCTGGAGGTCCTTCGGCTGCTGAGGGTGCTGCGGTCGCGGGTCCCGGAGGTGCTCGTCCTGGGTGTACTGGAGCTGCTGGACCTGCGGGGTCTACTGGAGCTGGTGCTGCTGAGGGTGTTGGCGCTGAGACTACCGCTGGCAGTCCTGCTGGGGGTGCTCCTGGTGCTGCTGGAGGTTCTGGAGCTACTGGTGGTGCTGCCGGAGCGGGTGCTCCTGCTGAGGGTTCTGGTGCTATCCCTACTGCTTCTAGCGTCGCCGCGCGGCCTCGACCGTACTTCGTTCCACTCCTGCAGCAGGTTCTTGGTCTTCCACCTTCTACTGGTCCTCCTCCTCCCTTAGCGTGTCCACAGCCTGTCTCGTCCCAGCTACAGTTGCAGCCTACCTCCCCTTTGCCTGCTCCTTCTCCCTACACTGGTCCTACTGGAGGTCTGGCTGAGCGTCGTGAGCCTGCGTCTCGCCCTGCGTCGCCTGTCCGTGCTGCTCGCACTAGTGGTCGCGGTTCGCGTCAGCGTCCTCCTCCTGTCCCTGGCACGCACCGGATGTCTCTGCGTCCGTCCACTGCTCCTCTGCGTGCCCCTTTGCCTTCTCCTCCTGAGTCCTGTCTTCCTGCTCTTGCCGACCCGGAGTCGGACTCTCTTCGTGCTGCCAGTCCTACTGTCACGCGTCTCCTTGCTACTGTTGTCACTGACCCTTCTTTCGAGTCTACTGCTGCGTCTGCTCTCGTTACTGAGCTCGTCGACTTTGCTGCTCGCTGTCGCTTAGACTACGCTGCTAGTCTTGTTGCTGAGTCTGAGTCTGTCTGTCCTCCGTCCGTCGGGGGTGAGTGTGCCCTTGGCACGGATGTCCTTGAGGACAGGCAGGAGGAGTTCCAGTGTCTGGCAGCTGCCTCACCTCATCTCGTGTCCGTACTGCTTACCCCTGAGGGAGACCCGGATGCACTTGACATCCCGACTCCGCGCTCTTACGCGGAGGCGATAGAGGGTCCCTACTCCTCTCAGTGGCAGGCAGCTATGGATGCAGAGATGGCTTCCTGGAAGTCCACAGGCACCTACGTTGACGCTGTCCCCCCTCCTGGGGCGAACATCGTCAGTGGCATGTGGATCTTCAGGGTGAAGCGGCCGCCGGGTTCTCCGCCTGTCTTCAAGGCGCGTTACGTGGCTCGTGGCTTCAGTCAGCGGCAGGGAGTTGACTACTTTCAGACCTTCTCCCCCACCCCGAAGATGACCACTCTTCGGGTACTGCTGCACGTTGCTGCTCACCGTGACTACGAGCTGCACTCTCTTGACTTCAGCACAGCTTTCTTGTAGGGCAGCCTGCACGAGGAGATCTGGCTGCGTCGCCCACCAGGCTTCACTGGGTCTTTCCCTCCTGGTACCCAGTGGAGTCTCCGGCGTCCAGTCTACGGTCTCCGCCAGGCGCCACGTGAGTGGCATGACACACTGAGGACTACGCTTGCGGCTCTTGGGTTTGCTCCTTCTACTGCCGACCCGTCGCTGTTTCTACGCACCGACACCTCTCTGCCGCCGTTCTACATCCTCGTGTACGTCGACGACTTGGTCTTTGCCACAGCTGACACTGCTGGACTCGCCTACGTGAAGTCCGAGCTGCAGAAGAGACACACGTGCACAGACCTGGGTGAACTGCGCAGCTACCTTGGCTTGCAGATCACCCGGGACAGAGCACGCCGCACCATTACCCTGACTCAGTCACACATGGTGCAGCAGGTCCTTCAGCTCTTCGGCTTCACGTACTCCTCGCCTCAGGCCACTCCTCTGTCTACTCGCCACTCGCTCTCAGCTCTGCCTTCGGATGAGTCCGTAGAGTCGAGTGGCCCGTACCCAGAGCTTGTTGGCTGCCTCATGTACCTGATGACCTGCACACGACCTGACCTTGCATACCCTCTTAGCATTCTTGCACGCTATGTTGCTCCTGGGAGACACAGACCAGAGCACATGGCTGCAGCGAAGAGGGTGTTGCGCTACTTGTGCAGTACGTCGGGCATGGGGCTAGTGCTTGGAGGGCGGAGTCCAGTGGTCCTCACTGGGCACGCGGACGCTTCTTGGGCTGACGACAGGCTACGCAGCGGTCGTCACAGGGTTACACCTTCAGCCTTGGTTCCGGCTCTGTTTCGTGGCGGGCTACTCGCTCGTCTTCTGTTCTTGGCTCGAGTTGTGAGGCTGAGATCTACGCCGGGGCCATGGCTGCACAGGAGCTTCGCTGGCTCACCTACCTGCTGACCGACCTTGGAGAGCCGCCTCGTTCTCCTCCAGTCCTGTACGTAGACAACAAGGCCATGCTGGCCTTGTGTCGAGAGCAGCGACTGGAGCACAGAACAAAGCACATTGCTCTCCGCTACTTCCTTGCTCGTGAGCTACAGCAACGTGGACAGTTGCGGCTTGCGTACGTGGCCTCTGAGGCCAACACTGCTGATGTCTTCACCAAGGCACTTCCACCTTGTGATCATCAGCGCTTCTGCACTCAGCTGGGTCTTGTGCCCGTCTTGCCTCACTTGCTCTCCTCTTGACCTTGCTTGTACTCTCACATATATATATACCTGCTCTTGCTTGTCTAGCTTTATATATATGTGTGTACTCTTGCATGTGAACTGGCCGTGTGGCCTTGACCCTGTGCTTGGACTGTGTGGTGACTTTGTGATCCACCCTGAGCTTGCTTTGCTTTGCTTTGCTTGACTGGTCTTGTGACCCCTTGTTCTCCCCCACTTTGCCTATGGGGGTGTGTCAGAACATTATAGCTTATGCTGTTGTGTAGGCTATAGTGGGGTATCCCATAGGGGGTACAACCAATTAGGGTTTCATATTTGTACTCACTTCATTTTCATAGTTCACACCATTCTCGTTCTCATTGTAACAACAGCACCGCTGGCAGCAGTTAACCATGTCAGATGCTGCCAGCACTTTGTCGCTGCGTGGGTGTCGGCGCCTATGCCAGCTACACCCAGGCACCGGCACTATCCTTTTGTGCGATGGGGTGACCTGTATGCATCGCGGATGCACGTAACTGTGGTTCCCCGCCCACACTCGCACCGCGTATCACTCTGCCGAGCTACGGGACGAGGGTTTGAGGGACCAGGCTGGGGGCACACCGTCCATCTTCTACATCCTTTTCTTCCGCTGCACTCGACTGGCCCCGCAGTGCAGTTTTCCACTTTCGCCATACCCCCTGATGGCCATTCCAGAGGAGTTACACCCCCCTAGAGTCTCAGTGCTAGATTTTCTCACACGGGGCAAGTCGATCCCCGTCGTTGCACCCCACGTTGCCTCGTGCTCAACCCAAGTTATACCCCCAACCAACGCATCGCCAGACACTGTGGCCGAAGAAAAGGCGGACGATGGCATGCCCAAGGCTACCACGCCCACGTCGACAAGCTCGCCTACATCCAGCCGTGAATCCATCCGCCCTGTTGTTTCTGTTGCAACAACCACCGATCTTCGGGCTAACCCTGTGCTGCCTGACAGGGCTTCACTGAAAGCTAAATACAAGCAGAGGATGCTTAACTTTGCCCGTCCCGCAGGTCCTACCTTGCCCGCGCCATCGGAGACGGTCCCGCCCACGACTCGTCAATCCGCCGATGACGATTCGGAAGAAGAGGACAAGGGCAAAACCAAGGGACGTCGGCCGCTCTCTGTGGAAGAGCTGCAGCTCAAGTGTAAGGAGCAGTGGCTTCGCTATTTCCCGTGGCTCTTCATCAGTGAGACGAAGGACGGGCGACCGTGCATGCGCTGCAGCGTCTGTATGGTGTTCGGGGACCCGCACTACAAGTACGGCCGCTACGGTGAAGGCGGCCTCGACATTCAGAAGCAGACGATGCGCAAGCATCATTTCAGCGTGAAGCACGAGGCCGCGGTGCTGCAGAAGGAACAACGTGATGGCCTTAAGAAAGGCCAGAAGTCCATGACAACCTTCGACAAGGGTGACGACGACGCCAGGCGAATTGCTCGATTAATGGCAATCGCTCTCTTCATCTGCAAATCTGACGCCCCTATTGTGCTTTTCGTTGCTCTTGTTCAATTCATGGCTGAGCAGGGCACGCCGGACATGCCCGTGAAGGAAAACGGCACGTACTACAGCGAGTGAGTAAAATTTCTGTATCCCGCTTATGTCTGTGTGTCTGCTCCACCATGCTCACGCCCCTATTGTTTTTGTGTTACAGGTACGGTTTTGCACAGCTAGTGGCGACGATGGTGTCATACCTGTGGTCCCGTTAGCTGCAGTACATCCGAGCCAGCCCCTTTCTCGGGATCCAGCTGGATGAGAGCACGGACCGTAGGCGCGGGAAGCATATGATAGTATACATGACCTTCGTGCGCGACAACCTTCCAGTCACGGAGTTCTACACCCTGCTCTCAGTGGAGCAGTGTGACGCCGCCTCGCTGCTAACTGGCCTGCTAACGCATTTTGAGACGGCGGGCATCGATCTGCAGCGCATTAGCGGTATGAGCACAGACGGCGCTTCTGTGATGACTGGCCAGCACAACGGGTTGGTCGCGCGGCTGCGCACGAAGATTCCTCATCTCGTTTCGTGCCACTGTGTCGCTCACAGGCGAGTTATACCAAGTTGTATGTTGATTTGCCTATCTTGCGTGTACTAAAATGTTTCGGTTGATTCATGCAGGGAGGCGCTGGCAGCAAAAGATGCAGCAACCGCGTTCCCTGACCTCCAGATTGTGGACAAGGCGGTTCGGTCTGTGGTCGACATTCTCGGGCGCCTTGTGGTCCATACGCGTTTCAAGGAGCTGCAAGAGGTCATTTGCGAGACACATTTGGAGATGCAGGGCATCAAGGACGTGAGGTGGCTTTCCCGAGGCAATGCGATCCAGCGACTCGTCGCGGTGTTTCCTGCGGTTGTGATCGTCTTGCAGGAATTCGACAAAAAGATGTACGCGACAGTGACTAGTTTCAAATTCCATTTCTTACTCTACTTGCTTGCCGATGTGTTGAAGGAGCTGAACCTGCTCAACTTGAAGTTCCAGCAACGACAGGTACGCGTTAATGTTTACGCTTGCAACCGCCTTCGTAAACCATAGTCACAATCTAACCATTTCTGCTTCATGCTTTTGCAGATTGACGCCACCCATGTGCTGCAGACGGTAAACAACACAACACTCCTGCTGCGGACTCGTTACCTCGACAGCAACGACGAGACGTTCGGGCAAAGCGGCGCTGCGCTGGGTCCATTCTTGGCGAAACATGCCTCGGGGAAGTGTCGGGAGGTCAAGGTTGATGGCCTAGATTCCACCGGAGTGCCAACAACTCACCGCTACCTGCTGCACGAAGAGGCTATCGTGGGGCAGCAGAGCAAAGGCGACCTCAACTCCTGTTTGAAGCTCGGGCGGGACTTCGTTGTTGAGCTGATTAAGCAGCTCGACTACCGACTGCATGATCTCGCGTCGCTCAATGGCGCGAAGCTCTTCAAGAAGTCCCAATACCCCAAGTCACAGGCTAAGCGCGAGCGACGGTTGGCGCAGTGGTTGCAGTCGCTGCGCGACATGTACAAGAAGCATCCCGAGGATCCGGACACTCTGCCAGGTGTGTTAGGCGTATTGTCGTGAGATCTCGGGCTTAATCGTTTTGAAGCCGCGTCGCGTTACATTTGTATTCATGCGGCCGCATCTTTGTCTTCCTCTATTCACCCGCCCATTCGTACAGGTGTGGACTGGGCCAAAGCACAGAGGGAGCTCAACACCTTCGCGACAATCATGAGCACCCACCAGGAGGATGTCGGCTTCGCGGAGGGCCTGAAGCACATGCTCTCCTCACCAGATTGGACAACGAGCTACCCCAACATTGTCCGCCTGTGGATCGCTGTAGCCGTGCTCCCGCTGAGCACTGTGGAGTGCGAGCGCGGGTTCTCGCGGCAAAACGTGATCAAGAGCTGGCTGAGGGGGAACCTGTGCGACGCCAAGCTTGGTGAGCTCATGACCGTGTCTCTTCTGAGCTACAACATGGAGTGGCCCGAGTTGGTGGCTCGGTGGCGCAAATCCAAGAAGAGGAGGCCTGCAAAGGATGTGTTGCTGGCGGGAGTGGAGAGGGAGAGCAAGCGCAATAGAAGAAGATCCGCAGCAGCAGCAGAGGCCCACGCAGCAGCAGCAGCAGCTGCTGTGGCTGCGGCAGAGGCAGCAGCACGCGAAGCGGCAGCAGTAGCAGAAGCAGCCAGGCTGGATGCAGAGTTCCCCTGGCTCAGTCGCAAGGGGAATGCTAACTATCCTATTCCAGTGCCGTCTGATAGCCTAGACAGCTGTAGTGATGCTGATGATAGTGGTAGCGAGTCTGACTGATACGTAGAATGGTGAAATGATACTTAGTTTTCACATTGTATGTTGTAGAATTGATGTAGTTAGTGTAGACCACGTAGAATTGTTCATCTGTCTAATCAGACTTGTGATATTGTTTCGTCCTAGAGGTCAGACGAAAAAAAAGCGCCAATCTGAGCGTAAGACGAAATTTCTGTCAGACAGGCCTGAATCCTAGCGAGAGCCCTGGAAACATCTCCTTATCTCCCTAGATTCCTGGCAAAGAGCGCATCTATGGCAAAAGAAATGCAGCATGCAGTCACAGGACCGATGGCAACCCTCTGTAGGATCGCTTGTGATGTCTTCGGCTCCGCTCTGCAAAACACACGAGGCAGCACGGAGACGGAAAGAAATGAGGGAAACGAAGCAGCTGCAGAAATATGTCCCAGGCAGCTACTCTGAAGCTGACATAATGGTATTACGTTAAAAAAAAAAAAAAAAAAAAAACACCAATTAGAAACAATTGAGGATTTTGTAAGAGGACAAACCTGAAGACGGAGTTGCGAGCGGATGGCGGATCGGCTGGGCCACGACGAGATTGGAGCGAGCGCGTTGCAATGAAGCAAACACTTCCCAAGAACGAACAAGACGGTGTAATGCATGCAGCTGTCGTAAAACTCATTTGAATCGCCGGGTAAGGCGTGTCATGTTGCTTCCATAAAGCACGCATGGTGCGAACATGCCGAGACAGCCTAACGAAATTGGCACAAAACGCAGAACAGAGTTACATAATGAAATGAGTATGAGGAGAAAAGAATGAACAAAAAAAAGAACGAAAAGAGAGGCTGCATGGTTCGAAAATAACAGATTGCTGAACAAAAAAGCGTCCAGATCTGATGGACTCACAAATTTCGCAATCGGAGCTGGTGTGCTCATCCGAGCCCGGAACGCAAGAGAAGATCCCTGTGCTCCACTCTCTCATTGGCACCGAAACCTCGCTCCCTTCATTTTGAGGCAAAATCGGGAGTTTTTCAGACGGCGAAACTGCAGCCACAGAAACGGAAACTTTCTTCCCAAGCTCTTTCTCTCCAACATAGTAGCAGCTATCACCCTCAAATAGAGGAGATGCGTGTTAGAGGGCCCTACGACAGCAAGGGCCCTCGACGACCGTTTGACTTGGCAGGTCGACTATGAAAGACCAAGACGAGCAGTCCAGCACCGACCCTATGATATGGCGATGGTTGCGTAGTGACGCGATGTGACAACGGCAGCACTAAACAGTCATTGCTGGGGTGGTGTTAGTCTAGGGAAATCGTGGGCATGCTTCTTGGGTGGTCTTGGTGGTTGTGGGTGATTCTCTGTGAGTCTCGCCATTTCTAGTTGTGCTGGGAGAATTGGCGAGCTCGGCATTGACTTCCCTGCTGAGTTGGGTTGGGAAGTTGACGAGGCGCGTTCGCTCACCCACACACCACTTTCGTGGGGTTGGGTTACTGCGCAGTGCCACGCCAACTTTGTGAAACCTTCCCGTAGCCTATATCTAGTTGTGTGTTTGTTTTTGTATTCATAGTTGATATTGCAATTCTACTTGGCCCAAATGCTACTTCAATCCTCACAAAGTCCTTAGAGGCAAACTCTACCGAAACTCTACCAAGTTGCTGACGCAACATCATTCTCATAGCAGAAACTCCCTCGTTATCGCTGCGCTCTCTAATATATTCCTTCATGGTGCGGTGAGCGTGGAACGAACACGCATAGATTTTCGTCGTCGTTGATATCCGCGTTCGTATACTCGCCTTGGCGTGCGGCGTTAGTGAAGGGCGCTTATTAATTTAAGTTGAACCTCTCTTGATTTCCCTCCAGTTACGTTCTCGGACCCAAGGATAGGGCGCTTGGTAATTTATTACCATTCGTCTGAGGACCCTTGTGAGGTGACCCCGAGACGAGGAATTCAAGGAAGGGACAATTTATTTTAATTTGTGGTACCTTATAGAGACGTCGTAGAGGATGAGTACGGAGGAGGCGAACGTGGAGGCCGGTAATTTGCGCGCCCTAGAGGAGGATCTCGTGGCTCGACATTCTCGTGGTGAGATTAGTGATATCGAATACGAGTTAATGTTGGAGGGATTGCGCCCGCGTCGGCGTCGTGAGCACCCTTCGCCACGTGTAGAGAATGTTGAGCAAGCTGCGGGAGGTACTAGTGCGTGGGATATGGCCGTCGATGGCGGAAATAGCGATGACGAGGAGCTTGATGGGTTGATGTCGCGTGGGGTCCTGCGAGGACCAACTCGGTTTAGTACGTCTAGCGTCGGCGGTGTACAGGAGCGTGTTCATCGTGCAGCAGCGTCACGAGAGCATGCGAATGTAGGACGGCGGAGCGTTGCTGGAGGAGGAAATGCGGAAGAGTACGATAGTGAGGCTATGCCGGGCGTTACCCCGATTGGATCGATGTCGAGGGACGAGGGAATAGCCCCCAACTATGGCTACTTCAGATTCACTCCAGACAAGATCGTTGTCCCTAGGCCGTTAGAAGGACGTCACGACCTGTCGACGTGGACAGAATCAATCGAGCCGCAGCTTGAGATCGCTCAGCTAAAACGATTCATAGATGGCACCACCCCCATTCCACCTGCGCGTGCACTTGCGCATCTCTCCCAGTTCCGCGCGATGCAGTTGCTGACGTTCACCACCATTTCCCGATGCTGCTCCCCAACCGTACAGATCGCCCTTAAGGCGTGTCGCATGAAGGTAGATGCCGGCTATCAGGCATGGCAGTTTATTATGCGCACGTACATGGCGAAGGACGATCTGTACATCGGTCAGTTAGAGCAGGCGCTCACTAACCTCGAGATGGGAGAGCACGAGTCCGCTACGTCATATTGCAACCGAGCGCAGCAGATCCTAGTGAACATGAGGATGGCCGGCGTAGATTACTCGCAGGCGTCGTACATCACTCACGTTGTGAAGGGGTTGCCGCAGCAGTACAACCTCTTGCGCAGGATGCTGAAGTTGCCGCAGGTGCGCAAGGAGTTGGACGAAGACACCCTCGCTAGCTACATCATCGAGGAGGAGTGTACGCTGGCGGCAGAGGGACGAAATGACCAATTCCTTCCCCAGGCTAACCAGGTCTTTACCAAGAAGGGTAAGCCCCAATTCCAGTAGACTTCATTCCCTTCCCCTCCCACTACGGCACAGCAGCAGCAGCCTAAGAATGGGGGTGGGGCTGGTGGGGGAGGGGAGAAGTGGAAAGGGGGTAAGGATGGCCAGCCGAAGGGGGGGAAAGGGGGCTTCAAGGGAAAGTGCTATGTGTGTGGACAGACAGGGCATGTTGCTAAGTACTGTCAGCAGCGGGCGGATAAGGAGGCAGACGCTGGTGAAGAGGGTTCTGGAGGTAGCAGCGGAAAGGGGGGTGATGGCTCTAAGGGGAGCGGGCAGTCATCATGTGCGATGGTGAAGCCCGTTGTGGAGCAGACTCCTCTCGTTGTGCTGGAGCCTGAGGCCGGAGAAGGCTTACAGGCTGTTGCAGCTGCTGTAAAGGCGAACCCGAGTGTCGTGCTACTTGATAGCGGATGCTCCCACCATCTCATGGGAGATCGTTCTGCCTTTGTGGAGATGAGCAGCGGCGGCAGTATTAAACAGGTTACCGGCTTCAACGGCGCCCTTCAGGAGGTGCAGGGGCGAGGCACAGTCGCTCTTCTTGGAGAGGGGGGCAGGCGTGTCTTGGTGCCGGACGTGCTGTACGTACCAGGAGTGCAGGCGAGTCTTCTCTCTGCTGGGCAGCTGCGTGATAGTGGTGTGCAGCTGCTGGATGCCGGGGATGTGACTTTGCTGCGGGCACCAGATGGATCGCTCCTTGGTCGTGCGGAGTTCAAGGGGCGTGTTCTCTGCACGAACTTCCAGCCGTGTTCGACGCAGCAGCAGGAAGGCGAAACGGTGGCACTTCGTACCTTGGCGACGGGCGTGCGGTCTAAGGGGGACCTGTGGCATGCGCGTATGGCACACGTTGGTATTGATGCCATCGAGCGCACAGCGGCTCATGGGTCAGTGAAAGGCTTGGATTTGGAGAAGGGGGGCAAGTCAGGCATACCTTGTGTCTCCTGTGTTGGGGGAAAGATCACTCGTCATACCTTTCCTTCTGTGGGAGAGGAGGAGGATGAGTTGCTCGGGGTGGTGCATGCTGACCTGTGTGGCCCTTTCCGTGAAGCAGCTAAGGACGGCAGCCGCTATTTCTTGGTGCTGAAGGATCGCAAGACGCGATATGTCTGGGCCTACCCTTTGGCCCAGAAGAGTGATGCGCTGGCGGCGTTCCAGAAGTGGCTCCCGATGGCAGAGCGACAGTGCAAGACCACGGTGCAGGCGCTGCGCACTGATCGGGGTGGCGAGTTCCTGGGGCACGACTTCACGCTCTTCCTCGACGGCAAAGGCATCATCCATGACCTCACATGCCCGTACACGCCGGAGCAGAATGGGATGGCCGAGAGGGAGATGCGCAGCATTGTGGAGGCGGTGCGGACGATGTTGCTGCACATGGGTGTGCAGCATCACTGGTGGCACCTGGCGTTGGCGCAGGCCGTATGGGTGCGCAACCGCGTGGAGCACGCCTCACTACCCTCTGGTGTGACGCCGTACGAGCTCGCCTTCCGACGCAAACCTGATGTCAGTATGGTGCGTGTTTGGGGGTGCATGCTGCAGTACATGGTACCACAGTCGCAGCGTGGGGGGAAGCTGGCGCCTAAGGCTCGCTGGGGGTTGCACTTGGGTGTGTCAGCTGCGAGCAAGGGCTGGACCGTGCTGGACTTGGAGTCCAACCGCCTCATCACCACTGTGGAAGCTGTGTTTTATGAGACCATGTCCCTGGCAGGATGGAAGGCTTGGCATCAGCAGGAGCATGGGGGGCGTTCGATGCCCTATGTGCCCCTTCCCTCACTCTTCCCGATCACTCTCGAGGAGGCGGAGGAGGAGGAGGAGGTGGTCACACCTCCTGCTATGCCCTATGTCCCTACCTCAGTCCCCACCCCACCTCCGCCTTCAGTCTACCCTCGTGTGATCCCCCCTGCCCCGCCTTCTTCCTCCTCACCCCCCTTGGCTTCCCCCCCTCCTCCTCTTGTTATTCCATCTCCCCTTCCACCCTCCATCCCTCCTGCACCTGCTCCACCCTCCTCGTCGTCTTCCACGGCGCCGCCCGTTGGTGAGGGGGGGATAGAGGTGCCACCGTCTGTGGAGATCACCGACGGGCAGCGCCTTGAGTCTGAGCAGCTGCAGGACGAACACAGTATGGATGGAGTACAGCAGAGTGGGGGGCAGGAGATAGGGGAGCAGCAGTCAGGGGAGCAGCAGATAGGGGAGGAGCGGATTGAGGAGCAGCAGATGGTGGACCAGCAGCTAGGGGAGCAGCAGACAGGGGAGCCGCAGACAGGGGAGCAGGAGATGTGGGGAATTAGAGATGGTGGTCGTGTGTTGGCCTCTGGGATGATCACTGCGCCACTGCGTCGCTCCACTCGCATCACTCGTGGTATCCCGCCTCTTAAGTATGCTTGGGCTTTAGTGGTTGAGCCAGCGAGGAGGAGGACGAGGAGTGGACAGACCTGGACCCTGACGTGGTGGCTGACCCTGAGAGGCAGTGGGATATAGCGAAGATGACAGTGAAGGAGGCCTTAGGCTGCTGGAAGGGCGACAAGGTGAAGGAGGCGATGGATGAGGAGATGCGGAGCTTGATTGAGCAGGGGACGTGGAAGTTGGTTCCGCGTCCGCCAGGGGTGAATGTGATGAAGAACCGCTGGATTTTGAACACCAAGTTCCGACCGGATGGGATAGTGGAGCGTGAGAAGGCGAGGCTGGTGGTGAAGGGGTTCACGCAGGTGGCAGGGGTGGACTATGAGGAGACGTACGCTCCTGTGGGAAGCTATGTGACGGCACGTGTGCTTCTGGCAATTGCAGCTGCACTTGATTTGGACCTGATGCAGCTGGATGTGAAGAACGCGTTCCTCCATGGCATGCTGGACCGAGACCTTTACATGGAGCAGCCGAGCTACTACGAGGATGGGACTCCTCGTGTCTGTAAGTTGGTGAAGAGTCTGTATGGGCTCAAGCAGAGCCCGATGCTATGGTATGAGGCCTTGGATGGGGTGCTGCTTGGGGCTGGATGGAAGAAGAGCAAGGTGGATGAGGCTCTGTACTTCAAGAGTGATGCTGAGGGGGAGATGTGCTGGCTGCTGGTGTATGTGGATGACCTGCTTGCTGCCAGCCGCAGTCAGAGCTTGCTAGGGGAGCTGCGTGACCTGCTGCAGAGTGCCTTTCAGCTGCGGGAGATTAGCCCCGTGGAGAAATGTCTGGGGTTGCAGCTGATTCGGGACAGGCCTACGAGGAGGCTGTGGCTGCACCAGGGGGCCTATGTGGACAAGGTCCATAGGCGCTTCTTTGACGGGGAGCAGCCGCTGCGAGTGCCTCGCACCCCTCTTTCCTCTGACCCTTTCAGTGTGCAGACCTTCGAGGATGTGGGATGGCCGTCTCGCCAGGAGGAGGAGTACAGGCAGAAGGTGGGATCCTTGCAGTTCGCGGCCTGTACCACCCATCCCGACATCTCGTTCGCATGCAGCAAGCTGGGGTCGGGCCAGACTGTGCGGAGTGATCAGCACTGGAAGGAGTTGGACCGGTGCTTGGCGTACTTGGTGGGGAGCAAGGATGTGGCGCTGGAGTTTGGTGGGGTGCCGGAGTCCTTGGAGCTAGTGGGCTACGCCGATGCTGATGATGCGGGAGACAAGCAGAACAGGACCAGCACTGGTGGCTACATCTTCGTGCTCGGGGGTGCTGCTGTCTCTTGGGCGAGCCAGAGGATTCGTTGCGCCACCCTCTCCTCCACTGAGTCTGAGTATGTTGCTGCTGTGGAGGCTGGGAAGGAGGCGCGCAGGCTGCGCTTCCTGCTGGCAGAGTTTCAACTGCTGAGGAGTGAGGAGCCCACTACTCTCTTTGTGGACAACTCCTCTGCCATTTCAGTGGCAGGTGGCATGGGGCTCAAGGGGAGCCTCAAGCACATGGAGCGTCGTCACATGTGGCTGCAGCACATGGTCAAGCGCAGGAAGCTGCAGCTGCAGTACATCCCTACGAGCGAGCAGCCTGCTGACTACCTCACGAAGGCATTGCATTTCCCCGCCTTCAGTCGTTGCTTCGAGGCTGTGGGGCAGGTGAGGCTCTCGAGCGAGGGGAGTGAGACCTAGACACTCCATGATGTGGATGGTGCCATGGCCTATCCATGGCTGGTGCGGTGCGTGTTTGCACTTTGAGAGTGCTTCGTTTGTGTGTGTTTCCCTTTGTTTTGGCGTGTATGCGTGTATGCATGCCCTGTGATTATAAAGGGCCTTGCTGTAGTATGGCACGGGAGTGTTAGAGGGCCCTACGACAGCAAGGGCCCTCGACGACCGTTTGACTTGGCAGGTCGACTATGAAAGACCAAGACGAGCAGTCCAGCACCGACCCTATGATATGGCGATGGTTGCGTAGTGACGCGATGTGACAACGGCAGCACTAAACAGTCATTGCTGGGGTGGTGTTAGTCTAGGGAAATCGTGGGCATGCTTCTTGGGTGGTCTTGGTGGTTGTGGGTGATTCTCTGTGAGTCTCGCCATTTCTAGTTGTGCTGGGAGAATTGGCGAGCTCGGCATTGACTTCCCTGCTGAGTTGGGTTGGGAAGTTGACGAGGCGCGTTCACTCACCCACACACCACTTTCGTGGGGTTGGGTTACTGCGCAGTGCCACGCCAACTTTGTGAAACCTTCCCGTAGCCTATATCTAGTTGTGTGTTTGTTTTTGTATTCATAGTTGATATTGCAATTCTACTTGGCCCAAATGCTACTTCAATCCTCACTAAGTCCTTAGAGGCAAACTCTACCGAAACTCTACCAAGTTGCTGACGCAACATCATTCTCATAGCAGAAACTCTCTCGTTATCGCTACGCTCTCTAATATATTCCTTCAATGCGGCAGTCGGCGCCATCGGTGCTAAAATGATTTTTAGATTCTTTCTTGAAACAAGCCAACAGGTGACAACAGCAAGACTTTGTTTTGTAATAAGTGCTGGAACTACTGAACAGAACGAGAGACCGACAATGGAATCCAACTAAAGCTCCTGCCTGCGATTACATTGGACCCGCGCTGCTGGAATATGCCTCAACTAGTTGGCTGAACCTCCCTCCAGCACAACAGCCTGACAGACATCAGTCCCACTAGCTGTACCGTGTGTGATACGTTTCTGCTCGGCGGAAGGGGGAAATATGTTGACTGGAAAACCCCGCGCAAACGGAAAATATGCATTCACCTGTCACCTTGTGTGCAAAAATGTGCACCTTGACGGAATGTGTTGACGGGAAAATAACCGGAGGGGAATACAATGCTGTCATTCTGGCAATATATTGCACTTGGTAGCGTCGGTAGTGCTCGGTAGCGCTATATATATTCCAAAGCAGGTGCAGGGAAGGCAGGCCAATGTTCAAGCGTGAAACCGGCTGGTCAAAGCTTCGTCCATCACCTCGCCCCGCCACCGACCAACTTTCCTTCCCCGACGGCAATCTACAGTGAAGCTCCGGTATGGATATCCTCCCTTTATTGGTTCCATATCAGTAGCAAATGGGATATTTCAAGGTGAAATGAAAGCATTGTCACTTGTTACGGGTGCAATGAATCGAGGTAGCGAGGATTGCACTAGAGCGTTCAATGAGTACAAAGTATGAGCGAAGGCATGAGCGAATACTTATACGCGAAAATGTGCAAACGGTAACGCGGTGCGTGCGAGGTAGCTAGTGCTACGCTGGTGCGAGGTTCGGGCTACTCCCGAAGCGTAGGCCGACTCGGCTGCTCCAGCAGTGCGAGGTTTGGTGAAGCAGTGCGCGCGAAGTTGGCGAAGCCCCGTTAGCAGTAACGGGCGAACAACGGCTGATGCTGTACGCGATATGGACGGTTGTGGTAAGGAATAGCGAGAAAATTCCTTACACTACCCCCCCCCCCCCCCCCCCCCCCCCCCCCCCCCCCTTCAAGAAGCCCCCTCCGCTACGCAAGTGCGTGTATATCGCAGAAACCCCGGCTCCTCAGGTACACTTGCAGGGCAGGGTGGTTTTCAATGTTGGTCAGGGGCACCCAGCTATCCTCAGTTGGCGTGCGGTCCTTCCAGCGAAAGTGGAACTCGGTCCTCTTGATGCCTGTGGGGTGGCGAATCCGATGGCTCATATTTTTTTCGGGCTCAATGATCGGCTCCGATGCAGGGCGAGTCATGGATGGCGGGCGGTGACGAGGCAGTTGGCTCGTGCTTGGGATGTAAGGGCGAAGCAGGCTGACGTGGAATGATGGGCTGATGTACCAGTCTGTCGGCAACAGTAAGTGGGCGGTAACTGGGGTGATCATGTGGCTGATTTGAAATGGTCCACAGTAGCGCGGTCGTAATTTCGGTACGACGGGCAGTCTTAAGTTTTGTGTGTCGAGCAGTACGTAATCCCCTAACAGGTACGTGACTGGGCGGCGGTGGCGGTCAGCGTTGCGTTTAGCGATTACGTTGGCTTTTTTAATTGCTTCTGCGACTCTGGTGCGGGCAACTTGCAGAATCTCTGCGAATTGCTGTGCTCGTGACGTTGGGTTGTCCGGACTCGGCGTCATGGGCACTGTTGGGTTTTGCCCGTAGTTCAGGTAAAACGGGGACTGTTGCGTCGTCGCTGACGTGGCGTTGTTGTCGGGTCGTCGCATGTGGCCCGAATCAACTGCTCCATCGTCTGATTGGTCCGCTCCGTTTGACCGTCGGTCTCGGTGTGGTACGATGAACTGAACTGTAGCCTGGTCCCGAACTACTCCCAGAGGTTCTTCCAGAAGTTGATGGTAAACTTCGTGTCGCGGTCGCGGATTATCGCGGCTGGTATCCTGTGCAGTCGAACGACGGCTGCGATGAACAGGCGAGCGGTTTCTTCGGCTGAGATCAATTTCTTGCACGCAGCGAAGTGAGCCATTTTCGCCAGTCTGTCAACGGCGACCATAACCGCGTCGTTACCCCCAGGGTTCGAAGGTAACCCCATGACGAAATCCATGGTAATCTGCTGCCAGGCGCGCTCGGGCGGTGGAATCGGTTGCAATTGACCCGCCTTTCTTTTTCGCGAGATCTTCATTACTTGACACGTAGGACACAAGCCCACGTGGTGCTGTACGTTGGTCAACAGCTCCGGCCAGTAGTAATACCGCTGCAGTTGCTGTTGCGTTTTTTCTACCCCAAAGTGGCCCGAGGTAATCCCGTCGTGTGCCTCCTGCAGTAACAGTTCCCTCAGTAGTGAGTACGCGGGTACCCAAATGCGGTTGGTGCCTGTTTTTACGTAATAGACTCCCTTAGCTTCTGCAAGTTGCTGTGAATTTCCGGTCGTGAAAAATGGGTCGGTACTGTATCCGTGTGTGAATAGGCATGTTACACTGAACGAAATTATTGTCCTTATGCATTCGAAATGTATGATAACTTGCACCCAATTGGGGCCTAAACAAGTTTTGTAATAAGCATATTGCATACAGGGTTCGCGATTGACAGTTACAAGTTTGTGTAGCCTACCTATAGCCCCAAAAAAACCTCTTGCTCTAATGAGTCAGCTCTTCCCTCTCGACACCCCACACGGACAAATCTTTCTGAATTGTCCCGAGCCTTATTTCGTGCGCTGTTAGATCTAGACTAGTTAGATACAGAGGAGATTACGGGCGGATACTACGATCTACGAGTAGCGCTAACACCCCCGCAGCATGAAGCGCCTTAGCGAGGAGAAACAGAAGCGCATCATGCAGCGAATTGCGGAGGGGCGTAGTTACCGCCAAATCGCGCAGGAGTTGGGAGTTTCAAAGTCTGCCGTCCATGACGAGCTCCTCCGCCATCTCGGTCCGAAAACGTTCGACGAGCTAGTGCCGTCCCCGGCGAAACCTGGTCGGCCGCGCAAGTTACCTGAGCAAATCGCGAGGATAGTTATAAGGTCGATAGTGTCTGGTGAATCCAAAACCGCCGAGGCCGCAGCGGGAATGATATCCTCTACGCACGGCATCAGTGTCACGGGCGCCACCGTGTGAAACACTCTCAAGCGGCACAGAGTTAGGGCGATAGAAAAGCCGTCGAAGCCTAGATTATCCGCGAAAAATGTCAAGGACCGCATGCAGTGGGCCAAGGACCATCAGCACTGGACGATCGACGATTGGAAACGTGTGGTGTGGAGCGACGAAACGAAGATCTGCCGGTTTAGTAGCGACGGCCGTAGTTGGGCCTGGATTAGGGAGGACTGTCACATGGAGCCGCACCATGTGAAACAGACCGTCAAACATGGCGGCGGCTCCATCATGATTTGGGGGTGCATGACATACAACGGCGGGGGTTTCATGTGCAAGATAGAGGGAAGAATGAACGGCGAGTTGTACCGTTCAATCCTGCAAGACGAGCTGCAGCAGACTATTGTGCATTACGAGTTGGATCCCGAGACCGTTGTGTTCCAGCATGACAATGACCCGAAGCATACATGCAAGATGGTCAAAACATACCTTGCCGAGCAGCCGTACTCTGTGCTCCCATGGCCAGCATCTAGTCCGGACCTCAACCCCATAGAACATCTGTGGGTTTACTTGAAGAAGCAGCTGCTTGCTTACCCCCGCCCCCCTGCAGGCATTCTCGAGCTATGGGACAGAGTACAAGTGGAATGGGAGAAAATCCCTGCGGCTTGGTGCAGTGAGCTGATCGACAGCATGCCTAGGCATGTGCGGGCTGTGCTCAAGGCCAAGGGTCGCTGGACCAAGTACTAGATTCTGCTTGGTTTGCATGTGTGACTGTAATTGTAAAAAGCTGTCCTTATGCTAGTATTTGCCTATTTCTATATTTGCTGATTGTTTAACCGAGTTTATGACCAACATGCAGCGTGTTTAGATGTACAACCCTTTGGGCTTTAACCTCATGTGGTCCAGTTATTAAGGCTTAATCACCATAGCCACTAATGCCCGTTCATGTCTTGAAACATGAACATGTGGACAATTATTTCGTTCAGTGTAACAGTGGGTTGGTTTGGGCGAGTAGGATGGCGTGGAGCTGGGCGGTAGGACGTGTGAGTGCGTCGGCGATGTTTGATGCGCTTTTTTTGTACGTGACTGTGTAGTGGAAGTTGGACTCCAGATAGTCCAACAAGCGGATCTGTCGCGGGTTGAGATTCGGTTGGGCGCGAAGGCACAGTAGTGATCGGTGATCTGTCCGTACTGACACGTCGGTGCCAGACAGGTAGCATTGCCACACTTTGAACGCGTGCACAATCGCCATCATTTCGCGTTCGTATATCGGGTAGTTGCGTTTGGGCGGGTGCAGCTTGCGGGACTCGTACGCAATTGGTTGGAGGTTGTTCCCGAAGTCCTACAACAGTACAGCTCCCACGGCAATGTCACTTGCGTCGATGACAAGCTCGAACGGACAGTGCGGATCGGCGATGTGAAGCACGGGCGGCGAGCACAAAAATTGTTTGAGGGCCGAGAAGGCAGCTTGCTCTTTCCCCCCCCATGTGTACTCAACCCCCTTCCTCAGCAGGTCGGTCAACGGAGCAATCAACTTCGCCATGTCAGGGATGAACCGGCGCACGTAGTTGATGAACCCCAAAAAGCTCAGCAGCTCGGTCAAGTTTGTCGGCGCGTGCCATGCTTGAATCGTCGCGATCTTCTTCGGGTCTATTTCCACTCCTTCAGCTGAAATAATGTGTCCCAAAAACTCCATTATGTCCTGTAAAAACTCACACTTAGATGCTTTCGTCAATAGGCGGTTCTCACTCAGTATTTTAAAAACTGCTTCAATGTCAAGTAGGTGCTGTGCTATGTCTGGGCTGTAAATCAGTATGCCGTCGAGGTACATGATGACGCACTTATCTAAAAGCGGGCGGAAGGCTTCGTTCATGGTCATTTGAAAGGTTGCAGGGGCGTTGGTCAGTCCGAAGGACATGATGGTGTATTCGAAGGATCCGTAGCGTGTTCGGAGAGTTGTTTTCGGGCAGTCGGGTGGGTTGACTCGGATCTGGTGGTAGCCTCCTCGAAGGTCAATTTTCGAGAAAACCCGGGCTGTGCGCAGTTGGTCGATCAGTTCGTCGGCTCATGGGATGGGGTAACGGGATTTGATGGTAACCCTGTTCAGTGCATGGTAATCGATGCACATGCGAAAACCCCCGTCCTTTTTTGGTGGGACAGTATCACTACTGCGAAGGGTGACTAACTCGTGCGAATGAATTCCTTCTCGAGAGGTAATCTAGTTGCTTCCTCAGTTCGTCCAGTTCGGGTTGGGCCAGTCGGAACTGTCGATGTACTGTTGGCTGTGCCCCGGGTTCTAACTCTAAACTGTGGTCGTGCGGTCGCTGAGGTGGCAGTCCTGTCGGCAGGTCATCTAGGAAAATCCCAGTGTACTGCTTCAGTAGTGCTGCCAAGTCATCCGGTACGTCGGCTTGCATTTTCTGTAAATCCCCCCCTTTGTCTGCTGCCTCGGCTTCCCAAATGTTGACTGTGTCAGAATAGTGAAGGAAGGAATGACTAAACTAGCAAGCAGGTGGGTACAAGTGGGAAACCTAAAAGTGTTATACCCTATATGAACTACCCCACTACAGCCTAGAAAGACTATAGCATATAAGTTTCACACACCCCCATAGGCAAACTGGGGGAGAACAAGAGGTCACAAGACCGGTCAAGAAAGGCAAAGCAAGCTCAGGGTGGATCACGACGTCACCACGCATTCTGAGCACAAGCAAATGGCCATAAGGACAGTTCACATGCAGAGTTATATAAAGGAGAAAAAGCAATACAGTGAACACAACCTAGCAAGTGTAAGCATGCAGGTATATGTATAGAGATCACAGTACAAGCAGAGTCAAGAAGTGAGCAAGTGAGGCCAAGTAGGCACAAGGCCTAGCATAGTACAAAAGCGCTGATGATCACAAGGCTGAAGTGCCTTGGTAAAGATATCAGAAGTGTTGGCCCGAGTGGCCACGTAAGCAAGACGAAGCTGACCACGCTGCTGCAACTCTCGAGCAAGGAAGTAGCGCAGAGCAATGTGCTTCGTTCTGTGCTCCAGTCTGTGCTCCTGACACAAGGCAAGCATGGCCTTGTTGTCGACGTACAGAACTGGAGGAGAACGAGGCGCGTCTCCCAAGTCAGTCAGCAGGTATGTGAGCCAGCGTAACTCCTGTGCAGCCATGGCCCCAGCGTAGATCTCAGCCTCACAACTAGAGCTGAGAACAGAAGACGAGCGGGTAGACCGCCAAGAGACAGAACCGGAGCCAAGGCTGAAGGTGTAACCCTGTGACGACCGCTGCGTAGCCAAGTCATCAACCCAGGAAGTGTCTGCGTGACCAGTGAGGACAACTCGAGCCCGTCCTCCAAGCACGAGCCCCATGCCCGACGTACTGCACAAGTAGCGCAACACCCTCTTAGCTGTATTCATGTGCTCCTTCCTATGTCTGCAAGGAGCCACATAGCGTGCTAGAATGCTAAGAGGGTAGGCAAGGTCAGGTCGAGTGCAGGTCATCAGGTACATGAGGCAGCCCACAAGCTCTGGATACGGGCCACTCGGCTCTACGGACTCGTCCGAAGGTGGAGCTGAGAGCGAGTGACCAGTAGGCAGAGGAGTGGACTGTGGCGAGGAGTACGTGAAGCCGAAGCACTGAAGGACCTGCTGCACCATGTGTGACTAAGTCAAGGTAATGGTGCGCTGTGCTCTGTCCCGGGTGATCCGCAAGCCAAGATAGCTTGTCAGCTCACCCAGGTCTGTGCACGTGTGTCTCTTCTACAGCTCCGACTTCACGTGGGCGAGTGCCTCAGTGTCAGCAGTAGCAAAGACTAAGTTGTCTACGTACACGAGAACGTAGAACGGCGGCAGAGTGGTGTCAGTGCGGAGAAATAGTGACGGGTCAGCAGTGGAAGGAGCAAACCCAAGAGCAGCAAGAGTCGTCCTCAGTGTGTCGTGCCACTCACGGGGTGCCTGGCGGAGACCGTAGACTGGCCGCCGGAGGCTCCACTGGGTACCAGGAGGAAACGACCCAGTGAAGCCAGGTGGGCGGCGCAGCCAGATCTCCTCGTGCAGGCTGCCCTGTAGGAAGGCTGTGCTGAAGTCAAGAGAGTGTAACTCGTAGTCACGCTGAGCGGCGACGTGCAGCAGCACCCGAAGAGTGGTCATCTTTGGGGTAGGGGAGAAGGTCTGGAAGAAGTCAACTCCCTGTCGCTGACTGAAACCTCGTGCAACGTAACATGCCTTGAAGACAGGCGGAGAGCCCGGCGACCGCTTCACCCTGAAAATCCACATGCCTCGTCGACGTAGGTGCCTGTGGACTTCTAGGAAGCCATCTCTGTGTCCATGGCTGTCTGCAACTTAGAGGAGTAGGGACCCTCTATCGCCTCTGCGTAAGAGCGCGGGGTCCGGATGTCTGGTGCATCCGGGTCTCCCTCAGGGGCAAGCAGCATGGACACGAGATGAGGTAAAGTAGCGGCAAAGCACCCAAACTCCTCCTATCTGTCATCAAGGACGTCCGTGCCAAGAGCGCACTCACCCCCGACGGACGGAGGACAAACAGACGTAGACTCAGACTCAGCAACAAGACTAGCGGCGTAGTCTAGACGACAGGCGGCAGCAAAGTCAACAAGCTCAGCAACGAGAGCAGACGCAGCAATGGACTCAAACAAAGGGTCAGTGACAGCAGTGGCTAGAAAACGCGTAACAGTAGGACTAGCAGCACGAAGGGAGTCAGACTCCGGGTCTGGACCGTCAGGAAGAGAGGACGCAGGAGGAGACGGCAGAGGGACACACTGTGGAGCAGTGGAAGGACGCAGAGTCATAGAGTGAGTGCCGGGGATAGGAGGAGGACGCTGACGCGGAACACGACGACCAGTGCGAACAGCGCGAACAGGCGACTCAGGACGAGACTCAGGTGACGCAGGACGAGACTCAGGCGAGACAGGACGAGACTCAGGCTCACGTCGCTCCGTAAGACCTCTAGTCGGTCCAGAGTAAGGAGAAGGACCAGGCAGTGGAGAGGCTGGCTGTAACTGCGTCTGTGACTAGACAGGCGGTGGACTCAGTAAGGGAGGAGTAGGACCAGTAGAAGGCGGGAGACCAAGAACCTGCTGAAGGAGCGGAACATAGTACGGCCGCGGCCGCGCAGCGCCTCCAGAAACAGCAGAGACAGCACCAGTACCCTCAGCTCCAGGGTCTCCAGCTACAACTCCCGCAGCACCACCAACTCCAGTACCTCCAGCAGCTCCACCTCAAGCAGCACCTCTAATAGCAACAGCTCCAGCACCTACAGCTCCAACTCCTGCAGCACCACCAGCCCCAGCAGCTCCAGTACCTCTAGTACGAGCACCTCCGGGACCAGCTGCTCCAGCACCTCCAGCAGCTCCAACACCAGCAGGACCTCCAACAGCGCCAGTACCTCCAGCACCAGCACCTCCAGGACCAGCTTCTCCAGCAGCTCCAGCACCAGCAGCACCTCCAGCAGCTCTAGCTCCAGAAGCACCTCCAGCAGCAGGCCCCGTAGCTCCAGCAGCACGGCTACAGCGCCGAGCGTACCACTCATGTAGCCGCTGCGGAGAGAGGGGCTCCCGCCGTGACGAGACACCCGGAGGACCTCCAGACTCAGCACGCTCAGGCTCAGCACCCCCAGGCTCAGCAACCCCAGACTCAGCACCCCCAGGCTCAGCACCCCCAGGCTCCACACGCTCAGGCTCAGCACCCCTAGGCTCCGCACCCTCAGACTCAGCAACCCCAGGCTCAGCACCCCTAGGCCCCGCACCCGCAGGCTCAGCACCCCTAGCAGCACCAGAGTCGACAGCTACCTCGACAGGCTCGACAGGGTCTACCTGGGACACACCTGAGGGGGCAGGACCCTGAGGGGGGAGGGGGTCTACCGGAGGAGCACCTGGTGCTAGGAAGAGTGGCGGGGGGGGGAGAGGGGCAGTGCGGTAGGGAAAGAGACGGTAGTAAGATACCGACTCGTCAAACATGACGTCCTGAGAGGACAGAACACGACGCGAGGTGGGGTGGTAAAACTGCCACCCAGGTGCGTCAGGGGGGAAGCCAAGGAAGACGCAGGGAATGGCACGGGAGGACAGCTTGTCCGCTGAAGTATCGCGGACAAAAGCTCAAGATCCCCAGACACGGAACACAGACGCATCGCCAACCTTCCCCGTCCACCGCAGAGTAGGTGTGGTCTCCGGCAAGGAGACCCAAGGCTGAAGGTTGATCTGATGCGCAGCGTACTGAACCGCAAACGGCCACAGAAAATGGGGATCAGCCGCATGGATCATGGACGTACGAGCGACGTCCATGACCATGCCAATGCGGCGCTCGGCAATCCCATTTTGCTGTGGGGAGGCTGGAAGCGTGAACGTCTGGCGGATGCCCTCCGCACGACAGAAAGCCCTCAGAAGGTCGGAGGAAAACTCACCACCTCTGTCTGAGTGCAGACGCAGAACAAGAAGGTCCGAGCCGAAACTCTTGCTGAGCTGGCGACGGGCACCACGGATCCAGTCGATCAACACCTCAGTGACCTCACCCTTGCGGCGCAAGGGGAAGACTGTGGTGTAACGCGAGTAGTCGTCAACGACCAGCAGGAAGTAACGCTCGTGACCCTGTCCACGGACGCGGGCTGGGCCCCACAAGTCCATGTGGAGAGTCTGCAGGGGAGCCTCTGTCGGAGGGAACTCGGAGGAGTGAGGAGCGGCTCGCTGCCGGCCCTCGACACAAGGAACACAGGTAGGGGCAGGCCCCGGAGACAAGGGTACGGGAGGCCATACCTCGAAGACGAGGCAGGGAGGGGTGACCAAGGCGGTGGTGCCAAAGGAGAGTCTCGTGTGACAGAGGACGACACGAGAAGGGGGCAGACGCTGGATTAGACCTGGACGCGGCAGCAAACACCTGACCAGACGTGGCTACCTGACCAGACGCAGTAACCGGAGGAGACGCAGTAGTCAGTGTGTACAGACTCGACCCAGGCCGACGGGTGAACGTGGCCAGGTGGCGGCCCGTCCGAGAGCAAGTGCAGTGGGTCACACGCTGACCTCCAGAGGTGAACTGGTCAACCCACACGTCTTGGAGGTCAGCTCCACTCACCAAGTTCGTAGAGAACGAGGGGAGGTGGAGTCCTAACAGCAAGCCCGACGGGGCCGCAGGACACGGTAGAACCGTGGAAGAGTGCGCAAGGACTGGGCCCCTAGAGGGGTCAGCCAGGGAGACTGCGACAGGCCGACTGAGCGGCGTGAGTGTGGTGCTGTCGCGAAAGAAGGAGCGCGAAGCACCAGAGTCAAGTGTGAAAGTGTGCAAGGTCTCAGTAGGTGCAGTACCAGAGAGAGCAGACTCACCAGCACCTGGAGCAGCATACTCACTAGTACTTGGAGTAGCAGACTCACCAGTACCTGGAGCAGCAGACTCACTAGCACCTAGAGCAGCAGCCTCAATTCCTGGGTCGGGCGGAACACACAGGTAACAGTCACCCTCAGCACTATTAGTCGCAGCATACATGGCAGCAAGGATAGCATCGAAATCAAGATCAAAGATAGCAACATTCTGCTTAAGCAGGTCACCCCAGCGAGGGAGCTCAACAGCGTCAGGAAACTGGGTGCGCCAGGCGTCAGTCAAGCGACTGAAGCAGCGCTGCACAGTGTGTGGCAGCCCGCACGTCTCCCCACGGCGCCCGCCGGTGCGAAGAACGTAAGTGCAGGGACCAACACCCCCAGACCTCCCACGCCCAGCGTACCACTCACGAAGCTGCTGGGCCGACGGGGTCTCACGGGAACGCGGCTGCTGCTGGCGCTGGCTACCACCAAAGCCTCCACGATGCGCGGCTCCACCTTGACCAGCTCCACCGCCGCCGCCACCTCCACCACTGCTGCCGCTGCCTCCACCGCCGCTGCCGCTGCCTCCACCACCCCCACCGCCGCCACCGAAGCCCCCACTCCTGCCACCACCCCCACCTCCACCGCCACCCCCTCCGCCTCCTCCACCGCCTCCACCGCCGCCCCCACCGTCCCCTCCACCACCCTTGCCCCCCTTGCCCTTGCTGTTGCGGCGCCTCCCACTAGGAGCAGACGCAGCCCTGACCTCCGCGCCAACAAGGTCGACAGCAGCAGCAAAAGCAACAGAGGGGAGTAGGGGGACAGGGGAACACCCCTCAAAGAAAGAGGCGCGAGGGTCGCCGCGAGAAGCACCTACAGCAACGATACTCTACTCAGCTGCAGTGAGGCGCTCCTCTAGCAGGTCGACGGTGAGCTCGGTGGGGCAAAGGGAGAGAAAGTGGTCCCTGACTGAAGCAAGGGAGTCAGGAAGGCGGGTGACTAGGTAGTAAAGGTTGATGTACATGGGGGGAGGGTTCTTGGCACAGAACTCAGTGGGAAGCGCAGAGCGGTAGCGGGCGTCACTAGTGCGGAGGCGAGAAATGAGGTCAGCGACTGTGGCAAAGGCGGCAAGGTCAGGGAACAGGTACGGCAGCATGAGGCGGCTGAGGGCAGCAGTGGCAGGGGAGGAGTAGCGCGCTACTACAGTGTCATACAAAGACTTAGCAGTCTTGTGCTGACCAAAGTGCGCGCGCTCAGAAGATGGCAGGTGACTACGAACAGCAAGGCGAGCAACAGCGTCACGAGTGGTCCACTGCGAGCGAACCGTACTGACAGCAGTGGCAGCAGGTGCAGGAGAGACACCGGGCGTGTGATCGAAAAGGGACACTCCGTCCTTAGAGTCACACTGAAGAAAGAGCTGCAGGTCGTCAACCCACACGTCAAAGTCAACTGCACGCCCCTCAGCATCAAAGGTAAGAACAGTAGGGCTAGCCATAGCGGCAGTAGCAGCAGTAGCAGCAGTGGCAGCAGAAACAACAGTAGCAGCAGGAGCCGCGCGGGCAGGGCAGTTCGGCTCAGTAGGGCGGCGCGGCTCGGCAAGGCGGCGCGGCTCGGTAGGGCGGCGCAGCTCGGCTGGGCGGCGCGGCTCGGCTCTTGGCGGCACGGCGCGGCAGGGCGGCGCGGCTCAGCTGGGCGGCGCGGGTGCTTACCAGGGGCGGGTGCAGGGCAGGGCCGCAGCTGGCGGTTAGGTCAGGGCCGCGACTGGGGCGGCAGCAGGGCAGGGCCGCTACTTGGCGGCGGTAGAGCAGGGCCGCGACAAGGCGGTAGGGTAGGGCAGGGCCGCGACGAGCAGCGGCAGGGTAGAGGCCGCGGCGGGTGGCAAGGTAGGGCCGCGGGTGGCGGCAAGGCAGGGCCGCGATGGGCCGAGAAGGCAGAGGGCCGCGACGAGCCGTTAGAGCAGGGCCGCGACGAGCAGTGGCAGGGCAGAGGCCGCGGGTTGCGGCAGGGCAGGGCCGCGACGGGCCGAGAAGGCAGGGGGGCGCTACAGGCCGAGAAGGCAGGGGGCCGCGACGGGCCGTTAGGGCAGGGCCGCGACGGGCCGTTAGGGCAGGGCCGCGACGGGCCGAGAAGGCAGGGCCGCGACGGGCGGCTCTAGGGCAGGGCGCGCGACGGCGCAGGTGAGGCAGGCGCAAAGCGCGCTTCGGGCAGGGCAGGAAAAAAAAGTGATCGTGGTGGGCCCTAAAAAAAAATGTTCCCACGAGGGAACCTGCTCAGAATACCATGTCAGAATAGTGAAGGAAGGAATGACTGAACTAGCAAGCAGGTGGGTACAAGTGGGAAACCTAAAAGTGTTGTACCCTATATGAACTACCCCACTACAGCCTAGAAAGACTATAGCATATATGTTTGACAGACTGCCTACACGTCAGCTCCTGCCGATATGACGCATTTCATTGTGATCGCGTTGACACGCACCGACGAAGACTCAGGCGAGCCTCAACAAGGTAAGGCGATGTTGTTACTGTTCACTCGCACGGTGCAATCACCCGTCGTCCAGTCGATTCGCGGATTGTGTCGTCGCAGCCAATCACGGTCGAGTAAAATGTCGGTTCCGTCGAGGGTTGTCGCGAGCATTTCCTGGCTAAACGTGAAGTTACCCCCGCATTGAATCCGAACCCGGTCTACGCGTTCCCGTATCGCCAGTGGCGTGCCGTCAACCAGTCTTGCGTCGATCTCAGGTAAACATCTGTCCAGTGGCAATCTTTGTTTTCGTGCCGTGGCGATGTTGATCAGGCTGTGGCTGGCTCCCCCATCTATGAATATTTTTACTAAGTCTGTCCCAATTTTCCCGCTAAGTACTATGGGGATGTCTACCGTAGTCCCCTCCTTATTCGGCCGGGTGTGGTCGATTGCGTGAACCGGCACAATCACTCGGTGAGGGTCGGTTGGGTCGGGCGAGCGGCGTGACCTGTCAGTAGAGGGCACGCCTGCTACTGACTCCCAGCGTTTCCCTGCTGCTTGGTCTGTTTCTGCTGCTCAACTTCCCCCTTTCCCTTAGCGTTTTCCGGGCATTCGCTCTTGCGGTGTCCCGGCCGATTGCACACGAAGTAGCGCCTTTTGAACGGTGCGGCAGCGGCATTCGCGGCGACGACACGTATCGTGGCGCCCTCGTTCGTCCCACGAGATTGATGTCCCCAATTGCTGTTGCTTCCGTAGGACCCCGGCCTTGGTCGGCGAAAGAAGTCGAGCTTCTCCGCCATGGCGAGAATTTCCTGGAAATCGGTGATGCCGCGGAGCTGAATTTCTTGGGCGATATCATGCTTCAGGCCACCGATGTAGCGGTCGATGCGCTCGCTTTCGTGCATGTAGCCCACTTGCTCACACAGCGCCAGGAATCCGCTAGTGTAGTCTTGGACGGAACCGAGTTGGCGCCAAGTGTGGAGCTTCTGACGCGCCGCGATCGAAGCCGCAATTGGCTCAAATCGAGCGCGCAGACCTGCGCACCACGCGTCCCACGTGCGATATTGGGGCACCTCTATGAAATACGACGGAGCCCAGGGTCCGGTTTGTCCTTCCCGTGTCGGTAGAGTCGCGTAGTCCATCGGCTTCGTGATGATGACGCGCCACCAGTCCATGGTGGGTCCTCGCAGCAGCGACAAGGCGTAGCGAATCTTCGCCATATCCTTCGAGACGTAGTTGGCGTAAAAAAATACGTTCAACATGTACAAACCACGCTTGAATGTCAAAATGTTATATAGCTTATATTGTGTAGGCTATAGTGGGGTAGCCTATAAGGGGTACAACCCAATTAGGGTTAGTACTTGTACCCAACTCTTTGCTAGTTCATTCATTCTCGTTCATGATTCTGACATGGTTTCGGAGGAGGTCCCTTCTAGGAACGTTTTTTTTTTTTTTCCCACCACCTGCTGCCCTGCTAGCCACCCTCGTGACCCGTAGGCCCCCTAGGCCCCGACCCGTCGCCTCTAGCCCGGCCCCTTGGCCCCGTCGCCCCTAGCCACGGCCCCTTCGCCCCGTCGCCCCTAGCCGCGGCCCCTTGGCCCCGTCGCCCCGTCGCCCTAGCCTCGGCCCCTAGCGACCCGTCGCCATGTCGCCCCGTCGCCCCTAGCCGCGGCCCCTATCGACCCATCGCCCCGTCGCCCTAGTCTCGGCCCCTAGCGACCCGTCGCCCCTAGCCACGGCCCCTTGGCCCCGTCGCCCCTAACCGCGGCCCCTTGGCCCCGTCGCCCCGTCGCCCTAGCCTCGGCCCCTAGCGACCCGTCGCCCCGTCGCCCTAGCCTCGGCCCCTAGCGACCCGTCGCCCCTAGCCGCGGCTCCTTGGCCCCGTCGCCCCTAGCCGCAGCCCCCTTGGCCCCGTCGCCCCTAGCCGCGGCCCCTCGCGACCCGTTGCCCCGTCGCCCCTAGCCGCGGACCCGTCGCCCCGTAGCCCTAGCCTCGGCCCCACGGCCCCTCGCGACCCGTCGCCCCGTCGCACCTAGCCGCGACCCGTCGCCCCTAACCGCGGCCCCGTCGCCCCGTCGCCCTAGCCTCGGCCCCTAGCGACCCCTCGGCCCATCGCGACCCGTCGCCCCTAGCCGCGGCCCCGTCGTCCCTAGCCTTCTCTCCCCCCCCCCCCCCCCCCCCCCCCCCCCCCCCCTTCGACCTAGGCCCCTCGGCCCCTCGGCCCCTAGGCCCCACGCCCCTCGGCCCCTCGGCCCCTTGGCCCCCCTTCGTGTTTGGTCCCTCGGCCCCTAGGCCCCTCGGCCCCGCCCCTCGGCCCCTCGGCCCATACGCCCCAGGCCCCTCGGCCCCTTGGCCCCTCGGCCCCTCGGCCCCTAGGCCCCTTCGTGTTTGGCCCCTCGGCCCCTCGGCCCCTAGGCCCCTTCGTGTTTGGCCCCTCGGCCCCTAGGCCCCAGGCCCCTTGGCCCCTTGGCCCCCCCCCGTGTTTGGCCCCTCGGCCCCTAGGCCCCTCGGCCCCGCCCCTCGGCCCCTCGGCCCCTAGGCCCCAGGCCCCGCGGCCCCGCGGCCCCTCGGCCCCTTGCCCCCCCCCCCCCCCCCTCCGTGTTTGGCCCCTCGGCCCCTAGGCCCCTCGACCCCGGCCCCTTGGCCCCTTGGCCCCTTGGTTATTTGCCCCTGCTGCTACTGCTACTGCTGCTGCTGCTACTGCTGCTACTGCTACTGCTGCTCCTGCTGCTACTGCTGCTCCTGCGTACTGCGCCACTATGGCCTCGCTTCGAGTTCTCGCGTTCGATCATGAGGGTAGACCGGTTCAGTTTGACACATGGCTCGACGACCTGCAGCTGTACCTACTGAGCGATTCTAAGGACAGTGTTTCACTGTTTGACCTAGCGTCAGGCGCAGCCACTGCCCCTCCCGCCACAGCTGACAGTGCGACTCGCTCACAGTGGCTTACTCGCGACGCTGCTGCCCGCTTAGCCATTCGCAACCATCAGCCGTTCTCCGAATGCACTCACTTCGGACAGCACAGGACAGCACAGGCACTGTACGACGCTGTAGTCGCTCGCTACTCCTCCCCTGCCACTGCTGCTCTAGGCCGCCTGCTTCTGCCCTACCTATTCCCCGAGCTGTCCGCCTTTGCCACAGTCGAGGACCTGGTTTCCCACCTTTGCGCTAGTGATGCTCGCTACCGCGCTGCCGCCCCCGCTGAGTTCCTTGACAAGAACCAGCCCCCGATGTTCATCACCCTCTACTTCATAGTCACTCGCCTCCCTGACTCTCTTCGCTCTGTCAAGGACCACTTTCTCTCTCTTGACCCCACCTCCCTCACTGTTGACCTCCTCGAGCAGCATCGCCTCGCAGCTGAGACTAGTGCAGTTGCTGTAGGTGCTGCTCGTGGCACTCCGCGCCCCCTCTTCTTTGAGGGGTGCTCCCCCTCCCCCCTTGCCCCCTCCTACGCCTCTTCTGCTGCTGCAGACGTCTCTGTTGCTGAGGACGTCGGGGCTGCTTCTGCTAGTGCGAAACGCCGCAGCAGCAAGGGCAAGGGTGGCAAGGGTGGTGGAGGTGGCAGCGGTGGTGGTGGAGGTGGCAGCGGGAGTAGTGGTGGGGGCAGCAGTGGAGGTGGTGGCGGCGCTGGGACTGGTGGGGGGAGTGGGGGCTCTGGTGGCGGCGGTGGAGGCAGCGGTGGGAGTGGCGGCAGTAGCGGCGGTGGGACTGGTGGCGGTGGGACTGGTGCTTGGCGTGTTGGTTCTGGAGGTGTCCAGCGTCAGCAACAGCAACATCGGAGCGAGACCCAGTCGCCCCAGCAGCTTCGTGAGTGGTTTTTGCAGCGTGGGGCGTCTGGGGGTAGTGTCAGCTGCCCGTATGTCATTCGCACAGGTGACCGTGCTGGTCAGACATGCGGGCGGCTTCACACTCAGCTCCGCTGCTTCTCCCGCCTCGACGACGCTTGGCGTGCTGAGTTTGGTGACGACGTCGAGCTCCCTCGCTGGGCAGATCTCCTTAGGTCTAGAGTTGCTATCTTTGACCTAGACTTTGATGCTATTCTTTTTGCTATGTATGCTTTGTCTGTTATTGCTAAGGGTGACTGTTACTGGTGTGTGCCGCTTGACCCAGGTATAGCCGCCACTGCTCTAGGTGCTAGTGAGTCTGGTACTCTCCCTGGTACTGCGCCTGCTGAGGCCTTGCACACCTTCACGTTGGACTCAGGCGCCTCGCGCTGTTTCTTTCGTGACAGCACCACCCTCACTCCTCTCCCTGCACCTGACCCGGTCAGACTGGCTAACCCCTCCGGAGGCCCGGTCGTGGCCCGTTCCTCCACTGTCCTCCCGTGTCCGGCGGTTCCGTCCGGCTCACTGTCAGGTCTTCACCTCCCCTCGTTCTCTACGAACTTGGTGAGTACCGCTGCCCTCCAGGATGCGATGGTCACTCCCACCACTCCTGGAGGTATGCGTGTGTCGATCTGCACGTGCACACGGACAGGGCGTCACCTGGCCACGTTCACTCATCGGCCAGGGTCGAGTCTGTACACACTCGCTACCGAGCCTTCTCAGGTAGCTGCGTCTGCTCAGGTGTCAGCGTCAGGTCAGGTAGCCGCCTCTTGCTCGTGTCGCCTCCTGTCGCACCAGACTCTTCTGTGGCACCACCGCCTGGGTCACCCCTCCCTGCCACGCCTTCGTGGCATGCACTCTTGTCTTCTTGTCTCTTGTCTACCCAGGTCTCTACCTCCCCTACCGTTCTCGCCTGCCCCGCCCTGCCTTCCTTGCGTCGAGGGGCGGCAGCGCGCAGCTCCTCACTCCTCCTCGTTTCCCTCAACGTCTGCTCCCCTGCAGACTCTCCACATGGACGTGTCAGTGGACAGAGCCGCGAGCGCTACTTTCTTCTGGTCGTTGACGACTACACGTGGTACACCACGGTCTTCCCCTTGCGCAGCAAGGATCAGGTCGTTGATGTCTTGATCCCTTGGATCCGCACAGTCCGTCTCCAGCTCCGCGAGCGGTTCGTCCAGGACCTTCCTGTCCTGCGTCTGCACTCTGACAGAGGTGGTGAGTTCTCCTCCAACCTCTTACGGGACTTTTGTTGTGGGGAAGGCATTCTCCAGTCGTTCACGCTTCCGGAATCCCCTCAGCAAAATGGGATTGCTGAGCGCTGCATTGGCTTAGTCATGGAGGTCGCTCGTACCTCCATGATCCATGCGGCTGCTCCCCATTTTCTGTGGCCGTTTGCGGTCCGGTACGCTGCGCATCAGCTCATTCTCTGGCCCCGTGTCTCCTTGCCGGAGACCTCGCCCACACTGCATTGGACGGGGGAGGTTGGCAATGCGTCGGTGTTCCAGGTCTGGGGATCTCGTGCCTTTGTTCGCGATACGTCCGCGGACAAGCTCTCTGCCTGTGCTATCCCCTACGTCTTCCTTGGCTTTGTCCCCGATGCGCTTGGCTGGCAGTTTTACCACCCCCCCCCCCCCCCCCCCCCCCCCCCCCCCCGCCCCCGCTGGTCTTCCTTGCTCCCGGCCCCCCTCCGGTAGACCCCCTCCCGCCCCAGGGTCCTGCTCCCTCAGGTGTGTCTCAGGTAGACCCTCTCCTTGGTCCTGCGCCTGTTCCGGTTGCTGTCGGCTCAGGTGCTGCTCGAGGTGCTGCGTCTGCGGGTGCTGCGTCTGGGGGTGCGGAGCCGGGGGGTGCGGAGTCTGAGGGTGCTGGGTCTGGGGGTGCTGAGCCTGGGGGTGCTGAGCCTGTGGGTGTGGAGCTTGAGCGTGCTGAGCCTGGGGGTGCGGAGTCGGAGGGTGCGGAGTCTGGGGTTGCTGAGCGTCGGGGTGCTGCTTCGTCTGGAGGTCCTGCTGGTGCTTCGCCGTGACTGTCTCTGCAGCAGCTGCGTGAGTGGTTTGTTCGGCGTGCACGCCCTCGGAGTGGAGCTACCAGAGCTGGAGGCGCTGGAGACGCTGGAGCTGGAGGTGCTGGAGTTACTGCTGGAGCTGGTGGTACTGGAGGCACTGCGGCTACTGGTCCTAGAGGTGCTCGTACCAGGGGTACTGAAGCTGCCGGGACTGGTGTTGTTGAGGGCACTAGAGCTGGAGACCCTACGGAGCCTGGAGCTGCTGGAGCTCGAGGCACTGGCGCTGGTGGCGCTGGAGCTGGAGGCGCAGGAGCTGCAGGAGCTGGAGCTGTTGACCCTGGAGCTGGAGGTGCTGGAGACACTGTGCCGCCGCGACCGTACTTCGTTCCCCTGCTTCACTAGGTTCTTGGTGTCCCGTCTTCTACTTGCCTTACTCCTCCCCTCCTGTGTCCACCACCTGACCAGACGCAGCTGCCGTTGCAGCCGGCCTCTCCACTGCCTGCTCCCTCTCCTTACACTGAGCAGTCCGGCGGTCTTACAGAGCGTCATGAGCCCGTGTCTCGACCTGTCTCGCCTGTTCGCACCGCTCGTCGTGTTCCTCCTTCGCGTCCTCCTCCTGTCCCCAGCACGCACGCTATGGCACTCCGTCCTTCCTCTGTTCCACTGCGTGTTCCTCTGCCTGCTCCTCCTGAGTCCTCTCTTCTTGCTGTTCCTGACCCTGAGTCTGACCGCGCTCGTGCTGCTAGTCCCACTGTCACTCGTCTCCTCATCACTGCTGTCACTGACCCTTCCTTTGAGTCTGCTACTGCGTCTGCTCTCGTTGCTGAGCTGCTTGACTTTGCTGCTGCCTGTCGTCTAGACTACGCCACTGCTCTTGTTGCTGAGTCTGAGTCAGCCAGTCCTCCGTCCGTCGGGGGTGAGTGTGCTCTTGGCACGGACGTCCTTGAGGACAGGCAGGAGGAATTTGAGTGTCTTGCAACTGCTGTACCTCGTTTCGCTTCCATGCTGCTTGCCCCTGAGGGAGACCCAAATGCACCAGACATCTCGACCCCGCGCTCTTACGCAGAGGCGATTACGGGTCCTTACTCCTCTCAGTGGCAGGCAGCCATGGATGCCGAGATGGCATCCTGGAAGTCCACAGGCACCTACGTCGACGAGGTTCCCCCACTTGGGGCGAACATAGTCGATGGCATGGATTTTCAGGGTGAAGCGGCCGCCGAGTTCTCCGCCTGCCTTCAAGGCGCGTTACGTTGCTTGAGGCTTCAGTCAGCGACAAGGGGTCGTCTACTTTCAGACCTTCTCTCCCACCCCAAAGATGACTACTCTTCGGGTGTTGCTTCACGTCGCTACTCAGCGTGACTACGAGTTGCACTCTCTGGACTTCAGCACAGCTTTCCTGCAGGGCAGCCTACACGAGGAGATCTGGCTGCGCCGCCCACCTGGCTTCACTGGGTCGTTTCCTGCAGGTATCCAGTGGAGCCTCCGGCGGCCAGTCTACGGTCTCCGCCAGGCGCCTTGCGAGTGGCACGACACACTGAGGAATACACTTGCGGCTCTTGGGTTTGCTCCTTCTACTGCTGACCCGTCGCTGTTTCTACGCACCGACACCTCGCTGCCGCCGTTCTACGTCCTCGTGTACGTTGATGGCCTCGTCTTTGCCACTGCTGACACCGAGGCACTGACACTTGTGAAGTCGGAGCTGCAGAAGAGAGACACGTGCACAGACCTGGGTGAACTGCGCAGCTATCTTGGCTTGTAGATCACCCGGGACAGAGCACGGCACACCATCACACTGACTCAGTCACACATGGTGCACCAGGTCCTTCAGCGCTTCGGTTTCCAGTTCTCCTCGCCACAGCCCACTCCTCTGCCTACCGGCCACTCGCTCTCAGCTCCACCTTCGGACGAGTCCGTAGAGCCGAGTGGTCCGTACCCAGAGCTTGTGGGTTGCCTCATGTACCTGATGACATGCACTCGACCTGACCTCGCATACCCTCTCAGCCTCTTGGCTCGCTACGTGGCTCCCGGTAGGCACCGAAAGGTGCACTGGGATGCTGCAAAGAGGGTACTGCGTTACTTGTGCAGTACGTCGGGCATGGGGCTCGTGCTTGGAGGACGCGGTCCAGTTGTCCTCACTGGTCATGCAGACGCTTCTTGGGTTGACGACTCAGCTACGCAGCGGTTGTCACAAGGTTACACCTTCAGCCTCAGTTCCGGCTCTATCTCCTGGCGGTCTACCCGCTCTTCTTCGGTTCTCAGCTCCAGTTGTGAGGCTGAGATCTACGCAGGGGCCATGGCTGCACAGGAGCTTCGCTGGCTCACCTACCTGCTGACTGACTTGGGAGAGCAGCCTCGTTCGCCTCCAGTTCTGTACGTAGACAACAAGGCCATGATTGCCTTGTGTCAGGAGCACAGACTGGAGCACCGAACGAAGCACATCGCTCTGCGATACTTCCTTGCTCGAGAGTTGCAGCAGCGTGGCCAGCTTCGTCATGCGTACGTGGCCACTAGGGCCAACACTGGTGATGTATTCACCAAGGCTCTTCCGCCTAGTGATCATCAGCGTTTCTCTACTGTGTTAGGCCTTGTGCCTACTTTGCCTCACTTGCTTACTGCTTGACTCTGCTTGTACTGTGATCTATATATATACCTGCATGCTTGCACTTGCTATGGTATGATCATTGTCTGTTGCAGGAGCGTGTACACCCTTGAGAGCAGCCCTTGCTTTTGGTCCCTTATCTGGTTCACGCTGGAATGGCTTGATGTGACGGATCTGGCTGCTCCCCAATGCTTGCCCAAGTAGGAGATAGCCTTGTGCGCTCTTCCGCACCCATGCGCTCTTCTCCGGGTCGTTCTCGGGGCGCTTCTCCATTCCTTCCATCACCTCTAGCAGGTCATAGTGGTCGAATACATTCTCCATTCTGAAGGACCATTCAGCGAAGTTGTCGCCATTGAACTTGTCAAGCCCAAACATCGTAGGCTCATCCCTAGGCGGGCCAAGACTTGGTTGCATGGGCGCCATGGCTGAATCACGGGGTTGGCCTTGACCTTGGGCTTCTCCACTGCCACTAGCACCTCTGCCACCCCTTTCGTCAGGTCCAGCCATTGTCGAAACTGCTCCAAGAGGCTCTGATGCCACTTGTTATAGTCACAATAGGCTTGAATGTGCCTAAAACGAGAGATAGAGTGCACAGTCGGATTTCTGCACAGCGGCTTCAAACGTTGATACCGTTCTGGTCACAACTGCAAACGACTTGATTCAAATTGGATCTGGAGCGTCTTGATGTTGCCTACACGAAGCAATTTAGATTGCACGATTTCATTAAGTATTGATGACGCAACGTTGGTTTGAACGAACGGCACTATGGCAGCCACTTTAGACTTAGAACACAAATTAGGAAGAGTTGCGAGTTGGGAATGACTCCCAGCTCCTAAAAACCCCAAGAGCAGAGGTACAGTGATGTGGAACAGTGCCACACTATCCCCAACCATGAAGGGTCTCAAAAATACCCTCCACAAGGGCCTACACCAAGAGAAATGTTACACTACACAAAGTAATGTAACTATTCTCACTATCTTGAAGTTTACCCTTTTGGAGAGCTTCGAAATCACTTGATTCTTGAAACCAAGGCTCTGGTTCTTCAAGATAAATTCTTCCTTGAGTTCTTGGAATTCTGCTGCGCACACCTGCGACACACCGAACGTTCCACACACGACAAAATAGAAAAACGCACACGACACGCAAACGACGACGTGACACGCGACTAGTGATAACTCGCTATTGACTCGACACACGCATTCAAAATCATGCCTCATCATTCACACACTATTGTATGCATGAAATATATATTATCTCATGCCCTCATACCATTCCATGCACACACGCATGCACGCACACGGACAACAAGCCGAATGCAAACCGTAGGGTTGCACCAACAGGGAGCAGAGACTGGAGCACAGAACGAAGCACATTGCTCTTCGCTACTTTCTTGCTCGAGAGCTGCAGCAGCGTGGTCAGCTTCGCCTTTCTTACGTATCCTCTCGGGCTAACACTGCTGATGTCTTCACCAAGGCCCTCGGGTCTGGTGATTTTCCGCGTTTTTGCACTGCTCTTGGGCTTCTGCCCGTTCTACCTCACCTGCTTGTCTCTTGATCTTGCACTTGTACACTTATATCTATATTTATACCTGCATGTTTCCTTTTGCTATGTTGTGTTCAGTGTACTACTGCCTTGCTATTATGGCGTGTTCCTACGCCTTGTATCAAGCGAACCTCATATCGAGCTCACAATGAAAAACCTAAACCCGAAATCCTTTGCTAGTTTTACCAGGGAATTCTGATTTGAGGTTGCCTGATATGATGCGTATGAACACGCCCGTATAACTCTGCATGTGAACTGGCCTTGTGGCCGCTTGCTTGTGCTTGAATTGTGTGGTGTCCTTGAGATCAACCCTGAGCTTTGCTTTGTTTTGCTCTGTTGTCTTGCTTGACTGGTCTTGTGACCGTCTTGTTGTCCCCCACTTAGCCTATGGGGGTGTGTCAAAGTACATCTTACTTGTAGGCTTTAGTGGGGCACTCCTTATTCCCACTCTTAGTGGGGCACTCTTAGCACTTCTAGGGTTAGTACTCGTACCTCAACTCTTACTATTCCAACCATTCCTGCACAATTATTCTGACACAAAATCCGTGCAATCAATATCCTAATATGGCTAAACATTGTAAATTCTGCATCGCTTCCTATTCAGCACAATGCTGGAGTAAAAAAGAATCACATTTGGCAGAAACAATGCAGAGGTTAACACATGACACTACTTAAACTTGGGTGCTCGCCACAGAGCCTCTACCAAACTTGGAGCAACTATGCCTAGGAACTTTGGAGACTTTGACAGAGCACCACATTTGAGGCTGGTCCTTCTAGATAGCCACCACCTTTATGCTGCTCACAACCTGAACGATGAAAGAACGAGGATAGGAAGACAAGAAAGGTAAGATTTTCGCTGTGGCTGTCGTCCGTTCGACAAAAAAAGGAAAAGGGAGCTAGGAGCTAAAACAAGAGGGACTCAACATGGGCATACAAAGGGAACGGAACGGACATGAATGGAATATTAGTCTGTATGTATGGTGCAATACACCACCGCAACACGCAAAAGGGATACCCTAATCCCACCATGTTCACAACCATTAAAGGCTTGCACTCCATACGCATTACACATTACGCTTCGCTACAAAGATGCCCTGATCCCACCATGACCAATAAAGGGTTGCATTCCATTGATAACACACATATTATGATATGTTTTTATGTGCTGTGCACTAAGCTCACCTTTGTCAGTGTTTGGCTCGCTTCTTTGCTTCACTATAGAGCACCACTCCACAAATAGTGATGCCGAATCCCACCATGCCCATAACCGTTACCCGGTTACGGAACACCAAGACTGATATGATTGCTGCAACCACTCCCTTGGCATTACCCAAGACCTGCAGGGAGCGCAGGAGGAAGACAGAGGCGAGGGAGGGACGAATGCACAAAGAGAAAACAACTCATTAGGCGCCTAGAACAATATTACAGAAGGCCGGGTGTAATATGACTGCGGTAAGCGCTCCCTTGGCGTTTCCGAATGCCTGGGTACTACCAGGATGCATTACCCTTCCCCAGTTCCCCATAGAGGTGTATTTTGAGGCGCCTCAAAATACACCCCAGTTCCCCATAGCCAAATCCCCCTCGGAGGTTTTCCGGGAATATTTTTTTCATCCCCCAATATCCCCAGCTTCCCATACTCAGCATCCCAACCGCAATAGTACATACAGTCATAAACTATTATGCACTAGCACACTGGCACATACTGTTACCAACTGTCACAAAACTGTCACTAAACTGTCACAAAACTGTCATATACTGCCACATACTGTCACAATTTCTCCTCCGCCTTGATCCCAAGTCTGAATTCCACCCTGATTCCACCACTTCCTTCCCTGTGTATTTTGAGTCGACTCAAAACATACGTCTGTTTTTCGCCCCCGTTTATTCGACTACAAACTGAACCCAACTCCTGCAAAACCCCCAAACTCACCCCTGCATGAACGCAAACCCCTGAATATCAGACAAGTATTTCTTGTCCTACCCCTGCTAAATGTAAAAATTCGCCCTTTATTGTCACAATATCCCCTTCATCGTCACAATCCTCTTCTGATTGTCACAATTCCTCCCCTCCTCTCACCCCTCCCCCATTAATTCAACACATAAACTGGTGCTAATGGTGAGAAGTGCTGTGTTTCAAACCTCAAGGCGCTTTGCAAACTGTAACCAGAAAGTCGGTCAGGTTCTTGAAGGGAAAACAGAAGATTTTTGTCACCAACACCCTCCCTCTCATTTTTGGCACCCCCTCTCCGCCTCATTTTTGGTAAGAACCCAAACCCCCCGAGGCCCGCCCTCTTCCCTTCCCGCTCTTTCCCCAGCCCACCTCACCATCTCTTCTTCCTCCCCCTACAATATCAAACCCCATTCCACTCAACCCACTCCCCACTCCCCATCCCTCACCTCCCTCCCCTCACTCTCACCTGAGAAGTATGCATGCTGGTGTGCTTGGTAACCATGAATTTCATGAGGTTCGTGAACGGTAATAGAGCTACACTCGTTAACATGTTACAGCCTCTCCCCGATTCTTCCTCCCCTCCTCTCCCCCCCCCTCTTCCTCCTTTTCCCCCTCCCTTTGCCCCTCTCACCTGAAGAGTAAGCGCGCTGGTGTGCTTAGTAACCAGAAAATTCGTCAAATTCGTGAAGTAGGCGAATGCAGCATTCGCCACCAGGTACACCAGAATCCACGGAGACTCCCTCGCTTTTGCCACCACCACCGCCAGCACATTCCCCTCTATAAACAGACTCGCTGGAAGCAGCATCACCACCGCGAGCGGCGACATGTACAGCAGCAGGTTCATCGAGTGTAGTTTCTCACTATCACTCGTTAGAAGCAGCCCCTGTACAACGGATTTCAGCGCCCGAGCAGCAGTAGACGCGAAGCACATTATCACGCCGAGAAGGTGAAAGGAAGGTTCCGAGTTGCTGGCTATGACTATGCCCAGGACGACTGGAACGAGCGTGAGATAGGTGGTGGCTGCTTCGGTGCGAAAGGTGATGATGACGACGAATAGGGCAGTGAAGGCCGGAGTTGTGGCTCCAATCGCCTGGAGAGGGGGGAGGGGAAGGGTGGGGGGACACAGGAGGGGGACAGGGTGAGAAGGTGTTGGGGCCTTCAGTTGTTTGAGAAGGTGATGATGACGACGAATAGGGCAGTGAAGGCCGGAGTTGTGGCTCTGATTGCCTGGAGAAGAGGGTAAGGGAGGAATGGAATGAAAGAGGGGGAAGGGGTTTGGTATGGGTGAGATAGGTGGTGGCTGTGTCGGTGCGAAAAGGTGATGATGACAACGAATAGGGCGGTGAAGGCTGGGGTTGTGGCTCCGATTACCTGGAGAAGATGGGGAAAGGGAGGAAGGAGGAACACAGGAAAGGGACAAGGGGAAAAGGGGTTTGGCATGGGTGAGATAGGTGGTGGCTGCTTCGGTGCGAAAGTTAATGATGACAACAACGAATAGAGCGGTGAAGGCTGGGGTTGTGTCGCCAATTGCCTGGAAAGAGGGAGGGTGAGGGAGGGAAAGAGGGGAAAGGGTTCGGTTTGGGTGGGTAGGTGGTGGTGGGATACGTTTGGACGGTCATGATGACGACTAATAGGCCATTGAAGGCTGGGGTTGTGGCGCTGATTGCATGGAGATGGGAGAAGAGAGGGTGGGGAGGGGGCGGGTTTTGGGGGGAGGACGGGGGACCGGGGGGGGGGGGGAAGGGGGTTTGGGGAAGAGGAGGGGATTTGGGGGAAGACGAGGGGGCTAGTGGGAAAGAGGGAAGCATGGGAAGGTGAGAGAGGAGGCGGGGGGATCACAGCAGGGGTTCAATGCCTGCTACCAGGGGTTCAATGCCTGCTACCAGGGGTTCAATGCCTGCTACCAGGGGTTCAATGCCTGCTACCAGGGGTTCAATGCCTGCTACCAGGGGTTCAATGCCTGCTACCAGGGGTTCAATGCCTGCTACCAGGGGTTCAATGCCTGCTACCAGGGGTTCAATGCCTGCTACCAGGGGTTCAATGCCTGCTACCAGGGGTTCCGAAGCAGCATAGGGCGGCGAGAGGAGGTGCTACAAATATCCACGAATTTGGGGAGGGGAGGGAGAGAGATGGGGGGAAGAAGGAAAGGCGATAGGGGGGAGATCGCAGCAGGGGTTCTGAAGCGGTTTAGGGCGGTGAACGGTAGTGTTGTGGCTAGATTTGCCCAGGGAAGTGGGGAGGGGTGGGAGAGAGAGGGGGGAGGAGGAGGGGGGAGGAAGGGTGGAGAGGAAAAGGACAAGGGAGAAGGGACAGGGGAAAGGGGGATGGAAGGGGAAAACGGGGTGATAGAGGAATGGAGGTGGCAGGGGAAAAAGGAGTAGGTGAGATGGGGGTAGGTGGTGAGTGGTCCGAATGCGGTGGGGGTAGGTGGTGAGGGGTGGCATGGGAGAGGGTTTGGGATGGGCCCAAGAATTTACAAGTGGTATGGGTCCGGAATTACCACGAGGGTTTGGTGTGAGTCCGGAAATTTACATATAAAGGGTTTGGTATGGTCCTAGGACGAACGTGTTGTTATGTTCGGTGGAAAGGGGATGGGACGAGAGGAAAGAGGGGGTTGAGGGAGAGAGGAGGGGGGAAGAGAGTGGGGCAGGACGAGGGAGAGGACGCGGGGAAGGGGCGAGAATAGAAATAGCGGACGTATACTAGAGTAGCACGGGCATGGTGCGAGCTTCGAACTACAAGTTCTCAGCTTCAAACAAATTTTTTATTGTTTATATTCTATTTTTTAACTGTTTACGGTCAAAACTTTGGTGTAATTTGCGAACAGTATGGCGGGTTGGGGGGACATGTTACCCTGTTACCGCAGCTTACCGAGTTCAAAGAGACTGGCAGGCACTCCCTGGTATTAAGGACATACTTCGTTTGCTTAAACCTGGTTGAAACTGCGCTGAGAAGGCATACCTGGTTGAAGGAGACGGGGATGTATCTGAGCGACATGTTCCCGCAGACGACGGAGAAGCAGAAGATCGCGGAGAGCATGGCAATCTTGAGCATCTGACGTGGCGACGAGATGAACTGCATCGGGACAACCTCGAAGCGGTCTATAGCGACGTAACTAAAAGTGCAGCAAGCGCACATGTGGCAGAGCGTTAGAAACACCGGGTAACGGAACCCGTAACTCGATAGAAGAAACTTGTTTAGAAGCAACACGCCGATGTTGCTACAGTACCAGGAAAACACGATCAGTGCGGTAGTAGCGCCGGGGGATAGTTGCGGCCATGAGCTATTAGCGGGGAGGCCTAAAGTGGGGATGGGTAAGGCAGAGGAGAGCTTATACGGGGAGCTCGGGGAATTTGGAACGCCGCCTCCGCCGCCGCCGCCAGCGGTGCTATTTAACGGTCGTTCTTCCTCCTTACTGCTCTCTTCTGAGTCTACTTGCGCCTCGGGATCTTCCTTCTCGTCGATTCGCCGATACGGCGCCGCAGCGCTCGGCATGGTGACCTAATTTAGTCTAGATCGTTCGCAACCTAATTTAGTCTGTTCTCTTATCAAAAGTTGACCGTATCGGCGCGGTGCGGGTTCTATTTTAGGAGCCAAACAACGACCTGAGAGGGAACGCTGATCTGCCGATCAAAGCGACGGCGATGGATCGTAGGCAGCGCGACGCGACTCCGAGCAATTTAGCTGGTATTTAACTACGAGCGCGCTCTCCATCTGCTGATATGCGCTCTCTCCATGTAGGCGGACGGCGTAGAAAAAAAAAAAGGGGACCCGACGGTGTCTTTTGAAGGATTTGTTGGACAAGCAGGCTGCTGCTAATGGCCGTGAAGCAAGGTGTTGCCTTGTTGACGAACCTGAAAGAGGTAACGACGGGGATTTAGGGATTGCCGTGAGACACATTTCATCGTGTTTCAACGGCAGATCACTTGTGAAAATGCTTGTTTTACTCAGCTTTTATTTTTTTCGTCATTTTGATACAACAAGCAGAACGGATCAAGGCGAAATGCGAACCTGAAATCAAGGCGGAAACCCAACCTGAAGCGCGTATATTTTTAAGTTGAATCAGAAGTCACCTCCTGGAAATGAAGCTCGCTCGGCAGCGACGGAGTTAGCAAATGTATCCCGTCCCGATTGCTAGATAGGAAAAAGCTTGGTGAACAATGCGGACTCAAGTGGGCTTCTGTCGTCACCTAAGGAGAAGCGACGCTGCGGGGAAAGAAGGTATGCTTCAAGCTTGCAAAAAGAGATCGAGGGACATGGTTTTCGAATACTACAGGCGTAAGGAGGTGGTTGGTGCTGGTTATTCTTCGAAGTTGGTCGAGAATGGTGTTTATTCTGCACTGAACCCCCTAGACTCTGTGTCCTAGGTAGGTGAAGATATACCTTGGAGATAGGTTGATGCTGTAGTGCCTGGCGCGTACTTTTCCAGGTGTTATACCTGGTTCAGCGTTACATGTAGAGGGATAAATAACGGTAAACATCGGTTTCACATGGTTTGTTACATTTGAAGGCGTTTAAGAAAGGCAGTGTACCACATATACAGCAATGTGAAGTGAAACGGGAGTGAAATCTAGGGCAGTTCCCAAGGCAGGGGGGAACCGAACCGGCGCACACAGTTCCGAACGGGTGCAATCAAGCACCGCTGCTGCAATCCCCGATGCGCTTGTTAGGGGAACGGGGGAATTGCAGGGAGAAGCGGGTGGTGCATTTCACATGCCCCTACCGACAAGGAGCTGCCTGGCGTACATTTCTTGTCTCAATCACATGAGGTGCTCTGTTGCAGCCGTGGATGTCGTGCCATGCCATGCATGCCCGTTTGTGATGCTGCGCGTAGGATGCGCAAGTGGTTTGCAGCTTCCATCACTCTCGGGCACGAATCGAGTGCGACGCGCGGTGTCGGGAACGCTGGTTGGTTGAATTGGTGGCAGATTGGATGTTGAGGCTTACGTGGCAGCCATGCAATTGGTTCACTGCGTAGACCCACCAAACCAAGATGAGCAGAAAAGTGGCCAAAGATACTGCGAGCCTCGTTATTCTTCGCTAATCGTCTCTTTTTGACGACCGACGTCCACTATCGCATCGCACATCCAACCAGGAGCCCTTCAGGACCGTTCACTAGCCTGGACGCTGCGCATCCAACAGAGGGGGATCATAGTTACCACCACCAGGGTGGCATCTTCGAGCTTTCTACAGTGGATGTCGCGGTTCGGATCTCAGCATTCTCTACTATCCAACAAAAGCCACGTGTGCTTTTGCGACCATGGCACCTGATCGGCATCAAATGGAGGCGCAGTGGTGTGTAACTGCCCAAAAGTCCCACCTGAAGCTGAACGAGTGTCGCAAAAGTCGCCTGTAACAACCTCACCAAGTACCGACTTGTCTCTGCATCTCAACACCCTACAAAACAAAAGAAAACGTACCATAAATTTGCATTGAAACATTTTTATGGAATGCACCTCGGCAATTGAACAAAACTGCCACAAGAGTCGTGATCAATGCTTGATGTGCAATGTTTGCATTTTTTCAGCTCAACCACATTGTGTTCAGGTAATCTAAATGCAATGAAGCACAAAAAAAGAGCCCGCACTTCACAGCACAGTATCTCATCTTATGCTTCCTTCCTGTGTTAGATAGTGCTGACAAGTGGCAGTCTATCTTGAGCAGACTCAACAGTACAATGGTTAGCCATTGCCAATGATCGAAACTGAGAGCCCTAAATTTGCACAACAAAGCAATATGATCCAAATGTGGTCCTTCAAATGGGGTTGTCTTGACCATCTGTCACTGTAATGGTCCTCCCTCCTACGCCCCTCCCTTTGCTCTCCCCTCTCCTCTTTTTACAACCTTACATCGTCGTCACACACACCGAAGCACAGGCTTCATGGCAGCACAGGCATGCTTCTTCTTCACCAGCTTTCAACCATCACTGGCGCTACTGCTCTTGACACACAACCCCCTCCGCTCCTCCCCTTGCCTTGCGTTACAACCTTGGCACACACCGTGGCACTGGTCTCATGGCAGCACGGGCATGCTTCTTATCTCCACCCCCTCCCTCCCTCAACCATCTATCACCAGCTTTCAACCATCACTGGCGCTACTGCTCTTGGCACACAACCCCCTCCGCTCCTGCTCCTCCCTCTCCTCGCTTCCCAACCTTCCGTCGTCGCCTCATGCACCGAAGCACAGGCATCATGGCAGCGCGGGCATGATACCTCACCAGCTTTCAACCATCACTGGCGCTACTGCTCTTGCCACACAACCCCCTCCACAACCGCAGTCTTCCTATCCTTGTGTCGTCGTCGCACACATCGGGGCACGGGCCTCATGGCAGCACGGGCATGCTTCCTCACCAGCTCTTGTCAGTATCGCTGGCAACGTCACAGGAGCTACTGCTCTTGGCACACAGCCCCCTCCACATCCGCAGTCTTCCCAACCTTCCGCCGTCGCCGCACACAACGTGGCACGGGCCTCATGGCAGCACGGGCATGCTTCCTCACCAGCTCAGCCAGCCAGCCTTGGCCCATCACACCAAGAGAGGTCATAATGTCTCTAGGGTCAAGGGAAAGTATGATCCCTCGAGGGTCTAAAGCCTCTTTCACCTCCCCCTGAAACCTTGAACCAACCTTTTGAACCTCCTCACAACCAGCTGTCTCCCCTCCCTGCAATCCCAGTTCCCCATTCCCCTCAACCTCCTTCGATCCTCTCCGCCTCTTCGCCTCCCTTTCACTAAACAGCATCTCCTGCTGCTGTGCCCTCTTTTTCTCTTTCTTGCTATCCTTCACCTTGTCACGTGCCCCCTCATCCTCCTCCCTTTCACTAAAAATCACCTCCTGCTGCTGTGCCCTCTTATTCTCCTTCTCACGAAGCATCACTTCGTCCTCTGCCCCCTCATTCTCCTTCTTGGAAGATCCCGTTGTTGCATGGGGCTCTGGGCTCCCCTTCTCCTCCCTTTCATGAAGCATCCTCTCCTGCTGTGCCCTCTTATTCTCCTTCTCATGAAGCATCACTTCGTCCTCTGCCCCCTCATTCTCCTTCTTGGAAGATCCCGTTGTTGCATGGGGCTCTGGGCTCCCCTTCTCCTCCCTTTCCTGAAGCATCCTCTCCTGCTGTGCCCTCTTATTCTCCTTCTCACGAAGCATCACTTCGTCCTCTGCCCCCTCATTCTCCTTCTTGGAAGATTCCATGGTATGGCTGCTCCTCCTTTGCTCCAAGGCCAGTCGCTCGCTGCGAGTGGCGGGCACAGAGCGCAGCCACCACTGCAGCTCCTCCGTGCCTGCACTCGGTACAGTCACACCCACTAAGGTCGCATCTGCACTCCGTACAGTCACACCTGCAACAGACGCATCTGCTAAGGTCACACCTGCTAAGGTCGCATCTGCACTCTGTAATGTTAAAATTGCTGATGTTTCTGCTGCTGCTGCTCGTGGTGGTGCTGCTGCTCGTGGTGCTGGTGCTGGTGTTTCTGCTGGTACTGCTGCTGCTGCTGCTGCTGCTGCTGCTGCTGCTGCTGCTGCTGCTGGTGTTGTCTTTGCTGTTGCTGCTGCTGGGGTTTCTGTTGGTGCTGCTGCTAATGTTTCTGGTGGTGCTGCTGCTGGTGTTTCTGTTGGTGCTTCTGCCGGTGCTGCTGCCGCTGGTGCTTCTGCTGGTGCTGCTGCTGGTGTTTCTGCTGTTGCTGCTGGTGTATTTTCTGCTGGTGCCGCTGCCGCTGCTGGTGTTTCTGCTAAAGCTGCTGCTTGCTTTTCTGCTAATGCAGCTGCTTGGTTTTCTGCTGGTACTGCTGCTGGTGTTTCTGCTGGTGCTTCTGGTGGTGGCGCTGCTGCTGGTGCTTCTGCTGGTGCTCCTGCTGCTGGTGCTTCTGGTGGTGCTGTTGCTGGTGCTTCTGCTGGTGCTACAGCTTGTTTTTCCGCTGGTGTTTCTGATGGTGCTGCTGCTGGTGTTTCTGCTGGTGTTTCTGATGGTGTTGCTGCTACTGTTTTTGCTGGTTTTTCTGCTGGTGCTGCCGCTGGTTTTTCTGCTGGTGCTATTTCTCGTGTTTCTGGTGGTGCTGCTGCTGGTGCTTCTGGTGGTGGTGCTGCCATTGTTTCTTCTGGTGCTGCTGCCACTGTTTCTGCTGGTGCTGCTGCTGGTTTTTCTGCCGGTGCTGCTGCCGTTTCTTCTGCTGGTGCTGTTGTTGCTGGCGGCGCTGCTGGTGCTGCTGCTGTTGCTGCTATTTCTGCTGCAACTTTTGCTGTTGCTGCTTCTGCTGCTGCTGCTGGTGCTGATGCTGTTGGTACAGCTGGTGCTGCTGTCGGTACTAGTGCAGTCGTTGCTGCAGCAGCATCTGCCATTCCTGCTGCATCTGCTGTTCCTGCCACAGCTTCCGGTGACAAAACCACCGTTTCTGCTTCTGCACCAGCTGAGTTTCCTGCAATGCCTACAGCTGCTGCTGCTGCTGCTGCTGCTGCTGCTGCTGCTAATGCTGGTGCTGCTGCTGCTCCGATCGCTGTTGCCGTTTCTGCCACAGCCACTGCTGGTGCTGCCACCCCAGTTGCTGCTGCTGCTGCAGCATCTGCCAATCCTGCTGCATCTAATGCCGCTGGTGCTGCTGCAACAGGTTCTATTCCCGCGATCGAAGCAGCATGCACCAGGAAGGAAGGAACCCATCCACCCCCACCATGCCCAGCCTTAGCAGGCGGTGCGAGGGGGAGGGGAGGGTGGAGATCAGGGCCAGCTGCCGAATGATCTGTGATGGGGGGAGATCGTTCAGGAGTGGAGACGGAGGTTAAGGCGGGGTAAGTGTCTCGCCAGCAACCCATCTGCTTGACGTACGATGGGGGGTTGCACCAGGAAGGAAGGGACCCATCCACCCCCACAATGCCCAGCCTCAGCAGGCGGTGCGAGTGTGTGTATGTCTGTGTCTGGGTGTGGGGGGTAGATAACCCTGTAAAGCCAGCAGCATGCACCAGGAAGGAAGGGACCCATCCACCCCCACCATGCCCAGCCTCAGCAAACGGTGGGAAGGGGAGGGGAGTGTTGGGGTCCGGGCGAGCTGCGGAATGCTCTGTTGTGGATGGAGAGGTGGAAGGGGACGGGGAGTGTTGGGGTCCGGGCGAGCTGCGGAATGCTCTGTTGTGGATGGAGAGGTGGAAGGGGACGGGGAGTGTTGGGGTCCGGGCGAGCTGCGGAATGCTCTGTTGTGGATGGAGAGGTGGAAGGGGACGGGGAGTGTTGGGGTCCGGGCGAGCTGCGGAATGCTCTGTTGTGGATGGAGAGGTGGAAGGGGACGGGGAGTGTTGGGGTCCGGGCGAGCTGCGGAATGCTCTGTTGTGGATGGAGAGGTGGAAGGGGACGGGGAGTGTTGGGGTCCGGGCGAGCTGCGGAATGCTCTGTTGTGGATGGAGAGGTGGAAGGGGACGGGGAGTGTTGGGGTCCGGGCGAGCTGCGGAATGCTCTGTTGTGGATGGAGAGGTGGAAGGGGACGGGGAGTGTTGGGGTCCGGGCGAGCTGCGGAATGCTCTGTTGTGGATGGAGAGGTGGAAGGGGACGGGGAGTGTTGGGGTCCGGGCGAGCTGCGGAATGCTCTGTTGTGGATGGAGAGGTGGAAGGGGACGGGGAGTGTTGGGGTCCGGGCGAGCTGCGGAATGCTCTGTTGTGGATGGAGAGGTGGAAGGGGACGGGGAGTGTTGGGGTCCGGGCGAGCTGCGGAATGCTCTGTTGTGGATGGAGAGGTGGAAGGGGACGGGGAGTGTTGGGGTCCGGGCGAGCTGCGGAATGCTCTGTTGTGGATGGAGAGGTGGAAGGGGACGGGGAGTGTTGGGGTCCGGGCGAGCTGCGGAATGCTCTGTTGTGGATGGAGAGGTGGAAGGGGACGGGGAGTGTTGGGGTCCGGGCGAGCTGCGGAATGCTCTGTTGTGGATGGAGAGGTGGAAGGGGACGGGGAGTGTTGGGGTCCAGGCGAGCTGCGGAATGCTCTGTTGTGGATGGAGAGGTGGAAGGGGACGGGGAGTGTTGGGGTCCGGGCGAGCTGCGGAATGCTCTGTTGTGGATGGAGAGGTGGAAGGGGACGGGGAGTGTTGGGGTCCGGGCGAGCTGCGGAATGCTCTGTTGTGGATGGAGAGGTGGAAGGGGACGGGGAGTGTTGGGGTCCGGGCGAGCTGCGGAATGCTCTGTTGTGGATGGAGAGGTGGAAGGGGACGGGGAGTGTTGGGGTCCGGGCGAGCTGCGGAATGCTCTGTTGTGGATGGAGAGGTGGAAGGGGACGGGGAGTGTTGGGGTCCGGGCGAGCTGCGGAATGCTCTGTTGTGGATGGAGAGGTGGAAGGGGACGGGGAGTGTTGGGGTCCGGGCGAGCTGCGGAATGCTCTGTTGTGGATGGAGAGGTGGAAGGGGACGGGGAGTGTTGGGGTCCGGGCGAGCTGCGGAATGCTCTGTTGTGGATGGAGAGGTGGAAGGGGACGGGGAGTGTTGGGGTCCGGGCGAGCTGCGGAATGCTCTGTTGTGGATGGAGAGGTGGAAGGGGACGGGGAGTGTTGGGGTCCGGGCGAGCTGCGGAATGCTCTGTTGTGGATGGAGAGGTGGAAGGGGACGGGGAGTGTTGGGGTCCGGGCGAGCTGCGGAATGCTCTGTTGTGGATGGAGAGGTGGAAGGGGACGGGGAGTGTTGGGGTCCGGGCGAGCTGCGGAATGCTCTGTTGTGGATGCCCTTCCATGCCTACAAACAATGCCAAGCCTCAGCCCCATGATGCCTCAGCATACTCACATGGTACTTTTGAGACGTCTCAAAACTCGTCTCAAGAGACGTCTAAACAATGATGCCTCAGCATACTCACATGGTACATCCACGCTGGCAGCGACACCTGGCACTGCGTCAGCCCGCCACGTGGATCTCCTCTCTCCTCCTCACTGCCATGTGAGGTAAGCAAGGGTTGTGTGGTCCTCTCGAGAACAGCAGAACACAATGAGGGGCGGACGTGAAAAGGCTCGTCAGGAATTGTTCTAACACAGATGCTGCTCATGTGACAGATGCTGCTGCTGGTGGTTTCTCTGCTGCTGTTGCTGCTCCTGTACTTGGTTCCTCCGCTCATCTGCCTGTTCACCTGCCCGTTCGTGAGACTGTCTGTTGAGGGTAGGGATGCAGCTGTGGGATCAAAAGCAGGAGGTTCTGCTGCAGGCTCCTGTGCTACAGCTGGTGCTACAGACGCCTCTGCTACAGGCACTGCTACAGCTGATGATACAGGTGGTGCTACAGCCAGTGCTACAGCTGGTATTACAGCTGATGCCACAGGCACCTCTGCTACAGGCGCCGCTGCAGATGCTGCTGCAGGCACCATTGAAGGTGGTGCCACAGGCACCTCTGCTACAGCTGATGCTACAGGCGCTGGTACAGGCACCTCTGCCGATGATGCTGCTACAGGTGGTGCTGCTGATGGTGTTGCTGTGACAGCAGGAGGTGGCGAGCAGAGGTGCAGCAGGTGCAGGCGTAGGGCCTTCACAAGGGGCTGATGGGGGAATGAAGACCAGGGGAAGGGGGAAAAAGGAGGGGGGAAAGGAGGGGTGGAAGGAGGAAAGGATGGAACAGTGAGGGAAAGCAGGAAGGTAAGGAGCAGAGGTGCAGCAGGTGCAGGCGTAGGGCCTTCACAAGGGACTGATGGGAGGGGATGGTGGTGGTTGGGGGTATGAGGAGAAAAGAGGGTTCAGGAGGTGAACAGGGAGGACTTTTAAGAATTCCGCTCACTTGACATTTGTTCACACCAATAGAGGGTTCAGGAGGTGAACAGGGAGGGAAAGCAGAGAAAGAGAGTAGGAAGGTGGGGAGCAGAGGTGCAGCAGGTGCAGGCACAGGGCCTTCACAAGGGGCTGAGAGGGGAATGGGGGGATGACAGTGAGGGGTAGGCGGGCACAAGAGGTGGTGCAGACATCACAGCGGATAGAGCTTGCTGTGTTGTGCTGTGCCCCAACTTGCAAGAGACCCTCAGTAAGAGGGGTATCCAGGCACGTGAGGTGGTGCAGTGCGGTGGAGATGTTACACTACATGAAACCCCAACATCACCACGTCTGACTGGAGAATGTCTGTTGGCCCGATGACGGTGAGAGGTAACCAGGAGCATGAGGTGATGCACGCAGGGGCACAGCGGATAGACCCTGCTGTATTGTGCAAGGTGGAGTGCGGTGCAAAAGCCACATGACACAGTACATGCATGACACCTCCAAGCTCACCACGTCTGACTGGAGAATGTCCGTTGGGCCGATGACAGTCAAAGGCAGACGAGCACATGAAGTGGTGCAGTTGTCACAGCGGATAGAGCCTGCTGTGCTGTGCTGTGCCCCACCTTACATTAAAACGAACCCCCCACCCCATCTCACCACGTCTGACTGTAAAACATCTGCTGGGCTGATGACAGTGAGGGGTAGGCGAGCACACGAGTTGGTGCAGACGTCACAGCGGATGGAGCCTGCTGTGCTGTGGCCCACCTTACAAGCGACCTTCAGTAAGAGGGGTATCCAGGCACATGAAGTGCTGCAGTGCGGTGTGGATGTTACAGTACACGACACCAAGACCTCACCACGTCTGATTGTAAGATGTCAGTTGGGCCGATGACAGTCAAAGGCAACCGGGCACACGAGGTGGTGCAGACGTCACAGCGGATGGAGCCTGCAGTGTGGTATGCTGGAGGGTGCATGGCCTGGGGAAGGGGGGACCTGGGGGGGGTTGAACCGAAAGAGGAACAAAACAGGAGCAGGAATGTCAGTTGGGCTGATCGCCTTCAGGGGTAGATGGGTGCATAGGGTGGTGCAGACACCACAGCGGATAGAGCCTGCTGTGTGATAGGCTGGAGGGTGCATGGCCTGGGGGAGGGGGGATCTGGGGAAGGGGAAGGGGAAGGGGAAGGGGAAGGGGAAGGGGGAGGGGGAGGGGAAGGGGAAGGGGAAGGGGAAGGGGAAGGGGAAGGGGAAGGGGAAGGGGAAGGGGAAGGGGAAGGGGAAGGGGAAGGGGAAGGGGAAGGGGAAGGGGAAGGGATTGCAACCAGGGATGCAAGGACGAGGTGAGGTTGAGGTTGAGGTTGAGGTTGAGGTTGAGGTTGAGGTTGAGGTTGCGGTTGAGGTTGAGGTTGAGGTTGAGGTTGCGGTTGAGGTTGAGGTTGAGGTTGAGGTTGCGGTTGAGGTTGAGGTTGAGGTTGAGGTTGAGGTTGAGGTTGAGGTTGAGGTTGAGGTTGAGGTTGAGGTTGAGGTTGAGGTTGCAGACACCACAGCGGATGGAAAAGCACTCTGATATGCCACAGGGTGTGCATGGCCTGGGGGAGGGGAGACCTCGGGAGGGTCGAACCAGAGCAACAAGAAAGGTGCAAAGAGGGAGGGAGACGTCACAGCGGATGGAGCCTGCTGTTTAATAGGCCGGAGGGTGCATGGACTGGGGGAGCGGGGACCTGAGGAAGGGTAGAACCGGAAGAGGAAACAGAACGCAGGAGCAGCTGGGCAGATCAAGGGGTATCGCCACAAGGAATAGACGGGTGCATGAGGTGGTGCAGGTGTCACAGCGGATAGACCCTGCACTCTGATATGCTGGCGGGTGCATGGCCTGGGGGAGGGGGGACCTGGGAAAGAGGGGGTTGGGGGGTGGAACCAGGGATGCAAGGAGGAGGTGAGGGGAAGACGTCAGAGCAGTAGGAGCCCGTTGTTTGATACGCTGGCAGGAAGGTGCATGGCATGTGGGAGGGGGGACCTGGGGAAGGGTAGAACCAGGGATGGAAGGGGCCGCTGGGAGGGAGGGAGGGAGGGAGGGAGGGAGGGAGGGAGGGAGGGAGGGAGGGAGGGAGGGAGGGAGGGGGACGGTGGGTGGGAGGAAGGGAGGGAGGAGGCGAAGCATTAAAAATTGTTGCAGATTGTGACAAGCATCTCAACACAGCACAGCACCGCACAGCACCGTATCGTGAGCACCTTACCATGTACCACCTACAGAACAACAAGGCACCACAGCCCCACAGAGCACAGCACCACACAGCACCACACAGCACTAAACAAACTCACCCGAGCTTGTGCACGATTCGCAGGCCTCGAACCTGGGAGTGGGACAAGAGGAATGAGGGGCACGATCGAAAGCACAATGCCAGATGAAAATCGTGTGGGTTCCTTGGAAAGCACAAAACACAAAGCACAATACACAAAGCACAAAACACAAAGCACAATACACAAAACACAAAACACATAACACAAAACACAAAACACAAAACACAATAAACAAAACACAAAACACAATACACAAAACACAATACACAAAACACCAACTTCCTTAGCTCGGGCTACTGTGTCTCACATCCGTCCGTACTAAGGAGTGCTACAGACAACACTGCCCCTCTCTCACCTCGAACTGTACTAGAGACAGCAGGCCACGGGCAATAGTGGCGGCATCAGAGGGACCCTGAGCAGTATTGGGGTAAGGGCAGCACTCAACCTCTCTTTCACGCTCACCTCGAACTGTACTAGAGACAGCAGCCCACGGGCAATAGTGGCGGCATCAGAGGGACCCTGAGCAGTATTGGGGTAAGGGCAGCACTCAACCTCTCTTTCACGCTCACCTCGAACTGTACTAGAGACAGCAGCCCACGGGCAATAGTGGCGGCATCAGAGGGACCCTGAGCAGTATTGGGGTAAGGGCAGCACTCAACCTCTCTTTCACGCTCACCTCCAACTGTACTAGAGACAGCAGCCCACGGGCAATAGTGGCGGCATCAGAGGGACCCTCAGCAGTATTGGGGTAAGGGCAGCACTCAACCTCTCTTTCACGCTCACCTCGAACTGTACTAGAGACAGCAGCCCACGGGCAATAGTGGCGGCATCAGAGGGACCCTGAGCAGTATTGGGGTAAGGGCAGCACTCAACCTCTCTTTCACGCTCACCTCCAACTGTACTAGAGACAGCAGCCCACGGGCAATAGTGGCGGCATCAGAGGGACCCTGAGCAGTATTGGGGTAAGGGCAGCACTCAACCTCTCTTTCACGCTCACCTCGAACTGTACTAGAGACAGCAGCCCACGGGCAATAGTGGCGGCATCAGAGGGACCCTGAGCAGTATTGGGGTAAGGGCAGCACTCAACCTCTCTTTCACGCTCACCTCCAACTGTACTAGAGACAGCAGCCCACGGGCAATAGTGGCGGCATCAGAGGGACCCTGAGCAGTATTGGGGTAAGGGCAGCACTCAACCTCTCTTTCACGCTCACCTCGAACTGTACTAGAGACAGCAGCCCACGGGCAATAGTGGCGGCATCAGAGGGACCCTGAGCAGTATTGGGGTAAGGGCAGCACTCAACCTCTCTTTCACGCTCACCTCCAACTGTACTAGAGACAGCAGCCCACGGGCAATAGTGGCGGCATCAGAGGGACCCTGAGCAGTATTGGGGTAAGGGCAGCACTCAACCTCTCTTTCACGCTCACCTCGAACTGTACTAGAGACAGCAGCCCACGGGCAATAGTGGCGGCATCAGAGGGACCCTGAGCAGTATTGGGGTAAGGGCAGCACTCAACCTCTCTTTCACGCTCACCTCCAACTGTACTAGAGACAGCAGCCCACGGGCAATAGTGGCGGCATCAGAGGGACCCTGAGCAGTATTGGGGTAAGGGCAGCACTCAACCTCTCTTTCACGCTCACCTCGAACTGTACTAGAGACAGCAGCCCACGGGCAATAGTGGCGGCATCAGAGGGACCCTGAGCAGTATTGGGGTAAGGGCAGCACTCAACCTCTCTTTCACGCTCACCTCGAACTGTACTAGAGACAGCAGCCCACGGGCAATAGTGGCGGCATCAGAGGGACCCTGAGCAGTATTGGGGTAAGGGCAGCACTCAACCTCTCTTTCACGCTCACCTCGAACTGTACTAGAGACAGCAGCCCACGGGCAATAGTGGCGGCATCAGAGGGACCCTGAGCAGTATTGGGGTAAGGGCAGCACTCAACCTCTCTTTCACGCTCACCTCGAACTGTACTAGAGACAGCAGCCCACGGGCAATAGTGGCGGCATCAGAGGGACCCTGAGCAGTATTGGGGTAAGGGCAGCACTCAACCTCTCTTTCACGCTCACCTCCAACTGTACTAGAGACAGCAGCCCACGGGCAATAGTGGCGGCATCAGAGGGACCCTGAGCAGTATTGGGGTAAGGGCAGCACTCAACCTCTCTTTCACGCTCACCTCGAACTGTACTAGAGACAGCAGCCCACGGGCAATAGTGGCGGCATCAGAGGGACCCTGAGCAGTATTGGGGTAAGGGCAGCACTCAACCTCTCTTTCACGCTCACCTCCAACTGTACTAGAGACAGCAGCCCACGGGCAATAGTGGCGGCATCAGAGGGACCCTGAGCAGTATTGGGGTAAGGGCAGCACTCAACCTCTCTTTCACGCTCACCTCCAACTGTACTAGAGACAGCAGCCCACGGGCAATAGTGGCGGCATCAGAGGGACCCTGAGCAGTATTGGGGTAAGGGCAGCACTCAACCTCTCTTTCACGCTCACCTCCAACTGTACTAGAGACAGCAGCCCACGGGCAATAGTGGCGGCATCAGAGGGACCCTGAGCAGTATTGGGGTAAGGGCAGCACTCAACCTCTCTTTCACGCTCACCTCGAACTGTACTAGAGACAGCAGCCCACGGGCAATAGTGGCGGCATCAGAGGGACCCTGAGCAGTATTGGGGTAAGGGCAGCACTCAACCTCTCTTTCACGCTCACCTCCAACTGTACTAGAGACAGCAGCCCACGGGCAATAGTGGCGGCATCAGAGGGACCCTGAGCAGTATTGGGGTAAGGGCAGCACTCAACCTCTCTTTCACGCTCACCTCGAACTGTACTAGAGACAGCAGCCCACGGGCAATAGTGGCGGCATCAGAGGGACCCTGAGCAGTATTGGGGTAAGGGCAGCACTCAACCTCTCTTTCACGCTCACCTCGAACTGTACTAGAGACAGCAGCCCACGGGCAATAGTGGCGGCATCAGAGGGACCCTGAGCAGTATTGGGGTAAGGGCAGCACTCAACCTCTCTTTCACGCTCACCTCGAACTGTACTAGAGACAGCAGCCCACGGGCAATAGTGGCGGCATCAGAGGGACCCTGAGCAGTATTGGGGTAAGGGCAGCACTCAACCTCTCTTTCACGCTCACCTCCAACTGTACTAGAGACAGCAGCCCACGGGCAATAGTGGCGGCATCAGAGGGACCCTGAGCAGTATTGGGGTAAGGGCAGCACTCAACCTCTCTTTCACGCTCACCTCGAACTGTACTAGAGACAGCAGCCCACGGGCAATAGTGGCGGCATCAGAGGGACCCTGAGCAGTATTGGGGTAAGGGCAGCACTCAACCTCTCTTTCACGCTCACCTCCAACTGTACTAGAGACAGCAGCCCACGGGCAATAGTGGCGGCATCAGAGGGACCCTGAGCAGTATTGGGGTAAGGGCAGCACTCAACCTCTCTTTCACGCTCACCTCGAACTGTACTAGAGACAGCAGCCCACGGGCAATAGTGGCGGCATCAGAGGGACCCTGAGCAGTATTGGGGTAAGGGCAGCACTCAACCTCTCTTTCACGCTCACCTCGAACTGTACTAGAGACAGCAGCCCACGGGCAATAGTGGCGGCATCAGAGGGACCCTGAGCAGTATTGGGGTAAGGGCAGCACTCAACCTCTCTTTCACGCTCACCTCCAACTGTACTAGAGACAGCAGCCCACGGGCAATAGTGGCGGCATCAGAGGGACCCTGAGCATGGGAGGGTAAGGGGGAGTAAGGGAACCAGCCGACAGGAATTGTATTGCAAACAATAGAAAATTATACAGAGGAGTAGAAATACTAAAATAAACACCTCCAGAATGCGAAATGACATTTGCCATGTGCCATGTGCCATGCGCCATGTGCCATGCGCCATGTGTCATGTGCCATCTGACTGGCATGTGCCATGTATGTGTAGCTCACCAGCATAAGCAACCTGGCCGTCTTCATTTCAGACACCACCAGCAGCGTTTCAGGTGAAAGCTCAGGTGAAACAGTGGTGGAAGGGGCTGCTACACAACTGACAGCAGCAGCAGTGGTGGCAGCAGCAGGAGGAGGACGAGGAAGCGGGAAGGGAGCAGCGGCAGCACAAGTGCCAGCAGCAGAAAGAGGAGCAGCAACAGCAGTAGCACCATTAGCAGTAGCAAGAGAGTCACTGTCAGCAGCAGCAGCAGCAGCAGCAGCAGCAGCATTTTCCCGCTGAAACCGATTGCAGACGGTTGGGAGAGGAAGAGAACGAGCAGGAAGCGCAGTAGTGTGTGTTGCTGCAGTTGCTGTAGCCATGAGAGGGTTTTGAGGGTTATGAGGTGGTTCAGAGGTTTGGTGAGCAGAGGGGAGCACGGGAGGGAGGGTTGCAGGGCGTGGGGGAGGGAGAGAGGACGGGAGGTTGAGAGGGGGCGCGGGAGAGAGGGAAGAGAGGAGAGACGGTCGAAATGCGGTGGAGATGGGTGGAAGTGGGTGGAGTTGGGTGGAGAGCGGGAGAGAGAGGAGAGGGAAGCGGAAGCCTCCTAGTGCCCTGCCTGCTTGCTGCTGCTGCTGCTGCTGCTGCTGTGGCTCTTGGCTGAATCTGAATAAACCTGACACTTGGCCCAAATGGCCCACCCTTCCATGCAAACTACCACTATCAGCACTACCAGCACTGCCAGCAGCGGCACTAGCAGCAGCAGCAGCGATACCAACGGCATTAGAAGAACCACCCACAACACCAGCAGCACCAGCAGCAGTGGCACCAGCAGCAGCAGCGCCAGAAGCTTTGCCCACTGCCCCAGTCCTTCCACCCCTCATTCTCTTCCCCACCCTCCTCCCCTCCCCATCCTCACCCCCCCTCCCCCTTTTCCCTCCCTCCTCACCTCCTCCCCTTCCCTTCCTCGCCTTCCCCCCATCCTTCCGCCCATCCTTCCCCCCGTCCTTCCCCCCATCCTTCCCCCCATCCTTCCCCCCAGCGGACCTACTAGCAGCACTGCGCCATCCGCGCCCCACAAACCCCCACACGTACGAATCATCATCTCCCCCTAGCCCCCTCTTCCTCTTCTGCCTTTGTGGTCTGGTTCTCCTTCCTTCCTCTGCTCCCCCTCCTCCCTCCTCTCCTCCTTCTGCTCCCCCTCTGCCCCCCTCTCCTCCCTCCGCTTCCCCTTCTCCCCCCTCTCCTCCCTCCGCTTCCCCTCCTCCCCCCTCTCCTTCCCCACCTCCCTCTTCCATACCCTCTGTTCCCTCTCCTCCTTCCTCTGCTTCCTCTGCTTCCTCTGCTTCTCCCTCTGCTCCGCCTGCTCCCTCTCTCCTCTCGCTTCCATCTCCTTCCTCTGCTCCGTCTGCTCCATCTGCTCCCTCCCCTCCTCCATCTGCTCCCTCTGCTCCTTTTTCTTTCCCCATGGCACTTTCTTCCCTTTCCTCTGCACCCTCCTCCCTTTCAACTGCCCGCACTGCCTCCTCTTCTGCTAGCTCTCCCTCTAGTTCGTCCAGTCTCTCTCCTCCGCCTGCTCCCCCCTGCTCCTCCCCCACTCCCTTTCTCTCCCCCGCCAAACCTTCCCCTTTAACTGCCCGCACTTTTTTCTCTCCTGCTCCCTCTCCCTCCATTCTTTCTACTCTGCCTCCTCCGCCTGCTCCCCCATTCTCCCCCCCCAATCCCTCCCTCTTCTCCTCCGCCAAACCTTCCCCCTCAACTGCTTCCCCTCCTGCCCCTTCTCCTCCCCCTTCGCTTGTTGCTTTCCCCCCTTGTGCTTCCTTCGCCCGTTCAACTTCTTTGCCCCTTGTTCCCTCTCCTCCTTCCTCAGTTGTTGCTTTCCCTCCCTCTGCTTCCTTTGCTCCTTCACCTGCTTTCCAACCTGTTACCTCTCCTCCCCTCTCGGTTATTGCTTCCCCCCCCTCTGCCTCCTCCGCCCCTTCAACTGCGCCCTCCCCTTCCCCATCCCTTCCATTCCTCCCATCATCCACATTCCTCCCATCACTCACACTCACTGTCGCACCAGCACTCACACCCATGCCTCTGCACCTCGCAGCAGTTGCCAAGTCGGCCAATGCTGTAGCGGCAACATCCCCACTCACAACTGCAACATCGACAACTGTACCCTTTATTGCACGATTCTCTGTATCCTTCATCGCACCATACTTTCTTTCCTCCTCCATTTCTTCCTTCCTCTCGTCCTCCCTATCTTCCTCCTCCCCTTCCTCCTCTTCCTCCTTCCTCTCCTTCCCTTTTTCCCTTCTCTCCTCCTCAACTTCGCTATTATGCTCTGTGCATATTCTCCCATCCACGTCAGCACTAGCGGCTGTAGCAACTGTAATAACTGTAGAGGCTGTAGCTACTGTTGCGTCTGTAGCAACTGTAGCGGCTGTAGCGACTGTAGCCGCTGTAGCGACTGTAGCCGCTGTAGCGACTGTAGCAACTGTAGCGGCTGTAGCCGCTGTAGCAACTGTAGCGGCTGTGACGGATGTAGCAAGACCGCCACCAGATCGTCCACTGCTCGCCCGCCTCAACCCGCACCTCTGACCCTTGCTCCCGAACCTCAGGTCCGGAGCCTCCCGAACCTCCGCTAGGGTTTGGCAATCAGGTTCGGGTGTGTGTGACGGCGGAAGTTTAGCCAAGTACGTTGTCTCGCCTGATGCCAACCCACCCACGACTCCTGATTTTAACGGCGACCCTTCAGTTGGATGAAAAGCAGCCGGGGAGAAACCAGCCATGACACTTATTTTCGGAGGTGACCTTTGAGACGAATGAGAAGCCATCGCCTGGAATCCACTGGCAGCACCAGATTTCATTGATAATGACGGTTTCTCGTCAGGAACAGAAGCGTTACCGCCCGTTACCGCCTCTACGGCGTTTCCAGCCGCTCCTGGCGGTGGCATTTCAACTAACTGCGAATTGGATGTTGCTGTTTCCCTTGCTTCTGTTGCTCCTGCTACTTTTGCCGGCGGTTTTTCTGCGGTCTCGGACATAGGGTCGTGTTCAGACTCCATAGATGCAATGAGGTCTACGCGAGCACTGCTGCAGACTAAAAGATAGGTATTGAGCGACTAGAAATGAGTTTGAAAAGAGGGATATGGTCGAGTGTTTATTCAAACGCGAAGTCGAACAGACAATCTGGGGCAATTGTGCTAGGTGAAATCAAGGAAGGACGGTCTATAAAGTTCTCCGTCAAGACATTCTAGCTTCGCTGATTTATGAATTCAACATCTCAATATACACATTGTATAAACATTGCGTTTGACCCGCCACATCAGCCTACTTTTGCCAGACTTTCGCTAGGCTCGCGTTGTACACATACGACTGTGGCCAGGGGCCAACCAGTTCGGAGCACGTTCTGGAGCCGCCACCGATCCCCGCCGTCGCGACCGTTCTGACGATATTGATTGGGTTGATTCCTCCCCTCAAGGCTGGTTTGAACTTCAATGCCCGTTTTCATTTAGTCGGTTTCCCTAAAACTGCTCTGACTTGTCATAATCCTAAAATATCTGATGTAATTTCAGGCTATAATTGTCATAAATGGATATGTTTAGCCGAAATAGCGATTTTGGTTCGGCTCTTCAGCCCTCTCTATATACGGGTCACCATCCTTCAGTTCAACCCCGCCATAGCAACGGCTAAAGCGGTTCGGACAGAAAATATCCTCCTCTTACGCCAGAGTTCACCAGGTGGAATCCCTTCCAACCGAACTTAAAATCTGTAAATTGATAACCTCTCTACTCCCCTCCTGTCCCCAGTCAAACATCACCGCAAAATTTCACCTGAAATTATTCTGAACCAGCCAGCCTTCCCGTTCATTTCCTTTCAACTCTCTTTCTGCTCCCCCCTCCTCGTTTCCCACAGCCTTTCGCTCTTTCCCTTTCTCCCACACACACACTTCCCGTCAAGCTTCGCGCCTTTTTTCTGTCCAGCTCTTCCCTTCCCTGCTTCCTCTACCCCTCACCACGGAACTCCACCCGAACCCACCGGCTCCGACGCACCCTGCCTCTCTCTAGCACACTCCTCTCTGCTTTCAGACCCAAGCATCAACGTTTTCCGGCTTGGCTAGCAAGAATCTGTTTGTTTGTCACATCTCTATCCGCACTTCGAGTCGCCCTGCCTCTCTCTAGCACACTCCCTCTCAGCTTTCAGACCCAAGCGTCGACATTTTCCGGCTTGGCTAGCAAGCATCTGCTTAGTGTGTGTGTGACATTTCTATCCGCACTTCGAGTCGCTACTACCTATCCTTCTCTCTTTCGCGGCTCCCGCAGGCTCTAGCGCGGCCTTACTCGCGCCGCGTTCCGCGTGCCCAGCCTTACCCGTTTCTTCCTCTGACTAGTAACGAGTCGCTGCGACTCGTTACTAGTCACCCGAGACAGTAGCAGCTTGTAGTGAGGTTAGTTTCCAGTTAGCTTGTTTTTATTTGAATAGCCGAGGACGGAAACGTAGACGTGTCGCCGATAGTTGGGGTACATTCATAGATAACTATGAAACATCCACTAAGGATATCCAGCCTAGACCTCTACCTCGTTAGTAGCAGAAATATTTTCCAGTTGACCTCGAATAGGAATGTCAGAAGAGAATAGCCGACGGAAACTATACCGGAAGAAGAAAAAGTCCCGTTATGTGGAACTCAAACGAGACTTTAACGGGGATGACGTCGAGCACGCCTAGGCGAGGAATAAAGCGGCAGATAGAAACAGGAGAGGATAAGCTAGGAGAGTTCAAACCGGACGCCTCCATATCGGAGCTAAAGCCGGCGGAAACTTCGAAAGGAGCAGAATCGTTTTTTGTTTTGGAGCTGGAACGAAGAGTGACCAGCCATGCCGTTCCTAGAAGCCACGTGGCTTCACGACAACACGTGTCGTGTATAGACCACGTGGGCGTCCTGTCACCGTCGGCCGTTCACTGGCCAGCACCGGAGGCGCAAGCAGGCAGCGCATTGGTGGAAGCCTGGGGGAGAGCTTTAGCGGGCGGAAGCGGATGGCGGAGGGATATGGCGGAAGCAGAAAGCTCATCGGCGGAGAGTTGGGGGAGTTTCGCAGCGGGTGGAAGCGGATGGCGGAAGGGTATGGCGGAAGCCGGAAGCGCGTCGGTGGGCGGTGCAAGCGCACTGGCGGAAGCGGTTGGTGGAGATTTCGTGCGGGGCGGTCCTGGAGGGATGAATTGGCGGAAAGGCGGCGGGCAGGGGGGAACGGCAGCGAAGGAAAAAGGAGGAAAAGCAAATTATCTGTCTGACGGTTATGAGGGGGAGCAGCACAAAAACAATTCGTTATTAGAGCACCCGCTTCGTTGCATGGAACGGGATAGTGATTCGGTGTTAGCACATGACGGAGAGAGTCGCCTTTCATGTTGCAATAGATGGTGTAACTGTAGGCACTGTAGCTCAACTACAGTAAGTCACTGTAGATACTGTAGCTCGAAGTCGAATGGCCTCAACGGGGAAGTTTCGCGAAACTGTAGCTCGCATTCGAGTAGTGACTGTAGCGGCTGTAGCATGGGGATTTGTAGCTCGTGTAACAGTTGCGGTTGTAGCAGAGACGGCATCGAATGCAACAGCGTCTGTAGCAGAGAAGTCACAGAATGCAGCAGCGGCTGTAGCAGGGACGTCACAGAATGCAGCAGCGATTGTAGCAGTGACGTCACAGGATGCAGCGGCGGTAGCGTGGAGCATTGTAGCTGTCGTTGCAGCCGCAGTTACAGATCCAGCCCCACCATTCACAGTTGTAACGGCAATGGTAACTGCAGTTGTAACGGCACATGTAACGGCACCAGTTACAACAACAGCCGCCTCAGCAGCCATAACAGTACAGCGGGATTGTGTCATCACAGTTGTCGCACGAGAAGAGGGTTACGAGGTGTACAGACGGGTAACCACTGGAGGAGTGGTAGTGACGGCTGTAGCAGCGACAGCGGCTGTAGCAGCGGTTGTAGGAGCGGTTACAGCAGTGGCTGCAGCAGCGGCTGTAGCGGTGTCTGTAGCAGCGGTTGCAGCAGCGGCCTCAGTGGCTGTAGCAGCAGTGGCTGTAGCAGCAGTGGCTGTAGCAGCAGTTGCTGTAGCAGCAGTGGCTGTAGCAGCAGTGGCTGTAGCAGCAGTGGCTGTAGTAGCGGCTGTAGCTGTGGCTGTTGCAGTGGCTGTAGCAGCAGTCACGGGAAAGAGGTCGACACGAGCACACGACATCCTCGTTGTAATGGCCTCAAAAGGAGAAGACGGTTACCGGGTAACCATATGGGTGACTCGAGGGGTAACCAAGGGGGTAACCACCCGAAGGTTTGGAGCACAAGCAGTAGAAGCAACAAAGCAGGGAAGAAAGGGAGACCCCTTTCCTCATATAGGAAAAGCCTATTCTCCCTTAGGGTTACCAATCTCCTACCGTTCCTCCTCTTACTCAGTTCGTTACCCACTTCCCCTGTGACACACGCGGAATCACCCACTCACTCCCTCGCTCGTTCCCTCACTCACTCTCTCGCTCACTCCCTCATTGACTCCCACACTCACTCCCTCACTTACTCTTACCACACGCATCCTCCTCCTCGTTACCAGAAACCCTCAGGTCCCCCTAGAGTGCACTGGCCGGGTTTTGCAGGAGCAGTATTTAAACCAGGAGCAGTATCCAAAGCAGGAGCAGTGGCAGGAGCGAGAGCAAGAACAGCAGGAGCAGAAGGAGAAGGGGTAGGAGCAGGGGCTAGAAGCGTTGTCATGCACGCTTATCCTCCTTGGCTGTTGCCTGTCTCTGATTCTTCAACTGCCTCTGGCCTCACCAGCAGCACCGCCAGCAGCAGCACCAGCAGCAGCAGCAGCACTACCAGCAGCAACCCCATCAACCCCAGCAGAACCACCAGCAGCAGCAGTAGCAGCAGTACCACCACCACCTCTGCCCCACACACCATGCCTCATGCCACGGAATCAAGCCCACGTGATCCCGTACCGAACCAACATCTAGGCTCGGTGGTGTCACCAGGCTCGGCCGGACTGTCAGGCTCGGAAACCATACTGGAGTCAGTATCACCGCACCTGCACCGGTTCCCAAGTTCAGTGTATCTGGCCACACGCCCCTTCCACCCGCATTTCAACGGCATGGCGTTAAGGGGAACTGATATTGCCAGTAACCAGGAAGATCTTGGAAAAGAAGCTCCAAGTTCAGTGTATCTGGCCACACGCCCCTTCCACCCGCACATTAACGGCCTTATAACGAGTACTGACTCCGGCACGAGGAGTGACATGAGAATGGGTATTGACACTGCGATTGGTCCTGGCAGTGACAGTAGCAGCAGCAGCGGTGGCACTGCGAGTGTTGCGAGTGAGCAGGAGATAGACAGTAGGAGGGAGGAGATTGTGGGTCGGACAGGTGGGACCGGGCTGGGAGATTTAACTTCAAGTGGCAATAACGGTGGCAGTAGCAGCAGCAGCAGCAGCAGCAGCAGCACTGGCAATAGCGTTGGCACTGCAAGTATTGCCAGTCAGCACGAGATAGACAGCCTGAGGGAGGAAATTGTGAAACGGGCAGGGCAACTCAAGGCGGGTGGAATGGGAGGAGGAGGGGGTTTAATTGGGAGCGACAGTAACAGCACCAGCAGCAGTGGCAGTAACAGCAGTAGTAGTAGCAGTGACAACAGTACCACCAGCAGCGGTAACAGTAGCAGCAGCAGCAGCAGCGGCAGTAACAGCACCAGTGGCAGCACCACTGACGAAGACACATTAGTAGGACAAGAGCTTATATGGAGGACAAGAATGGATATTTACACAAAAATGATACAGAAAATAGCCGAGGAGCAGATCAGTAACAGCACAGTGGGAACCATCGTCACCCTCCCTCCCACTCCTGCCACTAACTCATCGGTTCAACTCATCATTCTCCCCGTAGCCGTGGTGGTAGCACGAGGGTTGCAATTCCAGGAGTTTTCGCTCCCTTCAGGGCTTTCAATTCCGACTTCCCTGCCGCTCGTGGTGATAATTTATTTTAATTATCCCAACTACAGTAACCCGTTTACTCCACCGCCAAGGTACACTTACCCGTGCGATTTGGTCGGGCTCGAAATGTACGCGTATTCGACGAGCGAAGGGCTTAAGATTTCTGCCCCGTTGCGTGTCCGGGTCCCGAGAAAAGCTGCTTCTGGGGGGATAAAATCGGATAAGATTACGATTAATCTGGTGTCGAGGAATTCGTATCTGCCGCCCTTTTCGTTGTGGGAGCGGTTCGCTTGCGTTCGGATCAGTTCGAAAGGGTTACCCATTACTCGAGGGGTAGTTACCCTGGAGCTGCCTCCGTCTCCTTCTGAGCCCGAGGGCACGAGGAATTTCACCTGCCGGACTTCCAGATTAGGGGAATTTACCCTTGCTAGACGGACTAAGGGAATCCAACCACCCAAACCACCACCAGTACCACCACCACCACCAGTGCCACCTCCCTCCTCCCCTCAACCCCCACCACCAGACTCACCACCACCACCAATACCATCACCGTCACCACCACCATCCCCTGTACCTTCCCCACCAAAACCACCCCCTACCTCCCCTCCCCCTTCTCCCGACCCTCCCACTCCCCCACCCTCACTTCCCTCCCCTCCTCCTCCCTCTACCTCTCCTCCTCCATCCCCGGGTTCTCCCTCTATCATCCTCCCACCCGGTGGTTGGAGTGGTCTTGTTAGCCCTCCTGCAATTCTCCCTCCTGCTCCACCTGTTCCCCCACCTTCTACACTTACTCCCGAGCAGATCGCTACTGTTACGTGCTTAACTGTGGCAATTACGCTGCCGTTACTGCTGCTTGGGTACTGCCTCGTGGTGGTGTGTGTGCGGAAGCATCGGCAACGCACGCAGTACAAGAAGGAAAGGGAGGAGGAGAGGAGAGCAAGGATGGGCATGATGTGACGTCATATTACGACTGTTATTATTGACCTATATTAATCTGATATATAGGTTATGCTATTAACCTGTTCTACAAGCTGCTGCCAAGTTTGCATTTGTGGAAGTAGATAATGACATGACACTAGACTTTCCTTCGTATTGTCTAATAACTGCAATGTAGTTTCCATGACACTGGCAATCAGGGTATTGCAAGGGGGCCAACTGTATGGCAAAAAGCCGCACAAGCATTCGCCGCGAGGCTCGCACTGGCTTCGCCTCTCCGCGCGACGAACCAATGGGTCATCGCCAAGCTTCTGTAGGTGGGCCATTGGCGAGTGCATGCCACTCTTCGTCGCTTCACCAGTGCATGCCACTTTTTGGGTTGCGTAGCAACCTTATACATTTGGCTTCACTTTTTGGGGAACTGACCGTGAACAGTTATTTTTCCTGACAGTTTGGGAAAAAAAATCACTGTTCAACTATTTAAGTTCCCCGAAATTGTGAAACCAAACATACCCAATAATCCCATAATCGTCGATAAGTACGGCGAATGGGAAAATTGGTTGGACAATAACTTGAGCCCAAATATCAACACCCCCTAAGACACACAAACAGAAAAGACCACACTTCTACCATTCAAAAACACCGGTACACAAATTATGGTACCACATGCCCTTACCGTACGTGCATAAAAACCTCAATGCATATTTCGAGGCGAATACTACATGCATCAATGCTGCAACCGAGATTGATATGGTACGGAAAAGGCTAGCAAAGCTGCCCCACCGACGATGACAACCTCTGTTGCATACACGGGGCACTTAGCACCACACGCCAAAACAGTCACAAAGGACAGCACACAAACTTGTACAAAAACGATAAACCCCAGTTGTGAATGCTCCGAAGCTAATGCTAGAATGCATTGTTGATGCAGCTGCGATTGATCTGGTATGGAAGAGGCAAGCAAAGCTGCCCGCCCCACCAACGATCACAACTGCAATTGCATACATGGGGCACTTAGCACTCACCCCGAAACAGACACAAACAACACTTCATAATGTACACGCACACACGTACAGGCTCACACACATACGCGCACAAACAAACAAACGAAGAAACATACAGCTAATAAACATGCAAGCATAACCAATGAGGTTCTGTTCAGCCATGTACAAATCATAGATAGCTTGTCCCTTTAGGCGCAAGCGGCGATGGCGCCTGCGCCCTAGGTGCAAGCGCCTTAGGCGCCAGCACCCACGGGACCAGCATGCTAAGCGCAAGCGCCTAAGGCACAAGCGCCAACGGCGCCCGCGCCGAAGGCGCAAGCGTGCAAGGCGCTCTCTCTACCGCCTCTCCCTCCAGCTCTTCCTTCGCTCCTTCACGCGCACTCTCCTGCGTGCTCGCTCCCTCGCGTACGCTCTCCCTCGCGCTCCCTATCTCCACCTCTTCTGATGGTAGTGCAATAAATGGGAGACGATTCGGCATGAAGACACTACGAATCATGTAGGAAAAAAAGGGGATTTCAGAGGGGGGAGAGGTACACGCACCTGCAAATCATGGTGCCTCAGAGGCGAACCCGCGCTCGCGCACCAGTTCCCCCTCGTGCACCCTCTCGTGACCTGTTGCCAGAGGCGACGACGGGTTGGGAGGGAGAGGCGGCGACGGGATGGGAGGGAGAGGCGGCGACGGGATGGGAGGGAGAGGCGGCGACGGGAGGGGAGGGAGAGCGGCGACGGGAGGGGAGGGAGAGGCGGCGACGGGACGGGAGGGAGAGGCGGCGACGGGACGGGAGGGAGAGGCGGCGACGGGACGGGAGGGAGAGGCAGCGACGAGAAGGGAGGGAGAGGCGGCGACGGGAAGGGAGGGAGAGGCGGCGACGGGACGGGAGGGAGAGGCGGCGACGGGACGGGAGGGAGAGGCGGCGACGGGACGGGAGGGAGAGGCAGCGACGGGACGGGAGGGAGAGGCGGCCACGAGACGGGACGGAGAGGCGGCGACGGGACGGGAGGGAGAGGCGGCGACGGGACGGGAGGGAGAGGCGGCGACGGGACGGGAGGGAGAGGCGGTGACCGGACGGGAGGGGGAGGCGGCGACGGGATGGGAGGGAGAGGCGGCGACCGGACGGGAGGGGGAGGCGGCGACGGGAGGGGAGGAAGAGGCGGCGGCGAGGTGGGAGGGAGAGGCGACGGCGGATGAGAAGGGAAGGCGACAGCGGGGTAGCAGGGGGAGGCGACGGCGGGATGGGAGGGGAAGGTAATGGCGGGATAGGAGGGGAAGGCGATGGCGGGCTAAGAGGGAGGCGACGACGGTATGGGAGTGAGAGGCGACGGCGGGATAGGAGGGAGAGGTGACGAAGGGGTGAGAGCGAGAGGCAATGGAGGGGCGAGAGGGTGAGGCGATGGCGGGATGGGAGGAAAACGCGATGGAGGATGTGGAGAGGTGAGAGTTCTTGGCGGAGGAGAAGAATTTGCGGCTGAGAAAAGGTAGTCTCTCATTCAAGAAACTCAAGCAAATAGAGCAAGGAAAGGATGAAGAGAGTCGGGAGGGGGGGGGGGGGGTTGTTCTGTGGGAGCAGCAAGAGGAGTTGCAAGAGCAGGAGCAGGAGCAGGAGTTGCAAGGCGCACAGCAGGAGCAGCAAGAGGAGTTGCAGCAGCAGTGGCGGTAGAGAGCAGCAGCAGTAAGGAGCGACTGTTGCAGCAAGTAGCAGCAACTGCAGTAAGTAGCAGCACATAGCAGGAGAAGCAGAGCATGCAGCAGTGGCAGCAGCAGCAGTGGTAGCAGCAGCAGCGCATGCAGCAGTGGCAGCAGCACGCTGAGCAGCAGCAGCAGCGCTTAGCAGCAGTAGCAGTGCATGCAGCAGAAGCAGGTAGCAGCAAGGGCTGTAGCGGCAGCAGCAAGGGCTGTAGTGGCAGCAGCAAGGGCTGTAGTGGTAGCAGCAAGGGCTGTGGCGGCAGCAGCAAGGGCTGTAGCTGCACCAGCAGGGCTGTACCTGCAGTAACAGGGGCTGGAGCGGCAGCAGCAGGGGCTGTAGCGGCAGCAGCAAGGGCTGTAGCAGCAGCAGCAAGGGCTGTAGCTGCAGCAGCAGGGCTGTAGCTGCAGTAGAAGGGGCTGGGGCGGCAGCAGCAGGGGCTGTAGCGGCAGCAGCAGGGGCTGTAGCGGCAGCAACAAGGGCTGTAGCAGCAGCAGCAAGGGCTGTAGCTGCAGCAGCAGGGCTGTACCTGCGGTAGAAGGGGCTGGGGCGGCAGCAGCAGGGGTTGTAGCGGCAGCAGCAAGGGCTGTAGCGGCAGCAGCAAGGGCTGTAGCAGCAGCAGCAAGGGCTGTAGCTGCACCAGCAGGGCTGTGGCTGCAGTAACAGGGGCTGGAGCGGCAGCAGCAGGGGCTGTAGTGGCAGCAGCAAGGGCTGTAGCGGCAGCAGCAAGGGCTGTAGCTGCACCAGCAGGGCTGTAGCTGCAGTAGAAGGGGCTGGGGCGGCAGCAGCAGGGGCTGTAGCGGCAGCAGCAAGGGATGTAGCGGCAGCAGCAAGGGCTGTAGCTGCACCAGTAGGGCTGTAGCTGCAGTAACAGGGGCTGGAGCGGCAGCAGCAGGGGCGCGATTCGAGTAGGAAAAACGACCTTCCTAGGGGCGCGATTCAGGCAGGAAAAACGGCCAGCCTAGGGGCGCGATTCGGGCAGGAAAAACGGCCTGCCTAGGGGCGCGATTCGGGTAGGAAAACCGGCCTGGCTAGGGGCGCGATTCGGGCAGGAAAAACGGCCTGCCTTGGGGCGCGATTCGGGTAGGAAAAACGGCCTGCCTATGGGCGCAATTCGGGCAGGAAAAACGGCCAGCCTAGGGGCGCGATTCGGGCAGGAAAAACGGCCAGCCTAGGGGCGCGTTTCGGGCAGGAAAAACGGCCTGCCTAGGGGCACGATTCGGGTAGGAAAAACGGCCTTCCTATGGGCAAGATTCGGGCAGGAAAAACGGCCAGCCTAGGGGCGCGATTCGGGGCAGAAAAACGGCCTGCCTAGGGGCGCGATTCGAGCAAGAAAAACAGCTTGCCTAGGGGCGCGATTCGGGCAGGAAAAACGGCCAGCCTAGGGGCGCGATTCGGGGAGGAAAAACGGCCTGCCTAGGGGCGCGATTCGGGCGGGAAAAACGGCCTGCCTAGGGGCGCGATTCGGGCAGGAAAAATGGGCAGAACGGAACTAACGGTGGGCCCTAAACGAGTGGTCCTACAGATGGACCTGCTCTGAAACCATATTGAGAGAACTGTGCAGGGATGATGACTAGCAAGCAAGGATGAGTACAAGTACTAGGTTTGACCTAAAGTGTTGCACTCAGTAGAAGCTACCCCACTACAGTCTACACATACAAATGTAATTTGACAACCCGTCCCTCCCACGCCTCCGCGGCATGGCTAGCGTCTTGTCTTAGTTCTACCATGCGTCTTGTCGTCGCTCCCTCCTTCGCCTGCGTCGTCGTGCACTCATTGCGTCGAGGGTCGGTTGCGGGCCACTCCTCACTCCTCCTCCCTTCGTCCGGCCACCGTTCCCTTCCAGACTCTCCACTTGGACGTCTGGGTCCCTGCCCCTCGCCCTGGACCCGAGAGGGAGAGCTTCATTCTGGTGGTCGTTGACGACTACTCCCGCTACACCACCGTGTTCCCCTTGGCGAAGAAGTCCAACGTGACTTCTACGCTGATCAGGTGGTTGCTGGCCACTGAGACCACTCGTAGTTGTCGTGTCAGTTGTCTTCACTCCGACCGTGGGGGTGAGTTTCGCTCCGGCATTCTTGCCGGATTTTGTCGCGAGCAGGGCATCACCCAGTCCTAGACGCTTCCAGAGTCCCCACAGCAGAATGGGGTTGCTGAGCGCCGCATTGGCTGGGTCATGGAGATAGCCCGCACCTCCATGATCCATGCCCGTGCGCCCCGTTTTCTATGGCCCTACGCGGTTCGCTACGCCGCCCACCAGCTGAACCTCTGGCCTTGAGTCTCTCGGCCAGAGGCTTCACCGACCAGTCTTTGGACCAGGTCCCCTGGTGTTGCGTCGGAGTTTCGTGTCTGGGGCTGCCTTGCACTTGTCCGCGATACCTCTGTGGACAAGCTCTCGGCTCGCGCCATCCCCTGTGTCTTCCTTGGTTTTCCGGTGGACTCCTCTGACTACATTTTTTACCACCTGCCCCTCCACCGGTTCTTTGACTCTCGTGACGTCCGGTTTGAGGATTCTGTGTCCTACTACACCGAGTACCCTTGTCGAGGTCTCCCGGTTCCCCCCCTTCCCCTTTTCCTCGCCCCCTCTCCTCCTCCTGCTCCCGCCCCTTCAGTACACCCGTCCCCCCCTGGTCCTGCCCTGTCTGGTGTGTCACACGCTACCCCTCTCCACTCGGTAGCACGTCACGTACCGTCTCCTTCCCCACAGTCGTCCTCACAGTCACCGCGGCAGCCTTAGGCACTACAGCGGCAGGCTGCAGTCGACTCTGGGGGTGTTGTTGTTGGGGGCACGGGCACTGGAGGTGCTAGTTCTGAGGGTGCTGGAGCTGAGGGTCCTGGCGCTGGAGGTGCTGGTTCTGTTGGTGTTGGGGCTGAGGGTGTTGGCGCTGGAGGTGCTAGTTCAGAGGGTGCTGGAGCTGAGGGTACTGGTGCTGGAGGTGTTAGTTTCGGAGGTACTCGCGCCGAGAGTGCTAGCACTCGCAATGTTAGTTCCGGGGGTGCTCGTGCTGTGGACACTAGTTTTGGGGGTGCTGGAGCTGGAAGTTCTAGTTCCGAGGAGACTGGAGCTGGAGGCACTGCTGCTGCGGCGCCTGCCCCACCTCCCCACCGCTACCACACGAGTTTCCAGAGGCTTCGTCAGCTGGAGCGCAAGGAGCAGGAGCGGTAACAGCAGGAGCGGCTGGGGCTGGAGTGGCAGCAGTAAGAGCAGTAGCAGTAGGAGGAGCAGCAGCGCCAGGAGCAGCAGCGGCGGCAGCAGCAGCCGCAACAGCCACCGCCTTTGCGGCCGCTGCCTCCACCTGTGAGTGGCCTTCGGGCCCTTGGTCTTCCTTCCCCTCCTCCAGACCGATCACTGTCTCCTATTTACGGTCCTACGTTTCCCCCTCCGGACTCGTCTCCGGCTGTTTTCTCTCCTCCTTGGTCACAGTCGTCTCCTGTTGTCCCGCACGACTGGACAGTTCGTTTTCCCGCTCGTGCACGTCCCTCGTCTCCTTTTGATGACCTCCGCACTGTCTTACTTCGTTCGAGTCCTCGTCATTCTCCGCCTTAGTCTGTTCTCCCGTCACCTCCTGTGTCATCTCTTACAGCCTCTACCGCTACCCCTATCACTGACTACTACCGTGCCACCCGTCCTGTTCTCACTCGTGTTCTCGCCTCTCTAGTCACGGACCCTCGTACCTCTCCGTCGTCTATCTTGGCTCTTATTGCTGCTGTCGCTGACTTTGCCGCCACCCGCCGCCTTGACTACGCCACCCGAGTGGTGCCTGCCCGTCCTCTGTCCGTCGGGGGTGAGTGTGCCTTTGGCTGTGACGTCCCAGAGGACAGGCAGTTTGAGCTAGAGTTCTTGGCATCTGGTTCTCCCCATCTCTGTGCCATGCTGTTAGCCCCTGAGGGAGACCCCGACGCCCTTGACATACCGACTCCTCGCACGTACTGTGAGGCAGTGTCAGGGCAGTGGACCACTTAGTGGATAGCAGCCATGGAGTCAGAGATGGCGTCTTGTGTCAGAATAGTGAAGGAATGAATGACTGAATAAGCAAGGAGGTGGGTACAAGTAGGAAACCTAAAAGTATTGTACCCTATATGAACTACCCCACTACAGCCTAGATAGACTATAGCATATAAGTTTGACACACCCCCATAGGCAAAGTGGGGGAGAACAAGAGGTCACAAGACCAGTCAAGAAAGGCAAAGCAAGCTCAGGGTGGATCACGACGTCACCACGCATTCTGAGCACAAGTAAATGCCCACAAGGCCAGTTCACATGCAGAGTTATATAAAGGAGAACAAATAATACAGTGAACACAACCTAGCAAGTGTAAGCATGCAGGTATATCTATAGAGATCACAGTACAAGCAGAGTCAAGAAGTCAGCAAGTGAGGCCAAGTAGGCACAAGACCTAGCATAGTACAAAAGCGCTGATGATCACAAGGCTGAAGTGCCTTGGTAAAGATATCAGCAGTGTTGGCCTGAGTGGCCACGTAAGCAAGACGAAGCTGACCACGCTGCTGCAACTCTCGAGCAAGGAAGTAGCGCAGAGCAATGTGCTTCGTTCTGTGCTCCAGTCTGTGCTCCTGACACAAGGCAAGCATGGCCTTGTTGTCGACGTACAGAACCGGAGGAGAACGAGGCGCCTCTCCCAAGTCGGTCAGCAGGTAGGTGAGCCAGCGTAACTCCTGTGCAGCCATGGCCCCAGCGTAGATCTCAGCCTCACAACTGGAGCTGAGAACAGAAGACGAGCGGGTAGACCGCCAAGAGACAGAACCGGAGCCAAGGCTGAAGGTGTAACCCTGTGACGACCGCTGCGTAGCCAAGTCGTCAACCCAGGAAGCGTCTGCGTGACCAGTGAGGACAACTCGAGCCCGTCCTCCAAGCACGAGCCCCATGCCCGATGTACTGCACAAGTAGCGCAACACCGTCTTCGCAGCATCCATGTGCACCTTTCGGTGCCTACTGGGAGCCACGTAGCGAGCCAGAAGGCTGAGAGGGTACGCGAGGTCAGGTCGTGTGCAAGTCATCAGGTACATGACGCAGCCCACAAGCTCTGGATACGGGCCACTCGGCTCTACGGACTCGTCCGAAGGTGGAGTTGAGAGCGAGTGACCGGTAGGCAGAGGAGTGGACTGTGGCGAGGAGTACGTGAAGCCGAAGCGCTGAAGGACCTGCTGCACCATGTGTGACTGAGTCAAGGTAATGGTGTGCTGTGCTCTGTCCCGGGTGATCCGCAAGCCAAGATAGCTTGTCAGCTCACCCAGGTCTGTGCACGTGTGTCTCTTCTGCAGCTCCGACTTCACGTGGGCGAGTACCTCAGTGTCCGCAGTAGCAAAGACCAAGTGGTCTACGTACACGAGAACATAAAACGGCGGCAGAGTGGCGTCGGTGTGTAGAAACAGAGATGGGTCAGCAGTGGAAGGAGCAAAACCAAGAGCAGCAAGAGTCGTCATCAGTGTGTCGTGCCACTCACAGGGTGCCTGGCGGAGACCGTAGACTGGCCGCCGGAGGCTCCACTGGGTGCCTGCAGGAAACGACCCAGTGAAGCCAGGTGGGCGGCGCAGCCAGATCTCCTCGTGCAGGCTGCCCTGTAGGAAGGCTGTGCTGAAGTCAAGCGAGTGGAGGTCGTAGTCACGCTGAGCAGCAACGTGCAGCAGTACCTGAAGAGTGGTCATCTTCGGGGTAGGGGAGAAGGTCTGAAAGAAGTCAACTCCCTGTCGCTGACTGAAGCCACGTGCAACGTAACGTGCCTTGAAGGCAGGCGGAGAACCCGGCGGCCGCTTCACCCTGAAAATCCACATGCCACTGACGATGTTCGCCCCAGGCGGGGGAACCTCGTCGACGTAGGTGCCTGTGGACTTCCAGGATGCCATCTCGGCATCCATGGCTGCCTGCCACTGAGAGGAGTAAGGACCCTCTATCGCCTCTGCGTAAGAGCGCGGGGTCGGGATGTCTGGTGCATCCGAGTCTCCCTCAGGGGCAAGCAGCATGGACACGAGATGAAGGAAAGCAGCGGAAAAGCACTCAAACTCCTCCTGTCTGTCCTCTAGGACGTCCGTGCCAAGAGCACACTCACCCCCGACGGACGGAGGACAGACAGACGCAGACTCAAACTCAGCAACAAGACTAGTGGCGTAGTCTAGACGATAGGCGGCAGCAAAGTCAACAAGCTCGGCGACGAGAGCAGACGCAGCAGTGGACTCAAACGAAGGGTCAGTGACAGCAGTGGCCAGAAAACGCGTGACAGTAGGACTAGCAGCACGAAGGGAGTCAGACTCCGGGTCCGGACCGCCAGGTAGAGAGGACGCAGGAGGAGACGGCAGAGGGACACGCTGTGGAGCAGTGGAAGGACGCAGAGTCATAGAGTGAGTGCCAGGGACAGGAGGAGGATGCTGACGCGGAACACGACGACCAGTGCGAACAGGGCGAACATGCGACTCAGGATGAGACTCAGGTGACGCAGGACGAGAATCAAGCTCACGACGCTCCGTACGACCTCTAGTCGGCCCAGAGTAAGGAAAAGGACCAGGCAGTGGAGAGACTGGCTGTAACTGCGACGGGGACTGGACAGGCGGTGGACTCAGTAAAGGAGGAGTAGGACCAGTAGAAGGGGGGAGACCAAGAACCTGCTGAAGGAGCGGAACGAAGTACGGCCGCGGCCGCTCAGCGCCTCCAGAGACAGCAGAGACAGCACCAGGACCCTCAGCTCCAGGGTCTCCAGCTACAACTCCCGCAGCACCACCAGCTCAAGTACCTCCGACAGCTCCAGCTCCAGCAACACCTCCAGTAGCAACAGCTCCAGCACCTACAGCTCCAACTCCTACAGCACCACCAGCCCTAGCAGCTCCAATACCTCCAGTACGAGCACCTCCGAGACCAGCTGCTCCAACACCTCCAGCAGCTCCAACACCAGTAGGACCTCCAACAGTGCCAGTACCTCCAGCACCAGCACCTCCAGGACCAGCGGCTCCAGCAGCTCCAGCACCAGCAGCACCTCCAGCAGCTCCAGAAGCACCTCCAGCAGCTCCAGCACCAGCAGCACCTCCAGCAGCTCCAGAAGCACCTCCAGCAGCTCCAGCACCAGCAGCACCTCCAGCAGCTCCAGCAACTCCAGCAGCACGGCGACAGCACCGAGCGTACCACTCACGAAGTTGCTGTGGAGAGAGGGGCTCCCGCCGCGACGGGACACTCGGAGGACCTCCAGACTCAGCACGCTCAGGCTTAGCACCCCCAGGCTCAGCACCCCCAGGCTCAGCACCCTCAGGCTCCACACGCTCAGGCTCAGCACCCCCAGGCTCCACACGCTCAGGCTCAGCACCCCCAGGCTCTGCACCCTCAGACTCAGCAACCCCAGGCTTAGTACCCCCAGGCCCCGCACCCGCAGGCTCAGCACCCCTAGCAGCACCAGAGTCGACGGCTACCTAGACAGGCTCGACAGGGTCTACCTGGGACACACCTGAGGGGGCAGGACACTGAGGGGGGAGGGGGTCTACCGGAGGAGCACCTGGTGCTAGGAAGAGTGGCGGGGGGGGGAGAGGGGCAGTGCGGTAGGGAAAGAGACGGTAGTAAGATACCGACTCGTCAAACGTGACGCCCTGAGAGGACAGAACACGACACGAGGTGGGGTGGTAAAACTGCCACCCAGGTGCGTCAGGGGGGAAGCCAAGGAAGACGCAGGGAACGGCACGGGAGGACAGCTTGTCCGCGGAAGCATCGCGGACAAAAGCTCGAGATCCCCAGACACGGAACACAGACGCATCGCCAACCTTCCCCGTCCACCGCAGAGTAGGTGTGGTCTCCGGCAAGGAGACCCAAGGCTGAAGGTTGATCTCATGCGCAGCGTACTGAACCGCAAACGGCCACAGAAAATGGGGAGCAGCCGCATGGATCATGGACGTACGAGCGACATCCATGACCATGCCAATGCGGCGCTCAGCAATCCCATTTTGCTGTGGGGAGGCCGGAAGCGTGAACGTCTGGCAGATGCCCTCCGCACGACGGCCCTCAGAAGGTCGGAGGAAAACTCACCACCTCTGTCTGAGTGCAGACGCAGAACAGGAAAGTCCGAGCCGAAACTCTCGCTAAGCTGGCGACGGGCACCGCGGATCCAGTCGATCAACACCTCACTGACCTCACCCTTGCGGCGCAAGGGGAAGCCTGTGGTGTAACGCGAGTAGTCGTCAACGACCAGCAGGAAGTAACGCTCGTGACCCTGTTCACGGACGCGAGCTGGGCCTCACACGTCCATGTGAAGAGTCTGCAAGGGAGCCTCCGTCGGAGGGAACTCGGAGGAGTGAGGAGCGGCGCGCTGACGGCCCTCGACACAGGGAACACAGGTAGGGGCAGGCCCCGGAGGAAGGGGAGGGAGGGACCGGGGGAGACCAGAGACAAGGGTACGGGAGGCCATACCTCGAAGACGAGGTAGGGAGGGGTGACCAAGGCGGTGGTGCCAAAGGAGAGTCTCGTGTGACAGAGGACGACATGAGCAGGGGGCCGACGCTGGACTAGGCCTGGACACGGTAGAGAACACCTGACCAGACGCGGCTACCTAACTAGACGCAGTAACCGGAGGAGACGCAGTTGTCAGTGTGTACAGACTTGACCCAGTAGTCACTAGCGCCTAGAGCAGCAGCCTCAATGCCCGGGTCGGGCGGAACACACAGGTAACAGTCACCCTCAGCACTATCAGTCACAGCGTACATGGCAGCAAGGATAGCATCGAAATCAAGATCAAAGATAGCAACATTCTGCCTAAGCAGATCACCCCAGCGAGGGAGCTCAACAGCGTCAGGAAACTGGGCGCGCCAGGCGTCAGTCAGGCGACCGAAGCAGCGCTGCGCAGTGTGTGGCAACCCGCACGTCTCCCCACGGCGCCCGCCGGTGCGAAGAATGTAAGTGCAGGGACCAACACCCCCAGACCTCCCACGCCCAGCGTACCACTCACGAAGCTGCTGGGCTGACGGGGTCTCACGGGAACGCGGCTGCTGCTGGCGCTGGCTACCACCAAGGCCTCCACGCTATGCGGCTCCACCTCGATCAGCTCCGCCGCCGCCGCCACCTCCACCACCGCTGCCGCTGCCTCCACCGCCGCTGCCGGTGCCTCCACCACCCCCACCGCCGCCACCGAAGCCCCCAATCCCGCCACCACCCCCACCTCCACCGCCACCCCCTCCGCCTCCTCCACCGCCTCCACCGCTGCCCCCACCGTCCCCTCCAATATCCTTGCCCCCCTTGCCCTTGCTGTTGCGTTGCCTCCCACTAGGAGCAGACGCAGCCCCGACCTCCGCAGTACCAACGAGGTCGACAGCAGCAGCAGAAGCAACAGAGGGGAGAAGGGGGACAGGGGAACACTCCTCAAAGAAAGGGGCGCGAGGGTCGCCGCGAGAAGCACCTACAGCTAAGATACTCTTCTCAGCTGCCGTGAGGCGCTCCTCTAGCAGGTCGACGGTGAGCTTGGTGGGGCAAAAGGAGAGAAAGTGGTCCCTGAATGAAGCAAGTGAGTCAGGGAGGCGGGTGACTAGGTAGTAAAGGGTGATGTACATGGGGGGGGGGGGGGTTCTTGGCAGAGAACTCAGTGGGAAGCGCAGCTCAGTAGCGGGCGTCACTAGTGCGGAGGTGAGTAATGAGGTCAGCAACTGTGGCAAAGGCGGCAAGGTCAGGGAACAGGTACGGCAGCATGAGGCGGCTGAGGGCAGCAGTGGCAGGAGAGGAGTAGCGCGCTACTACAGCGTCGTACAAAGACTTAGCAGACTTGTACTGGCCAAAGTGCGCGCGCTCAGCAGACGGCAGGTGACTACAAACAGCAAGGCGAGCAACAGTGTCACGAGTGGTCCGCTGCGAGCGAACCGTTTTGTCAGCAGTGGCAGCAGGTGCAGTAGAGACACCGGATGTGTGATCGAAAAGGGATACCCCGTCCCTAGAGTCACACTGAAGAAAGAGCTGCAGGTCGTCAACCCACACGTCAAAGTCAACTGCATGCCCCTCAGCATCAAAGGTAAGAACAGTAGGGCTAGCCATAGCGGCAGTAGCAGTAGGAGCAGCAGTGGCAGCAGAAGCAGCAGTAGCAGCAAGAGCAGCGCGGGCAGGGCAGTGCGGCTTAGTAGGGCGGCGTGGCTCGGTAGGGCGGCGCGGCTCGGTAGGGCGGCGCGGCTCGGCTGGGCGGCGCGGCTCGGCTGTGTGAAAATAGTAGGTAGAGTTAGGAGCCATAGCTAGGTAAGTCCTAGCTAGGCAAGAGAAGTTTAGGCAAAAGAAGAAGAGAGGGTTCACTAGAAAGCAGCAGGATACATATAGGAAACCCTAAGGGGTTGTACTCGCTATAGAGTACCCCACTGCAGGCTAGAGAACAATGACATTTTGACACACCCCCATAGCCAAAGTGGGGTGTAATCAGCAGATCAAGCAAAGCAGAACAAGCTCAGGGTGGATCACAATGTCACCACACATTCTGAGCACAAGTACAAGAAGCAATAGTTTAAAGTTCACAATTATGAGCAAAGCTAGGGGCTATCGCAGAGGGCAAGTGAGGAGGAGGAGGCGAGAGTGAGAGGAGAGGAGATAGGAGGCGACGGCTGAAGCTGCAGACACACGGGCAACAGGAGTCACACTGGCACAGCGGCTACCGGAACAACGCTCCGGACTACTGGAGTAACTGGCTCCGCGGCTAAAAGTAGCGGCAAACGAGCAACGGACCCACGGGCAACTGGCACAGCTGGCTGCGACTGGGCTACCGGAGCAACTCCCCGGACTACAGGTGCTGCTGGCGACACGACGGCAACCTCAGTTCAACCTCCCCAAACAGTCCCACTCCCCCTGACACACACCCCCTGCTTCACCCCTAGCTCCACTCCCCCTTCACCCCCCTTAGTACCACTCCGACGGCTCCAACAGGTCCACCCCCCTCAGCGGCAGCTGCAGCACTGGGAGACGGAGGAGGAGGAGGAGCAGGGGACGGCACACAGAAGCTGCACCCCCATACCCCCCACCCCCAAACCCTAATTCAGGAGAACGGGCAGCAGCAGGGGTGGGGCGCCATCAGAAGCACGGGGGACAGCGGGCAGCGCAGGGGCAGCGAAGAACGGGCCGCCCACGGGCCTGGCACAGCCGCCCGAACCGCGCGCAGGCGGCCCGAGCCGCGCGCGGGCCTGGCGCAGCCCGTACGGGCCGCGCGCGGGCCTGGCGCAGCCCGTACGGGCCGCGCGCAGGCCACGACGGGCGACGGGGGGCGACGCGCGGGTCCCCGTCGCCCGTCGCAGCGCCTCCCGGGAGCGACGCGCGGAGTGACGGGGCAGAAACCCGCCGCGCGCCTCGGGGCGCACGGCGGGCAGACAACCGCCGCGCGCCTCGGGGCGCACAGCGGGCAGAAAACCGCCGCGCGCCTCGGGGCGCACGGCGGGCAGAAAACCGCCGCACGCTCCGAGCGCGCGGCGGGATGAAAAATCCGTCGCACGCCACGGGGCGTGCGACACAGAGAGTGGCAGTAGCAGCGGAAGCAGTGAGGTGGTGAGCCCACCCACAGGATCGACCCAAGGGGATCGACCTGCTCTGATAGCATGTGAAAATAGTAGGTAGAGTTAGGAGCCATAGCTAGGTAAGTCCTAGCTAGGCAAGAGAAGTTTAGGCAAAAGAAGAAGAGAGGGTTCACTAGAAAGCAGCAGGATACATATAGGAAACTCTAAGGGGTTGTACTCGCTATAGAGTACCCTGTCAAACATTATATATGTTGTGTTAGTTTAGGCTACAGTGGGTTAGCCTATAGGGGGTACACAATTCTAGGGTTAGGTACTTGTACTCTTTTCATTGCTAGTTCATTCATTCCTGTTCAGTGATTCCAACATGGTATAGAGCAGGTCCTTCCTAGGACCGAAATTTTCTAAGGGCCCACCACTACATAACTACCTACCTACCTACCTACCCGTGCCCTAGGGCGCCTCGGCGTGTCACGCCCCTAGAGGCCCCTCTTGACGGCCCCGCGCTAGCCCCGTTCAGGCCCCGTCGGCCCCACGCTAGCCCCTCTCAGGCCCCGTCGACCCGCGCTAGCCCCGTTTCAGGCCCCGTCGGCCCCTTTTCAGGCCCCGTCGGCCCCGCGCTAGCCCCTCTCAGGCCCCGTCGGCCCGCGCTAGCCCCGTTTCAGGCCCCGTCGGCCCCGTTTCAGGCCCCGTCGGCCCCGCGCTCGCCCCTCTCAGGCCCCGTCGGCCCGCGCTAGCCCCGTTTCAGGCCCCGTCGGCCCGCGCTAGCCCCGTTTCAGGCCCCGTAGGCCCCGCGCTAGCCCCTCTCAGGCCCCGTCGGCCCCGCGCTAGCCCCATTCAGGCCCCGATCGGGCCCGCGCTAGCCCCGTTTCAGGCCCCTTCGGCCCCGTTTCAGGCCCCGTCGGCCCCGCGCTAGCCCCGTCAAGGCCCCGTTTGGCCCCGCACTAGCCCCGCTCAGGCCCCGATCGGCCCCGCGCTCCCCCCTCTAGGGCCCCAACCGGCCCCGTGCCTACCTCGCCGACCCGTGCCCACCACCCAGAGGCCCCGGGCGGCCCGTTCCCGCCGCAGCACAAGAGGGAGAGCGGGCGGCCCGTCCCCGCCATGACCTGAGCCGAGCCGCGCGCCCCGAGCCGAGCCGCGCCACCCAGCCGAGCCGCGACCCGACCTGAACCGAGCCGCGCCGCCCTGCCCTACCTGGTTCGTCCTACCTGCTTCTCCTACCGCTACTGCTGCTATTTCTACTGTTCCTATGGCTAGCCCACAGGTTCTCGTGTTCGATGCTGAGGACCCGGGCGTTGGAGCTGCTGCTGGTGCTGAGGAACCGGGCGTTGGAGCCGCTGCTGGTGCTGAGGACCCGGGCGTTGGAGCTGCTGCTGGTGCTGAGGACCCAGGCGTTGGAGCTACTGCTGGTGCTGAGGACCCGGGCGTTGGAGCTACCGCTGGTGCTGAGGACGTGGGCGCTGGAGCTGCTGCTGGTGCTGCGGACCCTGGTGCGGGTGTCCCTGCTGGCTCTGGTGTCGCTGCTCGGTCTCAGCCGTACTTTGTTCCGCTCCTTCAGCAGGTTCTTGGTCAGCTTCCTCCTCCTTTTCCTCCTCCCTCCTTAGAGTGTCCTCAGCCTGTCCAGCTGCAGTCGGCGTTACCGTCTGCCTCCTCTCTCCTTGGTCCTGCTCCTTACACTGGTCCGACTGGAGGTCTTACTGAGCGGCGTGAGCCTGCGTCTCGTCCTGCGTCGCCTGAGTCTCGTCCTGGGTCGCCTGTCCGCACTGCTCTCTCTAGTCGTCGAGTCCAGCGTCAGCGTCTTCCTGCTGTCCCAGGCACTCACCGGATGGCGCTTCGTCCGTCCACTGCTCCACAGCGTGTCCCACTGCCGTCTCCTCCTGCTTCCTCTCTTCCCGCTCTTCCTGACCCTGGGTCAGACTCTCTTCGTGCTACCAGTCCTGCTGTCACGCGTCTCCTGGCCACTGTTGTCACTGACCCTTCCTTTGAGTCTGCTGCTGCGTCTCCCCTCGTTGCTGAGCTTGTCGACTTTGCTGCTCGCTGTCGCCTAGACTACGCTGCTAGCCTAGTTGCTGAGTCTGAGTCTGTCTGTCCTCCGTCCGTCGGGGGTGAGTGTGCTCTTGGCACTGACGTCCTTGAGGACAGGCAGGAGGAGTTCCAGTGCTTTGCTGCCGCTTTGCCCCATCTCGTGTCCATGCTTGTTGCCCCTGAGGGAGACCCGGATGCACCAGACATCCCGACCCCACGCTCTTACGCACAGGCGATGGCCGGTCCCTACTCCTCTCAGTGGCAGTCAGCCATGGACACAGAGATGGCTTCCTGGAAGTCCACAGGCACCTACGTCGACGAGGTTCCCCCGCCTGGGGCGAACATCGTCAGTGGCATGTGGATTTTCAGGGTGAAGCGGCCGCCGGGTTCTCCGCCTGTCTTCAAGGCGCGTTACGTTGCACGAGGCTTCAGTCAGCGCGAGGGAGTTGACTTCTTCCAGACCTTCTCCCCGACCCCGAAGATGACCACTCTTCGGGTTCTGCTGCACGTCGCCGCTCAGCGTGACTACGAGCTCCACTCGCTTGACTTCAGCACTGCTTTCCTGCAGGGCAGCCTGCACGAGGAGATCTGGCTGCGCCGTCCACCTGGCTTCACTGGGTCGTTCCCTCCTGGTACCCAGTGGAGCCTCCGACGGCCAGTCTACGGTCTCCGCCAGGCGCCTCGTGAGTGGCACGACACACTGAGGACTACGCTTGCGGCTCTTGGGTTCGCGCCTTCTACTGCTGACCCGTCGCTGTTTCTACGCACCGACACCTCACTGCCGCCGTTCTACGTCCTTGTGTACGTCGACGACTTGGTCTTTGCTACTGCTGACACTGTGGCACTCGCCCACGTGAAGTCGGAGCTGCAGAAGAGACACACGTGCACAGACCTGGGTGAACTGACAAGCTATCTTGGCTTGCGGATCACCCGGGACAGAGCACGCCGCACCATCACCTTGACTCAGTCACACATGGTGCAGCAGGTCCTTCAGCGCTTCCGCTTCACGTACTCCTCGCCTCAGCCCACTCCTCTGCCTACCGGTCACTCGCTCTCAGCTCTGCCTTCGGATGAGTCCGTAGAGCCGAGTGGCCCGTATCCAGAGCTTGTGGGTTGCCTCATGTACCTGATGACCTGCACTCGACCAGACCTTGCATACCCTCTCAGCATTCTTGCACGCTATGTCGCTCCCGGCCGTCACCGGAAGGAGCACATGGATGCAGCTAAGAGGGTGTTGCGCTACTTGTGCAGTACGTCGGGCATGGGGCTAGTGCTTGGAGGGCGAGTCCCAGTTGTTCTCACTGGGCACTCAGACGCTTCTTGGGCAGACGACCAGGCTACTCAGCGGTCGTCTCAGGGTTACTCCTTCAGTCTTGGCTCTGGTTCTGTTTCTTGGCGTTCTACTCGCTCTTCTTCTGTTCTCAGCTCCAGTTGTGAGGCTGAGATCTACGCCACAGCCATGGCGGCCCAGGAGCTACGCTGGCTCACCTACTTGCTGACCGACCTTGGAGAGCAGCCTCGTTCTCCTCCAGTGCTGTACGTCGACAACAAGGCAGCCATTGCCTTGTGTGAGGAGCACAGACTGGAGCACAGAACGAAGCACATTGCTCTGCGTTACTTCCTCGCTCGAGAGCTGCAGCAGCGTGGTCAGCTTCGCCTGCGTTACGTGGCCTCTGAGGCCAACACTGCTGATGTGTTCACCAAGGCGCTTCAGCCTTGTGACCATCAGCGCTTTTGCACTCTTCTAGGCCTTGTGCCTACTGGACCTCACTTGCTTACTTCTTGAGTCTGTTGTACTGTGATCTCTATATATAAACCTGCATGTGAACTGGTCTTGTGACCACTTGCTTGTGCTCGGAATTTGTGTGGTATCCTTGAGATCCACCCTGAGCTTGTTTTGCCTTGCTTTGCCTTGACTGGTCTTGTGACCCCTAGTTCTCCCCACTTTGCCTATGGGGGTGTGTCAAACATTATATATGTTGTGTTAGTTTAGGCTACAGTGGGTTAGCCTATAGGGGGTACACAATTCTAGGGTTAGGTACTTGTACTCTTTTCATTGCTAGTTCATTCATTCCTGTTCAGTGATTCCAACATACCCCACTGCAGGCTAGAGAACAATGACATTCTGACAGGCTGGGCGGCGCGGCTCGACTTGGCGGCGCGGCTCAGCTCCTGGCGGCGCGGCGCGGCAGGGCGACGCGGGTGCTTACCAGGGGCGGGTGCAGGACAGGGCCGCAGTTGGCGGCTTAGGACAGGGCCGCGACTGGGGCGGCAGCAGGGCAGGGCCGGGACAGGGCGGCTGCAGGTCAGGGCCGCAACGGGCGGCGAAGGCAGGGCCGCGACTGGGGCGGCAGCAGGGCAGGGCCGCGACAGGGCGGCAAAGGCAGGGCCAGCGACGGGCGGCGACGGGCCGGCGACGGGCGGCAACGGGCCGGGACGGGCCGGCGACGAGCCGGGACGGGCCAGCGATGGGCGGCGAAAGGCAGGGCCGCGATAGGGCGGCTGCAGGAAGGGCCGCGACGAGCGACGACGGGCCAGCGACGGGCCGGGACGGGCCAGCGACGGGCGGCAAAGGCAGGGCCGCGACGGGACAGCGAAGGCAGGGCCGCGACGGGCCGCACTAGGGCAGGGCGCGCGACGGCGCAGGTGAGGCAGGCGCGAGGCGCGCTTCGGGCAGGGCAGGAAAAAAAAATCGTGGTGGGCCCTAAAAAAAACGTTCCCACTAGGGAACCATGTCAGAATAGTGAAGGAATGAATGATTGAATAAGCAAGGAGGTGGGTACAAGTAGGAAACCTAAAAGTGTTGTACCCTATATGAACTACCCCACTACAGCCTAGATAGACTATAGCATATAAGCTTGACATCTTGGAGATCCACATGCTCTTATGTCGACACAGTTCCCCCTCCTGGGGCGAACGTAGTCGATGACATGTGGCTCTTCAAGGTGAAGCGGTCGCCAGGATCACCGCCTGTCTTCAAGGTGCGCTACGTGGCTAGAGACTTCAGACAGCGCGAGGGAGTTGACTTGCCTCAGTGGCCAACACTTCACACATCTTCACCAAGGCTCTTCCGCCTGGTGACCACCTCAGGTTCTGTCAGCAGTTAGGTCTTGTTGATGCAGGCCCTCAGATGCTGTAGTTTTGCCTTTTGTATGTTACTCAGTTTGTCCTTGTTTATATATATACTTGTGTAATCTTGAACTGGCCTTGTGGCGGCTTTCTTGTGCTCGGACTGTGCGGTGACTTTGTTATCCACCCTGAGCTTTGTGTTGTTTCGCTTGACTGGTCTTGTGACCATTTTGCTGTTTTGCTTAAACAGCAAAAGGGGGTGTGTCAAACCAACAAATAGTTTGATGCCCCTCACTTAGCCTAAGGGGGTGTGTCAAACTATATATATATGCATATAATAGTGTTAAGTTTGTTAGGCTGTAGTGAGGTGCATGATCTATGGTATAGATTTCTATCGACATTTGTACTTGTACCTTCTCCCCACTAATCTATGCCACCATTCTTTCTCTACCTATGTGACATAGTTTATGAGAGATGGGTCTTCCTGTGAATACCTGTTGCTTGAAAAAAAAAAAAAAAAAAAAAAAAAAAAAAAAAACGGCTTCTCTAGTTATCCTGGATTTTGAAATGCCTCTCTTCCTGCCTCTTTAAGCGAGGGACCTTGTGCTTCCCTGAGAATTCGAAGGTTGTTTGATGTGAGTGTCAGCAAGGGATTGATAAAAAATGTCACTTGCACGCCCAAGCTGAGGACCTTGGAGATTCAAGAGTCAAAGTTCTTCTGCCTGCCCGAGAGATTTGCCTGCTTTAATCGCATCAGAAAGCTGTGGTTGATTAGCTGTGAGCAGATGAAGTTGTTACCAGAGTATCTGCTGAGCTTTAACCTGCTTACATAACTCAACATTAGGGGTTGTAAGGGTAAGATTGAAATGCTGGAAACTTTAGAAACTGTATAAGCTGGAGCTAACTCTAATGTGAAACGTAAATAGTGGATTATTTGGGGTTTTCATGGGGGAATCATTTTGAGTTTATACATTATATGTTAGGGTATATGTACATCTTTAGTTTTTTTTCTTGCCTACAATTGTTTGTTTCCTACAACCCTAAACCCTTGAGAGCTCCAAAAACATCCAACTAGAGGTTTCAGCAGTGCCAGCACCCCTAACCTTGTTACGTGTGCACCGAATTCCACCGCTCCGCACGGCAGGGAAGTTACCTGTAAGATAGCCGCAGTAAGATAAGATGTTCCACGGAATATGCCACTGTGTAGACATAGCCCGCTGACGTAAAGGGAGAGTTACTTACCTCTCCATCTGGCGCAACCTCACGACCTTTCTCGCGTCCGCGAGCGAGCGAGCACCAGCGAGCCCGCCTTCACCCGTGGTTTCTCGCTCTGTCCCGTATGAACATATCAGATCGTTTTTGCTGGCGCAATCTCGTGAAACGACCTTTCGCCAGCACCCCCAGATCGTTTTGCGGGCGTTCCGCGGGCGTCCATGACGCCGCAAGCAGCGTCCGCATGATCCCATCACGGGACCCAGTTACGTGAGGCCCACCCAGGCCTACTAGATCGCCAGAGGGGTTTCGATGCACTATTTATTACGACAGCAGATGTTTCGTATTTTGTTTTTGTGCCTATTTTCCGTAGGGGCCGCGCGTAAACCCCTACAATGGGTGTCGTTACGCAGACAACCATGAATCGTACAGCTCGCTTCAGGCAGGGCCTGAAGCCTCGGGATGAGGTAACAACGGGAAAGGTGAATATTTTGAGCCCACTGCACATGGTGGTGGTGACCCTGCAGCCGCCACAGTGCCTCTACTGCCAGCACCGCCAGTGACAGCGCCATTCAATCATGGCGAGTGTCAAACTTATATATAGCTTACATTGTGTAGGGTGTAGAGGGGTAGCCCATAAGGGGTACAACCCAATTAGGGTTAGTACTTGTACCCAACTCTTTGCTAGTTCATTCATTCATTCTCGTTCATTGATTCTAACATGGTTTCAGAGCAAGTCCCTTCCTAGGACCGTTTTTTCTTTGGGCCGACCACCTGCTGCCCTGCTAGCTACCCGCGTGCTGCCCCTACTCCCTGTCGCGACCCGTAGGCCCCTAGGCCCCGACCCGTCGCCACCCCTAGCCCGGCCCGTCGCCCCTAGGCCCGTCGCCCCGGCCCGTCGCCCCTAGCCCGGCCCCCCGTCGCCCGTCGCGACCCCCGTCGCCCCTAGCCTAGGCCCAGGCCCCGCGGCCCCACGGCCCCTCGCGACCCACGGCCCCTCGCGACCCACGGCCCCTTGCGACCCACGGCCCCTCGCGACCCACGGCCCCTCGCGACCCACGGCCCCTCGCGACCCACGGCCCCTAGGTCCCTCGGCCCCACGACCCACGGCCCCTAGGCCCCACGGCCCCGCGGCCACACGGCCCCGCGGCCCCACGGCCCCTCGCGACCCACGGCCCCTAGGCCCCTAGGCCCCTCGGCCCCACGGCCCCTCGCGACCCCCGTCGTCAGTCGCCCGTCGCGACCCGCATCGCCCCTAGGCCCCGCGACCCACGACCCCTAGGCCCCGCGACCCACGGCCCGCGACCCACGGCCCCGCGACCCGCGACCCCTCGGCCCCGCGACCCACGACCCGCGACCCACGGCCCCTAGGCCCCGCAACCCACGGCCCCTCGCGACCCACGGCCCCTAGGCCCCGCGACCCACGGCCCCTCGCGACCCACGGCCCCTAGGCCCCACGGCCCCTCGCGACCCACGGCGCCTAGGCCCCACGGCCCCTCGCGACCCACGGCCCCTCGCGACCCACGACCCCTAGGCCCCTCGGCCCCACGGCCCCTCGTGACCCACGGCCCCACGGCCCCTAGGCCCCTCGGCCCCGCGACCCACGGCCCCTCGCGACCCACGGCCCCTAGGCCCCGCGACCCACGGTCCGCGACCCACGGCCCCGCGACCCACGACCTGCGACCTCTCGGCCCCGCGACCCACGGCCCCTTGGCCCCGCGACCCACTGCCCCTAGGCCCCGCGACCCACGGCCCCGCGACCCGCGACCTGTGACCCCTCGGCCCCGCGACCCACGACCCGCGACCCACGGACCCTAGGCCCAGCGACCCACGGCCCCTCGCGACCCACGGCCCCTAGGCCCCACGGCCCGTCGCGACCCATGGCCCCTCGCGACCCACAGCCCCTCACGACCCATGGCCCCTAGGCCCCCGGCCCCTCGGCCCCTGTTACTGCTATTGCTGCTACTGCTACTGCTGCTACTACTGCTACTGCTACTGCTGCTACTGCTGCTACTGCTACTGCTGCTCCTGCGTGCTGCGCCACTATGGCTTCGCTTAGGGTTCTCGCGTTCGATCATGAGGCCAGACCGGTTCAGTTTGACACGTGGCTCGACGACCTGCAGCTGTACCTACTGAGCGATTCTAAGGACAGTGTTTCGCTGTTTGACCTTGCGACAGGCGCCGCTCCTGCCCCTCCCGCCACAGCTCATAGTGCGACTCGCTCACAGTGGCTTAGTCGCGACGCTGCTGCCCGCTTGGCCATTCGCAACCACCTGCCGTTAGCCGAATGCGCTCACTTCGGACAGCACAGGACAGCACATGCACTGTACGACGCTGTCGTCGCTCCCTGCTCCTCGCCTGCCACTGCTGCTCCAGGCCGCCTGCTTCTGCCCTACCTGTTCCCAGAGCTGTCAGCCTTTGCCACGGTAGAGGACCTTGTTTCCCACCTCCGCACTAGTGACGCTCGCTACCGCGCTACCATCCCTGCTGAGTTCCTTGACAGGAAGCAGCCGCTGATGTTCATCACCCTCTACTTCATAGTCACTCGCCTCCCTGACTCTCTTCGCTCTGTCAGGGGCCACTTTCTCTCACTTGACCCCACCTCCCTCACTGTTGACCTACTCGAGCAGCACCTCCTCGCAGCTGAGAGTAGTGTAGTTGCTGTAGGTGCTGCTCGTGGCACTCCGCGCCCGCCCTTCTTTGAGGGTTGCTCCCCCTCCCCCCTTGCCCCCTCCTACGCCTCTGCCGCTGCTGCAGACGTCCCTGGTGCTGAGGACGTCGGAGCTGCTTCTGCTAGTGCGAAGCGCCGCAGCAACAAGGGCAAGGGTAGCAAGGGTGGTGGAGGGAGTGGGGGCGCTGGTGGCAGCGGTGGAGGCAGCGGTGGGAGTGGCGGTAGTGGCGGCGGTGGGACTGGTGGCGGTAGGATTGGCGCTCGGCGTGGAGGTTCTGGAGGTGGCCAGCGGCAGCAGCAGCAGCGTCGGAGCAAGACCCAGTCGCCCCAGCAGCTTCGTGAGATGTCTTGGGGTAGTGTTAGCTGCCCGTATGTCATTCGCACGGGTGACCGTGCTGGTCAGACATGCGGGAGGCTTCACACTTAGCACCGCTGCTTCTCCCGCCTCGACGACGCTTGGCGTGCTGAGTTTGGTGACGAGGTCGAGCTCCCTCGCTGGGCAGATCTACTTAGGTCTAGAGTTGCTGTCTTTGACCTAGACTTTGATGTTATTCTTCTTGCTATGTATGCTTTGTCTGTTAGTGCTAAGGGTGACAGTTAATGGTGTGTGACGCCTGACCCAGGTATAGCCACTGCTGCTCTAGGTGCTAGTGAGTCTGTTCTCCCTGGAACTGTGCCTGCTGAGGCCTTGCACACCTTCACGCTGGACTCAGGTGCCTCACGCTGTTTCTTTTGTGGCAGCTCCACTCTCACTCCTCTCCCTGCACCTGTCCCGGTCCGACTGGGTGACCCCTCCGGGGGCCCGGTCGTTGCCCGTTCCTCCACTATCCTCCCGTGTCCGGCGGTTTCGTCTGGCTCGCTGTCAGGTCTTAACATCCCCTCGTTCTCTATGAACTTGGTGAGTACCGCTGCCCTTCAGGATGTGATGGTCACTACCACCACTCCTGGGGGTCAGCGTGTGTCGATCTGCACGTGTACACGGTCGAGTCTGTACACACTCGCTACCGAGCCTCCTCAGGTAGCTGCGTCTGCTCAGGTGTCCGCGTCAGGTCAGGTTCCACCCCCTTGCTCGTGTCGCCTCTTGTCGCACCAGACCCTTCCGTGGCACCACCGCCTGGGTCACCCCTCCCTGCCACGCCTTCGTGGCATGCACTCCCGTCTCCTTGTCTCTGGTCTTCCCAGGTCTCTGCCTCCCCTCCCTCCCTCGCCTGCTCCGCCCTGCCTTCCTTGCGTCGAGGGGCGGCAGCGCGCTGCTCCTCACTCCTCCTCGTTTCCCCTGACGACTGCTCCCATGCAGACTCTCCACATGGACGTGTGGGGCCCAGCCCGCGTCAGTGGACAGGGCCGCGAGCGAAACTTTCTGCTGGTCGTTGACGACTACACGCGGTACACCACGGTCTTCCCCTTGCGCAGCAAGGATCAGGTCGTTGATGTCTTGATCCCCTGGATCCGCACAGTCCGTCTCCAGCTCCGCGAACGGTTCAGTACAGATCTTCTTGTCCTACATCTGCACTCTGACAGAGGTGGTGAGTTCTCCTCCAACCTCTTGAGCGAATTTTGTCATGGGGAGGGCATTCTCCAGTCGTTCACGCTTCCGGACTCCCCTCAGCAAAATGGGAATGCAATGCGCCGCATTGGCTTAGTCATGGAGGTCGCTCGTACCTCCATGATCCGTGCAGCTGCTCCCCATTTTCTGTGGCCGTTTGCGGTCCAGTACGCTGCGCATCAGCTCAACCTCTGGCCCCGTGTCTCCTTGCCGAAGACCTCGCCCACACTGCGTTGGACGAGGAAGGTTGGCGATGCGGCGGTGTTCTGGGTCTGGGGTTCTCGTGCCTTTGTTCGCGATGCGTCCGCGGACAAGCTCACCGCCCGCGCCAATCCCTGCGTCTTCCTTGGCTTTGTCCTTGACGCGCCTGGCTGCAAGTTTTACCACCCCACCTCACGCCATGTCTTCCCCTCTCAGGACGTCACGTTTGACGAGTCGGTTCCCTTTTACCGTCTCTTCCCCTACCGCTCTGCCCCTCTCCCTCTCCAACCGCTCTTCCTTGCTTCAGGCCCCCCTCTGGTAGACCCCCTCCCTCCTCAGGGTCCTGCTCCCTCGGGTGTCTCTCAGGTAGACCCACCCCTTGGTGCTGCCTGGTGAGGTAGCTGTATACTCAGGTGCTGCTAGAGGTACTGCGTCTGGGGGTGCCTGGGGGTGCTGAGCTTGGGGGTGCTGAGATTGGGGTTGCTAAGCCTGGGGGTGCTGAGCCTGGGGGTGCTGAGACTTGGGGTGCTGAGCCTGTGGGTGCTGAGACTGGGGGTGCTGAGCCTCAGGGTGCTGCTTCGTCTGGAGGTTCTGCTGGTGCTTTGCCGAGACTGTCTCCGCCGCAGCTACGTGAGTGGCTTGTTCAGCGCACACGCCTTTGGAGTGGAGCTTCCGGAGCTGGAGGTGCTGGAGCCGCTGGAGCTGGAGGTGCTGGAGTTCCTGCTGGACTTGGTGTTACTGGAGGTACCGTGGCTACTGGTCCTGGAGGTGCTCGTACCCGGGGTACTGGAGCTGCCGAGTCTGGTGGTGTTGGGGGCGCTGGAGCTGGAGACCCTATGGATTCTGGAGCTGCAGGAGCTGGAGGCTCTGGCGCTGGTGGCGCTGGAGGTGGAGGAGCTGGATTTGGTGGCACTGGAGTTGGAGGCGCTGGCGCGGGAGGCGCTGGAGCTAGAGGAGCTGGAGCTATTGACCCTGGCGGCGTTGTGCGGCCGCGACCGTACTTCGTTCCCCTGCTTCAGCAGGTTCTTGGTACCCCGTCTTCTACTGGCCTTACTTCGCCCCTCCTGTGTCCCCCGCCTGACTAGTCGCAGCCGCCGTTACAGCCGGCCTCTCCACTACCTGCTCCTTCTCCTTACACTGAGCAGTCAGGCGGTCTTACAGAGCGTCGTGGGCCTGCGTCTTGTCCTGTCTCGCCTATTCGCACTGCTCGTCGCGTTCCTCGTTCTCGTCCTCTTCCTGTCCCCGGCACGCACGCTATGGCACTTCGTCCTTCCTCTGTTCCACTTCTTGTTCCTCTACCTGCTCCTCCTGAGTCCTCTCTTCCTGAGGTCCTTGACACTGAGTCTGACCGCGCTCGTGCTGCCACTCCCGCTGTCTCTCGTCTTCTCGCCACTGCTGTATCTGACCCTTCCTTTGAGTCTGCTGCTGCGTCTCCCCTCGTTGCTAAGCTGGTTGACTTTGCTGCTGCCTGTCGTCCAGACTACGCCACTGCTCTTGTTGCTGAATCTGCGTCTGCCAGTCCTCCGTCCGTCGGGGGTGAGTGTGCTCTTGGCACGGACGTCCTTGAGGACAGGCAAGAGGACTTTGAGTGTCTTGCAGCTACTGTACCTCGTTTCGCTTCCATGTTGCTTGCCCCTGAGGGAGACCCGGATGCACCAGACATCCCGACCCCGCGCTCTTAGGCAGATGCGATTACGGTCCTTACTCCTCTCAGTGGCAGTCAGCCATGGATGCCGAGATGGCATCCTGGAAGTCCACAGGCACCTACGTCGACGAGGTTCCCCCACCTGGGGCGAACATAGTCGATGGCATGTGGATTTTCATAGTGAAGCGGCCGCCGGTTTCTCCGCCTGCCTTCAAGGCGCGTTATGTTGCTCGAGGCTTCAGTCAGCGACAGCGGGTTGACTACTTCCATACCTTTTCCCCCATCCCGAAGATGACTACTCTTTGGGTGTTTCTGCACGTCGCTGCTCAGCGTGACTACGAGCTGCACTCTCTCGACTTCAGCACAGCTTTCCTGCAGGGCAGCTTGCACAAGGAGATCTGGCTGTGCCGCCCACCTGGCTTCACTGGGTCGTTTCCTGCAGGTACCCAGTGGAGCCTCCGGCGGCCAGTCTACGGTCTCCGCCAGGCACCTCGCGAGTGGCACGACACACTGAGGACTACACTTGCGGCTCTGGGATTTACTCCTTCTACTGCTGACGTGTCACTGTTTCTACGCACCGACATGTCTCTGCCGCCGTTTTACGTCTTCGTGTACGTCGACGACCTTGTCTTTGCCACTGCTGACACTGAGGCACTGACCCTTGTGAAATCGGAGCTGCAGAAGAGACACACCTGCACTGACCTGGGTGAGCTGCACAGCTATCTTGGCTTGCAGATCATCCGGGACAGAGCATGGCGCACCATCACCCTGACTCAGTCACACATTGTGCACCAGGTCCTTCAACGCTTCGGCTTCCAGTTCTCCTCGCCACAGCCCACTCCTCTGTCTACCAGCCACTCGCTCTCAGCTCCACCTTCGGACGAGTCTGTAGAGCCGAGTGGTCCGTACCCAGAGCTTGTGGGTTGCCTCATGTACCTGATGACATGCACACGACCTGACCTCGCGTATCCTCTCAACCTCCTGGCTCGCTACGTGGCACCGAAAGGTGCACTGGGATACTGCGAAGAGGGTATTGCGTTACTTGTGCAGTACGTCGGGCATGGGGCTAGTGCTTGGAGGACAGGGTCCAGTTGTCCTCACTGGTCACACAAACGCTTCTTGAGTTGAGGACTCAGCTACGCAGTGGTGGTCACAGGGTTACACCTTCAACCTCGATTCCGGCTGTGTTTCCTGGCGGTCTACCCGCTCGTCTTCGGTTCTTAGCTCCAGTTGTGAGGCTGAGATATACGCAGGGGCCATGGCTGCTCAGGAGCTACGTTGGCTCACCTACCTGCTGACAGACTTGGGAGAGCAGCCTCGTTCGCCTCCAGTTCTGTACGTAGACAACAAGGCCATGATTGCCTTGTGTCAGGAGCACAGACTGGAGCGCAGAATGAAGCACATCGCTCTGCGATACTTCCTTGCTCGAGAGTTGCAGCAGCGTGGCCAGCTTCCTCTTGCGTACGTGGCCACTAGGGCCAACACTGCTGATATATTCACCAAGGCACTTCCGCCTAGTGATCATCAGCGCTTCTCTACTGTGTTAGGCCTTGTGCCTACTTTGCATCACTTGCTTACTGCGTGACTTTGCTTGTACTGTGATCGATATATATACCTGCATGCTTGTACTTGCTAGGGTATGATCACTGTACTGTACTGTTTGTTCTCTTATATAGAACTCTGCCTGTGAACTGGCCTTGTGGCTCTTTGCTTGTGCTCGGACTGTGTGGTGACTTTGTGATCCACCCTGAGCTTGCTTTGCTTTTCTTGACTGGTCTCGTGACCACTTGTTCTCCCCCACTTTGCTTATGGGGGTGTGTCAAACTTATATACAGCTCACATTGTGTATGCTGTAGTGGGGTAGCCCATAAGGGGTACAACTCAATTAGGGTTAGAACTTGTACCCAACTCTTTGCTAGTTCATTCATTCATTCTCGCTCTTTGATTCTAGTAGCAAGAACACGTACGGGGGGTCTGTGGCGCCAGTGTGGCACACGGGCTTGTGCAATTTCGACAACAACGACCCAGCGAGCGGCAAAGATTTCAAAATCTGTGCGTCCTCCCTCTTGGTTCCACGAAACCGTTAGCTTGCATTGGATACTCAAAATCGTCATTCCCTCAATCCTTCCCTAGCCGCTATTGGTCTTTTTTTTTTCCTGATCTGTTTCCTTTCTCGCCCACTTTCGCACCTTGGTTCGTTGCTTCATTTCATATGGAATATTTCGGTGTTTCCTCTTATCTGCTGAGATATTCCTTATGATCGCGTACGTCCCATCCCATCCCAGGCTGTCTGGGTTGTTTTTCCCCGTGTGTGCTATTCGGCATCAACTGGGAAATGTTGACAGGCGACCAGAGCGAGTGATGTCGCTGCTGCGCCAGCTTCTTTCTCCTGAATTTTGCTGTGGAGACCGTTGCCAACATGACAAATGGGTATCCTGCTTTGGTATATCTGTTCCCGTTGTTCACACCGCCTACACGAACAGCGATCAGAAAGAGATACGGCCTTGAGGTGCGTGTCTTGTGTGGTTCCAGCATGTTCCACGATATTATTTTCTCAACATTTCTGGTGGCTCTCACGGGAACAGTTTAAGATTCAGGCATGAAACCACCTTTTATAACGTTTCTTTTATTTGTTGATGGCTGAGTTTTCTCTTTCCCTTGGTCCTGCTTTTTGCTTTACAGAGTGAGGCGAAATTGTTTTTCAGGGATCCGCATCCAGTCTGTGAGAGGGTGTGTGATTGCTACATCCACATCGTATGCCTGCCTTGTGCTCTTTGCCAGGAGTCTCGTGAGCTCATGCGTAGAACGACTGCTGGAAAGGGAAGGTATCCCTTGGAGAAGCCTACTGTAGCTCCTCTCAGACAGATAATGACAGGCTAGCAGCTTGAATGTGGGAACAGAGTGTTTTCATGCGGGGCATCACAATCTGTAGTAATTCTTGCAATCAGATTAATTTATTGCCTGCACTTGAGCTGGCTTGAGCAATATCAGTGCTTATCGTAATCTGCAGGATCTAAGTCATCCGTGGGTTAATTTGGGTAGTCAATCAAGTGCGGGCTGGTGGTGGAAGGAACAATTGTTGTACGTTTGGCTGATACGGTAATGAGAGAGTATATGATAAGTTTTCTTCACCTTTTGTAGCCACTTCTCATTCCAAACTCCTACCGAACGGCTTTACATGGTAACACAAACACCAGTGCCAGTAGTGAAGCATGACGGAATCGGGTTCATGTGTTTCTTCAACTTGCACACACCTTGCATCATAGGGCGCTAATTCTAGTCTGCGTCACCAGTGGTGCATAGACCACCGCGCATGTGAAAGCATTTACCGACTCGACTCGAAGCCACTTTTGCAAGGCGTCTTCTTACGACACATCGCCACGTGGGAGGCTGCCATAATTGTTTCGATCGAGCCGCCAAGGCATATGCTTACGAGGGCGGCCAGCCTTGCATGCACTGCCCTCGAAGCGCAGGTCGAACATGACTCGCTGGAAGCTTCGCGAAAGGATAAAACATCGCTCCGACGAGTGCTTTTACGAACCTCCACGATTAATCGACGAAACTTCTTGAACCCGCTGCAAAAGCACCATGATTTGTTCGCAAGAGGCGCGACGCGGAAAGCTGCTGACCTGTCGTGACCTTCGCGACAGCATGCAGCAAATGCTATTACCTTCTTCGAGAGAAGTCTTGATTTCGAGGGAGACTGCTAGCCCGAGTCGCGAGATTGCTTGTCCGAGTCACGATCCCTAGCGCGATTCGGGCGACCTGGGCCCTCTCTCCCTCTCTCCCTCTCTCTCTATCTGTGTCGTGAATACTTGTTCGCCGGCGAAACGCATTCTTTCGTGGCTGATTTTTCTAAGACCACGGGAACCTCGCTCGCTTCTTGTGCCTCAGCTCCCGCGTCCGCTTTTTGCTCTCATTATCCCTGAGGACAATCGCTTGTACCGTAATAGTACGCTGATCTCCGTTACTAGCAGCTCCGTTCGTAGCATCAAGCGACTTCCGTCCGTCCGTTTTGCCCACGGTCCGCTCGTTACAGTCACGCTATCATGCCTGCGAGCGGCGAGACGGCCATAGGCATCGATTTAGGCACAACGTACAGCTGCGTGGGAGAGTGGCAGCATGACCGGGTTGAGATTATAGCGAATGATCAGGGTAACCGCACCACGCCCTCGTTTGTAGCATTCACTGACACGGAGAGGCTGATTGGCGATGCTGCTAAAAATCAAGTGGCTATGAATCCGACCAACACGGTGTTTGGTAAGTTTGCTTGGTATCTGTTGTGCTTACAGCAGGTTTATCTGTCGCTTCTAGCTTTCACTGACACTGAGCGGCTGATTGGCGACGCTGCTAAGAACCAAGTGGCTATGAATCCCACCAATACGGTTTTCGGTAAGTGTGATGCTTAGTGGTAGTCGTGATTTTTTACCCTTGGCAAGTGGCACGATGCTTTGTCTACCTTCCGGTTCTGAAGTGTGGTGGTAAGTGGTGCCGGTGATCAGTTAACTGAGATGCTCAGAGCAGCCTATTATTAGATTCATCTACAATTTGTTTCCAGATCAGTTCGTTTATTTGTGTTCTTACTTCTTCAGGCGACAGAAGTTTTGACTGATACTAGTCCTCATCCCCACCATCCCTCTCTCTTCCCTGCACCCCCCCTCCTTCCACTCCTCCCTTCCTCTCGCTCACCCATGAGCACTGGCCCTTCAAGGTGTTATCTGGCCCCGGGAACAAACCCATGATACAAGTCCAGCACAAAAGACTGAACTGGCTGTAATACTAGGGTGATCCAGTAGTACCCTCCTCTTCCCCTCCTCCTCACCTCCCCTCTCTCCTCTCTTTCCCCTTCTCTCTCTCCCCTCCCTCCTGCTCCCTTCCTGCCCGGCCTCTCCCACCCCCACTACCCTCTTCTTTCTCCTCCTCCTCTTTCTTGTCCTTCAGATGCCAAGCGCCTGATCGGGCGGCGTTTTTCGGACCCTACCGTGCAGGCCGACATGAAGCACTGGCCGTTCAAGGTCTTTTCTGGCCCTGGAGACAAACCCATGATTGAAGTGCAGTACAAGGCCGAGCGCAAGCAATTCGCACCCGAGGAACTTTCCTCGATGGTTCTCACCAAGATGAAGGAAATCGCCGAGACGTTTCTCGGGAAGAAGATTAAAGATGCGGTGGTCACGGTTCCGGCCTATTTCAACGACTCGCAGCGGCAGGCGACGAAAGACGCGGGCGTTATAGCGGGTCTGAATGTAATGAGGATAATCAACGAGCCGACGGCGGCGGCTATCGCATATGGGTTGGATAAGAAGGCGAGCCGCAAGGGCGAGAATAACGTGTTGATTTTCGACCTGGGCGGCGGGACGTTTGATGTGTCGATTCTGAGTATCGAGGAGGGGATTTTCGAGGTGAAGGCGACGGCGGGGGATACGCACCTGGGAGGGGAGGATTTTGACAACCGGCTGGTCAGCTTCTTTGTGCAGGTGAGAGGGGTTTGAAGGCCACTGGGAAAGGCTTACATGGTGGTAGCAGCACAGGAGGAGGGGATCTTTGAGGTGAAGGCGACAACGGGGGACACGCATCTGGGAGGGGAGGACTTTGACAACCGGCTGGTCAGCTTCTTCGTGCAGGTGAGGGACCGGGTTTTGCTGGTGAGGGACCGGGTTTTGCTGGTGAGAGGAATTGCAGGGGATAGAAGCACAGGAGGAGGGCATTTTGGAGGTGAAGGCAACGGCGGGGGATACGCATTTGGGAGGGGAGGATTTTGACGACCGGCTTGTCAGTTTCGTTGTGCAGGTGAGGGGGGGTTGCAGGTCACTGGACAGGCTCGTCAGTTTCGTTGTGCAGGTGAGGGGGGGTTGCAGGTCACTGGACAGGCTCGTCAGTTTCGTTGTGCAGGTGAGAGGGGGTTGCAGGCCTCCCAACCCACCCTTCCCTCATCCCCACCACACCTCCCCGGCCCCCTCAAACAGGAGTTCAAGCGCAAGCACAAGAAGGACATCAGCAGCAACCCCCGCGCCATTCGCCGCCTCAAGACTGCCTGCGAGCGCGCCAAGCGCACGCTCTCCTCCACGGCACAGACGACCATCGAGATTGATTCTCTCTACGAGGGGATTGACTTTTACAGCACCATCACTCGGGCACGGTTTGAAGAACTGAATATGGACCTGTTCCGGAAGGTACATGCCTCTGTGTGTGTCTTTCTGTGCGTCAAATCGACTCCACGGCTCAGACCACCATGGAGATCGACTCGCTGTACGAAGAAATCAACTTTTACAGCACCATTACCCGGGCGCGGTTTGAAGAGCTGAATATGGACCTTTTCAGGAAGGTGCGGATGGGTTGTGAGTGGTGTGGGTGTAGTGTGTGTGTGCCTCTACGAGGGGATTGACTTCTTCAGCACCACCACTCGGGCATGGAGCCGGTGAAGAAGTGCCTTAGTTTTGAGACGACTCAAAACTGGAGCCGGTGAAGAAGTTTTAACTTTTACTACTGTCTATCACTTGCTAAAGATAAACAAAGCTTCTATGGCTCAAAACTGGAGCCGGTGAAGAAGTTTTAACTTTTACTACTGTCTATCACTTGCTAAAGATAAACAAAGCTTCTATGGCTCAAAACTGGAGCCGGTGAAGAAGTGCCTTTCCAACGCCAAGCTCAGCAAGTCCCAGATTCATGACGCGGTGCTGGTCGGCGGTTCAACCCGCATCCCCAAGGTGCAGCAGCTACTGCAAGACCTCTTCCCATTGCCCCTTCCCTCCCCCCTACCCCCCCACAATCAGAGCATGGAGCCAGTGGAAAAGTGTCTCTCCGATGCCAAGCTGAGCAAGTCCCAGATCCACGACGTTGTACTGGTTGGGGGCTCCACGCGCATTCCCAAGGTGCAGCAGCTGCTGCAAGACCTCTTCCACGGGAAGGACCTCTGCAAAAGCGAGTAGAGGGAGAGAGAGGGTAGAGAAGCATTTCAGTTTCCTCCTCTCCTCCCTGTTTTTACCTCTGTCCTCCCCCCCATGGGCATCAGAGCATGGAGCCAGTGGAAAAGTGTCTGTCAGACGCACAAAGCTGAGCAAGTCCCAGGTCCACGACGTTGTACTGGTCGGCGGCTCCACCCGCATCCCCAAGGTGCATCCAAGGCCTCTTCCACGGGAAGGACCTCTGCACGAGCATCAACCCCGACAAAGCCGTCGCATGTCGCATGGCTCTTGCGCTCATGGGCTTCTCCCCTTTCTGTACTGCCCTCTTTCACCCCTGCCCGCCACACCAGAGCATGGAACCAGTAGAGAAGTGTCTGTCTGTCTGACGCCAAGCTGAGCAAGTCGCAAATCCACGATGTTGTTCTCGTGGGCGGCTCCACTCGCATTCCAAAGGTGCAGCAGCTACTGCAAGACATCTTTCACGGGAAGGACCATTTCTGATTCCCCCTTCCCCATCCTCCCTGTTCCCACGCCCCCGTATGTTTTTTGAGAATTCTCAAAAAACATACGCCCCGCTCTCTCCTTCCCAAGGTGCAGCAGCTACTGCAAGACTGATTCCGCGAAACACGACGATTCCGACGAAGAAAGAGCAGGTTTTCTCGACGTTTTTGGACAACCAGCCGGGGGTGCTGATTCAGGTGTACGAGGGGGAGCGCGCGCGGACCAAGGACAATAATCTCCTCGGGAAATTCGAGCTTTCAGGGATCCCGCCGGCGCCGCGGGGGATCCCGCAGATTAGTGTTACTTTTGACATTGACGCGAACGGGATTTTGAACGTTAGCGCGGAGGATAAGACGACGGGGCACAAGAATAAGATCACGATCACGAATGACAAGGGGCGGCTGAGCAAGGAGGAGATAGAGCGGTTGGTGGGGGAAGCAGAGCGGTACAAGGAGGAGGACGAGCAGGTGAAGAAGAAGGTTGAGGCGAAGAATGCTTTGGAGAATTACACCTACAACATCAGGAACACCATCCGGTGAGTCGAGTGATAATGGTGGTCTGTCCGGTGCTTGGTCTCTGTCCAATGAGTAGATTAGGGTGGGTTTGGTTGGTTGGTGGGAGCAAGGAGGAAGCAGAGAGGTACAAGGAGGAGGACGAGCAGGAGAAGAAGAAGGTTGAGGCGAAGAATGTCCTCGAGAACTACATCTACAACATCTGGAACACCATCCGGTGAGTTTTAAGTTGTTACAGTGATGCGTGCGGCTCACCATCCTGTGAGTTGGTAACCACATTCGGTGAAGCAGAGAGGTACAAGGAGGAGGATGAGCAGGTGATCAGGTTAGGTGAGGAGCTAGGGGGAGGGAGATAGTGGTAAGGGAAGCAGAGCGGTACAAGGAGGAGGAGAAGCAGGTGAAGAAGAAGGTTGAGGCGAAGAATGCTTTGGAAAATTACACCTACAACATCCGGAATACCATCCGGTGAGTCTGATGCCTGGTGCTGGGGTGTCTGGTGGGGTGTCTGGTGCTTGGTCTCTCTGTGTAAGTGGGTTTGGTGGGTTGGTGGGGAGCGAGGACGAGGGAGTCGGAGTGGTTGGTGGGGGAGGCAGAGCGGTTCAAGGTGAGCAGGTGAAGAAAAAGGTTGAGGCGAAGAATGCTTTGGAGAATTACACATAACATCAGGAACACCATCCAGTGAGCTGGTTACCACATCTGGTGAGATGGGTACCGTGCATTCAGCAGGTTACCAGGTGAGTTCATGAGGGTGGTTTGGTTGGGAGCAAGGAGAAGTGAGATGGAGTGGTTGGTGGGGGAAGCAGAGCGGTACAAGGAGGAGGACGAGCAGGTGAAGAAGAAGGTTGAGGCAAAGAATGCTTTGGAGAATTACACATACAACATAAGGAACACCATCCGGTGAGTCTGGTTTCCACATCGGGTGAGGTGGTTACCACATTTGGTGAGCTGGTTACCAGATTTGGTGAGATTTGGTGGGTTAGTTACCCTATTTGGTGGGCTGGTTACCACGTTTGGCGCTGGTGCTGGTGCTTGTTCGTTCGTTCCTTGCTGTGAAAACGTGGTGTGTAAGCATTTAGCAGCAGCACAAATAAGGAGGTGAATGGCTAATGACCCAAACCAGGTTATATTTATGATTTTGCCCACTGGGCAAGGATGAGAGTGTGGGGTCGCAACTCCCTAGTGGACGACAAGAGGAAAGTGGAGGATGCGGTTACCGGCACCATCGAGTGGCTGGACCACAACCAGCTGGCCCCTTATATTCTCGCTTTATTTCCCCTGCTTGTTTCTAACGGTCAGGGATTAGAATGTGGCCTCCATGCTCCCAGCAGGGGACAAGAAGACGGTGGAGTATGCGGTTACCAGCACTGTTGAGTGGCTGGATGACAACCAGCTGGCGGAGGTTGACCGAGTTCGAGGACAAGCAGAAGGAGCTGGAGGGGAGAGTGTCAATAATACTGAGGTTTGATTTTGTTCTTCCTATTCTTGTCTGAGCAGGGATGAGAACGTGGGCTCCAAGCTCCCAGCAGGGGACAAGAAGAAGGTGGAGGATGCGGTTACCAGCACCGTCGAGTGGTTGGACCACAACCAGCTGGCGGAAGTTGACGAATTCGAGGACAAGCAGAAGGAGCTGGAGGGCATCTGCTCGCCGATCTTCTTCCGCATGTATCAGCAGGGTGGGGGAGTAGGTGGAGGGATGGGTAGTGATGAGCCGATGGGTGGTGCTGGTCCTGGTGGTGGTGCTGGTGGTGGCGGTGAGAAGGGTCCTAAGATCGAAGAGGTGGATTAGAGAGTGTGGATCTACTCGCCCATCCTCTCTCACATGTATCAGCAGGGTGGAGGAGCTGCTGGTGGGATGGGCGGGGATGAGTCTATGGGCGTTGCTGGGGCTGCTCCTGTTAGCCCAGCTGATATGTTGTGATGAGTCAGTGGGGTTTGTTCTGCTTACCGTAAGAAGAGGGGAGGAGGTGGTGGGGGTTGGATGGTGTCTTCCACCAGACGCTTCGTACATTTGTACAGGCTGATGTACTAAATTGTAGTCAGTTTACAGTTGTCATCTGCCTTATACCCCAAGTGTACCAGTTATGTGCAGTGGTCTAGGTTTTCCGCACAATCTTGTCAATCATCACATTCAATTTTCACTTGTCAAGATGCGCATTGGATTTTCTACGATTCTAGGTACATGAAAATTCCACTTTCACACTCTGATAATGCATACGTCCCTGTCAGTAAATACCATCTCTGATTTATCCTTGCCTATAGAAGTGGCCAGAAGTGTACATGTATGAGAAGATTGGACCCTGCTGTTGCTGATATGCTCCATGACTTCTGGCCGTCAGGCTCCAGTAGCATACAATTGTGCCCATTCCTTAGCTGCAAGGTAGTTAGCAGGTCAAACACAAATACTAGTTAGAAATGGGAATGCAGATACTACAAAGGCAACACACAGAAACAACTTATCAGGCTAATTACCTGTTGCAACTGCCTCTGCTTCGTTTGACTTCCAATGCTTAGCAACATTGTCAGCCAACGGATCATCAGGATTCGGGGCACTCAACAAAGCTTGGATACTGCACAATCGAATAAACAGACCTTCAGCAACCAACGTTCTTAAATACACCGATGTGTTACATGCGTGCCAACTGAAAACTACATCTCACCTCAAAAGAACTGTTCGAATCTGAAGAGCTGGACTCCACTTGTCCTTTAAAATATCCAAGCAGATCCGTCCAAGCTGTTGTGGAAGGACAGAGAGTATGGTCTGAGTATTGCATTCACGTAATAAACAGATGCTGTGAACGAGAATTTGAGAGGTCATACCTTATCAATGTTTGGATGGTAAATTCTTGTAAGAAAGCGAACCTGCGAAATTCCAATCATCACACGCGCATAAGCTACTAGAATTGCAAGCTATCAACGCGAGGCAGAAGAGAGTCAACGATACCTTCGGAGGAGCCATAGGATACTCTTCGGGTAGGAACAACTCCAGCTTGAAGATCCCACCTGTGAAAGCCCCACAACGACTCAGATGAAAGTTTTGAAGCACTGATATCTAAGTAGAGACGGACTTGACCACGCAGCGGCTTACCCTCATAAGGAGACTGAGAGGGCCCCAATATCATCACATTAAAATAACGAAGGTTTTCTTCCGAAGGTGATGCACTGATACCCGGAGCTGCAGCCACGCGGAGTACATGCGTCAGAAATTCAGGCAAGCCAAGAAGAAGGACGCCTAACAAGTAAACCGAAAGCGACGTGAAACGACATCAAAGCGATCACGTACCAGGCTCGCTCAACAGTCGTTGAGTTTCCTGAAAACAATATGGCAAAACGAATAATGATGTAAGAACTATGACACCAATGGCACTGCGATAATCGAATCGAGCAATCGCCACTATATTCCTACCTTGATTATTCTTCTCGGAAGATTGCTGTTCGCTGCAACAGCAGCCATCCTGCTTCGACTGCTCCAGAAACCCTAAAGTTGCTATCAGCAGACACACGCGCTCAAAGAAAGCACGCCTTCTGGCGCAAGCTTCTTAACACTTGCCAACGATGCGGGAAACCCAAACAGTGAAGATCGTCTGACCAACAGCTACGAGCTTGTAATCTAGGGCACTACGGTCCTATGCTGCTGTGCAATGGCTTTTGGCTGTGTGGGAGCATGAAATGAAGGAAATCCTGTCTGTAACCAGAGATGTGACGGAAGGGAGACAGAGACAGACACAGGAGACAACGGAGTGTCACCTGCCGAATAGTCGAGACAGGGCACAACAGGTGGAATTTGTACAGACCACAACAAGCCCCGCCTGTGAACACCTTTATTCAACTAATATCTCAATTCAATTGTAAGTTATTATTGTGACAGTTTAAAAGGCCTTGCAAAGCATAGAAGTGAATCCCAGCGAAGATTTCCACCTCCGGAAAACAACCAAAAAGAAAATATAATAAAAAATACGCAGCTATTCCAACACCCTCCCAATGATAATTGTTAAAGATCATCAGTTGTTAGGAGATGGGCATGTAGATATTGTTGTTTTCACTGAGTGTATGTTGATTACATTATCACTTCTTCACACCACACAAGGAAAAAAATTGCATGCAAAACCATCTTTCTCACGCACAAACTCATGAGAAAAGCAAACCTGTCATTGTCTGTGTCAGAGGAGCTACAGTCGGCTTCTCCAAGGGATACACTCCTTTTCCAGCAGTTGTTCTACACATAAGCTCGCGGGACTCCTGGCAAAGAGTGTAAGAATACTGAACGAGATAAAGTGAACTATGAATGAGTTGGGTACAAGTACTAACCCTAATTGGGTTGTACCCCTTATGGGCTACCCCACTACAGCCTAAACAATGTAAACATTATAACATTTTGACACACCCCCATAGGCAAACTGGGGGAGAACAAGTGGTCACAAGACGAGTCAAGAAAAGCAAAGCAAGCTCAGGGTGGATCACGAAGTCACCACACATTCTGAGGACAAACAAATGGCCACAAGGCCAGTTCACATTCAGAGTTATATAAAAAAGAACAAACAGTACAGTGATCATACCCTAGCAAGAGTAAGCATACAGACATATATATAAATCACATTACAAGCAAAAGTCACGAAGTGAGCAAGTGAGGCAAAGTAGGCACAAGGCCTAAAACAATACAAAAACGCTGATGATCACCAGACTGAAGTGCCTTGGTGAATATATCAGCAGTGTTGGCCCGAGTGGCCATGTAAGCAAACGAAGCTGACCACGCTGATGCAACTCTCGAGCAAGGAAGTAACGCAGAGCGATGTGCTTCGTTCTGTGCTCCAGTCTGTGCTCCTGACACAAGGCAAGCATGGCCTTGTTGTCTACGTACAGATTTGGAGAATAACGAGGCCACTCTCCCAAGTCGGTCAGCAGGTAGGTGAGCCAGCGTAACTCCTGTGCAGCCATGACCCCTGCGTAGATCTCAGCCTCACAACTGGAACTGAGAACAGAAGACGAGCGGGTAGACCGCCAAGAAACAGAGCCGGAGCCAAGGCTGAAAGTGTAACCCTGTGACGATCGTTGCGTAGCCAATTCGTCAACCCAAGAAGCGTCTGCGTGTCCAGTGAGGAGAACTGGGCCCCGTCCTCCAAGCACGAGCCCCATGCCCGATGTACTGCACAAGTAGCGCAACACCCTCTTAGCGGCCTCCCAGTGCTCTGGTCGGTGTCTCCCGGGCGCAACGTAGTGTGCCAGGATGCTAAGAGGGTAGGCAAGGTCAGGTCGAGTGCAGGTCATCAGGTACATGAGGCAGCCCACAAGCTTTGGATACGGGCCACTCGGCTCTACGGACTCGTCCGAAGGTGGAGCTGAGAGTGAGTGACCGGTAGGAAGAGGAGTAGACTGTGGCGAGGAGTACCGGAAGCCGAAGCGCTGATGGACCCGGTGCACCATGTGTGACTGAGTCAGGGTGATGGTGCGTCGAGCTCTGTCCCGGACGGTGCGGTGACGGCGTGCTGTCTGGGATGCACGCCGAGGACGAGTTTTCTCCGTGGAGTACTGCCGTGTAGGTTGGAGGCCCAAGCATGAGCGCGGCAGGGGAGTGTTAACGGGAGTGGAGTGTTGGCCCCGCCCTCGCTTGGGCAACGTCGACGACTTGGTCGGATGTACGGGAGTAGTAGCCGACCGTTCACAGTGGGAGAGCTGCTCGACAGGATTCGTCGAGCTGCAGGGGACCGCTGTGGTGTTGCTGTCGACAAGGGAGCTCGACAACTGCAACTGACTGGTCTGGGCGACGGGTGGGCCGTCGACCAGGAGGGGCAGTTCAACCGGGAGGTCGACGGAGCAGTCCGTCGACTTGACAAGTGAGCAGCGGTCGACGAGGGGAGCGCGGCGACAACGGAAGTGGTCCGTCGACCAGGGGGTAGCTCGACGGGAGCTGTGGCCGACCAGGGGCACCTGGTGGTCGACCAGAGGGACCCGGTGGTCGACCAAAGGCACTTGGTGGTCGACCAGAGCATCTGGGGTTGTCAAGGTTGACCGGGTAATCTGCTCGGTGAGTTCTGCGGAGGCACGCGAATGTCGTCGAGGTCGCGATGGCGAAGGCGACTTCGGGTTGGTATCCCGAAGCTGATGTGGCTCATCAGGCACAGACAACAGCCGACGGATGCACAACGGTGCAAGTCGGGCCAATCGTCTGCGCGCACCTGCGAGCGTGCGCACTGCTGTCTTCTACGGGGCAATGCTGGACAGCCGCTCTGCTGCAGTGTTGGCACACCAACAACCTGCTGTGTTGGCAGGTCGCCTTTCTGCAGTGCTGGCGCGGCTCCTCCACGCAACGCTGGCAGGCGGTCGACCATGCTGTGCTGTCGGTCGACCAGGCTAGCTGCAGAGTTGCTAGGTGCATGATGTAGTCATTGTTGTCATTGCTTGTTACACAATTCTGTAATTCCAACTTTGCTAGTGGAAACTCAAGCCGATTTCTCCCGTGAATTGTGCAAGCACTAAGAAACTAGGCAAAGCTACGATCACTCCTAGTAGTTCGTGCCAACCCCCGTAGTCTAGCTCACTGCCGTTGTAGAGTGAATCTTTGCTCTCGCCACAGTCCACTCCTCTGCCTACCGGTCACTCGCTCTCAGCTCCACCTTCGGACTGTCAGAATCAACAGAAGGAATGAATGAACTAGGCAGCAGGTGGGTACAAGTATGAAAACCTAAAAGTGTTGTACCCTATAAGAACTACCCCACTACAGCCTAAACAGACTATAGCATATAAGTTTGACACACCCCCATAGGCAAAGTGGGGGAGAAAAAGAGGTCACAAGACCAGTCAAGAAAGGCAAAGCAAGCTCAGGGTGGATCACAAAGTCACCACGCAGTCTGAGTACAAGCAAATGACCACAAGGCCAGTTCACATGCAGAGCTATATAAAGGAAAACAAACAATACAGTGAACACAACCTAGCAAGTGTAAGCATGCAGGTATATGTATATAGAGTACAGTACAAGCAGAGTCAAGAAGTAAGCAAGTGAGGCACAGTAGGTACAAGGCCTAGAACAGTACAGAAACGCTGATGATCACAAGGCTGAAGTGCCTTGGTGAAAACATCAGCAGTGTTGGCCTGTGAGGCCACGTAAGCGAGACGAAGCTGACCACGCTGCTGCAACTCTCGAGCAAGGAAGTAGCGCAGAGCAATGTGCTTCGTTCTGTGCTCCAGTCTGTGCTCCTGACACAAGGCCAGCATGGCCTTGTTGTCGACGTACAAAACTGGAGGAGAACGAGGCGCCTCTCCCAAGTCGGTCAGCAGGTAGGTGAGCCAACGTAACTCCTGTGCAGCCATGGCCCCAGCGTAGATCTCAGCCTCACAACTGGAGCTGAGAACAGAAGAAGAGCGGGTAGACTGCCAAGAGACAGAACCGGAACCAAGACTGAAGGTGTAACCCTGTGACGACCGCTGTGTAGCCAAGTCGTCAACCCAGGAAGCGTCTGCGTGACCAGTGAGGACAACTCTAGCCCGTCCTCCAAGCACGAGCCCCATGCCCGACGTACTGAACAAGTAGCGCAACACCCTCTTCGCAGCATCCCACTGCACCTTTCGGTGCCTGCCGGGAGCCACGTAGCGAGCCAGAAGGCTGAGAGGGTATGCGAGGTCAGGTCGTGTGCAAGTCATCAGGTACATGAGGCAGCCCATAAGCTCTGGATATGGGCCACTCGGCTCTACGGACTCGTCCGAAGGTGGAGCTGAGAGCGAGTGACCGGTAGGCAGAGGAGTGGACTGTGGCGAGGAGTACGTGAATCCGAAGTGCTGAAGGACCTGCTGCACCATGTGTGACTGAGTCAAGGTAATGGTGCGCTGTGCTCTGTCCCGGGTGATCCGCAAGCCAATATAGCTTGTCAGCTCTCCCAGGTCTGTGCACGTGTGTCTCTTCTGCAGCTCGGACTTCACGTGGGCGAGTGCCTCAGTGTCAGCAGTAGCAAAGACGAGGTCGTCTACGTACATGAGAACATAGAACGGCGGCAGAGTGGTGTCAGTGCGTAAAAACAGAGAAGGGTCAGCAGTGGAAGGAGCAAAACCAAGAGCAGCAAGAGTCGTCCTCAGTGTGTCGTGCCACTCACGAGGTGCCTGGCGGAGACCGTAGACTGGCCGCCGGAGGCTCCACTGGGTACCAGCAGGAAACGACCCAGTGAAGATAGGTGGGCGGCGCAGCCAGATCTCCTCGTGCAGGCTGCCCTGTAGGAAGCTTGTGCTGAAGTCAAGCGAGTGGAGCTCGTAGTCACGATGAGCGGCAACGTGCAGCAGTACCCGAAGAGTGGTCATCTTTGGGGTAGGAGAGAAGGTATGGAAGAAGTCAACTCCCTGTCGCTGACTAAAGCCACGTGCAACGTAACGCGCCTTGAAGACATGCGGAGAACCCGGCGGCCGCTTCACCCTGAAGATCCACATGCCACTGACGATGTTCGCCCCAGGCGGGGGAACCTCGTCGACGTAGGTGCCTGTGGACTTCCAGGAAGCCATCTCGGCGTCCATGGCTGCCTGCCACTGAGAGGAGTAGGGAACCTCTATCGCCTCTGCGTAAGAGCGCGGGGTCGGGATGTTTGGTGCATCCGGGTCTCCCTCAGGGGCAAGCAGCATGGACACGAGATGAGGTACAGTAGCGGCAAAGCACTCAAACTCCTCCTGTCTGTCCTCAAGAACGTCCGTGCTAAGAGCACACTCACCCCCGACGGACGGAGGACAGACAGACGCAGACGCAGACTCAGCAACAAGACTAGTGGCGTAGTCGAGGCGACAGGCTGCAGCAAAGTCAACAAGCTCAGCAACTAGAGCAGGCGCAGCAGAGGACTCAAACAGAGGGTCAGTGACAGCAGTGGCTAGAAAGCGCGTGACATTAGGACTAGCAGCACGAAGGGAGTCAGACTCCGGGTCCGGACCGTCAGGAAGAGAGGACACAGGAGGAGAGGGCAGAGGGACACGCTGTGGAGTAGTGGAAGGACGCAGTGTCATAGAGTGAGTGCCAGGGACAGGAGGAGGACGCGGACGCAAAACACGACCAGTGCGAGCAGTGCGGACAGGCGACGCAGCACGAGATACAGGCGACACAGGACGCGACTCAGGCTCACGACGCTCCGTAAGACCTCTAGTCGGTCCAGAGTAAGGAGAAGGACCAGGCAGTGGAGAGGATGGGTGTAACTGCGACGCTGACTGGACAGGCTGTGGACTCAGTAAAGGAGGAGGAGGACCAGGAGAAGGCGGTAGACCAAGAACCTGCTGAAGGAGCGGAACGTAGTACGGCCGCGGTCGCGCAGCGCCTCCAGAAACAGCAGAGACAGCACCAGTACCCTCAGCTCCAGGGTCTCCAGCGCAGCACCACCAGCCTCAGTACCGGCAGCGCTAACGCCTGCAGTACCACCAGCCCCAGCAGCTCCAGTACCTCCAGTACGAGCACCTCCAGGACCAGCGGCTCCAGCAGCTCCAGCACCAGCAGCTCCTCCAGCAGCTGCAGCACCAGCAGCACCTCCAGCAGCACCAGCAGCACCTCCAGCAGCACCAGCACCAGCAGCACCTCCAGCAGCTCCAGCACCAGCAGAACCTCCAGCAGCACCAGCACCAGCAGCACCTCCAGTAGCTCCAGCACCAACAGCGCCTCCAGCAGCTCCAGCACCAGCAGCACGGCGACAGCGCCAAGCGTACCACTCACGAAGCTGCTGAGGAGAGAGGGGCTCCCACCGCAACGGGACACCGGGAGAACCTCCAGACTCAGCACCCCTAGACACAGCACCCCCAGGCTCCACACGCTCAAGCTCAGCACCCCCAGGCTCCGCACCCGCAGGCTCAGCACCCCCAGACTCCACACGCTCAGGCTCAGTACCCTCAGGCTCCGCACCCCCAGTCCCCGCACCCGCAGGCTCAGCACCCCTAGAAGCACCTGAGTCGACAGCTACCTCCACCGGCTCGGCAGGGTCTACCTGGGACACACCTGAGGGGGCAGGACCCTGAGGGGGGAGGGGGTCTACCGGAGGAGTACCTGTTGCGAGGAAGAGTGGCGGGGGGGGGAGAGAGGCAGCGCGGTAGGGAAAGAGACGGTAGTACGACACCAGCTCGTCAAACGTGACGTCCTGAGAGGACAGAACACGACGCGAGGTGGGGTGGTAGAACTGCCACCCGGGTGCGTTAGGGGGGAAGCCAAGGAAGACGCAAGGAACGGCACAGGAGGACATCTTGTCCGCTGAAGTATCGTGGACAAAAGCTCGAGATCCCCAGACACGGAACGCGGACGCATCGCCAACCTTCCCCGTCCACCTCAGAGTAGGTGTGGTCTCCGGCAAGGAGACACGAGGCTGAAGGTTGATCTGATGCGCAGCGTACTGAACCGCGAACGGCCACAGAAAATGGGGAGCAGCCGCATGGATCATGGACGTACGAGCGACGTCCATGACCATGCCAATGCGGCGCTCAACAATCCCATTTTGCTGTGGGGAGGCCGGAAGCGTGAACGTCTGGCGGATGCCCTCCGCACGACAAAAGGCCCTCAGGATGTCTGAGGAAAACTCACCACCCCTGTCTAAGTGCAGAGGCAGAACAGGAAGGTCCGAGCCGAAACTCTCACTGAGCTGGCGACGGGCACCGCGGATCCAGTCGATCAACACCTCGGTGACGTCACCCTTGCTGCGCAAGGGGAAGACTGTGGTGTAACGCGAGTAGTCGTCAACGACCAGCAGGAAGTAACGCTCGTGACCCTGTCCACGGACGCGGGCTGGGCCCCACACGTCCATGTGAAGAGTCCGCAGGGGAGCCTCTGTCAGAGGGAACGAGGAGGAGTGAGGAGCGACGCGCTGCCGGCCCTCGACACAAGGAACACAGGTGGGGGCAGGCCCCGGAGGAAGAGGAGGAAGGCACCGGGGGAGACCCGAGACAAGGGTACGGGAGGCCATACCTCGAAGACGAGGCAGGGAGGGGTGACCAAGGCGGTGGTGCCAAAGGAGAGTCTCGTGCGTCAGAGGACGACACGAGCAGGGGGCAGACGCAGGACTAGACCTAGACGCGGCAGCAAACACCTGACTAGACACGGCTACCTGACCAGACGCAGAGACCGGAGGAGGCGCAGTAGTCAGTGTGTAGAGACTCGACCCAGGCCGACGGGTGAACGTGGCCAGGTGGCGGCCCGTCCGAGAGCAAGTGCAGTGGGTCACACGCTGACCTCCAGGGGCGAACTGGTCAACCCACGCGTCCTGGAGGTCAGCTCCACTCACCAAGTTCGTAGAGAACGAGGGGAGGTGGAGTCCCGACAGCAAGCCCGACGAGTTCCGCAGGACACAGTAGAACCGTGGAAGAGTGCGCAAGGACTGGGCCCCCAGAGGGGTCAGCAAGGGAGACTGCGACATGCCGACTGAGCGGCGTGAGTGTGGTGCTGTCTCTAAAGAAAGAGCGCGAAGCACCAGAGTCAAGTGTGAAAGTGTGCAAGGCCTCAGTAGGTGCAGTACCAGAGAGAGCAGACTCACCAGCACCTGGAGCAGTAGACTCACCAGCACCTGGAGCAGCAGACGCACTAGCACCTAGAGCAGCAGCCGCAATGCCTGGGTCGGGCGGGACACTCAGGTAACAGTCACCCTCAGCACTATCAGTCAAAGCATACATGGCAGCAAGGATAGCATCGAAATCAAGATTAAAGATAGCCACATTCTGCATAAGCAGATCATGCCAGTAAGGGAGCTCAACAGCGTCAGGAAACTGGGCACGCGAGGCGTCAGTCAAGCGACCGAAGTAGCGTTGCGTAGTGTGTGGCAGCCCACACGCCTCCCCACAACGACTGCCGGTGCGAAGAACGTAAGTGCAGGGACCAGCACCCCCAGACCTCCCACGCCCAGCGTACCACTCACGAAGCTGCTGGGCCGACGGGGTCTCACGGGAACGCGGCTGCTGCTGGCGCTGGCTACCACCAAAGCCTCCACGTTGCGCGGCTGCACCTCGACCAGCACCACCGCCGCCGCCACCTCCACCACCGCTGCCGCTGCCTCCACCACCGCTGCCGCTGCCTCCACCCCCTCCACCGCCGCCACTGAAGCCCCCACTCCCGGTACCACCCCCACCTCCACCGCCACCCCCTCCGCCTCCTCCACCGCCTCCGCCGCCGCCCCCGTCGCCCCCTCCACCACCCTTGCTCCCCTTGCCCTTGCTGTTGCGGCGCCTCCCACTAGGGGCAGACGCAGCTCCGACCTCCTCAGTGCCAACGAGGTCGACAGCAGCAGCAGAAGCAACAGAGGGGAGAAGGGGAACAGGGGAACACCCCTCAAAGAAAGGGGTGCGACGGTCGCCGCAAGAAGCACCGACAGCTAAGATACTCTTCTCAGCTGCAGCAAGGCGCTCCTCTAGCAGGTCGACAGTCAGCTCAGTGGGGCAAAGGGAGAGAAAGTGGTCCCTGACTGAAGAAAGGGAGTCAGGAAGGCGGGTGACTAGGTAGTAAAGGGTGATGTACATGGGGGGGGGGGTTCTTGGCACAGAACTCAGTGGGAAGGACAGCGCGGTAGCGGGCGTCACTAGTGCGGAGGTGAGCAACGAGGTCAGCGACTGTGGCAAAGGCGGCAAGGTCAGGGAAAAGGTACGGCAGCATGAGGCGGCTGAGGGCAGCAGTGGCAAGGGAGGAGTAGCACGCAACTACAGCGTCGTACAAAGACTGAGCAGTCTTGTACTGGCCAAAGTGCGCGCGCTCAGCAGGCGGGAGGTGACTACGAACAGCAAGGCGAGCAACAGCGTCACGAGTGGTCCACTGCGAGCGAACAGTGCTGTCAGCAGTGGCAGCAGGTGCAGTAGAGACACCGGACGTGTGATCGAAAAGGGAGACCCCATCCCTAGAGTCACACTGAAGAAAGAGCTGTAGGTCGTCAACCCACACGTCAAAGTCAACTGCACGCCCCTCAGCATCAAACGTGAGAACAGTAGGGCTAGCCATAGTAGCCTTAGCAGCTCTGCAGTAGAAGCAGCAGTAGCAGCAGCGGCAGCAGAAGCAGAGCAGGCAAAAGGGGCAGCGCGGCTCGGCTCGGCAGGGCAGCGCGGCTCGGTGGGCGCGGCGCGGCTCGGCTGGGCTGCGCGGCTAGACAGAGCGGCGCGGCTCGGTGGGCGGCGCGGCTCGGCTGGGCGGCGCAGCACGGCAGGGGGGGTTGGGCGCGGGGCTTACCAGGGGCGCATCCGTAGGGGCCGTGTCAGCAGAGGGGCCGCGACAGCAGAGGGGCCGCTGCAGCAGAGGGGCCGCGACAGCAGCAGGGGCCGGTGCAGCAGAGGGGCCGCGACAGTAGGGGGGGGGGGGGGGGGGGGGGCGAAGCTGAAGAGGCCGCGTCAACAGGGGCTGGGACGGCAGGGGCCGCGATAGCAGAGGCCGCGACAGTAGCAGGGGCCGTGACGGCAGAAAGGGCCGCAGTGGCAGACGGGGCCGCGACAGCAGCAGGGGCCACGAAGGCAGCAGGGGCTGCGACTGGCAGTAGGGGCCGCAACAGCAGCAGGGGCCGCAACAGCGGCAGGGGCCGCGTCGGCAGTAGGGGCCGCGACGGCAGGAGGGACCGCGACGGCAGTAGGGGCCGCGACGGCAGTAGGGGCCGCGACGGCCGCAGGGGCCGCGTAGGCAACAGGGGCCGCGTCGGCCTGAGGGGCCGCGACGGCAAGAAGGGGCCGCGTCGGCACTAGGGGCCACGTCGGAAGTAGGGGCCGCGACTGCAGTGAGGGGCCGCGACGGCAGAAATGGGCCGCGTCGGCACTAGGGGCCGCGTCGGCCTTAGGGGCCGCTACGGCAGTAAGGGGCCGCGTCGGCAGCAGGGGCAGGCGCGAAGCGCGCTGCAGGCAGGGCAGGAAAAAAAAGGTTACTATTTCGGTGGGCCCTAAAAAAAAAAAACGTTCCCACAGGGGAACTTGCTCAGAATACCATGTCAGAATCAACAGAAGGAATGAATGAACTAGGCAGCAGGTGGGTACAAGTATGAAAACCTAAAAGTGTTGTACCCTATAAGAACTACCCCACTACAGCCTAAACATACTATAGCATATAAGTTTGACACGGACGAGTCCGTAGAGCCGAGTGGCCCGTATCCAGAGCTTGTGGACTGCCTCATATACCTGATGACCTGCACTCGACCTGACCTTTCCTACCCTCTTAGCATCCTGGCACACTACGTTGCGCCCGGGAGACACCGACCAGAGCACTAGGAGGCCGTTAAGAGGGTGTTGCGCTAATTGTGCAGTACATCGGGCATGGGGCTCGTGCTTGGAGGTCGGGGTCCAGTTGTCCTCACTAGACACGCAGACGCTTTTTGGGTTGATGACTTGGCTACGCAGCGGTCGTCACAGGGTTACACTTTCAGCCTTGGCTCCGGCTCTGTTTCTTGGCGGTCTACCCGCTCGTCTTCTGTTCTCAGTTCCAGTTGTGAGGCTGAGATCCACGCAGGGGCCATAGCTGCACAGGAGTTATGCTGGCTCACCTACCTGTTGACCGACCTGGGAGAGCGGCCTCGTTCTTCTCCAGTTCTGTTCGTAGACAACAAGGCCATGATTGCCTTGTGTCAGGAGCACAGACTAGAGCACAGAACGAAGCACATTGCCCTGCGTTACTTCCTTGCTCGAGAGTTGCAGCAGCGTGGTCAGCTTCGTCTTGCTTACATGGCTACTCGGGCCAACACTGCTGATATATTCACCAAGGAACTTCCGCCTGGTGATCATCAGCGTTTCTGTACTGTTTTAGGCCTTGTGCCTACTTTGCCTCACTTGCTCACTTCGTGACTTTGCTTGTACTATGATATATACACATATATACATGCATGCTTACACTTGCTAGGGTATGATCATTGTACTGTTTGTTCTCTTTTATTTAACTCTGCATGTGAAATGGCCTTGTGGCCATTTGCTTGTGCTCGGAATGTGTGGTGACTTTGTGATCCACCCTGAGTTTGCTTTGCTTTTCTTGAGTGGTCTTGTGACCACTTGTTCTCCCCCAGTTTGGCTATGGGGGTGTGTTAAAATGTTATAGTGCTTACATTGTGTAGGCTGTAGTGGGGTAGCCCATAAGGGGTACAACCCAATTAGGGTTAGTACTTGTATGACTGCCAGCGAGGTAATTCGACCCAGTCACCACTACTTCGCACAGTGCAGCTACCCGTCGTCCAGTCGATTCGCGGATTGTAACGCCGCAGCCAATCACGTCCCAGTAAAATGTCGTGCACATCCAATGTCGTCGCAAGCATTTCCTGTGTAAACCCGAAGATTCCCCCGCAGCGAACTTTCACCCTCTCCACTTTCTCCCTATGGGGGTGTGTCAAACTTGTGTAGTGCTTACATTGTGTAGGCTGTAGTGGGGTAGCCCATAAGGGTTACAACCCAATTAGGGTTAGTACTTGTACCCAACTTTCTGTTCAATGCATTCATTCTCGTTCGTTAGTTTAACATGGTTTCAGAGCAGGTCCTTCCCTAGGACCGATTTTTTTTTTAGGGCCCACCACAGAGCTGCCCCACTAGCTGCCCTGCCGCCCTACCCTGCGGACGCGCCGCCCTTCCGGATGCTGCGCCACCCTTAGCAGCCCAGGAGCCGCCCCTGAAGCTAGCGCGCTGCCCCTGCAGCCCGCTCGCCACCTACTTGCGGCCTGCGCACCGCCCATGCAGCCCGCGCGCCGCCCACTTGCGGCCCGCCCGCTGCCCCTAGGCCCGCTCGCCGCCCTTGCGGCCCGCTCGCCCCCCTTGCGGCTCGCTCGCCGCCCCTACCGCCCGCTCGCCGCTTGCTCGCGGCCTGCTCGCCGCCCCTGCAACCCGCTTGCCGCCCGCTTGCAGCACGCTCGACGCCCCTGCAGCCCGCTCGCAGCCCGCCTGCAGCTCGCTCGCCGCCCCTGCCGCCCGCTCGCCGCCTGCCGCTCGCAATCCCTGCAGCCCGCTTGCCGCCCGTTTGCGGCCAGCTCACCGCCCCTGTAGCCCGCTTGCCGCCTGCCTGCGGCCCGCTCGCCACCCGCCTACGGCCCGCTCGCTGCCCTCTTCCATCCTGCGCGCTGCCACTTGCAGCCTGCTCGCCGCCCCTTGCGGCCAGCTCACCCACCCCCCCCCCCCCCCCCCCCCCCCCCCTTTGCAGCCCACGCGCCGCCCTCTGCAGCCCGCTTGCCGCCCCTTTTGCAGCAAGCGTGCCCGCCTTGCTGCTTGCGCCACCTGGCTCCTGCCCACCCTGCTGCTTGCACCGCCCGGCTACTGCCCGTCCTGCTGTGCGCCGCCCTGCCCTGCACTGCTCGCTTCCCTAGTGATCGAGCCACCCTGCTCTGCCTGCTATGGCTTCTCTCAGTGTACTCACTTTCGATCAAGAGGGCCGTCCGATCCAGTTCGATACGTGGCTCGATGACTTACAGCTGTACCTACTGAGCAATTCTAGAGACAGCGTTTTGTTGTTTGACCACACGTCTGGAGCCTCTCTCGCCCCTCTCGCAACAGCTGACAGTGCGACTCGCTCACAGTGGCTTACCCGTGACGCTGCTGCTCGCTTAGCCGTTCGCAACCACCTGCCGTTAGCCAAACGCGCTCACTTCGGACAGCACAAGACTGCAAAAGCACTGTGCGACGCTGTAGTCGCCCGTTACTCCTCCCCTGCCACTGATGCTCTAGGCCGTCTTCTACTGCCCTACCTGTTTCCCGAGTTGTCCGCCTTTGCCGCGGTAGAGGACCTCGCTACCCACCTTCGCACTAGCGACGCTCGCTACCGCGGTGCCCTCCGAGCAGAGTTCCTTGACAGGAACCCGCCCTCGATGTACATCACTCTCTACTTCATAGTCACCCACCTCCCTGACTCTCTTCGCGCAGTCAGGGACCACTTTCTCGCACTTGACCCCACAGACCTCACTGCCGACCTTCTCGAGCAGCACCTCCTTGTAGCTGAGACTAGCGTAGTCGCTGTAGGTGCTGATCGTGGCACTCCTCGCACACCCTTCTTTGAGGGGTGTCCCCCCTCCCCCCTTGCCCCCTCCTACGCCTCTGCTGCTGCCATTGACATCCTTGGTGCTGCGGATGTCGGGGCTGCTTCTGCTCTTAGTGGGAAGCGCCGTAGTAGCAAGGGCAAGGGTGGCAGGAGTGGTGGCGGTGGCAGCGCGGGTGGTGGTGGGGGCGGCGGTGGAGGTGGTGGAGGTAGCGGAGGTGGTGGCAACGGTGGGAGTGGTGGCGGGAGTGGGGGCTTTGGTGGCGGCGGTGGTGGCAGCGGTGGGGGTGGCGGTAGTGGCAGCTGTGGGAGTGGTGGCAGTCAAGGTGGAGCTGTTCCAAGGGGAGGTTCTGGCGGTGGCCAGAGGCCCCTGGAGCAGCGTCGGAGCGAGACCCCTTCACCCTAGGAGCTTCGTGAGTGGTTTGCTCAGCGTGGGGCGTCTGGGAGTAGTGTAAGCTGCCTGTATGTCATTCGCATGGGTGACCGTGCTGGTCAGACATGCGGGAAGCCTCACACTCAGCACCGCTACTTCTCCGGCCTAGACGACGGTTGGCGCGCATAGTTTGGTGACAAGGTTGAGCGCCCCTGCTGGGTAGAGCTGCTTAGGTCTGGAGTTGATATCTTTGCTCTTGACTATGATGCTATCCTTGCTGCTATGTATTCCTTGTCTGTTAGTGCTGAGGGTGACTGTTACCTGTGTGTGCCGCCCGACCCAGGTATAGAGGCTGCTGCTCTAGGTGCTAGTGAGTCTGCTCTCCCTGGTACTGCGCCTACTAAGGCCTTGCACACCTTTACGCTTGACTCAGGTGCTTCCCGCTGTTTCTTTTGCGACAGCACCACCCTCACTCCTCTCTCTGCACTTGTACCGGTCAGACTGGCTGACCCCTCAGGGGGCCCAGTTTTTGCCCGTTCCTCCACTGTTCTCCCGTGTCCGGCGGTTCCGTCCGGCTCACTGTCTGGTCTTCACCTCCCCTCATTCTCGACGAACTTGGTGAGTACCGCTGCCCTCCAGGATGCGATGGTCACTACCACCACTCCTGGGGGTCAGCGTGTGTCAATCTGCACGTGTACACGGACGGGCTGTCACCTGACCACGTTCACCAGTCGGCCTAGGTCGACTCTGTACACACTGGCTACCGAGCCTCCTCAGGTAGCTGCGTTTGCCCAGGTGTCCGTGTCAGGTACGGTAGCAACCCCCTGCTCGTGTCGCCTCCTGTCGCACCATACTCTCCTGTGGCACCACCGCCTTGGTCACCACTCCCTGCCACGCCTTCGTGGCATGCATTCCCGCCTCCTTGTTTCTGGTCTTTCCAGGTCTCTGCCTCCCCTCCCGCCCTCGCCTGCCCCGCCCTGCCTTCCTTGCGTCGAGGAGCGGCAGCGCGCCGCTCCTCACTCCTCCTTGTTTCCCCCGACGACTGCTCCCCTGCAGACTCTCCACATGGACGTGTGGGGCCCAGCCCGCGTCAATGGACAGGGCCGCGAGTGCTACTTTCTGCTGGTTGTTGATGACTACACGCGTTACACCACGGTCTTCCCCTTGCGCAGCAAGAGTGAGGTCCCTGATGTCTTGATCCCTTGGATCCGCGCAGTCCGTCTCCAGCTCCGCGAGCGGTTCCGCCAGGACCTTTCTGTCTTGCTTCTGCACTCTCACAGAGGTGGTGAGTTCTCCTCCGACCTCTTGCGAGACTTTTGTCGTGGGGAGGGTATCCTCTAGTCGTTCACGCTTCCGGCCTCCCCATAGCAAAATGGGATTGCTGAGCGCCGCATTGGCTTAGTCATGGAGGTCACTCGTACCTCCATGATCCATGCGGCTGCTCCCCATTTTCTGTGGCCGTTTGCCGTCCGGTACGCTGCGCATCAGCTCATCCTCTGGCCTCGTGTCTCCTTGCCGGAGACCACGCCTACACTGCGTTGGACGGGGAAGGTTGGTGATGCGTCGGTGTTCCGGGTCTGGGGTCGTGCCTTTGTTCGCGATACGTCTGCGGACAAGCTCTCCGTCCGCGCTATTCCCTGCGTCTTCCTTGGCTTTCCCCCTAACGCGCTTGGCTGGCAGTTTTACCACCCCACCTCGCGCCGTGTCCTCCCCTCTCAGGACGTCAAGTTTGACGAGTCGGTTCCCGTTTACCGTCTCTTCCCCTACCGCTCTGCCCCTCTCCCACCCCCACCGCTCTTCCTTGCTCCAGGTCCCCCTCCGGTAGACCCCCTCCCCCCTCAGGGTCTTGCTCCCTCAGGTAGACCCACTCCCTGGTACTGTGCCTGTTGAGGTCGCTGTAGACTCAGGTACTGCTAGAGGTGCTGCGTCTGGGGGTACTGCGTCTGGGGGTGCACAGCCTGCGCGTGCGGAGCCTGGGGGTGCTGAGCCTGCGGGTGCGGAGCCTGGGGGTGCTGAATCTGAGGGTGCGGGGTCTGGGGGTGCTGAGCCTGGGGGTACTGAGTCTGCGGGTGCGGAGTCTGGGGGTGCTGAGCCTAGGGGTACTGCTTCTTCTGGAGGTCCTGCGGGTGCCTCGCCACGACTGTTTCCCCGGTCAGAGCCTCTCTCCCCGCAGCAGCAGCGCGAGTGGTTTGCTCGGCGCACACGCCTTCGGAGTGGAGCTGCCGGAGCTGGAGACTCTGCCGCTGGAGGCACTAGAGCTAGAGGTGCTGGAGCTACTAGTCTTGGAGGTGCTAGAGTTCTTGCTGGAGCTGGAGGTCCCAGAGGTGCTGGAGGTGCTGGACCTGGAGGTGCTCGTACTAGGGGTACTGGAGCTGCCGGGGCTGGTGGAGCTGGAGGAGCTGGAGCTGGAGACACTGGCGCTAGTGGCGCTGGAGCTGGAGGCACTGGAGCTGTTGACCCTGGAGCTCGGGGTACTGGAGTTGTCGGTGCTGGTGGTGTTGGCGGCGCTGGAGCTGGAGGAGCTGGAGCTGGAGACCCTGGCGCTGGAGGCGCAGGAGCTGTTGACCTTGGAGCTGGGGGTGCTGCGTATGGCGGTACTGGTGCTGGAGGCACTGTGCAAGGGCGCCCGTTTTTCGTTCTGCTACCACCGTCGTCTCTGTCGCCACCTGGCTCGGTCCTTCGCCAGGTTCTTAGCCTCCCGTCTTCTAGTGGCCTTCCTCCTAGCTTACTGAGTCCACCACCTCGCCAGTCGTAGCCAGAGTTACAGCCAGACTCCCCACTGCCTGCTCCTTCTCCTTACGCTGAGCACACAGACTCTTTTACAGAGCGTCATGAGCCTGAGTCTCGTCCTGCCTCGCCTGTTCGCGCTGTTCGCACTGGTCGTCGGGTTCCTCGTCCACGTCCTCCTCCTGTCCGCGGCACTCACGTTATGGCACTTCGTCCTTCCTCTGTTCCACTGCGCGTTCCTCTGCCGCCTCCTCCTGATTCTTCTCTTCCTGCCGTTCCTGACCCTGAGTCTCACCTAGCCTGTGCTGCCAGTCCTACTGTCACTCGTCTTCTCGCCACTGTTGTCACTAAGTCCACTGCTGCGTCGGCCCTAGTTGCTGAGCTTGTTGACTTAGCTGCTGCCTGTGATCTCGACTACGCCACTAGTCTTGTTGCTGAGTCTGAGTCTGACTGTCCTCCATCCGTCGGGGGTGAGTGTGCCCTTGGCACGGACGTCCTTGAGGACAGGCACGAGGACTTTGAGTGTCTTGCAGCTGCTGTACCTCATCTTGTGGCCATGCTGCTTGCCCCTGAGGGAGACCCGGATGCACCAGACATCGCGATCCCACGCTCTTACGCAGAGGCGATAGAGGGTCCCTACTCCTCTCAGTGGCAGACAGCCATGGACGCAGAGATGGCATCGTGGAAGTCCACAGGCACTTACGTCGACGCAGTTCCCCCTTCTGGGGCGAACATAGTCGATGGCCTATGGATTTTCAGGGTGAAGCGGCCGCTGGGTTCTCTGCCTGTCTTCAAGGCTCATTACGTTGCACGAGGCTTTAGTCAGCGACAGGGAGTTGACTTCTTCCAGACCTTCTCCCCTACCCCGAAGATCACCACTCTTCGGATGCTGCTGCATGTCGCCGCTCAGCATGACTTACAAGCTTCACTCTCTTGACTTTAGCATAGCTTTCTTGCACGGCAGCCTGCACGAGGAGATCTGGCTGCGCCGCCCACCTGGCTTCACTGGGTTGTTTCCTGTAGGTACCCAGTGGAGCCTTCGGCGGCCAGTCTACGGTCTCCGCCAGGCGCCTCGCGAGTGGCACGACATACAGAGGACGACGCTTGCGGCTCTTGGGTTTGCTCCTTCTACTGCTGACCTGTCGCTATTTCTACGCACCGACACTTTGCTGCTGCCGTAATACGTCCTCGTGTACGTCGACGACTTGGTCTTTGCCACTGCTGACATTGAGGCACTGGCCCTTATGAAGTCGGAGCTGCAGAAGAGACACACGTGCACTGACCTGGGTGAGCTGCGCAGCTATCTTGGCTTGCGGATCACCCGGGACAGAGCACGGGGCACCATCACCCTGACTCAGTCACACATGGTGCACCAGGTCCTTCAACGCTTCGGCTTCCGGTACTCCTCGCCACAGTCCACTCCTCTTCCTACCGGTCACTCGCTCTCAGCTCCACCTTCAGACGAGTCTGTAGAGCCGAGTGGCCCGTATCCAGAGCTTGTGGGCTGCCTCATGTACCTGATGACCTGCACTCGACCTGACCTTGCCTACCCTCTTAGCATCTTGGCACGCTACGTTGCGCCCGGGAGACACCAACCAGAGCACTGGGAGGCCGCTAAGAGGGTGTTGCGCTACGTGTGCAGTACATCGTGCTTGGAGGACGGGGTCCAGTTGTCCTCACTGGACACACAGACGCTTCTTGGGTTGACGACTTGGCTACGCAGTGGTCATCACAGGGTTACACTTTCAGCCTTGGCTCCGACTCTGTTTCTTGGCGGTCTACCCGCTCGTCTTCTGTTCTCATTTCCAGTTGTGAGGCTGAGATCTACGCAGGGACCATGGCTGCACAGGAGTTACGCTGGCTCAACTACCTGCTGACCGACTTGGGAGAGCGGCCTCATTCTTCTCCTGTGCTGTACGTAGACAACAAGGCCATGATTTCCTTGTGTCAGGAGCACAGACTGGAGCATAGAACGAAGCACATTGCTCTGCGTTACTTCCTTGCTCGAGAGTTGCAGCAGCGTGGTCAGCTTCCTCTTGCTTACGTGGCCACTTGGGCCAACACTGCTGATATGTTCACTAAGGCACTTGAGTCTGGTGATCATCAGCGTTTCTGTACTGTTTTAGGCCTTGTGCCTACTTTGCCTCATTTCGTGACTTTGCTTGTACTGTGTTTTATATATATGCCTGCATGCTTACTCTTGCTAGGGTATGATCACTGTACTGTTTGTTCTCTTTTATATAACTCTACACGGGAACTGGCCTTGTGGCCATTTGTTTGTGCTCAGAATGTGTGGTGACTTCGTGATCCACCCTGAGCTTGCTTTTCTTTTCTTGATTGGTCTTGTGACCACTTGCTCTCCCCCACTTTGCCTATGGGGGTGTGTCAATCTTATTTAGTGCTTAAATTGTGTAGGCTGTAGTGAGGTAGCCCATAAGGGGTACAACCCGATTAGGGTTAGTACTTGTACCCAACTTTCTGTTCAATGCATTCATTCTCGTTCGTTTGTTTAACATTGTTCTCCCCCACTTTGCCTATGGGGGTGTGTCAAAATGTTATAGTGCTTACATTGTGTAGGGTGTAGTGGGGTAGCCCATATGGGGTACAGCCCAATTAGGGTTAGTACTTGTATGACTGCCAGCGAGGTAATTCGACCCAGTTACCACTACTTCGCACAGTGCAGCTACCCGTCGTCTAATCGATTCGCGGATTGTAACGTCGCAGCCAATCACGTCCCAGTAAAATGTCGTGCACATCCAATGTCGTCGCGAGCATTTCCTGTACAAACCCAAATTTTCCCCCGCAGCGAACTTTTTCCCTCTCCACTTTCTCCCTTATTGCCAGTGGCGTGCCGTCAACAAAGCGTGCGTCAATCTCCGATAAACAGCGGGTAAGCGTCAGTTGTAGCTTCCGTGCAGTTGCGGTATTAATAAAGCTGTGGCTTGCTCCTCAGTCTATATAAATCTTCACTGCTGTCCCCTGTATTTTCCCATAAATCAGTATTGGGCAATCCGTCGATGTACCCTCATTCATCCGAGCCCACTCAATGGCGCGAATCGGTACTGTGACTCGGTGGGGGTCGGTGAGGTTGGGCGAGCAGGTTGTCTCGTCAGTAGTTGGCCGTTTTCTACTGACTGCTGGCGTTTCCCTGCCTTGGAGACTCCCTCCCCTGCTCTGCTTCGCGACATCTCTGCTCCTCTGGGCATTCACTCTTGCGATGGCCTGGCCGGTTGCAAGCCAAGTGTCAAAATGTTATATTGCTTACTTTGTGTAGGCTATAGTGGGGTAGCTCATAAGGGGTACAACCCAATTAGGGTTAGTACTTGTACCCAACTCTTTCATAGTTCATTCATTCTCGTTCTAGTTTCTAACATGGTATCAGAGCAGGTCCTTCCCTAGGACCAAAATTTTCTTTAGGGCCCACCACACAGCTGCCCCACTAGCTGCCCTGCAGCCCTGCCCGGTCCACCGCCCCTTGCAGCCTGTCGCGCTGCCCCTAGCAGCCCGCGAGCCGCCCCAGCAGCCAGCGCGCCGCCCCTGCAGCCCGTGCGCCGCCATAGCCGCCCGCTCGCCGCCCGCTTGCGGCCCGCTCGCCGCCCTTCAGCCCTCTCGCCGCCCGTGCGGCCCGATCGTCGCCCTGACGGCTCGCGCGCCGCTCCTAGCCGCCCGCCTGAGGCCCGCTTGCCGCCCTTTGACCCGCGCGCCGCCCTTGCGGCCCGCTCGCCGCTCGTAAGGCCCACTCGCCGCCCTTGCTGCCCGATCGCCGCCCGCAAGCGGCCCGCTCGCCGCCCCTGCAGCCTGCTCGCTGCCCTCTTGCAGCCTGCGTGCTGCCCTTTGCAGCCCGCTCGCCGCCCCTTGCGGACCGCTTGCCGCCCCTTGCAGCCCGCTCGCTGCCCCTTACGACCCACTTGCAGCTCCTTGCAGCCCGCTCGCCGCCCCTTGCGGCCCGCTTGCCGCCCCTTGCAGCCTGCTTGCCGCCCTCTGGCAGCCCGCCCCTGCAGCCGCCCCTGCTGTGCGCCGCCCCTCTAATCGCCCCTGCTGTCCCTGCAGCCGCTCCCTACTGCCTGCCCCTGCAGCCGCCCCTGCTGTGCCGCCCTAGCCGTGCGCTGCCCTGCCTTGCTCTGCGTGCTGCTCTGCGTCTCTCAGTGTACTCACCTTCGATCATGAGGGCCGTCCGATCCAGTTCGATACGTGGCTCGATGACTTACAGCTGTACCTACTGAGCAATTCTAGAGTCAGCGTTTCGTTGTTTGACCACACGTCTGGAGCCTCTTTCGCCCCTCCCACCACAGCTGACAGTGCGACTCGCTCACAGTGGCTTACCCGTGACGCTGCTGCTTGCTTAGCCGTTCGCAACCACCTTCCGTTAGCCGAACACGCTCACTTCGGACAGCACAAGATTGCTAAAGCACTGTACGATGCTGTAGTCGCTCGTTAGTCCTCCCCTGCCACTGCTGCTCTAGGCCGTCTTCTACTGCCCTACTTGTTTCTCGAGCTGTCCGCCTCTGCCACGGTAGAGGACATCGTTACCCACCTTCGCACCAGCAACGCTCGCTACCGCGCTGCCCTCCCAGCAAAGTTCCTTGACAGGAACCCGCCCCCGATGTACATCACTCTCTACTTCATAGTCACTCGCCTCCCTGACTATCTTCGCCCAGTCAGGGACCACTTTCTCGCACTTGACCCCACTGACCTCACTGTCGACCTGCTCGAGCAGCACCTCCTTGCAGCTGAGACTGTAGGTGCTGCTCGTGGCACTCCTTTCACACCCTTCTTGAGGGGTGTTCCCCCTCCCCCCTTGCCCCCTCCTAAGCCCCTGCTGCTGCTGTTGACATCCTTGGTGCTACGGATGTCGGGGCTGCTTCTGCTCTTAGTGGGAAGCGCCGCAGCAGCAAGGGCAAGGGTGACAGGAGTGGTGGCGGTGGCAGTGCGGGTGGTGGTGGGGGCGGCAGTGGAGGTGGTGGAGGAAGTGGAGGTGGTGGTAGCGGTGGGAGTGGTGGCGGGAGTGGGGGCTTTGGTGGTGGCGGTGGTGGCAGCGGTGGGGGTGGCGGTAGTGGCAGCAGTGGGAGTGGTGGCAGTCAGGGTGGAGCTGTTCCGAGGGGAGGTTCTGACGGTGGCCAGAGGCAGCAGCAGTAGCGTCGGAGCGAGACCCCTTCACCCTAGCAGCTTCATGAGTGGTTTGCTCAGCGTGGGGCGTCTGAGGGTAGTTTTCGCCGCCCTTATGTCATTTGCACGGGTGACCGTGCTGGTCAGACATGCGAGAAGCCTCACACTCAGCACCGTTGCTTCTCCCGCCTAGACGACGCTTGGCGCGCAGAGTTTGGTGACGAGGCTGAGCGCCCCCGCTGGGCAGAGCTGCTTAGGTCTGTTAGTGATGCGATCCTTGCTGCTATGTATGCCTTGTCTGTTAGTGCTGAGGGTGACTGTTACCTGTGTGTGCCGCCCGACCTAGGTATAGAGGCTGCTGCTCTAGGTGCTAGTGAGTCTGCTCTCCCTGGTACTGCGCCTGCTGAGGCCTTGCACACCTTTACGCTTGACTCAGGTGCTTCCCGCTGTTTCTTTTGCGACAGCACCACCCTCACTCCTCTCTTTGCAGTTGTACCGGTCAGACTGGCTGACCCCTCAGGGGGCCCAGTTTTTGCCCGTTCCTCCACTGTTCTCCCGTGTCCGGCGGTTCCGTCCGGCTCACTGTCAGGTCTTCACCTCCCCTCGTTCTCTACGAACTTGGTGAGTACCGCTGCCCTCCAGGATGGGATGCTCACTACCACCACTCCTGGGGGTCAGCGTGTGTCGATCTACACGTGTACACGAACGGGCCGTCACCTGGCCACGTTCACCTGTCGGCCTGGGTCGAGTCTGTACACACAGGCTACCGAGCCTCCTCAAGTAGCTGCGTCTGCCCAGGTGTCCGTGTCAGGTCCGGTAGCACCCCCCTGCTCGTGTCGCCTTCTGTCGCACCAGACTCTCTTGTGGCACCACCGCCTTGGTCACCCCTCCCTGCCACGCCTTCGTGACATGCACTCCCGCCTCCTTGTTTCTGGTCTTCCCAGGTCTCTGCCTCCCCTCCCGCCCTCGCCTGCCCTGGCCTGCCTTCCTTGCATCGAGGGGCGGCAGCGCGCCGCTCCTCACTCCTCCTCGTTTCCCCCGAAGACTGCTCCCCTGCAGACTCTCCACATGGACGTATGGGGCCCAGCCCGCGTCAGTGGACAGGGCCGCGAGCGCTATTTTCTGCTGGTTGTTTACGACTACACGCGTTACACCACGGTCTTCCCCTTGCGCAGCAAGGGTGAGGTCCCTGATGTCTTGATCCCTTGGATCCGCGCGGTCCGTCTCCAGCTCCGCGAGCGGTTCCGCCAGGACCTTTCTGTCTTGCGTCTGCACTCTGACACAGGTGGTGAGTTCTCCTCCGACCTCTTGTGGGACTTTTGTCGTGGGGAGGGCATCCTCTAGTTGTTCACACTTCCGGCCTCCCCACAACAAAATGGGATTGCTGAGCGCCACATTGGCTTAGTCATGGAGGTCGCTCGTACCTCCATGATCCATGCGGCTGCTCCCCATTTTTTTTGGCCGTTTGCGGTCCGGTACGCTGCGCATCAGCTCAACCTCTGGCCCCGTGTCTCCTTGCCTGAGACCTCGCCTACACTGCGTTGGACGGGGAAGGTTGGCGATGCGTTGGTGTTCCGGGTCTGGGGTTCTCGTGCCTTTGTTTGCGATACGTCCGCGGACAATCTCTCCGCCTGCGCTATTCCCTACGTCTTCCTTGGCTTTCCCCCAGACGCGCTTGGCTGGCAGTTTTACCACCCCACCTCACGCCGTGTCCTCTCCTCTCAGGACGTCACGTTTGACGAGTCGGTTCCCTTTTACCGTCTCTTCCCCTACCGCTCTGCCCCTCTCCCACCCCCGCCGCTCTTCCTTGCTCCAGGTCCCCCACCTGTAGACCCCCTCCCCCCTCAGGGTCCTGCTCCCTCAGGTGTGTCTCAGATAGACCCACTCCCTGGCACTGTGCCTGTTGAGGTCGCTGTAGACTCAGGTGCTGCTAGAGGTGTTGCATCTGGCGGTGCTGCGTTTGGGGGTGCTGAGCCTGCGCGTGCGGAGCCTAGGGGTGCTGAGCCTACGGGTGCGGAGCCTGGGGTATTGAGTCTGAGGGTGCGGGGTCTGGGGGTGCTGGTGCGGAGCGTGGGGGTACCGAGCCTGCGGGTGCGGAGCCTGAGGGTGCGGAGCTTGGGGGTGCTGAGCCTGAGGGTGCGGAGCCTGGGGGTGCTGAGTCTGAGGGTGCGGAGTCTGGGGGTGCTGAGCCTAGGGGTACTGCTTCTTCTAGAGGTCTTGCGGGTGCCTCGCCACGAAAGTCTCCCCGGCGGAAGCTTCTCTCACCGCAGCAGTTGCGCGAGTGGTTTGCTCAGCGTACACGCCTTCGTAGTGGAACTGCAGGAGTTGGAGGCTCTGCCGCTGGAGGCACTGGAGCTAGAGGTGCTGGAGCTGTTAGTCTTGGAGGTGCTGGAGTTACTGCTCGAGCTGGAGGTACCGGAGGTGCTGGAGCTGCTGGTCCTGGAGGTGCTTGTACTAGAGGCACTTGAGCTGCTGAAGCTGGTGGTGTTGGAGGCGCTGGAGCTGGAGACCCTGGAGCTGGAGGCACGGACGCTGGAGGCCCTGGAGCTGGAGGCACTTGAGTTGAAGACTCTGGAGCTGGAGACACTGGCGCTGGAGGCGCTGGAGTTGGAGACCCTGGAGCTGGAGGCACTGGAGCTGGAGGCGCTGGAGCTGGATGCGCTGGAGCTTGAGGCCCTGGAGCTGGAGACCCCGGAGCTAGAGGTGCTATCGCTGGGGGTACTGGAGCTGGCGGTACTGGTGCTGGAGGCACAGAACGAAGCACATCGCTCTGCGTTACTTCCTTGCTCGAGAGTTGCAGCAGCGTGGTCAGCTTCGTCTTGCTTACGTGGCCACTCGGGCCAACACTGCTGATATATTCACCAAGGCACTTCAGTCTGGTGATCATCAGCGTTTCTGTACTGTTTTATGCCTTGTACCTACTTTGCCTCACTTGCTCACTACGTGACTTTTCTTGTACTGTGATCTATATATATACTTGCATGCTTACACTTGCTAGGGTATGATCAATGTACTGTTTGTTCTCTTTTATATAACTCTGCATGTGAATTGGCCTTGTGGCCTTTGCTTGTGCTCGGAATGTGTGGTGACTTCGTGACCCACCCTGAGCTTGCTTTGCTTTTCTTGACTGGTCTTGTGACCACTTGTTCTCCCCCACTTTGCCTATTGGGGTGCGTCAAAATGTTATATTGCTTACTTTGTGTAGGCTATACTGGGGTAGCTCATAAGGGGTACAACCCAATTAGGGTTAGTACTTGTACCCAACTCTTTCATAGTTCATTCATTCTCGTTCTAGTTTCTAGCACAAAGCAGCACCCCTTAAATGGCGCAGCAGCTGCATTTGCCGCAACAGCGTGTACGGTGGTGTGCTCGGTCGGTCCCCGAGGGCGATGTCCGTATTAGGACCGCGGCCTCCGACGGCGCTAAATGTCAATTTTCTCAGCGAGCACAAGGATCTCGTTGAGAGCCCGCGTAGCATGATTTCGTGCGAGATGTCCGGCTTTAGCCCTCCGACGTAACGGTCCATCAGCTCCGCTTCGTACATGTAGCCGACTTGCTCGCATAGTGCGAGAAAACCGCTCGTGTGGTTTTGGACCGACCCAAGTTGTCGCCTAGTACCAGGGCCCAAAATTGGTTTTGGCCCACCCTGACCAATCAGGGTTTCAGGCCAGCTCTACCCTGCCTCATAGGGTAGAAATTTTCATACCCTGCCAAAAACAACCTTAAAAAAAATGTACAGTGATTATGACAGTGTAAAAATTATGATTCCCTGAGTTATGTCTCAGCTGGTTAGATGTTAGGCTAGGTATTGTAGGAACGCAAGTTCGAATCCTGGCGCCGTCCCAATGTCGCGGCAGCGCAAGGAAAAAAAACGTTACGGGGGATTTGGTATTAGTGTAATGTACAGTGTAACCTGACACCGCCAGGCAGGGCCTATTTTATCAGTGTAAATCACACTGCTATACTGATGAGAAGGGTGAAATTTAGGGTCCGCACTGATGTGTTTGGGTTTTTTTTTTTGGGACTAGTGTTACACTGATTTGACAGTGAAACGATTTAGGCCACACTGATGCTCTGGGGTAAATTTTCCCTTCGCGAAGATTACCCTTAAGGGCGTACAGGGCACCCCCCCCCCCCCCTCTTTTTCATTCCCGAAATCTGTCGGAGCGTGATTTCCGTCAATCACGCAAGTACCAAAGCGGCCTTTCCTGCAGTATATGCGTTGGCAGTAGTCATGTGTCTAATTGGTCACGTTTTTTTGTTTCGGTATCCTGCACGCCAAGGAAAGGAATCTTGGCATCACGTACATTGATGCTGCCTGAACTTAGTCAAATCCCAGACCACATTCATACTGTCGGTGGCACTGATGCAAGCCGCGTCACCCAACGAAGCGACCTGATGCTTTGCCGTGTTGGTTCAGCAAGCTTAGCAGAGTGGGTCAAGCAGTTTCGCAACACTCAACCATTCCTCCAGCCAACTCCAAACACCAGTGTTTTTTTTTTCCACTCTGTCTAGCATCCACACGTTCTCCACCCCGTAGCCATGGCAGCGCCTAGCGACGATGACGCTGACGATGCCGATGACGACCCCTCTTGTAGCCACGGTCCAAGAACGGGCCTTGATTTCTTACGAGGCCCAGTCTCAAAACCTGCACCCCGTCCTTTTCCCGAGCCTTCTGATGAAAGTGAGGGATGGAGGTACCCTGTGCGCAAAGCGGCGCAAAAATCACCACCGCACCAGCCTCAAGCCGAGTGTGATGACGCTGGATGGCAGCGTCCGGAACGCGATGAGGCGGACCCCGTCGTGCACGACTTCGTTGGCTCGATGCGGGCGCACCAAGCGAGCACCCGCCATCACGACTGCATTGATCGGCAGAAGGGTCTTCTGGACAAGCTGGCGGCGCAGAAGAAAATCAACGACTACGAGAGGGCTGACCCCGAGGGTGCGCGCGTGACGAGACTTATGCGCATCATCCAGTTTGTGTGCGACGAGGACGCTCCGATCGCAATGTTCCCGAGGCTCGTCAAGTTCCTCGCGAAGGAAGGTGTTTCCGACATTCCTCAGCAGACCTACGGTGTCTATATCACGCAGTGAGTGTTAATACTTTGTTGCCGTCTTGGTGTATAGTTTCCTACAGGATTCACACCTTCCCTTTTGCTCACCGTGCAGATACGGCTTCACGGAGATGGTGAAGGCTATGTGCACGTATCAACAACAGCAGCAGCTTATGTACATCCATGCATCACCGTGGATTGGCATCAGCTGCGACGAGAGCACAGACCGGTCGCGCGGCAAACACCTCGTGGTGTTTGCAACCTTCATGAAGGAGCGAGCAGTGGTGACGGAATTTCTCGCTCTACTCACCATCCACAAATGCAACGTGGGATCCCTCTTCGCGGTGTTGCTGAGCCACCTCGACAACATCGGGATTGACCTGCAGCGGATTGTCGCAGTTAGCACCGACGGCGCGAGGGTGATGATTGGCAGCCAATCCGGTCTTGTTGTTCGTCTCCGTCAGCGCGTCCCACATCTGGTGGGGACTCATTGCATCGCGCACAGGTAGATTTGTCAAACATATATGCTTAGTTATATCTAGGCTTAGTTCATGTGTTTACATTTGTTTAGGCTATTGTGGGTTTAGCCTTAGGGGGTACAGAATTCTCTCGACATTCTACTTGTACCCTTCCTTGCTTCCTAGTTCATCATTCTCACCTAAGGATTCTAACATGGTATTAAGAGCAACTAAGTCTTAGGACCTAGTCTCAATGGGCCCACCACCTACTGCACTACCCGTACCTAGCCCGTCGACTTTGTCGCCCGCGCCCGGCCCGTACCTAGCCCGTCGCCCGGCCCGTACCTAGCTCGTCGCCTCGGCCCCGCTGGCCCCGTCGACTTTGTCGCCCGCGCCCGGCCCGTACGTAGCCCGTCGCCTCGGCCCCGCTGGCTCCGCCGTCTTCGTCGCCCGCGCCCGGCCCGTACCTAGCTTGTCGACAGGCCCGTACGTAGCCCGTCGCCTCGGCCCCGCTGGCCCCGCCGTCTTCGTCGCCCGCGCCCGGCCCGTACCTAGCTCGTCGCCAGGCCCGTACGTAGCCCGTCGCCTCGGCCCCGCTGGCCCCGCCGTCTTCGTCGCCCGCGCCTGGCCCGTACCTAGCTTGTCGCCCGGCTCGTACCTAGCCCGTTGCCCGGCCCGTACGTAGCCCGTCACCTCGGCCCCACTGGCCCCGTCAACTTCGTCGCCCGCGCCAGGCCCGCACCTAGCCCGTCGCCCGGCCAGTACCTAGCCCGTCGCCCGGCCCGTACCTAACCCGTCGCCCGGCCTGTACCTAGCCCGTCGCCTCGGCCCCGCTGGCCCCGTCAACTTTGAAGCCAGTCGCCCGGCCCGTACCTAGCCCGTCGCCTCGGCCCAGCTGGCCCCGCCAACTTCGACGCCTGCGCCCGGCGCGTACCTAGCCCGTCGCCCGGCCCGTACCTAGCCCGCGCCCGGCCTCGTCTCCTGCCTGCGCCCGGCCCGTACCTAGCCCGTAGCCCGGCCTGTACCTAGCCCGTCGCTCGGCCCGTACCTAGCCTCGTGCCCGGCCCTGTTTGGCCCCTCGGCCCCCTTGGCCCCTCGGCCCCTTGTTTGGCCCCGCGGCCCCTAGGCCCCTCGGCCCCCCCAAGGCAGGCCCCCCGGCCCCTACTTTGGCCCCTTGTTTGGCCCCTCGGCCCCCTAGGCCCCCCGGCCCCTACTTTGGCCCCTCGGCCCCCAAGGCCCCTTGTTTGGCCCCTCGGCCCCCTAGGCCCCTCGGCCCCCCTAAGGCCCCCCCCTCAGGTCCCTTGTTTGGCCCCGCGGCCCCTAGGCCCCTCGGCCCCACCTCAGAGCCTGGCGCCCGGCCCCCCGGCCCCTACTTTGGCCCCTCGGCCCTCTAGGCCCCTTGTTTGGCCCCTCGGCCCCCTAGGCCCCTCGGCCCCCCTAAGGCCCCCCAGGCCCCTTGTTTGGCCCCGCGGCCCCTAGGCCCCTCGGCCCCACCTCAGAGCCTGGCGCCCGGCCCCCCGGCCCCTACTTTGGCCCCTCGCCCCCCTAGGCCCCTTGTTTGGCCCCTCGGCCCCCTAGGCCCCTCGGCCCCCCTAAGGCCCCCCCGGCCCCGTGTTTGGCCCCGCGGCCCCTAGGCCCCTCGGCCCCACCTCAGAGCCTGGCGCCCGGCCCCCCCCCCCCCGGCCCCTACTTTGGCCCCTCGGCCCCCTAGGCCCCCCGGCCCCTACTTTGGCCCCTCGGCCCCCAAGGCCCCTTGTTTGGCCCCTCGGCCCCCTAGGCCCCTCGGCCCCCCTAAGGCCCCCCAGGCCCCTTGTTTGGCCCCGCGGCCCCTAGGCCCCTCGGCCCCTTATCAGAGACCGGCGCCCGGCCCCCCCCGGCCTCTTGTTTGGCCCCTCGGCCCCCTAGGCCCCTTGGCCCCCTCTAGGCCCCCCGCCCCCCTGTTTGGCCCCGCGGCCCCTAGGCCACTCGGCCCCACCTCAGAGACCGGCACCCGGCCCCCCGGCCCCTTGTTTGGCCCCTCGGCCCCCTAGGTCCCTCGGCCCCCTGTTTGGCCCCACGGCCCCCCAGGCTCCTCTGCCCCTATGGCGTTGCTTCGGGTTCTCCCGTTCGACCCGGAGGGCAGACCTGTAGCATTTGACACGTGGCACGACGATCTGCAACTGTACCTACTGAGCGACAATCGGGACAGTGTCTCGCTGTTTGACCTCGTGTTCGGTGCCGCTCCAGCCCCTCCCGCCACAGCTGACGTTTCGACTCGTTCCCAGTGGCTCTCTCGTGATGCTACTGCCCGCTTGGCCATTCGCAACCACCTGCCCACAACAGAATGTGCTCACTTTGGCGAGCACAGGACAGCACAGGCCTTGTACGACGTTGTCGTTGCTCGCTACTCCTCCCCTGCCACTGCTGCTCTTGACAGACTGCTACTGCCCTACCTGTTCCCTGAGCTGTCGGCTTTTGCCACAGTAGCGGACCTGGTTACCCACCTGCGCACTAGCGACGCCCGCTACCGCGCTGCCGTTCCTGCTGAGTTCCTTCCCACGAACCAGCCCCCCATGTTCATCACCCTCTACTTCATAGTCACTCGCCTCCCTGACTCCCTTCGCTCTGTCAGGGACCACTTCCTCACCCTCGACCCCACTTCCCTCACTGTTGACCTCCTCGAGCAGCATCTCCTCGCAGCTGAGACTAGTGCAGTTGCTGTGGGTGCTGCTCGTGGCACCCCGCGCTCACCCTTCTTTGAGGGGTGCTCCCCCTCCCCCCTTTCCTCCTCCTTCGCCTCTGCTGCTGCTGCAGACGTCTCTGTTCCTGAGGACGTCGGTGCTGCTTCGACTAGTACGAAGCGCCGCAACAGCAAGGGCAAGGGTGGCCGGGGTAGTGGAGGAGGCAGCGGTGGTGGTGGAGGTGGCAGTGGGCGTGGCAGTGGGGGCAGCGGTGGAGGAGGCGGAGGCGGTGGAGGTGGTGGCGGAGGTGGGACCGGTGGCGGAGGTGGAGGCTCTGGTGGCGGCGGTGGAGGCAGCGGAGGGGGTGGCGGCAGTGGAGGCGGTGGGACCAGTGGTAGTCGGTCTGGACCTCAGCGTGGCGGCCCTGGTGGCGGTCGGGGCCAGCAGCAGCAGCGTCGGAGCGAGACTCAGACGCCTCAGCAGCTCCGTGAGTGGTTGGTTCAGCGTGGGGCGGGCGAGGGTAGTGAGACCTGCCCGTATGCCATTCGCACGGGTGCCCGTGCGGGCAAGACATGCGGGCGGTTTCACACTGAGCGCCGCTGCTTTGCCCGCCTTGACGACGCCTGGCGCACTGAGTTTGGTGATGACGTCGAGCGCCCTCGCTGGGCGGAGTTGCTTAGGTCGGGAGTTGCCATCTTTGACCTAGACTTTGATGTTATTATCTCTGCCATGTATGCTTTGTCTTTTAGTGCTGAGGGTGACTGTTACTGGTGTGTGCCGCCTGACCCAGGTATAGCCGCTGCTGCTCTAGGTGCTAGTGCGTCTGGTACCCCCCCTGGTACTGCGCCCGCTGAGGCCCTGCACACCTTCACGTTAGACTCCGGCGCCTCGCGCTGTTTCTTTCGTGACAGCACCACTCTCACTCCTCTTCCTGCACCTGTTCCGGTCAGACTGGCTGATCTCTCTGGGGGCCCAATCGTTGCCAGTTCCTCCACTGTCCTCCCGTGTCCGGCGGTTCCGTCGGCTCTCTGTTAGGTCTTCACCTCCCCTCGTTCTCTACGAACTTGGTGAGTACCGCTGCCCTTCAGGATGCGATGGTCACCACCACCACTCCTGGGGGTCAGCGTGTGTCGATCTGCACGTGCACGCGGACGGGGCGTCACCTGGCTACGTTCACTCGTCGGCCAGGGTCGAGTCTGTACACACTGGCTACCGAGCCTCCTCAGGTCGCTGCGTCTGCTCAGGTGTCCGCGTCAGGTCAGGTAGCCGCCGCTTGCTCGTGTCGCCTCCTGTCGCACCAGACTCTTCTTTGGCACCACCGCCTGGGTCACCCCTCCCTGCCACGCCTTCGTGGCATGCACTCCCGTCTCCTTGTCTCTGGTCTCCCCAGGTCTCTGCCTCCCCTGCCGCCCTCGCCTGCCCCGCCCTGTCTTCCTTGCGTCGAGGGACGGCAGCGCGCCGCTCCTCACTCCTCCTCGTTTCCCCCGACGACTGCTCCCCTGCAGACCCTCCACATGGACGTGTGGGGCCCAGCCCGCGTCAGTGGACAGGGCCGTGAGCGCTACTTCCTGCTGGTAGTTGACGACTACACGTGATACACCACAGTCTTCCCCTTTCGCAGCAAGGGTGAAGTCTCTGCTGTCTTGATCCCTTGGATCGGCACAGTCCGTCTCCAGCTGCGTGCGCGTTTCGGCCAGGACCTTCCTGTCCTGCGTCTGCACTCTGTCAGAGGTGGTGAGTTCTCCTCCGACCTCTTGCGGGACTTTTGTCGTGGGGAGGGCATCACCCAGTCGTTCACGCTTCCGGACTCCCCTCAGCAAAATGGGATTGCTGAGCGCCGCATTGGCTTAGTCATGGAGGTCGCTCGTACCTCCATGATTCATGCGGCAGCTCCCCATTTTCTGTGGCCGTTTGCGGTCCGGTACGCTGCGCATCAGCTCAACCTTTGGCTCCGTGTCTCCTTGCCGGAGACCTCGCCCACACTGCGTTGGACGGGGAAGATTGGCGATGCGTCGGTGTTCCGGGTCTGGGGTTCTCGTGCCTTTTTTCGCGATACGTCCGCAGACAAGCTCTCCGCCCACGCTATTCCCTGCGTCTTCCTTGGCTTTGTCCCTGATGCGCCTGGCTGGTAGTTTTACCACCCCACCTCGCGCCGTGTCCTCCCTTCTCAGGACGTCACGTTCGACGAGTCGGTTCCCTTCTACCGTCTCTTCTCCTACCGCTCTGCCCCTTCCCCGCCCCCGCCGCTCTTCCTTGCTCCCGGTCCGCCTCCGGTAGACCCCCTCCCGCCCCAGGGTCCTGCTCCCTCGGGAGTGTCTCAGGTAGACCCTCTCCCAGGTACTGCGCCTGTTCAGGTAGCTGTCGTCTCAGGTGCTGCTCCAGGTGCTGTGTCTGGGGGTGCTGCGTCTGGGGGTGCGGAGCCGGGGGGTGCGGGGTCTGAGGGTGCTGGGTCTGGGGGTGCTGAGCCTGAGGGTGTTGAGCCTGGGGGTGCTGAGTCAGAGGGTGCGGAGTCTTGGGGTGCTGAGCCTCGGGGTGCTGCTTCGTCTGGAGGTCCTACTGGTGCTTCACCGCGACTGTCCTCGCAGCAGCTGCGTGGGTGGCTTGTTCAGCGCGCACACCGTCGGAGTGGGGCTCCCGGAGCTGGCGAGCCTGGAGGCACTGGAGCTGGAGGTGCTGCTGTTACTACTGGAGTTGGAGACCCTACGGAGCCTGGAGCAGCTGGCGCTGGAGGCGCTGGAGCTGGAGTAGCTGGAGTTGGAGGCCCTGGCGCAGGAGGCGCTGGAGCTGCAGGAGCTGGAGCTGTTGACCCTGGTGCTGGAGGTGCTGGAGGCCTTGTGCGGCCGCGCCCGTACTTCGTTCCCCTGCTTCAGCAGGTTCTTGGTGTCCCATCTTCTACTGGTCTTCCTCCTCCCTTCCTGTGTCCACCGCCTGACCAGTCGTAGCCGCCGTTAGTTCCCCTGCTTCAGTAGGTTCTTTGTGTCCCGTCTTCTACTGGTCTTCCTCCTCCCTTCCTGTGTCCACCGCCTGACCAGTCGCAGCCGCCGTTACAGCCAGCCTCCCCACTGCGTGTTCCCTCTCCTTACACTGAGCAGTCCGGAGGTCTTACAGAGCGTCGTGAGCCTGCGTCTCGTCCTGTCTCACCTGTTCGCACTGCTCGTCGCGCTCCTCGTTCGCGTCCTCCCCCTGTCCCAGGCACGCACACCATGGAACTCCGTCCTTCCTCTGTTCCACTGCGTGTTCCTCTGCCTGCTCCTCCTGAGTCCTCTCTTCCTGAGGTCCCTGACCCTGAGTCTGATCGAGCGCGTGCTGCCAGTCCCACTGTCACTCGTCTCCTTGCCACTGCTGTCACTGACCCGTCCTTTGAGTCTGCTGCTGCTTCTGCTCTCGTTGCTGAGCTACTTGACTTTGCTGCTGCCTGCCGTCTCGACTACGCCTCTGCTCTAGTTGCTGAGTCTGTGCCTGCCAGTCCTCCGTCCGTCGGGGGTGAGTGTGCTCTTGGAATGGACGTCCTTGAGGACAGGCAGGAGGACTTTGAGTGTCTTGCAGCTGCTGTACCTCGTTTCGCCTCCTTGCTGCTTGCCCCTGAGGGAGACCCGGATGCTCCTGACATCCCGACCCCGCGCTCTTACGCAGAGGCGATTACGGGTCCTTACTCCTCTCAGTGGCAGGCAGCTATGGATGCCGAGATGGCATCCTGGAAGTCCACAGGCACTTACGTCGACGAGGTTCCCCCACCTGGGGTGAACATAGTCGATGGCATGTGGATCTTCAGGGTGAAGCGGCCGCCGGGTTCTCCGCCTGCCTTCAAGGCGCGTTACGTTGCTCGAGGTTTCAGTCAGCGACAGGGAGTTGACTACTTCCAGACCTTCTCCCCCACCCCGAAGATGACTACTCTTCGGGTGTTGCTGCACGTAGCTGCTCAGCGTGACTACGAGTTACACTCCCTGGACTTCAGTACTGCCTTCCTGCAGGGCAGCCTGCACGAGGAGATCTGGCTGCGCCGACCACCTGGTTTCACTGGGTCGTTTCCTACAGGTACCCAGTGGAGCCTCCGCCGGCCAGTCTACGGTCTCCGCCAGGCGCCTCGCGAGTGGCACGACACACTCAGGACTACGCTTGCGGCTCTTGGGTTTGTTCCTTCTACAGCAGACCCGTCGCTGTTTCTACGCACTGACACCTCGCTGCCGCCCTTCTACGTCCTAGTGTACGTCGACGACCTCGTCTTTGCCACGGCTGACACTGAGGCACTGACCCTAGTGAAGTCCGAGCTGCAGAAGAGACATATCTGCACTGACCTGGGTGAACTGCGCAGCTACCTTGGCCTGCAGATCACCCGGGACAGAGCACGGCGCACCATCACACTGACTCAGTCACACATGGTGCACCAGGTCCTTCAGCGCTTCGGCTTCCAGTACTCCTCGCCACAGCTCACTCCTCTGTCTACCAGCCACTCGCTCTCAGCTCCACCTTCGGACGAGTCCGTAGAGCCGAGTGGTCCGTACCCAGAGCTTGTGGGTTGCCTCATGTACCTGATGACTTGCACACGACCTGACCTCGCGTACCCTCTCAGCCTTCTGGCTCGCTACGTGGCTCCCGGTAGGCACCGAAAGGTGCACTGGGATGCTGCGAAGAGGGTACTGCGTTACCTGTGCAGTACGTCGGGCATGGGGCTTGTGCTTGGAGGACGAGGTCCTGTTGTCCTCACTGGTCACGCAGACGCCTCCTGGGTTGACGACTCAGCTACGCAGCGGTCGTCGCAGGGTTACACCTTCAGCCTTGGGTCCGGCTCGGTTTCTTGGCGGTCTACCCGCTCATCTTCAGTTCTCAGCTCCAGCTGTGAGGCTGAGATCTACGCCGGAGCCATGGCTGCTCAGGAGCTACGCTGGCTCACCTACTTGCTGACCGACTTGGGAGAGCAGCCTCGTTCGCCTCCAGTCCTGTACGTAGACAACAAGGCCATGATAGCCTTGTGTCAGGAGCACAGACTGGAGCACAGAACGAAGCACATCGCTCTGCGATACTTCCTTGCTCGAGAGTTGCAGCAGCGTGGTCAGCTTCGTCTAGCGTACGTGGCCACTCGGGCCAACACTGCTGATGTCTTCACCAAGGCACTTCCACCTGGTGACCATCAGCGCTTTGTTACTGTGTTAGGCCTTGTGCCTACTTTGCCTCACTTACTTACTGCCTGACTCTGCCTGTACTGTGATCTATCTATATACCTGCATGCTTACACTTGTTAGGGTATGATCACTGTATTGTTTGTTCACTGTATATAACTCTGCATGTGAACTGGCCTTTTGGCCCTTTGCTTGTGCTCGGACTGTGTGGTGACTTTGTGATCCACCCTGAGCTTGCTTTGCTTTGCTTCTTCTCTTGACTGGTCCTGTGACCATTACTTGTTCTGGCTATCCCCCGCTTCGCCTATGGGGGTGTGTCAAACATATATGCTTAGTTATATCTAGGCTTAGTTAATGTGTTTACATTTGTCTAGGCTATAGTGGGTTTAGCCTTAGGGGGTACAGAATTCTCTCGACATTCTACTTGTACCCTTCCTTGCTTCCTAGTCCATCATTCTCACCTAAGGATTCTAACAAGATTTTTTGTTTCCGTACAATCGCCTCGTCTAAGGGGGTAACTTCCACGGCCTTAAGCATTTTTAATGTTGTTTGCAGAGAAGTGCTCGGGGTCAAAGAAGCCGCGTTGAAGTTTACGGACCTCGACATCGTCGATGACGCGATCCATGGGCTTGGCGAAATCATCATGCGATCTTCCGTGTGGCTTGAGCGCTTCAAGGAGCTCCAACTCAAAATACATCAAACGAATCTAGAGCACCAGGGACCCTTCGACGTGCATTGGCTATCGCGCAGGGATGCAGTGGCCCGTCTGTGCAGAATTCTTGGGGCGGCGATCGTGGTGTTCATCGACTACAACCACAGCATGGCGGTAACTGTTCAGACCCTGAAGTTTCACTTCTGCCTCTACTTCTTGGCGGATCTGCTGGCAGAGATCAACGCACTCAACAAGTTTTTCCAGTGCAGGAAAGTAAGTGTTGATTCACTCTGTATGTATTTCTTTTGGTCGCGTCATTTAATTCTACACTAACATTTAAACATGTTGTTCATCTGCCCGTCTGTGGTTCGGGTTGACATCACGCTAGTGCACCAAGAGGTGGATCGCACGATTGGAGTCATTAGACTTCGATACGTGAAATACGTGGATATTTTTGGAGGAGGGGTCAGCAAGCTGCTGTCACCATTCATCGCACGCCTTGGCAGCGGCATGCGAACGATCCGCGTGGATGGCATGGATGCAGATGGTGAGCCATCTTCACATCAGATCGTGCTGAGCGAGACGCCAATACCAGGACACCAATACAGCGGCTTGATGGCCGACTGCATCAAGTTGTGCAAAGCGTTCGCACTGGAGGTGGCGACAAACATGCACACTCGCATGTGGAGCTTGAAGCAAATGGAGGGCAGCAAACTTTACAAAGTTGAAACGTGGCCGGAAGCGACAGACAAGCGGGAGCGTCGGGTGCTGAGTTGGCTGGATGCCAACGCGCGGCTCTTCAACAACCAGCTGCCAAGTAATTATCCACACGTGGATGTTGTCTCGTATGAGCGTGTTTTGTTTTGTTTTGTTTCGGCTGTTTCTACTCACAAATGTTGTCCCTCCATCACACGTGGCAGGCTTCAACCACCGAGCGGCAGAGCTCGAGCTGGCCAGCTTCTGCCACGTCATGTCTCGCCACTACCAGGACGATGACTTCTACCATGGACTTGCCAAAATGCTGAGGACCAAGGATTGGCCGCGCAGTTTTCCCAACATGATGTCCATGTGGCAGGCGCTGGCAGTGATTCCGCTAAGTACCGTGGTGTGCGAGTGCGGATTCAACCACCAAAACGTGATCAAAAGCTGGTTGCGGACGTCGCTTGGCGACGCCCGGCTATCCGAACTGATGACCCTGAACATGTTGAGCTATGAGTACAAGTGTGTCAAAATACAATTCTACTTGTAGGCTATAGTGGGTTACTCAGTATGGGGTACAACCCCAATTAGGGTTAGCCTATACAAACCTGTATTGCCCTGTTTCTCTACTTTTTCCTGCACAGTTCTCTCGATATGGTTTCAGAGTAGGTCCATCTGTAGGACCACTCGTTTAGGGCCCACCGTTAGTTCCGTTCTGCCCATTTTCCTGCCCGAATCGCGCCCCTAGGCAGGCCGTTTTTCCCGCCCGAATCGCGCCCCTAGGCAGGCCATTTTTCCTCCCCGAATCGCGCCCCTAGGCTGGCCGTTTTTCCTGCCCAAATCGCGCCCCTAGGCAGGCCATTTTTCCTCCCCCGAATCGCGCCCCTAGGCTGGCCGTTTTTTCCTGCCTGAATCTCGCCCTTAGGCAGGCCGTTTTTCCTACCCGAATCGCGCCCCTAGGCAGGCCGTTTTTCCTGCCCGAATCGCGCCCGTAGACTGGCCGTTTTTCCTGCCCGAATCGCGCTCCTAGGCTGGCCCTTTTTCCTGCCCGAATCGCGCCCCTAGGCAGGCCGTTTTTTCCTACCCGAATCGCGCCCCTAGGCAGGCCGTTTTTCCTGCCCGAATCGCGCCCCTAGGCAGGCCGTTTTTCCTACCCGAATCGCTCCCCTAGGCAGGCCGTTTTTCCTGCCCGAATTGCGCCCCTAGGCAGGCCGTTTTTCCTTCTCGAATCTCGTCCCTGCTGCTGCCGCTCCAGCCCCTGTTACTGCAGCTACAGCCCTGCTGGTGCAGCTGCACCCCTTGCTGCTGCCGCTACAGCCATTGCTGCTGCCGCTACAGCCCCTGCTGCTGCCGCCCCAGCCCCTGCTACTGCAGCTACAGCCCTGCTGGTGCAGCTACAGCCCTTGCTGCTGCCGCTACAGCCCTTGCTGCTGCCGCTACAGCCCTTGCTGCTGCCGCTCCAGCCCCTGTTACTGCAGCTACAGCCCTGCTGGTGCAGCTACAGCCCTTGCTGCTGCTGCTACAGCCCTTGCTGCTGTCGCTACAGCCCCTGCTGCTGCCTCCCCAGCCCCTGCTACTGCAGCTACAGCCCTTGCTGCTGCTGCTACAGCCCTTGCTGCTGCCGCTACAGCCCCTGCTGCTGCCGCTCCAGCCCCTGTTACTGCAGCTACAGCCCTGCTGGTGTAGCTACAGCCCTTGCTGCTGCTGCTACAGCCCTTGCTGCTGCCGCTACAGCCCCTGCTGCTACCGCTCCAGCCCCTGTTACTGCAGCTACACCCCTGCTGGTGCAGCTACAGCCCTTGCTGCTTCCGCTACAGCCCTGCTGCTGCCGCCCCAGCCCCTGCTACTGCAGCTACAGCCCTGCTGGTGCAGCTACAGCCCTTGCTGCTGCCGCTACAGCCCTTGCTGCTGCCGCTACAGCCCCTGCTGCTGCCGCTCCAGCCCCTGTTACTGCAGCTACAGCCCTACTGGTGCAGCTACAGCCCTTGCTGCTGCTGCTACAGCCCTTGTTGCTGCCGCTACAGCCCCTGCTGCTACCGCTCCAGCCTCTGTTACAGCAGCTACAGCCCTGCTGGTGCAGCTACACCCCTTGCTGCTTCCGCTACAGCCCTTGCTGCTGCCGCTACAGCCCCTGCTGCTGCCACCCCAACCCCTGTTACTGCAGCTACAGCCCTGCTGGTGCAGCTACAGCCCTTGCTGCTGCCGCTACAGCCCTTGCTGCTGCCGCTACAGCCCCTGCTGCTGCCGCTCCAGCCCCTGTTACTGCAGCTACATCCCTGCTGGTGCATCCACAGCCCTTGCTGCTACCACTATAGCCCTTGCTGCTACCGCTACAGCCCTTGCTCCTGCCTGCTTCTGCTGAATGCACTGCTACTGCTGGTCCTTGCTGCCACTACTCCTTGCTACTGCTGCAGCTGGTGGAGGTGCTGCTGGGAGTGCTGGGAGTGCTGCTGGTGCTGGGGGTGCTGGAGGTGCTGGACCTACTACTGACCGTCACTGCCTGTCATGGCCACTATCACAGCAGTTGCAGCGGCTAGGGGTGGACAGCGGCAGTCACTGCCTCTCCCGGACGACCCCATCCCTCAGCAGCTTCGCGAGTGGGTTTCTTCAGCGAGCCCTTCCAGGTGGTGGAGGCTTTGGTTTTCTACGTACTGCACAGAGGCGGCAGCAGAGTCAGCAAGAGACCTTCTCCCTCAGGTGCTTAGTGAGTTGTTTCCTCAGGATGTGTCACTGGTTCTGTCGAGGCTGCTGCACTAGGTGCTAGTGAGTCTGCTGCCGCACTAGGTGCTAGTGAGTCTGCCACAGCACTAGGTGCTAGTGAGTCTGCTGCAACTTTAGGTGCTCGTGCGTCTCCCGCCACAGGTCCTTCCTCAGCTGAGGCCTTGCACACTTTCACACTTGACTCAAGCGTGTCACGTTGCTTCTTTCGTGACTGCACCTCACTCACACCACTTGCTGCACCGGTACCGGTCTCACTGGCTGACCCCACTGGGGGCCCAGTCGTCGCACGAGCCTCCACTGTCCTCCCGTGTCCAGCAGTCTCCTCCGGTTCTTTGTCAGGTCTCCACCTCCCCATGTTCTGGACGAACTTGGTGAGCAACGCAGCCATTCAGGATGTCTGGGTTGATACCTTTATTCCTGGAGGGCAGCGTGTGGCGATCTGTACGTGCTCCCTGACTGGCCGTCACCTGGCTACGTTCACTCGACGGCCTGGGTCTAGTCTGTACACACTGACCACTGCGTCTACACAGGTGGCTGAGGCAGGTCAGGTGGCTACGTCGAGTCAGGTGTCTGCGGCTGGTCAGCTTGCAGCGTCTTGCTCGTGTCGGGTACTCTCCCACCAGACTCTCCTCTGGCACCACCGCCTCGGTCACCCCTCCCTACCGCGTCTCCGTGGTATGCACTCCCGTCTCCTTGTCTCTGACCTTCCCAGGTCCCTGCCCTCCCTCCCGCGCTCGCCTGCCCCGCCGTGCCTTCCCTGCATCGAGGGGCGGCAACGCGCCGCTCCTCACTCCTCCGAGTTTCCTCCGACCATTGCTCCTCTGCAGACTCTCCACATGGACGTTTGGGGCCCAGCCCCTGTCGGTGGAACGGACCAGGAGCACTACTTTTTGCTGGTTGTTGACGACTATACACGCTACACCACTGTCTTCCCCTTGCGTCGCAAAGCGAACGTCAGCAGCGTTTTGATCCCCTGGATCCGTGCTACTCGTCGCCAACTTCGCAATCGGTTTAGTCGGGAATTGCCAGTCCTGCATCTGCACTCTGACAGGGGCGGTGAGTTCTCTTCTGACCTCCTTGCGGAGTTCTGTCGAGACGAGGGCATCCGCCAGTCGTTCACGCTTCCGGCCTCTCCTCAGGAAAATGGGATTGCTGAGCGACGCATTGGCTTGATCATGGAGGTTGCTCGTACCTCCATGATCCATGCGGCTGCTCCCCATTTTCTGTGGTCGTTTGCGGTCCGATACGCTGCGCATCAGCTCAACCTCTGGCCCCGTGTCTCTGAGCCAGAGACCTCGCCCACACTCCGGTGGACGGGGAAGGTTGGCGATGCGTCGGTGTTTCGGGTCTGGGGCGCGCTCTCCATTGTTCGCGATGCCAAAGCGAACAAGCTCTCCTCTCGCACTCTCCGCTGCATCTTCCTTGGCTTCCCCACCGACGCCCCGCCGTGGCAGTTTTACCACCCGCGCTCACGTCGAGTCTTCTCCTCCTAGGACGTCACCTTTGACAAGTCTGTCTGTTACTACAGGCTCCACCCGCACGCGTCCCACCCGGTCCCCCTAGCGCCTCTTTTCTTGGTACCAGTCCCCCCCCCCCCCCCCCGGTAGACCCCCTCCCCCCACATGGTCCTGCTCCCTCAGGTGTGTCTCAGGTAGATCCACTCCCCTTGGTTGAGCCTTTGGCGGTCTCTTCTGACTCCTCTGGCCCAGCTGAGGGGGGTGACCCTGCCGCTGACGACACGGCGGCCACTCACCGCTCTCCACGCTTGGAGAACCCCCCTGGTTTTCCGCCTCGGCCGTCTTCGCCGCCTCCGCAGCCTGCTGCTGTGGACTCTGGAGCTCAGAATGCTGGTGCTCAGCCTGGGGGTTCTGAGCCAGAGGGTGAGGGTTCTTGGGGTGCTGGTTATGGGGGTGCTACGACTGGGGGTGCTGGTTCTTGGGGTGCTGCGACTTGGGGTGCTGACTCTGGGGGTGCAGCGAGTCCTAGTGGCGGTGGAGCTGTGGGTAACCCTGTTGGAGGTCCTGGAGCTGGACAGCCACCGCAACCTGACCTACTTGAGACGCTCTCGCCGCAGGCGATTCGTGCGTAGATCGTTCGGCGAGGCATTCCTGGTGGTGGAGGGTACGGTCCTGCTGGTGCTGGAGTTGCTAGTCCTGGAGGTACTGCTGGTGCTGGAGGTACTGGAGGTACTGCTGGTGCTAGAGGTGCTGCTAGTGCTGGAGGTACTGGAGGTGCTGGAGCTGCTGGTCTTGGAGGTGCTCGTACTGGAGGTGCTGGAGCTGCCGGAGCTGGTGGTGCTGCTCGAGCTGGAGGTCCTACTGGAGCTGCTGGCAGTGGAGGTATTGGAGGTGCTGCTGGTGCTAGTGCTGCCGGAGCACGTGGTACTGCTGGTGCTGGAGGTGCTGGAGGTGCTACTGGAGCTGCTGGTACTGGAGGTGCTGGAGGTACTACTGGTGCTAGAGGTCCTCGCGCTGCTGGAGCTAGTGGAGTTGCTCGTGCTGGAGGTGCTGAGGGTGCTGCTGGAGCTGCTGGTGCTGGAGGTGCTAGTGCTGCTGGTGCTGGAGGAGCTGGAGCTGCTGGTACTGCCCTGCGCAGACCGTTTTTCTACCCGCAACTGCAGTCGACCCTGCCACCTCCTAACTCGGTCCTTCGTCAGGTTCTTAGTCTCCCGTCTTCCATTGGCCTCCCTCTACCCCTCCTGTGTCCACCGACAGACCAGTCTCAGCCACAGCTACTGCCTGGCTCCCCACTGCCTGCGCTTGCTCCTCGCACTGAGGTGACTGAGTCCCTGACCGAGCGTCGTGAGCCTGAGACTCGTGCTTCCACACCTGTTCGTGCTCGTCGTGTCGCTCATCCTCGTCCTCCTCCTGTCCCAGGCACTCACGGTATGGCACTTCGTCCTTCCTCTGTTCCACAGCGTGTTGTCCTGCCTGAGCCTCCCGCATCCTCTCTTCCGCACGTTCTTAACCCTGAGTCTAACCTTGCTCGTGCTACCAGTCCTACTGTCACTCGTCTCCTCGCTACTCTCGTCACTGATCCTGATCTTGAGTCTACTGCAGCGTTTGCCCTAGTCACTGAGCTAGTCGACTTTGCAGCTAGGAGTCGTCTCGACTACGTCGCGACTCTTGTCACTGAGTTTGAGTCTGTCTTTCCTCCGTCCGTTGGGGGTGAGCTTGCCCTTGGCAGTGACGTACTTGAGGACAGAAAGTTTGAGCTTGAGTGTCTTGCGGCCACTTTGCCTCGTTTCGCATCCATGCTGCTTTGCCTTGAGGGAGACCCGGATGCACTTGACATCCCTACCCCGCGCTCTTACGCTGAGGCGATCGCGGGTGAGTACTCCTCTTAGTGACAGACAGCCATGGACGCAGAGATGGCTTCCTGGAAGTCCACAGGCACCTACGTCGACGAGGTTCCTCCTCCTGGGGCGAACATAGTCGATGGTATGTGGATTTTCAGAGTGAAGCGGCCGCCGGGTTCTCCGCCTGCCTTCAAGGCGCGTTACGTTGCTCGAGGCTTCAGTCAGCGACAGAGGGTCGACTTCTTCCAGACCTTCTCCCCCACCCCGAAGATGACTACTCTTCGGGAGCTGCTGCACGTTGCAGCACAGCGTGACTACAAGCTGCACTCCCTCGACTTCTTCCAGCTTTCTTGCAGGGCAGCCTTCACGAGGAGATATGGCTGCGCCACCCACCTGGCTTCACTGGGTCGTTTCCTGCGGGTACCCAGTGGGAGCCTCCGGCGGCCAGTCTACGGTCTCCGCCAGGCGCCCCGAGAGTGGCACGACACACTGAGGACAACACTTGCGGCTCTTGGGTTTGCTCTTTCCTCTGCTGACCCGTCGCTGTTTCTACGCACCGACACTACCCTGCTGCTGTTCTACGTTCTTCTGTACGTCGACGACTTGGTTTTTGCTACTGCTGACACTGAGGCGCTGGCCCTAGTGAAGGCGGAGCTGCAGGAGAGACACACCTGCACTGACTTGGGTGAGCTGCGTAGCTATCTTGGCTTGCAGATCACCCGGGACAGAGCACGACGCACCATCACCCTGACTCAGTCACACATGGTGCACCAGGTCCTTCAACGCTTCGGCTTCCAGTTCTCCTCGCCACAGCCCACTCCTCTGTCTACCGGCCACTCGCTCTCAGCTCCACCTTCGGACGAGTCCGTAGAGCCGAGTGGTCTGTACCCAGAGCTTGTGGGTTGCCTCATGTACCTGATGACGTGCATACGACCTGACCTCGCGTACCCTCTCAGCCTCCTGGCTCGCTACGTGGCTCCCGGTAGACACCAAAAATTGCACTGGGATGCCGCGAAGAGGGTACTGCGTTACTGGTGCAGTACATCGGGCATGGGGCTAGTGCTTGGAGGACAGGGTTCAGTGGTACTCACCGGACACTCCGACGCTTCTTGGGCCGACGACCAGGCGACTCAGCGTTCGTCACAGGGTTACACCTTCAGTCTTGGCTCTGGTTCTGTCTCGTGGAGGTCCACTCGTTCTTCTTCTGTGCTTAGTTCCAGCTGTGAGGCCGAGATCTACGCTAGGGCCATGGCTGCATAGGAGCTCCGCTGGCTGACCTACCTGCTGACCGACTTGGGGGAGCGGCCTCGTTCTCCTCCAGTTATGTACGTCGACAACAAGGCAATGCTTGCCTTGTGTCACGAGCAGAGACTGGAGCACACAACGAAGCACATTGCTCTTCACTACTTGCTTGCGCGTGAGCTGCAGCAGCGTCGTCAGCTCCGCCTTTCCTACGTGGCCTCGCGGGCCAACACTGCTGATGTGTTCACCAAGGCCCTTGGGTCTGGTGATCATCAGCGTTTCTGCACTGCTCTCGGGCTTGTGCCCACTCTACCTCACCTGCTGGTTGCTTGACTTGCTCTTGTTGTACACTGATATATATCTTTATACCTGCTTGTTTACTCTTGCTAGGTTGTGATCAATGTACTGCCTTGCTATTATAACTCTGCATGTGAACTGGCCTTGTGGCCGCTTGCTTGTGCTCGGATTGTGTGGTGTCCTTGAGATCCACCCTGAGCTTTGCTTTGCTCTGTTGTCTTGCTTGACTGGTCTTGTGACCGTCTTGTTGTCCCCTACTTAGCCTATGGGGGTGTGTCAAAATACAATTCTACTTGTAAGCTATAGTGGGTTATTCCGTATGGGGTACAACCCCAATTAGGGTAGCCTATACAAACCTGTACTGCCCTGTTTTTCTACCTTTTCCTGCACAGTTCTCTTGATAAAGTGGCCCGAGGTGGTGGACATCTGGCGGAAGCAAAAAAAGAGAAGACTCGCAAAAACACCTGCCCCACACAAGTCGTGCTCTGGAAAAGGAAAGGAAAGAGAGGAGTTGTCTGATGGTAGCGAGGATGAGCGTACATACATGTGACTGAATGGCTATATAAATAAAATGTTGTTTCCCGATTTCTAAAACGATTAGTACCGTAATATGTATTTGCGATAAGGGTACACACAAAAACAACACTGATGCTTTGGGGTAAAATTTTTGAAACTCAATGTTACACTTATGTATCAGTGTAACGAAAATTTACACACTGATCATAAGGGTTTTGAAAAAAGCTGCACTGCTAATCGTGAGTAGCCAAAAACCAAACATAGGCCGTGCCGCCAGGGTAACCAAAATCGCTATCAGTGTATACCGAAACTTAGCCTTTTTGCTCTAGGGTAAAAAGTTTGATACCCTGTTTGGGGAAGGGTAACTGGGAAAAGCGGCCACCCATCAGGGCAAACAAGGTATTTTACCCTGATAATTTGGGCCCTGCCAAGTACGCAATCTCTAGCGCGCCGAAATAGAAGCTGCGATCGGCTCGAAGCGCGCCCGAAGCCCTGCGCACCACGCATCCCACGTGCTGTACTGGGCGGTTTCGCAGAACGAACTCCAGGTGACAACGACCGGTGGACTCTCCCGCTTGCGACGGTTGTCCAGCTCTTTTACAAGTCATTTTACAACAATAATACAGGCCATTGTAACGAGATGGAACAAAGCAAAAGGGATATGGAAGGGAGAGGAATGGGGTTAAGAGCTGAAAATGACAAGGCACAGGGAGGGGGATTGGAGGTTGAGGCTTCTCCAGATAAATGCAGGTTAAGAGGGAGGACGCACGGTACCGCGTATAAGAACGTAGACAAGAGAGTTGCAAAGGGTGGAATAATCTGCTGCTTAGGAAGGAACGATTTTCCTATTCAGTATGTGTAGGAACGATCTGATTCCAGTGTCTGTCTTCCTGCCTGCCCCTCACTGTCAGTAGTTTGTCTTTAAGGGAGCCAGGCACGGAGCCTCTCTTGCACAACCACTCCATCACCCTTTGTCACTGTCAGAGATAACACGGAATTTCCCACCAGAGCAGGATTGGCCGCTGCAAACAGGTTCTTAGCAGCTTCTAGAGCAGCCTTTTCCGGGCTCACGGCAGCATTAGAGCTCACGGCAGTGGGGGGGAAGTCGTAGCTCATGTCGCAGTACCAAATCCCGGGAAGGGGCTGCATAAAGTCGCAGGCTTGCAGTTGAAGGGTTATTTTGCCGCTTTCCAGGAGAACGGTGAGGGAAGACGAGGCGGAAAAGACCCCTGTGCTGTGAAAGAGAAAGCGTGTACGGATCCTGGCCAGATCATTGACGCTTTTGAAAACCATAGAATGGAATGAGAGCCGGGGGAGGAGAGGGGAGAGGGGGGGTTGGGGGGAAGGGGGGGAAGGGGAAAGGGGGAAGAGGGTGTTGAAAAGCAACAATGGTGGGAACACGTAAAGTCCTGCACTCAAAATATCCCCTTTGACTGCAGTTAGAAGGGACTGACCTTTTGATGGGCAGAATAGATGCAACACCCTTGAGATCCTTAGTTTTTATTTGCGCCTGGAGATTTCCACTGACGTAAGTGCTGGTACTGCTGGGAATCCACTGAAATGCATCGTCTGCACAAAACGATCGATTGGAGAAAGTCAAGATCTGCGTCTCATGTGATCTATGGTTACAGCAAACCTTTTTCTTACAAAAAACAAAAGCAAACCCTATGAAAAAAGGGTGACCACTGCAAACAAAACGTACTGAATCTCACACTGTCCTCTGCCACTTCCACCTGTGAAGTCTGCACCGTTGCTGCCTGCCTCTGCTCGTTCCAATATGTCAGAGCCAAACCGTACGAAGCGAACTGAGGCCCCACGCCCGCGCTGGCGCCGAGCCTAAGGCTGTCGGCCTGAGTCAATGTAGTCATGCCGGCGCAGTCCCAAACGGTCCGCGCGATTTGGGTGCACTTCATGTTGGTTCCAAAAGTGCCGAGCGTGAGGTTCGGGTCCGCAAGCAGACTGATCTGCCTCGGCGGCTCAACCAAGCCAGCGGCGGCCAGGCGAAAATACATCGGCTCGATTGTGGGACTGCGAGGGGGAAGAGCAGCGAGATCACAAGGCGAGTTTGAGCGCGGTGAGAGGTGGTACGCGGTGGTGGATGGATGAGCAAAAGGCGTTTGCTGAGAAAAGGCGGGAACAAGCAGCTGGGAGACCCAGCCGTGCGGAACCTCACAGCTAGAACTGGCATGAGAGGGAACACCCAGGCTTTCGAGGCCAATAGGGGTTTGCTGTATCCACGAGAATACTGGAATCATGGAATGGATGAGAGAGAGTGCGCCGGGGGCTTGCTCTAACGGGGTGTGGAGAAAAAGGTTCGCTCCAACGCCCGCCCATTCTGCACTGAAACGCAGAGGCATAAGGGCCGTCCTTTCAATGTGCCCACTTGCACAGAGCATACCCCATCCTCACATGATATCATGTAGGCTTGCAAAAATGCTTTCGCCCCAAACCCTAAGCAAATAGTAAGGATCCTTTACCACTGACCCTGACCTGGGCTCTGATACTTACTCAGTGGGGACGTTGATGTTGAACGTCCAAGAGACGTTCTCATCCGACTTGTCCCCCCTGTAATATTCTGCAGTCGGGAAGAATCGGTGGGAAATGGAGAAACGGAGAGGAGGCACGATCAGGACAACATCACAGGGGGGTCCAACATACCGGCAAGGCGAACACTTAGTCCGACTTGTCCCCCCTGTAATATTCTGGCTCGTTTGGCCTGAAGTGTTCGCCTTGAGCGCTGAGCACACTGGCTCGGGGCCTAGAAGTGACCGAAGCCACGTGTGGTTTAGGGCCATACATACCGTACACATGGTTCAGAAGCAACGTTGGTTCAGTGCTTCAGACGATTGGTTGCAGATTGCGAACAGAAAGGAACATTTGGTACGCAGTGAGGAGGGGACACCGATTCATGGTTGGCAGAGACAGCAGAGAGAGGCGGAAACAGCCTTAACGAATGTGAGGCGGGAGTTGGGGTCAAGTCATTTGAAGCATAGCAAACAGGAGATGCAGAGCAAAGCCGTGAAGGGAAAGCAGAGAGTACTGACTTGGCAGGACTTGGAGGCGGCGAGCGGACGCGAGGCCTGCATGGGCGGAGAAGCAGAGGAGAGGAGGCGATTTGAGGAGTATGGAAAGATAAGATGTCCATTGAAGAAGATTTGCATGCGGAGAAACTCGAAACGAGAGGTTTGAGGCCATCTATGGATTTTTCCAACAGGTGCTTGACCATAATGTATACTTGACCAGGAATAACAGTGAGATGTGCTGCTAAGCCATGAAACGTCCTTGCGCATAAAAAGTGCTTGACCAAGACTTGTGATCGACCTTAAAAATTGTTCCGTTATGGAGCGTGTTTAACCGCGTTGCGTCGACATCAGACGCATAAATTCGAACACACAAGCAGGCCACACCTGTTTTAGCGGCTCTCAGCTTGGCGCCATTGTTCGCCGCCGCTGCTCTCGGAACTGCCGAAAAGAAAAGGACACCTGCAGCCGAGCAAACGAGGAGACAGAGGCCATTGGGACGATCTAATATCAGGCGACGACGCATGTGGTGGATCTGTTTTTTGAGATTAAAAAAAGCAAAACAGATGCAGCCAACCAAACGAGGAGACAGAGGCCATTAGGACGATCTCATATCAGGCGACGACGCATGTGATGGTCATCTCATCAAGAATGAGGTATAAGAAACTAATTTATGAAGGCAAGCGCGAAGCGGTTCCTTTAGGGGAGTAACAAACGCACATGCGAAAAAGGTGGGGTAAAGGATGTATGAACATTGAAGTTGCGCTTGATTGAAGAGGCAGGGGGAGAAGCCGCTCGGGAAAAAGTGACCAGTTCATGAGAAGCCGTACCAGCAAAGACGAGGATGCATGCGAGAAGACGGGGTAGAGCCATTACGGGCGTAATGTAGTACCGATTTTCCAGATATCTCTGTTGAGAATTCTCAAAAGTGATTTTCCAGATACCTCTGGAAAATCTGGAGAAATCTGTCACTGATATTACAGGGTTTCGCGGTGACGTGGTTTGTAACAGGTGACCTTTGGATTGCAAGGAGACAACTAGAGAAACCACGGGCTGGGTCTCGGCACAAGATGTGGGGTGGTAGTACCAGCGGCGAGGAGCGGCTAATAAATACTTCGACGATGCAAAGGCGTGACTCGGGGGAATGGAAAAGGACGCCCCGCGCTGAGCCGCTGAACCACACCTCACTCGAGTGAGGTGAGAATGGAGTCTGGCTGTCATCACCTCCCTCGGTTGGTCAAGCACTCGCCCAGAGGCCCGGTAATAATGCGAGCATCCGAGCTCTATTGTTAACCAGTAGAAATCAGATCTTCGCGTTTCGATGGCCCGGTAAGGTCGATGGTCTCTATTCGAGAATCGTTGATGGTAAGAATCAGTAATCGGATTAGGTTCGGCAAGAGTGATGAGCGAGGGGGGGATGCAGAGAGAGAGTCTGAATGAAACAAATCTGCCATCGGGTTCGGCAAGTGTGAGGAGAGGAGGAAGAAGGGAAGAGAGTGAGATATGTACGCGCACCTCCCTCGGCTGGTCAAGCACTCGCCCAGGAGCTTGGCGATAATGCGAGCATGCGGACCAGACTCTGCTCGAGATGCTCGCGTTTCATTGCAATCCAATAGAAAATAGCTGTTCGCGTTTCAGCCAGGTCGATGGTTCGCTACTCGAGAATAATAGTGAGAACCATTTCTGATAAGAAGAGGCTTGGCAAGGGTACTCTGCCGTCGGGTTCGGCAAGAGTGAGGGATGGAGGAAGAAGGGAAGTGGAGTGGGTGAGATGTACGCGTTACATGCAATTGAGCTCACCTACTGTGGTTGCAATAATTCCGTTCATCCGCCCAGCCTCGACACATGGCAGTCAAGCTCCAGAATGTGTTTGTGTCCGAGCCTCCATATCTCAAGTTCCGAGCTGAGTTCAGCTTCGGAGTCTCTTTGTTCTGGTTTGGGTTTTGACATGTAAGGAGGAAGCCCTTCCATCTCTCAGAACCGCTGCGCACCCTTACAAGGGTGCAAATTTCAAACTCACCAGCCAACCCATTCAGAACACCGCGCTTCGGTTTCAAATAATGCAACGCCCACCAATCCCATCCCATCCACCTCCTGAACTCTGCATACCCCCCCATCGCCTTGGTTTATCCCTTCGGAACCGTACATAAGCTTTTGGAAACCTACCGAAACGTTCTCCACCCAAATTTTCCTTCTCAGCCCTATCCCAAACCGTCCAACCAACATTAAAGCCAGGGTCTTAAGTAAGCTAAGGAGCCGTCAACTGCAAAGCAGTTGAGGCTAAGTTACCTAGTTATTGCAGACGAATTTCTCTCTGGTTGGGTTGAAAAATCAGCTTGCGACATACCCCGTCATTGCCCCAGAAGCGATTGCACAACACTTGGGATGAAGAGAAACGTGAGAGCAGTTAGTGTTGGAGAATCGAGTTTCTGCCGCCCCAGCCCTTTGCACACAAGCAGCAGCAAGGGGGAATGTCGGCGATGAATCAGAGCTTCGGGAAGTACTTCGAAAGTTCCACCACCAATCAGATTTCAGTTGGGTACTTGACTTTCGATGAGTTGGGGGCATTTTAGGTTTGGTTCCGAGCCAACTTTCTTAGCCTAGAAGGTTTGGGTACAACCAGCGATTTGAGTTTGCTTCGCACCCCTCGCTTCAACCCACTTCAAACCTTCAACTTCGCTAACCAATCACAGCCAAACTTTCACCATCAACTGCACAACACTTGTAGTAACTTTAAGGTACAAAACCAGCTCACCCATTCGTGATATCCATTGCTACCATTTCCATTTGCTCGTCGTCAGCTCGCTCTCAGCCCAACATTGCCTTTCCTTTCGGTCGTTGCCATTAGCTCTCAGAACAAATCAGCCAGCTTCCAGCGAATCGAACCACTCCTTCTCATCATGATGACGCGCTTCGGTCTCGTCCATGGGCTAGGATCCGGCCTCGCATGCCTTGCTGGTAAGAATGCTTGAGCGCAACTCACTGCTATCGTTTACACATGGCAATGCATCAATGCTTACATAAACCACGCACCTGGTTAAATTGTCCTAGTTATTGGCCGGAAATACCGCCTGTTGTTATTCGATGCGCCGCGGCCTCCGTAACTACGTAACTCCTAAACGATTGGAGAATTGAACTCTCCCCGCCCCTCGGTTTCCTCCCCTTGTGTGCCGTGTTTGCGCAGGCCTTCTGATCCTACTGTTGGCAGAATCTCCCGTCCCCACGACTGGTAAGCATTTTTTCACGACAAGTTTTGAGGCGCCTCAAAAACTCGTGTTTGCGCACTGCACGCCTCTGGTCTACTGTTGGCCGCCGTCCCGACTGGTAGCACTGGTTTCGCAAACAAAAACGGAGTGAGACGCAGTTTTCAAATATCACTTGACTGCTATGATGTCCCTGGTCGTTGCCTCAGAAGCATCATGTAGCGATTCCAAATCTCGCACTTCTCACCGCGAATCGCTTCTCTGCCTGATCGCTTCCTAAACGAGTCGCTTCCTCCGCCTGATGGCGATCATTTCGGTCAAGGCCGATACTTATGGCAGAGTTACTTTTGAGGATTAAAAAGCCGTGACTCCAACATAGCTTGTCAGTACTACCGCCGCCGCGCGATTGCGATTCTCAGTTCCCTCCGCCGCTCGTTGTCAGGGCTGATACTCACGCCGATCGAGCTCCTCCCTTTCCAAATCAAGACCCTCCTGAGCCATTCTTTGAGTCGACCCAAAAGTCTCTTCTCGCTTCTACCTGCCTCTCTTCTCCCCGATTGCTATCTTTTTTTGTCAGGGCTGACACTCACGTCGAACGATCTCCTTCCTTTCCAAATCAAGACCCCCCCGAGCTCAAGTAAGACAGGAAAACAAAGTTTCTCTTTACTCGTTCTCTCCTGCGCTCTATTTCTATTCAACGACCTACCGCTCTGAACCCCACTCTACTCTTTGCAGTGAACTACACCGGAAGAGTGACATCCAGCGAAGCAGAAGGAGTGTTCATTATCCAGATCCCTGCCGAGTACGCCCTTTCTCCCTCTCCTTCCGCCCATACCATGCCGTGCTGCCTTGTCATGCTACCATGCTGCCATGCCATGCCATGCCATGCCATGCCATGCCATGCCATTACGTACCATGCTCCCATCATATTGTCATGCTGCCATGCCAGACCGTGCCGCCATGCTGGCATGCACCAAAAACAATCCTCGTTCTCTGTTGCTTCCCACCCACAACCCATTCCACCATTTCTCACTCCCTTGCTCACAACCCGCTACAATCCCTTGCTTCTGCTCCTGCCAATCCCTTGTTTCACTCCCATATCAACCTCCCCCCAGAACCACACCAACTCTCCCACGATCCCTTCCCACCATCCCAACACCATCTGCCTATGGGGTGTTTTCCGACCAATCCTGAGAGAACCGTCAACCAGGCACCGCTTCCCCCCCCCTCTTCCCCCTCTTCCCCCCCCTCCCCCCCCCCCCCCCCCCACCCCCCCCCCTCTATCTATCCCCCCTAACTTCTTCCATCTACCAAACCCACCCCCCTCCCCCTCTCCTTCAGCCCTTCCCACCACCGCAGCACCAATCTCCTAGCAACGCCAACCCACCGCCGCTGCCTCCCCTCCCTGTATATCTCACCCGCTCCCTCAACACCCCTTCCCAACCCACCACCGCAGCACCAAATCCTTTCCAGCCGTTTTCCGGCTAGTCATGGCGGGACTAGTCAACCCGCCTACAGAAGTGACTCTTCAGACCAGCTCTGCTAACGAAAGTATTGCGAACAGTTACAGCCAGTGGCGAGTGGTTTCTCCTGGTGTGTGGGATCTTATTTCACCAATCAGCTGGGCCCTCAGGGGGTCTTACGTGGTTGCGGGAGGGAAGGTTTTTGTGAAGTATGTTGGGCGGACGGGAGCAACGGCCGCTGCGGTCGGCACTCTTGCAGCAGATGCTGCTTCAAATATAGGTACGCTGAGGCGAAAGTACACCTTTTCAGGATTTGTTTTTCTCTCTTTTTTTTTCGTATTAATCTCTCCCATATTAATCTCTCTCTCTCTCCCATATAAATCTCTCCCATATAAATCTCTCCCATATAAATCTCTCCCATATAAATCTCTCCCATATAAATCTCTCCCATATAAATCTCTCCCATATAAATCTCTCCCATATAAATCTCTCCCATATAAATCTCTCCCATATAAATCTCTCCCATATAAATCTCTCCCATATAAATCTCTCCCATATAAATCTCTCCCATATAAATCTCTCCCATATAAATCTCTCCCATATAAATCTCTCCCATATAAATCTCTCCCATATAAATCTCTCCCATATAAATCTCTCCCATATAAATCTCTCCCATATAAATCTCTCCCATATAAATCTCTCCCATATAAATCTCTCCCATATAAATCTCTCCCATATAAATCTCTCCCATATAAATCTCTCCCATATAAATCTCTCCCATATAAATCTCTCCCATATAAATCTCTCCCATATAAATCTCTCCCATATAAATCTCTCCCATATAAATCTCTCCCATATAAATCTCTCCCATATAAATCTCTCCCATATAAATCTCTCCCATATAAATCTCTCCCATATAAATCTCTCCCATATAAATCTCTCCCATATAAATCTCTCCCATATAAATCTCTCCCATATAAATCTCTCCCATATAAATCTCTCCCATATAAATCTCTCCCATATAAATCTCTCCCATATAAATCTCTCCCATATAAATCTCTCCCATATAAATCTCTCCCATATAAATCTCTCCCATATAAATCTCTCCCATATAATCTCTCCCATATCTCTCCCATATAGATCTCTCCCATATAAATCTCTCCCATATAAATCTCTCCCATATAAATCTCTCCCATATAAATCTCTCCCATATAAATCTCTCCCATATAAATCTCTCCCATATAAATCTCTCCCATATAAATCTCTCCCATATAAATCTCTCCCATATAAATCTCTCCCATATAAATCTCTCCCATATAAATCTCTCCCATATAAATCTCTCCCATATAAATCTCTCCCATATAAATCTCTCCCATATAAATCTCTCCCATATAAATCTCTCCCATATAAATCTCTCCCATATAAATCTCTCCCATATAAATCTCTCCCATATAAATCTCTCCCATATAAATCTCTCCCATATAAATCTCTCCCATATAAATCTCTCCCATATAAATCTCTCCCATATAAATCTCTCCCATATAAATCTCTCCCATATAAATCTCTCCCATATAAATCTCTCCCATATAAATCTCTCCCATATAAATCTCTCCCATATAAATCTCTCCCATATAAATCTCTCCCATATAAATCTCTCCCATATAAATCTCTCCCATATAAATCTCTCCCATATAAATCTCTCCCATATAAATCTCTCCCATATAAATCTCTCCCATATAAATCTCTCCCATATAAATCTCTCCCATATAAATCTCTCCCATATAAATCTCTCCCATATAAATCTCTCCCATATAAATCTCTCCCATATAAATCTCTCCCATATAAATCTCTCCCATATAAATCTCTCCCATATAAATCTCTCCCATATAGATCTCTCCCATATAGATCTCTCCCATATAGATCTCTCCCATATAGATCTCTCCCATATAGATCTCTCCCATATAAATCTCTCCCATATAAATCTCTCCCATATAAATCTCTCCCATATAAATCTCTCCCATATAAATCTCTCCCATATAAATCTCTCCCATATAAATCTCTCCCATATAAATCTCTCCCATATAAATCTCTCCCATATAAATCTCTCCCATATAAATCTCTCCCATATAAATCTCTCCCATATAAATCTCTCCCATATAAATCTCTCCCATATAAATCTCTCCCATATAAATCTCTCCCATATAAATCTCTCCCATATAAATCTCTCCCATATAAATCTCTCCCATATAAATCTCTCCCATATAAATCTCTCCCATATAAATCTCTCCCATATAAATCTCTCCCATATAAATCTCTCCCATATAAATCTCTCCCATATAAATCTCTCCCATATAAATCTCTCCCATATAAATCTCTCCCATATTCATCCCTCCCATGTTGTCTCTCCGTGTACCAGGTCCTACTCAGCTCATCTCCGCCATGATCATGCCTTTCCGGCCTGTCCGTTTCGAAGCCATGTTCTCTGGGGCTGTGACTGGGGGAGCGATTTTCCAGATTGCTTATTATAGGTGAGCCTACCCGTTTGCAGGGCGCTATTCTAACATCAGTAGGCTAATGGTTTACGGAAGAAAGGCTATTTTCTACTCAAGATTCATGCTAAGCCCACTTGCCTCTATTGCTGACACTCCTGGCAGCAGTTTCCCCGATTGCCCTTGCATTGCCCGTGGGCGGCTCGCGGATGGCACGCTGGCAGCAGTTGGGTGACACGCGGGCGGCACATGGGCGGCACATGTTGAGGCGCTTTTACAGAGTGTTGATCCACGTGTAAAGGCTTCTCAGAAGGCGGGACCTTGCAGACTCTCTCTCTCTTCAAGTCGACTCAGAAATACTCTCTCATTGACCCACCATCTTCAAGTCGACTCAGAAATACTCTCTCTCGTTGACCCATCTTCAAGTCGACTCAGAAATACTCTCTCTCGTTGACCCATCTTCAAGTCGACTCAGAAATACTCTCTCTCGTTGACCCATCTTCGAGTCGACTAAAAATACTCTCTCTCAGAGACCCACCTTCACCCCACACTTGCTGCCAACTCAGCAACCCTTCAATCTCTTCTCTGAAGCGGCCCTCCTCCCGCCTCCCCCCCCTCTCCTTCTCCCCGTGCGTTCACACTGCTTGCAGTTGCAGCACCCTGATCAGCTTGTAGTTTCACCTCCTCTTTCAAAGGCATCCCATCAACACAAATTTCAGCCTTCCCCTTCATGTCTTCCGTCCCCTCCCCACCCTTTGTGCAACCCTCCCTCAACCTCCCCTGCCCCCCATCCCTCCCCCCCACTCCTTATCAGCCGCCTCCCTCTCTCTGCCGTCCCCCACCCCTCTGCCGTTTCCCCCTATTCCCCCCCCCCCCATCTCCCAGGCCCCCCTTATCTGCCGTCCCCCACCCCTCTGCCATTCCCCCCTATTCCCCAACCCCCATCTCCCGGGCCCCCCTTATCTGCTGTCCCCCACCCCTCTGCCATTCCCCCCTATCTCCCGCACCCCCCTATTTCCCGCCCCCCCCATCCCCCGGGCCCCCCTTATCTGCTGTTCCCCCCCTCTGGTAGCACCCCTAGCAGCACCACCAAGAAAATAAGGCTGCTCTTATCACGTGGCTTTTCCACCTCCTCTTCACCAGTGTCGCCCACCCAACACAACTTTCAGCCTTCATCATTTCCCCTTCCCCTCTCCCCCTACCCCCACCCTTTTCTGCCTGCCGCGCCCCCTGCCTCCCCCTGCCTGCCTCCGCACCTGGCAGCAACACTGCCACCAAGATAGTAAGGCTGCTCTTTCACCTCGTCTTCACCAAGTTTGGCCCGGCCGACACAAAGTTCAGCCTTTCCCTTTTCTGTACTACCCCCTCCCTCCTGGCAGCACCGCTAGCAGCACCACCAAGATAGTAAGGCTGCTCTTTCACCTCGTCTTCACCAAGTTTGGCCCGGCCGACACACCTGTAGTCCTGACCGCTTATCTCCCCAACATTTCCTCTGAAAATCTGACCTTCAAGTGCCCGCTCACCTCTCCGATCAAGGGCGTGTTCACGTGTAAAACGACGGTGGAATATGATAGCACAGCCGTCCCGGCTGCAGTCGGGAAGCTGAGGTTGTTTGATGCTTTGGGGACAGTGGCCAGCACGAGTGTGAATCTCACCCCAAGGTTCAATCTCACCATAAATGGCCAGAATGAGCCCGCCTATTATGGGCCGCCGTAAGGTAAGGTGGGCATTGGGGGATAACTTTTCAAGTGCTACATCTCTCTGTGTGTTAGTGTGTTGTGTGTTGAGGGGGGGAGGACGGGGGAAGGGAAGGGTGCGGGTGTGTTCTCTTTGTGCTAGTAAGGGCGCGGGATCCGTGGGTGCAGTGGGAGAGACGCACTTCTACTCATGAGCAGGATGTTGTAGGACAGTACCCATGATATGGGCTAGCTTGGTTGTGCTGTAATGTAAATGTACAGTATTCATGAATAAAACATTCGGGATAATTGGGATATAAACACACCTTGACCCTCCATTGGTGCAGTGGAAGAGAAGCACTCCTGGAGCAAGGACAGGAATTTTGGTACTTCTGGGATGCACAAAGATCTCTAGAACTGCATATACTCCTGAGAAGAACTTCTCCCTACAACAGGGCCCTCGTTAGCAGACTAATTTAGTCTGTTGGTCTAGATTTCAGGCACGAAATGTGTAGTTCATATGAGGCGGCAGACTTTAGCTTACCGTATGGGCCATATGTGAGCCAAGACCAAGGCTCTAGCATCATACGGTATGTTTTTTCAGGAAACTTATATAGATTCGTCTGATCAAGCAGAAATCGCATATTGATTCGTCTGATAGAGACAAAATAGCCCAGTTGGCCAGAGGAGCAGCGATGTGTTGCATGTGAAGGCACGCGTAATGATTTCTGCGTGAGGGAACGGGGGTGAATTTCGGATTGTTCCTGCCAGCGCATACTGCATCTGACTCAGTTGCTGCCACGCATCTGTTGGGTAGCTGTTGTCGGCGCCGCTGCCAGGCTGTTGCCCCCCACCTCGCTGGCAGAGTGCAAGGACAGTCGGTGCACACCAAAACAAAGCATGCACCCACCTTCGTGAAACCCTCGTGAGAGAGGCGCGGCGCGGTTCGTGAGGTGATGGTCCCTTCCCTTCCTTTCTTCTCCAAGCCTTTCTTTGACAACCTGCCTTTGCCTTTCAATCTTTGACGCCTAGCCCAAAGCATACCTATCGTCCCGTAGCTTGTTCCCGCGTACCGTCTAGAATTCCTGTGTTGCTACTGCCTCATGTGATGTGATACACCACCTCACACCATGCTATCTGGCGCCCTCGAGTCAACCGACGGCGCTAGGCGTGATCCACCCGGGGAACCTGACGAGCCACGGGTTTCTGCGTTAGATTTCCTAACCCGTAAAACTCCGGCAGCAATTCCTGTGACCACCACTGCCGCAGTCGAGACGCCTCCGCCTGTAATTCCTTCCCCCAACGTCATCACATCATGCAACGACGAGCCGCTTATCCCCTCGCAATCCACGTCAGACGCTACTGAGACTACGACCCAGCCTAACCCGGCTGAAGCTGAGTCTTCGCCGCAACCCGTTTCGGCATCTGTGGCCACAACTCTACCGGCGATTTCTGTTTCTCGCATTAGAGCAGGGAACGGCAAATACAAACAGCGAATTCTGAGCTTTGCCCGTCCCACTGCAGGTGTCCCACCAGCAACCGTCCCCCGCTTTAGCACACCTCGCCCGGGCCCGTCACAGCCCGTTGCCGCCAACGACGACGACAAGTATCCGCTCGTCTTGACCGTCGAGCAGTGGCAGCAGAAGGCTAACGAGAAATGGCTCCAGCACTTCCCGTGGCTCATCATCTCGGAGACTTCATGGGGTCAACCCTGCATGAGGTGTTCAATCTGCATGGTGCACGGAGACCCCAGCTACCAGTATGGCCGCGATGGAGAGGGTGGGCTTGACATTCAACGACAGACGATGCGAAAACATCAGCATTCCATCAAGCATGAGGTGTCAGTGGACCGCCAACAGCTGCGTGACTGCAAGAATGCTGCTCAGAAGTCGATTGTCGACTTTGAAAACGGTGACGGGGAAGCCAAGCGTTTGACAAAACTCCTGGCAACAGTTATTTTTATTTGCAGAAGCGACTCACCCATTGTGCTGTTTGTGACCCTGGTCCAGTTCATGGCAGAGATGGGCACGCCCGACATGCCCCTGAAGGATCCCGGCACCTACTACAGCGAGTAAGTGTTATGCTTTTTTTGCGCGTCCTTTAGTTGGAAACCACGGTACTAATTACCTTCTCTCTAGTCGTTACAGGTACGGGTTTGCGCAGTTGGTTGAGACGCTCGTCATCTACCTCCGTGCTCAACAGATGAAGCACATCCGGGAGAGTCCTTACCTGGGCATTCAATTGGACGAGAGCACGGTCCGTCGGCGCGGGAAGCACCTGATAGTCTACTTGTCGTTCCTCCGCAGCAACACTCCCGTCACCGAATTTTTCGCACACCTAACAGTTGAGCAGTGCGATGCTCGTTCCCTGCAGGCAGTCCTTCTAACCCACCTGGAGTCTACCGGCCTCGAACTTGAGCGCATCAGTGGCATCAGCACTGACGGTGCAAGCATCATGGTCGGTTCTCAGACGGGCCTGGTGGCACGCCTTCGTGCACGGATTCCACACCTCGCTGGGTTCCACTGCATCGCGCTCAGGTTTGTAACCCTGTGATATTATGCTCACCTTTTAAGCGTTGCATATGTATCTAACTTGTTGCTTTTTCCGTGTTATGTCAGGGAAGCTTTGGCCGCTAAGGATGCAGCAGAGGCCTACCCCGACCTTGACATCGTCGACCATGTCGTCCGTTCCTTAGCGGAGCTCCTTGGACGGTCGGGCAACTTCCACTTACGCTTCAAAGAGCTGCAGGAGGTGCTGTGTGAAACGAACCTGGAGTTGCAGGGCATCCACAGCGTCAAGTGGCTTTCACGTGGTCTGGCGGTTCAGCGACTGGCTGACAACCTTCCAGCTGCTGTCATTCTGTTGTACGAGAACGACTTGAAGGCGTACCTCCTTGTAACCAGTTTGAAATTCCATTTCATGCTGTTTTTTTTTGCTGATGTGTTGAAGGAACTCAACGCATTGAACCTCAAGTTCCAGCGACGGCAGGTACGCTGTTACGCCTCTTGCTGTTAACTGTTTTTAGTGTTAATTGTCGCGATATATATTTATATATGTTTATAACTGCCTGTAGCTTTAGCTTTAGTGTAGTTATGTTTCTTGGTTGTGGTGGTGCACCTCTTTGTTTCTTTGCTATATGTTCTTGCAAACCTATAGTGAAGACACACATTCTCGATTCTCTCTTGGCACAACTCCCTCGACACCCGCTTGGCCTAGGCTACTAAGCCTAGGCCCTTAGTTAAACCCGTACTCTAGTTAAGATCGTATCGTAACATGGTAACAGAGTGGTCCGTCCTAGGACCTATTTCGTTTATGGGCCCACCACATTTCGCGACTGCTACAGTTAGTGGCGCGAAATCCGCACCTTGCGTATCTTTTTTTTTTCCCTGCTGCTCGCGCTGCCCCCCGTCGCCTGCCTCGTCGCGGCTCTCAGCGCGACGGGCGCGGCGGACGCTATGGCGAACGCCAGCGGACCCGCCGCCAGCGACCCGCCAGCGAAGTCGCCAGCGGCCCGCGATCGCGTTTGCGCCATCGACTGCAGCCAGCGCCACCTTGCACCTCGCCCGTCGCACCGGCGGTCGCTGTGGGGGGGAGAGGGAAGAAGGGATGGGAGTGGCGGCGGAACTCTGTGGGGGCGAGAGGGAAGAGGGGATAGGAGTGACGGGGGAACGCCAGCGACGATCGCCAGAGCACTGGCGATCGCCCCAGCCGCTCATTCGCCCGCTCTGCCCGTCGCATTCCCCCCGCCCCCTGCCCGTCACCCCCCCCCCCCCCCCCCCCCGTCGCGACTGTTTGCGTGTGCAGCGGCGGTCGCCATGGGGAGGAGAGGGAGGAGGGGAAGGGAGTGGCGGTGGGACGCTGTGGAAAGGAGAGAGAGGAGGGGAAGGGAGTGGTGGCGGAACAGCACCAGCGCCAGCCGCCAGCACCAGGAACCAGCACCAGCGCCAGCCGCCAGCACCAGGAACCAGCCCCAGCACCAGCCGCCAGCACCAGGAACCAGCCCCAGCGCCAGCCGCCAGCACCAGGAACCAGCCCCAGCGCCAGCCGCCAGCACCAGGAACCAGCCCCAGCGCCAGCCGCCAGCACCAGGAACCAGCCCCAGCGCCAGTCGCCAGCACCAGGAACCAGCCCCAGCGCCGGCCGCCAGCACCAGGAACCAGCCCCAGTGCCAGCCGCCAGCACCAGGAACCAGCACCAGCGCCAGCCGCCAGCACCAGGAACCAGCCCCAGCGCCAGCCGCCAGCATCAGGAACCAGCCCCAGTGCCAGCTGCCAGCACCAGGAACCAGCACCAGCGCCAGCCGCCAGCACCAGCACCAGCAACCCCACCTGTGACCAGCAGCCCCACCTGTGACCAGCAGCCCCACCTGTGACCAGCAGCCCCACCTATGACCAGCAGCCCCACCTGTGACCAGCAGCCCCACCTGTGACCAGCAGCCCCACCTGTGACCAGCAGCCCTACCTGTGACCAGCAGCCCCACCTGTGACCAGCAGCCCCACCTGTGACCAGCAGCCCCACCTGTGACCAGCAGCCCCACCTGTGACCAGCAGCCCCACCTGTGACCAGCAGCCCCACCTGTGCCCAGCAGCCCACCTGTGAAAGACTGTACAGGGACCATCGTGGGTTGGGAGAGGTATGGAGGAAGACAGGGGTGGAGGGAGTGCGGTTCCAGGGGGCGACTGAAATGGGGGGTGAGGTTGAGGGCGGGTGGTTGGTTGGGGGTGGGGATGTGGGGGTTAGTAAGAGGGGACGCTGCGGCCACCCCCCCACCTCTTCTCCTCATCCCCCACTCAACCCCCCCTTCTTCTCCTCATCCCCCACTCAACCCCCCCTTTCGTAAAAGGGGGTTAGTAAGAGGGGACGCTGCGGCCACCCCCCACCTCCTCTCCTCATCCCCCACTCACCTCCTCCTGTGTTCTTATCTATTCTCCTCTCCTCTCTTCCTCTTGCCTCCTCCTCCTCACGTACCCCTCTGCCGTCTCCCACCGCACCTGCCCCTTCAGGGGGTGTGACTTGCTCTAGCTATGTGCTGCAGGCAGTTAAGGGGGTGTGTCGCGATATATATTTATATATGTTTATAACTGCCTGTAGCTTTAGCTTTAGTGTAGTTATGTTTCTTGGTTGTGGTGGTGCACCTCTTTGTTTCTTTGCTATATGTTCTTGCAAACCTATAGTGAAGACACACATTCTCGATTCTCTCTTGGCACAACTCCCTCGACACCCGCTTGGCCTAGGCTACTAAGCCTAGGCCCTTAGTTAAACCCGTTCCTAGCTAAGTTCGTCTCGTGACATGGTATTGAGCTAGCAAGTTCCTAGCCTGTACAATTTTATGGGCCCACCAACCCGTAATTCGTCACCCGTCGCACGTCGCCCGTACGCCCCGTTGCTTGCCATCGCTCGGACCCCCGCAGTTCCCTCGTTTCGCGCCCCGAAGGCCCCCTATTTCGCGCCCCGGATGCCCCCCCGATTCGCGCCCCGGATGCCCTCCGATTCGCGCCCCAAAGGTCCCTGTTTCGCGCCCCGAATGCCCCCGAATTCGCGCCCCGAATACCCCCCGTTTCGCGTCCCACAAGGTCTTCGCGGCCCCTCGATCCCGTCGCCCCGCTTCCCGTCGCCCCGCTTCCCGTCGCCCCGGCTCCCTGTAGCCCGCTGCCGCTCCTTAGCCCGTCACATTACCCGCGCCCCATGCCCGTCCCCCCCCCCCCCGTCGCGGCTGTTCGCGTGTGCAGCGGCGGTCGCTGTGTGGGGAAGAGGGAAACGGGGAAGGGAGTGGCGGCGGATCGCTGTGGGGGGGAAGAGGGCAAAGGGGAAGGGAGTGGCGGCGGAACGCCAGCGACGACCGCCAGCGCACCGGCGATCCCACGTCACCTGCTGTTGCAACCCGTCGCCCGCGCGCTGCCCGTTCCTGCAGCCTACCACTCGCGCCGCCGCCCGCCCGAAAACTTCCTCCTCCCCCCACCACCCCCCCCCCCCCCCCCTCGTCGCCCCCACCCACGCTCCCGCCAGCTCCAGCCGCGCTTGCGACTGCTACCGTGCTAGCTCGAGGTGGTGGGGGTGGCGGCCAGTGGGGAAGGAGCGGGTGTGGAGGCGGAGGTGGTGGGCTGTTGGGGGGAGGGTAAGGGGGTGCCAAGAAGGATTCTGCGGCCTCAACCGCCTCCTCCTCCTCTCCCTCTCAGTCTCGCATCTGCTATTGTGGGGGGAGGATGAAGGTGTGTGGGAGTGGAACTGCACCCCCATCCGCTGCCACCACACCTCCTCCTCGTTCTCTCTGCCGTTACTACTGCTGTGGGAGAGAGGTTCAGGGGGTGTGGGTGGTGAGAGTTCAACTGCAGCATCATCCGCCTCCTCCTCCTCTCATCCCTTGCTGCCCGTGCCTTGCTGTCCACCCGTGATTCTGCCCGTGATTCTGCCCGTACTGCTGCCCGTGATTGTGCCTGTGATCATACCCGTGTGCTGCCCGTATTTTGCCCGTGTTCTGCCCGTGATCCTGACCGTGATTCTGCCCGTGATTCTGCCCGTGTTGTCGCCCGTGATTTTGCCCGTGATTCTGCATGTGATCCTGCCCGTGTTGCTGCCCGTTCCCGTGCCATACTGCCCGTGCCCACCCGTGTCTCCCGTTGCTGCCCGTGTTCTACCCGCGCCCAGTGTCCCCCGTTCTGCCCGTGCTGCCTGTTCTGCCCGTGCTGCCCCGTTGTGCCCGTGTTGCCCCATTCAGCCCTTGTCCTGCCCCATTCTTCCTGTGCAGCCCCGTTGTCCCCGTGTTGCCCCGTTCTGCCCGTGTTGCCCCGTTCAGCCCGTGTTCTGCCCCGTTCGGCCCGTGTTCTGCCCTGTTCTGCCCGTGTTGCCCCGTTCAGCCCGTGTCCTGCCCCGTTCAGCCCGTGTTCTGCCCTGTTCTGCCCGTGTTGCCCCGTTCAGCCCGTGTCCTGCCCCGTTCTGCCCGTGTTGCCCCGTTCAGCCCGTGTTGCCCCGTTCTGCCCGTGTTGCCTTGTTCAGCCCGTGTCCTGCCCCGTTCAGCCCGTGTTCTGCCCTGTTCTGCCCGTGTTGTCCCGTTCAGCCCATGTCCTGCCCCGTTCAGCCCGTGTTCTGCCCTGTTCTGCCCATGTTGCCCCATTCAGCCCGTGTCCTGCCCCGTTCTGCCCGAGTTGCCCCGTTCAGCCCGTGTCCTGCCCCGTTCTGCCCGTGTTGCCCTGTTCTGCCCGTGCTGCCCCGTTCTGCCCGTTTGTGCCCTACCCGTGCTGTCTGTACCCGTTCGTGCCCCACCCGGTCTGTGCTGCCCGGTCTCGTGCTGCTCGTCATCCCCGTGCGGCCCGTCCCGTACAGCACCTAGTTGCTACCCGAACCCGCTACCCGTACCCGTGCTCCTCGCACACCGTGCACCAGCTGCGGGGCATTCAACCGCAGCCGGGCACCTGTTCCACCGCGGTGGTTCAGATGCTGCTTGGTGGTTGCTGCTTGTCAGCTTCAGAAGGGGCCCCTTGCTGGTGTTCCCACGCCCTGTAATGGGGTTTTACAGGTGTACCCCTTCAAGGGGGGCTCTGCACATGGTTATGCACTTCAGGCAGATAGGGGGTGTGTCACAATAGATTTATATCTATTTAGTATAATCTGCCTGTAGTGTAGCTGTTGTGTAATTCCCTTGTATGGTGGTGCACCTCTTTCACCTTTGTTAGGTTGCTATATGTACTCGTGTGCTATAGTGAACCTCCAACCATTCTTCAATTCTCCTTGGCACAAACTACTCGACACCCGCTTGGCCTAGGCTACTAAGCCTAGGCCCTTAGTTAAACCCGTTCCTAGCTAAGTTCGTCTCGTGACATTAATGAATCCTATTAATGAGATATTTACCCGTGCGTGCCTTTCCACTGCCTCTCATGTGTGTGTGGCAGGTCGACGTGACACACGTGCTGCAGATGGTGGACAACACTAGGCTCACCCTTCGCAACCGTTACCTGAGTGACGCGGACGACTTCGGCGATGGGAGCAACGAGCTGAGCGCCTTCTTGTCGAAGCACGCCTCGTCGGAAAAAAGGGAAGTGAAGGTGACGGGCACCGACTCGACTGGCGCCCGGACTACTCATGAGTACACCCTCCATGAACAGAACATCAAGGGTCAGAAATCTGGCCCGGGCCTGGACGACTGCATCACACTGGCGAAGGGGTACGTGAAGGAGCTGCTGAAGTGACTGGAGAGCCGGATGAAGGATCTGGGCTCTCTCGACGGCGCCAAGCTGTTCACGCAGGGGGCGTACCCGAAATCTCACTCGAAGCGGCAGCGTCAGTTTTTGCAGTGGCTGGAGGCTCTCCGCAATCTGTTTAAGCGGAAACCGTCCGACCCTGACACCCTGCCTGGTACGTCTTCGATTTCGGTTGTCATTGATTGAGTTTTCTATGTTTGTGTCACGTTATGCTTTGTTGGTTGTATGAGTTTGTGTACTTTACTAAACAGCTCGTATTCTCATTAAACTGGTTTCTGATTCACACCCGCCACCAGGAATCAACCGGACGAGAGCACAGAAGGAGATCAGCAGTTTCACCACGATCATGTCGACCCATCACCGCGAGCTGAGCTTCCAGGACGGCCTGAAGCAGATGCTCAGCTCGCCCGATTGGTGCACGGCCTTCCCCAACCTGGTCCGCCTTTGGATGGCGGTCGCAGTGCTGCCCCTGAGCACCGTGGAGTGCGAGCGGGGCTTCTCCCGCCAGAACGTCATCAAGAGCTGGCTACGCGGCAATCTCAACGACGCGAAGCTTGACGACCTGATGACCATCTCTATGCTGAAGTACGAACCTGACTGGCCCGCCCTTGTAGAGCTGTGGAGAGGTGCGAAGAAGAGACGCCCAGCCAAGGATGTGGTGATGGTGCATGCGCAAAGGCCTGTGAAGCGCACGAAGAAGACCCTTGCGATGCTGGCCGCGAAGCAGGCGGCAGCAACAGCAGCAGCAGCAGCAGCTGCAGAAGAAGCAACCAGGCTAGAGGAGGAGTTGGGCCCCTGGCAGAGACGGGCAGACCATGGCAAAGAGCACATTGCTTCAGATTCAGACCTAGACGGGGACGACGAGGAATATTCTTCTCATGATAGCGATAGTGAATCCTAGTTCAATATGAATGTATGGTTAACTGTAGTAATAGAGTAGAGTAGAGTGTAGTCTGTGTGTAGACTATATAACTAAATAAATGTCTGATTTCGTGAAAATCTGTCTGAGCCGACATACTAACTTATAAAATCCGTCTGAGGCAAAGACCACCAGGAATCCTCCATATGAGGGCCAGACGATTTTTTTTTTTTTCTTGGAAAACGTCAGACTGGCCTAAAAGTTAGCAAGAGCCCTGCCCTACAACTGCCATTCACCTTTTTTGGAATGGGACCTGAAGCATTTACATGTTGTCCATATTTATTGTTTGAAACATGTGTTCGTCACCCTGTCGCTGACATTATCGAGTAGGCATCAGACGCAGCGTCGCGTCCTCCATGCATGTGATAGCTGCCGAGTGGAAATCAACAACGTAACTAATCATGGCGAGTTGTCGCTCGTTTGCCCAAGCCGCCGTTTTCGTAGGGCGTCTCTCGCGCTGCGGCCATGCTAGCATGCAGCGTACATGAAGTGCAAATTCTCGTCGATTCAGGGTACTCTATGAGATTTTCCGCACGAAAATGCTAGTGTGGCGAGCTACTTGTGGTTTTCACAGGTCCGCCAGTCGTGAGGACCTTACTGCATCGTCCCGACGATGCCTGGCAACGGCTCTGTTCGAAATTCCTTGGAACGCTGCCAATTAGAGCACGAATTTCTTCCCCTTGTCTCTATGTATATTCCTCCCAACCATTTTCCCTCTTGGCTCCCGTACGGACCATTTCTTGCAGTGTAGCGTTCCGGCTCGTCGTTTCTGCACGCTGTTGTTGGGCTGAGAAAAGCCCTTAGGAAATTTCAGGACTAAGATCGGGTATTGATGTAGAGATGTAATAGCGGAAGTGGTAAATGAAGAGTTGTCGTGAACCACCTTGTGCTAGTTTGTGAGAACAAGATAAGTGGATAATAGCAGAGAAGTACAAGGCTTTTATATGATTACAAAGGAATATTGAAAGTTCTATTTTAACTGTTTTTGCTGTTGCGGTTCGATACAGTGCCGACTCGGGTAACTGCTTTGTAACGAGTCAGTTATGTGTCCTTGCTGTCGCACTGTACGTTTTGTCAGGTCAAAGGTAGGAGACCTTTGACCTTCGCGCAACCTCTGACGGTTGCTTTGGTTGACTCGAGTGTTTCTTCGCTGTAGTCAGTTCCGTTTTGTGTCGAAGCTTCGATACGACAGAAGCGTTATAAGTCACTTGTTTCCAACACTCCCCTTCGCTTCTGGAGGATCGTTGCTGATGACGTGTCCTTGTCCAGTCAGCAGCATGCAGTACTCGAACTTCTGTTTTCCGAGTTTCTTGGTCAAGTAGTCAGCTGCCATCTTGGATGTGGGACAGTAGGATAGTTCGAGTCTTCCCTTTTCGATCTCGTCTTTCACGAAGAAGTACCGAAGGGCGATGTGCTTCGTTCGATTCGCGAACCCGTTTTTGTTCGCTATGCGAATGGCCGATTGGTTGTCGCAGAAGAGAGAGAAATTGGGTAACTGGGCCAATTTTGCTTCCTCCAATAGTTTGCGAAGATATAGCCCTTCCTTGGTTGCTGAACAGCGTGCGATATATTCTGCTTCTGCTGATGAGAGAGCAATTAGCTCTTGCTTGTTCGGCTGCCATGAGATAGGTCCGATAGGTTCGAGTCTGTAGACGTAGCCGGTTCGAGACCGTCTGTTGTTTGAATCTCCAACGTGATCGACGTCAACGTAGACGATTAGCTTAGGTGTTGCGGTGCTGGTTTTGTGGTAGGTGAGTCCGATCGTCGGAGTACAGACGAGGTAGTGAAGCGCTCGATCGAGTTCGAGCATGTGATCTGCTTCAGGCTTCTTGAGGTAGGTAGCGAGTTGACTAGCTGAGTAGGACAGATCCGGTCGGCAGGTGACGGCTGCGAAGAGTAGGCAGCCTAGCTTCCTTTGGTAGTCGCGGACGCCGGCACGTTTGAGTAGGGCGGAGGCTTTCCGGTTTCCGTCGGTGTAGCGGTATGGCGTGGAGATAGTGGTTGGAGTGAGTCCGAAGCATTTAGCAATAGTTTCCGTGTATTTTGCAGCGCTGAGGTAGATGGCATTGTCGCCGTCTTCGATGTTCGGTCCTAGGTACTGTGTCACGTGGTTGCGACGGTGAGAGTTAGATCTCCCTGCAGCTCCCCTTCAAACCACGTTGTTACCGCGTCGGTGGAGCCTATGTAGAGAAGATCATCGACGTAGACGATAAGTAGGATGTAGTCGGTGTCTTTCGCCAGTCGATACATCCCTTGGTCGTGTGGTAGCTGAACAAATCCGATGCGAATAAGGCGGGCGTGAAGGTGCTGCTGCCATAGTATCGGGGCTTGCTTAATCCCGTACAGTGACTTCTCCAGTTGACAGATTTGGTTGGGGCCTGCGTTGGATCCGTGTGGGAGTTCGATGAAAATCTCAGCGTCGACGGGGGCGTAGAGGAAGGCGTTGGCGACATCAATTTGTCGAAGCTTCTTTCGGTTCATGGCGGCGATTGCGAGGAGAATCCGCAGTGAGGTATGTCGGCTTACTGGGGCGAATGTTTCCGTGAAGTCTCGCCCTTGCTCTTGGTCGAAGCCCCGCACGACCCAGCATGCTTTGAACTTGTCGATTGTTCCGTCGGCTTTCGTTTTCACGCGGAAGACCCATTTTCCCGTGAGGATAGTTTTGTTGCATGCCAATTTGATAGGCACGACTTTCCAGGTGTTGCGTTCCTGCAGCGCCTTCAATTCCTTGTCCATGGCTTCACGCCATTTTTCCCTGTGTTCCCCCCCCAGAGCCTGCTGAATTGTCGCAGGCTCCTTAGGTGGTTCCGCTCCGTGGACGGAGGTGACAATTCCCAGTATCTGCAGACTACTTTGTGTGTAGCGGGGGAGATTTGTGTCTTCTGGATAAGCTGCTTCGTCTCCTGCTTCGGGGTCTGGTAAGAAATTTGGTCCTAGGCGTTCGGAGATGTTGGTGTCGACCGGTTGAGGTGTAACGTAACCGGTGTCGGCGAAGTCGAAATAAGTTTCGGCGTTGACACTTTCGCGAGGATTTTCGTCATCCATCGGGATAGGCACGGAGCAGTATGGGAGTGGTCCTGCTTCTTCGGATGCGTTGTCCACGTTTTGCTCGTCCCAGTCAGCTTCGTCTGCTGCTGAAGCAAAGGCTCGGTTGCCATGGAAGCTGCCCGTGAGGTCTCGATTTGCTGCTAGGTTGTCCAGGTACGTTTGAAGTGTGAGTCGCTCGTAGAAGATGACATCACGTGCTGCCACTGTTTCCTTTGAGTGGACGTCAGAAATCTTCCATGCGTTGTAATGCTTTTTTATGCCCAGGTGTAGTCCCCACTGTGCGCGTTGAGAAAATATTCCGGCTCTTGCAGTGTGTGGGCGATACTGTACCATGCACCCAAAGACCCGTAACATTTTTGTGTTGCCCAACTTTCCTGTCCACAGCAGGTGCGGTGATGCGTTGTTTGGAAGTGACGACGATGAAAGCAAGTTGTGCAGCATGGCAGCGTGGTCCATCGCCTCAGGCCACTGGTGATTGGGCAGTCGCATGCCACGCAGCAATTTGCGCATGGTGTTCTGGAGAGTTCTGTTCATCCGTTCTGCCACGCCTTGCTGTTGATGGGAGTAGGGAAGCGAAATGAGTCGCTTGATGCCTCGTGTTGCGAGGTACTGCCTGAACCTCTGGGACTGATATTCCCCTCCTCCGTCAGACTGGAAGCTTTTCAGCTTTGCGCCCGATTCTCGTTCTGCCGCAGGTAGAAAGGCGACGAAGGCTTCGAAGGCCATGTCGCGACTTGGAAGATTAAGGTGCCAGACGTAACGGGTGGCGGCGTCGATGAAAGTGATTACGTAATTATATGCGCCTTGTCCTTGTTCGCGAGTATACAGAATGTCGCTGTATACTTTCTCGAGTGGTGCATAAGCTGGCGCACTTGGATTGTGGTGAGAGGCGAACGGTTGATGCGGTAAGTCGGCTTCGGGACAGGTAAAGCATGTTCCGCGGACTCGTTGGAGTTCTCTACCATCGGGTAGAAGGAGTGAGTCCTTGTCGAGCACTGCTGCCTTGATTGTGTTGTTTAACGTGGTGTTGCTTGGATGTCCTAGTCGTTCGTGCCACAGGGACTCACTTTCACGATGTCCGGGTGAGCACCTATACAGGTTGGAGTTGGAGTAAAAGGCGGTGGTGAGGTTGGCGCTTCTGTGAACTTCTCGTGGAGTGGGAGCTAGCTGCTGCGCAGGAGTCGGTGGAGTGTCGTCGATGGGTGGTGATGTCGTCGAAGAGCTTGTGATTGGTGTTGTAAGTGTTGTTGGTGTTGCCGATGTTGTCTCTGCTGCTGTCGATGTTGTTGCTTCTTGTCGGATTGTTGCTAATGCCCGTGTTCTTTCTGCTTCAGGTATGGTATGTGAATACCAGAACCCTCCGGGGCTGAAGTCAGGATCGAGGTCCGGTGGGTGCGTCCAGGAGGCGAAGTTGACGATGCCGTCGCTATCGGCCGTTCCTTGATCTGGTACAAAGTCGAGGACGAAGACGTTATTTTTCAAGTCTGCTTTGCCGATGTAGAGCCCTCCTCGACCGTGGAAAAGCTTGAACTCTTGTGTGGTACTATCTGCTTCAAGATGGATCCCCTTCGCCATCAGTTGGCTGACACTCAATAAGTTGTAGCCAAGTCCTTCTGCAATCAACACTTTAGACATTTGCAAGATAATCAATGAGCCGATGGCAGCGGCAATCGCGTATGGTTTGGATAAGAAGGGGATCTGGTGTGGAGAGAGAAACGTGGTGATATTTGATATGGGTGGTGGAACGTTTGATGTGTCGCTACTGACGATTGAGGAGGGAATATTTGAGGTGAAGGCAACGGCAGGGCATACTCATTTGGGAGGGGAGGATTTTGACAACCGACTGGTCGATTTCTTTGTGAAGGTGAGGGGGATTTGCAGGTGAGTGAAGGTTGCATAGGGTAGTAGCACATGGGGGGAGAAGAGTGAAGGCAATAGTAGGGCGTACTCATTTAGGAGGGGAGGGCTTCGTGCAGGTGAGGCATGAGATTTGAGACTTGAAGCATGGAACAGGTTCGGGTGATCATGTAGACTGAAATTGTAGGAGTTGAAGCTTAGTAGCACAGTCACGCCTCATACTTTTAACCTATCTCCCCCTCCCTCGGCCTTGCCTCGCCACCACCACAAGGAGTTCAAGTGTAAGCACAAGGAGGACATCAGCAGGAATCCTTCCACTTTCCACACTCCCTCGTCCCATTTTTCCTCTTTGCTATTGCTATTTCCTCCCCCGTTCCCATCCTTACAACCAGGAGTTCAAGCGCAAGCACAAGGAGGACATCAGCAGGAACCCCCGTGCGATCAGCCGCTTAAAACTGGCCTGTGAGAGGGCAAAGCGCACGCTCTCCTTTACTACCCAGACGACCATCGAGATCGACTCCTTGCATGAGGGGATTGATTTTTACAGCACGATCACCCGAGCGCGGTTCGAAGAGCTCAATGCGGAGCTGCTCAAGCAGGTGGGTACTTCTGAATATCCTGTTTATTTTTTCTTCTTCTTCTAAAGGAAAAAACAGCTCGATTCTTTGTACGGAGGATCGACTTCTCAAGCACGATTACTTTGGCACGGTTCGAGGAGCTCAACGCGGATCCGCTCAGGTAGGTGCGGTTGGGTTGTAGGCGGTGTGGGGGTTTGTGTGCGTCTACTAGGCACTTCTGCAGCACCATCACTCGGGTGCGCTTTGAGGAGGTGAGTACTTTTGAGGCCTCCCACCTTGCTCGGAAATCATTATACCGTACGTTAAGGAACTTAACCCTGAATTTGTTCGCTCCTTTCCTCCTCGTTCTCTACCTTCTCATTCTCTACCTTTTCGTTCTCCATCCTCAAACTCACCAGAGCATAGAGCCTGTCAAGAAGTGCCTCAAAGATGCAAAAATCGACAAGGGGGCAATTCACGATGTCGTTCTCGTTGGTGGTTCCACCCACATCCCCAAAGCGCAGCAGCTATTGCATACTTTTTTCAATGGGAAGGATCTTTGCAAGAGCATAAACCCTGAAGAGGCTGTTGTCAAAATGTTATATTGCTTACTTTGTGTAGGCTATAGTGGGGTAGCCCATAAGGGGTACAACCCAATTAGGGTTAGTACTTGCACCCAACTTCTGTTCAATGCATTCATTCTCGTTCGTTAGTTTGACATGGTTTCAGAGCAGGTCCTTCCCTAGGACCGATTTTTTTTTAGGGCCCACCACAGAGCTGCCCCACTAGCTGCCCTGCCGCCCTACCCTACTGACGCGCCGCCCTTCTAGCCGCTGCACCGCCCCTAGCAGCTCGTCGCGCCGCCCTTAGCAGCCCACGAGCCGCCCTTGCAGCCAGCGCGCTGCCCCTGCTGCCCGCTCGCCACCTGCTTGCGGCCCGCGCGCTGCACTTGCGGCCCGACCGCCGCCCCTAGGCCCGCTCGCCGCCCTTGCGGCCCGCTCGCCGCCCTTGCGGCCCACTCGCCACTTGCTCGCGGCCCGCTAGCCGCCCCTGCAGCCCGCTTGCCGCCCGCTTGCGGCCCGCTCGCCGCCCGTGCAGCCCGCTCGCAGCCTGCCTGCAGCTCGCTCGTCGCCCCTGCCGCCCGCTTGCCGCTTGCTCCCGGCCCGCTCACCGCCCCTGCTGCCCACTCGCCGCCTGCCTGCGGCCCGCTCGCCGCCCCTGCAGCCCGCTTGCTGCCTGCCTGCGGCCCGCTCGCCGCCCTTGCAGCCCGCTCGCCGCACGCCTGCGGCCCGCTCGCCGCCCTCTTCCAGCCTGTGCGCCGCCACTTGCAGCCCGCTCGCCGCCCCTTGCGGCCCGCTCGCCGCCCCCCCCCCCCCCCACTTTTTGCAGCCCACGCGCCGCCCTCTGCAGCCCGCTTGCTGCCCCTATTGCAGCCAACGTGCCCTCCTTGCTGCTTGCACCGCCAGGCTCCTGCCCACCCTGCTGCTTGCGCTGCCCGGCTACTGCCCGTCCTGCTGTGCGCCGCCCTGCCCTGCACTGCTTGCTTCCCTAGTGATCGAGCCACCCTGCTCTGCCTACTATGGCTTCTCTCTGTGTACTCACTTTCGATCATGAGGGCCGTCCGACCCAGTTTGATACGTGGCTCGACGACTTACAGCTGTACCTACTAAACGATTCTAGAGAGAGCGTTTCGTTGTTTGACCACACGTCTGGAGCCTCTCTCGCCCCTCGCGCCACAGCTGACAGTGTGACTCGCTCATCGTGGCTTACCCGTGACGCTGCTGCTCACTTAGCCGTTCGCAACCACCTGCCGTTAGCCGAACGCGCTCACTTCGGACAGCACAAGACTGCACAAGCACTGTACGACGCTGTAGTCGCCTGTTACTCCTCCCCTGCCACTGCTACTCTAGGCCGTCTTCTACTGCCCTACCTGTTTCCCGAGCTGTCCGCCTTTGCCACGGTAGAGGACCTCATTACCCACCTTCGCACTAGCAACGCTCGCTACCGCGCTGCCCTCCCAGCAGAGTTCCTTGACAGGAACCCGCCCTCGATGTACATCACTCTCTACTTCATAGTCACCCGCCTACCTGACTCTCTTCGCGCTGTCAGGGACCACTTTCTCGCACTTGACCCCACTGACCTCACCGTCGACCTACTCGAGCAGCACCTCCTTGCAGCTGAGACTAGCGTAGTCGCTGTAGGTGCTGCTCGTGGCACTCCTCGCACACCCTTCTTTGAGGGGTGTTCCCCCTTCCCCCTTGCCCCCTCCTACGCCTCTGCTACTGCTGTTGACATCCTTGGTGCTGCGGATGTCGGGGCTGCTTCTACTCTTAGTGGGAAGCGCCGCAGCAGCAAGGGCAAGGGTGGAAGGAGTGGTGGCGGTGGCAGCGGGGGTGGTGGTGGAGGCGGCAGTGGAGGTGGTGGAGGTAGCGGAGGTGGTGGCAGCGGTGGGAGTGGTGGCGGGAGTGGGGGCTTTGGTGGCGGTAGTGGTGGAGACGGTGGGGGAGGCAGTAGTGGCAGCAGTGGGAGTGGTGGCAGTCGGGATGGAGCTGTTCCGAGGGGAGGTTCTGGCGGTGGCCAGAGGCAGCAGCAGCAGCGTCGGAGCGAGACCCCTTCGCCCAAGCACCTTCGTGAGTCGTTTGCTCAGCGTGGGGCGTCTGGGGGTAGAGCTGCTTAGGTCTGGAGTTGATATCTTTGCTCTTGACTATGATGCTATCCTTGCTGCTATGTATGCCTTGTCTGTCAGTGCTGAGGGTGACTGTTACCTGTGTGTGCCGCCCGACCCAGGTATCAAGGCTGTTGCTCTAGGTGCTAGTGAGTCTGCTCTCTCTGGTACTGCGCCTCCTGAGGCCTTGCACACCTTTACGATTGACTCAGGTGCTTCCCGCTATTTCATTTGCGACAGTACTACTCTCACTCCACTCCCTGCACCTGTTCCGGTCAGACTGGCTGACCCCTCAGGGGGCCCAGTTCTTGCCCGTTCCTCCATTGTTCTCCCGTGTCCGGCGGTTCCGTCCGGCTCAATGTCAGCTCTTCACCTACCCTTGGTGAGTACCGCTGCCCTCCAGGATGCGATGGTCAATACCACCACTCCTGGAGGTCAGCGTGTGTCGATCTGCACGTGTACACGGACAGACCGTCACCTGGCCACGTTCACTCGTCGGCCTGGGTCGAGTTTGTACACACTGGCTACCGGGCCTCCTCAGGGTAGCTGCGTCTGCCCAGGTGTCCGCGTCAGGTCAGGTAGCACCCCCCTGCTCGTGTCGCCTCCTGTCGCACCAGACCCTCCTGTGGCACCACCGCCTTGGTCAACCCTCCCTGCCACGCCTTCGTGGCATGCACTCCCGCCTCCTTGTTTCTGGTCTTCCCAGGTCTCTGCCTCCCCTCCCGCCCTCGCCTGCCCCGCCATGCCTTCCTTGCGTCAAGGGGCGGCAGCGCGCCGCTCCTCACTCCTCCTCGTTTCCCCCGACGACTGCTCCCCTGCAGACTCTCCACATGGACGTGTGGGGCCCAGCCCGCGTCAGTGGACAGGGCCGCGAGCGCTACTTTCTGCTGGTTGTTGAGGACTACAGGCGTTACACCATGGTCTTCCCCTTGCGCAGCAAGGGTGAGGTCGTTGATGTCTTGATCCCTTGGATCCGGGCAGTCCGTCTCCAGCTCTGCGAGCGATTCCGCGAGGACCTTCCTGTCCTGTGTCTGCACTCTGACAGAGGTGGTGAGTTCTCCTCCGACCTCTTCCGGGACTTTTGTGGGTGCGGGGTCTGGGGGTGCTGAGCCTGGGGGTGCGAAGCCTGGGGGTACTGAGCCTGCGGGTGCGGAGCCTGGGGGTGCTAAGCCTAAGGGTGCGGAGCCTGGGGGTGCTCAGTTAGAGGGTGCGGAGTCTGGGGGTGCTGAGCCTAGGGGTACTGCTTCTTCTGGAGGTCTTGTGGGTGCCTCGCCACGAGTGTCTCCCCGGCGGGAGCCTCTCTCCCCGTAGCAGCTGCGCGAGTGGTTTGCTAGGCGCACACGCGCCGCTGGAGGCACTAGAGCTGGAGGTGATGGAGCTACTAGTCCCGGAGATGCTGGAGCTGCTGGTCCTGGAGGTGCTCGTACTAGGGGTACTGGAGCTGCCGGGGCTGGTGGAGCTGGAGGAGCTGGAGTTGGAGACCATGGCACTGGTGGCGTTGGAGCTGGAGGCACTGGAGCTATTGACTTTGGTGCTGGAGGTACTGGAGCTGCCGGGGCTGGAGGTGTTGGGGGCACTGGAGCTGGAGGCGCTGGAGCTGGAGGAGCTGGAGGTGGAGACCCTGGTGCTGGAGGCGCTGGAGTTGGAAGAGCTGGAACTGTTGACCCTTGAGCTGAAGGTGCTGGCGCTGGGGTTGCTGCGTCTTGCGGTACTGGTGCCGGAGGCACTGCGCAGCGGCGCCCGTTTTTTGTTCCACCGCCACCGTCGTCTCTGCCGCCACCTGACTCGGTCCTTCGCCAGGTTCTTGGTCTCCCATCTTCTACTGGCCTTCCTCCTAGCTTACTGAGTCAACCATCTCTCCGTTCGCAGCCACAGTTACAGCCAGACTCTCCACTACCTGCTCCTTCTCCTTACGCTAAGCAGACAGACTCTTTTACAGAGCGTCGTGAGCCTGTGTCTTGTCCTGCCTCGCCTGTTTGCGCTGTTCGCACTGGTCGTCGGTTTCCTCGTCCGCGTCCTCCTCCTGTTCCCAGCACTCACGTTATGGCACTTCGTCCTTCCTCTGTTCCACTACGCGTTTCTCTGCCGCCTCCTCCTGAGTCCTCTCTTCCTGCCGTCCCTGACCCTGAGTCTGACCTAGCTCGTGCTGCCAGTCCAATTGTCACTCGTCTTCTCGCCACTGTTGTCACTGACCCTTCTTTTGAGTCCACTGCTGCATCTGCCCTAGTTGCTGAGCCTGTTGACTTTGCTTCTGCCTGTTGTCTCGACTACGCCACTAGTCTTGTTGCCGAGTCTGAGTCTGACTGTCCTCCGTCCGTCGAGGGTGAGTGTGCCCTTGGCACGGACGTCCTTGAGGACAGGCAGGAGGACTTTGAGTGTCTTGCAGCTGCTGTACCTCATCTTGTGGCCATGCTGCTTGCCCCTGAGGGAGACCCGGATGCACCAGACATCCCGAACCCGCGCTCTTACGCAGAGGCGATTACGGGTCCCTAATCCTCTTAGTGGCAGACAGCCATGGACGCACAGATGGTATCCTGGAAGTCCACAGGCACCTACGTCGACGCAGTTCCCCCTTCTGGGGCGAACATAGTCGATGGCATGTTGATTGTTAGGGTGAAGCGGCCGCCGGGCTCTCCGCCTATCTTCAAGGCTCGTTACGTTGCACGAGGCTTCAGTCAGTGACAAGGAGTTGATTTCTTCTATACCTTCTCCCCTACCACGAAGATGACCACTCTTCGGGTGTTGGTGCACGTCGCATCTCAGCGTGACTACGAGCTACACTCTCTTGACTTCAGCACAGTTTTCTTGCAGGGCAGCCTGCACGAGGAGATCTGGTTGCGCCGCCCACCTGGCTTCACTGGGTCGTTTCCTGCAGGTACCCAGTGGAGCCTCCGGCGGCCAGTCTACGGTCTTCGCCAAGCGCCTCGCGAGTGGCACGACACACTGAGGACTACGCTTGCGGCTCTTTGGTTTTCTCCTTCTACTGCTGACACGTCGCTGTTTCTACGCACCGACACTTTGCTGCCGCCGTTCTACGTCCTCGTGTACGTAGACGACTTTGTCTTTGCCACTGCTGACACTGAGGCACTGGCCCTTGTGAATTCGGAGCTGCAGAAGAGACACACCTGCACTGACCTGGGTGAGCTGCGCAGCTATCTTGGCTTGCAGATCACCTGGGACAGAGCACGGCGCGCCATCACCCTGACTCAGTCACACATGGTGCACCAGGTCCTTCAGCGCTTCGGCTTCCGGTACTCCTCACCACAGTCCACTCCTCTGCCTACCGGTCACTCGCTCTTAGCTCCACCTTCGGACGAGTCCGTAGAGCCGAGTGGCTTGTATCCAGAGCTTGTGGGCTACCTCATGTACCTGATGACCTGCACTCGACCTGACCTTGCCTACACTCTTAGCATCCTAGCACGCTACGTTGCGCCCGGGAGACACCGACCAGAGCACTGGGAGACCGCTAAGAGGGTGTTGCGCTACTTGTGCATTACGTCGGGCATGGGGCTCGTGCTTGGAGGACGGGCTCGAGTTGTCCTCACTGGTCACGCAGACGCTTCCTGGGTGAACGACTTGGCTACGCAGCGGTCGTCATAGGGTTACACCTTCAGTCTTGGCTCCGGTTCTGTCTCTTGGCGGTCTACCCGCTCTTCTTCTGTTCTCAGCTCCAGCTGTGAGGCTGAGATCTACGCAGGGGCCATGGCTGCACAGGAGTTACGCTGGCTCACCTACCTGCTGTCCGACTTGGGAGAGCTGCCTCGTTCTTCTCCAGTTCTGTACGTAGACAACAAGGCCATGATTGCCTTGTGTCAGGAGCACAGACTGGAGTACCGAATGAAGCACATCGCTCTGCGATACTTCCTTGCTCGAGAGTTGCAGCAGCGTGGTCACCTTCGTCTTGCTTACGTGGCCACTCGGGCCAACACTGCTGATATATTCACCAAGACACTTCAGTCTGGTGATCATCAGCGCTTCTGTACTGTTTTAGGCCTTGTACCTATTTTGCCTCACTTGCTCACTGCTTGACTTTGCTTGTACTGTGATCTATATATATGCCTGCATGCTTACACTTGCTAGGGCATGATCACTGTACTGTTTGTTCTCTTTTATATAACTCTGTATGTGAACTGGCCTTGTGGCCTTTGCTTGTGCTCGGAATGCGTGGTGACTTCGTGATCCACCCTGAGCTTGCTTTGCTTCTCCCCCACTTTGCCTATGGGGGTGTGTCAGAATGTTATATTGCTTACTTTGTGTAGGCTATAGTGGGGTAGCCCATAAGGGGTACAACCCAATTAGGGTTAGTACTTGTACCCAACTTCTGTTCAATGCATTCATTATTTTTCGTTAGTTTGTCAGCTGTGGTGTGTGGTGCTGCTGTTCAAGCTGCCATGCTGACGGAGTGAGCGACCAAGGAAATTCAGGATTTGCTTCTGCTGGATGTGACTCCGATTTCACTCGGTATTGATTCGGCCGGAGGGGTGATGACGGTAATTATACCTCGGAATGCCTCAGTCCTGACAAAAAAAGAGCAGGTGTTCACTACGACTTCGGATAATATGACATCTGTGCAAATCAAGGTATACGAGGGAGAGAGGGTGAACACCAGGCATAACAACCTGCTTGGGGAGTTTGAGCTCTTGGACATTCCGCCTGCGCCTCGCGGGGTACCTCAAATCAGAGTCGGGTTCTGGACAGGGCTCTTGCTAGGATTTAGGCCCGTCAAAAAATAAATAAATTGAAAAGGTTTCGTCTGATTTCATATGGGCAATTTTTATTTGTCTGATTTGTTAAAAAATGTTGAGGCCATGTGTGAATTTTCAGACGATTTCTTTTCCAGTCTGATTTAGCCAAATACACAGTACCGTGGTGCTTAACTTGAATCTGATTCTACGAAGTATAAATACGCTGCTGGCAGCGGCGCTGGCAGCACGCTAGCAGACATGTGTGGCAGTTGGGCGGCAAGGGGGGTGCAGGGGTTGGGCTGCGAGGGGCATGTACAGAGACGGTGGTCCGTGTCTTTTGTGAGACGTGCGAGACCAAGGGGGTGGAGGGAATTGCGGGGAAAGGGGTTGTTGTACGAGGGACTGGGCGCGTGGGGTGGGGGGGGAAGGGGGGGGGGGGTGAGTGGGGGGGGTCTTGAGTGGGGGGGGCTGTAATAGTTAAGGTAGGAGCGAGGGGCTTGATGGACGGGCTGGCCTAGTATAGGAGCGAGCTAGGGACTTCGTGGGGGGGGGGGTAGCTTGGATTAGCGTGAAGGGCTCGAGGGGGCACGGGCACGGGGGAAGGAGTAGCGGGGGGGGGGGGGGGGGGGGGTACTTTGTCAGTATCAGATGAACACATACGGTACGGGATGTATGAAATGTCAGACGAACTAAAACACTTGGACTTTTTTTTTCAGACGAAATACAATCTTTCGTCTTATGGATCAGATGAAATAAATTTGATGGTCTTGAAAATCAGATGAAATGAAAAAAGTAGGTCTGATTTTCAGACCATCAGACCGATTTGGTATGCTAACCAGAGCCCTGGTTCTGGATGGACGCGAACGGGATTCTAGAGGTCAGTGCAGAAAACATGTTTACTACCAGGAATGAAAGGAAAATCACCATCACAAATGGCAAATGTAAATTTTTGAAAGTGTGTAACACTTTCTAAAATTGTGTATTGTGAATAGCGAAGATATTTGTAACGAAGCAAAATGCTTCGGCGAACCGCTACTTCCCCTCTTTTTCGGTATAAAAGAGGGGGGGGCGAAGGCCATTTGGCCTTCACCCACGTTTTTCATTTCAAACTTTTCAGTTTTCAAGTTCTCGATTTTTTCGTCCAAGCTGGCGAGGACTAAGAGCCTTCCTCGCTTCACTTCTCCATCGACGCTCCTCTCCGACATCCTCGACCGCAACCTTTCGACTATGGCGCCGACGAACAACAATAGCCCTGGGGCTAAGGACGCAACTCCTCGACCGTCGTCGGGGCTTGAGAAAACGACCCGGGAAACCGGCGCGGAGAAGCGAAAACGCCCCACCAAGGAAAACGCCGAGGGGCCCACACTGGGGTGGACGTGCTGCTCGGCGAGGGCGGCGGCACACACTCACGCGCGCCTCAGCCACGCGCGTCCCACGAGCAGGCTCATGGGCCTGCAGTCGCCAATGATGACGACTTCGTCGTCATCACTGGCGCTGACGCGGGAGGATCGCGCGCCACCCAGAAGCGGAGGGCGACGGATTCGCCTGCAACCGAGGGGGCGGCGGCGAATCTTTCGCCCTCGCAAGTGGCAGCACTGCTGGCGCTCCTCCAAAAGTAGGCCGCGGCCCCGGTTACAACGCCAGTAGCTACAACAGAAGCGGAAAATTTCGCTTCCGCTAAAACTGCAAACATCCACAACAACGTCTCCACTTCCGCGAGAGTTGCCGCATCTCACCGCGCCGACAAGGGAAAGGCTCCAGCCGTCGAGGATGAACCCGCTGCACCCGGTGACTCTGATTCCGACTCCGACAGCGATGCGGGTGAGGAACCAAACAACCCTATGCCCCTCTTGCCTAACGATCTCCTCCCCCCTCTTCCCTCTCCTCACCCTTCCACCGCGGCCGCCGCCTTCAACCGCAAAGGCGTCCGTGACCAGGCGGAGGTGTTCGAGGCGCTTCAGACTTACCTGGCACACGTGGAACACAAGATCCGCGGAGGCGACGCCGCCGGTGCTCTTAAAACCGTCGGCCAAGCCCAAGACCTCATCAAGCGCCGCTTCGACGTCTTGGTCGTCGCCGACCATGCCGGATTCGATGTGGCTGAGCGCTACCAACTCCTTAAGACTACGGCGCTGCTCACCTCACGCTCCTTCAAGATGGCAGTGGCGGATATGGCAGCCCTCAAGCGTATGAAGACCAGCTTCACCCGCGGGAGCCGTCCGTTTCACCGCGATTCCCCCCACTTCATGCCAAAGACCATGGGCAGCGGCAACGGTTACATATCACGTAATTTAACGTCATGGTTCGACCCCGTACCCCTGCTATCCCCAAACAAAATACCCCATGGCAGCTGCCACGCCTTCATGGTCAGGGGAGCAGGACGAGATGTTGGCAACTGCAGTTACCGATCGCGACGTCACCATCATGGGTGGTCGCCTCCGACAGGCTTTCGCTTGGTGGGCTTCGTGGTGCGAGAGCTCCTTGATCCTGTCGGTCATTGCTAATGGATATTGGCTTCCTTGGAAGGCATTCTCACCGCCGCCGTTTCGCGATCAAAATCACGCCGGAGTCTTGAAGCACACCGACTTCACCCGATCGGCAATTCAGGAATTGCTCACGTCGGGAGCAGCAGCAGTTGCATCTAGCTCATCGGCCGTTACATGCATCAGCCCACTCAATGTTGCGGAACAACGCAACAAGTGCCGCCTCATTCTCGACTTGCGAAAGGTCAATCAATAACTCATTGTCCCCAAATTCAAGTACGAAGGTCTTCTTCGCGTCGCTGAACTGGCAAAGCCGGGCGACTGGATGTTCTCGGTTGACTTAAATTCTGGCTATCATCACATCGATATTCATTCATCTTGCTGGTCATTCCTAGGCTTTCACTTCGAAGGCACCGACTATTTTTTCAAGTCGTTACCGTTCGGCCTCGCTACAGCGCCCTTCCTGTTGATCAAGCAGTTGGCACGGAAATGGCGAGCGCAAGGTATTTGGGTCATACCCTATGTGGGCGATATATTGTTCCTTTGCGACTCGGAACAGGACGCTCGTTTGAAAAGTGGTGCAGTCATTCGAGACCTCAAGGAGTCAGGGCTCGTCATCAACGCAAAAAAGTCACACCTAGCCGCGACTCAAAGATTGCACTTCCTCGGAATGGAGCTGGACACCGCATCCGGGAGATTCACTATCGGCCAGGAGAGAAAGGCGCAACTTAAACAAGCACTACGTGTGCTGCTTCTCGCTTACGAGCGCAACCAGCGGGTTTCAATCCGCCCCGAGTCACTGGCATTCTTGCATCCATGGCGCTCGCCCTTGGCGCGACGGCGCGCTCTTTCGGCCATCAACTTTTGACACTCATTAATGAGGCGCCATCATGGAATGCACGGGTGACGCTGACCTCGGAGGTTCGCGACGAGCTACAATTTTGGCTTGACCATTTTGACCGTTTCAACGGGGCCCCGTTTCACATGCCCCACAGTCTGGATACGGTCATTCACGTCGACGCTAGCGCGCACAGTTGGGGTGCAACCCTTTCATCCTTCCCCGGCGGAAGCTCGCAAGGAAGCAGCCCCATGCCAAAAGAACTTCTCTCCACATCGAGCACACGCCGAGAGCTCGAGGGAGTGTTATGGGCGCTGCAGACATTCACGGACCAGATCCAAGGCCGCCACGTACTCATTCGAGTGGACAACCAAGGCGTCTTCTTCATTCTTCGCAAAGGCGGCTCTCGCCAGCCTGAGCTCACTCTTCTGTGCAAGGCCATCGTCGCAATTTGCATGGCGCACGAAACCCGGCTGGCCATCGAATGGATTCCACGGGCCCTCAACGCGCATGCAGATGCACTGTCCAAGTTGGAAGACCACGATGATTACTCGCTCAAGCTCCCCTGGTTTCGATTATTGGACAGGCGTTGGGGATCACACACCATCGACCTATTCGCGAACGCCAACAACGCATAGCTCTTGCGCTTCTGCGCTAAACATCCGCACCCACGCGCAACTGCCATAAATGCATTTTCGCTCGATTGGGGATTAGAGCACGGCTTCGCATTTCCGCCACCGAGCCTCATCCCCGCGACCGTGCACCATGCCGCACGCACGAACGCCACAATGACGCTGGTCATTCCCGAATGGACAGGCGCTGCTTGGTGGCCCCTAATCAGACCCTCCCCACACACCTGGGCAATCGGCATTTCCTCCATCCTCTATCTTGCTAGTGGTAGTCAATGCTTGCATGTGGGCTCCCATGAACATGCATTTTCGGGTGCTGGGCTTCCAGTCAGTCGAATCCTAGCACTGAAAGTCAATTACAAATCTTGATGTACCATTCTTGTATTCTATGATTACAGATATGCTTCCAAGGTTGCACCACCAGCTACTTCTTATGACAGCCAAGACACGATCGGAATCAACAATCAACACATACGAACCATACTGGGAGAAGTTTCACAGCTTTTGCATTAAGGCCAGAGTGGATTTCTTGCCTGTTGCAGATCTCACACTAGCACTCTACTTAGTGCACGCAATCAACCACAAGGCCACAGTCTCCAGCGTACAGCTCAAATGCGCTGCAGTCAGCTTTGCCCATCGCATGACAGGGTCAGCCAACCCAGCGAACGGCCCGTTCACAACGCAAGTCCGGGAGTACGCCAAACGACACTGCCCTCGGCCAACACGAGTGAAAGAGCCCGTCTCCCTTCATCAAGTCCAGGCAATGGCGGGACCTTTTCTCCAGTCAAGCGAACCAGGCACCTACCAGAAGGGCCTCATCGTGCTGCTCATGTACTCGGCCTTCCTTCGCTTCTCGCTCAATCCAGTGGGAGGACATCCAATTCGAGGCTACGGCAATGTGGCTTCTAATTCCACACTCAAAAACCGATCAGGAGAGCAAGGGCGTATGGGTCCCCGTTGCCGCGACTGACGGACCATTCTGCCCCGTGCGGTGCACCAGGCACTTCATCAAGCTGGCGGAGTATGGGCCAAACACCAAAGGCCCGTTGATTCGTATTTTTCGACGCAACTCCCCGCCATCGTCGCAGGATACCGCCCCATCATACCCCACTATCCGCACGTGGTGCTTGCATGCGTTTCAAGCAGCTGGCATCGACCCTACACACCTCGGCACCCATTCATTCCGCAAAGGGGCAGCAACAGTTGCAGCGAGCACGGGCATCCCGGACCGCCTTTTCAAAAGACTGGGGCGATGGCGGAGTGAAACCGCGAAAGACCTTTATGTCACCATCTCACACGATCACCTCCTTGCTGCGTCGCGACGCCTCCACGACCAGGCGCATGTTCCATCCCCCTCGCAGCACGAGCGTGCACTTACTCGGCACCGCCAACAAGCACTCGCCATGTCTCAGAAAACCCAGTTGAAATGAGACGTTGCATTTGCAAGACAAATAGCAAGCTTTCACAATATGTAAATTTTTGAAAGTGTGTAACACTTTCTAAAATTGTATATTGTGAATAGCGAAGATATTTGTAACGAAGCAAAATGCTTCGGCGAACCGCTACTTCCCCTCTTTTTCGGTATAAAAGAGGGGGCGAAGGCCATTTGGCCTTCACCCACGTTTTTCATTTCAAACTTTTCAGTTTTCAAGTTCCCCACCCTCCCACCCTAGTTTAGTAGGGAATTTATTGTTGTTATCCTGTAAATTGCTTGGACGATAAAAATCTTGTACTTGCCAGTTGAAATGAGACGTTGCATTTGCAAGACAAATACCGTATTCTCCCGGATATAGGACCCTCCCGAAAAAAAGACCCCCGGGACTTTTGAACGGTACTGGGACTCTTAATATGTAGCATATGTGAGAGGACCCCCCCTAAGCCTATAATCAGTATAAGACCCCCCCCCCTTCCCCTAGGGGAGGGGATTATGTTAAAGAAACCATTGCCCAACAGTTTAGAATTAATACTGCACTTGGATCCACACTAGACACGATGTGAAGGCATGGAACGAGTCAATACTACGGTACATCAAGCAACACAGTCATACACATCTACGGTCCGGCTTAGCTAACCTTTCTCTTGCACCCCCCTATTCCCTACTCCACCTCGTCCTCCTCCACGTCTCCCCACTCTGCCTCCCCCTCGATCTCCTCCTCCTCCTCCTCCGCCTCCATCTCGGCCTCCTCCTCCTCCTCCTCCTCCTCCTCCTCCTCCTCCTCCTCCTCCTCCTCCTCCTCCTCCTCCGCCTCCTCCTCCTCCTCCTCCGCGGGCATGTCCCCACAGTCCTCGTCGTCCGCCTCCCGGGCAGCTTCCTCGTCGTCAGCAGTCGTGGTGTAGAGGGGGTTGACCCACTCATCCACCAAGGGGGAGGAGTGGACGTCCTCTCCCACCTCGACCTGTCCAGCATCCCGCATGTGCGCCATGACGAGGTGATCCTGGCTGCCGTCAACGGCGTTGCTGATGCCGGTGGTCAGGAACGCCTTGACGATGATGTGCTCCGGCACGTCGCTCCATGACTGGGCGATCCACTTCAGCACCGTCTCAGCGGGGGGCCTCTTCAGGTTCCCTGCAAGGTCGACCAACGCACACAGATTCGAGTGAGTGTGTTTATTGTGTCAACATGTGCTCTCACTTTGTTACGGTTTAGAACCCTTAAGGTACACGCACCTGCGGGGGTGAAGCTGTTCACGCCTTCATCGGCGAACCAGTCGTTGTAGAACGTGCGCAGTCCCGCCTTAAAGGAGCGGTTGATGCTCACGTCAAGGGGCTGCAGCAGGGGCGTGCACCCCCCCGGGATGATGGCGGGAATCACACGGTGCCACCTGAGCTTCGCAAGAACGCCGTCCGTGATGTGTCCACGGTAGGAGTCCAACACCAGGAGGGTCTTGGACCGACGGATGCCACGAGGCGGCTTGATGAAGGGGAGAAGGACGTTGTTAACCCAGTCGTCGACGAGTTTGCCGTCCATCCACCCCTTCTCATGAGCGCGGATGATGACACCTGCATACGAGAAACACGCAAGTGCACGGGGAGATTGTTAAACGTACTGAGGTATCACCCACCGCGGCTTCAGGGCCAATACGAAAATTACCTGGCGGCACGCGGATCTTAGGGATGGTCTTGCGCTTGAAAATGACCATCGCTGGGAGCTTGCGTCCGTCCGCCGTGACGCCCAGCATCACGGTCACCCGTTGCTTCTCGTACCCCGCGCTGCGAACGTGCACAGACTTCTCGCCGCGGTGGTGAAGAGTCCGGTCGCACGGCATCTCCAAGAACACAGGGGTCTGGTCCGCGTTTATGACGTTCCATGTGTCGATGCTCCACTTGATGACGTTCCGCCGTATGAACTCCCAGAAAGACTCGCATTTGGGCTTGCAATCTGCAAACGAAAAAAAAAAAAAAAAAAAAAACCGGTAAACGAAGTGAATCACCCAGGTAAACAGCGAGAGGCGGCTTATACACTAACACGGAGGGTCAATGAGTCGCGAAGCAAATTATACATACCCTTCGCGAGGCGCTGCCTGATCTTCGTCTTCACACGGATGGCGAGGCCCCACCGTGCACGGAAGCGAAACGTCCAGCGCGCGGAAGCCATCCAAGCGACGTCCGGGTGGTGGTGCTTCATGAACGTCCTGCTCCACTGCCTGATGAACTTGATCGGGACTGCTAACCCCCTGCCGCGGAAGTTCAGGAGCTTCTTGTACACGGCCTGCTCCATGTCGGGGTATTTCGCCCGCCGACCGCCACCCTTCAGCCGACGCCTGCACGGTGCAGCCTTTTCGATCTCCTGCGCGATCCTCAGCCAACGGCGGACGCTGATTGGCTGAACCCCTGCAAGACGGGCCGTGTGACGAATTGACAGATTCTCGTCTTTCATCCGCAGAAGCCACTGCCACTTCTCACCCATGGTGCGCGCCGTGCGACGGTGCGTACTCTTGCGAGAACGCGGACTTGCAGGCGCAGAGTCCTTCGTTGCCTCGGGACCACCTTCATCGTGGACGAGGTCTTCGGGAAAGGTGGGGATGGGGAAGTCGCCAACACCGTAGGCCGCCTCGTCGGTCTCATCGCGGTTTTCGCTGACGTCTTCTGGCGCGGGAAAGCCCTGCTCGTCCGGGGGCTCGAAGAGAGGCCGGTCTTGGTGGGAAACGAAACCCGAGGGAAACACGGGTGGCGCAGGCGGCGTCGGTGGAGCAGGCGGGGCAGGAGGTGCGGGAGGCGCAGGTGGTGCTGGCGGACGCGGGCTAGTAATCACAACGATGGCCGGCCGCGATGAAGTCATCGAGGCACGGCGCGTACGCCAAGGGCTTTCGAAAGCCGACATGGTGGAACTCTATTGCTAAACTATCGTACTTGGGGCGCATGACGACCTACTAGCACCATGAGCCGTTCTTTGTGTTGAGATAATATCGAGACTTGTGCACTTCAAGGAATTCGTGTAGTGTAGTTAGTACAGTAAAAGTACCGATAGGCTGACGTCAGCAAAGCGCTACGCGCTCTAGGATGACGTCAGCAGTAGCTGTAGGTATCACGAATAGTCTCGTACCGTTTCAGGCTAAAAGGTACATTAGGCGAATAGGTACTTTATCCTAGTATATATTCTGCATGTTTGTCATTTCTTAATATACTTGATTTCAGAGATATTGATCCTGTTACAAGTCACTCATATAAAGACTTCCACTGCTACAGGAAGCTACTATCCTAAGACTACGATCCTATTCAGACAGCTTAAATTCTAACACTTTGTAGTGCGGCTGAGCGAACAAAGTGAATCAGAAGCAATAGACACAGCGCTGGGGTACGATGTGACAAGCTCGGCTGCCTGCTGGAGTTGTGAGGGATCCGTTCCGCACCACGTCCAGAGCCTGTCCCTCGCTCTGTCGCTAAAGGAACAGACGTGCCTAGTTGGACGACGCGTGTCACACGCGATATGAGGTTCGGAGTGCTGTAAGCGGTGGATTTGGACGTGCAAAATAAAAGTCCCCCCCCCCCCCCCCAAAAAAACGAATGGTACACCCTAAATCGCATAACTGTACTTGATTAATAAGTGTACCCGGGTCTTATACAACTCGTTCCGATTAAATGTTCACCCTAACCAATTTGCCTCTATTTTAGGAAAGTCCCCCGGGTCTTATATCCGGGAGAATACGGTAGCAAGCTTTCACAATGTGGCGATTGAGCAAGGAGGAGTTAGAGCAGCTGGTGCAGGAGGCAGAGAGGCACGAAAAGGAGGATGAGCTGAGCAGAGGGAGGGGGCATATAGTGAGTGGCTTGTAACATTGGGAAGGGCGTCTTCCGTTGAAGGCGATGGTAGTGGTGGCACAGCAGCTGTAGATATAGATTGCGAAGGGCCAAATAATCAGTTGTTTGTACTGTGTGTATGCTGATTACATAATTACGCCGTATATGCCTTTACATCACATGCATGCAAAACCATCTTGCTCACGCACCAACTCATGAGAACAGCGACCCCGTCGTTGTCTGTATTAGAGGAGCTACAGTAGGCTTCTCCAAGGGATACTTTCCCTTTCCAGCAGTTGTTCTACGCATAAGCTCGCGAGACTCCTGGCAAAGAGCACATCCCAGGCATAAGGTGTGGATGCAGCAATCACACACCCTCTCGCAGACTGGATGCGGATCCCTGAATAAGAATTTCGCCTCTCTGTAACGCAAAAAGCAGGCCCAAGGGAGAATGTAAAAGCCATCAATATGTAAAAAAATATTATAGAAGGCGGTTTGATTGATGCCAGAACCTTGAGCTGTTCCTTGTGAAAGCCACTAGTATAAATGTTCAGGAGACAAATAAGTTGTAGAACCATGCTGAAGCCACACAAGACACGCACCTGAATGCCGTATCTGTTTCTGATCTTTGTTCGTGTAAGCGAGGTGCACAACGCGAGCAGAGAGAACGCCGCAGTAGCAGGGTTGTACCCAATGTCCACAAGTGGGACATAACAATTCACGAGAAAGTAGGCGCAGCAGCAGCCACAGCACTCGCTCTCGTTGTCTGTAAGCATTTCCCGGTTGATGCCAAATAGCACACACGGGCAAAGAAACCCAGGCAGCCTGGGATGGGAAGAGAAGGGCGTACGCAAATTATCAGAATCAAGCATCGAACGAAGGAGTGAAAGCGAGCGAGAAAAGAAACAGATCAGGACAAGTTTAGACCTAGCTGCCAGGGACGGATCGAGGAGGGAGCGACAAATTTGTGTATCGACGTACAGATGTCGCAATCGTTGCTGTTCGCTGGGTAATCGTTTCCGAAGCAGTCCCACAGGCCCGTGTGCCACGCTGATGCCAAAGATCCCCCGTGCGAGTACTCGCCATGGGGTGACGCCGTCACTGACGGTGCTGGCAGTACAGGCACCGTGACGGCTTCGGACCCGGAGCCACCACTATGCTCAAAGTGTTGAGCTTGAACATCCCCAGCATGCCTGTAGTAACGTGGGTCTTGAGGTTCCAGGCCTTGCCTGAAACGAGCTGTACGATTGATGGCTCGCGGAACCGGAAGTCAGACCAGGTCGTCTGTGTAGCGACACCCATCCTTAGGGTTGCGCGCGGCCCCTACGGAAAACAGGCGCAAAATATCTGCACACGGAACACGAAACATCTCGAAATAAATATTGCAGCAAAGCCCCTCTGGCGATCTGTGCCTAGGGGGGCTGGTGAGGAAGAACGGTCCGCGGCCTCCGTAACTGGGTCCCGTAATGGGATCACGCAGACGATGCTTACGGCGTCATTGACGCCCGCGGAACGTTAGCAGTACGATCTGGGGGGGTTGGAGAAAGGTCGTCGTGAGATTGCGCCAGATGGAGAGGTAAGTAACTCTCCCTCCACGTCAGCGGGCTATCTCTGTACAGTTGCATATTTCCTGGAGAGCATCTTATCAACAGAGTCGCGCATGCAGTGCTAGGATCCAGTGCACACGTAAAAAGGCTAGGGGTGCTGGCACTACTTCGCAGGCAAAACCTCTTGTCGCGTGTTTTGGAACTCTCCAGGGCTTAAACCCGGTATAGGGTTGTGGGACACAGGTTTGGCTAGACAATAACTACAGATGTACACACACCCAAACGATTTATATATAAACTCGAATCGGTTCCTCAATCAAACAAGGTAGTTTCCAGATTCTCAATGTACGGTAGTTGTCTCTTGTATGGTTCATGAACTATAAGACAGAACCCACTACTGCTGTAGACCCCTCTTCCAAGATTTTGTGATTTTCAGCAGTTAATGTAAACGCAACAATGTGATGTAGCCAGTATACACATCTAGACTAATAAAAACAGCCTCAACAACCTAGGCCTTCTCGAGGGCAACCTTGCGGAGAGCATTCGCGCGAATCAGGCTGCCGATGGTGTTGACGGCCAGCTTGAGATCATCGAGGGGGTTGCCCGGCACGACCGTCTTGTAGAGGTAACTGTCGAACGTCATCTTCTGCACGTAGTCGTCTGCACACATCTCAACGAACGCCTCGCGAGCAGGGTTGGAGCGGTAAAACACCTTCTGGAGAATGTCCAGCACCTGGACAAAACAGGGGAAAAAAAGGATTGCAACACACAGATTAGAATTGAATGGCATGATGGAAACACAGATCCGGATTTCGCAGCTATGCCTGCCTCAATTTTCCACCCTGAACAAGGAGCAGCACCACCTCACTACAAAGAAAGAAAAACCATCCAGCTTAATTAAATCCAATCAGATCTTCTCACCTTGTAGGTGGCCCAGTACTTCTTGTCCCACTTCTCCAGGTACACACGCAAGTCAGACTCATTGATCATGCACGTGCCCTTGGCACTCGCAACTTACTAAGTTGCTCCTACAATGAAAGGAGTATGAATTGAGGGCCTTACCTTGTAGGTGGCCCAGTACTTTTTGTCCCACTTGTCCAGGTACACACGCAGGTCAGACTCATCGATCATGCGCGTGCCCTTCTCAGACCCCTCAGCGATCGCCTCTGCTGCCATGCGCCCCGACTTGGCCGCAAAGTAGATGCCCTGGGGGGTGGAGAGTGGTGTGATGGGAGGTGGAGAGCGGTGCAAAGGGTGAGCACAAAGTACGGCACAGGTGACAAGGGCGGGCTTGGGGGCAGGGCAGCAAGGGGCCTTGTCGTTTTGTCCACCATGCGAGTGCCCTACTCAAAACCCGTCCACCATGCGAGTGCCCTTCTCAAAACCCTCCAAGATCGCTTCTGCTGCCATGCGCCCCAACTTAGCATGGACAGTGGGGGAATGGGGGGTGGAAAGAGGTGAAATGGGTTAGCTCCATGTATAGTATAAAACTACTGAGTGTGAAATGGGTACAGCCATAGAGGACTGGGGGTCTCGTGCACCATGCCATGCACATGCCCTTTCCCAATCTCAAAACGTGCAACACCAAAATGCGAACAGCACAGACCCCATCAGTCAGCAGCAACGCACCTCGCCTGAGCACTTGGTGACGTAGCCAGCAGCATCACCAACCAGAGCCACGCGGTTGGATGTCAAAAGGCACCAGGGATTGTGGCATTACACACACATTGCTCAATCCCATCACTCAGCAGCAACACACCTCGCCTGAGCACTTGGTGACGTAGCCAGCAGCGTCGCCAACGAGAGCCACGCGGTTGGATGTCCGGCGGGGGCGGGGGTGCTCCGGGATGGGGTGAGCCTCCACGCGGATGATCTTGCCTCCCTCGATTTTGTCCTTGGCGCGGTTCCTGAGGGGGAGAGAAAGGCGGCAGGAAGTGTGGAGAGACATGCTCAGACAAAATGCGTGCTGTTGAGAGAGTGTGAACGCCTGAAAGATTGACCAGATCTTACCTCCCTCAATTTGTCCTTGGCACGATCCGTGTAGGAAAGGCAGCACGGAGTGTGGGAAAAGAGGCCCGGGCATTATGAGGTCCCAACGCACCTGGTGGCGGTCTGGTATTGCTTGATGGCGGGCTTGTTGATAACGGTGCCAGTGCCGACCGCCACGTGGTCGCACTTAGGGAACACCCAGCCGTAGAAGTCGGGCGACACGTCATCGCCGACGTACATCTCCGCGAGATCCTCGTAGTATGCCATCTTGTCCTCCGGCAGGCGGATGCGCTCCTGTGGGGCGCGATAGAGTAGGGTAGAGTGGGGTACGGTAGGGTAGAGTGAGTCAATGGGCGACACGTCATCGCCCACGTACATCTCAGCGAGATCCTCGTAGTACGCCATCTTGTCCTCCGGCAGGCGGATACGCTCCTGTGGGGTGCGGTAGAGTAGGGTACAGTAGGGTACGGTAGAGTGAGTAGGGTGGGTAGGGTAGAGTGAGTAGGGTGGGTAGGGTAGAGTGAGTAGGGTGGGTAGGGTAGAGTGAGTCAACGGGCACGTCATCGCCCACATACATCTCCACGTCATCCTCGTAGTACATAGAATCGCGGAACACTGAAGCGTGTGTCCTCACCTGGAACGCAATGGCGTAGTCGTAGTCACCCGCGTCGATGTCCTTGGCCACCCTGCTGTTGGCGCCATCAGCGCCGATCACGGCGTCGACCTCCAGAGTCTTGGGCACGCCGACCTGCATTGACCAATCACAAGGCAGGACACCAATTACAGATGTGGAAACAGACACGTCAGGAAACGACAATCGTATTTTTCTATTTGTTTTTCGCCATTCAGATCCGCAAGAGAAGACAGAGAACCAGACAGCCGGACTAGATTCGAAAGCCGGCAGGCAATCCAAGTTTCCTCATCGCAAAGCCAACGACCACCCCTTCCCCGGCTTGCGAAGCCACGCAGCCAAGCGGCACGACGCGCACGAGCCAGCTACACGACCGGTTACCATCGAACCGTGGGAGCATCCGGAAGCGCCTTGTGACCGGCTCGGCTCGTACGAACCTTGGAGTCGCCGGCGTAGTCGGAGTAGTGGATGATGTAGGGGCTGTCGTCATCCTTGGGCAATACAGCCCGTTGGTAACCGTCGCGCTCACAATGGAATGCCCTCGCAAAGTGCAACGCTCACTCCGACTCTAAGGCACGAACCTTGGAGTCGCCGGCATAGTCGGAGTAGTGGATGATGTAGGGGCTGTCGTCATCCTTGGGCAATACAGCCCGTTGGTAACCGTCGCGCTCACAATGGAATGCCCTCGCAAAGTGCAACGCTCACTCCGACTCTAAGGCACGAACCTTGGAGTCGCCGGCGTAGTCGGAGTAGTGGATGACGTAGGGGCTGTCGTCATCCTTGGGCACGTCCATCCTCAGGTACAGCCCGTTGATCACCGTCGCGCCGTACGACTGGGCGCGGTTGCGAAGGAAGGCGTCGAGCACCTCGCGGCGCACCATGCCGATGTACTCCTCCTTGCCGAGCGTGCGACCCACGTCAACCTCGACGTTGGAGGGCGAGATCATCTTCATCTTGGTCACGCGCCTGTCGATGATCTCCTGGGGAAGCTGAACGGACGGAAGAAGGAATTCCAGGCGAAAAAAAAATCCAAAAACAAGGGGAAGAAAGACGGAGGAGAGGGATTGGTGAGGCGCAGGAAGGCGTCCGGCGTCGAGCACCTCGCGGCGCACCATGCCGATGTACTCCTCCTTGCGCTCAATGAGGAACGCCTCGATACCGTTCTCCGCCAGCGTCTCCGTCGCACAGGAATTCGCGAAAGTTGGCGAAAGTTACCTGAAATTCGTCGACCATGCAGAGGGGGATGGCGCCACCGCACGGCTTGGCGTTGTCGAGCTTGCGCTCAATGAGGAACGTCTCGATGCCGTTCTCCGCCAGCGTCTCCGCCGCGCACCCGCCCGCCGGGCCGCCTCCGATAACTGTGTAAAAGAAATCCGGAAATCTTTGTTAAAGGTTGGAAGTTGGTAAAACAGGAAAAACAGATAGCATTCTGGAAGGCGGAAAGAAGAATGCCGTGGGAGTTTTAGTTGCCAGAGGGCAAGCTAATATAGAATCTGGTAGTTTCGGTACAGCTTGCAATCCTGGTGGAGTATATAGTGGAATTCAAGGTAATGTGCAGTTTAGAACACGATCTGGGACAGACGCGAATCTGAAGTCAGCGTTATTCGCTCAGGAAAAGAAGATGATGGCGGCCGTTACTCACCGGCGACGCGGAGCTTCCTTCCTTGAATCTTCTTGCTGTTCCTGCCAGCCACAATGGTCAGGGTGAAACAATTCTCAGCAGCGTCAGCAGCCGGAGCCTCCGCGGCCACAGGCGCAGCAACCTTAGCGCCGGGCAGGAAGGACGAGGCGGAGGAGGAGGCGGAGTGAGCGCGCATGCCATCGAACGCCTTGAACGACGGTGCAGCGGCTGAGTGGGCGAGCGACGCTGAGAGCGAGGCGCCGGTCTGCCTTCTCTCCTGGGCAGCGCTGCGCTGCTGCAGGCCAGCGGCCGAGACAAGGCTCGACTTCGCGCACAGGGAGAGAGCCATGGCGTCTGACTGGCACGTGTGAACAGGAGGGGCTTCGAAAAGTTTTTTTCTCTCAAAGCCGAAGTGGTAACGGCTGTTCACAAACGTGTCAGTGATAGGCCCTACAGTTTTATCAAGGGGTATTGAAGTATGGGGAGAATTTAGGAGGGTAGTGACTGTGTTTTGAAGAGATGGGGTCTAGGCCAGTGAACTCCCCGGCACACTCAAAGATCAGGGTTGGGAGATCTGTTTACATTGACATCTCACCGTCACGTTGCAAGATTTAAACACCGTCAGTTCGACACTTTATGCAATAACTGCAGGTTTCTTGACAACAACAAGGAATGCAGAACCAAATCTTAGTTAATAAAAACTCGCCGTCTTGAACGTAGCATACACTCCCCGCATGCGTGACGTGGTCATTGGGAATGGGTGACGGCATCCGAAGCGTGCCACCACGAGAAACGCCATTCGCAGTCTCGGATTTTCTGCTGACGTGGAGCCAAGTCCCCAGGAATGCTCCCAGCTTCCAGTTCAGGGAGGAGGGAGCAACCCCATCGCCCAAGCCCGAAAGCAACCTGATCCCCCAATCGCGATGAAACACCAGTCCACATTGTCAGATTTCCTTGCCCCAAGCAGGTTCGTAAATTCGGTCGGATTGGGACGCAAAATTATTCCCTCCATTGAGTAGGCCACTATTGTGATGACTAACGCGTTCAAAATCGAAGGGCAACTTAAATTAAATTATACACGTGTCCGTTTTCATTACCCAAGCAGGGGTATTGTCTCTTTGAACCTCATTTCGGTTCTTTTCCAATAAAAATTCACGGTTATGTACGAGGAATCCAGTAAGCACTTATACCCTTTTTAGAACAAATTATCCATACATGACAGCAAAATTTTGGCCTACAGATACCAACGGTCCTCCTTCAGTCCTAGTACCAGGCGCTTGTGCTGCATTTGCCTCATTTGCCAATGAGTCTGGGTACAACAAACTAGTTTCTGTGGTTAAATTTTGATGGAGCCTGACTGTAAAGAGGATACCAAAGTTAATGTTTGCCTTGTGCCTGCGGTAACCAGATAGGGTCCGAAGTGGCTCGGGAGCTGATGATTGGCCGGTGGCAGGGTCTGTGTTGATGATGGCGCATCTGCTGCAGGGAGCAACGGACTGGTGGAAAAGGGGAGCAGGAAGAAGAGAGTGGGAGGGGAGAAGGGGATTATGAAAAGGAGAAGGTAGGATAGATAGATTACAGCTGTGGCAGGGTCTGTATTGATGACGGCGCACCTGCTGCAGGGAGCAAGGGACTGGAGGGAAGGAAATGGTGGGAAGGAGGGAGGGAGGAATGTTGAAAGGGACAACCGAGGAGACATCGATTGTGTGATTATTTTTGTGTTGACAGGTGTGAGTATGTGTGAGATAGTGTGATGTGAAGAGAAATGGGTAGAGCAAGAGAGGGGAAGATAAAGAGAGGGGAACAAGGGGGTTGATGACGAACAGACAAAGTGCTGATTTAAACGGAATTAATGAATAAGATAAGCACCATCAAGATAAGCACTGCTCACCTCAAAGGAAACATCTTGACCAACCAGCTGCTTCCACCTGTCCTCATCGTATGGCGCCACGTCAGCACCGCCCACCACGAAGTTGGGGCGAAACCGCAATGCCCACGAGGCATCTGCTTCCGCATCTCTGTCCACGTCAGCAGCCTGAGAGAACCCTGCTGACGTGGCAGATTGTACTGTCGCTGCTGGATAAGCTTGATCCATTCCCGAGCCTGAGCCCAGGCCATTAGGTTCAGCAGAGTTACCAAGCATCAGGCTCCAATCGGCAGGGCAGCAAGGAAGCGCAGCAGATTGAGACCCTAGCAACGGCGTGGGACCAGATTTGACTTGCTTATTTTGCAGAGTTTCATGCACTCCTGTTGTTCTCCCGGTTAATTCCGCTACCTCTCCTTTCATCAACTCCCCGTCTGTCCCATGTGCCACTCTCTTTTGAAGATCAACCAGACTGGCAGATGAGACCACTAGAAGCTGTGCCTCATTGGCTAGCGAGAGAGAGGGGGCAGAGGAGGGAGAGGAGGGAGAGGAGGGAGAGGAGGGAGAGGAGGGAGAGGAGGGAGAGGAGGGAGAGGATCGAGAGGAGGATGCGGATTGGGAAGATTCGTTACGGCTGGAGTGATTTTCAGTGATCTGATTGGTTCGGGTGTTGTCCTGACTGTTGAGGATGCTTCTTGGCAGCTTCTTCTGCTGGCGCGCGTGCGGTAGGAGCCTCACGAGCTGACAAGGCGTGCCGAGGGCAGTGGAGAGCCAGGCTGCCACGTCACCAGGGTACACTGCCACGTGGACGCTGATGTGGACGATGGGAAGACAACACAATGGAGGAAATGGAATGAGTGAATGAGTGAGTGGGAGAGAGAGGGAAAAACGGCATGTCCTATGTGCATGTGTGTGACATGAGAGAGGGGCATGTTCATGGTGCATGTCGCTTGAAATTACATGTGCTCTGCACTCGCCAACCTGGGTAAATGGGCATTTGAGTTTTGAGGCACCTCTATACTCACCTAAAGGCATGTTTCATGGTCCATGTCACTTGCTTGGATTCAAGCGGGTGGCTTTACACTATCCAACCTGGGTAGAGGGGCATTTGTGCACGACACCTGGACATGACCCACATAACACATACAACAAACCTACACTACACAGCCCTCCGTACCCATCCACACCCATCCATAGCCGTCTGTATGTAGTCAGCCAAACACCTGTCACCGCACACTCGCACCCCATCCAGCCTGGCGTCAGGCCACGTGTCAACGGGCAATTGGAGGGGAGACAGGGCAGGAGGACAGTACTCTCGTACGCACCGTGTACACCCATCTACAACCACATACACCCATCTACAACCACATACACCCATCTACAACCACATACACCCATATACAACCACATACACCCATATACAACCACATACACCCATATACAACCACATACACCCATATACAACCACATACACCCATATACAACCACATACACCCATATACAACCACATACACCCATATACAACCACATACACCCATATACAACCACATACACCCATATACAACCACATACACCCATCCACACCCACCCACGCACCTGTCACCGCACACTCGCACGCCATCCAGCCTGGCATCAGGCCACGTGTCAATGGGCAATTGAAGGGGAGGCCGGGACGGAGAGCCTTGGGGAGTAAGGTGGATGGAGAGGAGGCGTGAAGCGAGGTCGATGGATGGGCGGAGGCGGTAGAGGGAGGGGACCTGGTTGTTGAGGGGAGGAGGGAAGGGGGGAAGGAAATTGAGAAGAGGGAGAGACCACTAGAGAGTTTTGGGGAGTAAGGTGGATGGAGAGGAGGCGAGAGGTGAGGTCGATGGAGGGTCGGAGGCGGTAGAGGGAGGGGACCTGGTTGGGGGGGAGGGGGATGGGAGGGACGCAGAAGCAGTGGATGAGAGGAAAGGAGTGAGGGGACTCAGGCGGATGGAGAAGAGGCGTGCGGAGAGGTCGATGCATGGGCGGGGGCGGTAGAGAGAGGGACCCTGGTTGTGAGGGAGTGGTTTGGGGGTGTGCAGGGCGAGAGAACAGGAACTGAGACCAGAGAAATTATGGGTTACAAGGAGAGGTGCCCTGAAAAGTGAAGGTGGATGGAGAGGAGGCGTGAAGCGAGGCCGATGGATGGGTGGAGGCGGTAAAGGGAGGGGGCCTGATTGTGAGGGTTGGGAGGAAGGGGGAGGGGAGGGGGCATGAAAAGGAGCAGCAAGGGAGAGTTTGGGAATTTAGGTGGATGGAGCGGAGGCGGTGAGATGCGAGATTGCTGGATGGAGGGGGAATGGTAGACGGAGGGGGGCCGAGTGGGGGAGTTGGGAAGGGGGAGACGAATGGAGATATTAGCAAATAAGGCAAGAATGAAGGGAAGTGGGTGAAGAGCAGAGGGACGAGGAAGGTGGGTATGAGGAGAGACCGGCCAGCCAAGTGCGATGAAGTAGGTGACGTGCGGTGAGGTGCGGTGAGGTGCGGTGAAGCGTGTGTGATGAAGCGTGATGAAGTGTTTAGGGGTTTAGCGGCCTAAGAGGAGTGCCTATGAGAATGCTAGCTGCTCACCCTGTTGGATCTCAATGGTGTCCCCATGGGATTGACGATAAGCCATTCCCGATCATGCAGGAGACCTGATGGCATGGGTGGGGGTGTATGGCATGTTGGACCTCAATGGAGTTCCCAAGGGGTTGACGATGAGATGAGCCACTCACGGTCATGCTGCAGACCTGTGGCAATGGGAGAGTGGGACGGACAGAAGGGCATGGTTGGGATGGGGTAGGCATGGCACGGGCGGGTGGGTGTGTGTACTATATTGGGCCTGAGAAAAGTGCCTATGAGGCTGATGATCAGCCACTCGCGGTCATGCAGCAAACCTGATGGCATGGTTGATACAGCATGGTGGGTGGCGTGGCAAAGGTGGCAGGGCAAGGGTGGGGGTGAGGGTGTATAGAATGTTGGGCCTCAGTAGAGTGCCCATGGGGTTGATGATCAGCCACTCGTGGTCATGCAGCAAACCTGATGGCATGGGATGGCATGGCATTGGATCGCATGAGGGGAATTACCAGTGGGTCCAAGCGGCCATGCTTCCGCTCGCATGGGAGCACACGACACACAGCTCAATGCATGCTATACAGCACACTATTACCCCTAACCACACTGTACCGCTCTATACCCTAGAATATCAAGCACTTACCAGTGGGTCCCAGTGGCCATGCTTCCACTCGCATGGGAGCACACGACTTGATCGGATACACAAACAGCCCCTCTACAGTCACGCTCTGCGCAGGCACACGTGCTTGCAAAACATTCTCCTTAGTCACATCTGCTTGTACAAGCTCCTTCCGTTGCTCAGAATGGCCTGCTATTCCATCAGTGAAACGCCCTTTATCCAGCTTCTCCTCATCATCATCAGCAACAGCAGACTTTTGAGTCGACTCAAAAGTGAAACGCCCTTTATCCAGCTTCTCAACGTCAGCAGCAGCAGCAGCAACGACGGCTGTAGCGGCTGTAGCAGAAGAGGCAGAAGCGGAAGCAGCAGCAGCGGCAGAGGTGGCGGCAGGAGTAGCAGTAGTGGCAGCAGCAGCAGAGGTAGCAGAGGTGGTGTGCTGAGGTGGACCGTGCGGACGTGGGCTTTGCTGAGGTGGAGTGTGCTGACGTGGCAGCTCCACGAAGCATGTTTGGATGAAGGAGAGGAAGGCCTGCAGCAATTGGACAACAGGTGCGGGTGGGCGAGGGGGGTTTTGCGTTGGGGCAGACAGTGGGGTTTCGGGTTTGCGTCAGGTAGCAGAGGAGGATGCAACGAGGCCAGGAAAAAAAATCAGACGACAAGGATCTTTCACCAATTTTTTTAAATAATAATAATATAAAAAAAGGGTGAATAGCAGTGGACAGGAAAGTTCCGACAGGAGTATTGTTGAAAGGAGATTTGATGGACAACCAACACTCAATCCAAACGAGCTCCACAGCGGCGGCAAAAGTTGACAGGTGTCCAAACGAGATATAGCTGAACAAACAGGCACTCAACTCAGCCCAGCTCACCTCCACGTCATCAATGGTTGACAGGTGTCCAAAGGAGATCCGAACGGCACCAGTCGGCCGCCCCGCAATCACGTCGTTGTCGTCCCAACACACGTGCCCCGCCTCGTAGTTTTGAAGTAAATGGGAATGAGACAAACGGAGGTGCTTGGCACAGGCACCAGGGTTGCAGAAACAACCAGTCTGTTGCATGGGGGAGAGGGGAGGTGAGCAGGCGAGCAATGGGTTATTTAGGGCCCTCCCAGCACAACTTTTGAGACGTCTCAAAAGACGACTTTTGAGACGTCTCAAAAGTCCTCCCAGCACACGTGCCCCAATTGGTGGTTTTGGAAGAGGTGGGAATGAGACGAGCGGAGGTGCTTGGCACAGGTGCCCGGGTTGCAGAAACAACCGGTCTGGTGGATGGGGTAAAGGGAAGGGATGAGGGTGGGAGCAATAGGTTATTTTTTGTCATCCCAGCACATAAACAAGTGCCCCGAGTTGTAATTTCGGAGGAGGTGGGCGTGTGAGAGGCGCAGGTGCTTGGCACAGGCGCCACCGCGCCAGGGTCACAGAAGCAACCAGAGAAAGCGTCAGAGGAGGAGGTAAATAACAGCTAGCTTCTCAAAAGCATCTATTACCTCTTGAGGCGCCTTAGAAATATATCTTACCCTGAGATGAATGCTGTGAATAGCCGCCAGCTTTTCAACCTCCTTGTGCCCCACCCACGATCCATCGCTGCGCTTCAAGTTAAAACCAGGGTGCACATTCAACGCGGTTCGGCTTGAGATGTTGGGAAGGGGGTTTGGAGAAAAACAGTGATTGGCTCACGAGGGGCGACAAAAAAATGATTCCGCTAGAGCTTCGGGCATTTCGTAGGTGGCGGGAGGGGGTGAAATGGCGGGAGTGGGTGAAACCGAATGGCGGGAGGGATGAAACAGATTGGCGGGAGGGGGGGGAAACGAAATTGCGGGGGAGGGGGGAAACAAAATTGCGGGGGAGGGGGGAAACGAATTTCGACGGGGAGGGGGAAATGAAATTGCGGGGGCGTGGGGAAACGAAATTGCGGGGGAGGGGGGAAACGAATTTCGACTTGAAGGGGTTGAAAGCACACCTCGTAACCCACTCAGTCAAGGGATAACCTTTGATGCACATTCAGCTGAATGTGCACCCCGGTTTTAAACGCCACCACTCCCCCCTGCTGCTTCAACGCTGCCTCTTGTTCGTGCTCTCCACTTCTCGCGTGCAGCAGCAAGGCCATGTGCCTTCCATACACGGTGCAGACGCGCTGACTGTTGCAGTGGCGGAGGGAGAGGAGGCGAGAGGCGGTGAAGAGGGCGAGAGAGGAGACGTGGCTGTATTGGAAAAGGGGTAAAAAAAACAAACAAACAAACAAACCAACCAAAAAAAAGAGAGGAGAGAACAGGAATTGTCATGAGGAGAAGACGGGAGATAAAGAGGATGAGTGGGCGTGCATGTTGTTCAATTCACATGTAGAGGAGCCTGTGCCTACGAGTTTTGAGACGTCTCAAAACCACATGTAGAGGAGCCTGTGCCTACGAGTTTTGAGACGTCTCAAAACCACATGTAGAGGAGCCTGTGCCTACGAGTTTTGAGACGTCTCAAAACCACATGTAGAGGAGCCTGTGCCTACGAGCCCTTGACAGGGTTAACGCTACCTCAAGAAAACACAAGGGTTGGCAATTATTGTTCACATGGAATGGCCGAGATAGAGAAGCGGGAGACCAAAGCCAGGCCCGGAGGGAGCTCTGCTCCAAGCTGGGGGAAGGGGAGAGTGCCGTGCTCCCACCCACTGTGACTCGAGAAAACAGGCTAGTAGCAAACACGAGGAGGGGTAAACTGGGTGATAAGAGCTCAACTCACCGTTGGATGGCAGGGAATTAGAGGCGGGAGACCCGGGCGAGGCCCGGAGGGAGCTCTGCTGCGAGCTGGAGGAAGGGGAGAGTGCCGTGCTCCCACTGTGCTTCATTCAACCATACAGGCTAGTCTAGTAAGCACCATGATTCACCCACTGGATGGTAAGCGCTCACCGCTGAATGGCTCCCACTGTGCTTCCAAGAGTGCAGGCTGGTAGCAAGGCTTTGGATGGTAAGCATCATGATTCACCCACTGGATGGTAAGCGCTCACCGCTGAATGGTGGAAAAAGAGAGGCAGGAGACCAGGGCGAGGCCTGGAGGGAGCTCTGCTGCGAGCTGGAGGAAGGGAAGGGTGCCGTCCTCCCACTGTGCTTCCAAGAAACCAGGCTGGTAGTAAGGCAACGCTTGCAAACACAGGTTGGTAGCAAGGCTTTGGATGGTAAGAGCTTACCGTTGAATGGCAGGGAAGGGGAGGCGCGAGACCAGGGCGAGCCCTGGAGGGAGCTCTGCTGCGAGCTGGAGGAAGGGGAGCGTGCCGTCCTCCCACTGTGCTTCGAGCGATGAGCGCAGAGAGACAAAGCCAGAGTCTGCAAACACTGCTGCCACGGTGCCTGTGAGGGGGACGAGGGAGGGGAGGAGGGGAGGAGGGGGGAAAGAGTGCTGGGAAGCCGTCCTCCCACTGTGCTTCGAGCGATGAGCGCAGAGAGACAAAGTCCGAGTCTGCAAAAACTGCTGCCACGGTGCCTGTGAGGGGAGGAGGGGAGAAGTAGAGAGAACGGATGTGGAGAATGGAGAGAGGTGGAGGAAGGGCAGTGTGCTATGCTCCCACTGTGCTTCAAGCGATGGGCGCAGAGAGACAAAGTCGGAGTCTGCAAACACTGCTGCCACGGTGCCTGTGAGGGGGACGAGGGAGGGGAGGAGGGGAGGAGGGGGGAAAGAGTGCTGGGAAGCCGTCCTCCCACTGTGCTTCGAGCGATGAGCGCAGAGAGACAAAGTCCGAGTCTGCAAAAACTGCTGCCACGGTGCCTGTGAGGGGAGGAGGGGAGAAGTAGAGAGAACGGATGTGGAGAATGGAGAGAGGTGGAGGAAGGGCAGTGTGCTATGCTCCCACTGTGCTTCAAGCGATGGGCGCAGAGAGACAAAGTCGGAGTCTGCAAACACTGCTGCCACGGTGCCTGTGAGGGGGACGAGGGAGGGGAGGAGGGGAGGAGGGGGGAAAGAGTGCTGGGAAGCCGTCCTCCCACTGTGCTTCGAGCGATGAGCGCAGAGAGACAAAGTCCGAGTCTGCAAAAACTGCTGCCACGGTGCCTGTGAGGGGAGGAGGGGAGAAGTAGAGAGAACGGATGTGGAGAATGGAGAGAGGTGGAGGAAGGGCAGTGTGCTATGCTCCCACTGTGCTTCAAGCGATGGGCCCAGAGAGACAAAGTCGGAGTCTGCAAACACTGCTGCCACGGTGCCTGTGAGGGGGGGAAAAGGGAGGAGGAAGGGAGAGAGAAAGGATGTGTCGAAGGGGAGAGGTGTGGAGGATGGGCAGCGTGCCGTCCTCCCACTGTGCTTTTATGGACGGGGGCAGAGAAGACAAAGTCGGAGTCTGCAAAGACTGCTGCCACGGTGCCTGTGAGGGGAGAGGAGGCGGGGAGGAGGGAGGAGAAAGTGGTGGAGAGAGGATGAGCCGAAACAAGAGAGATGGAGGAAGGGGAGAGTGTTGTCCTCCCACTGTGCTTCTAGTGATGAGCGCAGAGACAAAGTCAGACCCTGCAAACACGTTGCCTGTAAGGGGGAAGGAGGGACGGAGGGAAGGAGAGACAAAAGGTTGTGCCGAAAGAAGGGATGTGGAGGAAAGGGAGTGTGCACTGTGAAGTACTCCCTATGTGCTTCTAGTGATGACAACTATCACATGACTGCCAACGAGCGCATGCTACTCGCCGTACCTCCACTGAAGTAGGGCTTGCTGAGGATGAAGGCAGCATCTGGGAGTGAGAAGAAAGGGATATGCAAAGAGAGTTGGAAGAGGAGGGAGACAAGGGATGAGAGATAGGAAGTTGGTTGAAATATGGGATCAAGGGTTACAGGAAGATGAGATGAGGCATATAAAGAAGCACGTGGAAAGAAGCATATGAGAAGAAAGAAGCATTCGGGAAGGGAAGTGAGAAGCATCTGAGAAGAAGCGTATAAGAAGAATGAAGCATATGAAAGGAAGAGAACATACATACCTCGCCGGATGATCAGGGCTCCAAGTCCTGTAGGAAATCCAAAGATCTGCTTATAGTGGGACAACAAGGGTGAAGGCGAGAGATGGTTACCACTTGGAGTGAGGAGCTGTAAGAAAGCGCTAGTCAGGTAATGAGGCAGAGAGAAGAGAAGTTAGCAGAGAATCGCAACAGAATGATGAGGGGACAGGAGGGAGTACGGAGAAAAGGAGAAACGGAGAAGTGAGAGTGCCACCCACCTTGTAGAAGGTGGGGTTGAGAATGGGAGTGAGAATGGAAATGACCAACAGGAGGGAGTACGGAGAAAAGGAGAAACGGAGAAAAGGAGAAAAGGAGGCTGCCACCCACCTTGTAGAAGGAGAGTGTGACAAAGTTAGCAGGGCAGTGGGTGGTGTGGAAAGGTGGAGAGAGGTGGAGAGGAATGAAGAGGGGTAGAGACAGCCCACCCACCTTGTAGAAGGAGAGTGTAACGAAGTCCGCAGGGGGCAGTGGGAGAGGTCCAGAGGGTGGGAGGCATGGAGAGGACTCAGAGGAGGGGCATAGGGAGGAGAGGGCAACCCACCTTGTAGAAGGAGAGTGCGACAAAGTCAGCGGGGCAGTGGGAGAGGTCCGGAGGGTCCGAGGCAGCAGCTTTGGCAGCATCGAGAAGCACGAACCAGCAGCGGGGAGAAGTGGTGGAGAAGGAGAGGGGTCGAAAGCGGGATAAGGACATCTCACTTTGTAGAAGGAAAGAGCAACGAAGTCAGCAGGGCAGAGCGAGAGGTCCGGAGGGTCCGAGGCAGCAGCTTTGGCAGCATCAAGAAGCACGAACCAGCGCCGGGGAAGCGGGGAAGAAGAATCACTTTCACCACTGCATCCACCATCACCACCACGACCAGTACGACTCCTACCACTCCCATCCCCACCACCACCCTCCCTATCAGCTTCATGGCCACTTGTCAACCTGCCACTGCTCTCCGTGCCTACAGCATCTGTACCCCGGGCCTCCCCACCAGCACCACCCCTGTCAGCACCACCAGTCGCCGCGCCACTGCTATCGGCCTGCCCTTGATACACTTCTGCACTGGACGTCCCATGACTTCCTCCCAGCCAACCCCAGAGGCCGCCCCATGCTCCCTTGTCTGCACGCAACTGCTGCTGCTGCTGTTGAGCTTGAGAGGCACCAGTGGTTGTTGTGCCATCCCCTCCCTTCTCTCTTCCTTCGTCTCCTTCGTCTTCGATTTCTTTCTGACTTCTCTTTTTCCCTCTCCCCCTGCCCTTTCTCCTACCATCACCGCTCTCCACTCCTCTGTCTTCCCTCGTCCACCCCTCCCACCCATCCAAACACCTCTCCTCCTTCACAGCCTTCACCACCCTCAAATCGAGCTTCTCCCCGCTGAAATTGCTTTCTGAAGGCATCGCAAACAGGCAAGGGATAAACGGCAACTCCTGCTGCACCTCTGAAACCAACTTTTGAGGCGGCTCAGAAACAGCCTCTTTCCTGCTTGCGCTAGATGCTGCTGTTGGTGCCTTCCCTTCTCTTGGCGCCCGTGAAAATCGGTTCAGCAGGCGAAGAGATACCCCCTCCACCACCCCTTGAATGACCGTGCCCTTCGAACAATCACCCACCCTTCTATCCACCCTTCCATCCACTTTTCCATCTACCCTACTACCCTTCCCATACGCCGCTCGTTGCTTTCTCATGGCCCTTTCCCTTTTATCCCTTGATGTTTGAGACGACTCAGAAGGTTCCTCGTCCCCTGTTCTCACATCCCTTGACCCTGAGCCTCCCACTCCACCCTCTTTTCCCTCACAGCCCTTCTCCTCAATTCTTCCTCCTGCCCCAGCCCCACCTGCCCCAGCCTCACCCGCCCCACTCCCACTAGCTCCGGCGCCACCATCCTCAGCCACACCAGCCCAAACCTCCTGTCCAGGCTCGGAATAAGCCCTGCCATGCTGTGGTTTGGTCAGCACTGGTTCGGCAAGAACAGTGGAATCAGAAAGGTTGGTTTCAGCAAGTGATGCTGCCCCCACAGGTTCACCTGTCCTCACACTCACACTCGCTGCTGCCCCTACAAGTTCACCTTCCCTCACTCTCACAATCGCTGCTGCTGCTCCCACTGCTTCACCAGTCCCTGCATTCAAATTGACATCTGCAGCACTTAAAGCTTGCCCCACAATACCGGCAGTGACTGCTGCTTGGGCTTCGTTTTGCCCCACACCATTACCATGATTGGCAACGGCTGCTCCCGCTTCTTTCTGCCGCACATTACCCGTAGCATCATCAACAGTGACTGCTTGAGCTTCTTTCTGCCCCACATCAGTGCGCTTGCTCCTGCTGCTGCCAGCTAACACCAATCGAACCTTCCTCCTTCTCACCAGCACTCCCACCGTTCCCTCCTCTTCCTCCTCCTCTTCTTCCTCTTCCTCCTCCTCTTCTTCCTCTTCTTCTTCCTCCCCTGCTGCTCCCTTGCCCTTACTCCTGCTGTTCCCAGGAAAGGCCACCCGAACCTTCTTCTTGCCACCTACCCTCACGCCGATCCTTTCCTCCTCTCCTTCATCCTCTTCTTCCTCTCCCTCTTCCTCTTCCTCCTCTTCTTCTTCCTCTTCTTCCTCTTCTTCCTCCTCCTCTTCCTCCTCCTCCTCTGTTGCTCCCTTGCGCTTACTCCTGCTGTTCCCAGGTAGAACCACTCGCACCTTCTTCCTTCCACCTACCCTCACCCCTAGCTTCCCCTCCTCTTCATCTTCTGATTCTGAATCTTCCTCCTCCTCTTCTTCTTCCTCCTCCTCTTCCTCCTCCGCTTCCTCCTCCTCCTCTTCCTCCACCTCCTCTTCCTCCACCTCCTCCTCCTCCTCCTCCTCCTCCTCCTCCTCCTCCTCCTCCTCCTCCTCCTCCTCCTCCTCCTCTTCCTCCTCTTCCTCCTCTTCCTCCTCTTCCTCCTCTTCCTCCTCCTCTTCCTCCTCTTCCTCCTCTTCCTCCTCCTCTGCTTTAGGCTTGCTCCTTCTCCTGCGCAATGCCAATCGGACCTTCCTCCCACTTCCCAACCTCACTCCCGCCCTCCTATCCTCTTCCTCTTCATCATTTTCATCACTTCCCTCCTCTTCCTCCTCCTCCTCTTCTTCCTCTGATCCTTCTTCATCCTCCACCTCTGCTTCCTGTTCCTCCTCCTCTTCTTGTTCCTCCTCTTCCTCCTCTTCCTCCTCTCCTCCCTCTTCCTCCTTCACTTCCTCCTTCATTATTCTCACTCCATCCGCTTCCACTTCCTTCCCTCTCCTTCCCTCTTTGTTAATTCCGTTCTCATTCTCATTCCCGCTCTCAATCCCATCTCCACTCCCATTCTCACTCTCAATCTCACTCCCATTCTCATTCTCACTACCACTCTCACTCTCATCCCCATCACCCCCTTCTTCTCCCTCCTCTTCCTCCTCGTCATTCCCCATATAGTCATCCTCATAACGGATATCAACCACGGATACTGTAGCACCAGCTCTAAGCGCATACCTGCAGCACACAGGAAAACGACAAACACAGCATACTTTCATGTCACATCAATATCATCATCACAAACGATCTAATGACAATCCACCACAAAAAAAAAAAAAACAAACAAACAAACAAACACCAGAAAATAAGTACGCAGAATCTGAACTGAATGCACCGGGGAAAGTGTTCGGTGAACTGAGTCGTGTTTTGAGTCGACTCAAAACTCGTTTTGTGTCGACTCAAAACTCATTTTGTGTTGACTCAAAACTCATTTTGTGTCGACTCAAACTCATTTTGTGTTGACTCAAAACTCATTTTGTGTCGACTCAAACTCATTTTGTGTCGACTCACAACTCATTTTGTGTCGACTCAAAACTCATTTTGTGTCGACTCAAAACTCAAAACACATAGAATCTGAACTGAATGCAACGGAGAAAGTGTTTGGTGAACTAAACTATTCTTCCTCTCTTATCCGCAACAACGCCCGATCTTACTCTCACAGAGATTTTAGAGGCGCCTCAAATATCTTACTCTCACAGACTCGTGGCGGTCCAGCCCAGTGTCATCGCCAGCTGACTCCTTTTGAGTCGACTCAAAAGTCAGTTGAGGCGCCTCAAGTATGAACAAGTGTTTGTTTCGAGACGTCTCAAAACACTTCTTCATACACGCCTCAAAGAGCTTACTCTCACTCTCACACAGTCGTGGTGGTCCAGTCCACTAGTGTCATCGCCAGCTCACTCCCTGCCATAACAGCACTCCCTGCCACCCATCTAAACTGAACAAAACGCCCTCTTCTCTTCCATCATTTTGAGGCGCCTCAAAACACGCCCCTTCCTCTTCCACCATCTCGGCTCAAGTGACCTTCGTCCCTCCAAACACCCAACTCCTTCCCCGTGTAGGCCCCCAAGTCTTACTCTCTCATCCCCAGCACCGAGTTGTGGTTGTCCAGCGTCATCGCCAGCTCGCTGCCTGCCGCCCATCTGATCCGAACGCCTTTATCTATACCTAGGGACCTGCTTCCCTTCAAACCTCGACCTTCAACCCTTAACCCCTTGTCCCTCTGCCTTTCTTACTCTCTGATCCCCAGAACCGAGTTGTGATTGTCCAGTGTCATCGCCAGCTCGCTGTCTGCCGCCCATCTGAACGCCCCTCTATCCGCCCTTTGACCTCACAGCAGTGTCCCTCCTATCCCCCCCAAGTCTTACTCTCTGATCCCTAAAACCGAGTTGTGGTTGTCCAGCGTCATCGCCAGCTGCTTGCCTGCCGCCCATCTGAACAAATACGCCCCCTCCTTTATTCACCCATCCCCTCCTTTATTCACCCATCCCCTCCTTTATTCACCCATCCCCCATTACCAGACCCGCTTTCACTCTTCCTTTCTTACTCTCTGATCCCTAAAACCGAGTTGTGGTTGTCCAGCGTCATCGCCAGCTCGCTCTCTGCCGCCCATCTGAACGCCTCTCCGACTGTTTTGAGCGCTGACGTGGCGCCACTGGTGAAGATGCAGGCGTATTGGGAGGGAGGTGCTTTGCACATGGCAAGGACCTGAAGAGAAGAGAAGAAGTGGACGAAAATACAAATAGGGAAATGATATCAAAAAGGTGTGCACGGGAGTTTGCAGGACATGGCGCCACTGGTGAAGACACGGGCATAGAGAGAGGGAGGCGCATTGCACATGGCTAGGACCTCAAGGGCAGGGTTGAAACTGTCGGCCTGAAGCGTGAAACACTGGTGAAGACACAGGCGTGGAGGGCGGGAGGGGGTGCTAGAACCAGACGAGATGGAGATTTGGAAAGTGGGTGTGCAATGTGGTGAAACACAAAGTGTTCCATGGATACAAGTGGGTGTGCACTGGAGTCTGTTTGTAGGACATGCAACACTGATGAAGACACAGGCGTGGAGGGAGGGAGGGGCATTGCACATGGTTAGGAACTGAAGGGCAGCAGTGAGAGCTGGAGATTTCAAGAGGCTTGACCTCAGGATCAGCTGGATATGAAGTTGAGTCGACTCAAAAATCGACTCACTACACGCGGATATGAAGTCGATCCTGGTGATGGTGTGAGTTAAGTTTTGAGACGCCTCAAAACTCGAGTTGCCTGCTCGGACTGCCTACCTGCATGCGGAGTGATTCAATCGCGTCTGACGTGGCCGCACTGCTGCTACTGGCGCTGTCTGTAACGAGGATGAAAGGAACGGAGGGAATAGCGTGGAAATAACTAGTAGCGTGCAGACAAAGGAGAAGAAAGAATAGAAATGTGAATGGTCGAAGATTTCTGGTGCGGACTGTAGAAGTCTATAAAAGCATCTCAAGACGCAACGTGCGAGGGAGGGAAGTGCAAGAGAGAGAGAAGTAAGAGAGCGAGGAGAGTGGCTATGGGAGGAATGGATGAAGGCAGAGAGGGAGGAAAGTGAGAGGGAGGATCGTGAGAGGAAGAAGAGTCCTTATAAGAGCAGCGGACTCATGAGGGCTGGAGAAGAGGGAGCGGGTGAGGGCTGTTGCTGCTGCAACCATTTTTTACGACTCGAGAATGGTTGAGAGAGTCTCCATCGTCAAAGCCCGAGACAGAGAGCGCTCACACAGGTTGGAGAAAGGAAGTGGGTGAAGGCAGAGAGGGAGGAGGATGATTATGGGAGGAGAGTGCTGGAGCAGAGGGCTCACGAGGGTTGGAGAAGAGGGAGCGAGTGAGGGCTCTCGTTGCTGCTGCGACCTGCGAGCGAGTGTACACCGCTGCTGCTGCATGGTCCAGATAGACACAGCCTGAGGTGAGATGGTGGATGGGGATCATGGGAGAAATCAGACAGCTTGGTGAGGGTTCTCGTGATTGTTGTGACCTGCGACCGAGTGTATACCGCTGCTGCTGCATGGTCAAGGTACATGCAGCCTGCGCTGTGATGGTGGTGGACAGGAAGGGGAGAGATGGGGGAAGTGACTGGGGCTTAGTGACTTTTGAGTCGACTCAAAAGTCACCTGGTGGACAGGAAGGGGAGGGATGGGGGAAGTGACTGGGGCTTGGTGAAAGAGAAGAGGGAGGGAGGGATTGAGAGGTGCTGTTACTGCTGCGACATGCAAGCATGTGTACAGTGCTCTTGCTGCTTGATGACTGAGAAAAGAAGGTATGACACGTTGATTTGTTGCTAAGCGAGGAGGGAAGCCGCACAGCGGAAGGGGTAACGTCATTCTTATTCGTATCCCATATGGCAAACGAAGTGTGTGCGTGCACTGCTGCTGCCTCAATGACTTTTTGCAAGAAGAAATTGAGGCGGGAAGTAATTTCCAAGCCCACCTTTCAGCTGAGGACATTCCAGAGCCCTGAACTCCTCCACACTTAACCCTGCAGCTATAGCTCCGGCTATGGCACCAGCAGCAGCACCACCAGTTGCACCACCACCACCAGCAGCAGCACCAGCAACAGCACCAGCAGCAGCACCAGCAGCAGCACCAGCAGCAGCACCAGCAGCAGCACCAGCAGCAGCACCAGCAGCGGCACCAGCAGCGGCAGAAGGATGCGCGAACCTGTACCCATGCACGTAACCGCCAAATTCTTTCTCATACTGCTCCCGAATCGAAAGCCCCTGAAGCTGACTCCTGGCTTTAGATTGACCCTCCGGGCCTTGCAGTGGTGGCTGAGGTGGTGGATGAGGCGCCTCAGAAATAGACTCTCCCTTAGAAAGGCCTTCTCTGAAGTCCTCGCCCTCGTCTTCGTCTCTGGAGTCAGCAGTCCTCCTCTCTGCATGTCGTCTGGGGTCCGATGGGTCCCGTCTGAGGGCCTCCTCTGCACTCCTCCTCTCTGCATCTCGTCTCGCCACCTCACAAGTATCTTCTCGTCCCGCGGGTCGCACGCCGTCATCATCACTACCCTGGCCGATCCCACTTCGCGGTATCTGCCGCCTCTCCTCACCCCCGTCAGTGTCTCGCGCGCCCTCGTTTGTGTCACCTGCAGGCCTCAGCACATGACTACGCTGGCCATGCTGCCGCCTCTCCTCACCCCCGATAGTGTCACCCGCGGGTCGCAGGCCATCATCACTACCCTGGTCGTTCCCGCTTCGCGGAATCTGCCTGCGAACCATGTCGCCTCGCCTCCCCTCCCTCGCTGCCTCCCCCTCTATCTACCTTCTCTGTGCAGCTACACTTTTGAGGCGCCTCAAAAAGCGGGTCGCAGGCCATCATCACTAGTAACCTGGCCGTTCCCACTGCGCGGAATCTGCCTGCGCACCATGTCGCCTCGCCTCGCCTCGCCTCTCTCGCTGCCAGCCTCACTGCCTGCCGCCTTTTGAGTCGACTCAAAGATAACCCTGGCCGTTCCCACTACGCGGTATCTGCCTGCGAACCACGCCGCGTCGCCTCCCCATCTATCTTCCCTCTCTCTGCAGCAAGACTGCATTCCCTTCCTAAATTACTCGACGATTGGCCTGGACCCCCGCCTATCTCCCCTCCTGTTCATGTCCATCAACTAGGTGGTGCCGACTGTACGATTATTCTCTTTCCTTTATCGAAGCGAATAATCGAGCGCACTCCTACGCCTATTTTCTGTGCACGATGTGGCATTCGAGGGTTTGGACGAGCGGCTGAGGACTGGAAGAGCAAAGTGAATTATTTTCTGAGGAAAAACGTGACGCCGCGATCGCACGAGTAGAGTGGGGAATACTCTACCATCAGAAACCATACTACCTAGCAGGTCGCATGAGGAATTGAGAGCATTGCTACGGGAACAAGTCATATGGTAACTACGATTCCAGTTCCTGAGAGGATACTGAACCACACCAGGCCGGGAATGTGTTGGAATTCCCGCCAAATGTATCACACTCTGTCAGCAAAAAAGAGGCAGCACCAACACTCCGATATAACATTGCTCATTAACAGTCTGTGATAGTTCAAACTGTACATGGCGTGTCGAAGAATTGTTTTTGAAACACTCACTGACTACAATTCCACTGCAATGACAATGACAATGACGCCATGGCCATGGCGGAGAGCTTTAACTACCCCAATGTCCATCAATTTCTTGCCTGATGCCAACATTGAAGTTACCAGACGACGCGCGGTTACAGGCTCTTTACAATGGTGCTCTTTTAGTGTTCATTACGGGAACCTAACCACCATTTGTTTGAGTTCCAGGCTGTCGTCCTTGCTTCACTATACATCCAGCAAGTTTACTTTGAACGACAACAATCAAGGTTTCAAGCCTCTCCATGGATACTATCGCGCGCCATTACTACCGTTTTCATCCAGTCGCGTCGACATCAATGACACCCCAGAAATCGACACATCATTTCCCAAGGATAACTCTCCTCGAGGGTGTGGGCCAGTCCCAATGGTTGCTCTCGTCGCCTCGGGTCTGGACCTGCAGAGGTTCGCTTTTAAACACAGGAGATATAAGACACTGGAGATATTGGTGCTCGTATCAGCTTGTCCTACAGCCAGTCTCAGGCTGTCAAGCTTCTCTCATCATCGCACAATGGTGAAGCCGCGTAACAACAAAGCTGGCAAGAAGACGGAGGAAGGTGGCCGCGGAAAGGAGCATGCGACGAACGTAACTGACGTACCTGTGCCTGACGCTGCTGACAAGAGTCGGCCCATTTCACCAGCGACGCCTGCCGTGTTTGGTCCTTTTGAAGACCTGCTAGATCTGCAAAACAAGGCGGATAATGCTGCTGACCCTGGTGACGGTACCGCTGTTGACGAGGCTGATTCTGAAGGACAAGATCAGGGCCCGGCGAAGGAAGGTGCTGCTGATACGGACAATAAGGATGATGAAGAAGAGGACTTGTCTGATCCGGTCCCTGAGGATGAAGACGATGGGTATCTGAGCGATGGCTCGGACGAGCACCTGGAACCTGCTTCGCTTTCCAGTGCTTTGGCTTTGAAGCGATTCTCACTAACCTTGCTGGTGCCGATCCTCAGGAAAGCGGAGGTTAAGCGCGCGGCTGTGACGATTGCTGCGTTGTTGGATGACTGGAAGGACCAGTTAACTCCGGATGTGCTGCAGACAACGACCTACCAGGAGCTCACGGCGACCTTTTTCTCTGGCACACGCTATGGTCGGCTGCAAGTCACGTTTAACCACGTCAGAGATGCGAACTTCGTATGGAACCAGGTCATCAAGCATGAGTGTGTGAATGGGGACATCATCGATCTTACCTGGCAGTTCCCTGAAGATGCGCGTTTCCTCCGTGAACGCGTTCTGAACCCGTTGGCACAGGAGGTGGTGGTCAAGGGGGTGCCAGCCGAGATCTCTGCGGAGCTTATTCGCCATCTGCTGGTGGTGTCAAAGCTGGTCAAGCGAGGCAGGAGTGCCTTCGCCAGCGGCTTTGGCTTTCACCGAACGCTGGACTCGGTTTCTGGGCTCGATACTGACCGTATTCGCGGGCTGGTAGTTCCCCACGCCGACGATGAGTATCGCTGGAGGTATTTTGTGGAAGAGCCGACGACGAAGAGACGTTACCTGCTCCACTACCCATCACTCACCTGCGAGTTCTGCAGTGGTCCGCATATGTCGCGCTATCACGACCACTATGTCACGACAAGACAGGAGAATTTTACCAACTGGAACCTGTCGGTTAAAAAGGTTCATGACATGAACGGTACTCACCGAGCTGATCCGCACGCCTTTTCTTTGCAGTTTTTACCGCTTGCTCCACTTCTCATACCTTATCCTGACAATTTTCTCCTTACCGTTCCTCGCAGCTGCATCCCTGAAAGCCACCACCCTCCTGAAACGTATCCTGAAAGATCCTGCAGTTATTCTCACCTCCACAGGAGGGATGCGGGAGGAGTGGGTGTGTGTGCAGACCGTGTGCGAGAAGGCACAGGGGAACCGGTTCGAACAAGCAGCGGCTCACGTTGCAGCTGCCAAGCACAAGGGGGGTCTGCGAACAGAAGGAGCGGCAACCCGCGCCAGCAAGCATTCCCAGAAGATGGCTGCTTTCAAGAAGGACTTCATTGTCAAGCAGTCAGCGAAGTGAACAGCGGCCTGATCACGTGCACCTCGATGAGAGGGGGGGAGGCAACAGGATGGTTTCTGGGAGCAGGTTGTGTAGTCGGTGCCATGCTCTCTTTCGCTGTAGCTGGCTGTATCGTCGCAATAAAACTCAATCGCCCGTGGATGCTGTGGGGCTCAAAGGAGTGGTCAAATGAATAAGCACAACAACCTAACTATTCTCGAGCTCAACATCAACGGGCTCGGTAGCAGTGGGAAACAAGAACGGTGTGCAGCATGGATCAGGAAAGCAGCGAGCATTGTAGTACTCACAGATACGCGTGTTCCAGCCGATCACAATTTCTGGACGCAAATTAGATCAGAGGCTCAGGCGGTGGTTGGCCCATCGCAGAGAGCAGGAGGGGTAGCGGTCTTAGGCTTCCTGCCTGGGATGCGGTTCACAGAAGTCAGCAAACATGCATCTGGTCGACTCTTGAGCCTGCTGGTATCCTGGCGGGATCTGAAGTGCAGAATAGTGGCAGCGTATCTACCGGCGCAGGCAACCGCTAGGGGTATCTTCTTCCGGGATGAGCTATCCCCCTTCGTACAAAGCCTGGACGCCTCCCCCCATACAGTCCTCATAGGAGACCTGAACGTTGTAGCAGATCCGGAGCTGGATAAGTCCTTGAAGCTGGGGACTCCGGCGGAGAACCAGAAACTTCTGCAGATTTGCTCGAGATGGGATCTGCAGGATGCATTCCGGAGTCTTCACCCGACGCGCAAGGACTTTACTTTTTTCTCCAGATCTGCAAGGACGAGCACACGGATTGACAGGGCATTAGTTTCACTCTCCCTGCTCGGAAGTGTAACGGAGGCGAAGCATTGTATGGTACCCTACGGTCTGACTGACCACTGGTTTGTGGTGAAGGTGTCGCTCAAGGCGGCGGCAGCGGATGATCATGGTCCTGGCTTGTGGAGGCACCAAACGTCTCGGCCCGGGGGTGATGGGGTCAAGAACATCATCTCAGCGGCGGTGGCGGCGCATGAGAGCAGCTCAGATCAAAGCCTGGAGAGACTTGTGATGAACCTGCGAGCATGCATGCGGGCTCATGTAGCAGAAGAGAGGAAGAGGGTGAGAGCGACCTTGGCACATTTGGAGCAGAAGGTGGAAGAGCTGCGGTGGAAAGTGATGGCTGACGCGAAATCGCAAGTCTTGTACGAGGAGCTGGTCAAGGCTGAAGCAGCGCTCAAAATCTATCAAGACAGTAACAAGGAGCGGCTGCAGGTCATGACGGGGCTGCTGATAGAGTTGGCGAGCGAGACGCCCTCCGGTTTTCTGTCGGGGCTGGTCAAATCGAGAAAGGCAAAGACGGAGATTCTGGAGTTAGTACTCAAGGGGGTGCAAAGGAAAGGGGCGAAAGAGGTGTTGCAGGCGGCTTCAGAGCATTTCAGAGAAGCGTATGCGGAGTCAGCGCCAAACCATACCATGGAGCCGTGGCCAATAGATGAGAGCAGAATGCTGTAGGAGAAGGACCAACTGCAACTAGGAGCGGAATGGTCGGAAGAGGAGGTGAAAGCGGCGCTCAAGGGTCTACCATTGGGGAAAGCCCCGGGGCAAGACGGCCTACCGAAGGAATTTTTTGAGCACCACTGGGAGCTACTCGGCCCGGCTGTGATGAAGGAGGTTAAGGGCTTCGAGTCGACCGGGGTACTCTCGGAGGCGTTCACAACTGCGGTCACCATCCTGCTACAGAAGAAAGGAGACAGATGTGATTTGGGCAATTATAGGCCGATCACTTTGCTGAGCTTCTTCTACAAGTTACTGGCGAAAGTGATGGCGAACAGGATCAAACTCGTCTTACCGCGGGTGATCTCGGACAAGCAATTCGGCTTCCTTCCGGGGAGGAGCCTTGCTGACGCGGTCTCGCTGGTAGCAGATGTAATTGACGCTGCGGAGGAGGAGGATGAAGATTGGCTGCTGCTGCTGGTGGACTTTCAAAAAGCTTACGATTCCGTGTCGAGAGATTACCTGTTCAAGACGCTGGGTGACATGGGCTTCCCGGAGAAATATGTGCGCTGGGTAAGAGGTCTACACGACGGAGCAGCAACCAAGATGCTGCTGAACGGTTGGGTAGGAGATCGTGTGGCGATGGACAAGGGTGTGCGACAAGGTTGTCCGCTCGCCCCGTATCTCTTCCTTTGCGCGGTGGAGCCACTCTGCCAGGAAATAGGGAGGAGAAATCTGGGAGTTCGGAAACGGGGGGTGAAGGGGGAGCTAGCCTACATCGGATACGCTGATGATACGACTCTCGTTCTGAGAGGGAAGGAGCAAGTGGTTACAGCGGGAAAGCTGCTCGACGAATTTGCGGAAATTTCGGGGCTGAGGGTGAACGGCAGCAAAACGACACTGATGCCGCTGGGGAAGAATAGGAGGAGGCTGCAGCCGATAGCGTCACCTTTCACGTGGGCTGACAAGGACAAGTCGGAGCGGTTACTCGGAATCTGGATAACATCTGGTGGGTCGCCGGGTCCTGCATGGGACAAAGCATTTGAAAAGGTCAGCGCGGTGCTGAGCTGTTGGGAATCAAAGCATCTCAAGACGTCGGCGAGAGTCACAACTATTAACAGCTACGCGATGCCGATCTTGCTGTTCCAAGCACAGATCTACGCCCCGCCGCATGATATCTGGACCAAGGTGAAACGGCTATGTCACAACTTCATCTCGGGTGGAAGAGCGCTTCTTGATCGACACTTCACCCTTTGGAGTTACGAGCTGTCGTGCAGGGGAAGGAAAGAAGGGGGTCTGGGAGTGATTGATATGAAGCAGCGGATTGACAGCATTGTGATACAGAATTTGGGAAAAGTTCTGACGGAACACGTGCCGCTGCGGAACTGGTTATGGGAGAGAGCGGCCGGCTTCCCACTCGGGCTGGCCACGATTTACGCCCATCCCTCAGTGCTGAAGCATTGGCTGGGCGGGGGTACGAGGTGGAAGGCGGCAGTGAAGGCGCTGTGGGAATCGAAGATCGTGACCATGGGCGACCCTATACACAGATGGGATGCGGAGGAGGAGCAGCTGCTTTTTAACCGCAAGATATTCTTCAGGGGCGGTTCGCCTTTCGGAAACCAGGCGGGCTCGCACTGTTTGAAGGGTGTCCGTCTGGGGGACCTGATAGCCAAAGGTGCAAATGGCAGCAGAAGTCTCAAAAGTGAGGTGGTCCTGGAACAGGAGCTGGGAGGTGCGGAACAGAGGAAGTGGGCTCTCAAAGCATGGGAAGCAACGCCCCAGAGGTGGAGGGATTTGCTACTCAACCAATTGACAGCGGAAGAGGTTTTTAGGGAGACGGCGCTTATTTGCTCACCGTCTTACCGGCCGGGAAAGTTCCTCTACTACCAGCTGGAACACGTGGAAGACGGCGTGTTGTACGGGAGGATGGTGGAAGTGGATAAAAAAGGTTTCATATCGGTGGTGAGGTACGCTGACGTGACGACGGTGAATTTCCTACGAGCTACGCCCATGGCGGTCATTGACGGGAGAGTCAGCGGCCCGCTTGGAACCCCGAGAACAAGGCTGCTATACACTCCGATCTGTGAAAAAGGGGAGCGAGCCGGGCTGAAGCAGCTGAGGAAGGCGATGAAACCCTCTTTGTCTCAGCCAAAGCAGCAGTTGCGGTGGGAGGAGGTGACAGGGAAGAAAATCGATTGGGGGAAGGCCATCACGGTCCGGGACTCTTTGGCAACCCCATGCAGAGCGAGGGAGGTGGTGCTGAGGCTGCACAGCAACAACCTGCAAGTGGGGGAGAGGCTCCCTTTCCTGGGGGAGAGGGCGAAATGTGTGTACTGCGGAGGGGTGGAGTCGCAGGATCACTGTTTATTCAGCTGCCCGGCGATCCAGCCAGTGGTCAGGGTAATGAAGGGTGCGGTACAGTGCATGAACCCGGGCAGGGAAATGAAGTCCCTCGGAGACATGTTGTTCCAGAAGAGTGGCACGTCGTCAGGTTTTCCGGAAGCAGCCATCATTTCAATTACAGCACAGCAAGTGTGGCTGGAGAGGTGCAATGCGGTGTTCCGTGGCAGCCGGTTTCAGCCTAAGAGAGCACTGAGGCACATAGCGGTTGGCTTTACAAGACACGTGAAGATTTACAGCAGAGTGCGGAAACGGTCGGCTGGCAAGAGTGGTTCGAAGAGGACAGGGGAGTGGAGTCATCTGAATGCTGACGAGGCAAAAGCTTTGAACAGATTGTACGAGACCGAAGCCTCGATGATGTGGAGAGCAGGTTTCAAGGCCATATGGGAAGATGGCGGTGTAGCCTTTCAGCCCCCGTAAGGTGGAAGGGGGGGCCTGGTTACCTGTAGCCACTTGCATGCCCTCCTAGAATCAGTTACGACTGCGAGTGTATGTATACATGTAGTGTACTTATGCTCACCAAAAAAAAAAAAAAAAAAAAAAAAAAAAGTTCAAACTGTACGAGTTTCAAGCCCATGGCCGAAGTTTGGCATTTGTAGTTTGGGAGCTGAGTGGTGATAAATACTCAATAATAGATAAAACCATTTACATATAACGACGCCGATATGTTTTCATAGTTTTGACGAGAGGCTCGGCTGAGTCGCCCCACCACAACAGTCACTCCCTTCTTTGCTAGCGCTAGGAGTAGAAACAGAAGCGCCTGCTTCAGCAGCAATTTCAGGTTCGCTAGGCGGGACATCAACAGCAGGAGATATGTTGAAGAAACCATGTGGCTGCAAAAATTACAGAAGGCAGGAGAGAGGGAGGGAAAGGGGGTAAGAAAGGCCAAGAAGAACAGGTACACAAACACACAACTCAAATACGTCTACGCATGGTAGATCAGACCCATCAAGCTTGTACAACTTGCAATGCAAAAAGCACCAAGCACGATCAACATTGCCACATACTGCATGCAACCATAAGCCAATCTGCTACAAGCACATACATTCGCATGGCATGACAAGCAGGTCCTCTTCAGATGCCTCAAAAGTTAACCATCACCTCATCATGAGAAGAGTGCCGACTTACCATGAGAGAGAATCCGAGGTATTCACAAGGCATATCCTGCCAGTCTTCCAGCCGGGGATAGGAGGGACGTTTGAGGCACCTCCGAACTTAAAAACTCACCATGAGGCAGAAGCCGAGGTATTCACAGGGCATGACGGGCCAGCTTTCCAGCCGTGGGAGGGACGTGCATAAGGTCAAACACGTACATTGGAGGCTCCTCAAAACCACACAATCCCTCAAAAGCCAAACCACCTACTCACCATGAGGCAGAAGCCGAGGTATTCACAGGGCATGATGAGCCATGAGCTCAAAAGCACCAAGGCACAAAGCCCCTTAAAGGCCAAACCACCGACTCACCATGAGGCAGAAGCCGAGGTATTCACAGGGCATGACCGGCCAGTCTTCCAGCCGTGGCACGTGGGTGAGGCCAAACACGTACCTACACAAACCAGGTGGCATGGAAATGCAATGTTGGGAATGCAACGGAAAGGGATGGGGGTTAAATATCTAAGAGACAGTGAAAGAAAATAAAATAAAGCATCACGTACAGAATTATCACTTACCAAAGCACCACGTCAGCATTGTCAATGGATCTGTTCTGCTGCACCCACGAGGACAGCCCATCGCCAACCCTGGGGTTCTGGTTCGGGAACTCGCCGCCCGGAAACCGTTCCTCCGGGTGGTATGGCGTGACCCACAGGTTGTGCTTCAGGAAAGCTGCCCGGCGGAGAAATTTCGCCTCGGGCTGCGAGAAGGGCAGGCAGTTGGACCCCGGCACGAGCTTGTAGGCGGTGGGCCGACCTGCCCTGTTGACTGCCCGAGTGTTTTGGATCTGCGTTGTTGGTAAGAAAATATGCCCCACAAAGGCCAAACCAAGAAATGGGGACATGGACAAAAAGTAGACGAAGGGCTTGAAGGTCTGAAAACTCGATTATTTTCAAGCGGCAAAATGGAGCAGCAAACTCCTCACTCCATCACTCACTCCCCCACAACTCCCCTCCCACTCACCAGCCAGTGGCGAGCAGACATAGGATCCACATCTCTCATCCCTTCGCCCTCTGTCCGAAGCACCCTCTCCTCCGCATAGAAGGCATTCGCGTGCGGGTTGTGGGGGCCCTCCGACTCCATCCTCACATTCAGCTCCACCACCTGACGTAGGGGATGAGGGGGGAAGGGCAGGAAATCTCAGCACTTTAAAGGATCGTGGCCATATTCGCATGTGGGTTGTGGGACCCTTCCGTCTCCATCCTCACATTCAGCTCCACCACCTGACGTAGGGGATGAGGGGGGAAGGGCAGGAAATCTCAGCACTTTAAAGGATCGTGGCCATATTCGCATGTGGGTTGTGGGACCCTTCCGTCTCCATCCTCACATTCAGCTCCACCACCTGGTGTAGGGGATGAGGGGGGAAGGGCAGGAAATCTCAGCACTTTAAAGGATCGTGGCCATATTCGCATGTGGGTTGTGGGACCCTTCCGTCTCCATCCTCACATTCAGCTCCACCACCTGGTGTAGGGGATGAGGGGGGAAGGGCAGGAAATCTCAGCACTTTAAAGGATCGTGGCCATATTTGCATGTGGGTTGTGGGACCCTTCCGTCTCCATCCTCACATTCAGCTCCACCACCTGACGTAGGGGATGAGGGGGGAAGGGCAGGAAATCTCAGCACTTTAAAGGATCGTGGCCATATTCGCATGTGGGTTGTGGGACCCTTCCGTCTCCATCCTCACATTCAGCTCCACCACCTGGTGTAGGGGATGAGGGGGGAAGGGCAGGAAATCTCAGCACTTTAAAGGATCGTGGCCATATTCGCATGTGGGTTGTGGGACCCTTCCGTCTCCATCCTCACATTCAGCTCCACCACCTGGTGTAGGGGATGAGGGGGGAAGGGCAGGAAATCTCAGCACTTTAAAGGATCGTGGCCATATTCGCATGTGGGTTGTGGGACCCTTCCGTCTCCATCCTCACATTCAGCTCCACCACCTGGTGTAGGGGATGAGGGGGGAAGGGCAGGAAATCTCAGCACTTTAAAGGATCGTGGCCATATTCGCATGTGGGTTGTGGGACCCTTCCGTCTCCATCCTCACATTCAGCTCCACCACCTGGTGTAGGGGATGAGGGGGGAAGGGCAGGAAATCTCAGCACTTTAAAGGATCGTGGCCATATTTGCATGTGGGATGTGGGACCCTTCCGTCTCCATCCTCACATTCAGCTCCACCACCTGACGTAGGGGATGAGGGGGGAAGGGCAGGAAATCTCAGCACTTTAAAGGATCGTGGCCATATTCGCATGTGGGTTGTGGGACCCTTCCGTCTCCATCCTCACATTCAGCTCCACCACCTGGTGTAGGGGATGAGGGGGGAAGGGCAGGAAATCTCAGCACTTTAAAGGATCGTGGCCATATTCGCATGTGGGTTGTGGGACCCTTCCGTCTCCATCCTCACATTCAGCTCCACCACCTGGTGTAGGGGATGAGGGGGGAAGGGCAGGAAATCTCAGCACTTTAAAGGATCGTGGCCATATTCGCATGTGGGTTGTGGGACCCTTCCGTCTCCATCCTCACATTCAGCTCCACCACCTGGTGTAGGGGATGAGGGGGGAAGGGCAGGAAATCTCAGCACTTTAAAGGATCGTGGCCATATTCGCATGTGGGTTGTGGGACCCTTCCGTCTCCATCCTCACATTCAGCTCCACCACCTGGTGTAGGGGATGAGGGGGGAAGGGCAGGAAATCTCAGCACTTTAAAGGATCGTGGCCATATTCGCATGTGGGTTGTGGGACCCTTCCGTCTCCATCCTCACATTCAGCTCCACCACCTGGTGTAGGGGATGAGGGGGGAAGGGCAGGAAATCTCAGCACTTTAAAGGATCGTGGCCATATTCGCATGTGGGTTGTGGGACCCTTCCGTCTCCATCCTCACATTCAGCTCCACCACCTGACGTAGGGGATGAGGGGGGAAGGGCAGGAAATCTCAGCACTTTAAAGGATCGTGGCCATATTCGCATGTGGGTTGTGGGACCCTTCCGTCTCCATCCTCACATTCAGCTCCACCACCTGGTGTAGGGGATGAGGGGGGAAGGGCAGGAAATCTCAGCACTTTAAAGGATCGTGGCCATATTCGCATGTGGGTTGTGGGACCCTTCCGTCTCCATCCTCACATTCAGCTCCACCACCTGGTGTAGGGGATGAGGGGGGAAGGGCAGGAAATCTCAGCACTTTAAAGGATCGTGGCCATATTCGCATGTGGGTTGTGGGACCCTTCCGTCTCCATCCTCACATTCAGCTCCACCACCTGGTGTAGGGGATGAGGGGGGAAGGGCAGGAAATCTCAGCACTTTAAAGGATCGTGGCCATATTCGCATGTGGGTTGTGGGACCCTTCCGTCTCCATCCTCACATTCAGCTCCACCACCTGACGTAGGGGATGAGGGGGGAAGGGCAGGAAATCTCAGCACTTTAAAGGATCGTGGCCATATTCGCATGTGGGTTGTGGGACCCTTCCGTCTCCATCCTCACATTCAGCTCCACCACCTGGTGTAGGGGATGAGGGGGGAAGGGCAGGAAATCTCAGCACTTTAAAGGATCGTGGCCATATTCGCATGTGGGTTGTGGGACCCTTCCGTCTCCATCCTCACATTCAGCTCCACCACCTGGTGTAGGGGATGAGGGGGGAAGGGCAGGAAATCTCAGCACTTTAAAGGATCGTGGCCATATTCGCATGTGGGTTGTGGGACCCTTCCGTCTCCATCCTCACATTCAGCTCCACCACCTGGTGTAGGGGATGAGGGGGGAAGGGCAGGAAATCTCAGCACTTTAAAGGATCGTGGCCATATTCGCATGTGGGTTGTGGGACCCTTCCGTCTCCATCCTCACATTCAGCTCCACCACCTGGTGTAGGGGATGAGGGGGGAAGGGCAGGAAATCTCAGCACTTTAAAGGATCGTGGCCATATTCGCATGTGGGTTGTGGGACCCTTCCGTCTCCATCCTCACATTCAGCTCCACCACCTGACGTAGGGGATGAGGGGGGAAGGGCAGGAAATCTCAGCACTTTAAAGGATCGTGGCCATATTCGCATGTGGGTTGTGGGACCCTTCCGTCTCCATCCTCACATTCAGCTCCACCACCTGGTGTAGGGGATGAGGGGGGAAGGGCAGGAAATCTCAGCACTTTAAAGGATCGTGGCCATATTCGCATGTGGGTTGTGGGACCCTTCCGTCTCCATCCTCACATTCAGCTCCACCACCTGGTGTAGGGGATGAGGGGGGAAGGGCAGGAAATCTCAGCACTTTAAAGGATCGTGGCCATATTCGCATGTGGGTTGTGGGACCCTTCCGTCTCCATCCTCACATTCAGCTCCACCACCTGGTGTAGGGGATGAGGGGGGAAGGGCAGGAAATCTCAGCACTTTAAAGGATCGTGGCCATATTCGCATGTGGGTTGTGGGACCCTTCCGTCTCCATCCTCACATTCAGCTCCACCACCTGGTGTAGGGGATGAGGGGGGAAGGGCAGGAAATCTCAGCACTTTAAAGGATCGTGGCCATATTCGCATGTGGGTTGTGGGACCCTTCCGTCTCCATCCTCACATTCAGCTCCACCACCTGGTGTAGGGGATGAGGGGGGAAGGGCAGGAAATCTCAGCACTTTAAAGGATCGTGGCCATATTCGCATGTGGGTTGTGGGACCCTTCCGTCTCCATCCTCACATTCAGCTCCACCACCTGGTGTAGGGGATGAGGGGGGAAGGGCAGGAAATCTCAGCACTTTAAAGGATCGTGGCCATATTCGCATGTGGGTTGTGGGACCCTTCCGTCTCCATCCTCACATTCAGCTCCACCACCTGACGTAGGGGATGAGGGGGGAAGGGCAGGAAATCTCAGCACTTTAAAGGATCGTGGCCATATTCGCATGTGGGTTGTGGGACCCTTCCGTCTCCATCCTCACATTCAGCTCCACCACCTGGTGTAGGGGATGAGGGGGGAAGGGCAGGAAATCTCAGCACTTTAAAGGATCGTGGCCATATTCGCATGTGGGTTGTGGGACCCTTCCGTCTCCATCCTCACATTCAGCTCCACCACCTGGTGTAGGGGATGAGGGGGGAAGGGCAGGAAATCTCAGCACTTTAAAGGATCGTGGCCATATTCGCATGTGGGTTGTGGGACCCTTCCGTCTCCATCCTCACATTCAGCTCCACCACCTGGTGTAGGGGATGAGGGGGGAAGGGCAGGAAATCTCAGCACTTTAAAGGATCGTGGCCATATTCGCATGTGGGTTGTGGGACCCTTCCGTCTCCATCCTCACATTCAGCTCCACCACCTGACGTAGGGGATGAGGGGGGAAGGGCAGGAAATCTCAGCACTTTAAAGGATCGTGGCCATATTCGCATGTGGGTTGTGGGACCCTTCCGTCTCCATCCTCACATTCAGCTCCACCACCTGGTGTAGGGGATGAGGGGGGAAGGGCAGGAAATCTCAGCACTTTAAAGGATCGTGGCCATATTCGCATGTGGGTTGTGGGACCCTTCCGTCTCCATCCTCACATTCAGCTCCACCACCTGGTGTAGGGGATGAGGGGGGAAGGGCAGGAAATCTCAGCACTTTAAAGGATCGTGGCCATATTCGCATGTGGGTTGTGGGACCCTTCCGTCTCCATCCTCACATTCAGCTCCACCACCTGGTGTAGGGGATGAGGGGGGAAGGGCAGGAAATCTCAGCACTTTAAAGGATCGTGGCCATATTCGCATGTGGGTTGTGGGACCCTTCCGTCTCCATCCTCACATTCAGCTCCACCACCTGGTGTAGGGGATGAGGGGGGAAGGGCAGGAAATCTCAGCACTTTAAAGGATCGTGGCCATATTCGCATGTGGGTTGTGGGACCCTTCCGTCTCCATCCTCACATTCAGCTCCACCACCTGACGTAGGGGATGAGGGGGGAAGGGCAGGAAATCTCAGCACTTTAAAGGATCGTGGCCATATTCGCATGTGGGTTGTGGGACCCTTCCGTCTCCATCCTCACATTCAGCTCCACCACCTGGTGTAGGGGATGAGGGGGGAAGGGCAGGAAATCTCAGCACTTTAAAGGATCGTGGCCATATTCGCATGTGGGTTGTGGGACCCTTCCGTCTCCATCCTCACATTCAGCTCCACCACCTGGTGTAGGGGATGAGGGGGGAAGGGCAGGAAATCTCAGCACTTTAAAGGATCGTGGCCATATTCGCATGTGGGTTGTGGGACCCTTCCGTCTCCATCCTCACATTCAGCTCCACCACCTGGTGTAGGGGATGAGGGGGGAAGGGCAGGAAATCTCAGCACTTTAAAGGATCGTGGCCATATTCGCATGTGGGTTGTGGGACCCTTCCGTCTCCATCCTCACATTCAGCTCCACCACCTGACGTAGGGGATGAGGGCGGAAAATCTCGGCACTTGGAGGGATCATGGCCGCATTCGCATGTGGGTTGTGGGGACCCTCCCCTTCCATCCTCACGTTCCGGTCCACTATCTGATATAGGGGATGAGGAGGGAAGGGGGGCCGGGAAGAAGAGGTTGGATCAAGGAGTATACACATGTTTATTGGACATGCAACTCCTTATCCTCCACATTAATGTGGGTCGTGCGATCCCTTTCCCTCCCCTTCCTTCCTCACGTTTGCACCACCACCTGGTGATGGTGAATAAATGGGGTGGGGGAGGTGCGAGGGTGGGTGCAAAAAAGGCACTGCGCAGCGCACCTCAACCACAAACCTCCATTGTATTCCCCTCTCCCAACCCCCTTCTTCTACCTGGTTATCCTGCTCCCCCGGGCGGCAGTCCACAGCCATGTCCATGCGAGCCACGAACAAGTGCTGGTGGATAGATGGGGTGTGTGCACCAGCATTGGATGCAAAGGCACCCCTTACCATGTGCCTCAATAGTCCCCACCTGATTAGCCTGCTCCCCTGGCCGGCAGTCAACAGCCATGTCCATGCGAGCCACGAAGAAGTGCTGGTGGATGGGAGCGTACAGCCCCGGCGCCAGCAGCGTGCCGTACTTTCTCTCCTCGCCCTCCCTCAGAGTTCCCACCGACAGAATGCCCGTCAGCTTCACTTGCGCTTCGATCTTGCCATCCTGTGGTGTGGAAGAGTGTAAAGAGGGGAGAGGAGGGAAGAGAGGAGGGAAGAGAGCAGGGAAGAGAGCAGGGAAGAGGAAGGGGAGGAAGGGGAGTAGGAGAGTGGAGGGAGTAGGGTTAGTCAAGGGGGTGGATGGGAGCGTAAAGCCCCGGCGCCAGCAGTGTGCGGTACTTTCTCTCCTCGCCCTCCCTCAGAGTTCCCACTGATAAGATTCCCGTCAGCTTTACTTGGAACTCGATCTTGCCGTCCAGAGGAAAGGCATAGGGAAGGAGGGACAAGTGGATGGACGCGAAGTGTGCGGGCATGAAGCGAGGGAAGTGGATGGAAGTGAGGTGGGCGGGGTTGGAGAAGGGGGATTGAAGAAACAAGTGCCGGTGAGTGCACACTGACAAGACAAGCCAACGGGTGCAAAGCAAACCCACCTGGTAGAGGTACCAGAAGAAGCCGTATTCGTGATTTGCCACGGTGCACATGAATGACAGCACCAGCCATCCCTACTCGACGACTAGCACTCAACACTGACAGGGCCGGTTGAATCCACCCACCTGGTAGAGATACCAGAAGAAGCCGTATTCATAGTTTGCCATGGTGCACACAAGCAACAGCACCAGCCCTCACCCTGCTGCCCCACTCAAGGGGTGGTGGTGGGAATTCGTGGTCCCCCTCACACATGCACACAGGGGCGGTAGAAAACACCTACCTGGTAGAGGTGCCAGAAGAAGCGTATTCATAGTTGGCCATGGTGCACACGAATGACAGCACCAGACGTTGCCGCCAACCCACCCAGACAAAGAAGAAGCTGATAGGCCTGGTGAGAGAAACTCGCCTGGTGAGAGAAACTCGCCTGGTGAGAGAAACTCGCCTGGTGAGAGAAACTTGCCTGGTGAGAGAAACTCGCCTGGTGAGAGAAACTCGCCTGGTAGAGGTACCAGAAGAAGCCGTATTCGTAGTTGGCCACCGTGCACACAAACGACAGCACCATCCAATCCCACCAGCCAGCCTCGAATCTGTGAGTGCATATGGCACTGACAAGCCAACCTGGTGAAGCAAACACACCTGGTAGAGGTACCAGAAGAAGCCGTATTCGTAGTTGGCCATGGTGCACATGAATGGGAGCATTCACACCGTCCCACCCACACAGACAAGGAGAAGCTGATAGGGCCGGTAGGACACACCCACCTGGTAGAGGTACCAGAAGAAGCCGTATTCGTAGTTGGCCACGGTGCACACGAAAGAGAGCACCAGGCGTCTCGACCGCCTCACTTCCGTGTGCCCCGAGCGCCAGTCCACGTGCTTCCAGAGCATGCCATGGTCCTCCTCATGCATGCACACGGCGTTCTCTATCGTCTCCACCCCGCCGATAAAGTTGCTCATGTGCGCGTCAAAGTAGCGGATGAAGCCTAGACAATCACAGCCCTGGGGGAGAGCAGGGAAGGGAAAGTCGACAGGAGGTAGAGGGGTGAACGGTCTCTCTCTTGCCTTCAATCCAGCAGCAGCAGCACCACGAGCAGCAGCACCAGCAGCACCACCAACCCCGCCAGTCCACGTGCTTCCAGAGCATGCCATGGTCCTCCTCATGCATGCACACGGCGTTCTCTATCGTCTCCACCCCGCCAATGAAGTTGCTCATGTGTGCGTCAAAGTAGCGGATCAACCCTAAACAATCACATCCCTAGGGAAAGAAATGGATGGGAAGTATGGGATGGGGAGAATCGAATGGGGAGAATGGGATGGGGAAAATCGTATGGGGAGAATGGGATGGGGAGAATCGTATGGGGAGAATGGGATGGGGAAAGAAGAAATTGAGATGAAGAAGAAGAAAAAAGAGTGTTCTTGAGCCTCAAACGACTTTTTCAGGTATTGAGGGTTGTATTTAACGCAGCCTGTCTAACAAGGCAGAGAGACTTCACACACTAGCCACACCAGTAGCCCCACCAGCAGCAGCAACAGCAGCAGCAGCAGCAGCCCCAGCACCACTACCACCAGCACCAAAAGCGCTCACCTTCTTTAGCGAGTGCGCGTTCTTCCCCAGCCCGTCCTCCCTCCATTGCTTCTCTCTCCTTGCCCACACAGCCCCGCACCTTCTTGAGAGAGTGTGCATTCTTCCCCAGCCCGTCCTCCCTCCATTGCTTCTCTCTCCTTGCCCACACAGCCACGCACCTTCTTGAGAGAGTGTGCATTCTTCCCCAGCCCGTCCTCCCTCCATTGCTTCTCTCTCCTTGCCCACACAGCCACGCACCTTCTTGAGAGAGTGTGCATTCTTCCCCAGCCCGTCCTCCCTCCATTGCTTCTCTCTCCTTGCCCACACAGCCACTCACCTTCTTGAGAGAGTGTGCATTCTTCCCCAGCCCGTCCTCGCCGGCATCGAAGGCGTTTTTGCGGTAGTGGGGCTCGTGGGGGTCGCCATACGGCACCACCATCTCACAGAAGCTCAGCCGGTGCGCAATGCCCCTCCTGCCGCTGCTGCCATCGTCGTACGCTAGGGCGTGTAGCACCAGGCCCTCTTTAGGCGTGAACCCCACTCGGAAACTCCACTGGAAAAAGGGTGGGGAATGGGCAGGAGTAGGGAGGAATACGATGGACGGATTAAGGCCCACTGCTATGAAGCTCGAATTATCAGGGTGATTCCCTCTAATCAGCTTCAAGTCAGTGCAGTCCACGCCGCACAATCTGCTACCACGTAACCGCACAGTCGTCCCCACGCACCCAAACTACCCAACCATCTGCCCCCAGTCCCTTTGTCCCCCTCTCTTCCCATGTAACCAAACTACCCAACCATCTGCCCCCAGTCCCTTTGTCCCCCTCTCTCCCCATGTAACCAAACTACCCAACCATCTGCCCCCAGTCCCTTTGTCCCCCTCTCTCCCCATGTAACCAAACTACCCAACCATCACAATCCCCTTTTCCCCATCTCCCCTCCGCCCCACTTTCCCAACCCCCCAATCCACCTCCAGCATTCCGCCTTCCGCCTTCCCCCCTCCCTCCTCCCCCCCTTCCACCCACCTTCTGCCACTCGGCAGCATAGCCCGACACTCTGAAGCTCGGCTCCTCAGGCTGCTCACTCTACTCTCTCCCATGCACCCTCTGCCACTCCACACCGTATTCAACCCTTCAAGCCACCCACCCACCCACCTTCTGCCACTCCACAGCATAGCCTGACACTCTGAAGCTCGGCCCTTCCGGCTGCTCTATTCTTATGGGCTTCAAGTCAGAGCGGTCCACGCCCCCCCTGTCCGCCCCCATCCCATCCCTCTCTCTTACGCACCTTCTGCCACTCCACGGCGTATCCATTCACGCGGAAGCTTGGCCCTTCCGGCTGCTCTATTTTGATGGGCTTCAAGTCAGGGCGGTCCACGCCCCCCCTGTCCGCCCCGGCCGTGTAGTTGCGCAGCGGGTCGGGCGGGGGCAACGGGATGACCTCCCTGTCCTCGCACCTGATCACTTCCATACTCTGTAACGGTAGCAGGGGCGGATGGAGAAGAAGCAGCAACAGCAGCAGGGGCAGGAGCAGCAGCAGCAGGGGCAGGAGCAGCAGCAGCAGGGGCAGGAGCAACAGCAACAGGGGCAGGAGCAGCAGCAGCAGGGGCAGGAGCAGCAGCAGCAGGGGCAGGAGCAGCAGCAGCAGGGGCAGGAGCAGCAGCAGCAGGGGCAGGAGCAGCAGCAGCAGGGGCAGGAGCAGCAGCAGCAGGGGCAGGAGCAGCAGCAGCAGGGGCAGGAGCAGCAGCAGCAGGGGCAGGAGCAGCAGCAGCAGGGGCAGGAGCAGCAGCAGCAGGGGCAGGAGCAGCAGCAGCAGGGGCAGGAGCAGCAGCAGCAGGGGCAGGAGCAGCAGGGGCAGGAGCAGCAGCAGCAGGGGCAGGAGCAGCAGCAGCAGGGGCAGGAGCAGCAGCAGCAGGGGCAGGAGCAGCAGCAGCAGGGGCAGGAGCAGCAGCAGATTCAAGGGAGGAGATGGGGAAAGGGACAGGGGGTGATGAGTGGGTGGTGGCTTCAAGTCAGGGCGGTCCACGCCCCCTCTGTCCGCCCCGGGCGTGTAGTTGCGCAGCGGGTCGGGCGGGGGCAACGGGATGAGCTCCCTGTCGTCGCACCTGATCACCTCCATGCTCTGGTTGGGTTTAAGATGGGGTGAAAGTAAGGAGGGGAAGGAGAAAGGAGTGAAGGCTAATAAGAGCTCCCTGTCCTCGCACTTGATCTCCGCCATGCTCTGTAACGGCATTAGCAGGAGAAGACGGGAGAGAGGGGAATGACAGTTTACATCCCGATAGCCACTGTTTACACAAGGGGGTCGGGCGGGGGCACTTGATCACTTCCATGCTCTGAACAAACGTGGGGTGAAAACGGAGATGGGAGTAAGGACAATGTGAAAGGAGGAAATGGGGATGGGAGAGGAGTTAAGTGTATCAGGGTCACACTTGGCCACTGCCATGCTCTGATCAGCAGCAGCAGCAGCAGCAGCAGCAGCAGCAGCAGCAGCAGGGGCGGATTGAAGGGAGGTGGTGGGAAAAATGAGGGGTGTGAGCAGCAGCAGTGTAATGCTCTAAACGGCGCAACACGGGAAGACGGGAGAGGAAGGAAATAGATTATATAAAGGGCATATCTGCTCACCTGCATGTCCACAGTCACGTATTTACCCTCCACATGCCTGGCGTATCCATTGTCCAAGGAGCAGTCTGAGGGGCACATGCGCGTGTGCTGTTAACGAGACAGAGCTTATAGAGGGTACATCAGCTCACCTGCATGTCCAAAGTCACGTATATACCCTCCACAGGCCTGGCGTACCCATTGTCGAAGGAGCAGTCAGAGTGGCACATGCGTGTGTGCTGCTAATGGGACGGTGATTATGTAGGGTACATTTGCTTACCTGCATGTCTACAGTCACGTATATTCTCTCCACAGGCCTGGCGTATCCATTGTTCAAGGAGCAGTCAGAGGGGCACATGCGTGTGTGCTGTTAACGAGACAGAGCTTATAGAGGGTACATCTGCTCACCTGCATATCCACAGTCACGTATATACCCTCCACAGGCCTGGCGTATCCATTGTCCAAGCAGCAGTCAGAGGGGCAGCGGCAGAAGATTAGCGGCTTAGCGAGGCGGCGATTGGGGTGATCCGCTTCAGAGTAGTACCCCACACACCTGGAGAGAAGGGAGGAGATTAGGAGAGCGTGGATAGAAACACATCGGGGAAGGAGGGAGGGGAATGGCTGAGCGCTGAATGGTCTAGTGGGGTGTTGAGAGTTGAACGAAATTGAACAAGATGCCATAAGGAATAGTTCCCAATCACGCATGCATATTCCACGACATAGGACAAACTTGCTCGCGCCACTTTTGGAGAACGCTGACTCAACAAGTGCCCTTTCTGACTCAGCACGTGGCTCTGCTGACTCACCAGGCGTCCACCATGACTAGATCCATGTCATCTACGCCCCGTCGCCTCATCGCCTCTTGAAAGGGCGGGTGTGCCTTTACTGCTGCCTCGCACTCTGCATACTCCACTGCGTCCTGAGGAGATGGTTAAAGTAGTAGAGAGAGGAAAAGAAGAGCCAAACTGTATGAATGAGATGAGAAATTGTGCAGTGAAGGCACGGTACAATACGCATGGTGGGTGAGCGGGTGTGCCTTCACTTCTGCATGCTTCTCACTCTGCATGCTCCACTGCGTCTCGAGGGGAGGATGGGAGGATGAGAGAAAGGAAGGATGAGGGATGAGGGGCAAGAAGATGCTTTGACCGTGTTAAGTACTCTGCATTCTCCACTGCGTCCTAAGGAGAGGGGAGGGAAGAGAAGCAGAGAGAAATCGGAGTGCACCCCAAATCTAACCCGTTATAGCACCAACAAGAGTGTAACACACGACATGGCGGCGAACGACATGGGAAGCTAAGAGCCTTTGTCTGGACTCACCATGGCGGGCTGAACGTCCTCCATGACCTGGCACGATTTGATTCGTCCACGGTGATGTCCCCCTCTCAGACTCGCATGCACCTCCGCCAGCTGTACGACCCACACAGCCGTCTGATTGGTCAGCTTGTTCCACGTCACCAGCCTCGCCTCCCGGGGGGGGAGGCGGAGAACAGCCGCTTTGGGAGAGGGGGAGGCGGCGGAAGAGGGGGAGGGGGAAGGGATGGGGGAGGTGGAGGAGGAGGGAATGGAGGAGGAAGGCTTGTTGTGAGGGAGAGGGTGAGCGTTGGCGGGTGGAATGTACACCGAGTGCTGGTAAGGAGGGAAGAAGTAGGCGTCTGCCAGTGCGACCACGTCCTTGGGTGGCTCGTTAAGAGCCACCTCAATAAAGCGGATGGCATCCCGCAGCTGAAACAACGAAACAGGTACATCAGCAATAGTGACGGAACACGAAAATGAGGGAAAAAATAGGGAAAACTTCCCAACAGGAGGTCCATCAATGTATTTGAAACGCATGATAACTAAATATGCGTCACTTCAGCATGTTTTTATCAAACCGAACTGTAAAATTTCTAACTAGATTTGAAATGGCAGAAAACACGATAAAATAGCAAATAAAATGTGATAAGTAACTTGCCTCGGGAGTAGCTCCAGCCGCGCGGACCGTCGCGAGGGCAACAGAGATCTCCGCGGGACTCAGCGGGTCCAGCGGATGCACTAACGGAGTCCGTCCGATGGAAACGACCTTGGAATGCGACTTGACGGGCGCTGCGAATACAGGAAACCCATTTTGTCAGACGGGCTCCTTTTAAAAAATGTATAAGTCGAGACGATAACGACTGAAGGAAGGAAGATCGAGGCAACAAAACATAGGAGCTGGGTGCATAGGCAGTAAAATTTGAGTTCTATTACGGCTGGAGAGTCACTGAAAAATGACAATAAGACCACTAACAGTGAGACCAAATGAAGTGGATCTTTAGGAGTCGAAACTGCGACTCACTTACCCATTTTAATACGTAGATAACCTCGCACAGGAGGGAGCTGACGGGCCAACTAACTTTCCACAGAGAATAGACCAATAGGTGCAAGGATTGATGTTGGAGACGAAGGGCTTCTTGGCACCGAAGAAGAATCAAGATATCTGGCACTGGAACAATAAGACGCTATTCAGCTCGAAATCGCACTGGAATGTAACACGCGATGCGACCTAGCGTGACGGACCCGAAAAGATCGTTACCAAACGTCAGATACCCGCGAAACTGGACGCGCTGACGTGAGTACGAAGCGAACGAGCCTGGCTTGGATCCTACACCGCTGATCACGCTGCTGGCAAGCAACTACTGGCATACGACAGCAAATGGTAGTTATCGAGGTGACTAGGCAGAGTGGATCAAGAAGCCAAGCTCTGAAGGACACGGTTTGGAAGATGAGATGAGAAACTCGAGTGAGTGGGGTGAAAGGGGATGCAGCGAATTAAGCTGGCTAACATCCAGGACCGCACAAATACGCTCTCGTTTATTTCTAGACCGCTCTGCACCACAGCAACCGTTAGCCCAATCACGTCAAATTCGCTGTGATGTTTCATCGAGCTTCGACATGAGCAGACCTGCATGGAAGGCATCTTTCTCCGAACCTCTGCCGCTGGTTCCCGCTAGGTTACCTTCGGTAATGTCGGTGTCGGCTTTCCGCCGAGCCAAACCCAAATCGCGTCTCCTCGCTTATTGACCTTGGGCTTCGTTTTCCCGCCAAGTTGCGCCGAGCCAGAGCCGCCATGTGCGGCACCAGAGCTGATCCCATACCATAATGTACAGTACCCGGCAAGCTGTGGGAATGTTGTCCAATCGGCTCACAGGAAGCAGAAGGGGCTTAGATGGTGTTCCCACGGTTTGGACAAGACGTGAGTCTGCCCACGCGGCTCGTAATTCGGCAGAATGATGCCCATGGTAGGGTACTTCCCCACTTCGGACACCGCAGTGTTTTATGCCCAGAATTCGCAAATTCGGCTACAGACTCGCCTCCAATAACAGAGCAGAACGAAGTTTCGCCAACCGTAGCGAGAATTTTCAGGTGTATTTTCTGAAGTAGTTCTATCTGCTCGAGCGTGGAGTCGACTTTGGTTTCTGTACGGGGAGAGAGAGTTTCTTCTCGATCTTTGACGCTTTCGCCCCATAAGTGATTCGTAACCCTGCCCTTCGAGTGCACTTCACACCGTGGTTTGCGGATGTTGTCGTCAGACGTTCGATTGGGTAACCATGCCGGATCTTACGACCCAGATTGTTGCACAAAGGTGTCCAGACCTGGAGTCGCAACCATTCAATTTTTACAAACATTGGAAATTTGCGAGCCGCGTGGGCAGACTCAAACTTGTCCAAGCCGTGGGAACGCCTCCTTACATACTGCTTAAGAGTCGTTCCGACGTCATGGATAACAATTAACCAGGGACAGAAATCAGCAAAAATGAGTATAGTCTCAGGTAAATAAGTCCCAACCATATCATACATAAATTACAAAGCCACATGCCTTCAAAAACTTTTAATGTTAACCCGCCCTACACATAATGCACGCCAGATATATGGCACAGAGAGACCTTCAAGAATATTTACTACAACATCTATATTGATAATCCCTCACCACCAACCCTTACACACGCGACCTTATCCTCAACTATGCTCGGCCCGACACCCCCGCCGAAGCTCACAAGTACCTCGGGCGAGCGCGCTCAATCAACGGAGCATACGTGCTCGACTTCGACATACCTGACTGCAGGGCAACATCGGACGAGCTTGTGGACCTCGTACCGCTGGACTTCGCCTACATAGACGTCCTAGAAACCTCCCCGATGGACGGCCGTGGATTAGACGCAGCCCTCACCCGCGCGAGATAAACCTGCACAAGCCCGGGCCTGATGGACTCTGCACCACTTGCTTCACACCCACAGCGAGGCGCACATAAGAAATTGAAAGAGACTTAGCGGCGATTGAAGAAGCAGAAAGTGCAGACAAGCCGGTAGAAGGCATGACAGAGATAGAGCTGGCCGTCACCTCCCACCGCATCTTCGAAACCCAAAACAAGAACTGGGGATGACAGAACAGGAACGTCCAACTCCCGCTGCCGAAACTCTCCGCTGGATCTTGGAGGAAGGAACTATCGGAACTTTCGATGAAGAAGACAGGGCCCATCCTTACTCTCGCGAGATTTACCGCCACATCGACAAAGAGTGGAAAGGCCCTGGCGCACCTGAGGAACTCAGCGTCAAGGACGAAGAAGAGAAAGCATAAGCAGAGGAGAGGGAACGCTTGTATCAAGAACGGCACGCTGCTAGATGGGACAAAGAATCTGCACGAAGCGGAGGATGGGGAACAGGCGGCACTGGAGCAACATGGGGATCAGCAACAGGCGCATCGGTCACTGTGAGCGGCTGGGGCACCGGCGGAGGCGGATGGGACACCGTCGCAGCCTGGGGTATGACTGAAGGGGAGCTCACCCATGAAGATTTGGAGGAGGCAGAATGAGAAGCGACAGCTGAGCATACTCCACCAAGAGTTGCAGTTCCTCTTGGGCAACCTCCGAGTAACCTACCATCATCGCCCCGCTCACCCCTTATATGGGAATCCTCCTTGACCGGCCTAGAAGAAGGCAACGAGCCCGCAACACCGCCGCGCGATGTCTACGGACCAATCAACTGCCTGACCCCTTCGCGCGCTTCATCGAAGGTACCAAAACCCCGCTGAATATCATTCCCGGTCGCAACTTCCTCGCCCTCTATCTCACAATTGCACCTGCAGAAGCAGAAAAAGCGGCAGAACCAGAGACAGCAGCAGAAGCAGAATCAGAAGAGGAAGACAAAGCAAAACAAGGAGAAAAAGAAGGACCGTGCTCCACATCCCACAAGAGACAGAAGCAGAAGCAGCAGAATACCGTGCACGATATCTGCGCACCCCTGGAGTTTGCGCAGATGACGATCTCTAGCACCAGCGGCTTGGACACCCCTCGCGCCAGACATTCAACAATTGCCTCCGCGCCAAAGTTTTTCAGCCAGGAGCACTACTGCGCCCCGACGGCACGGAACCAATAAGCACAACACATCCAAACACCTGTACCATCTGCCCCACTGTTGCTCTCGCGCATCAAGCCTATCCCTCACCATAACCCAGCACCAACCGCTACAAGAAACCGCAGAAGGTCTACAGCGACTTCATCGTCATAACATACGGAGGAGTCAACGGCGAAAGCCACACCCTCACCTTCGTCGATGCATACTCACGATATGTCTGGGTGGCCAATGTTGATTTTCACTCCAAAGCTCCTGAAGTCTTCCGCATCTGGCTAGCACATGCGCAACAAGAATCAGGGAAGAAGCTGAAGATATAGCAGACGGACGACGCAAAGGAATTCCGCGGCAACGAACTACAAGCGTTCCTCACAGAGAAGGGGATCAAGCATCACACCTCCCTTCCCTACGCTCACCAACAGCAAGGCGTTGCCGAGCGGGTCAACGGCACCATCATGACGACGGTCCACGCCCTTATGAACCAATCCGGCCTCCCCGAGAAATATTGGCCCTACGCCGTGAACCACGCCGTCCGGCTTCACAACCTGCTTTCGACCACAACGAATAGGGGAAATCTCTCCCCGCACATGAAGTGGACCGAGACAAGGGGAGATGCCTCCATGCTGAGGGTATGGGGATGCATGGTGCAATACATGCCGACATCAACAACTATCAGCAAATTTACCGAGCGCGCACGATGGATCATACCCGCGCGCAACATTTTCTTCTACGAGCGGCTCACCTTGGAGCAGTGGATCGAAGATCAGCGCAACAACGTCGCTCAGGCCTACGCTTACAACGGCCGAAGCCTCGCCTCGCCAGAAGATGAGGCAGCTGTAGCCATCCTCGACCGCAATCCCGCCGATGAACATCCCGGCGTACCTCCTCGACCGCGCGATGACGACGACGATGACGACAATGACACTCCTGCACCTGGACCATCACAGCACCAAGACCCTCCAAATAGCCCATCGCCTGCACACGACAACGGTGACGATGACGTGGTAGAGGTAACCCCTCAGGAAGCTGAAGGCGCGGCAAACGTCACAGACCTTCAACTGCTCGGCCTACACACCGCTGTCACCACCGCTACACGCATCATCAAGCCTAAAAATCCACGACAGACCCTTACAGGACCACACGCCAAGGAGTGGCGTGCAGCCATGGATGCGGAGCTGAAAGCACTGGAGTCACGCGACACTTGGGTCCTAGTCGATCGTGCAGCACTGAAGGGGAGGAGAGTGCTGAGCGGAAAATGGGTCTTCCGTCTAAAGACCGCCGCTGACGGAACTATCGAGCGCTTCAAAGCACGATGGGTCATACGCGGGTACGACCAATGCCACGGCATTGCCTTCGATCAGACCTTCGCCCCCATCAGTCGCCACACCTCTGTGCGGATTCTAGTCGCCATCAGTAACGCTAAGCACCTACCATTGCGACAGATCGACATGAAGAACGCGTTCTTATACACGTTGGTTGACGCGACCATCTTCGTGGAACAACCTCACACCTACAGGGAAGGAGACCCCAGGGTCTGCCAGCTGAAGAAATCCCTTTATGGGATCAAGCAGGCGTCGCGTCTCTGCAGTAGCACCTGCACAAGATACTCCTCGATATCGGCTTCAGACAGCTGTCGCACGACCTGGGAATGTACCGCCTTCACTCCAACGGCGACTACTTTCTCCTAACGGTCTACGTCGACGACTTGCTGCACACTAGCACAAGCAACGAGCTCATGAACCAGTTTGAGCAGAATCTGGCGCAACGAGTTAACATCACCATCAACCACAACGTCAGACAGTTCCTGGGGCTGAACATCACATACGTGCCAGAAGCAATTCACCTATCAGCCTCCAAGTGCGCAGAACAGCGGTGCTGTCACGAAAGAAACAGCGCGAGGTGCCTGAGTCCAACGTGAAGGTGTGCAAGGCCTCAGCAGGCGCAGTACCAAGGGGAGTACCAGACACACTAGCACCTAGAGCAGCAGCCGCTATACCTGGGTCAGGTGGCACACACCGGTAACAGTCACCCTCAGCGCTAAAAGACAAAGCATACATGGCAGAGATAATAGCATCATAGTCTAGGTCAAAGATAGCAACTCCCGACCTAAGCAAATCTGTCCAGCGAGGGCGCTCGACATCGTCACCAAACTCAGCACGCCAGGCGTCGTCAAGGCGGGAGAAGCAGCGGTGCTCAGTGTGAAACTTCCCGCATGTCTGGCCCGCACGGACACCCGTGCGAATGACATACGGGCAGGTCTCACTACCCCCACCTGTCCCACGCTGAACCAACCACTCACGGAGCTGCTGGGGCGACTGGGTCTCGCTCCGACGCTGCTGTTGCTGTCGCTGACCACCACCAGGGCCTCCACGCCGAGGTCCAGACCTGCAACCACCGGTCCCACCGCCTCCACTGCCGCCACTCCCTCCGCTGCCTCCACCGCCGCCACCAGAGCCCCCACTGCCGCCACCAGTCCCACCGCCGCCACCACCTCCACTGCCTCCACCACCTCCACCGCTGCCCCCACCACCGCTCCCACTGCCACCTCGGCCACCACCGCTGCCACCTCCACCACCCCGGCCACCCTTGCCCTTGTTGCTGCGGCGCTTCGCACTAGTCGAAGCTGCACCGACGTCCTCAGTAACAGAGACGTCTGCAGCAGCAGCAGAGGCGAAGGAGGGGGAAAGGGGGGAGGGGGAGCACCCCTCAAAGAAGGGCGAGCGCGGAGTGCCATGAGCAGCACCTACAGCAACTGCACTAGTCTCAGCTGCGAGGAGATGTTGCTCTAGGAGGTCAACAGTGAGGGAGGTGGGGTCAAGGGAGAGAAAGTGGTCCCTGACAGAGCGAAGAGAGTCAGGGAGGCGAGAGACTATGAAGTAGAGGGTGATGAACATGGGGGGCTGGTTCGTGGCAAGGAACTCAGCAGGGACGGTAGCGCGGTAGCGAGCGTCGCTAGTGCGCAGGTGGGTAACCAGGTCCGCTACGGTGGCAAAAGCCGACAGCTCAGGGAACAGGTAGGGCAGTAGCAGTCGGCCTAGAGCGGCAGTGGCAGGGGAGGAGTAGCGAGCAACGACAGCGTCGTACAGGGCCTGTGCTGTCCTGTGCTGTCCTGTGCTGTCCAAAGTGAGTACATTCGGCCACCGGAAGGTGGTTGCGTATGGCTAAGCGGGCAGTAGCGTCACGAGACAGCCACTGGGAACGAGTCGCACCGTCAGCTGTGGCGGGAGGGGCCGGAGCGACACCGGACATGTGGTCAAACAGCGAGACACTGTCATTAATATCGCTCAGTAGGTACAGTTGCAGATCATCGTGCCACGTGTCAAATGCAACCGGTCTGCCCTCGTGATCGAACGCTAGGACTCGAAGCGAAGCCATAGTGGCGCAGTACTCAGGAGCAGCAGTAGCAGCAGTAGCAGTAGCAGCAGTAGCAGCAGTAGGAAAGGGGGCCAAGGGGCGGAGCCGAGGGGCCTAGGGGCCGAGGGGCCAAACACGAGGGTGGCGGGGCCGAGGGGCCGAGGGGCCAAGGGTCATAGGGGCCGAGGGGCCGAGGGGACTTGGGGCCGAGGAGCCAAGGGGCGGGGCCGAGGGGCCAAACACAAGGCCTAGGGGCCAAACACGAGGTCGAGGGGCCAAGGGGCTTAGGGGCTGAGGGGCCAAGGGGCGGGGCCAAGGGGCTTAGGGGCCGAGGGGCCAAGGGGCGGGGCCAAGGGGCCAAACACGAGGCCGAGAGGCCGAGGGGACTAGGGGCCGAGGGGCGAAACACGAGGCCGAGGGGCCGAGGCTAGGTGCCGAGGGGCCGAGGTGCCTGGGGGCCAAGGGGCCAAGGGGCTGAGGGGCCGGGCCTAGGGGCCTAGGGGCCGAGGGGCCGAGGGGCCAAACAGGAGGCCGAGGGGGGGCCTAGGCTAGGGGCCGAGGGGCCTGGGGGCCGAGGGGTGCGACGGGCCAAGGGGCCAGGGCCTAGGGGCGAAGGGGCCGTGTGGTGACGCGACGGGCCTAAGGGGCGCGACGGGCCTAGGGGCGCGACGGGCCAAGGGGCCGGGGCCTAGGGGCGAAGGGGCCGAGGGGCGCGACGGGCGAATGGGCCGAGGGGCGCGACGGGCGAAAAGGGGGCCGGGCCCTGGGGTCGAAGGGGCCGATGGGCGCGACGGGCCAAGGGGCCGTGGGTCACGGGAGGGGCCGTGGGTCGCGAGGGGCCTAAAGGCCGTGGGTCACGCGTCGAGGGTCGCGAGAGGGGCCGTGGGTCGCGAGGGGCCTAGGGTTGCGAGAGGGGCCGGGGGTCGCGAGGGGCCTAGGGGCCGTGGGTCGTGAGAGGGGGCCGTGAGTCGCGAGGGGCCTAGGTGGCGACGGGCGACGGGCCGGGGGCGAGGGGCCTAGGGCGACGGGCCGGGGGTCGACGGGCTAGGGACGTCGGGCTAGGGGTCGACGGGCCTACGGGGCGCCGGGCTAGGTGGTGACGGCGACGGGCCACGGGGCGACGTGCCTAGGTGGCGACGGGCGAGGGGCCGGGGGCGACGGGCGAGGGGCCGGGGGCGACGGGCCTAGGGCGACGAGCCGGGGGTCGACGGGCCGGGGGTCGACGGGCTAGGGGCGATGGGCCGGGGGTCGACGGGCCTACGGGGCACCGGGCTAGGTGACGACAGGCGACGGGCGACTAGCCGGGGGCGACGGGCCTAGGGCGACGGGCCGGGGGTCGACGGGCTAGGGGCGATGGGGCCGATGAGCGCGACGGGCCAAGGGGCCGTGGGGTGGCACTACGGTCCTAAGGGGCGCGACGGGCCTAGGGGCGCGACGGGCCTAGGGAAACGGGGTACTAGCAGCACAGCAGTTAGTGGGCCCAAGGAACCTGCTCTGATTCCATGTCAAAGTTACAAACGAGAATGAATGCATTGAACAGGAAGTTGGTACAAGTACTAACCCTAATTGGGTTGTACCCCTTATGGGTTACCCCACTACACACTACACAATGTGCAGCATATAAGTTTGACACCTGTACGCTGCACGAGCCGACTCTATCGAGAATGAAGTTGAGGAGTCAGAAGAGTCGAAGCGACGCCAGCAACCGTCAGATCTTGACCGATGCAGGCAGAAACATTTCAAATGAAAAGAGCAGGAATAGTTTCGAAACAGTTTCGCTGCAATAAGGGAATGTACCCCTTAGAGTACATGGCTAGTCTAGGACTTTTTGTATTCCCTATATTTTCTATATAAACTCGATATTTGCATGCTTTTATCATCTCAGTCATTTTACATTCACTTTGACCTGAGGTCAATACTTCCACTGCAACACTACCTGCGAACAACCCTGAGCCGATCCCTGGCTAAGTCCTTTTTAGGATTGTAACAGGCGCATATCCTTGTTTTTCATATTGATGTTTTTTTTTCATCGATTCATACAATTGCAATTGGATTTTTTACAATGATTATTTCTTTCCTCGCTTACTGCAATCGATTATATTGAATTAGGACAGGCTCTGAAGGCCACGGTTTGAAAGATGAGAAGCAAGAGGGGATGGGGTGGAAGACAATATTTATAATTTCAAAGCGTTTATCGCTTTCAAATTTACGTACTGAATTGTGAAAGCGAATCGGATTGTAACACAATTTTTGTGTATCGTCGAAGGGAGCTAATCGCCTTCTCATAATGTACATTTGTGGGTTGGAGGCAATTCTTCGTCCACCCACGACTCTCATTTTACAATCGCTCAAGTTCATTTCCCAGTTCCCGAGCCCCATCCCGATTTTTTTGGAGGTTCCGAGTCCCCTCCCGATTTTTTCGGACTTCAACCTGGCGAGGGTGAAAACCCTTCCTCGTTTTCAATCACCCTCCACGCTGCTATCGGACATTTTGAACTACAATCAAGACTCAATGGCGCCCAACACTCGAGGTGAATCTTCGCACGCCAAGTTCCCGAATCGACCGGACAACGAGAAAGACGCCCGTGAAATTTCAGGCGACCGCCGCAACAAGCGACGGGCGGACGACAAAGATATCGCGCCCATTGCTGTCGACCTGTTGCTGCGCAGTGGCGAAGTCAACAAAACCGCCAACCAGCAGCACCCCTCGGCACCTGTGGCGCAAGTGGCGACGGAGGCACCTGCAACACCTGTGGCACCACACGCGATTGACGCTGAGCACGTGCCAGCACCTGTGGCTGGGCCGCCGCGTCAGTGCCAGGGGCGCCGAACTGGGTCTTCGTCTGACGCGAATCTCGCTTGAGAATCTTTGAGATTCCTCTCTAACAAATTTGACTCCATGGCTTTTCATGTGTGTGTGTGTGTGTGTGTGTGTTTTTTTTTTTTTTTTTTTTTAATTCAATATAGGCAGAGCATGTTTTGATTATTCTCATTAGACAATTAGCGAATCCCCTCATTCTATCCACAATGTATCTCCCCTCCTCTATGCCCCTTCTTATCTCTAGGTGTGTGGGTTACTACTCTGAAGCGGACCACCCCTCTCGCTGCCTCGCCAAAACAACCATTTTTTGCCGTTGCCCCTCTGACTGCTCCTTGGACAATGCATACGCCAAGCCTGTGGAGGGCATAGACATACGTGTAGACGTGCAAGTGAGCAGAGCAGATGTACCCTATATAAGCACTGTCTCGTTAGCCTCACAAGCCCTTGTGCCCCTCTGACTGCTCCTTGGACAATGCATACGCCAGGCCTATGGAGGTGAAACACTGTCTCGTTAACAGCACACACGCATACCCCTTATTTCCCGCACAACCCATATATCCCCTATACCCCTAAACCCCGAAGCCACTGTACCCCTATAACCTTAATACCCCTTAAACCGCTATACTCCCCATACCCCCTGTACACCCCTATACCCCTGGATCCCATATACCCCTTCAACCCCTTATAACCCTCTATACCCCTTATAACAACTATGTCCCCCCCTCCCCTCCCTCCCCCCCCTGCCCATCCCCCTGCCCCCACCGGAAACCCCTCCTAGTCTTCACTACCCACTCTTCACTCCTCTACCCGTCCCAACCCCCTTCTGTTGGCTAGGGCATGGAAGTGATCAAGTGCAACGACTGGGAGCTCATCCCGCTGCCCCCACCGAAACCCCCTCCTAGTCTTTACTACCCAGTCTTCACTCCTCTACCCGTCCCAATCCCTTCTGCTATTACAGAGCATGGAAGTGATCAAGTGTGACGACAGGGAGCTCATCCTGTTGCCGCCACCCGAAACTTGATTGACCTCCCTGCACTCCCATCTCCCCCTTCCACACCTTTTGAACCCCCACGCCCCTTCTTCTCCCGCTGCCATTACTGAGCATGGAAGTGATCAGGTGCTCATCCCACTGCCCCCGCCTGACCCTCTGCGCAACTAAACGGCCGGGGCGGACAGGGGGGGCGTGGACCACTCCGACTTGAAGCCACCACCCACTCCTCACCCCCCTCCCTTTCCCTATCTCCTTCCTTCAATCCGCTTCTGCTCCTGCCCCTGCCTCGGCTGCTGTTGCTGCTGCTGCTCCATCTTCCCCCATTGCTCCCGTTCAGAGCATGGAAGTGATCAAGTGCGAGGACAGGGAGCTCATCCCGCTGCCCCCGCCCGTCCCGTTGCGCAACTACACAGCCGAGGCGGACGGGGGGGGGTGTAGACCGCTCTGACTTGAAGCCACCCCCGCTCATCACCCCGCTCCCTTTCCCTATCTCCTCCTGCAGTCTGATCCTTCCCCTGCCCATGCTGCTACTACTGCTGCCGCTCCTTCCTCCCCAACCCCATACAGAGCATGGAAGTGATCAGGTGCGAGGATAGGGAGCTCATCCCGCTGCCCCCGCCCGACCTGCTGCGCAACTACACGGCCAGGGCGGACAGGGGGGGCATTGACCGCTCCGACTTGAAGCCCATCCGCATTGAGCAGCCTGAGGGACCGAGCTTTCGCGTGAATGGATACACCGTGGAGTGGCAAAAGGTGGGTGGGTGGGTGAGAGAGGGGTTGAATGCGGTGTGGAGTGGCAGAAGGTCCAATGGGATTGCTTAGAGATGACGGGCAGGGGGGGCGTGGACCGCTGTGATTTGAGGCCCATCAGAATAGTGTAGCCCAAGGGGCCGAGCTTCCGAGTGAATGGATACGCTGTGGAGTGGCAAAAGGTGGGTGGAGGTGGGTTCATGCCTAGAGAAGGCTTGGTGCTACACTCCCTAGCATACGACGATGGCAGCAGTGGTAGGAGGGGCATCTCTTCCCAATTTCCATCCCTTCCCTCTCTCTCTTACCCTCATCTCTTGCCCCACCCCCGGCCTCGACCCCACCCGTTCAATCTCCAGTGGAGTTTCCGAGTAGGTTTTACACCTAAAGAAGGTCTGGTGCTGCATTCCCTAGCGTATGACGACAGCAGCAGCAGCAGGAGGGGCAGCGCGCACCGGCTGAGCTTATGTGAGATGGTGGTGCCGTATGGCGAACCCCATGAGCGCCTCTTCACTCCCCTTAATCTCCTCCCTTCCTCCCTTTTTCCCTCCCTTTCCCCCTTCCACACTCTCCCCTGATCCCCCCAAATGCACGCCCTCTCCTTCCCCTGCTTCTTGTTTTTCCAATGGAGTTTCTGAGTAGGTTTTACACCTAAAGAAGGCCGGGTGCCGCACTCACTAGCCTACAACGATGGCAGCAGCGATAGGAGGGGCATTGCGCACTGGCTGAGCGTCTGTGAGATGGTGGTGCCGTATGGCGACCCCCACGAGCCCCACTACTGCAAAAACGCCTTCGATGCCGGCGAGGACGGGCTGGGCAAGAACGCACACTCTCTAAAGAAGGTGCGTGGGTATGGGCAAGGAGAGAGAAGCAAGGGAGGGAGGACGGGCTGGGGAAGAATGCCCACTCTCTGAAGAAGGTGCGTGCTATTAGAAGAGGTGGTGGTGTTGCTGCGTGTGGGTTTGCTGGTGGGGTTGCTGTGGGTTTGCTGTGGGGATGCTAAAGGGCTGTGACTGCCTGGGGTTGATCCGCTACATTGACAAGCACATGATGAGCAACTTCCTCACCCAGCTTCCTGGTTTTGTTTTCCACCTCCACAACCCCTTCCCCTCCCCCATTCCCCATCCCTCCATCCCCCCCAGGGCTGTGACTGTCTGGCCTTCATCCCCTACTTCGACACACACATGAGGAACTTCATCGGAGGGGTGGAGACGATAGAGAAAGGGCTCTCCCATGCCCCACCCCCCTATCCCCACTAGCGATGCGACTGTTTAGGCTTCATCCGCTACTTCGATGCGCACATGAGCAACTTTCTCGGTGGCAGAGAGGGCGGGAGGTGAAGTGGTGGAGGTGAATGTGAGGGCGGAGATGGAGGGAATTTTGAGGCGCCTCATGACTTTTGAGGACTTTTGTGGCGCCTCAAGAATCTACCTTTTCCCTCTTTCCCTTTACCGCATCTCCCTCTGTCCATGATCAGGTGGTGGAGGTGAATGTGAGGATGGAGACGAAGGGTCCCCACAACCCTCACTCGAAAGCATTTTATGCTGAGGCGAGTGTGCTTCGGACAAAGGGTGAGGGAGTGAGAGACGTGAATCCCCTCTCTGCTAGGCACTGTCTGGTGTGTGAGTGGCAGAATTGAGCGGGAAGGGAAAAAGTGAGTGAGTTGTAAGGGGAGCGGAGGGCCCCCACGACGTGCATGTGAGTGTCTTGTATGCAGAGGAGAGGGTGCCTCGGACAGAGGGCGAGGGCATGCGAGATTTGGTTCCTCTGACTGCCGCTAGGCACAGGCTGGTGAGTGCGTGGGGAAGGGAGAGACCTTTGCTTCTCACCAGGTCAATTCCGAGCAGCCCCGGCCTTTCGCATGGGCATCCGACAGAATGTACCCACCGTGTGCGAGTGTGGAGAACTCTTAACCAACTGCAGCCTACCCAACCACTTACTCCGACAGGACGCGCACACACAACCAGCTGGCCTTCGCCGTGGCCAAAATGGCAAGGGAGGCACAGCTGGTGGTATACCTAGAGAATGCAATGTACTCACCGCCGGATGACCCGAAGAAGGCCGATGTGATTGTACGTGACCTGGACAGTGGAGAAACATGGATCACAGACACAAATATCACCGACCCTGTGCTGCAGAACCGAGACCCCACAGCCCGCAACCCCCCAGGCTGGGCTGCAAGGGAGGCACAGAAGCAGAAGGAGAGGGACTACTACTGGCACACCGAACACGTGGTGTTCTGCGCCCTGGCCGTCGAGACCTACAGGGCAAACGCGCCCCCCACGACGGCGTTCCTCAAGTTGCTGGCCACAGCAGCAGCTAGGAACCGTTTCAGGGCCAGCCCCTTGGCGAAATCCGCTAAGAAGATGGCCTGCCACTTCAGCCAGCGCTGGTCAGTGGCCCTCCAGCGCTCCCAGGCGAACGCCCTGCACACCAAGGCCAGGGCAGGAGTTAAGCCAGCGCACCCCTAGGCCGCTGCACCTAGGGGACATCCTCCACACGCTGGAGGGGTAGAGGGTCACTCAAGGGGGGGGGTCATAGGGGTGGGTTAAAGGGTCAGAGGGCCCAAGGGTATCACGAGTCAAACTGCATGTCTATACCCCTGCTGAATCAATACAACAGACCATTTGAGAGAGAGGTTTAAGAAAATTTAAGATGCACCAACGTACAGCAGGAAAGACAGGGTCCACATAACCCGCAAGCAAATGCCTTCTATGCGGAGGAGAGGGTGCTTCGGACAGGAGGGGATGGGATGAGAGACGTGAATACCGTGTCCTCTCGGCACTGGCTGGTAGGTGAGTTAGTGAAGGAAAGAGGGCAGAGACGAAGGGCCCCCACAACCCACATGTGAATGCCTTATATACGGAGGAGAGGGTGCTTCGAAGAGAGGAGGAAGGAGTGAGAGACGTGAAACTGTTAGAATACTAAGGGATGAAGGCATTAGGTCAAAGGGGAGGTACAAGTACAATGTCGAGAGATATTGTGTACCCCCTAAGGCTAAACCTTCTACAGCCTAGTACAAGATTAACATATAATGTTTGACACACCCCCATAGGCGAATTGGGGGATAGCCAGAGCGAGCAATGGTCACAAGACCAGTCAAGAGAAGAAGCAAAGCAAAGCTCAAGATGGATCTCAAGATCACCACGCATTCCGAGCACAAGCAAGTGGCCACAAGGCCAGCTCACATGCAAACTTTATAATAGCAAGAGCAGTACACAGATCACAACCTAGCAAGTATAAGCATGCAGGTATACTCATATATATCAATGTACAACAAGAGCAAGATCAAGAGACAAGCAAGTAAGGCAGAGTGGGCACAAGCCCAAGAGCAGTGTAGAAACACTGATGATCACTAGACGCAAGGGCCTTGGTGAAGACATTAGCAGTGTTGGCCCGTGCGGCCACGTAAGCAAGACGAATCTGACCACGCTGCTGCAGCTCTCGCGTGAGGATGTAACGGAGAGCAATGTGCTTCGTTCTGTGCTCCAGTCTCTGGTCCTGACACAAGGCAATCATGGCCTTGTTGTCAACGTACAGAACTAGAGGAGAACGAGGCCGCTCACCCAAGTCGGTCAGCAGGTAGGTCAGCCAGCGGAGCTCCTGTGCAGCCATAGCCCCAGCGTAGATCTTGGCCTCACAGCTAGAACTAAGTACAGAAGAAGAGTGAGTGGACATCCACGAGACAGAACCAGTGCCAAGGCTGAAACTGTACCACTGTGTCGAACGGTGAATCGTCTGGTCGTCAGCCCAAGAAGCGTCTGAGTGACCGGTGAGAACAACTGAACTCGGTCCTCCAAGCACGATCCCCATGCCCACAAGTAACGCAATACCCTCTTTGCATCTTCCCAGTGCACCTTTCGGTGTCTTCCGGGAGCAACGTAGCGAGCTAGGAGGATGAGAGGGTACGCGAGGTCAGGTCGTGTGCACGTCATCAGGTACATGAGGCAAACCACAAGCTCTGGGTACGGACCACTCGGCTCTACGGACTCGTCCGAAGGTGGAGCTGAGAGCGAGTGGCCGGTAGACAAAGGAGTGGGTTGTGGCAAGGACCACGTGAAGTCGAAGCGCTGAAGGACCTGCTGCACCATGTGTGACTGAGTGAGGGTGATGGTGCGGCGTGCTCTGTACCGGGTGATCTGCAAGCCAAGATAGCTCCATAACTCACCCAGGTCAGTGCTGGTGTGTCTCTCGTGCAGCTCGGCCTTGACCAAGGCCAGAGCCTCAATGTGAGCAGTAGCAAAAACCAAGTCGTCCACGCACACGAGAACGTAGAACGTCGGCAGAAAAGTGTCTGTGCGCAGAAATAGTGAAGGGTCAGCAGTCGAGGGAGCGAAGCCAAGAGCCGCAAGTGTAGTCCTCAGTGTGTCGTGCCACTCGCGGGGCGCCTCTCGTAGCTCGTAGACTGGTTGCCAAAGACTCCACAAGGTACCCTGAGGAAACGACCCAGTGAAGCCACGTGGATGGCGCAACCAGATAGCCTCTTGAAGGCTGCCCTGCAGGAAGGCTGTCGAGAAGTCGAGGGAGTGCAGCTCGTAGTCGCGCTGTGCTGCACCGTGCAGTAGCACCCGAAGATTGGTCATCGTCGGGGTGGGGGAGAAGGTCTGGAAGAAGTCGACCCCCTCACGCTGACTGAAGCCTCGTGCAACATAACGCGCCTTGAAGGCAAGCGGAGAACCCGGCGGCCGCTTCACCCTGAAAATCCACATGCCATCGACTATGTTCGCCCCAGGTGGCGGAACCTCGTCGACGTAGGTGCCTGTGGACTTCCAGGAAGCCATCTCTGCATCCATGGCTATCTGCCACTGAGTGGAGTACGGAACCGTGATCACCTCTACGTAAGTGCGCGGGGTCGGGATGTCTGGTGCATCCGGGTCTCCCTCAGGGCAAAGTAGCGTGGACGCGAGATGAGGTGCAGAGGCCGCTAGGCACTCCAGCTCAAACTGCCTGTCCTCAAGAATGTCACAGCCAAGGGCAAGCTCACCCCGGACGGACGGAGGACAGGAAGAGTAAAAAACAAGACTCGCAGTGTAGTCAAGGCCACGCATAGCAACAAAGTCAACAAGCTCAGCAACTAAGGCAAACGCAGCAGTAGACTCAAAATTAGGGTCAGCCACAACCGTGGCAAGGAGACGAGTGACAGTCGGACTGGCAGTACGGACAAGGTCTGACTCAGGGTCAGGAACGTGAGGAAGAGAAGATGCAGGAGGAGACACACTGTGGAACAGAGGAAGGACGAAGTGCCATGATGTGTGTGCCAGGGACAGGTGGAGGACGAGGACGCACAGCACGGCGAGAACGTGACAGGACGTGACACAGGCTCTCGTGGCTCAGTGAAGAACTTTGTCACCGCAGTGTGAGGAGCAGGAGCAGGCAGTAGGGGAGCCAGGCAGTAGCTGTGGCTGAGACTGGACAGTCGGTGGGAACAGTAGCGGAGGAGTAGAACCAGCAACCGGGAACTCAGTAGCAGCAGGCGGGAGACTGAGAAGGTGACGAAGCGCGGACTGCTACGGCTGAGTAGTCACACCCCCAGAACCTCCAGCTCCAGTAGCAACAGCACCCCCAAAACCATTACCTCCAGCTCCACCACCGGGACTGCCCCAACGGACAGCCCACTCGCGAAGCTGCTGCGGCGAGAGCGACTCCTGTCGACTAGCACCACCAACTCCAGTACCTCCAGTAGCACCTCCAGTGTCAACACCGCCAGTACCCCCAACTCGCGGAACAACAGCACTAGCACCTACAATACCAACACCTCTAGTACCTCCAGCAGCACCTGTGCCTCCAATATCAGCACCTCCATGGCTAGCACCTCCAGTAGCACCTGTGCCTCCAGTACCAGTACCTCCAGCACGGCCAACTCCAGGAACACCAGCACCAGCACCTCTAGGGCCAGCACTTACAGAACCTGCAGCTCCAGCACGTCCAGCGCCACCACCAGGACTGCCCGCAGCAGCACCCACATCAGCACATCTCCAGTACCTCCAGTAGCACCAGTAGTCGCAGCACCTCCAGCTCTAGCTGTACGAGCACGGCTAGCTCCACCACCAGAGCTGCCCCACTGTACAGCCCACTCGCGAAGCCGCTCCGGCGAGAGAGTCTCCTGCCGACGTGCACCAGTGCCACCAGCACTAGCAACCCCAGTACCACCAGTAGCAAAACCTCCAGCTCCAGCAGTCCCAGCACCTCCAGCTCCAGCAGTCCTAGTACCTCTCACTCGAAGACGGCTAGCTCCACCACCAGGGCTGCCCCACTGGACAGCACACTCGCGAAGCCTCTCCGGCGAGAGAGCCTCCTGCCGACTCGTACCAGGACCACCAGCACCAGCACCTCCAGTACCTCATGTACCCAGAGGATACTCAGCACCCCCAGAACCAGCACCCCCGGAGTTCGCACCCCCAGTGGCACCACCACATGCAGCACTAGAGTCCACAGCGTCAGGCTGCAACGGCGGTGAAGATGGTCAAGGCGGAAACCCAGGAGGGACCGCCAAGCGCGCGGAGCGGCGAGGGGTCACGATGACAGCAGGAGTCGGGTCACGCCCCTTAGCTGGGCAAGAGGTGTCAGAGGAGACCTCGACTGGCTCAACCAAGGGGGACGGGTCAACCTGAGACACACATGAGGGAGCAGGACCCTGCAGGGGGAGTGGGGCTACCGCGAGGGGGTCGGAGACCAGTGCGAGAGGCGGGAGGGGCACGGGGGAACTGCGGTGGGGGTGGAATCGGTAGAAGCTTACAGACTCGTCAAAAGTGACGTCCTGGGAGTAGAGGACACGACAAGAATCCAAGTGATAAAACTGCCAGCCTGGGACGTCGGTAGGGAAGCCAAGGAAGACGCAACGAAGAGTGCGGGGAGAGAGCTTCCGTGCAGGGGGGTCGCGAACAAGCGAAAGGGCACCCCAGACCCGAAATGCCAACGCATCACCAACCTCGCCCGTGCACCGCAGAGTGGGAGAGGTCTCCGGGTGGGAGACACGGGGCCAGAGGTTGAGTTGCTCAGCAGCGTATCGGACCGCAAACGGCCACATGAATTGGGGAGAAGCCGCTTGGACGATGGAGGTGCGAGCAACCTCCATCACTAAGCCAATGCGGCGCTCTGCAATCCCATTCTGCTGTGGAGAGGCTGGAAGCGTGAACGTCTGGCGGATGCCCTCAGCACCACAAAAGTCTTCTAGGAGGCCGGAGGAAAACTCACCACCTCGGTCAGAGTGCAGTCGCAAGACCGGGAGGTCGTGCTGAAACCGAGCACTGAGCTGGCGACGGACAGCACGGATCCAGCGGATAAGGACACTGCGGACCTCTGCCTTGCTATGCAAGGGGACGACCGTGGTGTAGCACGTGTAGTCGTCTACAACCAGCAAGAAGTAGCGCTCTCCGCCCTCTCTAGGGACTCGGGCTGGACCTCACACGTCCATGTGGAGGGTCTGTAGAGGAGCTGTGGTCCGAGAAAACAAGGAGGTTGAGGAGCGGCGCGCTGCCGCCCCTCAACGTAGGGAAGGCACGGCGGCACAAGCGACCTCGGGAGCGGGGGCAGGGACCTGGGAAGCCTAGAGACAAGGAGACGGGAGTGCATGCCATGAAGGCGGGGCAAGGAGGGGTGGCCAAGATGGTGGTGCTAGAGGAGAGTCTGGTGCGTGAGGAGACGACACAAGCAAGACGCAGCAACCTCAACCGACGCAGCTACCTAACTTGACTCAGCTACCAGTGCAGACTCAGTGGTCACTGTGTACATGCCAGACCCAGGCCTCCAAGTGAACGTGGCAAGGTGCTCACCAGTGCGCGAGTTCGTACAGATCGCCACGAGCTCGCCTCCAGGCTGGGTGACAGTGACCCACTGGTCGTAGAGGACAGAGGTAGCCACCAAGTTCTTAGCGAACGAGGGGAGGTGGAGACTTGTGAGGAGGCCGGAAGGGGCTGCCGGACAGGGGAGAACAGTAGCGCCACGCGCGACTACTGGGCCCCCGGAGGGGTTGGCCAGTGTGACAGGGATAGGGGCTGTGAGCGGTGTGACTATGGTGCTGTCGCGGAAGAAGCAGCGAGGCGCGCTTGAATCTAGGGTAAAAACGTGCAAGGCCTCCTCAGGCTCTGCCCCTGCGCTAGCTGAGTCACACACACCGAGACTAGTAGCCTCTACGCCACCAGGTGCCTCTACACCCCCAGTACGAGTACCCCGAAACCCTCCGCCACCAGGGCTGCCCCACTGGACAGCCCACTCATGAAGCTGCTGTGGGGAGAGAGTCTCCAGCGGACGCTGCTGCTGCTACTGTCCACCCCCAGAACCTCCGCGTCTACTAGCGGCACTACCAGCAGGAGTAGACTCACAGGTACCTCCAGGAGTAGCATCCCACCGGACAGCCCACTCACGACGTTGCTGTGGCGAAAGCGGCTTCCACAGACAAGCACGGCTAGCTCCGCCACCGAGGCTGCCCCACCAGATAGCCCACTCGCGAAGCTGCTGCGGCGAGAGAGACTCCTGCACACTCGGTTGCCGCTGACGTATGACAGTGATAGGGTCCATTGTAGGCAGTGTCAGTCAGCAGCAGCGGCGCAAGGTTTAAAGTAGCTACTGCAGTGGCAACAGTGGTAGGAGCAGTAGCGGTAGCACCTGTAGGAGCGTGCACAGGCGATAGCGGCAGTTGGCGGTACGCGCGGGGTAGGGCAGGAGCGCGCAGGCACTGCGAGCCCGTAGGGCAGGAGGGTGTGCAGGGCACGTTTGGCAGCAGGGCGCTCACGGTGCGCTGGGCAGGGCAGCGTGAGGCAGGGCACTGACCCGCTACTTAACAGGCCCTTCTATCGCAATGGTCTAGTGGTTGGGATTCTGACATGGTATCAAAGCGAAGGTCTCGGGTTCGAATCCCAGTGTATGCACTTCGGGCATCCCAGTGCGGGTGGGTGTCAGAGGTCTACTTGTGATCCCCGATTGATCCTAGGGAAGGGTTACAGGCTCGTTGTCCTGGGGGGTTATGGGCGCACTGACCCGCTACATAACAAGCCCTTTAATCCCAATGGTCTAGTGGTTGGGATTCTGACAGTGAGGCGCTTCAATAGTACGTGCTTGGACTCACACACATGCCGGTGCCGAGGCTAGAGGACTGGCCAGTTATGCCGTGTGAATACATTGGCTTCAGCCTTCTGGTGAGTGAGTAGTTTGATCTGATGGTGATATAGTGGGTTGTAAGGCGCTTCAAAAAGTACGTGTTTGGACTCACGCATATGCCGGTGCCGAGGCTAGATGACTGGCCTGTCATGTCGTGTGAATACATCGGCTTCAACCGCATGGTGAGTGATTAGTTTTCTCGTGGTGAGTAATTTGTGGGGAGTCGGGGGTTTATGCGGCGTCAACTAGATTGACCCATGCCTGGAGTGAATGGGCTGATCCTGAGGAGTAGGTGGGTTGTGAGGCTCTCTAAAGGTATGTTTTTAAACTGACCAACATGCAGAGACCAGAGGATTGGGACATGCCATGTGATACATAGGCTTATGTCTGATGGGGAGTAGGTGGTTTTTGAGGCACTCAGAGAATGCATGCTTGGGATCACCCCAAGTCAGGAGGATTTACCTGTCGTGCTATGCGAGTGCATGGAATTCTATCTTGTGAGTCGGTGGGTTGTTTTCTATTTTGTCAATTGCAATATGCAAAGCACAAATCGTACACAATAACATCTCTGCGTGGTGAACCGATGTCTTGCATCAGGGCCCAAAATTGGTTTAGGCCCACCCTGACAAATCAGGGTTGCAGCTCGTCTTTACCCTGACCCGTTGTGTAAAAATTTCCATACCCTGTTCGCATCAGGGTAAATCAAGGATTTCGGCATGGTAGCCTGATTTGAGCAGGGTATTTCTACATATAGCCTATTTCCAATACTACTTTGTCTGTTACGTAATTTCTTCAGTATTAATAAGGTTGCACAAAAATCACAACTACTCAGTGCCACCCCCACTGCCTACAACTTCCTCTACAAACTCTGAATCGTTAGCCCTGGAGGCGTCAAACTCCTTGGTGGATCGTCTGAGCTTCTCTCCTCGGAAGATGGCGACCACCTCGTACCAGTCGACACCATACCGCAGAAGAGAGCACCGCATCAGGTGCTCCAGGCTTGTGTCGCCAAGGCTGCCACGTCCCCAAGTCTTGATCAGGTTCTGCTTCGAGAAGCCCCGCTCGCATTCAACCGTGCTCAATGGCAGCACGGCGACCGACTGCCACATGCTCATGATATTGGGGAAGGACACACGCCACACATCGTCCCGCATCATGTTCCCCAGCGACTGATGAAACTCCTCGTTGTTGTGCTAGGAGAACATTGTGGATGTAAACATCCACAGTTCATGGCCGGCCCTTTTGTAGTCGAACCCTGGCATGGGGCGGGTACGGGGTGTAAACTTGGGCGACGCGCGCATACACGGGTAGGAGTGGGGGGCATTAGTCCAACGAGCAGCAGTGAGCACCACGTGCACGTGTCACCAACGCGACAGATATGCAATTGACAAAACATTGGAACACAACTGCGTACTCCTATTATGGCTTACCAGGCAGCTTATGGTTGTGCAGCTTGTGCAGAAGGCCCAACCACTTTTTGAAGGTCTCCACGCGCTTGCTGTCATCAGACACGTACGAAGCTGTCCGAAACAACTTCGTTCCTTCCAGCAGGTTCAGGCCGCGCATCCGCCACTCCAGCTCGGCGTCCACGGCACGCACAAACTTGATCGACAGCTCCACGCACGCCGTCACGTCGCCATCAATTTCGTGTCCGGGCAGACGACGCTCGTGCAGCTCGTAGACAAAATAGACGGGATTCCCGTCTCCGTCTACACCCTCCGCCTTCATCTCTCTCTTATCCATTGCCTGATGCCTCTTAATGAATTCCGGCAGCTGCATTTTATCCCCGCTGCCGAAGTGGTGGGCTGGGTCATAGAGGGAGTACCTGGTCTTCAGACGCATCCTTGTTTGCTCCACGATGTGCGCAACCAGGGTGACGTCAACCTGCATACAGGCACTACAAGCAGTCAGTACGTGGTCGTGCATAGTTGCGGGAACCAAGATGCATGTGGCAAAAGCTATTACCTGGCGTTGCTGGAAGCGCTTGTTGAGGGCGTTGAGTTCCTACAGCACATCCGCAAGAAAGCGGATGAGCCAGTGGAACTTGAACGAGGTAACAGAACATCGTACGAGGTGGTTACCTGCACCACTACAGCTGCACCACTACTTGAACGAGGTAACCACCTGGTAACAGTCCTTCAGCACCACTACACCTGCAGGGAGAACATCGAGCAGGCGCTGTACCGCTTCACCACGGGAGAGCCATCGGACCTCGTGGATCCCCTGCGCCTCCAAATCGTCTGGCAGAAGATGCGTTGCAGCTCGTGGAACTTCTGGTAGTGCACGCTGCTGCGGCCGATGTGTTCAGCGAAGGCGCGCACGACGTTGTCGATCATGCGAAGCTCAGGGACAGCATATGCGGCATCACTGGCAACGAGTGCCTCCCTGTACATTATCACATAAATAGAATAACTTGTTAACAACTGCAACATATATAACAAACACTGCATCAATCAAACACAACACGTGTATACCGGTGGGCAATACAGTGTGTAGAGGCCAGGTGAGGAATGCGCATTCGCAGCCTTGTAACGACGCCCTTGTTCTTGCCGACCATCACGTTTGCACCATCGGAGGCAACGCTTGATATCTTCTGGAGGTCGACCCCGATCCCAGTGAGATACTGCACGACCGCGGATGTGAGGGAGGCAGCGTCAGCACGGTCAACAGTGATGAGAGTCAAAAACTCTGTAACCACAGATGTGCGCTTGAAGAAGGTAGCGTATAAGATCAAGTGCTTCCCATGCACCCGATCTGTGCTCTCGTCTAGGGAGATGCCTATCCACGGAGACTCGAGGAGGTGAAGGTGTTGTGTCTCTTGGAGATAAGTTGACAGGGCGCACAGATTCTCCTTGAATCCGTAACTGCCAACGATAAGAGATAGAGTAAAAGTGAGTGAGTGCTTATCAATCAAATAGAGAGGTGCACAAACACCAGCCAGCACTTACTCAGTGTAGTATGAGCTGTATCTGCCGGATGGAGGGAGGTCTGGTAACCCTTCTTTCGCCAAAAACCAGCACAGTGGGACAAACATGGCGATGGGAGCGTCCGCCGTGCAGACGAAGAGCGCTATGTGGAGTAGACGGATGATGTGTCGGGTAGAAGAATCCGTGATCTGCCACCTTGTGAGAGTGGCCTGCTTGGCTTCCTCCGCCTCCGATTTCTCCAGGTTATCCACTGCTTGCTTGTGGGCATGGGTAGCTGAGCGAGTGCGGATGCTGCCGATCTGGAGATCTTGAGCACCATCCCCCTTCGCCCCATACGATGTGTGCGTTTGCGGATCTCCGTGCTTAACACAAATGAAACACTTCAACGAAGGCCTGCCGTTAGACATGCGATGTATGCGTAACCATTTGAAACTACCTGCCCACCGAGAGTCAAAAGTCTTCTTTACCGATTCGTACTCTCCATCCGCCAAGGCGGCGGGAGGCTTGGGTTCGGCAGGAGATGCAGGCCGTTTATGAGTAGACGCATTTCAGGGAGGTGGGGCGCCCCAGAGTGTCTGCTGCTTGTACGTCGCTCCCACACGCTGTCGCTTGTCGGGCGCGCTGCTAACCGTCGAAGGCGAAGCAATTGGCGGCTTAGACGGACCCTCGCCACCTCCGGGCACAATATCCAGGGAAGGGTGTGGCTCCCACGCATGGGGTGAGTCTAATGGTTGGAACGGATACACCGTTCCTGCCTCGCATTATGGAGACGGTTCGCGAGGCGCCGACGAGATAGGAACGGTGTGGTTTACGTTAAGGCATGGCAAAACTCCCAGCATGGAAAGGCCGTTTCTCGTGCTACCAGGTGTATCAGCCTCTCCAGCAGGCATATTTGACGAATGAGTTGAAAATGGACGAGAATGGAGAACAAGCGAGAGACCCCCTCGTTGAGCTCGAACCTCACATGGCCTCTTCAGGGGGCCACCTGGTAGTGGGCGTGGTGTGGTTTGGCTCGATGCAGGGGTGCGTTGGCAGTCCTGTTGGTAAGACAGCCAATAAGGCCACACGGCGAGCCGCCAACAACATTTCACGGTTTCCCGCCTGTGGTCACCAGCGACAACGGTGCCAGTGTGAGAATGGGACATTTTGGCACCACGCGGAGAATGGGCTGATCCACGTTAAAAATAGTTTCGGTAACTGGGTAGTCGTCACACAACCCTGATTCCGCCAGGCTAACTAAAAATCCAATCAGAGGAAAAAAACACCAACACTTTTTGGGTAATGCTAAGAATCTATGAAGCCTGATTTAGAAAGGGTAACTCTGAAAAAGCGGCCCGCCCTCAGGGTAATCAAGGTATTTTACCCTGATATTTTGGGCCCTGTCTTGGATTTCCATAGTATGCGATATTTGTAACACCTTTCTTTCCGTTTGTTGTTATGCCACCTCGCCTCGCCTCTGCTGTATGTGTACAGCTATATGGATTTTTCAATTTATTACATGCGATTGATGTTGCTCCCTCTGAACGTGAAAATCCTGAAACTGGAACTTTCGTTTCGACAGCTAGCATTAAACATATCGAAAACGAATGTTGCATCAGAATACATGAATTAAACCTAACATAGCTTTAAGCATGTTGTTTCATTATGCGGAGATGGGCCCAATTCCTCTTCAAAGTTGAGATGCACCAAAATTATTTCAAGCAATCTAAAGGTGACTTGTGATAGTTCAGTGGTCCGTAACCAGGATCCTTATACAGCGTACGAGGATGTCCGCTTCAGGTGAAAGATAGTCCATTGCGGTCAACATCAGGAGGGTGGAACGTCCAATGACAGACCAATCCCATTTGAAGCATACCTGACATAAGCTCTAGGTTTAAAGCCCAATTCTCAAATTGCAAGCGGCGGGCATCAAGATTACTGATCTTGATGACCCAGGTGTTGCCCTGCGCCGCTTTCTACAAATACAGACTAGTCCCGATACTCTACTTGAAGAACCCTGTTCTGCAATATGGGACTTCAGCACAAACACAAGCTCAGAAGAAGACGCCAGTGCTTGAAACACCTTGCCAGCCCAAGTGCACTGCCATCAAGATTACTATTCTTGTGCAACTTGGGACTTGGGTTTTAAGATCTATCCCAACAGCACATACCTCTCGCGCCAGCGACGCAAGACAACATCTAAATCGCCAAAATTCAGTCCGTGCTCTTTTGCTTCGGAACAACCAAAGGACTGCGGAACTTAACTGAACCAGACGAAAATAATATGAAACGAACGGAACAAATAGGCAGAATGAACTGATATGAGAAATAACCAGTGCTTGTTACTTGCGAATTTAACTGACACGAAATGCGACCTTGAAATAGTAGCTTGATGTTCATCATGCTGGTGCTCGAGTTGAGCGGGAAAGACTTTTTACCAACTGCTCCCAACTTCATATTGCCGCGCATTCATACTCGTATTACGATCTAGTTTACATAGACGCTGGTCTGCGACGCGGGATCACAGGTGTCTCATAAGACTGTGCTCTTGCCTTAAACCGAGTTAATAACAGTGCCTACTGGCGACATGGCGAGTACTTAGGACAGGTCCAGTTGTGGCGTTCAATCCTTTCGCGTCCAGTTGTAACGTGTAATCCTGTCGCGTATCTTGACATTACGAACATGAGATGTTAGGAATAAAAGCTTCTCCTATATCAATTAATCTGCCTGACCACTAAGTCACTTCGCGACGTGGCGCTACTGAAAAAATAGTAAAATAGCACGAATAAACGGTCCTGTGGATATCCTTTAGAGCCGCCTCAGAAAAGAGCTAGTGATATTTTCGTGGTTGACCCAATAGCCCTGCTCGGTCGTCTCAGTCAACCTCCAAGCGCTCGTTCGTGTATCCCTATCAACCTCTGCCACGTGGCGTAGGTGGCAGAGCTGGCCTGGCGCAATCTGATTGGTCCTAGCGGCGTTCAGACGGGTGTGGGAATCCTTTCGTAAACAAGAGCTTGACTCATATCTTTGCGCGGATATATTGCGGAGGCCCCAGCCACGCCTCGGCTTGCCAGCCATGTTGGATCAGATCGTGAACCTGGTCATCCGTCCTCCTCGGTACGATTTGTCGTTTCTGGCTTCGATAAAATATTTACCCGTTATGAGCAGCCACGCTTTGGCTTGTCCGCCATGCTGGATCAAATCGTGAACCTTTTTATCGTCCTCCTCGCGACGGTGTGAAATATACTCATTAATAGAATCCGCTTGCCAGCTATGTTGGGTCAGATCCTGAATCTGGCTAACCGGCCTTCTTGGAACGGTATGGAAGGTGCCGTTGGGTCGAACGTGTCTCAGCTTCTACCCTCCCTCGCTCCCTCCTCCCTCCCCATTTTCCTCCGCCCACCACCCCGTTCCCCTCTACCTCCCACAGTGCGGAGTATTCACTAGAGACAGACCTGGTGGGGCCGCTCTTTGCACTCAAGGGAGTTTTGAGGCGCCTCAAAACCTTTCCCCCTTTCCCCCCCTTCCCCCCTCTCCCCCCTTTCGCACAGTGCGGAGTATTCAGTACAGGCAGACCTGGTGGGGCCGCTATTTGCGCTCAGAGGAAGGCAATACCGCCGCCATGACCTTCAGGTGCGACTGTGGTGCTACAGCAGCAAATTCATTAGTGATACTAGGTTAACTTTAGGGCTATCTATATTAGGAATACAATACGCTCCAGTCAGCCGTCAATATCTGAAAACCCCATGCCAGTGCGTTTCTTCCTATCCCATGCTTACCCTCCCCTCTCTCATCCCCCCCGTCCCCCGCCCCCCTTCTCCCCTCTCCTTCCGCTCCCAGCTTGCAAATACCCGAGGTTACGTGCTAGAATGCAGTCACTATCAGCAAACACCACCCCCTCCTCTCCCCCACCCTCCGTTTCCCACCCTTCACCTCTCATCCTTCTCCCACCCAGCTCTCCCCCCTCCCAGCTTGTGAACACCTGAGGCCACCTGCTAGAATCTAGCTCCTATTGGCAAACAACCCCCTTTCCTCTACCCCCCTCCCTCTACCCCCCTCCCTCTCCCCCCCTCCCTCTCCCCCCCCTCCCTCTCTCCCCCCCCCCCTCTACCCCCCTCCCTCTCCCCCCCTCCCTCTCCCCCCCTCCGTATCCCCCCCTCCCTCTACCCTTCTCCCCCTCTCCCCCTCCCTCTCCCCACCCCCCTCTCCCACCTTTCACCACTCATCCTTCCCCGACCTCTCTCTCCCCCTCTCAGCTTGTAAATAGCAGAGGCCACGTGCTAGAATGCAGTCACTACATGCCGGCCCATGTCCCGCCCAATCAGAAGCTGCCATGTGTCATCTACTGCCATGGGAACAGGTGTGGCTGCTTCTTGCTCCCTCTGTGTCGCTCTTTCTGCAGATCATGCCATCCTGATTTCCGTCCAAATTCTGCTGTCCAGATTTTGCCGTCCAAATGCTGTTGTAATAATCCTGCTACCCGGGTTTTGCCATCCAAATTCTGCCATCCAGGTTACTTACTATTATTTAGATTCTTCTTCTGCCAACCAGCCTCTCTCCCCCCACCTTATTTATCGCACCTTCTTCCGCTTTCTTTACCCAACACCACTTTTGAGTCGACTCAAAAGTCTCTCTTCCCCCACCTTATTTATCGCACCTTCTTCCGCTTTCTTTGCCCAACACCTCTGCCTCCCATGCTGACGCTAGTGAAGCAGTGTTTGGGCTGCTTCCTTCCAAGCCTCCCCGCCCTCTCCCCTTCCCCCACCCTCTCCTCCACACACTAATTCTCTTCCCCACACCAGTGGCTGCCGTGCCGACGCCAGTGAAGCGGTGTTTGTGCTGCTCCCATCCAACATCACAGTCTTTGCTCTCGACTTCTCGGGATCAGGAATGTCCCAAGGGGACTATGTCACCCTCGGGAGATTCGAGGTACGAAGAGAGACAGACCGGGAGGTGATGGGAGGTGTGCTGTAAAGCAAAGCCGTGTCTGTGCTGCTCCCTTCCAACATCACCGTCTTTGCTCTCGACTTCTCGGGATCAGGCATGTCCCAAGGGAATTATGTCACCCTGGGGAGATTCGAGGTACAAAGAGGGTGTTTTTGAGTGAGTGGTAAATGCGTATCATGTATCGTTTGAGGTCCAAGCCGTGTTTGTGCTTCCTTCTAACATCACCGTCTTTGCTCTCGACGTCTCGGGCTCGGGAATTTCCCAAGGGAATTATGTCACGCTGGGGAGATTCGAGGTACGAAGAGGGTGTTTTTGAGTGAGTGGTAAATGCGTATCATGTATCGTTTGAGGTCAAAGCAGTGTCCCGTCCAACATCACCGTCTTTGCTCTCGACTTCTCGGGATCAGGAATGTCCCAAGTGGACTAAGTCACGCTGGGGAGATTCGAGGTACGTGGGTACATGTATGCAAAGGCTGCACAGGACTCAGAGCCGTGTTTGTACTGCCCCCTCCCGTCGAACATCACCATCTTTGCTCTCGACTTCTCGGGATCCGGCATGTCTCAAGGGGACTACGTCACGCTGGGGAGGTTCGAGGTACGAAGGGGGACAGAGTGTGTGTGGAATGATTCGCAGTTTGTTGTGCTGTGCTGTGATGGGAAGCCAAAGAGCAAAGCCGTGATTGTGCTCCTCCCGTCCAACATTGCCGTCTTTGCTCTCGAATTCTCGGGATCAGGCATGTCCCAAGGGAATAATGTCACGCTGGGGAGATTCGAGGTACGTTGCTACGTATGCAAGAAGGGTCCATTATATGTATCCTGCGAGAGATGCTAGAACAATGGTGGACCATCTACGAGCCGAGGGCTCTGTGTCGCGCTTCTCACACTCATCTGTTCTTGCTGCCACTCCCTGCTGCTCTGCTGCCTTTATTCCCTTGTCCCAACTCGCCACGTGCTCAGATGTGGGACATTTTAACAGTCGTGGACCATTTACGAGCAGAAGGCTCTCTGTCGCTTTCCTCCTCTCATTCGTGATCCTGCTCTGCTGCTCTGCTTTTCCTCTCCCCACTCCCTCCCCTCCCCTCCCCACCCCTCAACCGGAGGACCTCTCAACAGTGGTGGACCATCTACGTACGTAGGGCTCTGTGTCGCCCTTGCTTGTTGCTCATCCCACCCTCATCTGCTCTTACTGCTCTTGTTGCTTCCCACCTTTCCCCCCCCCCACTTCCCTTTCAGATGGAGGATCTCTCAACAGTGGTGGACCATCTACGAGCCGAGGGCTCTGTGTCGCTCCCCTCACGTTCCTGCTGCTGCTCTGCTTCTCTGCTGCTCCTCTCTGCTTCCCTCCCCCCCCCTCTCCCTTTCAGATGGAGGATCTCTCAACAGTGGTGGACCATCTACGAGCCGAGGGCTCTGTGTCGCTCATAGGGCTGTGGGGGCGGTCGATGGGGGCTGTTACCTCGTGAGTGGCGAGGGAGGGAGAAGAGGGGAGTGGTTAAGGGGCAAAGGGCAACGACTAGTGGTGCTGCAAGCATACAAGACAGTAGGAAGCAGAGAGGGGAGTAGCAGAGGGCTCTGTGTCGCTGATAGGGCTGTGGGGGCGGTCCATGGGTGCTGTTACTTCGTGAGTGGTGGGGATGGGAAGAGTGGGAGGGGAGAAATGAGCACAGGGTAGGGGGGAGGCAGGGAAGTGAGTTGTGGAGGGCTCTGTGTCGCTCATAGGCCTGAAGGGGCAAGGGGATGATGGAGGAAAGTATGTTTTGTTTTGAAGACGACCCACACACCTGTGTCGGCTCGGCTCGGGCTAGGGGTGGTTTTGAGACGTCTCAAAACTCTCTCATAGGTCTGAGGGGGCGAGGGGGATGATGGAGGAGAGGAAGGAGAGGGGGTAGAGGGAGGAGAGGGGGGATTCGTCTATAGCGGGGATGGTGCCGAAGCGCCTGTTATAAGTGCTGTCGTCTCTCCCCTCCCCATCCCCCTCTTTTTTCCCTCTTTTCTTCCTATTGATTTTTCCACATACATTCTCCAGCCTTATGTACGCAGCAAAGGATCTGTCTATAGCGGGGATGGTCCTGGACAGCCCGTTTTCCAACCTGCCCAACCTCATTCTGGAGCTCGTGGACACCTTCAAAATCAAGCTGCCCAAATTCACGGTCAGCTGGAAAAAAATTGCTTGTTGAGTTCACGGTGTTGTTTGTTTGTTTATTATTTGTTTAAAAGGCAATTTTTTGCTTCTTGAGGTGCCCTTGCAAAGATGCATAGTGAGGTGCCACTAAGTGGGGTGCCACTAAGTGAGGTGCCACTAAGTGAGGTGACCATACGTTGGGTGATGTGACCAACTCGAGTCACTGAAGCGATAGTGAGGTGCCACTGAAGTTGTTGACCTAGACTGACTTTGACATCAACAACTTGAGAGGCACGGAGCAGCCTTTTGAGTTGACTCAAAAGTCAACTGGAGTCACTGAAGTGTTAGTGCGGTGCCACTGAAGTTGATGAGGTCAACAACTTATGGTCACCTAGACTGACTTTGACATCAACAACTTGAGAGGCACGGAGCAGCCTTTTGAGGCGCCTGAAAAGTTGTTAGTGAGGTGCCACTGAAGTTGTTGACGCAGACTGACTTAGACCTCAACAACTCCAGAGGCACGGAGCAGCCGCATCCCCTCTTGGGGCTGCTGTGCTGCTGCTGTGTGACTGGCATGGCATCCTTCCACCCACAGGTGAAGATGCTTGTGTATTACCTGAGGAACTTGATCAAGAAGAAGATTCCAGATTTCGACATCAATGATCTAGATGCTGTGGGAGTGGCGAGGAGCAGCTTCATCCCTGCCTTGTCTTTACCCCCTTCCCTCCCCTGCCTTGTCTTTACCCCCTTCGCTCCCCTCTACCACCACAGGTGAAGATGCTGGTGTACTATTTGAGGAATCTGATCAAGAGGAAGATTCCTGATTTCGACATCAACCACCTGGATGCCGTGGGAGTGGCGAGGAGCAGCTTCATTCCATCCCCTCTTGGTGCCTTGCGCTTACCCTCTTCCACACACACAGGTGAAGATGCTGGTGTATTACCTGCGGAATCTGATCAAGAAGAAGGTACCGGACTTCGATATCAACGACCTGGATGCCGTGGGGGTGGCGAAGAGCAGTTTCATCCCGGTGCTGTTTGGGCATGCTTCGGGAGACACTTTCATTCTGCCGCACCACTCGCAGCAAATACACGAGGCGTACGCGGTGGGTATGGCATATGGCAAGGTCAAATGCGGCTGTATGTGGTCAGGTGCGGTGCAGTCATGTGCTGTACTGTGTAGTGAGAAGCAGCTGTTTCATCCCGGTGCTGTTCGGGCATGCCTCGGGAGACACCTTCATTCTGCCGCACCACTCGCAGCAAATAGACGAAGCTTACGCGGTGGGTACCTGGGCATGTGGTAAGGTCAGCTGCGGTTGTATGTGGTGAAAAGCAGCGTCTTCATCCTTCACTGCTGTTTGGGCATGCCTCGGGAGACACCTTCATTCTGCCGCACCACTCGCAGCAAATGCACGAGGCCTACACGGTGGGTGCTTCTTATCCATGCAGTGAGCTCAGAGCGGTCGTACGCGGTCTTATGCGGTTGTATACGGTAGTGTGTCGTAAGGAGCAGTTTCATCCCGGTGCTGATTGGGCATGCTTTGGGAGACGCCTTCATTCTGCCGCACCACTCGCAGCAAATACACGAGGCTTACGCGGTGGATATGGCATGTGGCAAGGTCAGGTGCAATGGTGTGGGATTGTAGGCGGTCGTATGAATTGAGAAGCAGCTTCATGCTGTCATTGTTGTTTGGGCATGTCATTGTCATTGTTGTCATTGGCGGTGTTCGCCAGCAGCTTTGAAAGCAAAAACGACGGGTTAACGACGGGATCAGGAAGGTCAGTCTCGCCTTCCTGATCCCGTCAGTTAGGGTTCGTTAAGCTCCGTCAGGCTGGTCAGCCCGTAAAAATGCTGCCGAGCCTCTCATGCCGTCCGAACCAAATGGAATGGTGCCTGGCGAACGCCTTCACTTTTCTCAAATTTCGGACGGCATCATGGCATTCGGAAATGAGGAAGTAATTTCCTCCCCGGGCAAACGAGAGTCCCATGCCATCCCATGGCAATCCATCATTTCACGGAGGATTGCAGTGGGATGGCGACGTCATTGGCTGTTTGGGCCATTTGGGGGGAAGGTGGGGAGGCAGGTTCCATATGCGGTTGTCACGTTTCCCATTTCGGGGCGGGAAATTTCGCGAGTGGCATTTCGCCCAACCCTCCTCGAAGGGTTCCGGCCCCGCTTCCCGATGCCGTGGCCATTCCGATGCCGTCATTTTTTTTTTTCAAAATTGCATGTGCTGGCGAACTCCGCCATTGTGATCACAACTCCCACTGCCCCAACTTCGTTCATCTCCTCTCTCCCATCTCACCACTGCACTTCCCTGTCTACTCTCCCCTCAATTCCCCTCCGTCCCCCACATGCAGGGTGACAAGAACCTCATTACCTTCGCGGGGGACCACAACTCCCACCGCCCCAACTTCTTCCATTCGGCCCTCTCCCCTTCCCACCCTGCCTCGCTTCGTTCCCCTCCCTCCTTCGCTCCCTTCCCCCACACGCAGGGTGACAAGAATCTGATCACCTTCGCGAGGGACCACAACTCCCACCGCCCCAACTTCTTCCATTCGGCCCTCTCCCCTTCCCACCCTGCCTCGCTTCGTTCCCCTCCCTCCTTCGCTCCCTTCCCCCACACGCAGGGTGACAAGAATCTGATCACCTTCGCGGGGGACCACAACTCCCACCGCCCCAACTTCTTCTACGACTCGGCTGCCATATTCCTGCACAACGTGCTGCAGCCGCCCCCCATACAGGAACCCCCCGCCACCTCCCTTTATTGTCACATCCCTGGGGAGTCTGATGCGCAACAACCAGTGCCGCGTGCTGGTGCTTCTGGTTGTGGTTCTGCTGCTGCTGGTGGTGCTGCTATTGGTGGTGCTGCTGCTGCTGGTGCTGGCCGGAGCACAAGGGCAGATGCCCCTCCAAGTGCTGCCGAGTTGAACCCTCCACACACCACCTACCAGCGCCCTCCCCCAGTTGCTGAGGTATGTTGGCTTGTGCGAGTCAATGCAAGTCAACACAAGTCAATGCAAGTCAACGCAAGTCAATGCAAGTCAACACAAGTCAACGCAAGTCAACGCAAGTCAGTGCTGGTAGTGGTGCTGGTAGTGGTGCTGCCAGGAGTACAAGAGCCGATGTCCCTCCGAGCGCTGCCGAGTTGAACCCTCCACTCACCACCTACCAGCGCCCACCCCCAGTTACTGAGGTATGCAATCAACCTGGTGTTGCTTCTGTGAGTGCAACTTCCCCGTCACACACAGCCCTGCCCTCCCCGCCCTGAATGCCTCCCTGCCTCCTCTCCCCTCCTCACTGTCAAGTTCTCGGTGCAGTCACTAGATGAGCTGCTGAGCAGAGAGGAATTGGCGCGCTTCATGGCACAGTTTGCCTTCGCCCTCACACACAGCAATTCCCTGCCCGCCCTCCCTGTCCTCCCTGCCTCCTCTCCCCTCCCCACCGGCATGTTCTCGGTGCAGTCACCAGACGAGCTACTGAGCAGTGAGGAGTTGGCGTGCTTCATGGCTCAGTTTGCTGCCTCTGGTGTTTGCGTTCCCTCTCACTCACAGCCCGCTCCCCCTCTCTGCCTCTTCCCCATGCCTCTCAGCCTCTCCTCCCCCGCCCTCATCTCCTCTCTTGTGCAGCCTGCAGACGGTCTACTGAGCAGTGAGGACTTGGTGCGCTTCATGGCACAGTTTGCTCTCCCACACACATAGCCCTACCCTTCGGTTCCTCTGCCTCTCTCAGCCTCTCCTCCCCCGCCCTCATCTCCTCTCTTGTGCAACCTGCAGATGGTCTTAGGAGTCGGCGCACTTCATGGCACAGTTTGCCTTCCCCCTCACACACAGCACTGCCCTCCCCGCCCTGCCTGCCCTCCCTGCCTCCTCTCCCCTCCGCACCAACATGTTCTCTCCCTCTCCCCTCCCCACCGTCAAGTTCTCGGTGCAGTCACCAGACGAGCTACTGAGCAGTGAGGAGTTGGCGCGCTTCATGGCTCTCTCAGTTTGGTGCCTCCGTGGGAGGGATTTGTGTTCTCCCTCACACACACCCCTGCCCTTCCTCTCCTCCCCTCCTTTGCTCTCCCCTCCCCTACTTCTCTTCCTGTGTGTAGTCACCAGACGAGCTACTGAGCAGTGAGGAGTTGGTGCGCTTCATGGCACAGTTTGCTTGCTCACTTGGAATTTCCCCCCTCACACACCCTAACTTTCGTTTTCTCTGCCTCTCCCTCTCTGCCTCTCTGCCTCTCCCCCTTTCCCCCGTTGTTCTTGTGCATAGCCTGCTGAGGAGCTACTGAGCAGTGAGGAGTTGGCGCGCTTCATGGCACAGTTTGCTGCCTCCATGCCACCTGGAGAAGAGGTGAGAGGAGTGAGAAGAGGAGAGAGAGGAGAAGAGTTGAGGGATGGAACGAGAGGGGAGGGGTGAAATAGGAAGTGAGAGCGAGGACAAGATGTTGGCAACGAGGTTTTGAGTGAACGAGAGCTTAGCTTCGGGGTGACTCAAAACATTACCGGTAGTGTTTGTGGCAATCTAAGAATTTTCTAAGAGTTTTGCCCTTGAGGGGAAATTTGAAGCTGGGAGAACAGCTAGTAGTGGCATTCTTCACTTCTGTACTGAATGTTTTTTACATCTTGTTGTCTCCTTCTGAAGCATGTCAGAGGTGCTGTTTTTGTAACATCCAACAGTCTTTTCCCAGTACTGAAATATCGTTTTACAACACCCCACCTTTCCTTACCCTAAATCGTTTCAGCTTGCTCCCGGATTGGAAGCCAACTATGATGAGGATGAGGTGAGCAGATGACAGTCATGTTACCGTAATATGCATGTTGATCCCCTAATCACCCTCGCTTGCTCTTGGATTGGAAGCCGACTATGATGAGGATGAGGTGAGCAGATGACTTTCATATTACCGTAATATGCATGGCGATCCCGTATACACCTCGCCGTTTCACCTCCTTCAACCTGCCCTTCATCAATAATCTCCCTTCCATCTGGTTTTGTTGGGCGGTAGGATGTCACGATTTTCCGTCTTTTTTATTTATATATTTTATCTCATCTACTCGGAAATGTGTTCCGTCCTCCTTCCACCACCACACCTTTCTTCCCCTACCCCCCCTTATAATACAATCCCCCAATAATCACTGCTAACAGAAAAGGGGTAATTATGTCTCGATACTCCCACGTCTCACCCCATTCCACCTTTCTCCCATCCCGTAATTTGTTGCTTCGTGCTGTGCAGATGCTTCAACAAGCCATTGCCCTTTCCTTGCTTGATGTACCGGTACAAGATCAACAAGGGGGGTCCAGTGCTCATGCAACGAACGCTAGTAGATGATGACCGTTATCGTGCCTGGTGGGTCGATAGCATGAATGGATGTACGTAGTTCTGTACAGTATCGCATTCTTATATTTACAGAAATTATCAGTAAAAGAAGGATAGGCGTTGCTCTCAGATGCTTGTCTGGTTCCTTCACATGTTTTAAGCGTGTATGGCGAATGCCTATTATTTGTTATATGCGCTTTCTCTGTAGCGAAGATCCTTCTTGATTGACCTTGTTACATGCACAAACTCTCCTCAAATAGGGCGCGAACGTTAAATCAAAACGGGTTTCTGGGAAGGATCTGTCGCAACCGTGTCGCACATTCCACTGATCCGAACTGCGTATTCAGTTACAGAATGTGGCTCCGGGTTCTTGGTTAGCGAGTGTTTGGCGATGGAAGTAACATGTGATTCTCGAAACAATGTGTTCGACTCGCACTTGAGACTGTCAGAAAAACCACATCCTCAACATCTGCTTTATTTTGCAGTCGCTGAAGGGACCTTGAGGACGCATCCCCTCCCTCGATCGAACCTGCGTAGGTTCGAAGTTTTGCATGCTACAGTTATTCTCTGGGATACCATATTTCGACACAGTTAACGAATCTACAGTAACGGGTGCTCCACGAACCTGTCACCTTCCCCCAATCGCGATTGTTGCATCATCATCCATCCACACACCGATTTTGCGTGAGCTCCAAGCTCGCGCGCAAAGTGACAGCCAAGATCGATCGCCGTCGTCCAGTTTGCAGGGTTACCTGGATCATCTCATGTTTTTCTCGCAAATCAGCTAGGCGACAGCGCGGCATATATTCGCCCAAACCTGTCCCCTGACGCAATACCGAGCCTGTCACCCAGGGCTCGAAACCAACCTGCGATCGGTGTTCTGCTGTCACCTTCACCCAAGCGCGCCCCAAACCTGCGATCGGTGTGCCCGATCGTTTTTTCCTAGCGATCCTGCGATCGATCGAGGGAGGGGACGCGTCCTGAACGTTGTTTTCTTGTTGTTATTGAACTGACTGATGTGATTTTTCACAGTGTCAGCCTCGAGCCGCCTCACCATTTGGTTCGTCTCCGTCGGTCTTTCGCCAGGGCAGTGCTTGCGGAAAGCCATCACCGAATCAGAGATCCTCGCTATTGTGGTCCCGCTGTAGGCGATTCAGCCTCGAGCCTCTCCAGTCGTCTCATCTCCGTCGGTCTTCTTCGCCAGGGCTGTGTCTGCGGAAAGCCATTACAAGCATTAAAGAATTCGATTCTCGTTATAGTGGTCTTCGTTGTAGGCGATTCTTCTCCGGTGCAGCCTCGAAACTCTCCTCTCGTCTCCGTGTGTCTCCTTCGCCAGGGCTGTGCCTGCGAAAAGCGATCACTTGATTTATAGGATTCAATTGTCGCTATAGTGGTCTTCGCTGTAGGAGTGTCTGCTGTTGTTTTATTCGCTTTAAAAACGCATTCGCTGTAATTTCCTAGATTTAGAATTCACGCTGTAGAGCTCTTCGCTAGGTCGCTGCGAAAGCTCCGTCAGCATGGTGGGCGGGCCGGTGGTGAACATATACCCGTTAGAGAACTACTCGTTTGGCGTGAAGGAGCCCAAGATCGAAAAGGACACGTCTGTCGCGGATCGACTGGCGCGCATGAAACACAAGTGAGTGAGGGAGAAGGAGAGGGGGGAGGGAAGGAGGGGAAGGGGGGGGGGAGGGGTGGGGGGGAGGAGAGGAGGAGGAGGGGGAGAGGAGGAGGGGGGAATGAGAGAGTGGGGAACCTAAGGGGAGGGCACGGACACGCCCGTGGCGGACCGCCTGGCGCGGATGAAACACAAGTGAGTGAGGGGCGGGCGGAAGGGGGTAGGGGGAAACGAGAGAGTAGGGAACGTAGTTGTGGGGGCGAGGGCACGGACACGTCCGTGGCGGGTCGTCTGGCGTGGATGAAACACAAGTGAGGGGGAAGGGGGAAGGGGGAAAGGAGGAATGGGGGAAAGGAGGGCGGGGATGGGGGGTGGGAAAATGGTGAAGAATGTGGGGGAGGAAAGGGGGGGTGGGTGGGGGGGAGGGGGCAGGGAATGGGGGGCGATGGGGGAGGAGGTAGGATGGGGGGAGTTGGAGGGAACGAGAGAGTAGGGAAGAAGGGCGGAGGGAAGGCGAGTCAATGGCGGGCTGACTGGCGCGGATGAATTGCAAGTGAGAGAGAAGGGGGGGGGGGGTGGGAATGGGGAAGTGAGGAGGTGGGAGGAAGGGGGAAAGGCTGGGAACTGGGGGGCCGGAGACAAGCGGAAAGGTGGGGGGAGGGGGGAAGAAGGGTCCGGACTGGCTGGCGCGGATGAAACACAAGTGAGGAGGGGGGTGGAGGAGGGAGGGGGAGGGGAAAGGGGGATTGTTGGGAAGAAAGAGCGGGGGGGTGGATGGGGAATGTGAGAACAGGGGATCGTGGGAACGGGGAAGAAGGACAGGTAAATGGCTTTTGAGACGTCTCAAATGTGAGAACAGGGGATCGTGGGAACGGGGAAGAAGGACAGGTAAATGGCTTTTGAGACGTCTCAAATGTGAGAACAGGGGATAGTGGGAACGGGGAAGAAGGACAGGTAAATGGCTTTTGAGACGTCTCAAATGTGAGAACAGGGGATCGTGGGAACGGGGAAGAAGGACAGGTAAATGGCTTTTGAGACGTCTCAAATGTGAGAACAGGGGATCGTGGGAACGGGGAAGAAGGACAGGTAAATGGCTTTTGAGACGTCTCAAATGTGAGAACAGGGGATCGTGGGAACGGGGAAGAAGGACAGGTAAATGGCTTTTGAGACGTCTCAAATGTGAGAACAGGGGATCGTGGGAACGGGGAAGAAGGACAGGTAAATGGCTTTTGAGACGTCTCAAATGTGAGAACAGGGGATAGTGGGAACGGGGAAGAAGGACAGGTAAATGGCTTTTGAGACGTCTCAAATGTGAGAACAGGGGATCGTGGGAACGGGGAAGAAGGACAGGTAAATGGCTTTTGAGACGTCTCAAATGTGAGAACAGGGGATAGTGGGAACGGGGAAGAAGGACAGGTAAATGGCTTTTGAGACGTCTCAAATGTGAGAACAGGGGATAGTGGGAACGGGGAAGAAGGACAGGTAAATGGCTTTTGAGACGTCTCAAATGTGAGAACAGGGGATCGTGGGAACGGGGAAGAAGGACAGGTAAATGGCTTTTGAGACGTCTCAAATGTGAGAACAGGGGATAGTGGGAACGGGGAAGAAGGACAGGTAAATGGCTTTTGAGACGTCTCAAATGTGAGAACAGGGGATCGTGGGAACGGGGAAGAAGGACAGGTAAATGGCTTTTGAGACGTCTCAAATGTGAGAACAGGGGATCGTGGGAACGGGGAAGAAGGACAGGTAAATGGCTTTTGAGACGTCTCAAATGTGAGAACAGGGGATAGTGGGAACGGGGAAGAAGGACAGGTAAATGGCTTTTGAGACGTCTCAAATGTGAGAACAGGGGATCGTGGGAACGGGGAAGAAGGACAGGTAAATGGCTTTTGAGACGTCTCAAATGTGAGAACAGGGGATCGTGGGAACGGGGAAGAAGGACAGGTAAATGGCTTTTGAGACGTCTCAAATGTGAGAACAGGGGATAGTGGGAACGGGGAAGAAGGACAGGTAAATGGCTTTTGAGACGTCTCAAATGTGAGAACAGGGGATCGTGGGAACGGGGAAGAAGGACAGGTAAATGGCTTTTGAGACGTCTCAAATGTGAGAACAGGGGATAGTGGGAACGGGGAAGAAGGACAGGTAAATGGCTTTTGAGACGTCTCAAATGTGAGAACAGGGGATAGTGGGAACGGGGAAGAAGGACAGGTAAATGGCTTTTGAGACGTCTCAAATGTGAGAACAGGGGATCGTGGGAACGGGGAAGAAGGACAGGTAAATGGCTTTTGAGACGTCTCAAATGTGAGAACAGGGGATAGTGGGAACGGGGAAGAAGGACAGGTAAATGGCTTTTGAGACGTCTCAAATGTGAGAACAGGGGATCGTGGGAACGGGGAAGAAGGACAGGTAAATGGCTTTTGAGACGTCTCAAATGTGAGAACAGGGGATCGTGGGAACGGGGAAGAAGGACAGGTAAATGGCTTTTGAGACGTCTCAAATGTGAGAACAGGGGATAGTGGGAACGGGGAAGAAGGACAGGTAAATGGCTTTTGAGACGTCTCAAATGTGAGAACAGGGGATCGTGGGAACGGGGAAGAAGGACAGGTAAATGGCTTTTGAGACGTCTCAAATGTGAGAACAGGGGATCGTGGGAACGGGGAAGAAGGACAGGTAAATGGCTTTTGAGACGTCTCAAATGTGAGAACAGGGGATAGTGGGAACGGGGAAGAAGGACAGGTAAATGGCTTTTGAGACGTCTCAAATGTGAGAACAGGGGATCGTGGGAACGGGGAAGAAGGACAGGTAAATGGCTTTTGAGACGTCTCAAATGTGAGAACAGGGGATCGTGGGAACGGGGAAGAAGGACAGGTAAATGGCTTTTGAGACGTCTCAAATGTGAGAACAGGGGATAGTGGGAACGGGGAAGAAGGACAGGTAAATGGCGTACTGACTGGCGTGGCTGAAAGACAAGTGAGGGGAATCTGGGGAAGAATGGGTGAGAGGAGGTGGGTGGGAGGAGGGGGAGCGAGGCAGGGTAGGGGCAGAAGGGAAACGGCACAACCGCAGTTGACTGGCTGGGGCGGAATCATGGGGAAGGGGAAGGGTTTGGGGAAGCGGGGGAGGGGGAATGGGGAAGCATGGGGGGGTGAGGGGAGGGGAGGGAACACAGGGAGGGGAAGGACACGTCAGTGGCGGACCCACTTTTTGAGGCGCCTCCAAGACCCACTAACGCGTATGAAACTTATGAAACACAGGTGAGGGGGAAAGGGAGTGAGGGACAGGGGGAGCGGGCGGGGTAAGGAAGGAAGCTAAGGCGGACCAACCTGAAGTAGCCCCCCCAGGACAACCTAAGTAGCCCCCCCAGGACAACCTAAGTAGCCCCCCCAGTACAACCTAAGTAGCCCCCCCAGGACAACCTAAGTAGCCCCCCCAGGACAACCTAAGTAGCCCCCCCAGGACAACCTAAGTAGCCCCCCCAGGACAACCTAAGTAGCCCCCCCAGTACAACCTAAGTAGCCCCCCCAGGACAACCTAAGTAGCCCCCCCAGGACAACCTAAGTAGCCCCCCCAGGACAACCTAAGTAGCCCCCCCAGGACAACCTAAGTAGCCCCCCCCCCAGGTCAACCTTCCCCAGCACAATCTTGATCCAGGTCAACCTTCACCAGCACTTGGTGATAAGAAGCTGAGTTTTGAAACGTCTCAAAACCCGAAGTAGCCTCGAGGTTTTTTTTTTTTTTTTTTCTATATAAAATCCGTAAAAGTTGAGTTAATGGCCTCCCCAGTACAGTACAACCTGCACCAGCAAGCACTTCGAGATAGAAGTTGAGTTTTGCAACGCCTGCTTTTTGAAACGCCTCAAAAGTAGACTTTGAGGTAGAAGTTGAGTTCTGAGACGTCTCAAAACCCTAGGTAGCCTCAAAAGACGTCGGTGGTGCACCACCATTACAGCCTCATGATCCATGGCCTCATGCTTGCCGCATTGATTCCTTCCACCAGCTATCAGAAGGAGGGCATGAGAACAAGCGTGGAGGGGATCATTCTAGTGCATCACCACAACCACCCGCACATCCTGCTGCTGCAGATCGGAAACTCTTTCTTCAAGCTGCCCGGAGGGAGGTTGAAACCGGGGGAAGACGGTATGTGACCACAACTTCGTTTACTTGTGTTTTTTCCTTCTTTTGTTCCACGGGAAAATGTATGATCAGGTGTTTTTTTGGCGAGGCGAGGTCTTTCTGTGATCAGGTACTTGGCGAGGTGCCTCGAGAGATTGTTATGAACACCAAGTGTAAACAGAGTTGTTTTGAGAATTCTCAAAAACTCCCTTTAATCAGGTACTTGGTGTTCATAATAATCTCTCGGGTACTTGAGAGGTGCCACTAGAGCTTATTATGAACACCAAGTGTCTACCAAGTACCAAGTACCAAGTACCTGATCACAGAAAGACACGACGCATAATATATGTTGTTGTAGACACAACACGAGTCACGACGACACATGCCATGCCACATGCGCACGAATGCAAACCCTGTAATGTGGATTTTTTTTAGGCACCTCAAGAATACTTGGGAGGTAGTGTGGGGGCAAACGCCTGTCATGTGCTTCATTCATGCGTGCATCAGCGTGCTTCATGCATTCTTCCATGCATGCATGCATCTATATATGTGCTCTGCACGCACACCCCACCCCCACTCAATCCCTGTCGCACCACATATATCATACCCATGCCTACTCATCTCCCCCCATCCCATTCCTCTCAGAGGTGGAGGGGCTAAAAAGCGCACGCTCACAGCAAGCTGGGTCCCTGCTGCCATAGCCACGTGCTTTGTTCACTCATACCCATACTCACCCCTCCCCACCACATCCCACTACTTCTGCACCCCGCCAGAGGTGGAGGGGCTGAAGCGCAAGCTCACCAGCAAGCTGGGTCCGTCCGTGTCCATTCTGCCCGTGCCTGAATGGCAGGTGAGGAGGTAGGGGGGTTAGGTTCGGCAGGCGGGCTCGGAAGGCAGGGTAGAGCATTTTTGGCAAGTAGAGACGTGGGCGTTCGTGTCCCGTAGGGATAGGATAATAAATGCTGGGCTGTTTGTGTCCCATATGAATAATAAATGCTGGGCTGTTCGTGTCCCGTCTGCCCTCCTTTCTTCCCGCACCTCTCACTGCTCTCACTGGCTCCTTCCTACCGCCCCATACTATCCCCTTTCCAGGTGGGAGAGTGCTCTGCAGTGTGCTGGCGACCCAACTTCGAGACTCTCATGTATCCCTCCTACTGCCCTCCCAACTTCCCTCCTTACTGACTGCTCTCCGCTGCTTCTTTGTTCCACCCTTTTTGCTCCCCTCAAACTATCTCCCTGTCAGGTGGGAGAGTGCTCTGCGGTGTGCTGGCGACCCAACTTGGAGACCCTCATGTACCCCTGCTGCCCTCAATACTGACTGCCCTACGGGCCACCTTCCTTCTGCCTCTCCTTTGCCCCCCTCCTCTTCCTTCCACTCTCTTTCCCTGTCAGGTGGGAGAGTGCTCTGCAGTGTGGTGGCGACCCAACTTCGAGACCCTCATGTATCCTTACTGCCCTCCGCACATCACCAAGCCCAAGGTAGGGTGCTGCATGGCGATCAAAGGTCAGTCTGGTTGGTAAATGGCGCGCAAAGGCTGGTGAGAACACTCGCAGTTGGCACTGATTGTTGGCACTGATTGTTGGCACTGATTGTTGGCACTGATTGTTGGCACTGATTGTGCTTTTTCCCCGTGATAGGCCGAAACATGTTTGTCCCTGTTTTACTCTACTGCTAAGAATTTGGGTTCTGAGATCGTTTTGAGCACTTAGTGGTACACAGAGCGGAAATCTACTGCTGTTTTTTCCTTTGCTTTAAGCCTCCTGCACGCACGCAGCTCACTGAGCTATGTCTGGATCTCGCGTTGGTAAATGGTGCGCAAAGGCTGGTGAGATCACTCGCAGTTCTAGAGATATGGTGTTTCAGGTGCCGCTAAGGTAACTTTGAGACCCTCATGTATCCCTCATGTATCCCTCATGTATCCCTCATGTATCCCTCATGTATCCCTCATGTATCCCTCATGTATCCCTCATGTATCCCTCATGTATCCCTCATGTATCCCTCATGTATCCCTCATGTATCCCTCATGTATCCCTCATGTATCCCTCATGTATCCCTCATGTATCCCTCATGTATCCCTCATGTATCCCTCATGTATCCCTCATGTATCCCTCATGTATCCCTCATGTATCCCTCATGTATCCCTCATGTATCCCTCATGTATCCCTCATGTATCCCTCATGTATCCCTCATGTATCCCTCATGTATCCCTCATGTATCCCTCATGTATCCCTCATGTATCCCTACTGCCCTCCGCACATCACCAAGCCCAAGGCCAGTTGGTGCATGGCGTGCCAAGGTTGGTTGATCGAAACATACGTGGGAGGGAGATATGTTGCAGTGTGTGCTTTTTGAGAATTTCCAAAAAACACACAAAGTTGGTGCATGGCGTGCCAAGGTTTGTTGATTGAAACATGCTACAACAGTACGTATTTGTGTTGGGGAATGGTATTTGAGGCACCACTGAGGTAACTTCGAGACCCTCATGTAACCCTACTGCCCTCCGCACATCACCAAGCCCAAGGCCAGTTGGTGCATGGCGTGCCAAGGTTGGTTGATCGAAACATACGTGGGAGGGAGATATGTTGCAGTGTGTGCTTTTTGAGAATTTCCAAAAAACACACAAAGTTGGTGCATGGTGTGCCAAGGTTTGTTGATTGAAACATGCTACAACAGTACGTATTTGTGTTGGGGAATGGTATTTGAGGCACCACTGAGGTAACTTCGAGACCCTCATGTAACCCTACTGCCCTCCGCACATCACCAAGCCCAAGGCCAGTTGGTGCATGGCGTGCCAAGGTTGGTTGATCGAAACATACGTGGGAGGGAGATATGTTGCAGTGTGTGCTTTTTGAGAATTTCCAAAAAACACACAAAGTTGGTGCATGGCGTGCCAAGGTTTGTTGATTGAAACATGCTACAACAGTACGTATTTGTGTTGGGGAATGGTATTTGAGGCACCACTGAGGTAACTTCGAGACCCTCATGTAACCCTACTGCCCTCCGCACATCACCAAGCCCAAGATAGGTTGGTTCGTGGCATGGTAAGGTTAGGGCCTTGCCCTATTGCCATGCTCCATGTGCCATGCTCCATGTGCCATGCTCCATGTGCCATGCCCCATGTGCCATGCTCCATGTGTCATGCTCCATGTGCCATGCCCCATGTGCCATGCTCCATGTGCCATGCTCCATGTGCCATGCTCCATGTGCCATGCCCCATGTGCCATGCTCCATGTGCCATGCTCCATGTGCCATGCTCCATGTGCCATGCTCCATGTGCCATGCTCCATGTGCCATGCTCCATGCTCGTTTTGCTCCATGTGCCATGCTCCATGTGCCATGCTCCATGTGTCATGCTCCATGTGCCATGCCCCATGTGCCATGCTCCATGTGCCATGCTCCATGTGCCATGCTCCATGTGCCATGCCCCATGTGCCATGCTCCATGTGCCATGCTCCATGTGCCATGCTCCATGTGCCATGCTCCATGTGCCATGCTCCATTCCATGTGCCATGCTCCATGTGCCATGCTCCATGTGCCATGCTCCATTCCATGTGCCATGCTCTATGTGCCATGCCCCATGTAGCATTTGCTAAGTACCATGCGTCTTCTTTCCTCTTCACTCCCCTTCACTCCCCTTTACTCCCCTTCACTCCCATCCACTCCTCTCCACCACTCTTCACCGCTCTTTACTCCTCCTCCCAACAGGAAATGGAGAAGCTCTTTGTGGTTCCCCTCACTGAGCGCCAGTACTTTGGAGTTCCCAAGAATCTCAAGCTGCCCTTTCAGCTCACTCCCCTCGACTCCCCTTCACTCCTTTCGACTCCTCTTGACAACTCACTCACTCCTCTCCACTCATCCCCAACAGGAAATGAAGAAGCTGTTTGTGGTTCCTCTAACAGAGCGCCAGTACTTTGGAGTTCCCAAGAATCTGAAGCTGCTGGCGGTGCCACTACTGGAGCTGTATGACAATGTGCAGGTGAGGGCAATTGACGGGTGAGATGGATGGATAGGTGTGTGTGTGTGTGTGTGTGTGTGTGTGTGTGCGTGCGTGCGTGCGTGCGTGCGTGCGTGCGTGCGTGCGTGCGTGCGTGCGTGCGTGCGTGCGTGCGTGCGTGCGTGAGTGAGTGGGGCAAGTTATGCACGAAACAACCCACTTGCTAAGAATCTGAAGCTGCTGGCGGTGCCACTACTGGAGCTGTATGACAATGTGCAGGTGAGGGGGATGGGTGAGGTGTTGTGGGGCGTGTGGGTGTGGGTGTGGGTGTGGGTGTGGGTGTGGGTGTGGGTGTGGGTGTGGGTGTGGGTGTGGGTGTGGGTGTGGGTGTGGGTGTGGGTGTGGGTGTGGGTGTGGGTGTGGGTGTGGGTGTGGGTGTGGGTGTGGGTGTGGGTGTGGGTGTGTGTGTGGGTGTGGGTGGGTGGGTGGGTGGGTGGGTGGGTGGGTGGGTGGGTGGGTGGGTGGGTGGGTGGGTGGGTGGGTGGGTGGGTGGGTGGGTGGGTGGGTGGGTGGGTGGGTGGGTGGGTGGGTGGGTGGGTGGGTGGGTGGGTGTGCAGGTAAGATGGTATGGGGATAAACATGTGTATGACATTAGCATCCCAAGCTGCTGGCGGTGGTGCCGCTGCGGGAGCTCTATGACAACGTACAGACAGGTGAGGGGGACGGATGGATGGGTGGGTGGGTGGGTGCAATTGCAAGAGCGTGTATTGAGAAGCAAGTGTGTGAGTAGGTGCGCAGGTGAGGGGTGTGCGTGGCAGGGTGACTGGGTGTGTGTGAGGGTGACTGGGTGTGTGTGAGGGTGACTGGGTGTGTGTGAGGGTGGGAATGTGGCTCAGGGAGGATGCAAGAGGTGTGACAGTGTATCATTGTGCCAGTGCTATCCTGCACTCACATTTACTTGTAAAGGGATTGGAGCTGCTGGCATTGGTGCTGTGCTATCAGAGTTGAGGGTGGGGATGTGGCTCCTGGTGGCTGCAAGAGGTGTGACAGTGTATCACTGTGCCAGCGCTCTTCCGATTCCCCCCTGCTTTCCCTTCCTCTCTTCCTTCTCCCTCAGCAATATGGCCCAGTCATCTCTGCCATCCGCCCTTCCTCACTCCCTCTGATATTCCAACTCTCACTCCCTCTTGTCATCCCCTCTGATTCAATCCATCATCCGCTCTCCATCCCTTCATCTGCCCCTCTCTCCTCTCAGCGATATGGCCCAGTCATCTCTGCCATTCCATTCCAACTCTCACTCCCTCTTGCCATCCCTCTGATTCAATCCACCATCCGCCCTCCATCCCTTCATCTACCCCTCTCTCCTCTCAGCGATATGGCCCAGTCATCTCTGCCATTCCATTCCAACTCTCACTCCCTCTTGCCACCCCTCTGATTCAATCCACCATCCGCCCTCCATCCCTTCATCTACCCCTCTCTCCTCTCAGCGATATGGCCCAGTCATCTCTGCCATTCCATTCCAACTCTCTCTCCCTCTTGCCATCCCTCTGATTCAATCCACCATCCGCCCTCCATCCCTTCATCTGCCCCTCTCTCCTCTCAGCGATATGGCCCAGTAATCTCTGCCATTCCATTCCAACTCTCACTCCCTCTTGCCATCCCTCTGACTCAATCCACCATCCGCCCTCCATCCCTTCATCTGCCCCTCTTCCCTTTCAGCGCTACGGCCCAGTCATCTCTGGCATTCATTCTGCACCTCTCACTCCCTCTTCCTTTCCCGGCAAATTCATTCCTTCGCACTCAATTCGCCGCCCCTATCCCCCTTCCTCTCTCTTCCTCTCTTTCTTCTCCCCCTCAGCGCTACGGTCCAGTCATCTCCGCCATCCCGTTGCAACTCTCGAGATTCACATTCAACCTCATTCACGACTCGTGATAACTTGTGATGACGCAGCTATGACTCAGCAGTGACATTTAGCTGACTCAGCAAGGGTTAGGGCCCATGAATTACGTCGTCGGTCGTCAGCAAGGGTACCCAACGACTACTATAAATCAATGATGACAAATGATGCCGAAAGTCAAGCAGGGACCTGTTCATGCTTCTGCCAAGACTTTGTCGTGCCTTAGCAAATTCTTCTTCGAACATTAGTTTACCGGTTAGTTTCTAAGATTGCGGTACCGTACTAATCATAGAGTGCCAGACAGGCATGACACATGGGGAAAATCATTCAATCCTTACTTCACACACTGTGCACCCCTCTGGGAACTCGCAACTACACTGTTCGCTTTGCACCTTAAGTCTCCAAAACTTTGCATTGCAGCAAGAAACAAGGCCAGATTCCTTTGAATGCGTTGAAGTCTTGAAGACTATGCTTGGGAATGGGAAGGTTACTCTATGAGCGTGTTCCTACGCCTCGTATCAAGCGAACCTCATATCAGCCTCACACTGAAAATTCCTCTAAACCCGAAATCCTTGGCTAGTTTTACCAGGCAAGTCTGATATGGGGTTGCCTGATACGAGGTGTAGGAACACGCCCTATGTTAACCAAAATGCAAAACCAGCCTGTCGCTGACCTACCATGATGAATAATTGATTAGTGGGTAAGGGTGAAGTTGAGTGGTCTGACAGTGTTTCACCCCGCTGAACACCAACCAAAGAACACGAGAAACAAGAGAATAACTTGTCAGAACATTATGTTTCTCTAGTCTGCAATGGGGTACTCTGTAGTGAGTACAACCCTGTTAGGGTTTGTTATATGTATCCAACTGCTTTCTAGTTCAATCATCCTTTCTCACTTATTTCTCTCGTCGATTCTCACATGGTATCAGAGCGATTTCGATCAAAGGGCCCACCACTAAAATTTTTTTTTTACCTGCCTGTCGCGCGCGTCGCGCCTGCCCTTAACGACCCTTAGCGGCCCCCCCCCTTTGCGGCCCGTTAGGCTCCCGTCGCGGCCCCCTTCGCGGCCCGTTAGGCCCGTCGCGGCCCCTTTCGCGGCCCCTTAGGCCCCCGTTGCGGCCCCTTCGCGGCCCGTTAGGCCCCCTTCGCGGCCCGTTAGGCCCGTCGCGGCCCCTTTTCGCGGCCCGTTAGGCCTCAGTCGCGGCCCCTTCGCGGCCAGTTAGGCCCCTTCGCGGCCCCCTTTACGCCCGGTAGCGGCCCCTTCGCGGCCCGTTAGGCCCGTCGCGGCCCCTTCGCGGCCCCCTTTACGCCCGGTAGCGGCCCCTTCGCGGCCCGTTAGGCCCGTCGCGGCCCCTTCGCGGCCTGTCCCGGACCTGCCCCGACCCCGGCCCTGCCCCGACCGTGTCGCGGCCCCTCGTCGCGGCCCACCGTCGCGGCCCCCTGTCGCAGGCCCCCGTCGCGGCCCCCCGTATTGGCCCCGTCCCGGCCCTGTCCCGGACCTGCCCCGACCCCGGCCCTGCCCCGACCCTGTCGCGGCCCGTTAGGTCCGTCGCGGCCCCCCCTTCGCGGCCCGTTAGGCCCCTTCGCGGCCCGTTAGGCCCCTTCGCGGCCCGCCCCGGCCCTTCCTCGGCCCCGTCCCGGCCCTGTCCCGGACCTGCCCCGACCCAGGCCCCGCCCTCATGCCGGTCGTGGCGCACCAGGGGCCCGTGCACCGCCCCCCCCCCCCTTTTCCCGTCGCCTTACGTGGCGACCCGGGGGGGGGGGGACCTGGGGGGGCGCGCGTCGCCCCTTCTTCCGCCTGCTCTGGCGCCCTGGGAGGCCGCGGGTCGGCCCCCGTACTCCTCCCCCCCCCCCCCCCTCAGGTCGCCTCACCAGGCGGCGGGAGGGGCGACCTGGTGGGGGGGGCCACGCGTCGGAGCAGCCGCCCCTGGTGCAGCCGCCCCTGGAGCAGCCGCCCCTGGTGCAGCCGCTCCTTGACCTCAGCAGCCGCCCCTGGCCCCTGGCCCCTGGAGCAGCCGCCCCCCCCCCCCTGCTGCGGGTACAGCAGTGGGGGGGGAGGGGATTTGCCATCCCCCCTGCTGCGGTTGCGGCAGTGGGGGGAGGGGACCTGCAGCACCAACCCCCCCCCCTCCTCTCTGCCCTTTTCTCCTCTCCCTCCCCCTGCTGCGGGTGCAGCAGTGGGGGGGAGGGGATCTGCCGTCCCCCTGGTGCGGATGCGGCAGTGGGGGGAGGGGACCTGCAGCACCTGCTGCGCCCTGCTGCCCTGTGCGCCCCGTGCGCCCTGCTGCCCTCTGCACGCGCCATGCACAGCACCCCCCCCCCCCCTCCCCCCCCCCCCCCCCCCGGCTGCGGGTACAGCAGTGGGGGGGAGGGGATTTGCCATCCCCCTGCTGCGGTTGCGGCAGTGGGGGGAGGGGACCTGCAGCACCAGCCCCCCCCCCCCCCTCCTCTCCGCCCCTTTTCTCCTTTCCCTCCCCCTGCTGTGGGTGCAGCAGTGGGGGGGAGGGGATCTGCCATCCCCCTGGTGCGGATGCGGCAGTGGGGGGAGGGGACCTGCAGCACCTGCCTGCCCCCCCCCCCCCCCCATCTCTCTGCTGCGGGTGCAGCAGTGGGGGAGGGTATGGGGGTGGCGGGTGTGGCCAACCCGCCGGCCCTGCTGCGCCCCGCGCGCCCTGCTGCCCTGTGCGCCCCGTGCGCCTGCTTCCCTGCTGCCCTGTGCGCCCCGTGCGCCCTGCTGCCCTGCTGCCCTGTGTGCCCCGTGCGCCCTGCTGCCCTGCTGCCCTGTGCGCCCCGTGCGCCCTGCTGCCCTCTGCAAGCGCCATGCACAGCACCCCCCCCCCCCCCCCCCCCCTCCTTCTCCTCCATCCCCTGCTGCAGGTGCAGCAGTGGGGGAGGGTATGGGGGTGGCGGGTGTGTGGCATCCCCTGCTCCTCCTCCTACTCCGTCTCCCACTGCTGCAGCTGCCGCTGAGGGGGGTGGGTGTGTGTGAGTCGACGGAGTGGTGCTAGGGGGTGGAGTGTGAGTGAACCTAGGGGTGCAGCAGGGGGTGTGTGAATGGGGGGTGCGGCAGTAGAGGGAGGTTGGGTGGAGGTAGCCGTCGTGTTGCTAGCAGTGCCAGTAGTCCGGAAGTGCGCTTCCGGTAGCCCAGTGATGCCGCTGCGCCAGTCGCCCGTGGGTCCGTTGCTCCTGCCGCTCGTCTTAGCCGCGGAGCCAGTTACCCCTGTAGTCCGGAGGTGTGCCTCCGGTAGCCACAGTGCGCGCCGCTCCTGTTGCCCGTGTGTCTGCAGCTTCCGCCGTTGCCTCCTCTCTCCTCTCCTATTAGTCCAGCCTCCTCCTCCTCGCTTGCCCTCTGTGATAGCCTCTAGCTTTGCTTATTTATTGTGAACTCTAAACTGTTACTTCTTGTACTTGTGCTCAGAATGTGTGGTGACATTGTGATCCACCCTGAGCTTGCTTTGCCTTGCTTCTTGTGCTGATCATATGAGAACATTTGATCAAGAATGGATGAACTATGAAATGAAGTGAGTACAAATATGAAACCCTAATTGGTTGTACCCCCTATGGGATACCCCACTATAGCCTACACAACAGCATAAGCTACAATGTTCTGACACACCCCCATAGGCAAAGTGGGGGAGAACAAGGGGTCACAAGACCAGTCAAGCAAAGCAAAGTAAAGCAAGCTCAGGGTGGATCACAAAGTCACCACACAGTCCGAGCACAGGGTCAAGGCCACACGGCCAGTTCACATGCAAGAGTACACACATATATATAAAGCTAGACAAGCAAGAGCAGGTATATATATATGTGAGAGTACAAGCAAGGTCAAGAGGAGAGCAAGTGAGGCAAGACGGGCACAAGACCCAGCTGAGTGCAGAAGCGCTGATGATCACAAGGCGGAAGTGCCTTGGTGAAGACATCAGCAGTGTTGGCCTCAGAGGCCACGTACGCAAGCCACAACTGTCCACGTTGCTGTAGCTCACGAGCAAGGAAGTAGCGGAGAGCAATGTGCTTTGTTCTGTGCTCCAGTCGCTGCTCTCGACACAAGGCCAGCATGGCCTTGTTGTCTACGTACAGGACTGGAGGAGAACGAGGCGGCTCTCCAAGGTCGGTCAGCAGGTAGGTGAGCCAGCGAAGCTCCTGTGCAGCCATGGCCCCGGCGTAGATCTCAGCCTCACAACTCGAGCCAAGAACAGAAGACGAGCGAGTAGCCCGCCACGAAACAGAGCCGGAACCAAGGCTGAAGGTGTAACCCTGTGACGACCGCTGCGTAGCCTGGTCGTCAGCCCAAGAAGCGTCCGCGTGCCCAGTGAGGACCACTGGACTCCGCCCTCCAAGCACTAGCCCCATGCCCGACGTACTGCACAAGTAGCGCAACACCCTCTTCGCTGCAGCCATGTGCTCTGGTCTGTGTCTCCCAGGAGCAACATAGCGTGCAAGAATGCTAAGAGGGTATGCAAGGTCAGGTCGTGTGCAGGTCATCAGGTACATGAGGCAGCCAACAAGCTCTGGGTACGGGCCACTCGACTCTACGGACTCATCCGAAGGCAGAGCTGAGAGCGAGTGGCGAGTAGACAGAGGAGTGGCCTGAGGCGAGGAGTACGTGAAGCCGAAGCGCTGAAGGACCTGCTGCACCATGTGTGACTGAGTCAGGGTAATGGTGCGGCGTGCTCTGTCCCGGGTGATCTGCAAGCCAAGGTAGCTGCGCAGTTCACCCAGGTCTGTGCACGTGTGTCTCTTCTGCAGCTCGGACTTCACGTAGGCGAGTCCAGCAGTGTCAGCTGTGGCAAAGACCAAGTCGTCGACGTACACGAGGATGTAGAACGGCGGCAGAGAGGTGTCGGTGCGTAGAAATAGCGACGGGTCGGCAGTAGAAGGAGCAAACCCAAGAGCCGCAAGCGTAGTCCTCAGTGTGTCGTGCCACTCACGTGGCGCCTGGCGGAGACCGTAGACTGGACGCCGGAGACTCCACTGGGTACCAGGAGGGAAAGACCCAGTGAAGCCAGGTGGGCGACGCAGCCAGATCTCCTCGTGCAGGCTGCCCTGCAAGAAAGCTGTGCTGAAGTCAAGAGAGTGCAGCTCGTAGTCACGGTGAGCAGCAACGTGCAGCAGTACCCGAAGAGTGGTCATCTTCGGGGTGGGGGAGAAGGTCTGAAAGTAGTCAACTCCCTGCCGCCGACTGAAGCCACGAGCCACGTAACGCGCCTTGAAGACAGGCGGAGAACCCGGCGGCCGCTTCACCCTGAAGATCCACATGCCACTGACGATGTTCGCCCCAGGAGGGGGGACAGCGTCAACGTAGGTGCCTGTGGACTTCCAGGAAGCCATCTCTGCATCCATAGCTGCCTGCCACTGAGAGGAGTAGGGACCCTCTATCGCCTCCGCGTAAGAGCGCGGAGTCGGGATGTCAAGTGCATCCGGGTCTCCCTCAGGGGTAAGCAGTACGGACACGAGATGAGGTGAGGCAGCTGCCAGACACTGGAACTCCTCCTGCCTGTCCTCAAGGACGTCCGTGCCAAGGGCACACTCACCCCCGACGGACGGAGGACAGACAGACTCAGACTCAGCGACAAGACTAGCAGCGTAGTCTAAGCGACAGCGAGCAGCAAAGTCGACGAGCTCAGTAACGAGAGCAGACGCAGCAGTAGACTCGAAAGAAGGGTCAGTGACAACAGTAGCAAGGAGACGCGTGACAGTAGGACTGGCAGCACGAAGGGAGTCCGACTCCGGGTCAGGAAGAGCAGGAAGAGAGGACTCAGGAGGAGAAGGCAAAGGGGCACGCAGAGGAGCAGTGGACGGACGCAGAGACATCCGGTGCGTGCCAGGGACAGGAGGAGGACGCTGACGGGAACCGCGACCACTAGTGCGAGCAGTACGGACAGGCGACGCAGGGCGAGACGCAGGCTCACGACGCTCAGCCAGACCTCCAGTAGGACCAGTGTAGGGAGAAGGAGCAGGCAAAGGGTAGGTAGGCTGCAACTGTAGCTGGGACGAGACAGGCTGTGGACACTCTAAGGGAGGAGGAGGACCAGTAGAAGGTGGAAGACCAAGAACCTGCTGCAGGAGTGGAACGAAGTACGGTCGAGGCCGCGCGGCGACGCTAGAAGCAGCAGGGACAGCACCAGAACCCTCAGCAGGAGCACCCGCTCCAGCAGTACCACCAGTAGCTCCAGAACCTCCAGCAGCACCTGGAGCACCCCCAGCAGGACTGCCAGCGGTAGTCTCAGCGCCAACACCCTCAGCAGCACCAGCTCCAGTGCACCCAGGACGAGCACCTCCGGGACCCGCGACCGCAGCCCCCTCAGCAGCCGAATGACCTCCAGCACCAGCAGCACGCCTCCAGCGCCGGGCAAACCACTCACGCAGCTCCTGTGGAGAAAGTGGCTCCCGGCGAGACGAAGCACTCGGAGAACCTCCAGGCGGAGCACCTCCAGGCTCAGCACCCCCAGGCGTAGCACCCCTAGGCTCAGCACCCCCAGACGTAGCACCCCTAGGCTCAGCACCCCCAGGCTCAGCACCCCTAGGCTGAGCACCCCCAGACTCAGCACCCCCAGGCTCAGCACCCCCAGGCTCAGCACCCCCAGGCTCAGCACCCCTAGGCTCAGCACCCCCAGACGTAGCACCCTCAGGCCCAGCACCCCTAGGCTCCGCACCCCCAGGCACAGCACCCCCAGCCTCAGCACCCTCAGCAGCACCAGAGTCACCAGTGACCTCGACAGGCTCGACTGCGTCTACCTGGGACACACCTGAAGGGGCAGGACCCTGAGGGGGGAGGGGGTCTACCTGGGGGGGACCTGGTACCAGGAAGAGTGGGGGTGGGGGGAGGGACGGAGTGCGGTAGGGGAAGAGGCGGTAGTAGGGGACCGACTCGTCAAACGTGACGTCCTGGGAGGACAGAACACGGCGAGAGGTGGGGTGGTAAAACTGCCACCCAGGCGCGTCAGGGGGGAACCCCAGGAAGACGCAAGGAGCAGCACGAGGGGATAGTTTGTCCGCAGACAGGTCGCGGACAAACGCCCGAGATCCCCAGACCCAGAACGCCGACGCATCGCCAACCTTCCCCGTCCACAGCAAGGCTGAGGAGAACTCTCCGCCTCTGTCCGAGTGCAGACGCAGAACAGGAAAGTCCGAGCCGAAGCTCTGCCTGAGCTGGAGACGAGCTGCGCGGATCCAGTCGATCAGCACCTCAGTGACATCACCCTTGCTGCGCAAGGGGAAGACTGTGGTGTAACGCGAGTAGTCGTCAACAACGAGCAGGAAGTAGCGCTCGTGACCCTGTCCACGGACGCGGGCTGGGCCCCACACATCCATGTGAAGTGTCTGCAACGGGGCCTCTGTCGGAGGGAACTGGGAGGAGTGAGGGGCAGCACGCTGGCGCCCCTCGACACAGGGGACACAGGCAGGGCCAGGGCCCTGAGGAAGGGGAGGGAGGGACCGGGGGAGACCGGACACAAGAAGACGGGAGGCCATACCTCTGAGCCGAAGCAGAGAGGGGTGGCCAAGGCGGTGGTGCCAGAGGAGAGTCTCGTGAGACAGGAGACGACACGAACAGGGGGCAGACTCAGGACCAGACCTGGACGCCGCAGCAAACACCTGACCCGACGTAGCTACCCTACCAGACTCAGCAACTGGAGGAGACGCAGTGGTCAGAGTGTACAGGCTCGACCCCGGCTGACGAGTAAACGTAGCCAGGTGTCGGCCTGTGCTAGCCTCTGTACAGTGCGTCACCCGCTGACGCGCAGGAGTGAACTGGTGTACACCCGCATCCTGGAGGTCAGCACCACTCACCAGGTTCGTAGAGAACGAGGGGAGGTAGAGACCAGACAGGGTGCCAGAGGGAGCCGCCGGACACGGGAGGACTGTGGAGAAGCGAGACAGGACAGGACCCCCAGAGGGGTCAGCCAGAGACACTGCAACCGGCCGACTCAGCGGTGTGAGTGTGGTGCAGTCCCGAAAGAAGGAGCGAGACGCCCCAGAGTCAAGGGTGAAGGTGAGGGAGGCCGAAGCCGACGTAGTACCTGAGAGCGCAGACTCACCAGTACCTGAGGACGCAGACACACGGGCACCTAGAGCAGCAGCGTCGCAAGCACCTAGGGCAGCAGCCTCACCAGGACCTAGCGCAGCAGTCTCAATGCCCGGATCGGGCGGGAAACACCGGTAACAGTCACCCTCATCACTAATAGACACAGCATACATGGCAGAGAGAATAGCATCAAAGTCAAGATCATAGATGGCAACACCCGCCCTGGACAGCTCGCCCCAGCGAGGGATCTCTGAGGCCTCCGGGAACTGGTGACGTCACGCGTCCGTCAGGCGGCCAAAGCAGCGCTGGGTGAGGTGGGCACCCCCACACTGCTCACCCGCACGGTCGCCGGTGCGCAAAACGTAGGAGCACGGACCAAAACCCCCACCCCGCTGACGCGCAGTGTACCACTCACGAAGCTGCTGAGGGGACAGGGTGTCACGACCACGCTGCAGCTGCTGGCGCGAGCCACCACCGGAGCCACTCCTCTGCGAAGACCCGCGACCAGCACCACCGCCACCCCCGCTGCCTCCGCCGCCTCCGCCGCCTCCGCTACTGCCGCCGCCTCCGCCTCCGCCTCCACCGCCGCCTCCTCCGCCACCTCCGCTCCCACCGCCACCGCCGCCGCCACCTCCGCCTCCACTGCCGCCACCGACCCCTCCACCCCCACCACCACCCCCACTCCCCCCACTGCCGCCACCTCCACCTCCACCGCCCCCGCTCGCTCCTCCAGCGCCCTTGCCCCCCTTGCCCTTGCCAGAGCGGCGTCTCCCGCTAGGGGCAGACGCCACACCGACCGACTCAAGACCAAGGAGGTCGGCCGCAGCAGCAGAGGCAACAGAGGGCAGAAGGGGGGAGGGGGAACACCCCTCAAAGATGGGGGTGCGCGGGTCACCACGAGAGGCCCCTACAGCGACTATGCTCTTCTCGGCCGCTAGGAGGGACTTCTCGAGGAGGTCAACAGTGAGAGTGGTGGGACAGACAGAGAGAAAGTGGTCCCTGACTACGCGAAGGGAGTCAGGAAGGCGAGTGACTATGTAGTAAAGAGTGATGTACATGGGGGGGGGGTTCTTGGCGCAGAAGTCAGGAGGGAGTGCAGCTCGGTAGCGAGTGTCACTAGTGCGGAGGTGCGTAATGAGGTCAGCGACTGTGGGAAAGGCAGCAAGGTCAGGAAAGAGGTACGGTAGCATGAGACGGCTCAGTGCAGCAGTGGCAGGGGAGGAGTAGCGCGCAACTACAGCGTCGTACAAGGTCTGAGCACTCTTGTACTGACTAAAGTGCGCACGCTCGGAGGTAGGGAGGTGGCGACGCACAGCAAGACGTGCAGCAGCGTCGCGCGTGGCCCACTGGGAGCGAACAGTGGCGTCAGCATCAGCAGCAGGGGCAGTGGAGGCGCCAGAGGTGAGGTCAAAGAGAGAGAGGCCGTCTGCCCTATCGCACTGTAAGAACAGCTGCAGGTCATCTATCCAGACCTCAAAGTCAACGGCCCGACCCTCACCGTCAAAGACGAGAACACTAGGGGTGGCCATGACCCTAGACGACTAGCAGCGCAAACAGTAGGGTGAGGGCAGTGCAGTGGAAAGGCGCTGTGCTCACCAGACAGGGCAGGTCGGGCGGCCCGGAAGGAGGGCGGCGCGGCGGCTCGGCGGCTCAGCTGCTGGGCGGCTCGGCTGCTGGGCGGCTCGGCTGCTGGGCGGCTCGGCTGCTGGGCGGCTCGGCTGCTGGGCGGCTCGGCTGCAGGGCGGCTCGGCTGCAGGGCGGCTCGGCTGCTGGGCGGCTCGGCTGCTCTGCTGTCGGGCGGCTCGGCTGGTGGGCGGCCGGGCGGCTCGGCTGCAGCGCGGCTCGGCGGCGGGGCGGCTCGGCTGCTCTGCTGCTGGGCGGCTCGGCCGCTGTAGAGGAGTGGCAGCGGGGCCGCTTGATAGGGCGGCAGGGCCGCCGCAGAGAAGCGGCGGGGCCGCTGGGTAGGGCGGCGGGGCCGCGAGATAGGGCAGCGGGGCCGCGTGGTAGAGTGGCGGGGCCGCGCGATGGGGCAGCGGGGCCGCGAGGAAGGGCGGCGGGGCCGCTAGGTAGGGCGGCGGGGCCGCGCGATGGGGCGGCGGGGCCGCGAGGAAGGGCGGCGGGGCCGCTAGGTAGGGCGGCGGGGCCGCGCGATGGGGCGGCGGGGCCGCGAGGAAGGGCGGCGGGGCCGCTAGGTAGGGCGGCGGGGCCGCGCGATGGGGCGGCGGGGCCGCGATGGGGCGGCGGGGCCGCTAGGTAGGGCGGCGGGGTCGCGCGATAGGGCGGCGAGGCCGCGAGGTAGGGCGGCGGGGCCGCTAGGTAGGGCGGCGGGGCCGCTAGGAGAGAGGCGGCGGGGCCGCGAAGACGGGCGGCGGGGCCGCTGAGACGGGTGGCGGGGCCGCAGTGAAGGGCCGCTAGGGCAGCTCGACGAAGTGAGGGCCCGGAGCGCGACTCGGGCTGAGCGCGCTTCGGGCAGGAAAAAAAAAATCGATGTGGTGGGCCCTAAGCACAGTTCCCAAGGGGGAACCTGCTCGATACCATGAGAACATTTGATCAAGAATGGATGAACTATGAAATGAAGTGAGTACAAATATGAAACCCTAATTGGTTGTACCCCCTATGGGATACCCCACTATAGCCTACACAACAGCATAAGCTACAATGTTCTGACATCATACCCCACTTTGACTATGGGGGTGTGTCAGAACATTATGTTTCTCTAGTCTGCAGTGGGGTACTCTGTAGTGAGTACAACCCTGTTAGGGTTTGTTATATGTATCCAACTGCTTTCTAGTTCAATCATCCTTTCTCACTTATTTCTCTCGTCGATCACATAACTTTACTAGCAATATTGTTACAGTCAAAAAGTAGGCTGCTGCTGATGCAGCTGCTGGTGCACTCGCACTCCCTGATTCATGCATGTACCACCGACACAACCATGCCTTTAGCTTCCCCCCCTACCTCAACCTTTCGTGCCAAGCCTTCTCGTCCCATATCCGCCGTCGCTGCTGTTTTTATTGCTTCTGCTGGTGCTGATGCTGTTGCTTCTGCTGTTGCTTCTGCTGTTGCTTCTGCTGCTGTTGCTGCTGCTGCTGATGGTCATGCTCCATCTAACGCCACATTCAACACCAAAGAATGCCAGCTGCACTGCACTCCCGCACTCACTCTCTTCCTCATAGCCCTTTTTTTTTGCCAGCTCCCTTGCGTATGGATGTGCGCATGCTCTGTAAATGCACATGCCCATGCACATGAACGCGCACGTGCACAGACACTCATCCGCATACATGCACATATACATGCACCTGAACATGCACCTGAACATGCACCTGAACATGCACCTGAGCATGCACATGAACATGCACCTGAACATCCACCTGAACATGCACACGCGCACGCACAGGTGCTAATTCATTGTCTCTGTACCCCAGTCCATTTATCCTCGACTTGTTCCCCCCCAGGATCGCCGACACGTGGCATGCGTGTGGCATGCCAGTAATCGAATTGAATCCACGACTAGAATCTCTGCTGCTGCTGTTACTGCTGTCATAGGTGCTGGTTGACTGTTACAGTGCCGGAATCTTTTGCTTGGGCAAGGCCTCTTTGGAAGCACGCAACTTGTTGCTTGAAGTGTTGCTGCTTGATTTCTCATCTGTAAAGGCCACCGTCCGCCTCCTCGACGGTCCTGATTTATCCTCTTCATACGCAGACGCTTCCTCTGCTGCAAGTACGGGAGACTTAGGGAAGTTTCGAAACTTCTCCAACCCAGCTTCTGAGGGAGTGTCTAACGAAGCACGCGGACTGGAGGGAACAGACGCGGCTTGAAACGAGCGAGCGGAGAAGTTAATAGGGGAGCGGATGGGGGAGCGGTTGGGGGTGCTTCCTCTCCCTCCTTTGAAACACTGTACTGTAGCCGCTACAGGACTGTCGATATTGAGAAACTCGTTATCCCCAGAAGCAAGGTCCCCGTACAGGACTTCATCTTTTCCCATGTAAGAACAACTTATGGACTGTGGACTGTAGCTATCGCTCTGCTGGTGACTGTCAGGGGTGTGCTTATGGTGAAACCCGTGTGGCACTTTCATGCTGAGTGCCTTCTTCATCCACGCCGCGCGCTGCGGCTGACGCGCCTTGAGAACGTCCTTTTGATTGGCCGATTCGAACCCAGCCCCGTGGTGATTATCTATGAAACTCAAATCTTCGTCCGACTTTTCGCTGGCGCTGCTGCGACTGTCGCTAGTGTGCGTGTGGCGACGAGTGAAGGGGGCATATGGCGGAAGATCGCGTTCGCTTCCGCTTCCCGCCGAACCTGTCCCCCTGGATAACACTCGCGCACCCCCCAGTTGCGCTGAAGTGCGGCTGCGCGTAAATAACCCCTTTCCGCCTTCCCCCTTTCCTCCCGCCTCTGAACCACCTCCCCCGCCGCTTCTTCCCCAGCGCCCCCCCCAAGAATGATCGCCACCGTCTGATTCCCGGTTACCCATATTCGTCGATTCCGATCGTGGCACCGCTTCTCCCTTGCTGCTTCCGCGCCGAAACCAAGACCCCCCGCTTCTGCCGCCATCCTCCCCACCATTTAATTCCGCTTTCAAGCTCACGCTCTTTTTCATTGCGCGAAAAGATTTGCTCTTCGACAAAACTGTCGAGCTTTGGACTAGCGCAGACTTAGTTACCGACCTACTTAAGCCCCGCGACGCGTCCTCTTCCTCAAGCGCTTCCACGCTGTGCACGCGTCGCACCGGGGGAGACGCAGGAGGGAGCCCCGCGACTCGTCTGCTATTGTTTCCGCTTTCGCCGCCGCCGAAGCCGCTTCCAGGTGACAGCAAATCGGCGTCGCTGCCACCGCTATTGGGGCTGTCGAATCTGCCGAAGCTGTCGCCGTAGCTACCGTTTCGGTACAACTCGCCACCCCCGACGGTTTTCGCTCGGCTGAACTCGCTCACGTTGAACTTTCGCGCGGATTTGTGCGAAAACGACGCGGATTTCGCGGCGGAGATCACGCACGTCTCATCCGGCTTCGCGACAAGCTCCAACACGCGAGGTGGCGCAGAGGCGGGACTCCCGGGACGCGCCGCGAAGGACGACCGCGGATCGAGTCGGCGGAAGGTCGCTCCACGGGTGAGGCGCGTCGGCTTGCGAAGCGTCGGGAAGACTAGCTTCCAAACGCGATGCGCGTCGATTAAGACTGTATCCGCGTCCTTATCCTCCTGGAGGTCCCAATCTGGCGTGGGGTGTTGGGATGAGTACATTTGGTTTTGTGCCTGGGGAGAAAAAGTAACTAAGGTTGTGGAGGGAAGAAGGGGAAACAGACGGCGGGAAAGCGAAGGAAGCGGGGACAGAATACTCCAAGGCGCGATACATACTGCGGACCCCCCAGCAAACTTACCGTCGACTCTGTTAGAGAAGCCGCTTTTAACAGCCCAATGCTCCACCTCCTCTTGCAACTCCTCCCTCTCCGCAATCTGGTCCTCCCCGATCGTCGCGACTCCAAACCCGTTATAACCACTCGCCTCCGGGATCATTAACGGGTCGTCCGCCGCGATCACAATCAGCCTATACGAAACCTCCAAGCCGCCCATATTAGGTCGCTGCACCGGCAGCGCCGCTAGCGGAATGACGCCGTACGTGTCCCCGATTTCTCTCGGTGCAGAACCTATTTCGACAGCCTGTATCGGAGCGTAATCGAACAGCGACGCGAAACCGTCCGACGATCCCGCGGCGCTTCCGCCGGCCGATTCATTTCCGGCGCTTGCGGGAGCAATGGCGCTTTGCGGAGCTGGTTTGCTGGTTTTCCCCGGCGAACCGCCGTCATTTGCGGCGTCGGCGACGGCTCCGCAAGCGAGCACGCAAGTTTGCGGAAGTATGCCCATGTTCCACGGCACGTTCTCGTCCTCGTCGAACTCCGTCGCACCGCTCAGCAGCAGCCGCCGCCGCCGCACGCGGAAGGCGGAGTTGCTAGCCTTCCCCGCGCCCGCGCCGCCCGCGGCGCCAGGTTCCGCGGAACGCGTGCGCGTGCAGACGAAAATGCAGAGATTGTCGGGCGGCGGGGGGGCGGTGGAGAAGGATGAGGTGTAAGAGGGGATGACGTCACCATACGATGCCGCGTCAGGGGAGGTGGGGGAGGCGGCAGAGGAAGAGGGAGGAGGCGGAAAGAGGAGAATATCGTGCCACAAGGCTTTGACAGTGCCGTCAGCTATTAGCGGCAGGATATTACCGGAAGGGGTGGCCATTGCGAGTCTCCGCGTCTGCTTGATTCAGATGCGTTTCTAACGGAATTAGCTGCGAAGGATTGTAGTAGTATTCCTAGTTTGGAGAAACTCCGAACCTACCTAAGGTTCGACGGCTTGTCTTGGAATGAAGCAACTTCGAGAACAAAAAATGAGAGAAAGTTGGCAGGAGGGATTTTGTAGCACCAGGGCTTGGAACTTGAAGATGCGCAAGGCAAGCAGCTTCAGCTGTGGGGTGGAAGCTGATGCTCTCTGGACAGAAGAGTGGAGTGGGAGAGTCTGAGAGACACGAGGGAGGAGAGAGGATGATGGTGGACGTGTGCGTGATGTGCAGCGAGCGCACGAATCGGCCCTGCTTTGCGCGGTGGTCCTAGCAACAGCTCACCTTTCTTTGTTCTGTTGGAGTGGAGCGTGCACCAAGCGCACTCATGACGACAATTGTTAGATTGCGGAAGGGAGCACATCACTGTGTCAATTGCGGGGTTCTGGAGGGGCTGCACAAGCCAATTTTGGTAGGGATTGTGCTATTTAACGTATATTCATAGCCCCTATATCAAGTGTAAACTAGGGGTTTGGACCTGCAAGCCTTGGAACATCTGTTCTACTTTCTATTCACTAAACGCGGTTGAGTGCGATCTTGTGCACACCAGACCGGTTAACTTGCTTTACCACTTCAACCGCTAATCACCACCCTGAACATTACCCATGAACTGTAGACGAACATTCGAGAGCCACCTTGTAACTAACCACCCAGAGAGGCAAGACGAATGTGTATCATTTTCGTCTTGCACATTCATCAGTGGATCTTGGACATTATTCCCGGCGTTAACAATTTCGATCCGAACCCGGATTATTCCTCCGCGTTCTACCGGTATAGTGACACAATATTCTGATATGATTATGATTTGGCGGCTTTGCACTGTTCTGGCGTTCTCGCATCACCCACATCAGCTCCGTACGGCCACATCCGACTAGTTCTGGTTCACTACACCAAATTCTCCGTACAGATGTTTTATATCCAAATACCAAACAATCAGTTGATCCCCACTAAAATATTATGCAACCTTCAGCATTTTAAGGCCCAGGCCAGAATTACCGAGTCGGGTGGCAAATTTTCACCACTTTCACGTGATTGGTCCAAGATTTCCAGTTGGTTTTTGACGGGATTGGATTTCAAATTTCTAACCGAACCTCTTTATGGGGTTTCCCGAACCTACCGTATCACCCCGGATAGAAACTTAGGTGCGCTTATAATAAAACAATATTTTTTAGGGGGATGCGCTTCTAATTGAGTCATTTTTATAAGCCCATGCGCTTATATAATGACATATACAAATTTATAAATTAAGACACCAAATTGTATGTTTCAATCTTGCCATTTCAACCGAGTCGAATTTTTTTGCGTCACAAAGCAGAATCGCCTACAAGCGATTCTCTTCCAGCACGCAGGGGCCAAGATGCGACACTTTGCAGCCATGCCAGCACATCCTGACTGGACGCGCAGCCAGTCGGGCCTTCGAGAGTCAACTCGACGAAAATGAGATTGCACTCGCTTCAAAATTGAAACTCGCTACCTTTTCGAACGGAAATGTTAATTTAAACTTGTACATGCACTTATAATAAGTGACGTTTTTACAGGGGGTGCGCTTATAATTGAGGATCGGCCATACGCGCATTTCTCCAGATAGAAGCTCATGCGCTTATCATAGGCCTGCGCTTCTATCTGGGGTGATACGGTACAATTTCCCCGTTGACTTTGTTGTATAATTTAGATATTGGGTTTTAATGATACTGTTATTAAGGTGAAGCCCTGCACACGCCTGGTTTTGCGTGTAGCAGCCCTATGCGATATAGCGAGGTTTCGCATACCGCATACCGGAGCGTCGGTATTTGCCAAGTACACTCTAACAGTGCACTTCGGTATGCACTGTTCAACACTGGACCGAGCTGGAGGGAAGTGACGATATTGCACAAATGGGTATGTGCAACTGTCTGTTGCGAGCACCCGCGGAACTACTCCTGGACAGGTAAAAAATACACATGACGGTATTTTCACCTGATTGCGTTTTCACCTGGCGGTGCCAACCTGGAACCGCATACTAGAGTAATTGCGTGCACGTTCTCCTTGGAAAACATTCTTCATGAACAACGTTCTCGAAGAACGTTCTCGCACACGTCACTATGCTTTCTATAAGTTTCATGTTGTATCTGTTGTAATCAATCAATTAATGAATCACTTTCCTTTCGTTACTTGATACCAAGCCTGTTGCTGCATACCAAGCACTCTGTTATCCGAATACCAGTATCCGATCTCCAACTGTCAGAACATTATATAGCTTATGCTGTTGTGTAGGCTATAGTGGGGTATCCCATAGGGGGTACAACCCAATTAGGGTTTCCTATTTGTACTCACTTCATTTCATAGTTCATTCATTCTCGTTCTCATTCTCACATGGAATCAGAGCAGGTCCCCTCCTAGGGACTGTTCCTTGGGCCCACCGAAGCGCGCCTCGAGTCGCGCCTGCCTTTTTTTTTAGCGGCCCGTCGAGTCGCACCTAGCGGCCCGTCGCGCCGCCCTTACGGTCGCGTCGAGCCGCCCTAGCGGCTGCGGCGCGCCGCCCTTTTCCCGGCCCGTCGCCGCCCTTACCCGCGGCTTTGCGCCGCTCTCACCGGCGGCTTCGCGCCGCCCCTACCTGCGGCTTCGCGCCGCCCAGGCCCGTCGCCGCCCTTCCCGTGGCTTCGCGCCGCCCCGGCCCGTCGCCGCCCTTACCTGCGGCTTCGCGCCGCCTACGGCCCGTCGCCGCCCTTTTCTGCGGCCCCGCCGCCTCTCTCGTTGCGGCCCCGCCGCCCGTCTTCGCGGCCCCGCCGCCATCTCTCGCTGCGGCCCCGCCGCCACTCACTGCGGCCCCGCCGCCCGTCTTCGCGGCCCCGCCGCCCTGCTCACGCGGCCCCGCCGCCCTGCTCACGCGGCCCCGCCGCCCACTGCTAAGCGGCCCCGCCGCCCCACTACAGCGGCCCCGCCGCCCTCACGTCGCGGCCCGCCCGCCACCCTACCTGCGGCCCGCCCGCCGCCCTACCTGCGGCCCGCCCGCCGCCCTACCTGCGGCCCGCCCGCCGCCCTACCTGCGGCCCTACCGCCGCCCTACCTGCGGGAGCCGCCTAGCAGCAGAACCGCCGGGAGCCGAGCCGCCCTGCCGCCGAGCCGCCCGGGAGCCGAGCCGCCCTGCCGCCGAGCCGCCCGGGAGCCGAGCCGCCCTGCCGCCGAGCCGCCCGGGAGCCGAGCCGCACTGCCGCCGAGCCGCCCAACAGCCGAGCCGCCCAGCAGCCGAGCCGCCCTGCCGCCGAGCCGCTGAGCAGCCGAGCCGCCCTACTGCCGACCCGCCCGACCTGCCCTGTCCGGTGAGCACAGCCCCACTGTCACTGCGTGCCCTTCCCCTACTGCTTGCACTGCTCGTCTGTCGTCGTCATGGCTACCCCTAGTGTCCTCGCTTTTGATGCTGAGGGTCGAGCCATTGACTTTGAGGTCTGGGTCGACGACCTGCAGCTGTTCTTACAGTGCGATAGGGCGGACGGTCTTTCCCTCTTTGACCTCACCTCTGGCGCCTCTCCTGCCCCTGCTACTGATGCTGACCCCACTGTTCGCTCTCAGTGGGCCACCCGCGATGCTGCTGCACGTCTTGCTGTGCGTCGCCACCTGCCTACCACTGAGCGCGCGCACTTTAGTCAGTACAAGAGTGCTCAGACCTTGTACGACGCTGTAGTTGCGCGCTACTCTTCCCCTGCCACTGCTGCCCTGAGCCGCCTCATGCTACCGTACCTCTTTCCTGACCTTACTGCCTTTCCCACTGTCGCTGACCTCATTACGCACCTCCGCACCAGTGACACTCGCTACCGCGCCGCCCTTCCTGCTGAGTTCTGCGCCAAGAACCCCCCCCCCATGTACATCACTCTCTATTACATAGTCACACGCCTCCCTGACTCCCTTCGCGTAGTCAGGGACCACTACCTCTCGGTCTGTCCCACCACTCTCACTGTCGACCTCCTCGAGAAGTCCCTCCTGGCGGCGGAGAAGAGCATCGTCGCTGTAGGAGCCTCTCGTGGTGACCCTCGCACCCCCATCTTTGAGGGGTGTTCTCCTTCCCCCCTGCTGCCCTCTGTTGCCTCTGCTGCTGCTGCCGACCTGCTTGGTCTTGAGTCGGTCTGCGCGGCGTCTGCCCCTAGCGGGAGACGCCGCCCTGGCAGGGGCAAGGGGGGCAAGGGCGCGGGTGGAACTGGCGGGGGCGGTGGAGGAGGCGGTGGAGGCGGAGGAGGGAGTGGGGGTGGCGGTGGGAGTGGTGGCTGGGGCGGTGGTGGCGGTGGCAGCAGCGGAGGAGGAGGCGGTGGTGGCGGCAGCGGTGGGAGCGGAGGCAGCGGTGGTGGTGGAGGTGGAGGCAGCGGTGGCGGAGGGGGTGGAGCTGGTCGGGGTGGTGCCCCGCAGCGTAGCGGCCCTGGTGGTGGCCAGCGTCAGCAGCAGCAGCAGCAGCAGCAGCAGCAGCAGCAGCAGCAGCGTTCGCGGGACATCCCCCCGCCCCAGCAGCTCCGTGAGTGGTACACGCAGCGTCAGCGGGGTGGGGGTTTTGGTCCGTGCACCTACGTCCTTCGTTCCGGTGACCGAGCGGGTGAGCAGTGTGGGGGTGCGCACCCCACTCAGCGCTGCTTTGCCCGCCTGACGGACGCTTGGCGTCAGCAGTTCCCCGAGGCCAGTGAGATTCCCCGTTGGGGAGAGCTGTCTAGGGCTGGCGTAGCTGTCTTTGATCTTTACTTTGATGCTATCCTTGCTGCCATGTATGCTGTGACTATTAGTGAGGAGGGTGACTGTTACCAGTGTTTCCCGCCCGACCCGGGCATTGGTACTGCTGCGCCAGGTACTTCTGCGGCTGCTGCTCTAGGTGCCAGTGCGTCTGCACTCTCAGGTACTGGTGAGGCTGCGCTCTCAGGTACTGCGTCGGCTTCGGCCTCCCTCACCTTCACACTTGACTCAGGGGCTTCTCGCTCCTTCTTTCGAGACCGCACCACACTCATGCCGCTTGGCCGGCCGGTTGCAGTCTCCCTGGCTGACCCCTCTGGGGGTCCTGTCCTCTCTCACTTCTCCACTGTCCTCCCGTGTCCGGCTGCCCCCTCGGGCACCTTGTCTGGTCTGTACCTCCCCTCGTTCTCGACGAACTTGGTGAGTGGTGCTGACCTGCAGGATGCGGGGGTTCACCAGTTTACTCCTGCGAGTCAGCGGGTGACCCACTGCTCGGATGCCCGCACAGGCCGACACCTGGCCACGTTCTCGCGTCGGCCAGGGTCGAGTCTCTACACACTTACCACTGCGTCTCCTCCTGTCCCTGCGTCTGGCCAGGTAGCTGCGTCGGGTCAGGTGTTTGCTGCTGCGTCCAGGTCTGGTCCTGAGTCTGCCCCCTGCTCGTGTCGCCGCCTGTCTCACGAGACTCTCCTGTGGCACCACCGTCTTGGCCACCCCTCCTTGCTTCGTCTTCGGGGCATGGCTTCCCGTGTCCTTGTCTCTGGTCTTCCCCGGTCTCTCCCTCCCCTTCCTTCGGGACCCGGACCTTCTTGTGTCCCCTGTGTCGAGGGGCGGCTCCGGGCTGCCCCTCACTCCTCCCAGTTTCCCCCGACAGTGGCTCCTCTGCAGACGCTTCACATGGACGTGTGGGGCCCCGCCCGCGTCCGTGGGCAGGGTCACGAGCGCTACTTCCTGCTGGTGGTTGACGACTACTCGCGTTACACCACAGTCTTCCCCTTGCGCAGCAAGGGTGATGTCACTGAGGTGTTGATCGACTGGATCCGCGCAGCTCGTCTCCAGCTCAGGAGGAGCTTCGGCTCGGACTTTCCTGTTCTGCGTCTGCACTCTGACCGAGGTGGAGAGTTCTCCTCTGGCCTTCTGCGAGCCTACTGTCGTGCACGAGGCATCCGCCAGACCTTTATGCTTCCGGACTCTCCACAGCAAAATGGGATTGCTGAGCGCCGCATTGGCATGGTCATGGACGTCGCTCGTACGTCCATGATGCATGCGGCTGCCCCCCATTTTCTGTGGCCGTTTGCGGTTCGGTACGCGGCGCATCAGATCAACCTTCACCCCAGGGTCTCCCGGCCGGAGACCTCCCCAGCTCTGCTGTGGACGGGGAAGGTCGGCGATGCGTCTGCGTTCCGTGTCTGGGGATCTCGGGCGTTTGTCCGCGACTTGTCTGCGGACAAGCTGTCCCCTCGTGCTGCTCCCTGTGTCTTCCTCGGCTTCCCCCCTGACGCTCCAGGGTGGCAGTTCTACCACCCCTCCTCTCGTCGTGTTCTGTCCTCCCAGGACGTCACGTTCGACGAGTCAGTCCCCTTCTACCGCCTCTTCCCCTACCGCACTCCTTCCCTCCCCCCGCCACCACACTTCCTTGTGCCAGGTCCCCCCCCGGTAGACCCCCTTCCCCCTCAGGGTCCTGCCCCTTCAGGTGTGTCCCAGGTAGACGCAGTCGAGCCGGTCGAGGTTGCTGGTGACTCTGGTCCTGCTGCGGGTGCTGAGCCTGGGGGTGCTGAGTCTGGGGGTGCTGAGCCTGGGGGTACTGCGACTGGGGGTGCTGAGCCTGGGGGTGCGGAGTCTGGGAGTGCTGAGCCTGGGGGTGCTGCGACTGGGGGTGCTGAGCCTGGGGGTGCGGAGTCTGGGGGTGCTGAGCCGTGGGGTACTGCTACTGGGGGTGCTGAGCCAGGGGGTGCTGCGTCTGGAGGTGCTGAGCCTGGAGCTGCGGAGCCTGCGGCCACTGGACCTCCCCTTGCTGCGTCTGGCGGTGCGGGACCTGGCGGTTCTCCGGGTGCTTCGCCTCGGCGGGAGCCCCTCTCTCCACAGGAGCTGCGCGAGTGGTTTGCCCGGCGCTGGAGACGTGCTGCTGGAGCTGGAGGTTCTTCGGCTGCTGAGGGTGCTGGTGCCGCGGGTCCCGGAGGTGCTGGAGCTGGAGCTGCTGAGGGCGTTGGCGCTGAGGCTACTGCTGTCGGTCCTGGAGGCGGTCCTGCTGGGGGTGCTACAAGTGCTGCTGGAGGTCCTGGAGCTGGAGGTGCTGCTGGCGCTGGTGCTCCCGCTGGGGGTACTGGTGCTGTCCCTGCTGTGTCTGGAGTCGCCGCGCGGCCTAGACCGTACTTCGTTCCGCTCCTTCAGCAGGTTCTTGGTCTCCCGCCTTCTACTGGTCCTCCTCCTCCCTTAGAGTGTCCACAGCCTGTCCTGTCACAGTTACAGTTACAGCCGGCCTCCCCACTGCCCGCTCCTTCTCCCTACACTGGTCCTACTGGAGGTCTTGCTGAGCGTCGTGAGCCTGCGTCTCGCCCTGCGTCGCCTGTCCGTGCTGCTCGCACTAGTGGTCGTGGTTCGCGTCAGCGTCCTCCTCCTGTCCCTGGCACGCACCGGATGTCTCTGCGTCCGTCCACTGCTCCTCTGCGTGCCCCTTTGCCTTCTCCTCCTGAGTCCTCTCTTCCTGCTCTTCCTGACCCGGAGTCGGACTCTCTTCGTGCTGCCAGTCCTGCTGTCACACGTCTCCTTGCTACTGTCGTCACTGACCCCTCTTTTGAGTCCACTGCTGCGTCTGCACTTGTTGCTGAGCTCGTCGACTTTGCTGCTCGCTGTCGTCTAGACTACGCTGCCGGTCTTGTTGCTGAGTCTGCGTCTGTCTGTCCTCCGTCCGTCGGGGGTGAGTGTGCTCTTGGCACGGACGTCCTTGAGGACAGGCAGGAGGAGTTCCGGTGTCTGGCTGCTGCTTCACCTCATCTCGCGTCCGTACTACTTGCCCCTGAGGGAGACCCGGATGCACTAGACATCCCGACTCCGCGCTCTTACGCGGAGGCCGTAGAGGGTCCCTACTCCTCTCAGTGGCAGGTAGCTATGGATGCAGAGATGGCGTCCTGGAAGTCCACAGGCACCTACGTTGACGCGGTTCCCCCTCCTGGGGCGAACATCGTCAGTGGCATGTGGATCTTCAGGGTGAAGCGGCCGCCGGGCTCTCCACCTGTCTTCAAGGCGCGGTACGTCGCTCGTGGCTTCAGTCAGCGGCAGGGAGTTGACTACTTTCAGACCTTCTCTCCCACCCCGAAGATGACCACTCTTCGGGTTCTGCTGCACATAGCCGCTCAGCGCGACTACGAGCTCCACTCTCTTGACTTCAGCACTGCTTTCTTGCAGGGTAGCCTGCACGAGGAGATCTGGCTGCGCCGTCCACCTGGCTTCACTGGGACTTTCCCTACTGGCACCCAGTGGAGCCTCCGACGGCCAGTCTACGGTCTCCGCCAGGCACCGCGTGAGTGGCACGACACACTGAGGACTACGCTTGCGGCTCTTGGGTTTGCTCCCTCTACTGCTGACCCGTCGTTGTTTCTGCGCACCGACACTTCTTTGCCGCCGTTCTACGTCCTCGTGTACGTCGACGACTTGGTCTTTGCCACAGCTGACACTGCTGGACTAGCCTACGTGAAGTCCGAGCTGCAGAAGAGACACACGTGCACAGACCTGGGTGAACTGCGCAGCTACCTTGGCTTGCAGATCACTCGGGACAGAGCACGCCGCACCATTACCTTGACTCAGTCACACATGGTGCAGCAGGTCCTTCAGCGCTTCGGCTTCACGTACTCCTCGCCTCAGGCCACTCCTCTGTCTACTCGCCACTCGCTCTCAGCTCTGCCTTCGGATGAGTCCGTAGAGTCGAGTGGCCCGTACCCAGAGCTTGTTGGCTGCCTCATGTACCTGATGACCTGCACACGACCTGACCTTGCATACCCTCTTAGCATTCTTGCACGCTATGTTGCTCCTGGGAGACACCGACCAGAGCACATGGCTGCAGCTAAGAGGGTGTTGCGCTACTTGTGCAGTACGTCGGGCATGGGGCTAGTGCTTGGAGGGCGGAGTCCAGTGGTCCTCACTGGGCACGCGGACGCTTCTTGGGCAGACGACCAGGCTACACAGCGGTCGTCGCAGGGTTACACCTTCAGTCTTGGTTCCGGCTCTGTCTCGTGGCGGGCTACTCGCTCGTCCTCTGTTCTCAGCTCCAGTTGTGAGGCTGAGATCTACGCCGGGGCCATGGCTGCACAGGAGCTTCGCTGGCTCACCTACCTGCTGACTGACCTTGGAGAGCCGCCTCGTTCTCCTCCAGTGCTGTACGTAGACAACAAGGCCATGCTGGCCTTGTGTCGAGAGCAGCGCTTGGAGCACAGAACGAAGCACATTGCTCTCCGTTACTTTCTTGCTCGTGAGCTGCAGCAGCGTGGTCAGTTGCGACTTGCTTACGTGGCCTCTGAGGCCAACACTGCTGATGTGTTCACCAAGGCACTTGCACCTTGTGACCATCAGCGCTTCTGCACCCAGCTGGGTCTTGTACCTGTCTTGCCTCACTTGCTCTCTTCTTGACCTTGCTTGTACTGTTACATATATATACCTGCTCTTGCTTGTCTAGGTCTATATATATATGTGTACTCCTGCATGTGAACTGGCCTTGTGGCCTTGTCGTTGTGCTCGGACTGTGTGGTGACTTTGTGATCCACCCTGAGCTTGCTCTGCTTTGCTTGACTGGTCTTGTGACCCCTTGTTCTCCCCCACTTTGCCTATGGGGGTGTGTCAGAACATTATATAGCTTATGCTGTTGTGTAGGCTATAGTGGGGTATCCCATAGGGGGTACAACCCAATTAGGGTTTCCTATTTGTACTCACTTCATTTCATAGTTCATTCATTCTCGTTCTCATTCTCACACCAACAAGTCCGTATACGGAAAACTTGCACCTCTCTCTCTCTATCTCTCTGTGATCGTGCAACTCTGCGCATAGGCTCTCCCACAATCGTCTATTCTCCGCAACAGTATCTATGTTTTTTTTTTGTTCGCATGGCTAACCAGGCCCAATGTTTGGCTTTTTGATATATATGTATTCAGTACATTCACAAATATATAACAAAAAATATCAAAATATGATATCTCTGCATGTATATATAACAATTTTACATCTTTATCACTGATGTTTATCTGATCATTCACTCTCTGAAAGAATTGACTGAACATGCATACTGGTAATGTTTTTTTTTTCAGTGACATTTTACAAAACAAAGTGTGTCAAACTCATATCTAGCTTACATTGTGTAGGCTGTAGTGGGGTAGTGTCAAAATGTGTAGTTTGTCTAGCCTGCAGTGGGGTACTCTATAGTGAGTACGGCCCCTTAGGGTTTCCTATATGTATCCACCTGCTTGCTAGTGCAATCCCCTCCTTTACCTATTTTATCTTGCCTAGCTAGCTAAACCCTAGCTATGGCTCCTCGTTCTGCCCACTATTGTGATAGGTAGCCCATAAGGGGTACAACCCAATCAGGGTTAGTACTTGTACCCAACTCTTTCATAGTTCATCCATTCTCGTTCATTATTCTGACATGGTTTCATAGCAGGTCCTCCGCTAGGACCTTTTTTTATTTTCCCTTGGGCCCACCACAGCGCTACCCCGCTAACCGCCCTCTGCAGCCCTTGTGTCGCCCCTACTGCCCGTCGACCCCTAGACCAGGCCCCTAGGCCTGTCGCGACCCGTCGCCCGTAGGCCCGTCGCCCCTAGGCACGTCGCCCCTAGCCCGGCGCCCCTTAGGCCCGTCGACCCCCGGCTAGTCGCCCCTAGCCCGTCGACCCCTGGCCCATCGCCCTAGGCCCGTCGCCTCGGCCCATCGCCCCTAACCCGGAGCCCCTTAGGCCCGTCGACCCCCGGCCCGTCGCCCCTAGCCCGTCGACCCCCGGCCCGTTGCCCTAGGCCCGTCGCCCTGGCCCGACGCCCCTAGCCCGGCGCCCCTAGGCCCGTCGACCCCCGGCCCGTCGCCCCTAGCCCGTCGACCCCCGGCCCGTCGCCCTAGGCCTGTCGCCCCGGCCCGTCACCCCTCGGCCGGCGCCCCTAGGCCCGTCGGCCCCCCGCTAACGGCTCGCCCACCGCCCTTACCGCCCTCGCGAGGCCCGTGATAGGCCAGCCAGCTGCTGCCGCCGCCCGCGCGCCGCTCGCTTTAGGCCCGCCCGCCGCCCCTGCCGCCCGCGCGCCGCCCGCTAGTGGCCCGCCAGCCGCCTCTGCTGCCCGCGAGTCGCCTGCTCTTGGCAAGCCAGCTGCCCCCGCCGCCAGCGCGCCACCCGCTATCGGCCCGGCCGCCGCCCCCCGCCGCCCGCGCGCCTCTTACTTACGGCCCGCCAGCCGCCCCTGCCGCCCGCGCGCTGCCTACTAACGGCCCACCAGCCGCCTCTGCCGCCTGCGCACCGCCTGCTCACGGCCCGCCAGCAGCCTCTGCCGCTCGCGCGCCGCTTGCTATTGCCGCCCGCGCGCCGCCCGCCTAAGGCCCGTTTGCCGCCCCCTGCAACTAGCGAGAGTCTCTTTCTTCCTGTGCGGCGTCCCTTGGAGCCTGCTCACTGCCTTCTTGCAGCCCGCTTGCTCCCCCCCCTGTGCGCTGCCCGGCTTCTGCCCGCCCTGCGTGTTGCACCACTATGGCTTCTCTCCGCGTGCTCGCGTTTGATCAAGAGGGACGCCCCCTGCAGTTTGACACGTGGCTCGACGACCTGCAGTTGTACCTGCTGAGCGACTCTGGGGACAGCGTTTCGTTGTTTGACCACACGTCTGGCGCTGCTCCCGCCCCTCCCACCACAGCTGACAGTGCGACTCGTTCACAGTGGCTGACTTGCAGTGCTGCTGCCCGCTTCGCCATTCGCAACCACCTCCCGTTGGCCGAATGCGCTCACTACGGACAGCACAGGACAGCGCAGACACTGTACGACGCTGTAGACGCTCGCTACTCCTCGCCTGCCATTGCTGCTCTAGGCCGCCTCCTCCTGCCCTACCTGTTCCCCGAGCTGTCCGCCTTTGCCACAGTCGAGGACCTGGTTTCCCACCTTCTCGCTAGCGACGCTCGCTACCGCGCTGCCCTCCCTGCACAGTTCCTTGACAGGAACCCGCCCCCGATGTACATCACTCTCTACTTTATAGTCACCCGCCTCCCTGAAACTCCGCGCTCTATCACGGACCACTTCCTCTCCCTTGACCCCGCCTCCCTCACTGTTGACCTACTCGAGCAGCACCTCTTTGCAGCTAAGACTAGTGCAGTAGCTATAGGTGCTGCTCGTGGCACTCCGCGCACGTCCTTCTTTGAGGGGTGCTCCCCCTCCCCCCTTGCCCCCTCTTACGCCTCTACTGCTGCTGCTGTAGACGTCCATAGTACTGAGGATGTCAAGGCTGCTTCTTCTAGTGCGAAGCGCCGCAGCAGCAAGGGAGAGGGTGGCAGGGGTGGTGGAGGGGGCAGAGGGAGTGGTGGTGGGGACAGAAGTGGAGGCAGTGGAGGTGGTGGCAGCGGTGGGAGTGGTGGAGGGAGTGGGGGCGTTGGTGGCGGCGGTGGAGGTAGCGGTGGGAGTGGCGGTAGTGGCGGCGGTGGCAGTGGTGGCGGTAGGACTGGAGCCCAGCGTGGAGGTTCAGGAGGAGGCCAGCGGCAGCGGCAGCAGCGTCGGAGCGAGACCCATTCGCCCTAGCAGCTTCGTGAGTGGTTGTTTCAGCATGGGGCATCTGGGGGTAGTGTGAGCTGCCCGTATGTCATTCGCATGGGTGACCGTGCTGGTCAGACATGCGGGAAGGCGCACACGCAGCACCGCTGCTTCTCCCGTCTCATCGACGCTTGGCGCGCTGAGTTTGGTGACGAGGTCGAGTGCCCCCACTGGGCAGAGCTGCTTAGGTCGGGTGTTGCGATCTTTGACCTAGACTATGATGCTATTCTTTCTGCTATGTATGCTTTGTCTGCTAGTGCTGAGGGTGACTTTTACCGGTGTGAGCTGCCTGACCCATGTATAGACGCTGCTGCTCTAGGTGCTAGTGAGTCTGCTCTCCCAGGTACTGCGCCTGCTGAGGCCTTGCACACCTTCATGCTGGACTCAGGTGCTTCACGCTGTTTCTTTCGTGACAGCACCACTCTCACTCCTCTCCCTGCACCTGTCCCGGTCCGACTGGCTGACCCCTCCGGGGGCCCGACCGTTGCCCGTTCCTCCACTGTCCTCCCATGTCCGGCAATTCCGTCTGGCTCACTCTCAGGTCTTTACCTCCCCTCGTTCTCTACAAACTTGGTGAGTACCGGTGCCCTCCAGGATGCGATGGTCACTACCACCACTCCTGGGGGTCAGCGTGTGTCGATCTGTACGTGTATACGGATGGGTCGTCACCTGGCCACGTTCAGTCGTCGGCCGGGGTCAAGTCTGTACACACTGGCTACCGAGCCTCCTCAGGTAGCTGCGTCTGCTCAGGTGTCCGCGTCAGGTCAGGTAGCACCCCCTTGCTCGTGTCGCCTCCTGTCGCACCAGACTCTTCTGTGGCACCACCGCCTGGGTCACCCCTCCCTGCCACGCCTGCGTGGCATGCACTCCCGTCTCCTTGTCTCTGGTCTTCCCAGGTCTCTGCCTCCCCTCCTGCCCTCGCCTGCCCCGCCCTGCCTTCCTTGCATTGAGGGGCGGCAGCGCGCCGCTCCCCACTCCTCCTCGTTTCCCCTGACGACTGCTCCCCTGCAGACTCTCCACATGGACGTGTGGGGCCCAGCCCACGTCAGTGGACAGGGCCGCGAGCGCTACTTTCTGCTGGTTGTTGACGACTACACGCGGTACACCACTGTCTTCCCCTTGCGCAGCAAGGGTCGGGTCGTTGATGTCTTGATCCCTTGCATCCGCACAGTCCGCCTCCAGCTCTGCGATCGGTTCCGTGCGGACCTTCCTGTCTTGCGTCTGCATTCTGACAGAGGTGGTGAGTTCTCCTCCGACCTCTTGCGGGACTTTTGTCGTGGGGAGGGCATTCTCCAATCGTTCACGCTTCCGGACTCCCCTCAGCAAAATGGGATTGCTGAGCGCCGCATTGGCTTAGTCATGGAGGTCGCTCGTACCTCCATGATCCATGTGGCTGCTCCCCATTTTCTGTGGTCGTTTGCGTTCCGGTACGCTGCGCATCAGCTCAACCTCTGGCCCCGTGTCTCCTTCTCGGAGACCTCGCCTACACTGCGTTGGACGGGGAAGGTTGGTGATGCGTCGGTGTTCTGGGTCTGGGGTTCTCGTGCCTTTGTTCGCGATACGTCCGCGGACAAGCTCTCCGCCCGCGCTATTCCCTGCGTCTTTCCTGTCTTTACCCCTGACACGCCTGGCTGGAAGTTTTACCACCCCACCTCGCACCGTGTCTTCCCCTCTCAGGACGTCACGTTTGACGAGTCGATTCCATTTTACCGTCTCTTCCCCTACCGCTCTGCCCCTCCCCCGCCCCCGCCGTTCGTCCTTGCTAAAGGTCCCCCTCCGGTAGACCCCCCCAACCCCCCCCAAGGGTCCTGCTCCCTAAGGTGTGTCGCAGATAGACCCTCTCCCTAGTACTGCGCCTGTTGAGGTAGCTGTCGGCTCAGGTGCTGCTCGAGGAGCTGCGTCTGGGGGTGCTGCGTCTGGGGATGCGAAGCCGGGGGTTGCGAAGTCTGAGGGTGCTGGGTCTGGGGGTGCTGAGCCTAGGGGTGTGGAGCCTGGGGGTGCTGAGCCTGAGGGTATTGAGCCTGGGGGTGCTGCTCCTCCTGAGTCCTCTCTTCCTGAGGTCCCTTACCTTGAGTCTGACCGCGCTCGTGCTACCAGTCCCACTGTCTCTCGTCTCCTCGCGAATACTGTCATTGACCCTTCCTTTGAGTCTGCTGCTGCGTCTGCCCTCGTTGCTGAGCTGCTTGACTTTGCTGCTGCCTGTCGTCTAGACTACGCCACTGCTCTTGTTGTTGAGTCTGCGTCTGCCAGTCCTCCGTCCGTCGAAGGTGAGTGTACTCTTGGCACGGACGTCCTTGAAGACAGGCAGGAGGACTTTGAGTGCCTTGCAGCTGCTGTGCCTCGTTTCGCTTCCATGCTGCTTGCCCCTGAGGGAGACCCGGATGCACCAGACATCCCGACCCCGCGCTCTTACACAGAGGTGATTACGGGTCCTTACTCCTCTCAGTGGCAGGCAGCCAGGGATGCCGAGATGCCATCCTGGAAGTCCACAGGCACCTACGCAATGAGGTTCCCCCACCTGGGGCGAACATAGTCGATGGCATGTGGATTTTCAGGGTGAAGCGGCCGCCAGGTTCTCCGCCTGTCTTCAAGGCGCGTTACGTTGCTAGAGGCTTCAGTCAGCGATTGGGAGTCGACTACATCCAGACCTTCTCCCCCACCCCAAAGATGAATACTCTTCGGGCGTTGCTGCACGTCGCTGCTCAGCGTGACTATGAGTTGCACTCTCTGGACTTCACCACATCTTTCTTGCAGGGCAACCTGCACGAGGAGATCTGGCTGCGTCGCCCACCTGGCTTCACTGGGTCGATTCCTGTAGGTACCCAGTGGAGCCTCCAGTGGCCAGTCTACGGTCACCGCCAGGCGCCTTGCGAGTGGCACGACACACTGAGGACTACACTTGCGGCTCTTGGGTTTGCTCCTTCTACTGCTGACCCGACGCTGTTTCTACGCACCGACACCTCGCTGCCGCCGTTCTACCTCCTCGTCTACGTTGAAGACCTCGTCTTTGCCACTGCTCACACCGAGGCACTGACCCTTGTGAAATCGGAGTTGCAGAAGAGACACACGTGCACTGACTTGGGTGAACTGCGCAGCTATCTTGGCTTGCAGATCACCCGGGACGGAGCACGGCATACCATCACCCTGACTCAGTCACACATGGTGCACCAGGTCCTTCAGCGCTTTGGCTTCCAGTTCTCCTCGCCACAGCCCACTCCTCTGTCTACCGGCCACTCGCTTTCAGCTCCACCTTCGGACGAGTCCGTAGAGCCGAGTGGTCCGTACCCGGAGCTTGTGGGTTGCCTCATGTACCTGATGACGTGCACACGACCTGACCTCGCGTACCATCTTAGCCTTCTGGCTCGCTACGTGGCTCCCGGTAGGTACCGAAAGGTGCACTGGGATGCTGCGAAGAGGGTACTGCGTTACCTGTGCAGTACGTCGGGCATGGGGCTCGTGCTTGGAGGACGGGGTCCAGTTGTCCTCACTGGTCACGCAGACGCTTCTTGGGTTGATGACTCAGCTACGCAGCGGTCGTCACAGGGTTACATCAGCCTTGGTTCCGGTTCTGTTTCCTGGCGGTCTACCCGCTCGTCTTCGGTTCTCAACTCCAGTTGTGAGGCTGAGATCTACGCAGGGGCCATGGCTGCATAGGAGCTACACTGACTCACCTACCTGCTGACTGAATTGGGAGAGCAGCCTTGTTCGCCTCCAGTTCTGCACGTAGACAACAAGGCCATGATTGCCTTGTGTCAGGAGCACAGACTGGAGCACAGAACGAAGCACATCGCTCTGCGATACTTCCTTGCTCGAGAGTTGCAGAAGCGTGGCTAGCTTCGTCTTGCGTACGTGGCCACTAAGGCCAACACTGCTGATATATTCACCAAGGCACTTCCGCCTGGTGATCATCAGCGCTTCTCTACTGTGTTAGGCCTTTTGTCTACTTTGCCTCACTTGCTCAGTGCTTAACTTGCTTGTACTGTGATCTATATATATACCTGCATGCTTACACTTGCTGGGGTATGATCACTGTATTGTTTGTTCTCTTATATATAACTCTGCATGTGAACTGTGGCCTTGTGGCCCTTTGCTTGTGCTTAGACTGCATGGTGACTTTGTGATCCACCCTGTGCTTGCTTTGCTTTTGTTGACTGGTCTTGTGATAACTTGTTCTCCCCCACTTTGCCTATGGGGGTGTGTCAAACTCATATCTAGCTTACATTGTGTAGGCTGTAGTGGGGTAGCCCATAAGGGGTACAACCAAATTAGGGTTAGTACTTGTACCCAACTCTTTCATAGTTCATTCGTTCTCGTTCATTATTCTGACACAAAGTACGTCTAGGTTCAGAAAAACAAAAACGTGTTTTCAAGGCCTGAAAGACAAAGTGTATCTACAATCAACAACAAAGATTACATGTTAATATTCGTAAATCCGTTCTTGATATCTTTTATAATGGTCGCGTAATGCAAACATATCCTGGTTTTTCACGTTTTTTTGGACAATTATCTGCAAAAAAAACATATAAAATGGTTTGTATGAATTGAGCTGGAATCACATACATCAACGATACCAAGATGCAACTACAATAGAGGCTTTCGTGGATGACATGTAGGAGCAGATGTTAGTTTTGTGTTTGTGGTAAGCTTTGTCTGTTTAAAGGTTTTGTATGTGTGGTGAGCTTTGACTGTTTTGATGCTTGAAGGTACGTCTTCGTCGATTAGCGTTAACAAGGACAAAGGCAGCGGGTAGTTGAGAGCACCCCCCAGCGGGTGGTTGAGAGCACCCCCCACCCCCCAGCGGGTGTTCTGAGGTGTACACGAGAATGATTTGTCTACACAGTCCTTCTCGATCTTGGAAAAATATGCCGTTCGTAACCATCATGGGACTCGAAAACATTTTTGGTAAAAAAAATAAAGGGTACGGTCACTGCAAAGGGTGTTTTCACGCGACTGATAAAGCGTTTCACGGAATCAGTCACAATCAGCTGGTAAAAAAAAACGCGAATGGTCACAGATGAAACTCCCGCCAAAACAAAATGAAACCCAGAAAGAACCTGGATGCATTTTCGGATGATCAACCCTAAACACGTAACTCGCCAGGTGTTTAGGGTTGATCCGTTCCCAAACCGCATCCGATTCCGATTGGGTTTTAGTTTTTTACAAGTTCGCAGATTGGTTGGGTGCGAGCGGGAATTTTGTTGAGTTTCAAGTTTTTTTGGCGGGAGTTACATGTGTGACCATTCGCGTGATTTTTTACCTGTTGTTAGTGACTGAATCCGTGACCCCGCTTACCAAACCCGTCAGAAAACCCGATACAGTGACCGTACGCGTTTTTTTTTTACCATTCACGTTATCGAGTTCCAAGTTGGTTACTTGTGGCATATTTTCCCCTCGATCTTTAGGCAGGAATACACAGTGTGTCTTAAAGGCCACTTCTACAGTGTAGTCCGGATTCGAAAGGAAGCACTTGCTTTTGGAGTTTCAGTGCTGTGAGGATAGGTTTCTAGCTTGCCACGTGAGGAGAATCCAAATTGTATGTACCCCGCTGGAAACAATACACAGTTTTGTAATGCTCGAGGAAATTCGGGTAGCCCATATTTCCGGTGTGGGTGAAGAACAGAGTTGTTCCTCACCCTCCCTCCCACCACGCACAGGCGCAACGTCTAAGCGCTTCCTCTCCGCTCAGTTGCTCACTGGGATGAGCTGCGGTACTGTAACAACAACGACGCGAGAATATTTCCTCACCCTGAATTTCTAGATCGGATCTTGATGAGAAATTCTGTACTGTACAGTATTTTCCCGCCTCGGATTTGCTGCCAAATGGAACCAGAACGCCAGTGCCACCGTGGGAGAATTTCCACGATATGGACCCTACCCGAACCCGACAGTTCCCTGCAGCCAGCAAAAGAAGTGCCGACTGACATAGCGGTTGAAAGTGGTGAGCCAGATAGAACTTCCACATGCAACAGAAGCACGTGTGAAATACTCCCTGAAGCTTCACTGTGTGAACCCATTAAAGCTGGTTCAGCGTACGTTATAAGGAGCAGTTGGAGGATATGTTCTCCTTTGTTAGCAGCTTCTCATCCTTGAGCACGCGCAAGAAAGCAAGGAGGGCGCTCAGGGCTTTTGCGTGCGTCCCGTCCGCTTGGAAGGCGAAATTGATGGCGCCAATCACGGGGGAAGAGTTCCTAGCGGAGTCGGCCTTCGTGAAGAAGAAGGGCCTGGCGAGTGCCTGGAAGGCGGAGAAAGTGGTGCAGGATGGCCTCGCCTGCCGAGCGTGTGACTGGTTTGGCGTGCCCCTGGTGGGGGTGGCGGAGACAACTGCGGTTCTCCCCCTGGACAAGGTGGAGCCGTTGATGGTGAGGGGCGGAAGGGTGATTGGAGCGGGTGGCCTCCCCGAGGTACGGCTGCGCTGCTCAGAGCTCTGCATGGAGGATCAGGTCCCCCCCCTCAGGCAGCTGAGGTTGCTTTTTGGCGCGCAGCAAGGGGTGATGCAGCAGCAGGAGAAGTGGTCGGATGAGTGGGGAAGTGTGATTGACTGGAAGAGGGTCATCAGGGTGCGGGACTCCGCAGTGCTTCCGAACCGAGCCCGGGATGTTCTGCTTCGCCTGCATTGTCGTAATCTCCAAGTCGGGGTGCGGCTAAAATTCCTGGAGGGGATGGCATGCCCGCACTGTGGGGAGGAGGAGACAGCGGAGCACTGTTTGTTCAGCTGCCCTAGGATTCAGCCAGTGGTGCGGGGGCTGCTAAAGGCTCTTCAGATCATCAACCCGGGCAGGAAAATCACTTCGTTGGGGGACTTACTGTTTCAGAAGGAAGGCTCGAGCTCGGGCTTCCCGGAATCCACAATCGCAGCCATCGCTTTGCATAAGATATGGGTGGAAAGGTGTGACGTGGCGTTTGAGAGAGGGCGGTTTCGGTCCAGGAGGGTATTACGAAGGATTGCAGCCGCTTTCTACACCTACACAAGGATCTATCTTCGGGCGAAGAAGAGGAGTAAACGGGCAGGAGTTATGCTGGGGCCGGGGCAACGTTCCATCCTGGAACGGTTGGATCCGGACGAATTTCGGCTGGTAAGCAGAGTCTGTGACAGCTCGGCAAAATCGCTTGCGTGGACCGGTGGCTTCACCTCCATCTGGGCCAATCCACGCACGTTTTTCCATCCCCCTTAAAGCCGCGGTGCAGATATCTTAGGAACAGTGACAAACAGTTTTTTGTCTTGTTCCTTCCTGGTCGCCAATTGGCTAGCGAGAGAGTAGATTGTGTTGCGATGAAGAGAAAAAAGAAACAACTGATGCGAACGTCGCCAACCTCGAAAGTGAGGGGGAAGGGGAAGGGGTGGGGGGAGGGAAGGGGGGAACACACACGACAACGCGAAATTCGAAACCCATGAGTATGCCGTCATCTCTACATTGCATAACGAAAGAGTTTGTATTTAAAATAAGCTGAGTACCACACAAATATCATATTCTGCGACTCAAAGGGACATTTGAGGATTTCAGAACGATCAAAGTTTGGGGTGGTTGTTTCCCTTTTCTTTTTGGGTGCAACGAATGTACACATGGCAGGCAAACATGAGTGTCTTTAAATCCTACATGGCATCTCCAAGATGAGCCAGACTTCACACCCCTCTGATCCATTATTGATGCAGCTGTCCACCGATAGCAGGGGGGGAGGGGGGTAGGGAAGGACACCAGCCGAAGAAGTGAAAAATGTTTGATGGGGAAATTGAATGGAGGGTTGGCAGAAACAGTGGGGTGCGCGACGACACAAAGTGATGGGGTGGGTGAAGGGAAGTAGTTGGGTGGGTGAAGGGAAGCAGCGGGGTGGGTGAAGGGAAGCAGTGGAGTTGGGAGCGGTGGAGCAGAGGGTTGGATGTCGTCACGCCTGCCACCGTGGGGTCATAGTGGAAAGGGAAGGGTCGGATGAGGGGAATGGGGAGGGACAGGAGAGGGGGGAAAGGGATGGCCGGGAGAGGGGTGAATGGTGGGACTGAATAGGGGGAAAGGGAAGGGATGGGAGAAAGGGAAAGGAAGGGTTTAGGAATCGGGGGATGCCTTGAAAGGACAAGGGTAGGGTAAAGGGTGGATGGTGGGGGAAGGAGGGACGGACACCGATGGAAGGAGGGACGGGGACGGGGGGAAGGTTTGAATGGTAACGGGGGAAAGGAGGGACGGCGGGAGTGGGGGAGAGGAGGATTGGTGGTGGAGAGACAGTGAGAGCGAGCCGCTTGCTACCGTCGCGCCTTTGCTGCCTGCAGGGAAGGGCAAGACGCCAAGGGACCGACGGACAAGGGGAGTTCGGGAATGGGGAGGCGTGAAACTGAAGGTGTGGCATAGGAGGATGTGCCATGGGGGATGGTGGCAGGGGGGAATGCCCTGGAACAAACAAGGGGGAAAACGACGGATGGGAGTGCGAAAAAGCGAGGGTTGGGTGAGGGGACAAGGGGACGAATGGGTGCAGGGGGGAGCAGCGGAGGGGGGGGGGGGCTGAATAGTGAATAGTGCTTTGGGTCAATCTCTCACGCTTGAACTAGGACAGGAATGGGATAGGACAGGGGAAGGAGAAAGCGACAGGGGGAATGGGATAGGACAGGGGAGGGACAGGAGAGGAGGGAAAGGGATGGCCATCAGAAGAGTGAATGGTGGGATGGGATTGTGGGAACGGGAAGGGATGTGAGAGAGGAAAAGGAAGGGTTCAGGAAAGGGGGAAATGAGCAGGAAAAGCAGCGACGGTAGTGGGGGAAAAGGGACGAATGGGGGCAAGGGGACGGATGAGAGCAGGGCGAAGCAGTGGGTTGGGAGAGGGGAAAGGAGGGAGGGAGAAGAAGGGGAGGGAAGGATAGGGGGACAGGGAAGAAAGAACAGGGGGGAGGATTAAGCATCAGGAGGAACGAAAACGATGAAAGGGAGGGAAGGACTAAGGGGAAAGGGAGAGAATGACAGGGGGAAAGGGTGGGAAGGACATGGAGGAAAGGAGGAAGGACAGGGGGGAAGGGATAGAAGGAGTGGGGGAAAGGGAAAGAAGGACAGGGGCCTATAGCATGTCGCTGCACGCTCCCGCCTCGCCCGCCACTCGCTAACGCTCGCCACCGCTCGCCACTGTCGCGCCGCTGCTCGCTGTCACGTGCGCAACTAGCCGGACCATGTCGTCTCGTGACCGAGCTGTGCATCGACCTCAGGCGATGCTCGCCACAGTAGCACCTATTCCGACCATCGATCGCTGTTCTTCCCATCCTTTCCCCCTGTCCTTCTCACCCATTCCGGCCCTGTCGCCATCGTGCTTGCAGTTTCTTGCCGCCATTGCGTTTGCCACACACATCCCCTTGCCTTCGCCGCATCGCTACCAATCTCGCTCGCTAAAGCCGCTTGCGAGGTTTGGACGCGTGATGCTTAGGGACCGTCGGAACAGATGCTTTGCCCCGCTGCTCGCTAACGACATCCCGCTGCTCGCTAACGTCGCCCTGCTGCACGCAGACGTCGCCCCGCTGCTCGCTACTGTCGCCATCGCAGCTCACTATCGTCATTGCGCTGTTGTCGCCATGCTGCTCGCTACCGTCGCCGCTATGCTCAGTATCGTCGCCCCGCTGGCTGCTGTCGCACCCAATCCTGCCTGCCACCACGTCGCTCCCAACTACTTCCCTTCACCACGTCGCTGCTTGCCACCGCCGATTCGTGAGAAATAGAGGGACGGGAGAGGGACTACAGAACGAATACCGCGGAGGAAATCGCGCGCAATGCGCTACGGGTACAGCCGCGGTGGTGTTTTTTGGGGTACGAAATAGCGCAGATATTCGAGCGCACACTAAGAGGCGAAGAAGAGCGATAGATCTGGGGCGAATGGCTCTCAAGAAGCCCTACGGGAAGGCACTTCAAGTTAGTAGTAACCTAGCCTAGTGCGAGAGATTGCTGAGTTTGAGCAGTTTTGAGTTCAAGTTTCAAGTTTCAAGTTTGATGCCTGGCCACCCCTTCATGCTGTGGTGCGGTGCTTTTCCGCAAGCCCTCCCCAGCTTCCCCCCCACTCATCATGCTACGAGGCACTTTTCCGCACGACCTTCCCCCGCTCTCAGAAAGCTCTGCCAACCCGAGACTTCCAGTGTATACTGGGTAACGCGCCTTTCAAGCTATAATACTTTGAACTGGCGCAGCGATATCTGCACCGCGGCTTTAAGTTGTTAGGATGGGTACGACGGCAGGGTGTTGTCTAGGCCCATCAGCTACAGTTACGACTGTTAATGCTTGCTTGCTTGGAGGATATGTTCTGGAGATTCTTAAGTTCTCCACTCTCAATATTAGATTATTGATTATTACATGAATTGCAGTGGTGGATCCTGTGATACTTGTAGGCCTCAACTCGCAGCCTGATATCTCGTTTCTATTAGGCTGGAGGTCAGGCTGATCTTAAAGCTCAAGGCCCAAATTGTTCAGGATTACTAAAGTTGACCCTTGGGTGGTGGGAAAGCAGAGTAGGAAAGTCGAGGTGTTTGAGGGGTGTAGGGGTTTGGTTTCGCCCAGCTTCTCGCCACACTCAAAACAAAATTCGCTGACTCAGCAAAGCCTAGGGGACGCTCAGGTTTGGTTGCGCGAGTCCCATATTGCACAAATATTACTCTTGCCAGTTTCCCGCACCACCTGTTCCATTCGCTGACTCAAATGTTCTGGCCAATCAGATGGCTTCGTACATTTCGTAACCACAATTCGCCCAGCTAAAGCTGCAAAGCAGCACTCGATCAACCTTACTAAACTTGCCTCGCGCGGCCCGCAATTTGGGCCTTGAGCTTTAAGTATGCTCAAGATGGATGGTAGGAGGTGGAAATGGAAATTTAAGACCAAAAAGAAGGTACTAGGGGCGTGCTGAGGGAATATTTGTGAGCTTGTAGGATTTCGCTCGCTTTGCCAAAGATGTTTTGCTGGCTGCTGGTTAGGAGCCTAGAAGCTCGAGGCAGGGGAAAATTAGCGTTCGCGGCCAGCATCGGAGCGGCTACTATATTCCATACGCAATTTCAGTGAGCGTATTAGTCAAACACAAGCAGATAGCGTTAGCTGCGCCGCTTCCTAATGGAAGCAGGACGAGACGGTCACGATGCCATCTCCGCAGATGTCGCAAACGGCGACAACGTGTGCGACATTCGCGAAGATGGTAACGACGACGATAACGATGACGATGCGCTGGACGATCTTTTGGAATCTTCGTTCCAGGACCACTGTCGCGAGAAGCTAGCCGTCGCAAATTCCATTCCGGCTGCCGTCAGTAACCCAATCACGTCGTGTCGCGTCCCGACAAGCGCTGCGGGGCTCGAATTCCGCGACCCGCTGCCGTTGCGCGCAGGACACGCCAGCCGCCACTCGGCCGAGCTCGAATTCCGCGAATTCCGCGACTCGCAGCCGTTGCGCGCAACGCACACCTCGCTTGAGCTATCACCTCGGCGTGGCGGCAGTGTGATTGTAGCGGAGGGGGGTCGTTGCTTGCAGGACACGCCAGTATCCACTGCGGCTGTTAAGAGTGAAGCTAAGGAAATCTTTCCCGGTTCTGGTACTGGTGGTGGTTCTACTCTCGCTGCTGCTGTTGCCGTTGCTGCGCCTGGAGTTGTTGCGGCTATCGAGAATCCCACAACGGCAGCACTAGCAAAGCCAATCCTCTCCGATTCGCCCTTTTCCGCATCCCTTGACGCGTCCTCCGCGAATCTGGACTGTCCGAAGATCTCCTTCGCGTTTCCAGGATGGGCGGTCGAGATCAGCCGGGCGAAGGAATCGACGGTCGTGGTGGACAGCGCGAGCGGGGGGCGGAGGGGAGAAAAGAACCGAAGGGGAGAGAAGAGGAGAACCAGAGCTGGACAGGAGGGGAGAGAGGGAGAGAATACTCAAGATTTGGAGGGTGGAGGGGAGAGAGAAGAGGCGGACGAGAGAGAGGAGAGGGAGGAGAGGGAGGAGAGGGAGGAGAGGGAGGAAAGGGAGGAGAGGGAGAGAGTGTGGATGGGTGTAGAGCTAGGGGACAGGGTACCGTTCCTCTCCTTGCCTCAGGAGATTTTGACCATGCTCTGTTCAAGGGTGTCCTGGCGAGACTTATGCACACTTAGGTAAGCATGCTAAGCATTCTCTTAGTCAACTCAAACTGAAGCTCTCCAAACGCGGACTTAGCTAAGCGCCAGTTGTCACTTAGGCGGTCCGGTGATGCTTACACTGAGAATCTTAGAAGTATTCCTGGTTGTGGTCGACCAGACTCAACGCACATCACTTAGATAAGCGTATTGTGATTTTCGGGTGGCCGTGTTTTTTCTGGTACCTTATTCTCCACAATCGGCCGTGGTTTAAATACGCTTGCACTTCCCCTCCCTCTCATCTATCCCAGGGTTACATCTAAAACCGTACGGGATCAACTAGACAGAGATGAAATCTGGGCGGCAGCAGCAGCTGAGGCGAGCAGGCAGGGCGACATCAAGCTGCCCCGGGCACGCAAGACGTTTGCAGGCTTGGGGGTGGTGATAAGTGGACAGGGGATAAGCGGACAGGCGATAAGCGGGCAGGCAATAAATGGACAAACGATAAGCAGTCAGGCGATAGGTGGTCAGGCAGCGAGCGGGCAAGCGATAAGTGGGGAGGCCATAGGTGCGCAGGCGATAGGTGGGCATGCGATAGGTGGGCATGCGATAGGTGGGCATGCGATAGGTGGGCATGCGATAGGTGGGCATGCGATAGGTGGGCCTGCGATACGAAGCAGTCAGGTGATAGGCGATCAGGCGACAAGCGTTGGTGTGGGGGATGCGGAGTGCCGAGAGGAAGGTGGTGCAGGGGATGCGTGGTGGCAGCAGCACCTGTTGCTGCTGCAGCAACAGCAACGCACCCACATACCCATGTGAGTTGAATCTTGACATGACTCGATAATTTCCTTCTGTTGCAACAACAGCAGCAGACCCGCACACGCCCTTGTGGGTCTACTTTGGTTTGGAGTCAACTCGAAAGTTCCCTCTGCTGCAGCATACTTGACTCGATAATTCCTCTGCTGCAGCAACAGCAGCAGAACCACATACCCATGTCACTCAAATCTTGACTTGTCTCGATTTTAACCTATGCTGCAGCAACAGCAACAGGCACATATACTCATGTAAGCGTGGGTTTTCTGTGCTCATCCCCACTTGTAGCCATCTGTCCTTTCGTTGCTACATCCCCAGCTTCATCCCCCTTACAGGCTACCCCGTTTCCTCGTCCCACATCCTGTTGCATGTGCCACCTTCTACCTTCTTCTATGGTTTTCATCTACCCATGTTTCATCATTATCGTCTTCGTTACAGGCACTAGTCTTTCGATTCTGTCGTCGCGCATATGAAAGAGAGTAGCTTTTAGTGCTCTCAACTGCCTTTGACTTCCTGCAATCCCAACCTTCGTGATTGCCTTCTCCCCTACAGGCACTACCTATTCAAGTCTCTCATCCTGTCGTCGCGCATACGAGAGAAGCTACCAGTGCTGTCACCCGCCTTCGACTTCCTGCAATCTACTCTGGACCTATGGTGGGGGGATGAGATGGATAGGTGGTGGGGAGACAAGAAAAAGAAGCAGCATGAACTGGGGGAAAAGGTTCGTTGGGTGGGTTATCAAGTAACGAAGGGGACACCTGGGGAAGTTAGGGAAGGGAGGAGGAGTAAGAGGAGGAGGAGAAGCACTAGAAGTAGGAGTGAGAACATTAGGAGGGTGGAATTGGGAGGTGTGAGTGGTGGAGGGAGGGTGGTTGGGAGTGTGAGGGAGTCTGAAAGAGAGGAGGAGGAGGATGGGGGTGGAAGGAACAGGGGCAGAGAAAGGGGTTTTATTGAGGGGAAGAGGGGCAGTCAGGGTATAGGGAAGGATGGAGAGAGGCGGAGGGGAAGGAAGAGATGTGCAGAATCTGCAGCGGTTGTGGCGGCGATTGATTCAAATATGGCAGCAGCAGCCTCTGCAGCAAAACCTGCGTCAACCACGGCAGCTGTAGTTGACCAGTCGCGGTCAGTAGCAGAAAGTGCAACTGGTGAAGCAGCAGCAGCAACTGGAGCAGCAGCAGACAGAGTTGAAGCAACAGTTGCAGCAGTGAAAACAGCTGAGGTAGAGGCAGTGGTAGGGACAGCAAACACAGCAGCAGGAGTGCATTTCTCACAAGCAGTAGCAGAAGAGGCGGCAGGCGAGGCAGCAGCAGCAGCAGCAGCAGCAGCAGCAGCAGCAGCAGCAGCAGCAGCGAACGTAGCAGAAGCAGAGGCGGAAGCAATGGTAGCAGGCACAGCAGCAGCAGGAGTGCATTTCTCACAGGCTGTAGCAGAAGAAGCGGCAGGCGAGGCAGCAGCAGCAGCAGCGTCTCTTCTGGTGGAGGCTCTACTGGCCTACCCCCTCCTGTCGCTGCTGCCTTTTGCGCCCCTGCCTGTTGGTGGTGCGAAGGAGGGGGAGGATGGGGAGGAGTCAGAGGAGGAGGGTGATAAGGAGGGAAAGGAGAGAGAAGAGAGAGAAGAAGGCAAGGAGGAAGAGGGGGAAGAGGGGGGAGAGGAGGATGTGGAGGACGAAGAGGGCGAAAAGGAGGAGGAAGAGGAGGAAAAGGAGGAGGAAGAGGAGGAAGAAGAGGAAGAGGAGGAGGAGGAAAAGGATGAAGAGGAAGAGGAGGAGGAAGAAGAGGAGGAAGAGGGAGACACGGATGAGGGAGGGGAGGAGTCAACTACAGCAGCAGCACAGGAGGAGGATGAATTAGACCTTGCAACGGTCCAGGCACATGATTCGGATGCGGTGAGGCGGGCAGTTAAAAAACTTACTAGTTTCAACTGGGCTGTGGCTTATGAGGGGCTGGCTGTGGTATTTGGGAGTAGGGCAGATAGGATTGCTTGGGAGGTGGGGGGTGGATGGGGAGGAGAGGGGTCGAGAGAGAAGGGAGAGTTGGGAGGAGAGGGGAGGGAGGAGGGGTGTGAGGAACGGTATGGAGCAGCAAGTGAGAGGGGGGCAGCAGAGAAGCGTTATATATCCGTAGGTGAGGAGGGAGAGGAGTGGAGAGGGGAGTGCGTAGAGAGAAAGTATAGGAGGGAGGAGGAGGAGGATGGAGAGAGGGATGGAGAGAGGTACAAAGGAGGAGGAGGAGGAGGAGGAGGAGGAGGAGGAGGAGGAGGAGGAGGAGGAGGAGGAGGAGGAGGAGGAGGAGGAGGAGGAGGAGGAGGGGAGGAAAGACGAGAAGGGATGGAAAAAGGAGAAGGGAAGGGAGGTGGGAATGGAGGAGAGGGAGTAAGGAAGGAGGAGGAGTGGGAGGAATGGGATAGAGAGTGGGCAATAGAGGATGCAGAGAAAGTGAGTCGGTTGCTGGTAGGGGGGAAGAGGAAGCGGGGAGGAAGGGGAGACGGGAAGAGAGTGGAGGACGAGAAGGGTGAGAGTGATGCGAGATACACGAGGATAAAGAAAGAAGGAAAGGGAGTGAGGCAGGAAGGTATGTTTGGTTCAAAACTCCCAAGGAAAGACCCCCGAAAGAAGGAGCTGGCGTTTGAAGCGAAAGGGGAAGGACGTGAGGAAGAAAATATTAGTCCAAGAAGGCTACAGTTTGGAGCAGGCGGCGGTATGGGTGTTCAAGGTGCAATTTCTGCTGCAGTTTCAAGGGAGGGAGAAACTTTTGAGAATTCTCAACAGTTAGGGGCGGGCAATATGGGTGCTCAAGGGGTAACTTCTGCTGCAGTTTCAAGGGAGGGAGAAAAGGTGGAAGCAGCAGTGAGGTTGTGGCAGAGGGTGCTGCAGCAGTGGGGTGTGTACCGGAGGTGGCTCAAGCTGGTGGCGTTGCATTGCCCCAACCTGCAGTTTGAAGTGATGATTGAACGCGCCAGGTGAGTTGCGGTGGGATGCAGTGAGGTGAGGTGAGGTGGAGCAGGGCAGGCAGCAGTGAGGTTGTGGCAGGGGGTGCTGCAGCGGTGCGGTGTGTACCGGAGGTGGCTCAAGCTGGTGGCGTTGCATTGCCCCAACCTGCAGTTTGAAGTGATGATTGAACGAGCGAGTCATTCACCGGGTGAAGTGCGGTGCAGTGAGGTGAGGTGAGATGCGGTGGGGCAGGGCAGGCAGCACGCCTCTACTCAAGTTGGTGGCGCTGCATTGCCCCAACCTGCAGTTTGAAGTGATGATTGAACGTGCCAGGTGAGATACGGTGAAGTGTGGTGAGATGTGGTGCGGTGAGATGCGATGAGGCGTGGCAGGGCAAGCAGCATACCTCTAATCAAGCTGAAGCTGGTGGCGTTGCAATGCCCCATCCTGCAGTTCGAAGTGATGATTGAACGCGCCAGGTGAGGTGCGGTGAGATGCGGTGAGGTGAGGTTGAAGCGAGGTGGGACAGGTTGATTGTGGTGCACGCAGGTGGTGAATGAGCCCGATGCAGGTTGCTCTTTCGCCTCTTTCCTTTCCTTCTCTTTGTTTCCTTTTTTTTCTTTTCTCTCTTTGGTCAATGTTTTTTTCTTTATTTTTCCTGCTTCCCCTTCCTGGCAATCCTTCCGTCTCGCTCTTTCCAGGTCGAACCATCACTCGGCCACACCACACCGACACTCTACGACAAGGGGGTCAGCAGCTTCAGGTGGAACCACTGTTCACCATACTTCAACTCCCTCTACCTCCCCCCACCCACCCCATTCCACCCCACTCCTATCCTTCCTCCCCTCTCTCTCCAGATCGAACCATCACTCGGCCGCACCACACCGACAGTCTACGACAAGGGAGTCAGCAGCTTCAGGTATCACCTTTCACCTTACTCTAACCCCCCCTCTCCCCCTACTCTCCCCCCCGCCCTCCCCCCCCCCTCCGATCTTTCCTTCCCCCTCTTTCCAGATCGAACCATCACTCGGCCACACCACACCGACAGTCTACGACAAGGGAGTGAGCAGCTTCAGGTGGAATCACCATTCACCATACTTCAACTCCCTCTACCTCCCCCCACCCACCCCATTCCACCCCACTCCTATCCTTCCTCCCCTCTCTTTCTCGCCAGGTCGAACCATCACTCGGCCACACCGGCAGTCTACGACAAGGGGGTCATGAGCTTCAGGAAACACCGTTGTTCACCTTACTTCAACTCCCTCTACCCCCCCTCCCCCCCCCCCCCCCCGCTCCTATCCTTCCTCCCCTCTCTCTCCAGGTAGAACCATCATTCGGCCACACCAACAGTCTACGACAAGGGGGTCATGAGCTCCAGGTAAGGCAGTTCACCTGATTGTAACCCCTCGTACCACCCCCCATTCCCTCCTTCCCCTATCCTCCGCCACTCCAATCCTTCCCCCTGCCCCTCTTTCCAGGTCGAACCATCATTCGGCCACACCGGCAGTCTATGACAAGGGGGTCATCAGCTTCAGGAGGAGCCATAGTTCACCATACTTTAACTCCCACTACACCCCCCCGCCCCCCCCCTCCTTATCCTTCCCTCCTCGCTCTCGCCAGGTCGAACCATCATTCGGCCACACCGACAGTCTATGACAAGGGGGTCATCAGCTTCAGGTAAACAGTTCTTCTTCACAATTAGCTTCACGAAACGCGGTTTACTTCAGTCCTTCCCACTCTATATCCACCCATCTGATAATATTTCCAGCCACCCTGTTTCGGTCCCTCATATTTCCACCCATCATATTCCCACCCCTGTTACTCTCGTCCCTCGCGTGCCTTACCTTCTTGTATGTTTCATGCTCACATGCGTTCCCCTTCTCGTATGTTTCATGCTCACATGCGTTCCCCTTCGCTTGCTTCATGCTCACATGTGTTCCCCTACTCGCTTGCTTCCAACTCACCTTCCCAGGAGCAACGTTCTGTTAGCCTTTGGCCTGCGCCACCGCTTTCATGTGTTCTCCTTCAACTCATTTCTGTTATTCGCGTCTCTCTCTTGTGCGTTCCCTCTCACCTTCCCAGGAGCAATGTCCTTTTAGCCTTTGGCCTGCGCCGTCAGTTTCAAGAGTCTCTCCTTGTTCTCATCGATGCCGCTCACACTGCTTTCTATGCCCCAACGCGCGCCGCTTCCGCTTCAAGTGCTGCTGCAATTTTCCCTGAGACAGCGCACCTGGTTCCACTGCTAAAGCAGATTAAGCATCTCTTTCAGGTAAGTGTGGGCTGCGTCTTTTCGGTGTGCATCACAAGCCAGATCAAACCACCTGACTTGATTCAACCCAACTTACCCCACAGACACGCAGAGCAGAATGTGGCTGATGAATCGAGGTGACTTTTGAGTCAACTCAAAAGTAACCAAAGTCAACTTTTGAGTCGACTCAAAAGTCACCTCGTACACACACACACACGCAGAGCAGGATGTGGCTGATTATTCCACCCTCCCCCCCATCAAGCGCACTCATGCTCCACACAAACACCCCTCAGTTCTCCATCTTGACCGGTGCCCAGCTTGTTTACTCGTGTTATTCAACCCATCTTACCCCTCACACATGCAGACCAGGACGGGCTGGTGATGTCACACCTTAATTCTCCACCTTAACTTCATCTAACTCCATATGACCCCTTGTTACCCCTTGTTGACACTTGTTACCGCTTGTTACCCCTTGTTACCCCTTGTTACCCCTTGTTACCCCCCCCCCCCCCCCCCCCCCCCCCCCCCCACCCCCCCCACACACACAGGAGCTGGACGTAGCTGATGATGCCACCCTCCCCCCCATCACGCACACCCAGGCCAAGTTCAGGCGCTGTTTCTGCACCCTGCTTAAGAAAGAGCTCCCACCTGGCCTTTTAACTAAGCGCCGAGCCTCTGCCATACATCCCGCTGCTGCAACTGCTGGTGGCTTGGCTGGTGGGAATATTCCCTGTGCTGAACGTCTGAACAGTGGGAGTAGGAGCAGCAGGTGTAGGCGGTATAAGCTGTACTTGTCGAAGCAGAGAGGATGGAAGAAGGTTGCTCCAAATTTTAAATGAGTGTAAGGATGGAGATTTTATGGTTGGTTGCAACAAGCACTGGTGTATTCCTGTTCAAAATTATGATGCATGTGTGTTCAATACGTGGGAAGTTGAATTGCAAACCAGGGTGCAAAATAAGTAACGACAAATAAATACATTAAAAGGAGCAACTCACACTAGCAAACTGGACTACACAAGTCATGTTCTGGAAACGCCAATCATGACTAAGAAAGAGAAACATGATTCCTTTTAGAGACAAGTTATTTCATATTATTCAACAAGTGTGTTGCCAGAAACCGAGGGTAACCAGGTTTAGCACTGAGAGTACGACACCAAATTTTCGCGCCGGTGATTCGCATGCTCCGAAAGTTTTCGGCCGGTTGGATAAGCCGCCCGTCAGCTTGTGTTGAGCCGTAAAGGGGTCGTTGACGATCACGTCGTCTTGGTGTTCGACCTCCTCATAACGTCGCGTAAAATCGCGCAGGTCGCGCGATATTTTATTTTCCTCTCGTACCTCCACCACTGGGTCGCGTTGTGTCGCATAAACTCGCGCTCCTTTTTCTCCATTTCGCCACTCTTCCCTGACCAATCCACCGAAGTTGCGAACAAAAATCTCCTCCATTCACAGCAATGCGACGCGACCCCCGACTTCACTTTCCCGCTTCATTCACCAATGTCGCCCGGCAACAGTCAGAAATGGCCGCCCCTTCTTTCTTCAAGTTTTGGTTGAGGGGTCGAAATCACTCCGATCAACCCCGCGTCCTATCTCCGCCAAACGAGGATGAATTGTGCTTTCCGCGCTCCGCCCACTCTGCTCCTGTTGTGTTGGTTTCCGCGCAGAACGTGAAAACTGTTCGCATTGCACATGCCGCCGCCCCTCTTGGTCGCCTCCGCCCCTCTTGGTCGCCTCCGCAAAAGCCGCCAGCCTGTGCAGCAAAGCTCCGCTTTATAACTCCAGAGATGCGGTGTGTAAAAGGCCGCTTTAGAAAACACCAGCAAATGCGTGCAAAAAAGTCGCTAGAAAAGCCGCTTCAGAAAGCCGCGTAAGCGTGCATGTCAAACCCGCACATGCTAGCCATGTCGTCCGCAGCAGCAACACCAGCGCCCACGTCGCCATCCTCGGCACACCCCATCCCTCCCATCGCGCCTTCCATGCTTCCCAGGAGATCGAACGGCTCCTGATTCCCCCTCATGCTTCCGCTCATATTCTCCCTTGAGCCCACAAATTCCCCACCCGAGCATCGCCGTTCCGCCTCTCCCGCGCCTTCCATACACGGCTGAGGCAGCCCATCATTCCACGAGGAGAGGCCGTCAAGAGCAGCCCCTACATACACACCATTCTCGACGAGCTCGCCGATCGGAGGAGCAAACGCAGCATTCTTCCCGCCATGCACTGCTGTTCTCTTCACAGCCTCGGAATCGCTCTCCCCATCCTCCGCCTCCGCCCCCGCCTCCGCCGGAGCCTTTGCCGTCAGGCCGAACGGTAAGCCAGCAGATTGCTGCATCGCGGTCGCGTCGCCGTCCATCCAGCCGTCCAGAAATCCGGCGCCGCCGCCGCCGTTAGCGGGAGCGTGGGAATAGAGGTCGTAGAGATCGGGACCCTCCTGCTGGTTGGCGGAAGCGACGAATCGCTCAGATTCCCCCTCTGCGATGGCGAATTCGTTCATATTCGCGACGCGGTTACCAGCGCTGGCGAAAGCTCCGAGGGGCTCAAAGAGCGGCGGGGGGGGAGGCTGGGGCACGGCCGGGGATGACGACGCAACGCCAATGGGGAAGGCGGGAGGGGGGAGCGCGAATGGCGCGCCGCCGATCTCATCCAAGGACGAATCAGGCGAGTTGCTTTGGGTTGGGAAGCAGGTCTCCTTGTTCCCAAGGTTAGAAGCACACGGCGCAAATTCTTCCACATTCTCTTCCTCCTCCTCCTCGTCCTCCTCGTCCTCCTCGTCCTCCTCTTCCTCCTCCGCCTCCCCCGCTGGCGCCGCCGCAGCCGCTAGGTGCTGCCGCTCCTGCCGCCGCTGCTGCTGCTGCTGCTGATGATGAAGGGGCTGGAGCCGGGCAGACGGAATTTCCACTTCTTCCTCGGATTGGTTTGACTGCCCGGCGCGGTCCGACTGCGCAGAGCCGCCAGGCTGGTTGCCCGGAGCAGAGCCGCCGCCGGTGGTGTCGTTGAATCGCGACGTGACGGGGCGATCGGCGGGTGGGAGCTGCGGGTTCCCCAGCTGCTGCTCGATTTCCTGCATCTGCACGGACGAAAGAACAAACGCGATACAAGGAGATTCGTTAGAGTTTGTGTCATGTTTGAAGTGCGAAGTAACCACGTTCGTTACAGGAGTTGGGTGAAACAGCATCATTCTTTCTGCATTCCCCATTCCGACCCTAAACTTCCTGAATCCAGCACCCACGAGCAGCCACGCGCACCCACGAGCAACTCACCATGTCAAAAAGCTGCGTGTTCTGCAGCAGCAACTCCTGGTAGTCCGATTTCAGAAGCTCGTAGTCGTCTTGCAGCTCGCGGCACGTCGCCTGAAGCTTCGTATACGCCGCTTGCATACCCTCCAGCTCCGTCTCGCGCTCCCGTGTTCGCTGCCGCACTTTGCGGTTCTGAAACCACACGCACACCTGCCGCGGCTTCACGCCGAGCCGCGCCGCCAGCTGCTTCTTGCTCGCCGGAGTGAGCTCCTGCTCCACCGCGAAATGCGCCTCCAAATGCGCCAGCTGCTCCTCCGCGAACCGCGGGCGCTTCCGCTTCATTGACTCCGCCGGTTGCGCTCCGCCACCTCCGCCGCTCCATCCGCTCCCGCCGCTGCCGTAAGTACCGGCGGTGTTGCCAGTCGACGACGCGGGGAAGCGGTGGGAAGGCGCGCGGATCATCCCCGCGCAAGGGGTGCCGGGCGCCTGCAGGTGCGGGGCTCCGCCAGCCGCGGAAGGGGAGCCGGGGGGGAACAGCTGCGGGGGAGGCGGGATGCTAAGCGTCGGGGGGAAGCAGCGCGGTTGAACCGCGGGGGACTGGGTGAAGACCGCGTGCGCATTCCCCGCGATCTCGATCCCGCTTGCTCCGCTTGTCTGGGAAACACTCCCTCCGCCTTTTCCTTTCCCGCGGCCTCTGCCGCCGCCTCTTCCGCCGCATTTCTTGGGTGTGTTAATCGCCGCCGCGTTCGAGGCGAGCGGAGTAGTTGGCGGAAGCAGATTAGCTTGGCGACATCGAGGATCGTCGACTTCTGGATTCAGGCCTTCGCCAGAATCGTCCGAAAATCCGCATGTTGGGGGCTGCAGATTCGCAAATTTCGGCGAGCTTAGCGAACCGTGGTGATTCTTCGCCGCCGAGTTGGAATTCCCGCCACGGAATTTGGCCTTGGGCGGAAATGCGGGGCTGGTGGACGGGCCTCTTCCGCCCGGAGTCATGGGGGCGAGCTCAGCAGCGCGAAACACGGAGGGCTCCCTTGCTGTCGACGGTATGTCCATTGGCATAAACTGGAGGGCCATAGTTGTCTCTCGCGACTCCTCTCGGCAATCTTTTCGCGTGGAGATACTTGGAAATTAGAAGGCGAACGTCTTAAGCGGAGGTGTAACAGTGGCAGATCTTCGCAGGGGCATAGTATTTGGTGAATCCGCTTTGCGACGTTCCTGCTACGGCAGGAGTTCAGCCGCAATTCGCGCCAGGGAAGCCAGGTCCGCCTGGAGATGGGTTGCGCGATCCGTTGGAAATGCGTAGAAATGGAAGAGTGTAATAGCCCTTTTTCTCCTGAGGAGAAGAGGCTCCACAGGTGATCAAAGAGATTCTTTTTCAAAAGGGCAAATTTGGTCACGTGAGACGGAAGGTAGGGTGGTAGGGTGGAGGAATAAGAACAGAGAGGTGCCAATGAGGCGCGAATTCGCAGAGCACCACAACAGTACATGAGCTGTGTGTGTAACAATCGCTCCTTATCAGCACTGCAGGTTGGGGGCCTGGCTGGCTGGCTGAGGAGGCGAGGATGTATGTGCTTTGGTTGGGTGGCATGGGAGAGGCTCGGTAGAGATGTGACGCGACAAACTTGGTTAGGAAAGGAGATCGACAGATGGCTTAAGGACACTCGGCTTCGATGGGGGCGTGAGCTGGAAAGAGATGGGGATTTGACTCGAGGTAGGCTCGGGTTTGGGTTCGGTTATGTCGGCCGTGGAAAACACTGGAGCATGATGGACATTTTTTTTGCAAGGGCTGGTTTGGGGCATGGCTTGTGTGATGCTGTCACTTCACCCTTCGGAATTGGCAAATGCTGCCAATGGAACAGATGTTTCGTTCTGCCGGGTGATGGAATGGGGAAGCCAACTGTGATGAGCTGACAAGCTTGTGATGGAGTGATGTGACTGGTCGATCCAGTCAATTGGGAGTCAAACGAATATTGAACGATTGTCGGGAGGTTTGCACGATGTCATTGGGTGACGGGCACAATGGAGAAATAATCAATAGTTGTGTTTTGAACTCAAAAAATGGAACTCTGATCGACTATGTACATGGATTCAACAAAATTTGCACAGCAAGGATATTCTAAAGTGTAGAGTTCCTAAAAATGTTAGATCTTCTGGGATATTTGTTATGCTGACTGGGAAGCTGGTGTGTGCGTGAATGCAGCAAGTTTTGGGAGCCGGCTAGAATCAATTTGCAGCGACAGCCACAAGAGAGAGCCAAGGGTGGAGAGCCGCACTTGTCGCTAGCATAAACGCGTTGAGTTGGGGCGGACCAACCGGAAGGGAAGAAGCCACAAACCGGAACTCAAGGAAATCCGTGGAATGCGGCCGTGCTTGAGCGTGGAACGCGGAGGTTTGGCCTCTTGAGAGGCCAGGAGAGTGTGACACGTGTTCAGAACCTCTTCTGATGTGTCAGCAACTTTATCCCTCCGGAAACTCGGCGTCGAACAACAGAGATCCACCTGTCGCTCTATCTGAATGAGGTGAGGGATGCCAATGAGAACATCAGCAGTCTCGTGTCACTCCTACATGATCTGGCAAGTTCGGTACAATCGCAGTACACATCACACCAGCTCGATCACCTTTCATTATCAAAATACTATAGCACACTTCAATACTACATCTAGGCAAATCTTAAAAATATGACCTGATCTACCGTAATTTCTAGGCAATAAGACCCGAGGGTCATTAGAGAGTGGCATATTAATAAATACCCATGGAATTTTTTTTTTCCCCGTTCATGACACGGAGGGTGGCGTGGCGTCGTGCTACAAAATTTCTCTTACGTAAATTCGTTCATCCCGTTGACAAACATATGGAAGAGCGAGTGCGAGACCTTGTGAATCCAGAGGGTTCGAAACTGTTCCTCTCAGCGACCTACCTCCTGGAAAATGACAGGTGCCTAGCAGCCTTCAAGCGCTGGCTGAAGCAGCTCCACCTTCTCCACCACGAATCCCTTCCTGGTTTGTGCATGTATATGCTGAAGTTCTCTCTCGTTCTACCCACCCAACAAGAACCTCGCATATGTTTGTTTGTTGTTGAACATGTCAAAACATTATATGCTTTCTATATTTTTAGGATGTTTGAATAACCTAAAGGTGACAGTAACATTCCCGAAGGCTCTCCACTCGCACGTCACTCCATAACGAAGCTACTCGCCTGTATCATTATTGCAATAGCTCATATAGAGCATGTGTAAGGTCAAGGGTCACCCGAAGGTCAACAGTCAAAGACAGTCAACGGTTGTGACCTTTGACTGCCCAGTAACTGTTAGAATACTAGCGAGAATGACGAGAATGGATGACTAGAAAAGGGGGAGGGGTACAAGTACAAAGTCGAGAGAAATTGTGTACCTCCTAAGGCTAAACCCACTATAGCCTAGACAACTGTAAACACATAAACTAAGCATAGATACAACTAAGCATATATGTTTGACACACCCCCATAGGCGAAGTGGGGGATAGCCAGAGCAAGCAATGGTCACAAGACCAGTCAAGAGAAGAACCAAAGCAAAGCAAGCTCAGGGTGGATCACAAAGTCACCACACAGTCCGAGCACAAGCAAAGGGCCACAAGGCCAGTTCACATGCAGAGTTATATAAAGAGAACAAACAATACAGTGATCATACCCTAGCAAGTGCAAGCATGCAGGTATATAGATAGATCACAGTACAGGCAGAGTCAGGCAGTAAGTAAGTGAGGCAAAGTAGGCCCAAGGCCTAACACAGTAACAGAGCGCTGATGATCACCAGGCGGAAGTGCCTTGGTGAAGACATCAGCAGTGTTGGCCCGAGTGGCCACGTACGCTAGACGAAGCTGACCACGCTGCTGCAACTCTCGAGCAAGGAAGTATCGCAGAGCGATGTGCTTCGTTCTGTGCTCCAGTCTGTGCTCCTGACACAATGCTATCATAGCCTTGTTGTCTACGTACAGGACTGGAGGCGAACGAGGCTGCTCTCCCAAGTCGGTCAGCAAGTAGGTGAGTCAGCGTAGCTCCTGAGCAGCCATGGCTCCGGCGTAGATCTCATCCTCACAGCTGGAGCTGAGAACTGAGGACGAGCGGGTAGACCGACAAGAAACCGAGCCGGACCCAAGGCTGAAGGTGTAACCCTGCGACGACCGCTGCGTAGCTGAGTCGTCAACCCAAGAAGCGTCTGCGTGACCAGTGAGGACAACCGGACCTCGTCCTCCAAGCACAAGCCCCATGCCCGACGTACTGCACAGGTAACACAGTACCCTCTTCGCAGCATCCTAGTGCACCTTTCGATGCCTACCGGGAGCCACGTAGCGAGCCAGAAGGCTGAGAGGGTACGCGAGGTCAGGTCGTGTTCAGGTCATCAGGTACATGAGGCAACCCACAAGCTCTGGGTACGGACCACTCGGCTCTACGGACTCGTCCGAAGGTGGAGCTGAGAGCGAGTGGCTGGTAGACAGAGGAGTGAGCTGTGGCGAGGAGTACTGGAAGCCGAAGCGCTGAAGGACCTGGTGCACCATGTGTGACTGAGTCAGTGTGATGGTGCGCCGTGCTCTGTCCCGGGTGATCTGCAGGCCAAGATAGCTGCGCAGTTCATCCAGGTCAGTGCAGGTATGTCTCTTCTGCAGCTCGGACTTCACAAGGGTCAGTGCCTCAGTGTCAGCCGTGGCAAAGACAAGGTCGTCGACGTACACTAGGACGTAGAAGGGCGGCAGCGAGGTGTCGGTGCGTAGAAACAGCGACGGGTCTGCTGTAGAAGGAGCAAACCCAAGAGCCGCAAGCGTAGTCCTGAGTGTGTCGTGCCACTCGCGAGGCGCCTAGCGGAGACCGTAGACTGGCCGGCGGAGGCTCCACTGGGTACCTGCAGGAAACGACCCAGTGAAACCAGGTGGTCGGCGCAGCCAGATCTCCTCGTGCAGGCTGCCCTGCAGGAAGGCTGTACTGAAGTCCAGGGAGTGTAACTCGTAGTCACGCTGAGCAGCTACGTGCAGCAACACCTGAAGAGTAGTCATCTTTGGGGTGGGGGAGAAGGTCTGGAAGTAGTCAACTCCCTGTCGCTGACTGAAACCTCGAGCAACGTAGCACGCCTTGAAGGCAGGCGAAGAACCCGGCGGCCGCTTCACCTTGAAGATCCACATGCCATCGAATATGTTCACCCCAGGTGGGGGAACCTCGTCGACGTAAGTGCCTGTGGACTTCCAGGATGCCATCTCGGCATCCATAGCTGCCTGCCACTGAGAGGAGTAAGGACCCGTAATCGCCTCTGCGTAAGAGCGCGGGGTCGGGATGTCTGGAGCATCCAGGTCTCCCTCAAGGGCAAGCAGCAAGGAAGCGAAACGAGGTATAGCAGCTGCAAGACACTCAAAGTCCTCCTGCCTGTCCTCAAGGACGTCCGTGCCAAGTGCACACTCACCCCCGACGGACGGAGGACTGGCAGACACAGACTCAGCAACTAGAGCAGTAGTGTAGTCGAGACGGCAGGCAGCAGCAAAGTCAAGCAGCTCAGCAACGAGAGGAGAAGCAGTAGCAGACTCAAAGGACGGGTCAGTGACAGTAGTGGCAAGAAGACGAGCGACAGTGAAACTGGCAGCACGCGCTCGGTCAGACTCAGGGTCAGGGACCTCAGGAAGAGAGGACTTAGGAGGAGCAGGCAGAGGAACACGCAGTGGAACAGAGGAAGGACGGAGTGCCATGGTGAGCGTGCCTGGGACAGGAGGAGGACGCGAACGAGGAGCGCGACGAGCAGTGCGAACAGGCGAGACAGGACGAGACGCAGGCTGACGGCGCTATGTAAAACCTCCAGACTGCTCAGTGTAAGTAGAGGGAACAGGCAATGGGGAGGCTGGCTGTAACGGCGGCTGCGACTGGTCAGGCGGTGGACACAGGAAGGGAGGAGGAAGACCAGTAGAAGACGGGACACCAAGAACCTGCTGAAGCAGGGGAACGAAGTACGGGCGCGGTCGCACAGTGCCTCCAGCACCTCTAGCTCCAGGGTCAACAGCTCCAGCTCCTGCAGCTCCAGCGCCTCCTGCGCCAGGGCCTCCAACTCCAGCTACACCAGCTCCAGCGCCTCCGGCGCCAGCTGCTCCAGGCTCCGTAGGGTCTCTTGCTCCAGTAGTAACAGCAGCACCTCCAGCTCCAGCGTCTCCAGGCTTGCCAGCCCCAGGGGCTCCACTCCGACGGTGTGGGCGCTGAACAAGCCACTCACGCAGCTGCTGCGAGGTCAGTCGCGGTGAAGCACCAGCAGGACCTCCAGACAAAGCAGCACCCCGAGGCTCAGCACCCCCAGACTCCGCACCCTCCGACTCAGCACCCCCAGGCTCCCGCACCCCCAGGCTCAACACCCTCAGGCTCAGCACCCCCAGACCCAGCAGCCTCAGACTCCGCACCCCCAGATGCAGCACCACCAGACGTAGCACCTGGAGCAGCACCTGGGACGACAGCTACCTAAACAGGCGCAGTACCAGGGAGAGGGTCTACCTGAGACACTCCCGAGGGAGCAGGACCCTGGGGCGGAAGGGGGTCTACCGGAGGTGGACCGGGAGCAAGGAAGAGCGGCGGGGGCGGGGAAGGGGCAGAGCGGTAGGGGAAGAGACGGTAGAAGGGAACCGACTCGTCGAACGTGACGTCTTGAGAAGGGAGGACACGGCGCGAGGTGGGGTGGTAAAACTGCCAGCCAGGCGCGTCAGGGACAAAGCCAAGGAAGACGCAGGGAATGGCGCGGGCGGAGAGCTTGTCTGCGGACGTATCGCGAACAAAGGCACGAGAACCCTAGACCCGTAACACCGACGCATCGCCAACCTTCCCCCTCCAACGGAGTGTGGGCGAGGTCTTCGGCAAGGAGACACGGGGCCAAAGGTTGAGCTGATGCGCAGCATACTGGACCGCAAACGGCCACAGAAAATGGGGAGCGGCCGCATGGATCATGGAGGTACGAGCGACCTCCATGACTAAGCCAATGCGGCGCTCAGCAATCCCATTTTGCTGAGGGGAGTCCGGAAGCGTGAACGACTGGAGAATGCCCTCCCCACGACAAAAGTCCCGCAAGAGGTCGGAGGAGAACTCACCACCTCTGTCATAGTGCAGACGCAGGACAGGAAGATCCTGGCCGAACCGCTCGCGCAGCTGGAGACGGACTGTGCAGATCCAAGGGATCAAGACAGCAGAGACTTTTCCTTTGCTGCGCAAGGGGAAGACTGTGGTGTACCGCGTGTAGTCGTCAACTACCAGGAGAAAGTAGTGCTCGCGGCCCTGTCCAAAGACGCGGGCTGGGCCCCAAAAGTCCATGTGGAGGGTCTGCAGGGGAGCAGTCGTCGGGGGGAATGAGGAGGAGTGAGGAGCGGCGCGCTGCCGCCCCTCGACGCAAGGAAGACAGGGCGGGGCAGGTGAGGGCGGCAGGGGAGGCAGAGACCTGGGGAGACCAGAGACAAGGAGACGGGAGTGCATGCCACGAAGGCGTGGCAGGGAGGGGTGACCCAGGCGGTGGTGCTAAAGGAGAGTCTGGTGCGAGAGGAGGCGACACGAGCAAGAGGCGGCTACCTGACCTGACGCGGACACCTGAGTGGATACAGCGACCTGAGGAGGCTCGGTAGCCAGTGTGTACAGACTCGACCCTGGCCGACGAGTGAACGTAGCCAGGTGACGCCCCGTCCGTGTGCACGTGCAGATCGACACACTCCGACCCCCAGGAGTGGTGGAAGTGACCATCAGGCGGCTATACCTGGGTCAGGCGGCACACACCAGTAACAGTCACCCTCAGCACTAAAAGCCAAAGCATACATGGCAGAGATAATAACATCAAAGTCTAGGTCAAAGATAGCAACTCCCGACCTAAGCAACTCCGCCCAGCGAGGGCGCTCGACGTCATCACCAAACTCAGTACGCCACGCGTCGTCAAGGCAGGCAAAGCAGCGGCGCTCAGTGTGAAACCTCCCGCATGTCCGGCCCGCACCCGCACCCGTGCGAATGACATACGGACAGGTCTCACTACCCTCACCCGCCCCACGCTGAACCAACCATTCACGGAGCTGCTGGGGCGTCTGAGTCTTGCTCCGACGCTGCTGCTGGTGGCCCCGACCACCACTAGGGCCTCCACGCTGAGGTCCAGACCGACCACCACTGGTCCCACCGCCTCTACTGCCGCCACTCCCTCCGCTGCCTCCACCGCCGCCACCAGAGCCTCCACCTCCGCCACCGGTCCCACCGCCGCCACCACCTCCACCGCCTCCGCCTCCTCTACCGCTGCCCCCACTACCACTCCCACTGCCACCTCCACCACCACTGCTGCCTCCTCCACTACCCCGGCCACCCTTTCCCTTGCTGTTGCGGCGCTTCGCACTAGTCGAAGCAGCACCGACGTCCTCAGGAACAGAGACGTCTGCAGCAGCAGCAGAGGCGAAGGAGGAGGAAAGGGGGGAGGGGGAGCACCCCTCAAAGAAGGGTGAGCGCGGAGTGCTACGAGTAGCACCTACAGCAACTGCACTAGTCTTTGCTGCGAGGATATGCTGCTCGAGGAGGTCAACAGTGAGGGAAGTGGGGTCGAGGATGAGAAATTGGTCCCTGACAGAGCGAAGGGAGTCAGGGAGGCGAGTGACTATGAAGTAGAGGGTGATGAACATGGGGGGCTGGTTCGTGGGAAGGAACTCAGCAGGGACGGTAGCGCGGTAGCGAGCATCGCTAGTGTGCAGGTGGGTAACCAGGTCGGCTACTGTGGCAAAAGCCGACAGCTCAGGGAACAGGTAGGGCCGTAGCAGCCTGCCAATAGCAGCAGTGGCAAGGGAGGAGTAGCGAGCAACAAAAGTGTCGTACAAGGCCTGTGCTGTCCTGTGCTCGCCAAAGTGAGCACATTCGGTTGCGGGCAGGTGGTTGCGAATGGCCAAGCGGGCAGTAGCGTCACGAGACAGCCACTGGGAACGAGTCGAAACGTCAGCTCTGGCGGGAGGGGCTGGAGCGGCACCGGACACGTGGTCAAACAGTGAAACACTGTCCCGACTATCGCTCAGTAGGTATAGTTGCAGATCGTCGTGCCACGTGTCAAATGCTACAGGTCTGCCTTCCGGGTCGAACGGGAGAACTCGAAGCGACGCCATAGGGGCCGAGGGGCCAAACAGGGGGCCGGTCGCAGGGCTCTGAGGTGGGGCCGAGGGGCCTAGGGGGCCGCGGGGCCAAACAAGGGGCCGGGGCGGCCTAGGGGGGCCGAGGGGCCTAGGGGGCCGAGGGGCCAAACAAGGGGCCGGGGGGCCGGGCGCCGGGCTCTGAGGTGGGGCCGAGGGGCCTAGGGGCCGCGGGGCCAAACAAGGGGCCGGGGGGGGCCTAGGGGGGCCGAGGGGCCTAGGGGACCGAGGGGCCAAACAAGGGGCCGGGGGGCCGGGCGAAGGGCTCTGAGATGAGGCCGAGGGGCCTAGGGGCCGCGGGGCCAAACAAGGTGCCGGGGGGCCTAGGGGGGGGCCGAGGGGCCAATCACACGGGGCCGAGGGGCGGGGCCGAGAGGCCAAACAAGGGGCCGGGGGGCCGGGCGCCGGGCTCTGAGGTGGGGCCGAGGGGCCTAGGGGCCGCGGGGCCAAACAAGGGGCCGGGGGGGGCCTAGGGGGGCCGAGGGGCCTAGGGGGGCCGAGGGGCCTAGGGGGCCGAGGGGCCAAACAAGGGGCCGGGGGGCCGGGCGAAGGGCTCTGAGTTGAGGCCGAGGGGCCTAGGGGCCGCGGGGCCAAACAAGGTGCCGGGGGGCCTAGGGGGGGGCGGAGGGGCCAATCACACGGGGCCGAGGGGCGGGGCCGAGAGGCCAAACAAGGGGCCGGGGGGCCGGGCGCCGGGCTCTGAGGTGGGGCCGAGGGGCCTAGGGGCCGCGGGGCCAAACAAGGGGCCGGGGGGCCTAGGGGGGTTGAGGGGCCTAGGGGGCCGAGGGGCCAAACAAGGGGCCGGGGGGGGGGGGGGGGGGGGGCGGGCGCCGGGCTTTGAGGTGGGGCCGAGGGGCCTAGGGGCTGCGGGGCCAAACAAGGGGCCGAGGGGGGGGGCCTAGGGGGGCCGAGGGGCCTAGGGGGCCGAGGGGCCAAACAAGGGGCCGGGGGGCCGGGCTCCGGGCTTTGAGGTGGGGCCGAGGGGCCTAGGGGCCGCGGGGCCAAACAAGGGGCCGGGGGGGCCTAGGGGGGGCCGAGGGGCCTAGGGGGCCGAGGGGCCAAACAAGGGGCCGGGGGGGCCGGTCGCCGGGCCTTGAGGTGGGGCCGAGGGGCCTAGGGGCCGCAGGGCCAAACAAGGGGCCGAGGGGGCCTAGGGGGGCCGAGGGGCCTAGGGGGCCGAGGGGCCAAACAAGGGGCCGGGGGGGCCGGGCTCCGGGCTTTGAGGTGGGGCCGAGGGGCCTAGTGGCCGCGGGGCCAAACAAGGGGCCGGGGGGGCCTAGGGGGGCCGAGGGGCCTAGGGGGCCGAGGGGCCAAACAGGGGGCCGGGGGGCCGGGCGCCGGGCTGTGAGGTGGGGCCGAGGGGCCTAGGGGCCGTGGGGCCAAACAAGGGGCCGGGCGCAGGTGTTGTCGGGCTGGGGTTAGGTGCGGGGCCGGGCGCTGGGCGAGGGACTGAGCCGGGCGCGGGCGTAAGGTACGGGGCCGGGCACTGGCAGGAACGGGGCCGGGCGCTGGGCAGGTACGGGGCCGGGCGCTGGGCAGGTACGGGGCCGCGCGCTGGGCAGGTACGGGGCCGGGGCGCGGGCTAAGTACGGGGCCGGGCTTGGGCGTTATACGGGCCTGGCGCGGGCTAGGTACGGGGCCAGGCGCTGGCGACAGACGGGGCCGGGCGCGGGGCTAGGTACGAGCCGAGCGCGGGCGAGAGACGGGGCCGGGCGCGGGCAGGGTACGGGCCGGTTGCGAGGCTAGGTACGGGCCGGGCGCGGGGCTAGGATCGGGGCCGAGCGCGAGGCTAGGTACGGGCCGAGCGCGAGGCTAGGTACGGGCCGGTCGCGGGCGTCGACGGGGCGCGGGCTAGGTACGGGGCCAGGCGCGGGTGTCGACGTGGCGATCGCGGGCTAGGTACGGGCCGGGCACGGGCGTGAGAAGGCACGGGCCGAGGGGCCAAACACAGGGGCCGCCGAGCGCGGGCTAGGTACGGGCCAGGCGCGGGCAGGAGACTGGGCCGGGCGCAGGCTAGGTACGGGCCTATCACGGGCGCGGTACGGGCGGGGCGCGGGGCTAGGAACGAAATAGTAGGTGGTGGGCCCAAGAGTAGCCTGCTCTGATACCATGTTAGAATACTAGCGAGAATGACGAGAATGGATGACTAGGAAAGGGGGAGGGGTACAAGTACAATGTCGAGAGAAATTGTGTACCCCCTAAGGCTAAACCCACTATAGCCTAGACAACAGTAAACACATAAACTAAGCCTAGATACAACTAAGCATATATGTTTGATAGTAACCGCACTTGGAAGTTACGCGATGCAACACGGTAACTGTGAACAATAGAAGTAGTCGTGGTTACTGTAGCAATGCAATTCAGTTAATAAGGGAATGTACCCCTCAGAGTACATGGCTAGCTAGGATTGCTATTTATATCTTTGTACCACTATCGTTTAATTTTCTTGTTCTTTTTCAACTTATTAACAAGGTTATTACAAAGACTTCATTGTCTTATCTCAAACTTGACAGACTTATCCTATCCACAACGATCCTTCACTTATAACAACATGGTATGAGAACTGGAGTGGATTATAAGGCTTGTTAAGCTCTTGTTCTTTCTAGAACAACTTCTGTCAAAATGTTATCATGCTTATATTATGTAGGCTGTGGTGGGGTAGCCCATAAGGGGTACAACCCAATTAGGGTTAGTACTTGTACCAACTTTCTGTTCAATGCATTCATTCTCGTTCAATATTCTGACATGGTTTCAGAGCAGGTCTTGTTCCAAGACCGTTTTTTTTTAGGGCCCACCGCATAGCGCTGCCCTGCCCTGCCCTGCCCGCGCGCCGCTCTTTTGGCCGCTGCCCTGCTGCCCGCACCGCCCTGCTGCGCGCCGCCATGCTGCCCGCGCCGCCCTGCTGCGCGCCACCCTGCTGGCCGACGCTATGCTGCCCGAGCCCCGCCATGCTGCCCGCGCCGCCCTGCTGCGCGCAACCCTGCTGGCCGACGCTATGCTGCCCGAGCCCCGCCCTGCTGCCCGCGCGCCGCCCTGCTGGCCGCCGCACAGCCGTGCCCTGCCCGCGCGCCGCCTTGCTGGCCGCCGCTCTGCCCTGCCATTGCACAGCCCTGCCCTAGCCGTGCGCCGCCTCGCCCTGCCTTGCGCGCTTCCCTAGTGCTCGCGCGCCGCCCTGCCTGCGTGCTGCCCTGCTGGTCGCGCGTCACTCTGCTCTACCCGCTATGGCTTCTCTCAGTGTTCTCACCTTCGATCATGAGGGACGTCCGATCCAGTTCGATACATGGCTCGACGACTTACAGTTGTACCTACTGAGCGATTCTACAGACAGCGTTTCGTTGTTTGACCACATGTCCGAAGCCTCTCTCGCCCCTCCCGCCACAGCTGACAGTGCGACTTGCTCATAGTGGCTTACCCGTGACGCTGCTGCTCGCATAGCCATTCCCAACCACCTGCCGTTAGCCGAACGCGCTCACTTTGGCCCACACAAGACTGCTAAAGCCCTGTACGACGCTGTAGTCGCTCGTTACTCCTCCCCTGCCACTGCTGCTCTCGGTCGCCTTATACTGCCCTACCTGTTTCCTGAGCTATCAGCCGTTGCCACAGTCGTGTTGATATCTTTGCTCTTGACTATGATGCTATCCTTGCTGCCATGTATGCCTTGTCTGTTAGTGCTGAGGGTGACTGTTACCTGTGTGTGCCGATCGACCCAGGTATAGAGGCTGCTACTCTAGGTGTTAGTGAGTCTGCTCTCCCTGGTACTGCGCTGGGTGAGGCCTTTCACACCTTCACACTTGACTCAGGTGGTTCCCGCTGTTTCTTTTGCGACAGTACCACCCTCACTCCACTCCCTGCACCTGTTCTGGTAAGACTGGCTGACCCCTCAGGGGGCCCAGTTCTTGCCCGTTCCTCCACTGTTCTCCCGTGTCTAGAGGTTCCGTCCAGCTCACTGTCAGGTCTTCACCTCCCCTCGTTCTCTACAAACTTGGTGAATACCGCTACCCTCCTGGATGCGATGGTCACTACCACCACTCCTGGGGGTTAGTGTGTGTCGATCTGCACGTGTACATGGACGGGTCGTCACCTGGCCACGTTCACCCGTCGGCTTGGGTCGAGTCTGTACACACTGAATACTGAGCCTCCTCAGGTAGCTGCGTCTGCTCAGGTGTCCGCGTCAGGTCCGGTAGCAGCCCCCTGCTCGTGTCGCCTCCTGTCGCACCAGACTCTCATGTGGCACCATCACCCCTCCCTGCAACGCCTTCGTGGCATGCACTCCCGCCTCCTTGTTTCTGGTCTTCCCAGGTCTCTGCCTCCTCTCCCGCCCTTGCCTGCCCCACCCTGCCTTCCTTGCGACGAGGGGCGGCAACGCGCCGCTCCTCACTCCTCCTCGTTTCCCCCGACGACTGCTCCCCTGCAAACTCTCCACATGAACGTGTGGGGCCCAGCTCGCGTCAGTGGACAGGACCGCGAGCGCTACTTCCTGCTGGTTGTTGACAACTGCACGCGTTACACCACGGTCTTCCCCTTGCGCAACAATGGTGAGGTCCCTGATGTCTTGATCCCTTGGATCCGCGCAGTCCGTCTCCAGCTCCGTGAGCAATTCCGTGAGGACCTTCCTGTCCTGCATTTGCACTCTGACAGAGGTGGTGAGTCCTCCTCAGACCTCTTGCGAGACTTTTGTCATGGGGAGGGCATCCTCCAGTCGTTCACGCTTCCGGCCTCCCCGTAGAAAAATGAGGTTGCTGAGCGCCGCATTGGCTTAGTCATGGAGGTGGCTCGTACCTCCATGATCCATGCGGCTGCTCCCCATTTTTTGTGGCCGTTTGTGGTCCGGTACGCTGCGCATAAGCTCAACCTCTGGCCCCGTGACTCCTTGTCGGAGACCTCGCCTACACTGCATTGGACGGGGAAGGTTGGCGATGCGTTGGTGTTTCGGGTCTGGGGATCTCGTGCCTTTGTCCGCGATACTTCCGCGGACAAGCTCTCCGCCCGCGCCATTCCCTGCATCTACCTTGGCTTTCCCCCTGACGCGCCTGGCTGGCAGTTTTACCACCCCACCTTGCGCCGTGTCCTGCCCTCTCAGGACGTGACATTAGATGAGTCGGTTTCCTTTTACCGTCTCTTCCCCTACCGCACTGCCCCTCTTCCACTATAGACTCAGGTGATCCTAGGGGTTCTGCGTCTGGGGGTGCTGCGTCAGGCGGTGCTGAGCCTGCGAGTGCGGAGCCTCGGGGTGCTGAGCCTGCGAGTGTGGAGCTTGGGGGTGCTGAGCTTGAGGGTGCGGAGCCTGGGGCTGCTGAGTTTGAGGGTGCAGAGTCTGGGGGTGCTGAGCCTGAGGGTGCGGAGCGTGGGGCATGGGGGTGCTGAGTCTGAGGGTGCGGAGTCTAGGGGTGCTGAGCTTAGAGGTACTGCGTCTGCCGGAGGTCCTGCAGGTGCCTCGCAACCACTGTCTCATCGGCGGGAGCCTCTCTCAGCGCAGTAGCTGCGCGAGTGGTTTGCTCAGCGCACACGCCTTAGGAGTGGCGCTGCAGGAGCTGGAGGCCCTGCCGCTGGAGGCACTGGAGCTGGAGGTGCTGGAGCTACTAGTCCTGGAGGTGCTGGAGTTACTGCTGGAGCTGGAGGTACCGGAGGTGCTGGAGCTGCTGGTCCTGGAGGTGCTTGTACTCGAGGTACTAGAGCTGCCGGAGCTGGTGGTGTTGGAGGCGCTAGAGCTGAAGACCCTGGAACTGGAGGCACTGGAGCTGGAGACCCTGGAGCTGGAGGCACTAGCGCTGGAGGCACTGGCGCTGGAGGCGCTGGAGCTGGAGGCACTGGAGCTGGAGGTGCTGGAGCTTCTAGTCCTGGAAGTGCTGGAGTTACTGCTGGAGCTGGAGGTACTGGAGGTGCTGGAGCTGCTGGTCCTGGAGGTTCTCGTAATCGAGGTACTGGAGCTGCCGGAGCTGGTGGTGTTGGAGGCACTGGAGCTGGAGACCCTGGAGCTGGAGGAACTGGCTCTGGAGGCGCTGGAGCTCGAGGAGCTAGAGCTGGAGGCGCTGGAGCTGGAGGCGCTGGAGCTGGAGGCGCTGGAGCTGGAGACCCTGGAGCTGGAGGTGCTGGCGCTGGGGGTGCTGGAGCTGGCGGTACTGGTGCTGGAGGCATTGTGCAGCGGCGACCGTTTTTCGTTCCGCCGCCACCGTCGTTTCTGCCGCCACCTGACTCGGTCCTTCGCCAGGTTCTTAGTCTCCCATCTTCTACTGGCCTTACTCCTAGCTTGCTGTGTCCATCGCCTCACCAGTCGCAACCACAGTTACAGCCAGACTCCTCACTGCCTGCTCCTTCTTCTAACGCTGAGAAGACAAACTCTCTTACGGAGCGTCGTGAGCCTGAGTCTCGTCCTGCCTCGCCTGCTCGCGCTGTTTGCACTGGTCGTCGTGTTCCTCGTCCGCCTCCTCCTCCTGTCCCCGGCACTTCGTCCTTCCTCTGTTCCACTGCGAGTTCCCCTGCCGCCTCCTCCTGTGTCCTCTCTTCCTGCCGTTTTTGACCCTGGGTCTAACTTAGCTCGTGCTGCCAGTCTTACTGTCCCTCGTCTCCTAGCCACTGTTGTCACTGACCCTTCGTTTGAGTCTTCTGCTGCATCTGCCCTCGTTGCTGAGCTTGTTGAATTTGCTGCCGCCTGTCGTCTTGACTACGCCACTAGTCTTGTTGCTGAGTCTGAGTCTGACTGTACTCCGTCCGTCGGGGGTGACTGTGCTCTTGGCACGGACGTCCTTGAGGACAGATAGGAGGATTTTGAGTGTCTTGCAGCTGCTGTACCTCATCTCGTGGCCATGCTGCTTGCACCTGAGGGAGACCTGGATGCACCAGACATCCCGACCCCGCGCTCTTTCGCAAAGGCGATTACGGGTCCCTACTCCTCTCATTGGCAGACAGCCATGGACGCAGAGATGGCATCGTGGAAGTCCACAGGCACCTACGTCGACGCAGTTCCCCCTCCAGTGGCGAACATCGTCGATGGCATGTGGATTTTCAGGGTGAAGCGGCTGCCGGGTTCTCCGCCTATCTTCAAGGCTCGTTACGTTGCACGAGGCTTCAGTTAGCGACAGGGAGTTGACTTCTTCCAGACCTTCTCCCCTACCCCAAAGATGACCACTCTTCGGGTTCTGCTGCACGTCGCCGCTCATCGTGACTACGACCTGCACTCTCTTGACTTCAGCACAGCTTTCTTACAGGGCAGCCTGCGCCGCCCACCTGGCTTCACTGGGTTGTTTCCTGCAGGTACCCAGTGGAGCCTCCGGCGGCCAGTCTATTATCTCCGCCAGGCGCCTCGCAAGTGGCATGACACACTGAGGACGACGCTTGCGGCTCTTGGGTTTGCACCTTCGACTACTGACCCGTCGCTGTTTCTGCGCACCGACACTTCGCTGCCGCCGTTCTACGTCCTTGTGTACGTCGACAACTTGGTTTTTGCCACTGCTGACACTGAGGCACTGGCCCTTGTGAAGTCGGAGCTGCAAAAGAGACACACCTGCACTGACCTGGGTGAGATGCGCAGAGCACGGTGCACCATCACCCTGACTCAGTCACACATGGTGCACCAGGTCCTTCAGCACTTCGGCTTCCGGTACTCCTTGCTACAGTCCACTCCTCTGCCTGCCGGTCACTTGCTCTCAGCTCCATCTTCGAACGAGTCCGTAGAGCCGAGTGGCCCGTATCCAAAGCTTGTGGGCTGCCTCATGTACCTGATGACCTGCACTTGACCTGACCTTGCCTACCCTCTTAGCATCCTGGCACGCTACGTTGCGCCCGGGAGACACCGACCAGAGCACTGGGAGGCCGCTAAGAGGGTGTTGCGCTACTTGTGCAGTACATCGGGCATGGGGCTCGTGCTTGGAAGACGGGGTCCAGTTGTCCTCAGTGGACACGCAGACGCTTCTTGGGTTAACGACTTGGCTACGCAACGGTCATCACAGGGTTACACTTTCATCCTTGGCTCCAGCTCTGTTTCTTGGTGGTCTACCCGCTCGTCTTCTGTTCTCAGTTCCAGTTGTGAGGCTGAGATCTACGCAGGGGCCATGGCTGCACAGGAGTTACGCTGGCTCACCTACCTGCAGACCGACCTGGGAGAGCGGCCTCGTTCTTCTCCAGTTCTGTACGTAGACAACAAGGCCATGATTGCCTTGTGTCAGGAGCACAGACTGGAGCACAGAACGAAGCACATCGCTCTGCGTTACTTCCTTTCTCGAGAGTTGCAGCAGCGTGGTCAGCTTCGTCTTGCGTACGTGGCCACTAGGGCCAACACTGTTGATATATTCACCAAGGCACTTCAGTCTGGTGATCATCAGCATTTCTGTACTGTGTTAGGCCTTGTGCCTACTTGTCAAACTTATATATGCTATAGTCTGTTTAGGCTGTAGTGGGGTAGTTCTTATAGGGTACAACACTTTTAGGTTTCCTACTTGTACCCACTTGCTTCCTAGTTCATTCAATTCCGTTCCTGATTGTAACATGGTATTCTGAGTAGGTTCCCTAGTGGGAACGTTTTTTTAGGGCCCACCACGAAATTTCTCCTGCCCTGCCCGAAGCACGCATCGCGCCCTGCCTTTGCCGCCCGTTGGCCCCTTAGCCGCCCGTCGTCGGCCCCTTAGCCGCCCTTCACGGCCCCTTAGCCGCCCGTCGTCGGCCCCTTAGCCACCCGTCACGGCCCCTTTGCCGCCCGTCGGCCCCTTAGCCGCCCGTCGGCCCCTTTCGCTGCCCGTCACGGCCCCTTAGCTGCCCGTCGTCGGCCCCTTAGCCGCCCGTCACGCCCCCTTAGCCGCCCGTCGCGGCCCCTTAGCCGCCCGTCGGCCCCTTCGCCGCCCGTCACGGCCCCTTGGCCGCCCGTCAATGGCCCCCCCCCCCCCCCCCTTGCCGCCCGTCACGGCCCCTAAGCCGCCCGTCGGCCCCCCCTTAGCCGCCCGTCGGCCCCGTAGCCGCCCGCTGGCCCCTTAGCCGCCCGTCACGGCCCTTAGCCGCCCGGCGGCCCCTTCGCCACCCGTCACGGCCCCTCTTGCCGCCCGTCGACCGCCAGTTCCGGCCAGCCCGTCACGGCACGGCCGCCTGCTACGGCTCTGTCCTGCAGCCGCCCCCGGTCACGGCCCTGCCCTACAGCCGCCCCCTGCTGCGGCCCTGACCTAAAACCACCAGCTATGGCCCTGCCTATCACCCGCCCCTGGTAAGCACCCGCGCCACCCCGCCACATGCTGCCCTACTGCGCCGCACCGCCTGCTGCCACACCGCGCCGCCAAGAACCGAGCCGTGCCGCCCAGCCGAGCCGCGCCGCCCAGCCAAGCTGCGCCGCCCCTCCGAGCTGCGCAGCCCAGCCGAACCGCGCTGCCGAACCGAGCCGCGCTGCCCTTCTCCTTGCACTGCGCCTGCTGCCACTGCTGCTTCTGCTGCCTCTGCTGCTCCTGCTGCTACTCCTACTATGGCTAGCCCCACTGTTCTCACCTTTGATGCTGAGGGGCGTGCAGTTGAGTTTGATGTGTGGGTTGACGACCTGCAGCTCTTTCTTCAGTGTGACTCTAGGGATGGGGTATCCCTTTTTGATCACACTACCGGTATCTCCACTGCTCTTGCTGCCACTGCTGATAGTACTGTTCGCTCGCAGTGGACCACTCGTGACGCTGTTGCTCGCCTTGCTGTTCGTATCATCTGCCGCCTGCTGAGCGCGCGCATTTTGGCCAGTACAAGACTGCTAAGTCTTTGTACGTTGCTGTAGTTGCGCGCTACTCCTCCCCTGCCACTGCTGCCCTCAGCCGCCTCATGCTGCCGTACCTTTTCCCTGACCTTGCCGCCTTTGCCACAGTCGCTGACCTCACTGCTCACCTCCGCACTAGTGACGCCCGCTACGGCGCTGCCCTTCCCACTGAGTTCTGTGCCAAGAACCCCCCCCCCCCATGTACATCACCCTTTACTACCTAGTCACCCGCCTCCCTGACTCCTTTTCTTCAGTCAGGGACCACTTTCTCTCCCTTTGCCCCACCGAGCTCACTGTCGACCTGCTAGAGGAGCGCCTAGCTGCAGCTGAGAAGAGTATCTTAGCTGTAGGTGCTTCTCGGGGCGACCGTTGCACCCCTTTCTTTGAGGGGTGTTCCCCTGTCCCCCTTCTCCCCTCTGTTGCCTTTGCTGCTGCTGTCGACCTCGCTGGCACTGAGGAGGTCGGCGCTGCGTCTGCCCCTAGTGGGAGACGCCGCAACAGCAAGGGCAAGGGGAGCAAGGGTGGTGGGGGGGACGGAGGGGGCGGCGGCGGAGGCGGTGGAGGAGGCGGAGGGGGTAGTGGTGGAGGTGGGGGTGGTGCCGGGAGTGGGGGCTTCGGTGGAGGCGGTGGCGGTGGTGGAGGCAGCGGCGGAGGTGGCGGAGGCAGCGGCAGCGGTGGTGGAGGCAGCGGCAGTGGTGGCGGAGGTGGCGGTGGCGGTGGTGCTGGTCGAGGTGCAGCCGCGCAGCATGGAGGCTTTGGTGGTAGCCAGCGCCAGCAGCAGCCGCGCTCCCTGCACTTACGTTCTTCGCACTGGCAGTCGTCGTGGGGAGACGTGCGGGCTGTCACACACTGCGCAGCGCTGCTTCGGTCGCCTGACTGACGCCTGGCGCGCCCAGTTTCCTGACGCTGTTGAGCTCCCTCGCTGGGGTGATCTGCTCAGGCAGAATGTGGCTATCTTTGATCTTGATTTCGATGCTATCCTTGCTGCCATGTATGCTTTGACTGATAGTGCTGAGGGTGACTGTAACCTGAGTGTCCCGCCCGACCCGGGCATTGCGGCTGCTGCTCTAGGTGCTAGTGCGTCTGCTGCTCCAGGTACTGGTGAGTCTGCTGCTCCAGGTGCTGGCGAGTCTGCTCTCTCTGGTACTGCACCTACTGAGGCCTTGCACACTTTCACACTTGACTCTGGTGCTTCGCGCTCTTTCTTTAGAGACAGCACCACGCTCACGCCGCTCAGTCGGCCTGTAGCAGTCTCCCTGGCTGACCCCTCTGGGGGTCCAGTCCTTGCGCACTCTTCCACGGTTCTACCGTGTCCTGCGGCCCCGTCGGGCTTCCTGTCGGGACTCCACCTCCCCTCGTTCTCTACGATCTTGGTGAGTGGAGCTGACCTCCAGGACGCGTGGGTTGACCAGTTCGCCCCTGGAGGTCAGCGTGTGACCCACTGCACTTGCTCTCGGACGGGCCGCCACCTGGCCACGATCACCCGTCGGCCTGGGTCGAGTCTCTACACACTGACTACTGCGCCCCCTCCGGTCTCTGCGTCTAGTCAGGTAGCAGCGTCTAGTCAGGTGTTTGCTGCTGCATCCCGGTCTAGTCCGGGGTCTGCCCCCTGCTCGTGTCGTCCTCTGACACACGAGACTCTCCTTTGGCTTCACTGCCTTGGTCACCCCTCCCTGCCTCGTCTTCGAGGCATGGCCTCCCGTAACCTTGTCTCGGGTCTCCCCCGGTGCCTTCCTCCCCTTCCTCCGGGGCCTGCCCTCACCTGTGTTCCCTGTGTCGAGGGCCGGCAGCGTGCCGCTCCTCACTCCTCTTCGTTCCCTCCGACCGAGGCTCCCCTGCAGACTCTTCACATGGACGTGTGGGGCCCAGCCTGCGTCCGTGGACAAGGTCACGAGCGTTACTTCCTGCTGGTCGTTGACGACTACTCGCGTTACACCTCAGTCTTCCCCTTGCGCAGCAAGGGTGATGTCCCTGAGGTGTTGATCGACTGGATCCGCGGTGCCTGTCGCCAGCTCAGCGAGAGTTTCGGCTCAGACCTTCCTGTTCTGCGTCTGCACTCAGACAGAGGTGGTGAGTTTTCCTCCGATCTCCTGAGGGCCTTCTGTCGTGCGGAGGGCATCCGCCAGACGTTCACGCTTCCGGCCTCCCCACAGCAAAATGGGATTGCTGAGCACCGCATTGGCATGGTCATGGACGTCGCTCGTACGTCCATGATCCATGCGGGTGCTCCCCATTTTCTGTGGCCATTCGCGGTTCAGTACGCGGCGCATCAGATCAACCTTCAGCCTCGTGTCTCCGTGTCGGAGACCACACCTACTCTGAGGTGGACAGGGAAGGTTGGCGATGCGTCTGCGTTCCGTGTCTGGGGATCTCGAGCTTTTGTCCGCGATACTTCAGCGGACAAGCTGTCCTCCCGTGCCGTTCCCTGTGTCTTCCTTGGCTTCCCCCCTGACGCACCCGGGTGGCAGTTTTACCACCACACCTCGCGTCGTGTTCTGTCCTCTGAGGACGTCATGTTTGACGAGTCGGTGTCTTACTACCGTCTCTTTCCCTACCGCGCTGCCTCTCTCCCCCCCCCGCCACACTTCCTAGTACCAGGTACTCCTCCGGTAGACCCCCTCCCCCCTCAGGGTCCTGCCCCCTCAGGTGTGTCTTAGGTAGACCCTGCCGAGCCGGTCGAGGTAGCTGTCGACTCAGGTGCTGCTAGGGGTACTGAGCCTGCGGGTGCGGGGACTGGGGGTGCTGAGCCTGAGCGTGTGGAGCTTGGGGGTGCTGACTCTGGGGGTGCTGCGTCTTTGGGTGCTGAGCCTGCGTGTGCTGAGTCTGGCGGTTCTCCGGGTGTCCCGTTACGGCGGGAGCCCCTCTCTCCGCAGCGGCTTCGTGAGTGGTACGCTTCACGCTGTCGCCGTGCTACTAGTGCTACTGGTGCTGGAGCCGCTGGTCCTGGAGGCGTTCGTACTGGCGGTACTGGAGCTGCTGGTGCTGGAGCTGCTGGAGGTGCTGCTGGTGCTGGAGCTGCTGGAGGTGCTGCTGGTGCTGGAGCTGCTGGAGGTGCTTCTGGTGCTGGAGCTGCTGGAGGTACTGCTGGTACTGGAGCTGCTGGAGGTGCAGCTGGTGCTGGAGCTGCTGCTGGTGCTGGAGCTACTGGAGGTGCTGCTGGTGCTGGGGCTACTGGAGGTGCTGCTGGTGCTGGTGCTGCTGGAGGTGCTGCTAGTGCTGGAGCTGCTGGAGGTGCTGCTGGTGCTGGAGCTACTGGAGGTGCTGCTGTTGCTGGTGCTGCTGGAGGTGCTCCTGGTGCTGGAGCTGCTGGAGGAGGTACTGGTGCTGTCTCTGCTGTTTCTGGAGGCGCTGCGCGGCCGCGGCCGTACTACGTTCCGCTCCTTCAGCAGGTTCTTGGTCTACCGCCTTCTCCTGGTCCTCCTCCTCCGTTACTGAGTCCACCGCCTGTCCAGTCACAGTCGCCATTACAGCCGTCCTCTCCGCTGCCTGGTCCTTCTCCTTACTCTGGACCGACTAGAGGTCTTACGGAGCGTCGTGAGCCTGAGTCGCGTCCTGCGTCGCCTGTACGCACTGCTCGTGCTGGTCATGTTTTGCGTCCGCGTCCTCCTCCTGTCCCTGGCACTCACTCTATGACTCTGCGTCCTTCCACTGCTCCACAGCGTGTCCCTCTGCCCTCTCCTCCTGCGTCCTCTCTTCCTGACGGTCCGGACCCGGAGTCTGACTCCCTTCGTGCTGCTAGTCCTACTGTCACGCGCTTCTTGGCCACTGCTGTCACTGACCCTCTGTTTGAGTCCTCTGCTGCGTCTGCTCTCGTTGCTGAGCTTGTTGACTTTGCTGCAGGCTGTCGCCTAGACTACGCCACTAGTCTTGTTGCTGAGTCTGCGTCTGCGTCTGTCTGTCCTCCGTCTGTCGGGGGTGAGTGTGCTCTTGGCACGCACGTTCTTGAGGACAGACAGGAGGAGTTTGAGTGCTTTGCCACTGCTGTACCTCATCTCGTGTCCATGCTGCTTGCCTCTGAGGGAGACCCGGATGCACCAGACATCCCAACCCCGCGCTCTTACACAGAGGCGATAGAGGGTCCCTACTCCTCTTAGTGGCAGGCTGCCATGGACGCCAAGATGGCTTCGTGGAAGTCCACAGGCACCTACATAGACGAGGTTCCCCCACATGGGGCGAACATCGTCAGTGGCATGTGGATTTTCAGGGTGAAGCGGCCGCCGGGTTCTCCGCCTGCCTTCAAGGCGCGTTACGTTGCACGTGGCTTCAGTCAGCGACAGGGAGTTGACTTCTTCCAGACCTTCTCCCCTACCCCGAAGATGACTCTTCGGGTACTGCTGCACGTAGCTGCTCAGCGTGACTACGAGCTCCACTCGCTTGACTTCAGCACAGCCTTCCTTCAGGGCAGCCTGCACGAGGAGATATGGCTGCGCCGCCCACCTTGCTTCACTGGGTCGTTTCCTGCTGGTACCCAGTGGAGCCTCCGCCGGCCAGTCTACGGTCTCCGCCAGGCACCCCGTGAGTGGCACGACACACTGAGGACCACTCTTGCTACTCTTGGTTTTGCTCACTCCACTGCTGACCCTTCTCTGTTTCTACGCACTGACACCACTCTGCCGCCGTTCTACGTTCTCGTGTACGTAGACGACCTTGTCTTTGCTACTACTGACACTGAGGCACTCGCCCACGTGAAGTCCGAGCTGCAGAAGAGACACACGTGCACCGACCTGGGGGAGCTGACAAGCTATCTTGGCTTGCGGATCACCGGGGACAGAGCACAGCGCACCATTACCTTGACTCAGTCACACATGGTGCAGCAGGTCCTTCAGCGCTTCGGCTTCACGTACTCCTCGCCACAGTCCACTCCTCTGCCTACCGGTCACTCGCTCTCAGCTCCACCTTCGGACGAGTCCGTAGAGCCGAGTGGCCCGTATCCAGAGCTTGTGGGCTGCCTCATGTACCTGATGACTTGCACACGACCTGACCTCGCATACCCTCTCAGCCTTCTGGCTCGCTACGTGGCTCCCGGTAGGCATCGAAAGGTGCACTGGGATGCTGCAAAGAGGGTGTTGCGCTACTTGTGCAGTACATCGGGCATGGGGCTCGTGCTTGGAGGACGGGCTCGAGTTGTCCTCACTGGTCACGCTGACGCCTCCTGGGTTGATGACTTGGCTATGCAGCGGTCGTCACAGGGTTACACCTTCAGTCTTGGCTCCGGTTCTGTCTCTTGGCGGTCTACCCGCTCTTCTTCTGTTCTTAGCTCCAGTTGTGAGGCTGAGATCTACGCTGGGGCCATGGCTGCACAAGAGCTACGCTGGCTCACCTACCTGCTGACCGACTTGGGAGAGGCGCCTCGTTCTCCTCCAGTTCTGTACGTAGACAACTAGGCCATGCTGGCCTTGTGTCAGGAGCACAGACTGGAGCACAGAACGAAGCACATTGCTCTGCGCTACTTCCTTGCTCGAGAGTTGTAGCAGCGTGGCCAGTTTCGTCTCGCTTACGTGGCCTCACAGGCACTTCAGCCTTGTGATCATCAGCGTTTCTGTACTGTTCTAGGCCTTGTACCTACTGTGCCTCACTTGCTTACTTCTTGACTCTGCTTGTACTGTACTCTATATACATATACCTGCATGCTTACACTTGCTAGGTTGTGTTCACTGTATTGTTTGTTTTCCTTTATATAACTCTGCATGTGAACTGGCCTTATGGCCCTTTGCTTGTGCTCAGACTGCGTGGTGACTTTGTGATCCACCCTGAGCTTGCTTTGCCTTCTTGACTGGTCTTGTGACCTCTTGTTCTCCCCCACTTTGCCTATGGGGGTGTGTCAAACTTATATATGCTATAGTCTGTTTAGGCTGTAGTGGGGTAGTTCTTATAGGGTACAACACTTTTAGGTTTCCTACTTGTACCCACCTGCTTCCTAGTTCATTCATTTCCGTTCTTGATTCTAACACTACTTTGCCTCACTTGCTCACTGCGTGACTTTGCTTGTACTGTGATCTATATATATGCCTGCATGCTTACTCTTGCTAGGGTATGATCACTGTACTGTTTGTTCTCTTTTATATAATTTTGCATGTGAACTGGCCTTGTGGCCATTTGCTTGTGCCCAGAATGCGTGGTGACTTCGTGATCCACTCTGAGCTTGCTTTGCTTTTCTTGACCGGTCTTGTGACCACTTGTTCTCCCCCAGTTTGCCTATGGGGGTGTGTCAAAATGTTATCATGCTTATATTGTGTAGGCTGTAGTGGGGTAGGCCATAAGGGGTACAACCCAATTAGGGTTAGTACTTGTACCAACTTTCTATTCAATGCATTCATTCTCGTTCAGTATTCTGACAACTTCTTTACAAATTACTCGTTAAACTATTACAAACTCTGCATCTCTATGGCTCGCGAAGGAAAAGCCACTGCGGATTCTCCGGGGCCACCACCAGCAACACCTACTGCACCATCAGCGGTGACCTTCGTTAGCGCCGCTCTCGTTGAGCAGCTGGTCGCTCGCATCAACGCTCTTGAGAGCCATCAAGCTATGAGCATCGATGGCTCAAGCTACGCACGTGGAGTTGCTGGACTCCCTCTCCCTGGAGAAGACCGCCGCGTCAACTCCGAGAGGTCATTTACCTTTGACAACCGTCAAGCTTCAGCTCCTACGCAAGACACTCAACATCGCACACAGTCAGAAAAAATTGCGACAATGCAAACAAAGTTCGTTCTGACTCCAAAGATGAAGACTTCAGTTCCCTTCGACGGCAAGGAATTCTACACGTGGAGCTTCGAGTTCGAGCTCCTTGTGACAACTGCGCAAATCTGGATGTACTACGATGAAAGCTTACCGTTTCCGACCGAAGGCACCATCCAAGAGAAGAACTAGTACTACCATGAGTCTCTTCTCGCGTACACCACTCTTCTTCGAAACCTCTCCCCCTCCGAGAAGCTTGGCATTTGCTCCTACAAGTTAGAGTGGGCACTCGCGTACGCTTCTTGGGAGCACCTGCGCAACTCATACATGGCAACAGATCCCGTTACAATGAGTCGCCTACTCAGCCAAATTACAGCGGTTAAAATGTAACAAGGGGAGAAAGCAGGACCGTACATCAATCGGTGTTGCAATCTGCGCGACCAGATTAAGAAGTGCGGCGGAAGCGTTCCCGACGACATGTTCGTCTCCATGGTTCTTTCCGGCCTTGGACCTGATTAGCGACAGTGCCAATCATTTCTCCACGCTCGAGCAACCATCTCCGAGTTCACTCTGTGCGCCACGCTTCTCTCCGAGCAGAAGGAGATCGACCTGCATAATGAGAAGAACAAAAAGCGGGAGAAATTAGTGTTCTTCACTGGAGCGACTGAAGGGGAGCAGCATGGAAAGAAGGGGACATTATGCAAATACTGCAAGAAGCCCGTGCACACTATCGATTGGTGCTACAAGCGCAAGGCCGCAGACGAAAGACGCACCAACTCCTCCAGCTTGCAGCCTTCGGCACCCTCGGCTTCCCTTGCTGCAACAACGTCTGTCTCGCCACCCTCCGTCGCGAGCACTTCGCAAACTCCTGCACGCATCACGATCAAGGACAAGGGAAAGGGGTCAATCATGAGTTGCATGGCGCGACGACACAAAGGTTTCTGATACTAGGACAACATCGAGTACCCGCCAATCGCGCCCATCACCCCATCACACACAATCCGAACAACGATCCTACTATTCACAGCTGGATCGACCGCCCAACAAATATCCCACCTGATTTTGAGTTGCCTCCACCGACCCCAGAGTCTCCTCCCAGCATTTCCGCGAGGCGATATATCGACCTTTCGCCGTACACAAGAGACTTCGACCGCGTTGTAACTCTGAAGATCGCCGGGATCGCATGACGAAATCGCGAAAACTACAACACCAGGTACCTCGATAGCTGGTGCGGACAACACATGGTAGGGTCACCAAGTTTTATCAGCAACTCAGAGCACATGCGACGACCATGCGAAATCACCGTCGCCAACAACGGACGCCTCCAGGCTTACGACATTGGAGAAATCTGTCTTGAAGCCGATGACACTCACTTCACCATTCACATCGGCGACGTGCTGGTTGTTCCTGTTAACGGGAGTGGAGTGTTGGCCCCGCCCTCGCTTGGGCAACGCCGACGACTTGGTCGGATGTACGGGAGTAGCAGCCGACCATTCACAGTGGGAGAGCGGCTCGACAGGCTTCGTCCAGCTGCAGGGGACCGCCGTGGTGTTGCTGTCGACCAGGGAGCTCAACAGCTGCAACTAACTGGCCTAGGCGACGGGTGGGCTGTCGACCAGGAGGGGCAGTTCGACATGGAGGTCGTCGGAGCAGTCCGTCGACTTGACAAGTGAGCAGCGGTCGACGAGGGGAGCTCGGCGACAACAGCTGACAGTTCTGGTCGACGGAAGGGGTCCGTCGACCAGGGGGTAGCTCGACGGGAGCTGTGGTCGAGCAGGGGCACCTGGTGGTCGACCAGAGCACCTAGGGTTGTCCAGGTCGACCGGATAACCTGCCCGGCAAGTTCTGCGGAGGCACGCGAACGTCCTCGAGGTCGCGAAGGTGAAGGCGACTTCGGGTTGGTATCCTGAAGTCGATGTGGCTCGTCAGGCGCAGACAACAGCTGACGGATGCACAACGGTGCAAGTCGGGCCAATCGTCTGCGCACACCTGCGAGCGTGCGCACTGCTGTCTTCTACGGGGCAACGCTGGACAGCCGCTCTGCTGCAGCGTTGGCAGGTCGCCTTTCTGCAGTGGTAGAGCGGCTCCTCTACGCAATGCTGGTAGGCACTCGACCATGCTGTGCTATCGGTCAACCAGGCTAGCTGCACAGTTGCTAGTTGCCTTATGTAGTCATTGTTTGTCATTGCTTGTTCAATCATTATGTAATTCCAACTTTGCTAGTGGAAACTCTTGCCGATTTCTCCCGTGATTGTGCAAGCACTAAGGAACTAGGCAAAGCTATGATCACTCCTAGTAGTTTGTGCCAACCCCCGTAGTCTAGCTCACTACCGTTGTAGAGTGTATCTCCGCAGTTCTTGATCTGCAGTACAACCTACTTCCTTCGGCACAGCTCATGCGGTGCGGAGTCGACATTCGTAGCAACTGCCAAGACAAGACCTTTGAGCTGTATTATAAAAACACTTACATCGGCAAGGCTGACGATGATGACGGGGTCTTCGTCTTAAATTTCTCAGCTCAAGGCACCACTGGCGATTCTGAACGAACGCTTCTTCTGAAGACAACTCCCACAGAGCCGTTGGCTTGGTCACACCCCGCCGAGATGGATCTTGAACGACCCGCTTCGGATGGTCTTCTACGACTGCGCGCTGTCCCAACCACCTCAACCTCCAATTCAGACGATACTGGACCTGCAACAATGGAAGAGGAAGCAGACAGTAGCAAGTCAGCACCCGCTGCACCAGACAATGAAGAACGCACAACAACCCCAGCAACTGGGACTGGTTGGGGAGATCCCGGTCCCGCAGTCGGCCTGTGGGGAGAAATCCTGACACCCGAAGAAGCGGCCACGATCGGCGGCAGCTGGGGAGACATCGGCGCTACTGGCGGAGCCGGCTGGGGACAGCCAACTCCCGCCTACCCTGAAGCTCCAGGACTCCCTCCTGCGGATGTTGCGGCTATTGATCCTTACTAGGCAACCCGCGGTACCAGCTGGGGCGGACCTCCTCTTCTGGACCACTACGCTCCTAACACACAATAACACGTGCAAGAATTAGAAGAAGAGGAAGTGACCTACGAGTTCTTCAGTAAGGCAGCGGAACTTCCCGAACCTACCGAGGAAGCGCCGCCGTCAGAACAAGGACCACAGCTGATCTCGGTCACCGACAGCGAATACCTCTCTCATCGCGTCCCGATGGAAGGACTTCCCACATCTAAGTGGCTCGAAGCAGCGTCCTTCCCGCAACCGCTAATCACCGGCGATGCAGTACATTCTGGCAACACGGATGACATCGCCAAATTCCCAAAAGAGGTCCGGGAGCACCTCTCCGTTCGAGCCTTCGCAGCAGACACCGATGCCGCCGCCGACAAGGGACCTAAAAAGAAGCAGAACGATGAAGCACAAAGGCACAGATATTATCAGAAGACTATCGGATATCGTGCGGAACCAGAAACATGGCATCAGCGACTCGGGCACCCCTCACACACCACGCTCAAGAACTCCTTCAGGGCCGGTGTTTTCGACGACAACACACTACTTCTTCCTCGAGGAGGATCTCTCACAGCAGAATCAGTTGATCCACCATGCACCGTATGCCCAACTGCATCACTCGCCCACAAGCCATTTCCCGACTTACCTCCTGGCTACGAACGCTACAGGCTGCTCGATAAAGTTTACAACGACTTCATGATTCTCAGTCAAGAAGGGCTCGACGGCGAGTACTACACGCGTACCTTCATCGACGCATGCACCCGCTACGTATGGGCCATCAACACCGACTGCCGCTCCCTAGCCTTTGAGTGCTTCGTGGCATGGATGAAACGGGCTGAACGTCAATCTGGACTGAAGCTAAAAACCTACTAGACAGACGGGGGTTTGGAGTTCTTCTCAACTAAGTTCAAGGAACTCTTCAAGCAGAAGAGGATTGAGCACCTAGTTGTTAGAATCTAAACTAGCTAAGCTTAGGAGCCTGGTTACGAGAAAGTGGTGAGGCAAGGAAGGTCGAGAGGATTGAGAACAAGGAAAGAGTGGTTTCACTATAGAGAGTGAAGTACAAATAGGGTAGGAAAGGGGGGTACACCACCAAGCAGGAAGCTGTTGAAAGGAATGAACAAGGATCAATGAACTATGAAACAGTTGGGTACAAGTACTAACCTTAATTGGGTTGTACCCCTTATGGGCTACCCCACTATAGCCTACACAAATGTAAAAGCTACAATGTTTTGACACACCCCCATAGGCAAAGTGGGGGAGAACAAGTGGTCACAAGACCAGTCAAGAAAAGCAAAGCAGGCTCAGGGTGGATCACAACATCACCATGCAGTCCAAGCACAAGCAAAGGGCCACAAGACCAGTTCACATGCAGAGTGATATAAAGAGAACAAACAATACAGTGATCATATCCTAGCAAGTGCAAGCATGCAGGTATACATATATAGATCACAGTACAAGCAGAGTCAAGCAGTAAGCAAGTGAGGCACAGTAGGCACAAGGCCTAACACAGTAGAGAAGCGCTGATGATCACCAGGCGGAAGTGCCTTGGTGAATATATCAGCAGTGTTGGCCCTAGTGGCCACGTACGCAAGACGAAGCTGGCCACGCTGCTGCAAATCTCGAGCAAGAAAGTATCCCAGAGCGATGTGCTTCGTTCTGTGCTCCAGCCTGTGCTCCTGGCACAAGGAAATCATAGCCTTGTTGTCTACGTACAGAACTGGAGGCGAACGAGGCTGCTCTCCCAAGTCAGTCAGCAGGTAGGTGAGCCAGCGTAGCTCCTGTGCAGCCATGGCCCCGGCGTAGATCTCAGCCTCACAACTGGAGCTGAGAACTGAAGACGAGCGGGTTGACCGCCAGGAAACAGAGCCAGAGCCAAGGTTGAAGGTGTAACCCTGTGACGACCGCTGCATAGCTGAGTCGTCAACCCAAGAAGCGTCTGCGTGACCGGTGAGGACAACTGGACCCCGTCCTCCAAGCACGAGTCCCATGCCCGACGTACTGCACAAGTAACGCAGTACCCTCTTCGCAGCATCCCAGTGTCAAATGTATATGCCTTAGCCTATATAGGCTGTAGTGGGGTAGTTCCTAGAGGGTACAACACTTTTGTGTTCTCTATTTGTACCCACCTGATTTCTAGTTCAATCATTCCTGTTTCAATCTTCACATGGTATAGAGCGGGTTCCCTCATGGGACCGTTCCTTCCTAAGGGCCCACCATAAGATTTTTTTTTTTAGCTGCCCGAAGCGCGTCTCGCGCCCTGCCCTATTTTTTTTTTTTTTCGCGACCCCCTAGCGGCCCCTAACGGCCCCTACGCGGCCCCTACGCGACCCTACGCCGCCCCTAAACGGCCCCGTCGCGGCCCCGTACCTGACGCGGACCCGTCCCTGACGCGGCCCCGCCCCTACCCGGCCCCTACGCGGCCCCTACGCGGCCCCTACGCGGCCCCTACGTGGCCCCTACGCGGCCCCTACGCGGCCCCTACGCGGCCCCTACGCGGCCCCTACGCGGCCCCTACGCGGCCCCTACGCGGCCCCTACGCGGCCCCCCACGCGGCCCCTACGCGGCTCCTACGCGGCCCCTACGCCGCCCCTAAACGGCCCAATCCGGCCCCGTCCCTGACGCGGCCCCTACGCGGCCCCTACGCAGCCCCTACGCGGCTCCTACGCGGCCCCTACACGGCCCGACCCGGCCCCGTACCTGATGCGGCCCCTACCTGACGCGGCCCCGTACCTGACGCGGCCCCTACGCGGCCCCTACGCCGCCCCTAAAAGGCCCCGTCCCGGCCCTACCCCGGCCCCGTCTCGGCCCCGTCCCGGACCTGCCCCGGCCTCGACTCCGTCCCGGACCTGCCTTGGCCCCGACCCCATCCCGGACCTGCCCCGGCCCCGACCCTGTCCCGGCCCTACCTCGGCCCCGTCCCGGACCTGCCCCGGCCCCGACCCCGTCCCGGACCTGCCCCGGCCCCGACCCTGTCCCGGCCCCGTTGCTGCCCCATCCCGGACCCTGCTCGGCCCCGACCCTGTCCCGGACCTGCCCCGGCCCTGACCCTGTCCCGGCCCCGTTGCTGCCCCGTCCCGGACCCTGCTCGGCCCCGACCCTGTCCCGGCCCTGTCACGGCCCCGACCCAGTCCCGGACCTGTCGGCTCCGCCCCTGGTAAGAGCCTAGCCGGGCCGAGCCGCTCGGCCGAGCCGCACTGCTTTGCCGAGTCGCCCTGCCGAGTCGCACTGTCCTGCCTCGCTCCGTTGCACTGCTGCCGCTGCTAGTCTGCTGCTGCTCCTATCATGGCTAGTCCTAGTCTTCTCACCTTTGATGCTGAGGGTCGAGCGGTTGACTTTGATGTCTGGCTAGATGATCTGTAGCTTTTCCTTCAATGCGATAGCAAGGATGGTCTCTCCCTGTTTGATCTTACGTCGGGCGCCTCTACTGCCCCTGCTGCTGATGCTGACAGTACCGTTCGCTCGCAGTGGCTCACGCGCAATGCTGCTGCCCGCCTTGCTGTGCGTAGTCACCTACCGTCTACTGAGCGCGCGCACTTTAGTCAGTACAAAAATGCTAAGACTCTGTACGACGCAGTAGTTGCACGTTACTCTTCCCCTGCCACTGCTGCGCTTAGCCGCCTCATGCTACCGTACCTGTTCCCTGACCTCGCTGCTTTTGCCACAGTCACTGACCTCATTACGCACCTCCGCACTAGTGACACTCGCTACTGCGCTGCGCTTCCTGCTGAGTTCTGCGCCCAGAACCCCCCCCCCATGTACATCACCCTCTACTACCTAGTCACTCGACTCCCTGACACTCTCCGCTCGGTCAGGGACCACTTCCTCTCTCTTTGCCCTACCACCCTCACTGTCGACCTCCTCGAGGAGCGCCTCCTTGCAGCAGAGACTAGTATCACCGTTGTAGGCGCCTCTCGTGGTGACCCCCGTACCCCTTTCTTTGAGGGGTGCTCCCCCGTTCCTCTTTTGCCCTCTGTTGCCTCTGCTGCTGCTGTCGACCTTGTTGGCACCGAGTCGGTCAGCGCTGCGTCTGCTCCTAGTGAGAGGCGCCGCATCAGCAAGGGCAAGCGGGGCAAGGGAGCTGGAGGAGTTGGTGGGGGCGGCGGTAGTGGCGGTGGAGGCGGAGGAGGGGGTGGGGGTGGAGGTGGTGGTAGAGGTGGGGGCTTTGGTGGCGGCGGTGGAGGTGGAGGCGGCGGTGGCGGTGGCGGGAGGGGTGGAGGAGGCGGAGGCGGCGGTGGCGGAGGTGGAGCTGGCAGAGGCGGAGCTGTGCAGCGGGGACCCCAGCAGCAGCAGCGCTCTCGTGAGACCCCTTCGCCCCAGCAGCTTCGTGAGTGGTACGCGGGGCGCCAGGGGTCTGGGGGTGCTGGTCCCTGTACTTACGTCCTGCGCACCGGTGACCGCACTGGAGAGCAGTGTGGCGGCCTGCACGCCACCCAGCGCTGCTTCGGTCGCCTGACGGACGCCTGGCGTGCCCAGTTCCCGGACGCCACTGAGATCCCTCGTTGGGGAGATCTATTCAGGTCGGGGGTAGCTACCTTTGATCTTGACTTTGATGCTATTCTTGCTGCCATGTATGCTGTGTCTATTAGTGCTGAGGGTGACTGTTATGTGTGTGTTCCGCCTGACCCTGGTATTGAGGCTGCTGCCCTAGGTGCTAGTGAGTCTGCTGCTCCAGGTACTCGTGAGTCTGCTGCTCTAGGTGCTGGTGAGTCTGCTCTCTCAGGTACCGAGTCTGCTCAGGTCTTTCACACCTTCACCGTCGACTCGGGTGCTTCCCGCTCCTTCTTTCGAGACCGCACCACCCTTACGCCGCTCAGTCAGCCGGTTGCGGTCTCCCTGGCAGACCCTTCTGGGGGTCCTGTCCTTGCTCGCTACTCCACTGTCCTCCCGTATCCGGCGGCCCCGTCAGGCTCCCTGTCTGGTCTCTACCTCCCCTCGTTCTCCACGAACTTGGTGAGTGGTGCTGACCTTCAGGATGCCGGAGTTGACCAGTTCACTCCTGCAGGTCAGCGAGTGACCCACTGCACGTGTGCTCAGACGGGCCGCCACTTGGCCTCGTTTACCCATCGACCGGGGTCAAGCCTGTACACACTGACCACAGAGTCTCCTCCGGTTGCTGCGTCTGGTCAGGTAGCTGCGAAGAGTCAGGTGTTTGCTGCAGCGTCTCGGTCAGGTCCTGAGTCTGCCCCCTGCTCGTGTCGCCTCCTGTCCCACCAGACCCTCCTCTGGCACCACCGCCTTGGTCACCCCTCCTTGCCTCGTCTCCGAGGCATGGCCTCCCGTGTCCTTGTCTCTGGTCTCCCCCGGTCCCTCCCTCCCCTTCCCCCGGGGCCTGCCCCTACCTGCGTTCCCTGCGTCGAGGGGCGGCAGCGCGCCGCTCCTCACTCCTCCGAGTTTCCCCCGACAGAGGCTCCGCTGCAGACTCTTCACATGGACGTGTGGGGCCCAGCCCGCGTCCGTGGACAAGGTCACGAGCGTTACTTCCTGCTGGTGGTTGACGACTACTCGCGTTACACCACTGTCTTCCCCTTGCGCAGCAAGGGTGAGGTCACTGAGGTGTTGATCGACTGGATCCGCGTTGCTCGTCTCCAGCTCAGAGAGCGTTTCGGCTCGGACTTTCCTGTTCTGCGTCTGCACTCCGACAGAGGCGGAGAGTTTTCCTCCGACCTTCTGCGAGCCTTCTGTCGTGCGGAGGGCATCCGCCAAACGTTCACGCTTCCGGCCTCTCCACAGCAAAATGGGATTGCTGAGCGCCGCATTGGCATGGTCATGGATGTCGCTCGTACGTCCATGATCCATGCGGCTGCTCCCCATTTTCTGTGGCCGTTCGCGGTTCAGTACGCGGCGCATCAGATCAACCTTCAGCCCCGGGTCTCCCTGCCGGAGACCTCCCCTACTCTGCGGTGGACGGGGAAGGTTGGTGATGCGTCTGCGTTCCGTGTCTGGGGATCTCGAGCTTTTGTCCGAGACTTGTCTGCGGACAAGCTGTCCTCCCGTGCTGTTCCTTGCGTCTTCCTCGGCTTTCCCCCTGACGCGCCTGGTTGGCAGTTTTACCACCCCACCTCGCGTCGTGTTCTGTCCTCCCAGGACGTCACGTTTGACGAGTCGGTTCCGTACTACCGTCTCTTCCCCTACCGCACTGCCCCCCTCCCCCCCCCGCCGCTCTTCCTTGCTCCCGGTCCCCCCCCGGTAGACCCCCTCCCCCCTCAGGGTCCTGCTCCCTCAGGTGTGTCCCAGGTAGATGCAGTCGAGCCTGTCGAGGTAGCTGCTGACTCTGGTGCGTCTGGGGGTGCTGAGCCTGAGCGTGCGGAGCCTGGGGGTGCTGGGTCTGGGGGTGCTGAGCCTGAGCGTGCGGAGCCTGGGGGTGCTGGGTCTGGGGGTGCTGAGCCTGAGCGTGCGGGGCCTGGGGGTGCTGCTTCTGGGGGTGCTGAGCCTGGGGCTGCTGGGAGTGGGGGTGTGGAGCCTGTCGGTGCTGGACCTGGCGGTCCTTCGGGTGCTTTGTCCCGGCGGGAGCTTCCCTCTCCACAGGAGCTGCGCGAGTGGTTTGCTCGCCGCTGGAGCCGTGCTGCCGGTACTGGAGGTTCTGCTTCTGCTGGGGGTGCTGGAGCCACGGGTCCCGGAGGTGCTCGTACTGGAGGTACTGGAGCTGCTGGGCCTGGTGGTGCTCCTGGTGCTGGAGCTACTGGTGGAGCTGGAGCTGGTGGTGCTGCTGGAGTGGGTGCTACTGGAGGTACTGGAGCCGGAGCGGCTGTGTCTGCTGGTGGTCCTGCTGGAGCTGGAGCTGCTGGAGGTACTGGAGCTGGTGGTGCTGCTGGAGTTGGAGCTGACGCTGGGGGTACTAGTGTTGTCCCTGCTGGTTCTGGAGGTGCTGCGCGGCCGCGGCCGTACTTCGTTCCGCTCCTTGAGCAGGTTCTTGGTCTTCCGCCTTCTCCTAGTCCTGCTCCTTCCTTAGAGTGTCCTCCGCCTGTCCAGTCCGAGTCACAGTTACAGCTGGTCTCCCCTCTGCCTGCTCCTTCTCCCTACGCTGGTCCTACTGGAGGTCTTGCTGAGCGTCGTGAGCCTGAGTCGCGTCCTGCGTCGCCTGTTCGCACTGCTCGCACTAGTCGTCGTGTTCCACGTCCGCGTCCTCCTGCAGTCCCGGGCACGCATCAGATGGCACTGCGTCCTTCCACTGCGCCACAGCGTGTCCCTTTGCCGTCTCCTCCAGAGTCCTCTCTTCCTGCTCTTGCTGACCCGGCGTCTGACTCCCTTCGTGCTGCCAGTCCTACTGTCACGCGTTTCCTAGCCACTGTTGTCACCGACCCTTCCTTTGAGTCCACTGCTGCGTCTGCCTTAGTTACCGAGCTTGTCGACTTCGCTGCTCACTGTCGTCTAGACTACGCCGCTAGTCTTGTTGCTGAGTCTGCGTCTGTCTGTCCTCCGTCCGTCGGGGGTGAGTGTGCTCTTAGCACGGACGTCCTTGAGGACCGACAGGAGGAGTTCCAGTGTTTTGCTGCTGCTTTACCTCATCTCGTGTCCACGCTGCTTGCCCCTGAGGGAGACCCGGATGCACCAGACATCCCGACCCCGCGCTCTTACGCAGAGGCGATAGAGGGTCCTTACTCCTCTCAGTGGCAGGCAGCCATGGACGCAGAGATGGCTTCCTGGAAGTCCACAGGCACCTACGTCGACGAGGTTCCCCCACCTGGGGCGAACATCGTCAGTGGCATGTGGATTTTCAGGGTGAAGCGGCCGCCGGGTTCTCCGCCTGTCTTCAAGGCGCGTTACGTGGCTCGAGGCTTCAGTCAGCGACAGGGAGTTGACTACTTTCAGACCTTCTCCCCTACCCCGAAGATGACCACTCTTCGGGTTCTGCTGCACGTTGCTGCTCAGCGTGACTACGAGCTTCACTCCCTTGACTTCAGCACTGCTTTCCTACAGGGCAGTCTGCACGAGGAGATCTGGCTGCGCCGCCCACCTGGCTTCACTGGGTCGTTTCCTCCTGGTACCCAGTGGAGCCTCCGGCGGCCAGTCTACGGTCTCCGCCAGGCGCCACGTGAGTGGCACGACACACTGAGGACTACGCTTGCGGCTCTTGGGTTTGCTCCTTCCACTGCTGACCCGTCGCTGATTCTTCGCACCGACACTTTGCTGCCGTCGTTCTACTTCCTCGTGTACGTCGACGACTTGGTGTTTGCTACAGCTGACACTGCTGGACTCGCCCACGTGAAGTCCGAGCTGCAGAAGAGATACACGTGCACAGACCTGGGTGAACTGCGTAGCTATCTTGGCTTGCAGATCACCCGGGACAGAGCACGGCGCACCATTACTCTGACTCAGTCACACATGGTGCAGCAGGTCCTTCAGCGCTTCGACTTCACGTACTCCTCGCCTCAGGCCACTCCTCTGTCTACTCGCCACTCGCTCTCAGCTCTGCCTTCGGATGAGTCCGTAGAGCCGAGTGGCCCGTACCCAGAGCTTGTTGGCTGCCTCATGTACCTGATGACCTGCACTCGACCTGACCTAGCATACCCTCTGAGCATCTTGGCACGCTATGTTGCTCCTGGGAGACACCGACCAGAGCACATGGCTGCAGCGAAGAGGGTGTTGCGCTACTTGTGCAGTACTTCAGGCTTGGGGCTAGTGCTTGGAGGGCGGAGTCCAGTGGTCCTCACTGGTCACGCAAACGCGTCTTGGGTTGACGACCTGGCTACTCAGCGGTCGTCACAGGGTTACACCTTCAGCCTTGGTTCCGGCTCTGTTTCGTGGCGGTCTACTCGCTCGTCTTCTGTTCTCAGCTCCAGCTGTGAGGCTGAGATCTACGCTGGGGCCATGGCTGCACAGGAGTTACGCTGGCTCACCTACTTGCTGACTGACCTGGGAGAGCCGCCTCGTTCTCCTCCAGTTCTGTACGTAGACAACAAGGCTATGCTGGCCTTGTGTCGGGAGCATAGACTGGAGCACAGAACGAAGCACATTGCTCTTCGCTACTTCCTTGCTCGTGAGCTGCAGCAGCATGGTCAGCTGCGCCTTGCTTACGTGGCCTCTCAGGCCAACACTGCTGATATCTTTACCAAGGCACTTCAGCCTTGTGATCATCAGCGCTTCTGTACTATGCTAGGTCTTGTGCCAACTTGGCCTCACTTGCTTACCTCTTGACTTTCCTTGTACTGTGATCTATATATACCTGCACTTGCTTGTTTACCTTTATATATGAACTTGCATGTGAACTGGCCTTGTGGCCTTTGAACCGGTGCTCGGACTGTGTGGTGACGTTGTGATCCACCCTGAGCTTGCTTTGCTTTGCTTTGCTTGACTGGTCTTGTGACCCCTAGTTCTCCCCCACTTTGCCTATGGGGGTGTGTCAAATGTATATGCCTTAGCCTATATAGGCTGTAGTGGGGTAGTTCCTAGAGGGTACAACACTTTTGTGTTCTCTATTTGTACCCACCTGATTTCTAGTTCAATCATTCCTGTTTCAATCTTCACACCCAGTGCACCTTTCGGTGCATGCCAGGAGCAACGTAGCGAGCCAGGTTGCTGAGAGGGTACGCGAGGTCAGGTCGAGTGCACGTCATCAGGTACATAAGGCAACCCACAAGCTCTGGGTACGGACCACTCGGCTCTACAGACTCGTCCGAAGGTGGAGCTGAGAGCGAGTGGCTGGTAGACAGAGGAGTGGGCTGTGTCGAGGAGAACTGGAAGCCGAAGCGCTGAAGGACCTGGTGCACCATGTGTGACTGAGTCAGGGTCATGGTGTGCCGAGCTCTGCCCGGGTGATCTGCAAGCCAAGATATGTGAGAATAGTAGGCGAGAATGGTTTAGTAGGAAGTGACGAGGGGTATAAGTAGAATGTCGAGAGAAAACTCTACCCCCTAAGGCTAAACCCACTATAGCCTAAACAACTGTAAACACATAAACTAAGCCTAGATATAACTAAGCATATATGTTTGACACACCCCCATAGGCGAAGTGGGGGATAGCCAGAACAAGTAATGGTCACAGGACCAGTCAAGAGAAGAAGCAAAGCAAAGCAAGCTCAGGGTGGATCACAAAGTCACCACACAGTCCGAGCACAAGTAAAGGGCCACAAGGCCAGTTCACATGCGGAGTTATATAAAGAGAACAAACAATACAGTGATCATACCCTAACAAGTGCAAGCATGCAGGTATAGATAGATCATAGTACAGGCAGAGTCAGGCAGTAAGTAAGTGAGGCAAAGTAGGCACAAGGCCTAACACAGTAACAAAGCGCTGATGGTCACCAGGCGGAAGTGCCTTGGTGAAGACATCAGCAGTCTTGGCCCGAGTGGCCACGTACGCTAGATGAAGCTGACCACGCTGCTGCAACTCTCGAGCAAGGAAGTATTGCAAAGCGATGTGCTTCGTTCTGTGCTCCAGTCTGTGCTCCTGACACAAGGCTATCATGGCCTTGTTGTCTACGTACAGGACTGGAGGCGAACGAGGCTGCTCTCCCAAGTCTGTCAGCAAGTAGGTGAGCCAGCGTAGCTCCTGAGCAGCCATGGCTCCGGCGTAGATCTCAGCCTCACAGCTAGAGCTGAGAACTGAAGACGAGCGGGTAGACCACCAAGAAACCGAGCCGGACCCAAGGCTGAAGGTGTAACCCTGCGACGACCGCTGCGTAGCTCAGTCGTCAGCCCAGGAGGCGTCTGCGTGACCAGTGAGGACAACAGGACCCCGTCCTCCAAGCACAAGCCCCATGCCCGACGTACTGCACAGGTAACGCAGTACCCTCTTCGCAGCATCCCAGTGCACCTTCCGGTGCCTACCGGGAGCCACGTAGTGAGCCAGAAGGCTGAGAGGGTACGCGAGGTCAGGTCGAGTGTAAGTCATCAGGTACATGAGGCAACCCACAAGCTCTGGGTATGGACCACTCGGCTCTACGGACTCGTCCGAAGGTGGAGCTGAGAGCGAGTGGCTGGTAGACAGAGGAGTGAGCTGTGGCGAGGAGTACTGGAAGCCGAAGCGCTGAAGGACCTGGTGCACCATGTGTGACTGAGTCAGTGTGATGGTGCGCCGTGCTCTGTCCCGGGTGATCTGCAGGCCAAGGTAGCTGCGCAGTTCACCCAGGTCAGTGCAGGTATGTCTCTTCTGCAGCTCGGACTTCACTAGGGTCAGTGCCTTTGTGTCAGCCGTGGCAAAGACGAGGTCGTCGACGTACACTAGGACGTAGAAGGGCGGCAGCGAGGTGTCGGTGCGTAGAAACAGCGACGGGTCTGCTGTAGAAGGAACAAACCCAAGAGCCGCAAGTGTAGTCCTGAGTGTGTCGTGCCACTCGCGAGGCGCCTGGCGGAGACCGTAGACTGGCCGGCGGAGGCTCCACTGGGTACCTGTAGGAAACGAACCAGTGAAACCAGGTGGTCGGCGCAGCCAGATCTCCTCGTGCAGGCTGCCCTGCAGGAAGGCAGTACTGAAGTCCAGGGAGTGTAACTCGTAGTCACACTGAGCAGCTACGTGCAGCAACACCCGAAGAGTAGTCATCTTCGGGGTGGGGGAGAAGGTATGGAAGTAGTCAACTCCCTGTCGCTGACTGAAACCTCGAGCAACGTAACGCGCCTTGAAGGCAGGCGGAGAACCCGGCGGCCGCTTCACCCTGAAGATCCACATGCCATCGACTATGTTCACCCCAGGTGGGGGAACCTCGTCAACGTAAGTGCCTGTGGACTTCCAGGATGCCATCTCGGCATCTATAGCTGCCTGCCACTGAGAGGAGTAAGGACCCGTAATCGCCTCTGCGTAAGAGCGCGGGGTCGGGATGTCAGGAGCATCCGGGTCTCCCTCAGGGGCAAGCAGCATGGAAGCAAAACGAGGTACAGCAGCTGCAAGACACTCAAAGTCCTCCTGCCTGTCCTCAAGGACGTCCGTGCCAAGAGCACACTCACCCCCGACGGACGGAGGACTGGCAGGCACAGACTCAGCAACTAGAGCAGAGGCGTAGTCGAGACGACAGGCAGCAAAGTCAAGTAGCTCAGCAACGAGAGGAGAAGCAGCAGCAGACTCAAAGGACGGGTCAGTGACAGCAGTGGCAAGGAGACGAGCGACAGTGGGACTGGCAGCACGCGCTCGGTCAGACTCGGGGTCAGGGACCTCAGGAAGAAAGGACTCAGGAGGAGCAGGCGGAGGAACACGCAGTGGAACAGAGGAAGGACGGAGTGCCATGGTGTGTGTACCTGGGACAGGAGGAGGACGCGAACGAGGAGCGCGACGAGCAGTGCGAACAGGCGAGTCAGGACGAGACGCAGGCTCACGACGCTCTGTAAGACCTCCGGACTGCTCAGTGTAAGGAGAGGGAACAGGCAGTGGGGAGGCTGGCTGTAACGGCGGCTGCGACTGGTCAGGCGGTCGACACAGGAAGGGAGGAGGAAGACCAGTAGAAGACGGGACACAAAGAACCTACTGAAGCAGGGGAACTAACGGCGGCTACGATTGGTCAGGCGGTGGACACAGGAAGGGAGGAGGAAGACCAGTAGAAGACGGGACACCAAGAACCTGCTGAAGCAGGGGAACGAAGTACGGGCGCGGCCGCACAGTGCCTCCAGCACCTCCAGCGCCAGGGTCAACAGCTCCAGCTCCTGCACCTCCAGCGCCTCCTGCGCCAGCTGCTCCAGGCTACGTAGGGTCTCCAGCTCCAGTAGTAACAGCAGCACCTCCAGCTCCAGCGTCTCCAGGCTCGCCAGCTCCGGGAGCCCCAATCCGACGGTGTGCGCGCTGAACAAGCCACTCACGTAGCTGCTGCGAGGACAGTCGCGGTGAAGCACCAGCAGGACCTCCAGACGAAGCAGCACCCCGACGCTCAGCACCCCCAGACTCCGCACCCTCCGACTCAGCACCCTCAGGCTCCGCACCCTCCGACTCAGCACCCCCAGGCTCAACACCCTCAGGCTCAGCACCCCCAGACCCAGCACCCTCAGACCCCGCACCCCTCGGCTCCGCACCCCCAGACGCAGCACCCCCAGACGCAGCACCTGGAGCAGCACCTGAGACGACAGCTACCTGAACAGGCACAGTACTAGGGAGAGGGTCTACCTGAGACACTCCCGAGGGAGCAGGACCCTGGGGCGGGAGGGGGTCTACCGGAGGTGGACCGGGAGCAAGGAAGAGCGGCGGGGGCGGGGAAGGGGCAGAGCGGTAGGGGAAGAGACGGTAGAAGGGAACCGACTCGTCGAACGTGACGTCCTGAGAAGGGAGGACACGGCGCGAGGTGGGGTGGTAAAACTGCCAGCCAGACGCATCAGGGACAAAGCCAAGGAAGACGCAGGGAATAGCGCGAGCGGAGAGCTTCTCCGCGGACGTATCGCGAACAAAGGCACGAGAACCCCAGACCCGGAACACCGACGCATCGCCAACCGTCCCCGTCCAACGCAGTGTGGGCGAGGTCTCCGGCAAGGAGACACGGGGCCAGAGGTTGAGCTGATGCGCAGCGTACCAGACCGCAAACGGCCACAGAAAATGGGGAGCGGCCGCATGAATCATGGAGTTACGAGCGACCTCCATGACTAAGCCAATGCGGCGCTCAGCAATCCCATTTTGCTGAGGGGAGTCCGGAAGCGTGAACGACTGGGTGATGCCCTCCCCACGACAAAAGTCCCGCAAGAGGTCGGAGGAGAACTCACCACCTCTGTCAGAGTGCAGACGCAGGACAGGAAGGTCCTGGCCGAAACGCTCGCGCAGTTGGAGACGGACTGTGCGGATCCAAGGGATCAAGACAGCAGAGACTTCACCCTTGCTGCGCAAGGAGAAGACTGTGGTGTACCGCGTGTAGTCGTCAACTACCAGCAGAAAGTAGCGCTCACGGCCCTGTCCACTGACGCGGGCTGGGCCCCACACGTCCATGTGGAGGGTCTGCAGGGGAGCAGTCGTCAGGGGAAACAAGGAGGAGTGAGGAGCGGCGCGATGCCGCCCCTCGACGCAAGGAAGACAGGGCGGGGCAGGCGAGGGCGGCAGGGGAGGCAGAGACCTTTGGAGACAAGAGACAAGGAGACGGGAGTGCATGCCACGAAGGCGTGGCAGGGAGGGGTGACCCAGGCGGTGGTGCCAAAGAAGAGTCTGGTGCGACAGGAGGCGACACGAGCAAGAGGCGGCTACCTGACCTGACGCGGACACCTGAGCAGACGCAGCGACCTGAGGAGGCTCGGTAGCCAGTGTGTATAGACTCGACCCTGGCCGATGAGTGAACGTAGCCAGGTGACGCCCCGTCCGTGTGCACGTGCAGATCGACACACGCTGACCCCCAGGAGTGGTGGTAGTGACCATCGCATCCTGAAGGGCAGCGGTACTCACCAAGTTCGTAGAGAACGAGGGGAGGTGAAGACCTGACAGTGAGCCGGTCGGAACCGCCGGACACGGGAGGACAGTGGAGGAACTGGCAACGACCGGGCCCCCAGAGGGATCAGCCAGTCTGACCGGAACAGGTGCAGGAAGAGGAGTGAGAGTGGTGCTGTCACGAAAGAAACAGCGCGAGGCGCCGGAGTCCAACGTGAAGGTGTGCAGGGCCTCAGCAGGCGCAGTACCAGGGAGAGTACCAGACGCACTAGCACGTAGAGCAGCAGCGGCTATACCTGGGTCAGGCAGCACACACCAGTAATAGTCACCCTCAGCACTAAAAGACAAAGCATACATGGCAGAGATAATAACATCAAAGTCTAGGTCAAAGATGGCAACTCCCGACCTAAGCAACTCCGCCCAGCGAGGGCGCTCGACGTCATCACCAAACTCAGTGCGCCAGGCGTCGTCAAGGCGGGCAAAGCAGCGGCGCTCAGTGTGAAACCTCCCGCATGTCCTGCCCGCACGGGCACCCGTGCGAATAACATACGGGCAGGTCTCACTACCCTCACCCGTCCCACGCTGAACCAACCACTCACGGAGCTGCTGGGGGGTCTGAGTCTCGCTCCGACGCTGCTGCTGCTGGCCCCGACCACCACCAGGGCCTCCACGCTGAGGTCCAGACCGACCACCACTGGTCACACCGCCTCCACTGCCGCCACTCCCTCCGCTGCCTCCACCGACGCCACCAGAGCCTCCACCTCCGCCACCGGTCCCACCACCGCCACCACCTCCACCGCCTCCGCCTCCTCTACCGCTGCCCCCACTGCCACGCCCATTGCCACCTCCACCACCACCGCTGCCTCCTCCACTACCCCGGCCACCCTTTCCCTTGCTGTTGCGGCGCTTCGTACTAGTCGAAGCAGCACCGACGTCCTCAGGAACAGAGACGTCTGCAGCAGCAGCAGAGGCGAAGGAGGAGGAAAGGGGGGAGGGGGAGCACCCCTCAAAGAAGGGTGATCGCGGGGTGCCACGAGCAGCACCTACAGCAACTGCACTAGTCTCAGCTGCGAGGAGATGCTGCTCGAGGAGGTCAACAGTGAGGGAAGTGGGGTCGAGGGTGAGGAAGTGGTCCCTGACAGAGCGAAGGGAGTCACGGAGGCGAGTGACTATGAAGTAGAGGGTGATGAACATGGGGGGCTGGTTCGTGGGAAGGAACTCAGCAGGAACGGTAGCGTGGTAGCGAGCGTCGCTAGTGCGCAGGTGGGTAACCAGGTCCGCTACTGTGGCAAAAGCCGACAGCTCAGGGAACAGGTAGGGCAGTAGCAGCCTGCCAATAGCAGCAGTGGCAGGGGAGGAGTAGCGAGCAACGACAGCGTCGTACAAGGCCTGTGCTGTCCTGTGCTCGCCAAAGTGAGCACATTCGGTTGCGGGCAGGTGGTTGCGAATGGCCAAGCGGGCAGTAGCGTCACGAGACAGCCACTGGGAACGAGTCGAAACGTCAGCTGTGGCGGGAGGGGCTGGAGCGGCACCGGACACGTGGTCAAACAGTGAGACACTGTCCCGACTGTCGCTCAGTAGGTACAGTTGCAGATCGTTGTGCCACGTGTCAAATGCTACAGGTCTGCCCTCCGGGTCGAGCGGGAGAACTCGAAGCGACGCCATAGGGGCTGAGGGGCCAAACAGGGGGCCGGGGGCAGAGCCGAGCGCCGTGCTCTGAGGTGGGGCCGAGGGGCCTAGGGGCCGCGGGGCCAAACAAGGGGCCGGGGGGCCTAGGGGGGGGCCGAGGGGCCTAGGGGGCCGAGGGGCCAAACAAGGGGCCGGGGGGCCGGGCGCCGGGCTATGAGGTGGGGCCGAGGGGCCTAGGGGCCACGGGGCCAAACAAGGGGCGGGGGGGGGCCTAGAGGGGGCCGAGGGGCCTAGGGGGCTGAGGGGCCAAACAAGGGGCCAGGGGGCCGGGCGCCGGGCTCTGAGGTGGGGCCGAGGGGCCTAGGGGCCACGGGGCCAAACAAGGGGCCGGGGGGGCCTAGGGGGGGGGCTGAGGGGCCTAGGGGCCGAGGGGCCAAACAAGGGGCCGGGGGGGCCTAGGGGGGGCCGAGGGGCCTAGGGGGCCGAGGGGCCAAACAAGGGGCCAGGGGGCCGGGCGCCGGGCTCTGAGGTGGGGCCGAGGGGCCTAGGGGCCGCGGGGCCAAACAAGGGGCCGGGGGGGCCTAGGGGGGCCAAGGGGCCTAGGGGGCCGAGGGGCCAAACAAGGGGCCGGGGGGCCGGGCGCCGGTCTCTGAGGTGGGGCCGAGGGGCCTAGGGGCCGCGGGGCCAAACAAGGGGCCGGGGGGGGCCGGGCGCCGGGCTATGAGGTGGGGCCGAGGGGCCTAGGGGCCACTGGGCCAAACAAGGGGCCGGGGGGGGCCGAGGGGTCTAGGGGGCCGAGGGGCCAAACAAGGGGCCGGGGGGGCCTAGTGGGGCCGAGGGGCCTAGGGGGGGGGCGAGGGGCCAAAGCAGGTACAGGGCCGGGCGCTGGGCAGGTACAGGGCCGGGCGCTGGGTAGGTACGGGGCCGGGCGCTGGGCAGGTACGGGGCCGGGCGCTGGGCAGGTACGGGGCCGGGCGCTGGGCAGGTACGGGGCCAGGCACTGGGCAGGTACGGGGCCGGGCGCTGGGCAGGTATGGGGCTGGGCGCTGGGCAGGTACGGGGCCGGGCGCTGGGCAGGTACGGGGCCTGGCGTTGGGCGCGGAATGGGGCCGGGCGCGGGGCTAGGTACGGGGCCGAGCGCGGGCAAGAGACGGGGTCGGGCGCTGGGCGAAGGACGGGGGGCCGGGCGCGAGGCTAGGTACGGAGCCAGGCGCTGGCGACAGACGGGGCCGGGCGCGGGCTAGGTACGGGGCCGGGCGCTGGCTAGGGTCGGGGCCGTGCGCTGGGCTAGGTACGGGCCGGGCGCGGGGCTAAGTACGAGCCTAGCGCGGACGAGAGACGGGGCCGTGCGCGGGCAGGGTACGGGCTGGTCGCGAGGCTAGGTACGGACCGGGCGCGGGGCTAGGAACGGGGCCGAGCGCGGGACGGGTACGGGCCGATCGCGGGGCGGGTACGGGCCGATCGCGGGGCTAGGAACGGGGCCGTGCGCGAGGCTAGGTACGGGCCGATCGCGGGGCTAGGAACGGGCCGGGCGCGGGCGACGGAATCGACAGGGCGACGGGGCCGAGGGGCCGAGCTAGGGGCGACGGGCCAAGGGGCCGAGCCTAGGGGCGACGGGCCAAGGGGCCGAGCCTAGGGGCGACGGGCCAAGGGGCCGAGCCTAGGGGCTATGGGCGACGCCACGGGGCCTAGGCTAGCAGTTACTTAGGTGGTGGGCCTATTAAAGTTAGGATCCTAGGAAGGTAATGCTCTTAATACCATGTGAGCATAGTAGGCGAGAATGGTTTACTAGGATGTGACGAGGGGTACAAGTAGAATGTCGAGAGAAAACTGTACCCCCTAAGGCTAAACCCACTATAGCCTAGACAACTGTAAACACATAAACTAAGCCTAGATATAACTAAGCATATATGTTTGACAAGATAGGTGCGCAGTTCACCCAGGTCAGTGCAGGTGTGTCTCTTCTGCAGCTCCGACTTCACAAGGGTCAGTGCCTCAGTGTCAGCAGTGGTAAAGACAAGGTCGTCGACGTACACGAGGACATAGAACGGCGGCAGCGAGGTGTCGGTGCGTAGAAAAAGCGACGGGTCAGCAGTAGCAGGAGCAAACCCAAGAGCCGCAAGTGTAGTCCTCAGTGTGTCGTGCCACTCGCGAGGCGCCTGGCGGAGACCGTAGACTGGCCACCGAAGAATCCACTGAGTACCTGTAGGAAAAGACTCAGTGAAACCAGGTGGGCGGCGCAGCCAGATCTCCTCGTGCAGGCTGCCCTGCAGGAAAGCTGTGCTGAATTCCAGAGAGTGCAACTCGTAGTCACGCTGAGCAGCAACGTGCAGCAACACCCGAAGAGTAGTCATCTTCGGGCTGGGGGAGAAGGTCTGGAAGTAGTCAACTCCCTGTCGCTGACTGAAGCCTCAAGCAACGTAACGCGCCTTGAAGGCAGGCGGAGAACCCGACGGCGGTCGCGGCCGCACAGCGCCACCAGGGTCAACAGCTCCAGCTCCTCCAGCTCCAGCACCTCCAACACCAGGGCCTCCAGCTCCAGCGCCTCCTGCGCCAGTGCCTCCAACTCCAGCTCCTCCAGAAACTGTCGCCGGAGACAGTCTCGGCAAAGCACCAGCAGAACCTCCAGACGAAGCAGCACCTTGACGCTCAGCACCTCCAGACTCCACACCCTCCGACGCAGCACCCCCAGGCTCAACACCCTCAGGCTCAGCACTCCCAGGCTCACCACCCCAAGTCTCAACACCCCCAAGCGCAGCACCCCCAATCTCACCACCCTCAGGCTCAGCCTCCCCAATCTCAGCACCCTCAGAATCCGCACCCCAAGGCTCCGCACCCCCAGACGCAGCACCCCCAGACGCAGCACCTTGAGCAGCACCTGAGCCAACAGCTACCTGAACAGGCACCGGACCAGAGAGAGGGTCTACCTGAGACACACCTGAGGGAGCAGGACCCTGGGGCGGGTGGGGGTCTACCGGAGGGGGACCGGGAGCAAGGAAGAGCGGCGGGGGCGGGGGAGGGGCAGAGCGGTAGGGGAAGAGACAGTAAAAGGGAACCGACTCGTCAAACGTGACGTCCTGAGAAGGGAAGACACGGCGCGAGGTGGGATGGTAAAACTGCCAGCCAGGCGCGTCAGGGACAAAGCCAAGGAAGACGCAGGGGATAGCACGGGGGGAGAGCTTGTTCGCGGACGTATCGCGAACAAAGGCACGAGATCCCAAGACCCGGAACACCGACGCATCGCCGACCTCCCCCGTCCAACGCAATGTGGGCGAGGTCTCCGGCGAGGAGACACGGGGCCAGAGGTTGAGCTGATGCGCAGCGTACCGGACCGCAAACGGCCACAGAAAATGGGGAGCAGCCGCATGGATCATGGAGGTACGAGCGACCTCCATGACAAAGCCAATGCGGCGCTCAGCAATCCCATTTTTCTGAGGGGAGTCCGGAAGCGTGAACGACTGGAGAATGCCCTCCCCACGACAAAATTCCCGCAAGAGGTTGGAGGAGAACTCACCACCTCTGTCAGAGTGCAGACGCAGGACAGGAAGGTCCTGGCCAAAACGCTCGCGGAGCTGGAGACGGACTGTGCGGATCCAAGGGATCAAGACATCAACGACCTGACCCTTGCTGCGCAAGGGGAAGACCGTGGTGTACCGCGTGTAGTCGTCAACGACCAGCAGAAAGTAGCGCTCGCGGCTCTGTCCAATGACGCGAGCTGGGCCACACACGTCCATGTGGAGAGTCTGCAGGGGAGCAGTCGTCGGGGGAAACGAGGAGGAGTGAGGAGCAGCACGCTGCCGCCCCTCGACGCAAGGAAGGCAGGGCGGGGCAAGAGAGGGCGGCAGGGGAGGCAGGGACCTGGGAAGACCAGAGACAAGAAGACAAGAGTGCATGCCACGCAGGCACGGCAGGGAGGGGTGACCCAGGCGGTGGTGCCACAGAAGATTCTGGTGCGACAGGAGGCGACACGAGCAAGAGGCGGCTACCTGACCGGACACGGACACCTGAGCAGACGCATCTACCTGAGGAGGCTCGGTAACGAGTGTGTACAGACTCGACCCTGGCCGACGAGTGAACGTGGCCAGGTGACGCCCCGTCCGTGTGCACGTGCAGATCATCACACGCTTACCCCCAGGAGTGGTGGTAGTGACCATCGCATCCTGGAGGGCAGCGGTACTCACCAAGTTCGTAGAGAACGAGGGGAGGTGAAGTCCGGACAGTGAGCCGAACGGAACCGCCGGGCACGGGAGGACAGTGGAGGAACGGGCCACGACCGGGCCCCCAGAGGGGTCAGCTAGTCAGACCGGGACAGGTGTAGAGAGAGGAATGAGAGTGGTGCTGTCACAAAAGAAACAAGCAGAGGCACCTGAGTCCAGCGTGAAGGTGTGCAAGGCCTGAGCAGGCGCAGTACCAGGGAGAGTACCAGACTCACTAGCACCTAGAGCAGCAGCAGCTATACCTGGGTCAGGCGGCACACACCGGTAACAGTCACCCTCAGCACTAACAGACAAAGCATACATAGCAGAAAGAATAGCATCAAAGTCTAGGTCAAAGATAGCAATCCTAGACCTAAGCAGATCTGCCTAGCGAGGGAGCTCGACGTCATCACCAAACTCAGCACGTTAAGCGTTGTCAAGGCAGGAGAAGCAGCGGTGCTGAGTGTGAAGCCGCCCGCAAGTCTGACCAGCACGGTCACCCGTGCGAATGACATACGGGCAACTACCCCCAGACGCCCCACGCAAAAACCACTCACGAAGCTGCTGGGGCGACTGGGTCTCGCTCCGACGCTGCTGCTGCTGACGCTGACCACCTCCAGAACCAACACGCCGAGCTCCAGTCCCACCGCCACCAGTCCCACTGCCGCCACTGCCGCCACTCCCACCGCTGCCTCCACCGCCGCCACCAGAGCCCCCACTCCCTCCACCAGTCCCACCGCCGCCACCACCTCCATTACTGCCCCCACCACTACTCCCGCTGCCACCTCCACCACCGCCGCTGCCACCTCCACCACCCTTGCCACCCTTGCCCTTGCTGCTGCGGCGCTTCGCACTAGCAGAAGCACCCCCAACGTCCTCAGCAATAGAGACGTCTGCAGCAGCAGCTGGGGCATAGGAGGGGGCAAGGGGGGAGGGGGAGCACCCCTCAAAGAAGAGCGGGCGCAGAGTGCCACGAGCAGCACCTACAGCAACTGCACTAGTCTCAGCTGCGAGGAGATGCTGCTTGAGTAGGTCAACAGTGAGGGAGGTGGGGTCAAGAGAGAGAAATTGGTCCCTGACAGAGCGAAGAGAGTCAGGGAGGCGAGTGACTATGAAGTAGAGGGTGATGAACATCGGGGGCAGGTTCCTGTCAAGGAACTCAGCAGGGACGGCAGCGCGGTAGCGACATCGCTAGCGCGAAGGTGGTGAACCAGGTCCTCGACTGTGGCAAAGGCGGATAGCTCGGGGAACAGGTAGGGCAGAAGCAGGCGGCCTAGAGCAGTAGTGGCAGGGGAGGAGTAGCGAGCGACTACAGCGTCGTACAGTGCCTGTGCGGTCCTGTGCTTTCCGAAGTGAGCGCATTCGGCTAACGGCAGGTGGTTGCGAATGGCTAAGCGGGCAGCAGCGTTGCGAGAAAGCCACTGTGAGCGAGTCGCACTGTCAGCTGTGGCGGGAGGGGCAGTAGCGGCATCGGACACGTGGTCAAACAGGGAAACACCGTCCTTAATATCGCTTAGTAGGTTCAGCTGCAGGTCGTCGAGCCACGTGTCAAACTGAATCGGTCTACCCTCATGATCGAATGCGAGAACTCGAAGCGAGGCCATATTGGCACAGTATGCAGGAGCAGCAGTAGCAGCAGTAGTAGTAGCCGCAGTAGCAGCAGGAGCAGTATCAGTAGTAGCAGTAGGGGCCGAGGGGCCTAGGGGCCGAGGGGCCAAACACGAAGAGTGGGGGCCGAGGTGCCTAGGGGCCGAGGGGCCTGGGTCGCTGGTCACGGGGCGCGGGTCGCAGGGCCTGGGGGCGTGACGGGCCGGAACCGGGGCCTTGGGACGTGACGGGCCTAGGGGCGCGACGGGCAGGAACCGGGGCCTGGGGGGGTGGGGGGCTCGACAGGCCCAGGAGAGCGAAGGTCCGGGACCGAGGCCTAGGGGCGCGACGGGCAGGAAACGGGGCCCTGGGGCGCAACGGGCCTAGGGGCGCGACGGGCAGGAAACGGGGCCTGAGGGAGGGGGGGCGCGACGGGCCTAGAAGCGCGACGGGTAGGAACGGGGCCGTGGGGCGCGACGGGCCTAGGGGCGCGACGGGCCTAGGGGCGCGACTGACCTAGGGGCGCGACGGGCCTAGGAAACGGGGCCGTGGGGCGCGACGGGCCTAAGGGGCTCGACGGGCCTAAGGGGCGCGACGGGCCTAAGGGGCACGACGGGCCTAGGGGCGCGACTGGCCTAGGGGCGCGACGGGCCAAGGGGCCGGGGCCTAGGGGCGAAGGGGCCGAGGGGCGCGACGGGCCTAGGAAACGGGGCCGTGGGGCGCGACGGGCCTAGGGGCGCGACTGGCCTAGGGGCGCGACGGGCTAAGGGGGGGGGCCGGGGCCTAGGGGCGAAGGGGGCCAAGGGGCGCGACGGGCCAGAAAACGGGGCCTTGGGGCGCGATGAGCCTAGGGGCGCGACGGGCCAAGGCGCCGGGGCCTAGGGGCGAAGGGGCCGAGGCTACGGGCCGGGGCCAAGGGGCAACTCGCAGGGCAGCAGGTGGTGGGCCCAAGGAAAGAAAGGCGGTCCTAGCGAGGGACCTGCTCTGAAACCATGTTGAAAGGAATGAACAAGGATCAATGAACTATGAAACAGTTGGGTACAAGTACTAACCCTAATTGGGTTGTACCCCTTATGGGCTACCCCACTATAGCCTACACAAATGTAAAAGCTATAATGTTCTGACAGAAGCTAGGATAACTACACTAAGGCTAGAACTACATGCAGTTATAATATAATTCTGACATCCCCCCTTAACTGCATGCAGGAAGAGCCAAGTGCTAGACACAACCTGCAGGGGTACACCAAGCAGAACAAAGGAGCAGCACGCAAGAGCAGTGACAACCAGTGCAATAGTGGCAGATACAGTTGCAGTAACCCCTCAGCCAAGGTAGAAGCAGCAGAAGCAGGAGCGTGCGGCGGCAAGGGCGGCGGCACAGCAGAAGTAGGTGCATGTGGCGGCAGGCCGCCTGGAGAGCAGGAGCGTGCGGCGGCAAGGGCGGCGTCACAGCAGGGCTCAACGGCAGCACCTGCCGCTCAACAGCAGTAGAGAGTCAAGACAAACAAGGGTGGCGATAGGGGCTGTAGCTGGAGGTACCATGGTAGCAGAGGGCGGCAGTCGCAGATGTGTGGCTGTTTCGTCCCTCATCTCCCCCCCCACCCCCCCCCCCCCCCCAAGCGGCATGTGCAGCAGTGGGAGAGAGAGGAGGAGAGGCGGCAGCAGTTCACTCACACCTGCCACCCCCATACCCTCCCCCCCACTGCTGCACCCGCAGCAGGGGGATGGAGGAGGAGTGGGGGGGGCGGGGGGGGGGGGGGGCTGGTGCTGCAGATCCCCTCACCCCCACTGCTGCACCCGCAGCAGGGGGATGGAGGAGAAGGGGGGGGGCAGCGGGGGGGCTGGTGCTGCAGATCCCCTCCCCCCCACTGCTGCACTCGCAGCAGGGGAATGGAGGAGAAGGGGGGGGCGGGGGGGGGGGGGGCGGGGAGGGGGCTGGTGCTGCAGATCCCCTCCTGCCATCCACTGAACCTCCAAGCTCCCCCGTACTCTCCCCCCACAGCAGCAGGCGCAGCCGTGAGAGTGGAGGAGGCGTGGCAGCAGCAGATCCCCTCCCCCCCACTGCTGCACTCGCAGCAGAGGGATGGAGGAGAAAGGGGGGGGGGGGGGGGGGGGGGGGGGGGGGCTGGTGCTGCAGATCCAGTCCTGCCACCCCCTTACCCTCCAAGAGCCCGCCACCCCCATACCCCCCCCCCCCCCCCCCCCACATTGCTGCACCCACAGCAGGGGGATGGAGGAGAATGGGGGGGGGGGGGGGAGGGGGTTGGGGTGGGGGAATGAGCTGCCCGTCGCGCACCCCCCTCCCTTCTCCTCTCCCCCCTTCCCCTTGGGGGTGGGGGAGGGGGGGGAGGGGGGCGAGGGCGGGGAATGAGCTGCACGTGGAGAAACCGACGCGCTCCCGAGGCGTGCGACGGGCAGGAACCGACGCGCAGCCAGGGCGCGCATCGGGCAGAAAGTCGACGGGGCCGACGGGCCTAGGGGCGACGGGGGGCCGCGGGGCCGAGGGCGACAGGGCCGAGGGGCCTAGGGCGACAGGGCCGCGGGGCCGAGGGCTAAGGGGGCCGAGGGGCCTAGGGCGACAGGGCCGCGGGGCCGAGGGCGAAGGGGCCTAGAGGCCTGAGGCTGTGGGGCCGAGGGGCCAAGGGGCCAAGGGGCCAAGGGGCCGAGGGGCGTGAGGGGCCTGAGGGGCCGAGGGGCCTGAGGCATAGGGGCCGAGGGGCCGAGATCGAAGGGGCCGAGGGGCCAAGGGGCCGAGGGGCCTGAGGCCAAGGGGCCGAGGTTGAAGGGGCCGAGGGGGCGAGGGCGAGTCGGGCCGCGGGGCCTAGGCTAGAGGCGACGGGTGACGCCAAGGGGCGACGGGTCGCTAGAGGCCGTGGGGCCGAGGCTAGGGGCGACGGGCGACAGGGGTCGCTACGGGCGACGGGCTAGGGGTGACGCCAAGGGGCGACGGGCCTAGGGGTGTCGAGCGCGAGCGACGGGCCACGAGGCCGGGGCCTAGGGGCGACGGGCAACAGGGGTCGCTACGGGCGACGGGCTAGGGGCGACGCCAAGGGGCGACGGGCCTAGGGGTGTCGAGCGCGAGCGACGGGCCACGGGGCAGGGGCCTAGGGGCGACGGGCCGAGGGGCGACGGGCCTAGGGGCGACGGGCGACGGGCCGGGCCGAACGTCGAGAGTAGGGCCGCACGAGGGCGGCGCGCAGGGCAGTAGGTGGTGGGCCCAAGGGTCGAAACTGCTCTGATACCATGTTAGAATCTAAACTAGCTATGCTTAGGAGCCATAGCTAGGTTACGAGCAAGTGGTGAGGCAAGGAAGGTCGAGAGGATTGAGAACAAGGAAAGAGTGGTTTCACTATAGAGAGTGAAGTACAAATAGGGTAGGAAAGGGGGGTACACCACCAAGCAGGAAGCTAGGATAACTACACTAAGGCTAGAACTACATGCAGTTATAATATAATTCTGACACTGGTGTCCCTTCCCTTCGCTCACGAGCAGCAAGGAGTAGCAAAACGGACAAACAGGAGCCTCGCCACCAAGATGAGGGCCCTGATGAAGCAGTCAGCCATCCCAACCAAGTACTAGCCATTTGCGATGAACCACGCTGTCCGGCTGCACAACTTGCTGTCGTCCCGAAGCCTCGAGAACAACAACTCTCCATACAGGGAATTGGGCGGGCAGAAATGCAGACACGCGTCTGCTTCGGGTGTTCGGCTGCATTGTACAGTACATGCAACACACAGCAAGGACCGAAAAGTTTGCTGACCGAGCACACTGGGGCATTCACCTCGGGATCGAAAAGGAATACAAGGCGTGGATCGTGCTGGACTACGCGACACACAAAGTCACAAAATCACGTGACTGCATCTTCTACGAGAGATGACCCTGCCACTGTTCAAGGAGCACCGCAAAGTTGACAAAGCACTGGAAAGGATTTTCGAGGGACATCGCAGCTTCGCCACGTCACACGATGAAGCAGACCTGGCGGAGGACGCTGACGCAACGGACAACACACCAACGTATCCATATCCCAATATCCCCCTTACAAGCTCACTCCAGACTCCAACATTCATACCTGTTCATCAATTCAATCCTGCTGATACACTTCGCGAAGCCCACAATTACAACAATGAAGCTCGTCGATCTCCGGATGCCGAATTACCACCACCGAACACCTCGCAAGACACCCTCCGCCTCGGCCACGACAGTGACGACGACGTCGTCTAAGTTACCAGCCTCCACGACTACGACCGCCTTCACTACGAAAAGACCAACGAAACTGGTCCCCGCATCCTTGGGCTCGTCGTAGCTGTTCGCCACACCTCCCCCAAGGAACCCACCACCGTTCGCCAAGCCTTGTCTGGCCCCGACAGTGAGAAATGGAAGGCAGCCATGGCCACAGAAGTCGCAGCACTGAAGAGCCGCGGAACGTGGAAACTGGTTCCACGATCAACGGCAAAGGGGAAAAAAATTCTCAGTGGAAAATGGGTTTTCCACATCAAAACACTCGCGGATGGCTCCATTGACAAATACAAGGCGAGATGGGTGGTGCGCGGGTTCGAGCAAACTCACATGGTGGAATTCGACCTCACCTACGCGCCTGTCAGACGACACACCTCAGTACGCATCCTCATCTGCATCGTAGCTGTCAAACAGCGGGCACTCCATCAAATCGACGTCGGCAGTGCATTCCTGTACGCTCCCGTCAACGCCATCATCTTCGTTGAGCAGCCGCATGCCTTCAAGGAGCACGACGGCGCCGTCTGCCTTCTTCAAAAATCCCTCTATGGGATTAAGCAGGCGCCTCGACTGTGGCAGCAGTACCTGCACACCGTCCTCACGGAGCTCGGATTCAAACAACTACCGCATGACCTTGAGATGTACCGGAAGGAGTCACGCGGCAAGTTCATCCTCCTCGTCGCCTACGTCAACGATATACTCTACACTGGCGATGACACGGAGCTGCTGGACCAGTTTGAGGCAGACATCAAAGAGAAGCTAGAAGTGACAATCAACTACAACGTCACGCAATTCCTGGGCCTCAACATCACTCAGTCCGCCACCTCCATTCACCTTTCCGCCGCCAAGTATGCGGAAACACTCGCGAAGAAATTCGCCGTCGCGCCGATCAATCTCACCACTCCCTACCGCACTCCTCCTCCTCCGTCGGTACCACACCGCTCTCCATCGACGATCATTGGCTCTATCAACAGCAGCTGGGGTGTCTCCTGTTCGCCGCCGTCACGTGCCGGCCCGATCTCTCCTTCGTCGCAAGCCAGCTCGCACAGTACCTGAAGCGACCTCAAGGGGAGAATTTAATGGATCTACGCCGAGCACTTCAATACTTCGTCTCTACTCCTGACATCGGCCTCACCTACGAAGCTAACCTAACTGCTACCTTGCAGCTCCATGGCTACGTAGACGCAGACCATGCAGGAGACATTGACAACAGACCTCAGAGGTCGGTGCATTGCTGAAACTTCAGGAATGAAGTGGAGTGTTGGAATAACCTAAAGGTTACAGTAACATTTCCGAAGGCTCTCCACTGGCGCGTCACTCCATAACAAAGCTACGCGCCTGTATCATTATCGCAATAGCTCATATATAGCATGCGGAAGGTCGAGGGTCAGCCGAAGGTCAACAGTCGAAGACAGTCAACGGTTGTGACCCTTGACTGCCCAGTAACCGCACTTGGAAGTTACGCGATGCAACACGGTAACTGTCAAGAATAGCAATAGTCATGGTTACTGTAGCAATGCAATTCAGTTAATAAGGGAATGTAGCCCTCAGAGTACATGGCTAGCTAGGATTGCTATTTATATCTTTGTACCACTATCCTTTAATTATCTTGTTCTATTTCAACTTATTAACAAGGTCATTATAAAGACTTCATTATCTTCTCTCAAACTTGACAGACTTATCCTATCCACTACGATCAACAACATAGGCTAAGTAGGGGTTATCCTTAGAGGGTGCACAACATTTCTTGACACTCTTGTATCCCCCCCCTTACCTAATCGACCATCCTTCTCACTAGATTCTAACATGGTTTCAGAGACTAGGCCGTTCCTAGACCTTAGGACCTAGTTTTTAAAGGGGCCCACCGTTAAAATTTTGCCTGCTCGTCCGTTCTGCCCTGCCCTGCCCGTCACGCTGCCCGCTTGCTGCGTAGCACGCAATCTACGTGCTGCCTGCTGCAAGCGCGCTGCCTACCTGCACGCGCGCTGCGTGCTGCCTAGCGCATTGCCCGCCCGCGAGCCTACGCCCCTACCCGCGCGCTCTGCTTGCCCGAGAGCGCTCTGCTTGCCCACAAGCGCCACTGCGCCCTTGCCCGCGAGCGCCCGCGAGCAGTCTGCGCCCGGCCTTCGCCCTCACCACACACACCCTGCCTGCGCCCTGCCCGTCCGCGCTACTGCGCGCTGCTGCTGCAGTCACTTACGCAGCTGCTACTGCTACATGCACTGCTGCTGCTACTAAGCGTTTCTGCTGCTGCTAAGTGCGCTGCTGCTACTGCTGCTGCTGCTAAGCGCTGCTACTACTGTTGCTGCTACATGCGCTACTGCAGCTGCGCTCTGCCCTGCCGAGCCCCTACCCGCCTGCGCTGCTGCTGCCACCTGTGCTGCTGCTATTGCGCTGCTACTGCCGCCTGAGCTGCTGATGCCATCTGCGTTGCTGCTGCCACCTGCGCTGCTGCTGCTGTGCTGTTGCTACTGCTTAGCTGCTGCTGCTGCTGCTAGGCTGCTGCCGCCTGAGCTGGTGCTGCCGCCTGAGCTGGTGCTGCCACTTACGCAGCCACTACTGCTGCACGCGCTACTGCTGCTAAGCGCGCTGCTGCTACTACTGCTGCTACTGCTGCTGCAGCTGCGCTCTGCCCTGCCTGCGCGCGTGCTGCCTGCCCGTAAGCGCCCCTACCCACCAGTGCTCCTGCTGCTGCGTAGCTGCTACCAAACGTAGGGCCGCCCGATTAGCTTTGACGTTTGGCTCGACGATCTCCAGCTGTACCTGCAGAGCGAAGCTAGAGATGGCGTTTCGTTGGTCGAACATACGCCCGGATCCCTCCTTGCCCCCGCTGCTACAGCCGACCGCTTAGATCAGTCGAAGTGGCTCACGCGTGACGCTACTGCCCGCCTTGCTGTCCGCAACCACCTTCCTCTAGCGGAGAGGGCACATTTTAGCCAGCAGAAGACAGCCAAAGACCTCTATGACGCCGTTGTCGCTCGTTACTCCTCCCAAGCTACTGCTGCACTAGGCCGTCTCATGCTGCCGTACCTCTTTCCTGAGCTCGTAGATTTCCACACTGTTTTTGACCTCATGACCCACCTTCGCTCTAGTGAGACTCGCTACCGCGCCGCTCTCAAGTCGAACTTTCTCCCTGCGAACCCCCCCCCCCCCCCTCCCCGCTGTATATCACCCTGTACTTCCCCGTCACACGCCTCCCTGACTCCCTTCGCACTGTTAGGGACCACTTCCTTGCCCTTGACCCCACTGAGCTCACGCTTGCCTCGCTGGAGAAGTACCTTCTCGAGGCTGAGACCAGTACGGTCGCTGTCGCTGCCTCTCGTGGCACTCCATGCTCTCCCTTTTTTGAAGGGTGTGCTCCCTCCCCTCTGCTGCTGCTGAAGACCTCCTTGGTGCCGAGGAAGTTGGCGATGCGTCTGCTCCTAGTGGGAGGCGCCGCAGCGGCAAGGGCAAGGGGGGTAAGGGTGGTGGAGGTGGCACTAGCGGTGGAGGTAGCGAGGGTGGTGGTGGCGGGGGTGGAGGTGGTGGAGGTGGCTCCGGAGGTGGAGGAATTGGAGGCGGAGGGGGTGGTGGAGGCAGCGGGGGTGGTGGAGGCGGCGGGGGTGGTGGAGGAGGTCGGGGTGGAGCTGGCAGGGGTGGAGGCTATGGCGGCTCAGCTCGTGGCGGAGGAGGCTATGGGAGTGGACAGCAGCTGCCGCGCCTCCCGGACAACCCCACCCCTCAGCAGCTTCGTGAGTGAGTTGCCAACGCGGTTCCCCTGGGGGCTCTGGTCGCTGCCCGTATGTCAGGCGCACGGGGCTCAAGAAGCGTCAGACCTACGGGAAGGGGCACACTGAGTATCGCTGATTCGGCCGTCTCGAGGATGCCTGGGTGGCCGAGTACAGTGATGAGCAGGCTGTCCCTAACTGGCTGCAGCTGATAGGGATGGGAGTAGATGTGTAGGCTCTTGACTTTCCCAAGATCAATGCTGCAATCTATGCTATGTATGTTGCTGATATTATTGCTGAGGGTGCGTGTTACTCCTGTGTGCCTTGCGATGCTGGTGTAGATACTGCTGCTCTAGGTGCCTGTGAGTCTGCTGCAGCTCTAGGTGCTAGTGCGTCTGCTGCCACAGGTGCTAGTGAGTCTGCTGCTAGTGAGTCTTCTGCCTTAGTTGAGGCCCTGCACACTTTCACAGTTGACTCAGGCGCGTCTCGTTACTTCTTTCGTGACTACACCACAGTCACACCACTCGCTGCATTGGTCCCAGTCTCACTGACTGACCCCTATGGGGGCCCAGTAACCCCACGAGCCTCCACTGTCCTCCCGTGTCTAGCAGTCCCCTCCAACTCTCTTTCAGGTCTCCACCTCCCCTCGTTCTCGACGAACTTGGTGAGCAACGCAGTCCTTCAGGATGTGTGGGTTGATACCTTTACTCTTGGAGGGCAGCGTGTGGCGATCTGTACGTGCTCACAGACTGGCTGTCACCTTGCTACGTTCACTCGACAGCCTCGGTCTAGTCTGTACACACTAACCACTGCGTCTGCACAGTTGTTTGCGTCAGGTCAGGTGGCTGCGTCAGGTCAGTTAGCTGCGTCTTGCTCGTGTCGGCTACTCACGCACCCAGCTCAGCTTTGGCACCACCGTCTTGGCCACCCATCCCAGCAGCGTCTGCGCAGCATGCACTCCCGTCTCCTTGTTAGTGTAGCTCCTGTGCAGCCATAGCCCTAGCGTAGATCTCGGCCTACTTGCTGAAAGACTTGGGGGAGCGACCTCATTCTCCTCCAATCCTGTACGTTGACAACAAGGCCATGATTGCCTTGTGTCACGAGCAGAGACTGGAGCACAGAACGAAGCACATTTCTCTTCGCTACTTCCTTGCTCGAGAGCTGCAGCAGTGTGGTCAGCTCCGCCTTGCCTACGTGGCCACTTGGGCCAACACTGCTGATGTCTTCACCAAGGCCCTTGGGTCTAGTGATCATCAGCATTTTTGCACTGCTCTTAGGCTTCTGCCCACTCCGCCTCACCTGCTGGTTGCTTGACTTGCCTTGTACTGTGGTCTCTATATATATACCTGCATGCTTGCTCTTACTAGGTAGTGATCATTGTACTGCTTGTGCTTTTATACCTCTGCATGTGAACCGGCCTTGTCGCCGCTTGCTTGTGCTCAGAATGCGTGGTGATCTTGAGATCCACCCTGAGCTTTGCTTTGCTTTGTTCTCTTGCTTGACTGGTCTTGTAACCGTTGGTTGTTCTTGCTATCCCCCACTTTGCCTATGGGGGTGTGTCAAACTGTGTTTGTATATCTGTAGGCTGTAGTGGGGTAGCCTCTACTGAGTACAAAACTTTAGGGTTAGACGTAGTACTTGTCCCATCAGGGCCTATTTTATCAGTGTAATTTATACTGCTATACTGATTATAAGGGTGAAACTTAGGGCCTGCACTGATGTGTTTGGGTATTTTTTTGGCGGATTAGTGTTACACTGATATGTCAGTGTAACGATTTGGGAGACTCTGATGCTCTGGGGTAATATTTCCCTTAGCGAAGATTACCCTGAAGAGCGTATAGGGAACTCCTTATCGAGAAGAAGTTTCCTGGAAATTTTGTTCCGATACACCCAACTTCGTAATGATGCACTACAACGCCAGCACGTGAGTACTATACTGACAACCAGGGTCCTCGTTAGGATTCAAAGGTGCCTGATCCATCAAATTTTTCGTTTTTCCAGTCTGACGCGTTAGTTTTTTTTACGAAGGCCTGTCTAACAAATCAAAGTGTTAGAATATGGAAACAGGAATGATTGCATTAGTGTTTGGGAGCAATACAAGTAGGCAACCCTAGAAGTGTTGTACCCTATATGGGCTACCCCACTACAGCCTACAAACATGCAATTGTATTTTGACACACCCCCATAGGCAAAGTAGAGGATAGCAAACACAACGAACGGTCACAAGACCAGTCAAGCAAACGAACAAAGCAAAGCAAAGCTCAGGGTGGATCTCAAGATCACCACGTATTCTGAGCACAAGCAAGTGGCCACAAGGCCGGTTCACATGCAGAGTTTATAATAGCAAGAGAAGTACACTGATCACAACCTAGCAAGTGTAAGCATGCAAGCCACCAGACATTCCGAGCACAAGCAAATGGCCACAAGGCCACTTTACATGCAGAGTTATATAAAAGAGAACAAACGGTACAATGATCATAACCTAGCAAGTATAAGCATGAAGGTATATATACAAATATATATCACAGTACAAGCAAAGTCAAGCAGTGAGCAAGTGAGGCAAAGTAGGCACAAGGCCTAAAACAATAGAGAAACGCTGATGATCACCAGGCTGAAGTGCCTTGGTGAATATATCAGCAGTGTTGGCCCGAGTGGCCACGTTAGCAAGACGAAGCTGACCACGCTGCTGCAACTCTCGAGCAAGGAAGTAACGCAAAGCGATGTGCTTCGTTCTGTGCTCCAGTCTGTGCTCCTGACACAAGGCAATCATGGCCTTGTTGTCTATGTACAGAACTGGAGAAGAACGAGGCCGCTCTCCCAAGTCGGTCAGCAGGTAGGTGAGCCAGCGTAACTCTTGTGCAGCCATGGCCCCTTGCGTAGATCTCAGCCTCACAATTAGAACTGAGAACAGAAGACGAGCGGGTAGACCGCCAAGAAACAGAGCTGGAGCCAAGGCTCAAAGTGTAAACCTATGACGACCGCTGCGTAGCCAAGTCGTCAACCCAAGAAGCGTCTGCGTGTCCAATGAGGACAACTGGACCCCGTCCTCCAAGCACGAGCCCCATGCCTGATATATTGCACAAGTAGCGCAACACCCTCTTAGCGGCCTCCCAGTGCTCTGGTCGGTGTCTCCCGGGCGCAACATAGTGTGCCAGGATCCTAAGAGGGTAGGCAAGGTCAGGTCGAGTGCAGGTCATCAGGTACATGAGGCAGCCCACAAGCTCTGGATACGGGCCACTCGGCTCTATGGACTTGTCCGAAGGTGGAGCTGAGAGCGAGTGACCGGTAGGCAGAGGAGTGGACTGCGGCGAGGATTACCGGAAGCCGAAGGGCTGAAGGACCTGCTGCACCATGTGTGACTGAGTCAGGATGATGGTGCGTCGTGCTATGTCCCAGGTGATCTGCAAGCCAAGATAGCTGCGCAGCTCACCCAGGTCAGTGCAGGTGTGTCTCTTTTGCAGCTCCGACTTCACAAGGGCCAGTGCCTCAGTGTCACCAGTGGCAAAAACCAAGTCGTCGACGTACACGAGGACGTAGAACGGCAGCAGCGAATTGTCAGTGCGCAGAAACAGCGACGTGTCAGCAGTGGAAGGAGCAAACCCAAGAGCCGCAAGCGTCGTCCTCAGTGTGTCGTGCCTCTCGCCAAGGCACCTGGCGGAGACCGTAGACTGGCCGCCAGAGGCTTCACTGGGTACCTGCAGGAAACGACCCAGTGAAGTCAGGTGGGCGACGCAGCTAGATCTCCTCGTGCAGGCTACCCTGTAAGAAAGCTCTGCTGAAGTCAAGAGAGTGCAGCTCGTAGTCATGCTGAGCGGCGACGTGCAGCAGAACCAAAAGAGTGGTCATCTTCGGAGTAGGGGAGAAGGTATGGAAGAAGTCAACTCCCTGTCGCTGACTGAAGCCTTGTGCAACGTAACGAGCCTTGAAGACAGGCGGAGAACCCGGCGGTCGCTTCACCCTGAAAACCCACATGCCATCGACTATGTTCGCCCCAGGAGGGGGAACTACGTCGACGTAGGTGCCTGTGGACTTCCAGGATGCCATCTCGGCGTCCATGGCTGTCTGCCACTAAAAGGAGTAGGGACTCATAATCGCCTCTACGTAAGAGCGCGGGGTCGAGATGTCGGGTGCATCCGAGTCTCCCTCAGGTGCAAGCAACATGGCCACGAGATGAGGTACAGCAGCTGCAAGACACTCAAAGTCCTCCTGCCTGTCCTCAAGGACGTCTGTGCCAAGAGCACACTCACCCCGGTCGGACAGAGGACAGTCAGACTAAGACTCAGCAACAAGACTATTAGCGTAGTCGAGACGACAGGCAGCAGCAAATTCAACAAGCTCAGTAACAATGGCAGACGCAGCAGTGCACTCAAACGAAGGGTCAGTGGCTAGAAGACGAGGGACAGTAGGACTGTCAACACGAGCTAAGTCAGACTCAGGGTCTGGACCTTCAGTAAGAGAGGATGCAGGAAGAGACGGCAGGGGAACTCGAAGTGGAACAAAGGAAGGACGGAGTGCCATAATGTGAGTGCCGGGGATAGGAGGAGGACGCGGACGAGGAACACGACGACCAGTGCGAACAGCGCGAGCAGGCGAGGCAGGACGAGACTCAGGCTCATGACGCTCTGTAAGAGAGTCTTTCTGCTCAGTGTAAGGAGAAGGAGCAGGCAGTGGGGAGTCTGACTGTAACTGTGGTTGCGATTGGTGAGGCGGTGGACACAGCAAGCTAGAAGTAAGGCCAGTAGAAGACGGGAGACTAAGAACCTGGCGAAGGACCGAGTCAGGTGGCGGCAGAGACGACGGTGGCGGCGGAACAAAAAACGGTCGCCGCTGCACATCCAGCACCTCCAAATCCAGTGCCTCCAGATCCAGCGCCTCCAACGCCAGTGCCTCCAGCTCCAGGGTCTCCAGTTCCAGTGCCTCCATCTCCAGGGTCTCCAGCTCCAGCGCGTCCAACACCACCAGCTCCGGCAGCTCCAGTACCTGTAGTACGAGCACCTCCAGGACCAGCAGCTCCAGCACCTCCGGTACCTCCAGCTCTAGCAGTAACTCCAGCACCTCCAAGACTAGTAGCTCAAACACCTCCAGCTCCAGTGCCTCCAGCAACATGGCCTCCAGCTCCTGCAGTGCCACTCCTAAGGCGTATGCGCTGAGAAAACCACTCGCGCAGCTGCTCCAGTGAGAGAGGCTCCCGCCGGTGAGATAGTCATGGCGAGGCACTCGCAGGACCTCCGGCAGACGAAGTACCCCTAGGCTCAGCACCCCTAGACTCCGCACCCTCAGACTCAGCATCCCCAGGCTCCGCACCCTCAGGCTCAGTACCCCCAGGCTCCGCACCCTCAGGCTCAGCACCCCCAGACTCCGCACCCTCAGACTCAGCACCCCCAGGCTCCGCACCCTCAGTCTCAGCACCCCCAGGCTCCGCACTCGCAGGCTCAGCACCCCCAGGCTCCGCACTCGCAGGCTCAGCACCCCCAGACGCAGCACCCCCAAACGCTGCACCCCTAGCAGCACCTGAGTCTACAGTGACCTCGACAGTCTCAACCAGGGAGAGTGGGTCAACCTGAGGCACACCTGAGGGAGCAGGACCCTGAGGGGGGAGGGGGTCTACCGGAGGGGGACCTAGAGCGAGGAAGAGCGGCGGTGGGGGGGGGGAGAGGGGCAGTGCGGTAGGGGAAGAGACGGTAAAAGGGAACCGGCTCGTCAAACGTGTCGTCCTGAGAGGGGAGGACACGGCGTGAGGTGGGGTGGTAAAACTGTCAGCCAGGCGCGTCAGGGGGAAAGCCGAGGAAGACGCAGGAAATGGCGCGGGAGGAGAGCTTGTCCGCGGAAGTATCGTGGACGATGGCACGAGAGCCCCAGACCCGGAACACCGACGCATCGCCAACCTTCCCCGTCCAACGCAGTGTAGGCAAGGTCTCCGGTAAGGAGACACGGGGCCAGAGGTTGAGCTGATGCGCAGCGTACCGGACCGCAAACGGCCACAAAAAATGGGGAGCAGCCGCATGGATCATGGAGGTACGAGCGACCTCCATGACTAAGCCAATGCGGCACTCAGCAACCCCATTTTGCTGCGGGGAGGCCGAAAGCGTGAACGTCTGGAGGATTACCTCCCCATGACAAACGTCCCGCAAGAGGACGGAGGAGAAATTACCACCTCTGTCAGAGTGCAGACGGAGGACAAGAAGGTCCTCACGGAACCGCTCACGGAGCTGGAGATGGACTACGCGGATCCAAGGGATCAAGACACCAAGGACCTCACCCTTGCTGCGCAAGGGGAAGACCGTGGTGTAACGCGTGTAGTCGTCAACAACCAGCAAGAAGTAGCGCTCGCGGTCATGTCCACTGACGCGGGCTGGGCCCCACACGTCCTTATGGAGAGCCTACTGGGGAGCAGTCGTCGGGGGAAACGAGGAGGAGTGAGGAGCGGCGCGCTTCCACCCCTTGACGCAAGGAAGAGGGCGGGGCAGGCGAGGGCGGGAGGGGAGGCAGAGACCTGGGAAGACCAGAAACAAGTAGGCGGGAGTGCATACCACGAATGCGTGGCAGGGAGGAGTGACCAAGTCGGTGGTGCCAAAGGAGAGTCTGGTGCAACAGGAGGCGACACGAGCAGGGGGCTGCTACCGTACGTGATGCGGGCACCTGAGCAGACGCAGCTACCTGAGGAGGCTCAGTAGTCAGTATGTACAGACTCGACTTAGGTCGACGGGTGAACGTGTCCAGGTGACGGCCCGTCCGTGTACACGTGTAGATCGACACACACTGGCCCCCAGGAGTGGTTGTAGTGACTATAGCATCCTGAAGGGCAGCGGTACTCACCAAGTTCGTAGAGAACGAGGGGAGGTGAAGACCTGAGAGTGAGCCGCACAAAATCATCGGACACAGGAGTACAGTGGAGGAACGTGCAAGAACTGGGGCCCCTGAGGGGTCAGCCAGTCTGACTGGAACAGGTGCAGGGAGTGGAGTGAGGGTGGTACTGTCGCGAAAGAAATAGCGAAAAGCACCTGAGTCAAGCGTAAAGGTGTGCAAGGCCTCAGCAGGCACAATACAAGGGAGAGCAGACTCACTAGCACCTAGAGTAGCAGCCTTTATACCTGGGTCGGGTGGCACACAAAGGTAACAGTCACCCTCAGCACTAACAGACAAGGCATACATGGCAGCAAGGATAGCATCATAGTCAAGAGCAAAGATATCAACTCCATACCTAAGCAGCTCTAGCCAGCGGGGCGCTCAGCCTCGTCGCCAAACTCTGCGCGCCAAGCGTCGTCAAGGCGGGAGAAGCAGCGGTGCTGTATGTGAAACTTCCCGCCTGTCTGACCAGCGCGGTCACCTGTGCGAATGACATACGGGCAACGAACACTACCCCTAGACGCCCTACGCTGAGCAAACCACTCACGAAGCTGCTGGGGTTTAGGGGTCTCGCTCCTACGCTGCTGCTGCTGCCTCTGGCCCCCGCCAGAACCTCCCCTCTGAACAGCTCCACCCCGACCGCCACCACTGCCGCCTCCACCACTCCCACTGCCGCCACCACCGCCACCACCACTCCCACTGCTGCCACCACCTCCGCCACCGAAGCCCCCACTCCCGCCACCACTCCCACCGCCACCTCCGCCACCTCCACCGCCTCCACCGCCTCCACCACCACTACCCCCGCTGCCACCGCCACCACTCTTGCCTCCCTTGTCCTTTCCGCTTCGGCGCTTCCCACTAAGAGTAGAAGCACCCCCGACGTCCTCATTACCAAGGATGTCAACAGCAGCAGCAGAAGCGTAGGAGGGGGCAAGGGGGGGCGGGGGGGGGGGGGGGGGTAACACCCCTCAAAGAAGGGTGTGCGAGGAGTGCCACGAGCAGCACCTATAGTGACTACGCTAGTCTCAGCTGCAAGGAGGTGCTTCTCGAGCAGGTCGACAGTGAGGTCTGTGGGGTCAAGTGCGAGAAAGTGGTCCCTGACTGCGCGAAGAGAGTCAGGGAGGCGAGTGACTATGAAGTAGAGAGTGATGTTTATCGGGGGCGGGTTCTTGTCTAGGAACTCGGCTGTGAGGGCAGCGTGGTAGCGAGTGTCGCTAGTGTGAAGATGGGTGATGAGGTCCTCGACTGTGGCAAAGGCTGACAGCTCGGGAAAAAGGTAGGGCAGTGTAAGGCGGCCGAGAGGAGCAGTGGCAGGGGAAGGGTAACGAGCGACTACAGCGTCGTACAGGGCTTTAGCAGTCTTGTGCTGGCCAAAGTGAGCGCGTTCCGCTAATGGCAGGTGGTTGCGAACGGCTAAGCGAGCAGCAGCGTCACGGGTAAGCCACTGTGAGCGAGTCGCACTGTCAGCTGTGGCGGGAGGGGCGAGAGAGCCTCCAGACTTGTGGTCAAACATTGAAACGCTATCTCTAGAATCGCTCAGTAGATACAGCTGTAAGTTGTCGAGCCACGTATCGAACTGGATCGGACGGCCCTCATGATCGAAGGTGAGAACACCGAGAGAAGCCATAGCGGGCAGAGCAGGGTGGCGCGCGACCAGCAGGGCAGCACGCAGGCAGGGCGGTGCGCGAGCACTAGGGAAGCGCGCAGGGCAGGGCGAGGCGGCGCACGGCTAGGGAAGAGCGGCGCGCGGCCAGGGCAGGGCAGTGCAATGGTAGGGCAGGGCGGCGGCCAGTAGGGCGGCGCGCGGGCAGCAGGGCGGCGGCCAGTAGGGCGGCGCGCGGGCAGCAGGGCGTCGGCCAGCATGGCGGCGCGCAGCAGGGGAGGCAGCAGCAGGGCGGCGCGGGCAGCAGGGCGGCGAGCAGCAGGGCGGTGCGGGCAGCGGTGCGGCTGCCAGCAGGGCGGCGCGCGGGCAGCAGGGCGTCGGCCAGCAGGGCGGCGCGCAGCATGGCGGGCAGCAGCTGGGCGGCGCGAGCAGCAGGGCGGTGCTGGCAGCAGAGCGGCGCGCGGGCAGGGCAGGGGGACGCGCAGGCAGGGCAGGGCGGGGCAGGGCAGCGCGACTAGTGGGGCGTCGCAATGTGGTGGGCCCTAAAAAAAACGGTCCTGGAACAGGATCTGCTCTGAAACCATGTCAAAATATACTGAACTAGAATGAATGCATTGAACAGAAAGTTGGTAAAAGTACTAACCCTAAATGGGTTGTACCCCTTGTGGGCTACCCCACTATAGCCTACACAATATATGCATTATAACATTTTGACAGTCTTATCAAACACGTGAAAACACCCTTTGCAGTGACCGTACCAGTTATTTTTTTTACCAAACATATTATCGAGACCCTTGTTGATTACGAGTGGCATATTTTCCCTGCAAGTTATTTCTGACAACTAGCTCTATCATCAGTGGTTCTTCGGGTGACAGCTGCACGGCACGTCTGTCATGCGTTGGGCTGAGAATAACCTGGCAATCTTGCGAGAGCATACGTTTCAGTAGTGGTGGTCTGCATTAGTAGTACATCTTACGACATAAGTGCAGATGCATGATAGTAACAGGGACGGGGGAGGAAGGAACAAAAACAGAGGAAAAGGGGGACAGGAAGATTGCAAGGAAAACAGGGGGAAAATGGAAGTGCCACCTTCTTCAAAGAAGAGGAAGCAGTACCGTAGGTCCCATACACTTATTCACTGCCACTAACTTAGCTCCTCTCCGTATTATTCTGGTGTGGCACCACCCTGTGAGGAACAGAGCAGCTTTTTAAAACCCAATCCCTCCGACTCTTCCCTGGGGCGAGTTCATTCAGAGCGCATGGCGCAAATGGTGATTCACAGTGCATAGCGCAGCGTGCCTTGAGCAGAGTCCCCCGCTTCTGACTCCACAGTCAGAGTAAACACCGAGTCCACTGCTGAGCCTGGCAGGGCCGCAGCACGCATGCTGGCAGCAATCGCGTAAGCGTCCGCAGTGCCAGCAGCACCCGACACGCTTGGGAAGTTGTCAAGCCACTCGCACAGCCACACGCCGGGGCGGGGCTGGGACCAGGCGCAAGAAAGGGAAATGTCGGTGGTTTGGGCTGAAGCAGGGTCGGTGACAGAGAGCGTTGCAGATGGTTTGAGGGCGTCTGGGTGAATCACAACAATGCTAACGTCGAGCTTGCACTTGCGGTTGCTGAAGGGATGAGGGAGGGAGGGAGGGAGGGAGGCGGCAGTGGGGTTGAGATTGAGAACTGGGAAAAGAAAGGTTGGCATGCTAGAACCGGGATTGAGGCATTTATGGTGCAGCTATAAGTAGGGACTCACATGTTGGAGACTGCAAACATGGCTCCTCCTTTGAGCTGCCCCCCATTAATCGCTGTCTGGAACCTTCCAGCAGCAACCCCAGCCAGCAGATCGGTTTTACCTGCAGCAATCGAGTTTCAAAGAGTTAAGCTACCCGATCTGTCTTGAGAACGACAGAGGTGAACTGGGCAAAAACGGGTTGTCAGTCGAACGAAGGACCTCTCCTTCGCTACGGCGAAATCACAAGTTCACAAACCGGGTAACCTGGGTGGGGGCCAAGCAACGTACCAAAGACTTGCTCCATTTTCGAGTTGGGCTTGGCTACCGCAAGGTTGGCATTGGAGTCGACCATGAGCCCCATGTTGCGCGCGTCAGAGTACGTCAGACTCAACGCAAACGAATTCACGCGAACCCCCACACCAGCCGTGAATCCGATGTTGTTGATGTTGGCCTGGGTCAGCTTGGTCTGGCCGAAGCAGTCCCACACGCTCGGCGCGACTTGCGAGCACTGCATGTTGCTTCCGAGCGCACCCAGCACGACAGGAGTTTTCGCGTTCAGAGTCACTTCCATTGGCGGATAGGGCGAGCCTGCAGCGGTCAGGCGGAACTGCGAAGGTTTGGTCGTGGACCTGGCAAGGTTGGGGAGGAAAAGGAAAAGAAAAGAAAAAAAGCAGCGGGAATAAAATTGTAGGACATGACACCCCACAGTGATCACGCGGAACTGCAAGGTTGTGCGGAAAAAGGGAGGAGGGGCAGGGAGATCAAGGGGGACAGGGGCTTAGGGAGAGGGGGGAGAAATTGGGGAATATTGGGGTAGGGAGGGCGGAAAACATATCTCCACTCGTGGGTCGTCCTGTCGCCGTCCCTCCCGTCAGTGCTCGCGCAACGGCTCAGTGCTCCCACACCCACACTGCTGCTTGCGACAAGCCATATGCTATGCTCACACCACGAAATCCCCGACCCCAAGTCAAACGTTAAAATTTCCCAACTCTGAATCCCGGGTTTACGGTCCTGACTGCAGATTTCTTACTTGGAGGGGACAGCGATGCTGAACGTCCCTGCCACGTTCAAATCCGAAAAGTCCGCGCTGTAGAACTCTGCATTGGCAAAACATAAACGACAATGGAGAAACGGAGGAGGCGAGAGGATGAGGGGAAGCCATTTCGAGACACGAATAGCAGTAACTCGCACAAGCGCGACAAATTTACTTTTCACGTTATAGGATTTATCACGAAGATTAACCACTAAATTCACACTCGGGGATAACGACGAAACAATTTCAAGGAGCAGGGTGCAGAGAAGGAATCAGGAGAGAGATAGAGAAGGGATGGAGGCACTGACTGGCGGCAGGCGTGGGCGGCGGGAAGAGCATGGTGAGGACGGCCTTGACGAACGCGAGACCCGCTTTCGCGGCGCGCTGCTTGGCAGCCTCGCTCACCGCCTCTGCTCCGGGAACCGTTGACGAGACCAGCACGCCTGCAGAAAACCACAAAGCGAGAACAATCTTAAATTCGGGAAGAGAAATAAAATGAGCGAAGAGAGTATATTAGTTGAGCGAATGAAGAAGGCATGGTTTGATGAGAACCGTACCGGCGATGATGAGGAGGCACGTGAGAACACGGGGAAAAGCCATCGCGGGTATTTCTGAAGCTGTCGATGAGAAACCCTAGACAGAGATACCAGTGATGCGAAAGAAACTCGGGGTTGCTAAGGGGTTTGCGGCCTCTAGAGAAGACGGAGGAGCTTTTGGTATGAAGACGATACTAGGGAAGAAAACGGCTGATGATGAGAAAGGATGTGACGCTGATGGTGTAATAAACAATTTGAGGATGAAAAGGCTTGCGTCGAAGGGTGGAAGTGAACCGCAGTGCTCAGCTGTTTCGTGTGAGGTGAGCGCGGAACCCGGACCGTCAACCATTCGGCCAGTGGTCCAACGGATCAACGATAATGCAGATGATCGCGTTCCATTCGAGTTGTGAAATAATGGAGGCATCGTGCGGTGTTCCGTTATCCACGGAATGAAGGAGCTCGCTTTCTATCCAATTGATAAGAGACGTTCGCGTCTCAGCTGCGCCGATGGAACCTAGTTCGCAGGAAATCGGCTAGGCTCTGTACGCGTTCGAGAATGGTGAAAGCTAGGAACTGAAGCTGTTCTGACTGGCTGGTTGTGACTGGTGAAGGTTTGAAGGTGATGGGGTGGGGAGTGGGGAAGAACAATAAAGCCGACGGAATCAGGAAGTTGATTTGGCGAACCAATAAAGTCTGTTCCTCATCTGACAGAGCCGTCAGATTCCGTCAGCTGCGGGCTGTTGTTGGTCGTAGGTTACTGAACCGCAGAATGTTTCGGGCTGACCGAAAATTAGGATGGTTGAGAAAGAGTTGTTCGTTGGGTGCGTTGGCTGAAAAGGAAAAAATTCCTGGGGTCTGAACGAGTCCGTGACATCTGAGAGGTTGGTGGTTATACAGGACGACGGCTTTCGCACGTAGGGTTTCTGCCCCGTGCCACGGAAACAAATCGAAACTGCATTATTGCTGCCCAGCAACAGCGGGCATGCGAATAATGCGTGACCTGAAATTCCAATTCACTTATATCGAAACCAGAATTATATTGTCCAGCACTACCGCAACCACACACAGCGCGCTTCGGGCATCCAATAATGCAGTGCTTGAAATTCCAACCCCGTCCAACCCCATCGCCCCCGCCCTCCCTATCCCTTCCTCCGCCCAACTCTATCCATCGTCAACCTTCTGAAACGCATATCAACCCTCTGTAAACCTCCGTATATTCCTCAACCAAGCTAATCCACCTCCATCCCATCCTACACCTTCTTCCCAAGCAGACGACTCCACGGTACATAACTCCCAACATATTTCGGAGCATTCATCAGTTCTCATCTTGCTTTTCACCTCTCGACCGGCAATCCCGCTTGCACTTGTGCTCATTCTCGCCCCTATATTCCAGACCAGACCGAGCTTCTTCTGCTAATTCTTGCCACCTCCACTGTCCGTTCGCGGCATTTCACTCAAACGTGTCGTCATGGCCCGCCTCGCATTTCCGCATTGGCTCGTATCCTGCCTAATGTGCCTTCCAGGTAAGAATCGTAAAGGTGCAGATCCGGATGGCCTCTTCGTTACAGATACCCTCATTCCCGTCAGAAATAAAAGCTTCTGCGATTTCTATTCTGGTGCAACGCAGCGCCAAATACGGCTACTCACGCTAAAAATGTCCCATACACGATACACTTGGCCTTGATTCGCGCAGGCCTCGTGCTTCTCCTCTGCGTGGCGCCTGTCACCATGACTTCAGCGGCGTTCGAGGTGACGGACGCGGATATCAAGAAATTCGTTCCCAAAACCTCTTCGCAAGCATGTAAGACGACACGCGTCAGCACTTGACCAACGTCACGCTCAGTTTGCATCACCATTCGGAGCCCAGCGCGATCTCAACGGCTAACCCGGTCGTTCTCCCGTTTCCAATCGACTCTTTGCAGCTTTCTACAGTGCTCTGGTGGTGTCATCGTTCGAATCGCAGGGGACCGTGATCGTGCGAATGCCTGCCGAGTAAGTCCAGCCTTTCGAAGGTCTATCCGTGTCGTTAGCGTTCATGATGAGTTTCATTCCTTGCATACCTCCGTTCCACGAAGCCGGCTGACAAACCGCCGTTTCTGCTGACTTCTGAAACCTCCGTGTTATTCATACTCCCCCACTCCTCCCATTCCCCGTCGGTCCCTCGCGCCAATCACCGCAGCACGGACCTATTCCCGGTGGTTCTCCGCGTGATCATGGCGGGAAGCGTCGACCCGCCAACGGACGTCTCACTCGATGGCACGTCCTTGGCCTCTGACGCCAGTCAGTGGAAGCTGGTGGCGCCAGGAGTGTGGGACCTGACTAGGAGTCTCGACTGGACGACCACTGCTCTAGGGAGCGCCTTGACTGGTGTCAGGGCCGAAGTGTCGCACGCGGATGTGAACGGCAACGCGGTGACCGCGTCGGGATCGCTGGCTAAGATCGGTGCTCTTGATACTGGTACGGATGCACCGCAGGCTGTGTTCTCACTCGCTCTGAATGTGGCACCGCAGGCTGTGTTCTTCTTCCATCCGTTCGTTATGATGACTCGTGACAGGACGAGTTATTCTCCGCGGCGGACTCTGTGAATCGCATCCCGTTGAAATCCCCCTGATGCACCCCTCCCTCTGCATCCCCCCCATTTCCGCCTTTTCCTGTTGCGACCCTCCCAATGCGCCCATCCGCCCCTCCCATGCGCCCCCCACTGCGCCCCCCACTGCGCCCCTCCCATGTGCCAGCCCTCGCAGTGCTGCCATCCATGGCAGGCGGTCGATTCCAAGCCATGTTCTCCGGCGCCGTGGTAGGGGGAGCCAAGATCCGCATCGCCACCAGCACGTGAGTTTGTAATTTCGGAACACCTATTGCAATGAGAGCCAAGCTAGGAGAGGCTGCATTTGAGGGGATTGGAAGGGATGGTGGGGCTGGTAAGAGGGGAAGCCTACTGACAAATTTATGAGAATATGAAATTACAAACAAGCGAATCGAATTATATCTGCTCTACTTGTTGTGTCCTCTGCTGCCCCCTTCTCTGTCCCCCCTCTCTGCCCCCTCCTCTCTGCCCCCTCCTCTCTGTCCCCCCGCCATGCAGCTACACCAAGGTCGGCCTGGAGGTGCACCTGGCCTTCATAAGAGGCGCGACACTCAACACAGCTTGTGCTCTTCCCCTCACCTGCTTTACCTCTTGTGTCCTCTGCTGTCCCCCCTCTGCTGCCCCTCCTCTCTGCAACCACTCTCTGCCCCCCCTCTCTGCCCCCCCTCTCTGCCCCTCCTCTCTGCCCCGCTTCCCTTCACCCTCTCTCTGCCCCTTCTCTCTGCCCTCCGTCATGCAGCGACACCAAGGTTACTCTAGAGGTGCACCTGGCCTTCACCAAGGGCGTAAACACCAACTCAAAAGTTTCCCTGGCGGGTCAGGTCGGAGCTGACAAGTCGGCCCCTCTCGCCCTCGCATGCCCCTTCGCCTCGAACATCAAGGGCGTGTTCACTTGCTCCAAGACCGTCGACGTGAAAATCCCCGCGGGAAGTGCTACCACACCTGGTGTCCTGGGACTGCAGAAATTTATGGCTGCGCTGGTGGGAGCTACTATGTCGGGTGACAATCTGGCTGCAACCTTCACCCTCACAGTCGGCGGACAGGAGGAGAACCTCTATTATGCTCTATAGGCATTGAGGTAGTGGGGAGTTGAGCACATGGTGAGGGTGTGAAGGGAACGAGGAGTATGTAGCTTGCTGTATCTGTTGTTTGTACTGTATTTGCTGCTGCTCTCATTGCACTGGCCTAGACTTCAAGGCGCAACCCAAATGTGTTCACGAAAGCAATCATGTCCTGGGACTGCAGAAATTTATGGCTGGTGGGAGCTATCATGTCTGGTGACAATCTCGCAACCTTCACCCTGATGGTGAATGGGCAGAAAGAGAAACTTTACTGTGGTTTGTGGTTCTATCCCATTAATCCCCATGCGCGTGTGAAGTATTGTCAAGGGGGTGATGGGAAGCAATTGTGGAGTAACTACACATTGTGGATGGCATGAGGGAACATGGTGTTCACGAGAATGTACTTAAGAGATAGATTATGCTCAATGATGCCATCATATTGTTGAAAATCATTTTGAGACTGTAAATTCAGTTTGAAGCGAAGGAGCCTGGGGACCAAAACCACTTAACTTCTTGTTATGCGGGTCCACAATCTGAAACAGGTAGGTAATTAGTCAAGGCGAAGATGCCACAGACAGCTACCCGAGCAAAAGCACAACTCACCTTGACGATTATGATGGCAATCACTCCAAGAATAACAAGCGCCAGCATTGCCAAGTATCTGTTGCCATCTGCTCCAGTGGTTGTGTTATGATACTCGCATGGCGTGAGCATTAACTAACATCTAACTCACCTGTCGACCCAATGCCTTCACAAGCTTGGTTGTACGCTTGAGGGAGAATTCTAAATTGTCAAGCTTATCAACAATTCGCTCCATTTGTTCCGTCTGCACCCGTCACACAAGTGTAAGAACTCAGCACATACAAGCCAAAATCTCCAGTGCCGTACCTGTCCCTTCAAAGTCGTAGCTGTTGCTGCCCCAATGTTGATAGTGTTCTCAACTACCTGAAATAAGAAAAGCACATCATGAACATGTGCATCGCCTTTAACAAAGTAGGGGTTTGTAGCAAGAAAAAACCTGCTTAGATCTTAAAACAGATTGGTCCATTTGTCCCATGACACGATCTCCCTCCTCCATCAGCTGAGCATTTGTCATCGCTGCAGGGAATTCAGGAATGAACGCTCTATACGGTTGAGGTGTCAAATAGAGCTTCATCCGTCAACAAAGGAGGAAGTGATACCAGATGCTAGCCGGGGAGCTCCCACAACTTCAGCCGTTCTTCCGTCTTCGCTCAGCTTCACCTTCTGGCCTTCCTGGATAGCGCTCTGGTAGCTGCAGAAACAACCTCATGATCAGACCAGGGGTAATAACATGAATGATAACACAATGTACGAACGTTTTTTTGAGAGTGACGAAGGCGTTCAAATCTTTCACAAGGGTCCTTTTCTTCTCCTGCAGCAATTTGTTCACTTCCGGTGAGTTCTTAGCTTCTTGGTCTTTCATGTCACGCTCGAATTCCTGAATCAACCTGCAATAAGATCCGTTTGCTCAGTAATGCGACTTCGACGCCACAGCAGAAATTCCACATCCACCTTCTGCACTCCCTAAGTTTAGGTGTGACATCTTCTAGCAACTGGCTTTGGCGAGAAGGGTCTTCGCACTTGTCAATCTTTGAAAAGCTAGTCCTGGAACAGATAAAGAGTGTCAAGCTCTGTATAGGCTCTGAACGTACTATTTATTCACTAATTCAATCCACTCACTTCAACTGGGTGAAGCTTCTACTAAGCTGGTTCGAAATATCGTTCAGGGAAGGCGGCAGGTTCGTTAACGACATTTTGCCTCACAGCGCTCGGAAGCGTCCCAAACTAGTGACCTTGGATGATACCGTCTGTTCGTCCACTCTGTTTGAGAGGTAATGGCACCCGAAGAGAAGCATTTGACACAACCTCCTAGGAGCCCTCCAAAGTCTCGGATCTCGTAGGTTTGGGGGAAGCGCTGCGCATCCTTGCGAAGCAGCAACAGACTCCACAATCTTACCGCGTAAATCTTTGTACAGTAGAGTTGATCTTTAAACATGATCCTACATTCAGCAATCTTAATAACGAGTGATTACATGTTGGGATAAATTGAATGCACCTGACCTTAGTTCTCACAATCTTGACGAAGATTCAAGAAATTACCGAGTTTCCCTAACAAATCAAGCACGAAGTGGCTTCAATCCAAGTTTCGCACGAAGCTTGTTGGCTTCTGCGATTTCAGGATCCTCATGATCTGTCCCGTCTGCTGCCTTCTCCTTATCCTTCTTGCTCTTCTTCTCCCTGCGACATTCAAAACGAACAAAACATGAGCATGTGCCAACAAAGATATATCTGTGCTGTGTAGTGATTTGGCATTGTAAAATCACTGGACTGCCAACTTACTTGGTCGCATCAGCCATCTCATCTCGTCGATCACGTTTCCTCGAATCACCATCCCTGTCCCTGTCTCTATCCCGCTCCCTGTCCCTGTCCCAATCTCTGTCTCTCTCCCTGTCCCTACCCCTATCTCTTTCCCTGCTCCTGTCTCTTCCCCCGTCCCTGTCCCTGTCCCTGTCTCTATCTCTCTCCCTACCCCTGTCTCTTGCCCAATCTCTGTCCCTATCCCTATCCCTGTCCCTATCCTTATCCCTCTCCCTGTCTCTGTCCCTATCCCTATCCCTGTCCTTGTCTCTGTCCCTGTCCCTGTCTCTGTCTCTCTCCCTGCCTCTGTCTCTGTCCCTGTCTCGATCCCGGTCCCTGCCAAGGTAGAAGCAAAGAGACAACAAAAGAGAGACATTGTTGGTATGGAGATTCGACCTTAAACACACCTCACGCTACTCATTTCATCTCTATTCATCTCTGAACCCCCTGAAAAAACACCAAATAATGTTCAGCGCTTTATACTTCTCTCAGAGCACTGCCAGCACTGGGAAACCTGGAAGCACTGATACCCATGAATGCACACTCAAGGAGCTCCGAAGAACTCCATAAGGGGTACAAACATAGGTTCGTTCTTGGGAGAACATATGACACCAAGGCAACCCCCATCCATGAAAGAATGAGGGGACAAGAGAGAGTGGGCCATCTGCAAAAGGCAGGCTTGAAACGACAAGATGCCATTCAAGGACTGCCTAAAAAAAAATGAGCTCTTGCCGCCTTGCAAGCACCACTGCAGCATGCTTCAGGAAGCTTCCCGGAGGATGCTTTCCAGAAAATGCGCAGCCGGCTGTTCTTCCTATCGAATTAATGAGCGGAATTCACACAACAAATAGCTATGGGCAGTTTGAAAGCACTACCAAACGTTGCTCAGGAAAACGAAGACAACAAGGAGTGCCTGAAATTAACTAACCAACTATCTGAGTACAGTGGGATAATGAATACAGTGTCACATACCTGTCTCGATCCCTGTCTCTGTCTCTGTCTCTGTCTCTGTCCCTGTCCCTATCCCTATCTCTTTCTTTGTCCCTGTCCCTGTCTTGGTCACCTTCTCTCTCCCGATACCGATCTTTCTCCTCAGCCTGGACACACATGTATATGACAAAAACGGGAGAAATTCGAAAACAAAAAAAGGGCATAAAAGGAAACGGAGAAATTACACATGGAATGCACAAATGAATTAGGAAACATTTCATGCATTCATCCGTGCATTCAACCGGAGCGGAAAGAGGACTAGGTCGTACCTTATCAGCAACTGGTTCTGGCTCCTCTTCCTCCTCTTCCTCTTCCTCCTCCATCTCGTCATAATCCAACCCACTCTTTCTCAGCTCCAACTGCCCTGCTGCTTCCAACGTCCATCTGGAAAAGAAAGGAAAAAAAAAACACCAGACAGTAAAACTGCTGCCTGCCTAGCAGATTTACAATAAACATACATAGTAGACTAAAGAAATCCTATGTGGACATGGACGCGTCCAGCGTCCTATACGCCAGCGTCCAGACGCTGGCGTATATACGCTGGACGCTCGGATGTCAGGACCTGGACGCTTGGGCCGGGCAGGGAAAAAAAAATTCCGGGCAGGGGGAAAAAAAAGAGGGGGGAGAGGGGGGAAAGGGGGGTACCCGCCACAACACCATACATTTCCAGAGAAAATGTCATAACAAAAAAAAAAAAAACAGATTTATCCAAATAAATATTTCTACACACACACTTTCGGCCATCTACTGATACTCATCCACTTTCGGTCAATTTTTCTTCCCGGGCTGGCCCAAAAAAATTTGGCCGAGCGTCCAGCGTCCGACGAGCGTCTAGCGTCCAGCGTACGGACGCTAGCGCATATACGCTGGACGCTCGCTGTCCAGAGCGTATATGCCCACATAGAAGAAATCAAGGCTAGAACCAGCAGGAAAACCCGGATATCACGAACAACAGATGGTGAAAGTGCTGCGAGTCCCCCAAGTAAAAAAAGAAGTACGCATACAACATAGACCACAGAGAAGGATGGAATCACAAGCAAGCCTTTCACCTGCGAGGTATGCGAGGCAAGGCGATGTCGCAGCTGGAGTCGAGTGTGAGAAGCTCCTCTATGAACTCGTCCACATGCGACAACACAAACACTGGGGAGGAAGGAAGCGGGGAAGGGGGACAGGGGGGGATATGCATGCAGCAATATGACTTCTGGAGTCGAGTGTGAGAAGCTCCTCTATGAACTCGTCCACATGCGATAACACAAACACTGGGGAGGAAGGAAGCGGGGAAGGGGGACAGGGGGGGATATGCGTGCAGCAATATGACTTCTGGAGTCGAGTGTGAGAAGCTCCTCTATGAACTCGTCCACATGCGACAACACAAACACTGGGGAGGAAGGAAGCGGGGAAGGGGGACAGGGGGGGATATGCATGCAGCAATATGACTTCTGGAGTCGAGTGTGAGAAGCTCCTCTATGAACTCGTCCACGTGCAATAACACAAACATTGGAGGTGCGGGGTGGTGCACGGTAAGGGGGAGTGGGGGGGACGAGTGGGGGGACGAGTGGGGGGGACGAGCGGGGGGGACGAGTGGGGGGGAGAGGTGAGGTGATGTCGCAGCTGGAGTCGAGTGTGAGAAGCTCCTCGATGAACTCGTCCACGTGCGACAACACAAACACTGGAGGGAAAGGAGGTGGGGAAGGGGGGAGGGGGGGGAATATGTGTGCAGCAATATCCCTTCTGAAGTCAGGCGTGAAAATCTCGATGAAAAGGCTGGAAGCAGGAGGTAGTTAGCAAATAGGGAGGGGGGAATAAAACGGGGGAGGAGATGGGGAAGGAGGGGGGGAGGGGGGAAGTTGAGAGAGGTGTAAACAAATGCTCTAATGTAGAATCGAGAGTGTCCAAAGCTCCTTGCTCTTTATCCAGATGCAAAAAGACGAGGACTGGAGCGGGGAGGATTGCGGGATACAGGAAAACAACATTGCAGTAAAAGGGTGGTTAGGCTATAAAAGTCCCTGACGACAGAATCGAAACGCGGCAAAGCAACATTAGGCCTGAAGAAGAGAACGGGGAGTGAATGAAAGGAAGAGAACGATAGGATAGGTAGCGCACTTGGAAACCGAGACACTTAGACCTCGCAACAATACCAATAGACGAACACGAGAACTCACTCCCGCTCTCCAGTTTCCTCCGCACTTTGCGGTAGTTGTTATACAGCGGTTCCAGGTACTGGTACACGTCCATTGGATTCCGGACTAGCTCACTTGAATCTAGACACCTAGAACTCATAATGGCAACGACAATCAAGAGCAGTAGCTTACTTCCAATTTCCAGTTTCCTCCGAACTTTCCGATAATCGTTGTACAGTGGCTCCAGGTACTGGTACACGTCCACGAATCATGATGGCTTCCCGACTAGCGCACTAGCAAACCTAGACACCTAGACCTCATGACAGCTTACTTCCACTCTCCAGTTTCCTCCGCACTTTCCGATAGTCGTTGTACAATGGCTCCAGGTACTGGTACACGTCCATTGGCTTCCCCACCAGCCGCAGGTAGAACGCTCCCAGCAACCGCACGTACCTGAGGAGGGGAGGCGGGAAGGAGGGGGAAGGGATGAAAAGGAGACGATGAAGGTTGCAGAATTCCTATTTACGGAATAAAGGATTTCTAGAACCAAAAGTAAGACGTCGTTTTTCTTGATGAGCTCAACCAGCATCCCTAATTCCGCATAACCTGAAGAACCTTGGGAACCAGGCAAATGTGACCGTTGACAAATGAAGCAACCCATACTCACTTGTAATCTGAATTCTTTATAAACTCAACCACAATCTCCTTCTCGGGTTGAATCTGAAGCATCTTGAGAATGAGGCACATGAACGGTGTCGGCTTGCGATTTCCTCCAAAGGTTCCTCCGAAATGGTCCAGATCCATAGCTTTGTCGACCAGGGTTTCAGCTGCCGCGACGAGAACGGAGGAAGCACCACGAAAAAATATATGTGTTTTTTACACAAAAAATTGCTTGCAAGAACGGGGACGAAAACAGGGGAACCGGGAAACATTCACCCAAGAAACGCAACTGGCATAAGCGGAAATAAGGGAGGAGAAACGCATATAGCTTCGTCGACTAGATTTACAGAGCTTTATTTAACGGGATAGCAGACAGAAAGAGACGGAACCGAAACTCGCAACACGAAACAGCGACAAAGATCACGAAAGGTATCGGGAGGCGGGGAGGGGAGGGCCGGGGGGAGGGGGGGAAGGGGGAGGAGCGGATGTGGGATCAACTCATGCAAGCTAGCGATCCGAAACGGCGGAACATCACGATAATCCGATAATCTCGAGGTCTGAGGATTATAAGGTCAGTGTTCGAGAGAAAGTGGTCAAGAGGACTAAACATCGACTTCATCGGCAAGGCGACGAAAAGCTGACGCAATAAGAACGAAAGAAAAAAAAAGAAAAAAAAAAATGATGAACAATTCCCTTTTCAAAGTCGAAAGGACGGACCTGTGAGGCCGAAGCACTGCTCCTTCCAGTAGATGTTCTGATAAATCTTGGCGCGCAGAATCTTCTCCACCAGATTCTGCGGGTTCGTGCCGTGAACCGTTCGCGCCCTCGGATCCGTTCGATTCGCCATGGCGCATCAAGAAGACGAAGACGCCAACCACCTATTCTATCCCCGTCAGGGAGACAGTGATCACTGGTTTCACACTCGGATCGAATCTTTAGGGTTTGACGTCGAACGGAAGGCCTCACCACGACATCGCCCTGAACCCTCAGAAGGAATCAAAGAAAACGTTCTGTGCTCGCCCCTCCAGAAGAGTTCCACTTTTTTCCCTAGTTATCGTCGCTTAGGGCGTGTTCCCTCCCTCGATCGATTGCGAGATCGCTGTGAACCGATCGGGCACACCGATCGCAGGTTAGGGGCACGTTTGGTAAGAGGTGACAATCGCGGTTCGATTTCGAGCCCTGGGTGACAGGTTCGAGAACACAAGGGGGGAACTCTCGATCCTATAAATGCCGAGATCGGTGTGGCCACCTCCGCTGATGAAGATCGTTGGGCACCGGTTACTGTATTTTCGCAAGCCATCTCGAAATGAGGTTACCCTGTCAATTACGACGCTACACATCAATGTAGCTTCCCTCGATCGATCGAGGGCAGGATCGATCGAGGGAGGGGACGAGCCCTCACCGGTTGGTCTCAACACAACCAGCTTCGTCTCAAACTATCAGCGTTCCAGTAGATTTGAACTGCATACATCATTTTTTTTGGGTTGAAAGCAACCCTTTACGATCGATTTTGCCAATTTTATTTTCATATTTATTCAATTTAAATAAAATATGAAAATAAAACTCATAAACTACAGTAACCTTCCCATACTGTCCACAGTGAGTAGTTGTTAATACTATTCACAGTACATCAAACCATATGATTTTTTATCAGGTGTTTTTTGCAGATATGTTATACTGTTTGCATTATATATTTTACTATTAAATGGTATAGTATTAATGATAAATAAATGCATATGCATAAAATAATGCTACAGGATGCATAATGTTTAATATGATATGTCATGAATCATGATGCACATGCATGCACATAATAAAATGCGTGACAATTAACGACCCAAAAACTAAGCTACCGCCATCCCCTGCCTAGCATGGGGGGGAGTTCAATAGCAAAGATTTTCAATAATCAACTATCACATGAAACAACACAATATGTAAATCCTAAAAAAATGGTCAACCCTATCAAATCCAATTCGAAGTGGCAACACACGATTCACTTTGTGCACCAATGAACTTTTTGTGAAATGATAGACCTGAGCCAACCTTTTTAAAATTCACAGACATGTGTCAAATGTATATGCCTTAGCCTATATAGGCTGTAGTGGGGTAGTTTCTAGAGGGTACAACACTTTTGTGTTCTCTATTTGTACCCACTTCATTTCTAGTTCAATCATTCCTGTTTAATTCTTCACATGGTATAGAGCGGGTTCCCTCATGGGACCGTTCCTTCCTAAGGGCCCACCATAAGCATTTTATTTTTAGCTGCCCGAAGCGCGTCTCGCGCCCTGCCCTAAATTTTTTTTTTTTGGCGGCCACCTAGCGGCCCCTAACGGCCCCTACGCGGCCCCTAAGCGATCCCTACGCCGCCCCTAAACGGCCCCGTCGCGGCCCCGTACCTGACGCGGCCCCGTCCCTGACGCGGCCCCGCCCCTACCCGGCCCCTACGCGGCCCCTACGCGGCCCTTACGCGGCCCCTACACGGCCCCTACGCGGCCCCTACGCGGCCCCTACGCGGCCCCTACGCGGCCCCTACCCGGCCCCTACGCGGCCCCCTGCGCGGCCCCCTACGCGGCCCCTCAGCGGCCCCTACGCCGCCCCTACACGGCCTGACCCGGCCCCATCCCTGACGCGGCCCCTACGCGGCCCCTACGCCGCCCCTACGCGGCTCCTACGCGGCCCCTAAACGGCCCGACCCGGCCCCGTACCTGACGCGGCCCCTACGCCGCCCCTAAAAGGCCCCGTCCCGGCCCTACCCCGGCCCCGTCTCGGCCCCGTCCTGGACCTGCCCCGGCCTCGACTCCGTCCTGGACCTGCCTTGGCCCCGACCCCGTCCCGGACCTGCCCCGGCCCCGACCCTGTCCCGGCCCTACCTCGGCCCCGTCCCGGACCTGCCCCGGCCCCGACCCCGTCCCGGACCTGCCCCGGCCCCGACCCTGTCCCGGCCCCGTTGCTGCCCCGTCCCGGACCCTGCTCGGCCCCGACCCTGTCCCGGACCTGCCCCGGCCCTGACCCTGTCACGGCCTCGTTGCTGCCCCGTCCCGGACCCTGCTCGGCCCCGACCCTGTCCCGGCCCTGTCACGGCCCCGACCTAGTCCCGGACCTGTCGGCTTCGCCCCTGGTAAGAGCCTAGCCGGGCCGAGCCGCGCGGCCGAGCCGCACTGCTTTGCCGAGTCGCCCTGCCGAGTCGCACTGTCCTGCCTCGCTCAGTTGCACTGCTGCCGCTGCTAGTCTGCTGCTGCTCCTATCATGGCTAGTCCTAGTCTTCTCACCTTTGATGCTGAGGGTCGAGCGGTTGACTTCGATGTCTGGCTAGATGATCTGCAGCTTTTCCTTCAGTGCGATAGCAAGGATGGTCTCTCCCTGTTTGATCTTACGTCGGGCGCCTCTACTGCCCCTGCTGCTGATGCTGACAGTACCGTTCGCTCGCAGTGGCTCACGCGCGATGCTGTTGCCCGCCTCTGTGCGTAGTCACCTACCGTCTACTGAGCGCGCGCACTTTAGTCAGTACAAGAGTGCTAAGACTCTGTACGGCGCATTAGTTGCACGTTACTCTTCCCCTGCCACTGCTGCGCTTAGCCGCCTCATGCTACCGTACCTGTTCCCTGACCTCGCTGCTTTTGCCACAGTCACTGACCTCATTACGCACCTCCGCACTAGTGACACTCGCTACCGCGCTGCGCTTCCTGCTGAGTTCTGCGCCCAGAACCCCCCCCCCATGTACATCACCCTCTACTACCTAGTCACTCGACTCCCTGACACTCTCCGCTCGGTCAGGGACCAATTCCTCTCTCTTTGCCCTACGACCCTCACTGTCGACCTCCTCGAGGAGCGCCTCCTTGCAGCAGAGACTAGTATCACCGCTGTAGGCGCCTCTCGTGGTGACCCCCGTACCCCTTTCTTTGAGGGGTGCTCCCCCGTTCCTCTTTTGCCCTCTGTTGCCTCTGCTGCTGCTGTCGACCTTGTTGGCACCGAGTCGGTCAGCGCTGCGTCTGCTCCTAGTGAGAGGCGCCGCATCAGCAAGGGCAAGCGGGGCAAGGGAGCTGGAGGAGGTGGTGGGGGCGGCGGTAGTCGCGGTGGAGGCGGAGGAGGGGGTGGGGGTGGAGGTGGTGGTAGAGGTGGGGGCTTCGGTGGCGGCGGTGGAGGTGGAGGCGGCGGTGGCGGTGGCGGGAGGGGTGGAGGAGGCGGAGGCGGCGGCGGCGGAGGTGGAGCTGGCAGAGGCGGAGCTGTGCAGCGGGGACCCCAGCAGCAGCAGCGCTCTCGTGAGACCCCTTCGCCCCAGCAGCTTCGTGAGTGGTACGCGGGGCGCCAGGGGTCTGGGGGTGCTGGTCCCTGTACTTACGTCCTGCGCACCGGTGACCGCACTGGAGAGCAGTGTGGCGGCCTGCACGCCACCCAGCGCTGCTTTGGTCGCCTGACGGACGCCTGGCGTGCCCAGTTCCCGGACGCCACTGAGATCCCTCGTTGGGGAGATCTATTCAGGTTGGGGGTAGCTATCTTTGATCTTGACTTTGATGCCATTCTTGCTGCCATGTATGCTGTGTCTATTAGTGCTGAGGGTGACTGTTACGTGTGTGTTCCGCCTGACCCTGGTATTGAGGCTGCTGCTCTAGGTGCTAGTGAGTCTGCTGCTCCAGGTACTCGTGAGTCTGCTGCTCTAGGTGCTGGTGAGTCTGCTCTCTCAGGTATCGAGTCGGCTCAGGTCTTTCACACCTTCACCCTCGACTCGGGAGCTTCCCGCTCCTTCTTTCGAGACCGCACCACCCTTACGCCGCTCAGTCAGCCGGTTGCGGTCTCCCTGGCAGACCCTTCTGGGGGTCCTGTCCTTGCTCGCTACTCCACTGTCCTCCCGTATCCGGCGGCCCCGTCAGGCTCCCTGTCTGGTCTCTACCTCCCCTCGTTCTCCACGAACTTGGTGAGTGGTGCTGACCTTCAGGATGCCGGAGTTGACCAGTTCACTCCTGCAGGTCAGCGAGTGACCCACTGCACGTGTGCTCAGACGGGCCGCCACTTGGCCTCGTTTACCCATCGACCGGGGTCAAGCCTGTACACACTGACCACAGAGTCTCCTCCGGTTGCTGCGTCTGGTCAGGTAGCTGCGAAGAGTCAGGTGTTTGCTGCAGCGTCTCGGTCAGGTCATGAGTCTGCCCCCTGCTCGTGTCGCCTCCTGTCCCACCAGACCCTCCTCTGGCACCACCGCCTTGGTCACCCCTCCTTGCCTCGTCTCCGAGGCATGGCCTCCCGTGTCCTTGTCTCTGGTCTCCCCCGGTCCCTCCCTCCCCTTCCCCCGGGGCCTGCCCCTACCTGCGTTCCCTGCGTCGAGGGGCGGCAGCGCGCCGCTCCTCACTCCTCCGAGTTTCCCCCGACAGAGGCTCCGCTGCAGACTCTTCACATGGACGTGTGGGGCCCAGCCCGCGTCCGTGGACAGGGTCACGAGCGTTACTTCCTGCTGGTGGTTGACGACTACTCGCGTTACACCACTGTCTTCCCCTTGCGCAGCAAGGGTGAGGTCACTGAGGTGTTGATCGACTGGATCCGCGTTGCTCGTCTCCAGCTCAGAGAGCGTTTCGGCTCGGACTTTCCTGTTCTGCGTCTGCACTCCGACAGAGGCGGAGAGTTTTCCTCCGACCTTCTGCGAGCCTTCTGTCATGCGGAGGGCATCCGCCAGACGTTCACGCTTCCGGCCTCTCCACAGCAAAATGGGATTGCTGAGCGCCGCATTGGCATGGTCATGGATGTCGCTCGTACGTCCATGATCCATGCGGCTGCTCCCCATTTTCTGTGGCCGTTCGCGGTTCAGTACGCGGCGCATCAGATCAACCTTCAGCCCCGGGTCTCCCTGCCGGAGACCTCCCCTACTCTGCGGTGGACGGGGAAGGTTGGTGATGCGTCTGCGTTCCGTGTCTGGGGATCTCGAGCTTTTGTCCGAGACTTGTCTGCGGACAAGCTGTCCTCCCGTGCTGTTCCTTGCGTCTTCCTCGGCTTTCCCCCTGACGCGCCTGGTTGGCAGTTTTACCACCCCACCTCGCGTCGTGTTCTGTCCTCCCAGGACGTCACGTTTGACGAGTCGGTTCCGTACTACCGTCTCTTCCCCTACCGCACTGCCCCCCTCCCCCCCCCGCCGCTCTTCCTTGCTCCCGGTCCCCCCCCGGTAGACCCCCTCCCCCCTCAGGGTCCTGCCCCCTCAGGTGTGTCCCAGGTAGATGCAGTCGAGCCTGTCGAGGTAGCTGCTGACTCTGGTGCGTCTGGGGGTGCTGAGCCTGAGCGTGCGGAGCCTGGGGGTGCTGGGTCTGGGGGTGCTGAGCCTGAGCGTGCGGAGCCTGGGGGTGCTGGGTCTGGGGGTGCTGAGCCTGAGCGTGCGGGGCCTGGGGGTGCTGCTTCTGGGGGTGCTGAGCCTGGGGCTGCTGGGAGTGGGGGTGTGGAGCCTGTCGGTGCTGGACCTGGCGGTCCTTCGGGTGCTTTGTCCCGGCGGGAGCTTCCCTCTCCACAGGAGCTGCGCGAGTGGTTTGCTCGCCGCTGGAGCCGTGCTGCTGGAGCTGGAGGTGCTGCCGGTGCTGGAGGTTCTGCTGCTGCTGGAGGTTCTGGAGCTGGAGGTGCTGCTGGAGCCGGTACTGGAGGTTCTGCTTCTGCTGGGGGTGCTGGAGCCACGGGTCTCGGAGGTGCTCGTACTGGAGGTACTGGAGCTGCTGGGCCTGGT